>OZ026838.1:18338166-19690579 GCA_964023205.1 Lutraria lutraria
TATATGCTGAAGCCATTTTTTACTGATTTTGTGAACATGTATCGCATCCTTTTGATATAGGAAATTTGATATTTAAAGATTGAATTGGGAAGTTTTAAAGAATAACATACTTTTTTTGTAACAGCTTTGAATGTTTTTTTTTTATTATGGTATGTGAATAACGCTTTGCTAGTTAGAGTACCATAACAATTTCACATGAAAGGTATAACATTCTCCACAAAAATAAAGCATATCTTAAAAGTAACTTGTAATATAGATCATTTTAATTAACAAATAACTAATTTACTTATTAAACATGTACAACTAACTCAATACAGAATGCCAAACATTTTTTTTAGGAATAATCACAAAGGAAAATAGTATTAAATATAATCTGAAATTTAAAAGTAAGAATAGACTTTAATTCATTTAAATTAATTCAGTTCTAAATTTTGTTAATCATTTGAAATATATAAGATTAATAAAAGATTGAAATAAGTAAATTAGTGTATCTAAAGTTCAATAAATAAAACATTAAGCAAATGTGAAGTCTATAGTTGATAATTAATCAAACAAAAATGTACTAAAATATACTTAACTTACTTTCATACAAACAAAGTGGTTGTGATAAAAATGATCCATTAGTTTATAAGAGTTATCAATAGTGTACAAGCTGTCAAATTTTACCATCATAAATTATGTCAGTTGTTTAATTATTCATTTCTAGACAATATTTCAGAAATGATTTGTAATATTCATTATATCAAAGAATGTTTTATACAATCAAAATACACAGCCAAAAATACTAATTCTGATACTAAACATGTCATGATAGTTACCAGTAGCATGTATTTAGATAATTATATGATTTCAAGCTCATTACATGATTAAAAAAGTGAGAAAAAAATGCATGATACATTTAATACAAAGATTAATGACCAGTATTCTATGTATTTATTGTACAATGTATTGTACAAACAATGATGATCAATACAATCATATATTGTAACTTATTCTCAGTCATTGTCAATAATGTTTCTGAAAGAAAAAAGAAGTATTTTATTGAAAATAAGTCTCTAAATTGTATGCCCGATGATTATATATGCAGTCTCATTGAATTAAATTCTATACTGATTTTTGAAGATACATGTATAAGTTCATAATTAAAACATTTTATGCAGTAATATACCATTATCATAATCTTATTCCGTTTTAAGTAAAGGAATACTTATCTCAAAATTTACCTCAGATTAATGTGATTAGATTAGCTTTTTGCTATGGACCAAAATTTGAATTTGAATAACTTATGACTTTTCGCCTACACAAATATTAATACTGCTAATAGAAGAATACTCATCTTTATTTAAGAGTAACTTGATAATTGAAGACATTACCATACGCTGAAGTAAGTGTCTGTAATGTGGTGCCTTACACTTCTTCCATCCATTTGGCCATCATACTTATCTGTTTGTGGTTGGTCATCGTCATAATTAGCATGTTCTTCAGGTTCTCTCCATAATATTGAGAGGTTGTACAGCACTGCACAGGCAACTATCACCTTACTAGCCTTTAACGGCTTCATGCGAATCTTTATAGTACAGAAATGTATGTTACATTCATTTAGAAAATAAAACAAGTACTTTCTTTTCCATTGATAAAAATTCGTTTAAAATGAAATTTCAGTAAAAGCATCATAAATTGTACTTAATCTATATGCTACTATATGTATGTATACCAATTTGTAGATACATGTACTATAAATATTTAATGAGACTTATTTTAAGAAATTAAGGGGACAGAAGTGCAGTGTATGTCTAGTTTTAAATGTAAGCTAAATTGGATGGTTTGATGTTAGCTTTGTGATTTATTTGATTTTACTGTCATTCTTTTTGAAAGTATTCATTGTGATTATTTGAATTTTATGAGTACTAAAGTGATGTAAATGAAAATCAAATAGTGTACATTAGTTAATACCTCTGTATGTAATACATGAAATTTACGTTTCCATATTCCAAATACTCTTTCAATGAGGTTTCTTGTAGATGTATGTGCACTGTTATATTTCTCCTCTTTCGCATTTGCTACAGAACATGAAGAAACAAAATTTTGTAATTAATAATTGTGTTAGACTTAACACCTACATGAAACACAAAATTGTTTCTTCATTTATGCTGAATTGTTTGTTTATGAAAAATTGTATAATAACAAATAAGAATTGCATAAAAATATGCTGTTATGTATTGAAATCAGGCATAAAGGATTATTTAATTTTATTATGTCTAAGAAGCTGTTCAATGTCCTAATAAATATAGAAACAGATTAATTGATTCTACGATATCAATGGATTAAATCATTTGATAAGGTATTTTTTACATGAAAACATATAATTGTATTGCAACTTATAAAATGCTAATATGAATTAAAAAATGTCAAGGTTGTATGATAGATACTAGTAAATGAAGTTATATGATACATGCAACTTGCTGAACAGTAGTAATCTATTTAACTGTTTCATAATTTCATTTATATAGTCCATTGTGTTGGCTATTGAGTGAGTGTGGTGTGAGTGGTAATTATAGTGTAACTGAATTGTATATGCTACATATGTCATAATAATAAACTGTTAATTTGCAAAATAAAATGATATATTAAATCTGGTTTGAAAATAAAATGAAACCAGTTTAATTATATCGATTATTCATCTCATTGTGCTTACTTCATTATTATCAAACAGAATTTGTCCGCAGAAACTTACTTGGATTTTGGTATGGGGTAAGAAGGAATGGTCTGCAAGGATATCCTAGGAGAATACCTCTTTCGAAATCTACAAAGACAAGATTTTGTGAAAATTACACCTAAAACAGCATGATTAATCCGTATGTACCTAAAACTTGTAATGAAACATCACAGACAGTGAATTCTACCCTATTAATTAAGCAGCTGGAACGTATCATATTGAATTATTGATTTTATAATTGGCAGGTCTAAATTAAGATAAAAGTTTATACCTTGATGATGTTCTTCCATAATTTGACACAAGCTTGAACTCCTAAAATTGTGGGCATCATGGCATGACCCGGGCCAACAAGCATTTATGCTAGTTATTCTCCCTAAAATATTAAAATTCATACGTAAATTGTAAAGTATGTTTATTAATTGATAGAGGTACATATAAATTAGGAGAACTTAGGATCTTACTACATTCAGCTAAGAGTTATGATACGTCTACATAAACTTGTACTGGTATGTGTAAGGTCTTGGACAAAAATGGTAATATCGTTCATGTTGAGTTACCATTTTTATCATTAGCACAATGTCTGCTTAATGGGGATAGAAATGCAGTTTGACCTACTTTTTAATGTAAAAAAGCCTTTAAAAGATTACTTCAGGCGCCCCATGACGTTTCAAGTAATATTTAATGACGTCATATATACTGTTCAACATAAAACTTTACACAGTGTTATGCTTTACACAATTTTATGCTCCTAGCCATTGTTTACATCAGTTGTGACATTTCCAAAGTGATTTAATAACTTACAATACAAAACATCGAGAGAATATTCTATTAAGAGGGATATGATTACTAAAGATACTGATCATGTGGATGTTTTTATGACTCATGTTCGGTGGTTTACAAGGTAAGATAGTAATATAAATGTTTAAAACCTTTGTTGTCACATATTGCTAGAACATTAATGGAATGTTGTCTTTTTCTATTCATGTATGCCTGGTCATCTGTACCTGGTGAATTGATCTTAACATGGGTTCCATCAACACAACCAATCACACATGGAAATCCATGCATTTCATAAAAAACATTTTTAGTTTCATTTAGCTCATTAGCTGTTCGTGGAAAACGTATGGATCGGTCCTTCAACTCAAACAGTCCGTCGGTAACGTCAGTAACTACTCGAGATACCGTTGCCACGTCAACTCCAAAAGTATCCCCAATAACCTGTAGAAAATTGCCCGACGCATAAAAGCGAAGCGCAATCATGACCCGTTGCCGTGGTGTCAGTGGTCTGTTCCGTCGTGTGGGTCGTATAAGTCTGTGATATAACAGACTTGTAAGTCTGTCAATGTTGTCCGATGAAAATCTATATCGTCTACGTAACTCAACATCGTCAAAGTCAGTCAGTTGTCGGTCAATTCTTCTAAACTGCCGTGGTTGTCGGTGTCGTACGTCTAAAATGTCGGCCATTTTGAATGCGGTTACCTGTCTGGTTAATTACTTACCATGATCAAAGAGGTCGGTAAGTTTAACCGCGGTTAATATCTGGTAAAATTTACCGGCGTCTTTTATACAAATGCTTACCACGTTTTAACCAAGAATTTAACCAGTGGTTAAATGTAACCATGGGTTAAACGGTTTATACAAATGGCTGCTGGCGAATATATATTTCAGAAATAAGTTTGATTTCTTAAAATATAGAAAATATGATAGTACTTAAATTTTGATTATTTCCAGATCTGCTCTGACATGTAGAAAGAGAATCATCGATGGAAACATTGCTCTGTCCAACTTTCACATAATAAGATGATTGGTAAATAAATAGCTTCTATATTATAAACTATAAGTTTGTGTCTTAGAAGTCAAGCTAAATCTCGAATGCATATGCTGAAGCCTTAGCTGATATCAGATAAGTATCTTGAAATTCGAGGAGGGACCAAATATGTTGTATATGTTTCAGTGTATTACGAATATGTTTTGATTGATATGTTTTATAATACTTAAGTTTTACAGGACTGTGCGTAGTTTTTGATATCATAAAGAACAGATGATATTATCACAATATACCTAGTATAATAGCTGTATAAAATTGTAATTGAAAATTATCGGACTCCGGGACATTTGATAGCAATTTTAGATCCGTAACCTTGAGTTTGTTTTCAGTAATGTTGATAAGTACTGCATGTATATATATATACTATTAATAAGCTTCAAATACACCTAAATAAATATATTTCTTATAGTGGAATGGATACATAGGCATACCATCGTTACTTGTCCTCGAGCTTAATCCTTGTTCTTCCCTTGGTCTTGAATTATCAAGTATTTCTGTACACTCCTAAGATAATCTACCATGTTTCATGTGATTCTTGTATTATGATGTTCGATACATATTATGATGTTTCTACAGCGTCTTGGTTCTATGGTCATAGTTTTTCGATACATTGATCACTCGGAAATTAAAGCAAAATATCAAAAGTTCGTGGTCTGGACATATAAACCACGGTCGTGAAACTTTATATGCAACGCTTAGAAAAAAGGCAAGTTTAGAAATATGGAAACACACAAGTGGACAAATATGATGCTCTTCGTAACACCGTAAAATATTCAGACACAATGATTGATCTCGGATAATGTATAGCATATTATTAATTGTAATTGTAGATAGTCAAATATGTTAACAATGGCTACCCTTTTGGAAAGGTGGCCTCTTTTTACAGGTGACCTTTAATCGGAGGTTAGTTTGTTCTAAATAATCAACAGCAGCTCTTCAAGGAATGACCTTTATCATTCAAAATACAAAAATGTATGAATTATGTAATGACAGTGCGGCATTTGATCGAAGGTGACCGCTAACTCAGATTTGACTGTACGAGATATTTAATGTGATAGATCTAACAAAGCATTTCGTAATCGAATGGTAAAAAAGTCCCCTCCTTACATACAAAATATTTTCACTAAAATTGTGACGCATGAGGTACCTCTATATGAGCATCAATAACACTATATGTGTATAAGGGTTGTATATTAAGTATCAATATAACTATAGACCACATATGTATGAGGGATGTAAGTCAAGTATCAATAGCGCGACAGTCTATAAATGTATGAGGACTGTATGCTAAGTATCAATAGCACTAAAGATTATACATGTATATGAGTGTTGTATGATGAGTATCCAATGCACGACATACTATACATGTATATGAGTGTTGTATGATGAGTATCCAATGCACGACATACTATACATGTATATGAGTGTTGTATGATGAGTATCCAATGCACGACATACTATACATGTATATGAGTGTTGTATGATGAGTATCCAATGCACGACATACTATACATGTATATGAGTGTTGTATGATGAGTATCCAATGCACGACATACTATACATGTATATGAGTGTTGTATGATGAGTATCCAATGCACGACATACTATACATGTATATGAGTGTTGTATGATGAGTATCCAATGCACGACATACTATACATGTATATGAGTGTTGTATGATGAGTATCCAATGCACGACATACTATACATGTATATGAGTGTTGTATGATAAGTATCCAATGCACGACATACTATACATGTATATGAGTGTTGTATGCTAAGTATCCAATGCACGACAGACTATACATGTATGTGAGTGCTGTATGCTGAGTATCCAATGTACGACATACTATACATGTATATGAGTGTTGTATGCTGAGTATCAATAGCACGACATACTATACATGTATATGAGTGCTGTATGATAAGTATCAATAACACGACATACTATACATGTATATGAGTGTTGTATGCTGAGTATCCAATGCACGACATACTATACATGTATATGAGTGTTGTATGCTGAGTATCCAATGCACGACATACTATACATGTATATGAGTGTTGTATGCTGAGTATCCAATGCACGACATACTATACATGTATATGAGTGTTGTATGCTAAGTATCCAATGCTCGACAGACTATACATGTATATGAGTGCTGTATGCTGAGTATCAATAGCACGACATACTATACATGTATATGAGTGTTGTATGCTGAGTATCAATAGCACGACATACTATACATCATGTATATGAGTGCTGTATGATAATTATCAATAATACGACATACTATACATGTATATGAGTGTTGTATGCTGAGTATCCAATGCACGACATACTATACATGTATACGAGTGTTGTATGCTGAGTATCCAATGCACGACATACTATACATGTATATGAGTGTTGTATGCTGAGTATCCAATACACGACATACTATACATGTATATGAGTGTTGTATGCTGAGTATCCAGTGCACGACAGACTATACATGTATATGAGTGTTGTATGCTGAGTATCCAATGCACGACATACTATACATGTATATGATTTTTGTATGATAAGTATCCAATGCACGACATACTATACATGTATATGAGTGTTGTATGCTGAGTATCCAATGCACGACAGACTATACATGTATATGAGTGTTGTATGCTGAGTATCCAATGCACGACATACTATACATGTATATGAGTGTTGTATGCTGAGTATCCAATGCACGACATACTATACATGTATATGAGTGTTGTATGATAAGTATCCAATGCACGACATACTATACATGTATATGAGTGTTGTATGCTGAGTATCCAATGCACGACAGACTATACATGTATATGAGTGTTGTATGCTGAGTATCCAATGCACGACATACTATACATGTATATGAGTGTTGTATGCTGAGTATCCAATGCACGACATACTATACATGTATATGAGTGTTGTATGATAAGTATCAATAGCAAGACAGACTATACATGTATATGAGTGTTGTATGATGAGTATCCAATGCACGACAGACTATACATGTATATTAGTGCTGTATGCTGAGTATCTAATGCACGACAGACTGTACATGTATATGAGTGTTGTATGCTGAGTATCCAATGCACGACATACTATACATGTATATGAGTTTTGTATGCTAAGTATCCAATGCACGACAGACTATACATGTATATGAGTGTTGTATGCTAAGTATCCAATGCACGACAGACTATACATGTATATGAGTGTTGTATGCTGAGTATCCAATGCACGACATACTATACATGTATATGAGTGTTTTATGCTGGGTATCCAATGCACGACAGACCATACATGTATATGAGGGCTGTATGATAAGTATCAATAGCACGACATACCATACATGTATATGAGGGCTGTATGATAAGTATCAATCGCACTCTATATTATACATGTATATGAGTGCTGTATGCTAAGTATCAATAGCACGACATACCATACATGTATATGAGTGTTGTATGCTGAGTATCCAATGCACGACAGACTATACATGTATATGAGTGTTGTATTCTAAGTATCCAATGCACGACATACTATACATGTATATGAGTGTTGTATGCTGAGTATCCAATGCACGACAGACTATACATGTATATGAGTGCTGTATGCTAAGTATCCAATGCACGACATACTATACATGTATATGAGTGTTGTATGCTGAGTATCCAATGCACGACATACTATACATGTATATGAGTGTTGTATGCTAAGTATCCAATGCACGACATACTATCCATGTATATGAGTGCTGTATGCTGAGTATCCAATGCACGACATACTATACATGTATATGAGTGTTGTATGCTGAGTATCCAATGCACGACATACTATACATGTATATGAGTGCTGTATGCTGAGTATCCAATGCACGACATACTATACATGTATATGAGTGTTGTATGCTGAGTATCCAATGCACCACATACTATACATGTATATGAGTGTTGTATGATAAGTATCCAATGCACGACATACTATACATGTATATGAGTGATGTATGCTGAGTATCTAATGCACGACATACTATACATGAATACGAGTGCTGTATGCTGAGTATCCAATGCACGACAGACTATACATGTATATTAGGCTATATCCCTTCTGACATTGACCTTTTTGTCCATTTCCTTGAGAAGCTTTAAATATAATGATGCATTCCTCGCCGTCGCTGTAAATATACAAAACTAATATAAATATAAAAGCCTTGATAGACATTTCTCATCATTGTCATAGGTATGATCTATATATTATATACATATGTATTACCATGGCCCAGGCATTATATGACTATGTAAGTATGTTGTGTTTCATGCAAAAAGTGCTGTAATAAAAATGCTGTTCAATATGATAAAGCTGATTCAATTGTATATTCGTCGTACAGTATATGTGTAGAGGTATAAAAAACATAGGTGGTTATCAAAATAAATCAAGTATACAGTACGTATTAAACATAAGAGACATAAACATATTAAGATTTATACCTATTTTCTCTTCATCAGAAGACATCAGTTCCATACACAAAAGAATAATAATCATCCATTTTGCAAATCAACAAGTTAACGAATGTATCAGTTCTACATATCACTCCAAGACAAAGTTTAAATTTAAATCCGTTGGCACTCTCCTGTGTACTTTCCTTTATATATTAATATTCGTAAGCAATTTTTAAAACCATACTATTATGTTCGCCCAAGTGTCTTCAAATTCACTCAACTCATGCTATCTATTGAAAAATTAGGCATAATTAATCTAGCAAAATTCACATATCATGCATTTTCTTTACGTAAACAATCAGTCGTTGTCGATACTTAATATTTCTAGGTGGACATGATGTAACCATTATTTTGGGTAAAAATCATTACCCAGATTCTAATCTAGTTGATGCTTTTTTGTTTGTTTTATTGTTGTTGTTGTTGTTTCATAAGTAACTTGCAGTTTATAAATCTAAATCATGCTTCTTGATTCATGTTATTTTAAGCATAGCTCAACCTCTTAAATTTATAAACTATTATTTTTCATTAATTATCTGTCTTTCTTAGAACTATTTGAATTTTCACGATGTCACATGATCAAAACTTTATTGTATTTATACATATGTTTGTAACGAGATACTATGTTATGTATAAGTTACTAAATGAAATCATGTTCTGTTCTGTTCTGTTCTGTGTTAATAATCTGTTCTAAAATTAGACGCTCTGTAAAACTGACCACTGTTGCAGTGCGCAAATGCATACAGGTTGTGTAAACAACTATCACTGCATGTGTTAACCTCAGATAGTAAAATTTTCAGCGTTTGTGGTGGATTTATACCTTTTATACAACATGGCATACATCTAGTAATGGACAGCAGAAAACGGGGAATATGACTAATAGTAGTTCTAGTTAGCCACAGACCCTCTACAACTAAAAAAGTAACTATCTAGAATAATAGAAAATAATGTAAAACCTTATATAAACATCATTCAAATATCTCAATTCAAAAATCAAAATAATGCATAATCTTCAAAATCATTCTCTTGATTGTCACTAGGTATATTCAACTCTCAATTTCATTTTCTAATAAAATAATGCACTCGTTTCGGTTGTAATTTGCATA
Organism: Lutraria lutraria; assembly: GCA_964023205.1. Lineage (NCBI taxonomy): Eukaryota > Metazoa > Mollusca > Bivalvia > Venerida > Mactridae > Lutraria > Lutraria lutraria. The sequence goes on from OZ026838.1 coordinate 18,348,341, forward strand.
ATTTTCAAACATCGGTACCAATATGATAGGGTTAATATTAATTAACATTACACACCAACAAAGTCTGAGTCAAAACAAAGTATCTTCATTATCAAATTTAAGTAAAATTATAAACTCCAACTTTATGTCCAAGTAAACTTTACGTAAATGATAAACATGAAGTTTACATAAATTTAAGTCTTCATTAAACGCTAGGAAAATTCAAATCAACAGAAAAATGTAAATGAAAAAAATTGAAGTGTCATTATATTCTAAGTAAATTTTAAACGTGATGTTTACACGAATTTAATTCTTCATTAAACGCTAGTAAATTTCAAATAAATGAAGAAATGTAAATTTGAAGTTTAAGTGTCATTATATTCTTAAGTAAGTTTTAAACGTGATGTTTACACGAATTTAATTCTTCATTAAACGCTAGTAAATTTCAAATAAATGAAGAAAATGTAAATTTGAAGTTTAAGTGTCATTATATTCTTAAGTAAGTTTTAAACGTGATGTTTACACGAATTTAATTCTTCATTAAACGCTAGTAAATTTCAAATAAATGAAGAAAATGTAAATTTGAAGTTTAAGTGTCATTATATTCTTAAGTAAGTTTTAAACGTGATGTTTACACGAATTTAATTCTTCATTAAACGCTAGTAAATTTCAAATAAATGAAGAAATGTAAATTTGAAGTTTAAGTGTCATTATATTCTAAGTAAATTTTAAACGTGATGTTTACACGAATTTTAGTCTTCATTAAACGCTAAGTAAATTTCTAATAAACGAAGAAATGTAAATTTGAAGTATAAGTGTCATTATATTCTAAGTAAATTTTAAACGTGAAGTTTATAGAAATATAAGTTTTCACTAAACTTTCGTAAACGCGTTTTTTCGAGCAGTGTGATTTTCTTACGTAGGTAACTTCTAATATTGTACAACATATTTATACAACGATACGTGAGATATCTTGTATACCTCAGTAGTAATACGTCACCATAGATACCAATGACCCAGAATGCGGGAGCATCGAATTTTCGTGATAATGAACAACAAAAGTCATAACTAAAAATGAAATTTCTTCATATAATACTTAAAAAATGTACACCACATTGCGTTGCGCGAAAATGATGTTCTTACGTCATGTACAAACATACAAGGTATATAGCCATCTGTATTTGAATAACTGTAAATATCGGATGGTTGAATATACATTAAATATGCAGTTCACTTTACTGTTAATACATATTCATGTTTAATAGAATACATGTTGTTTGATAACGTGTTGCCAAACGTAATAATTTTAAAAAAAGGCTATAGTTTAATATATAATTACAAATTATTCAAGTTTCATGAAAGTTATGAAATCTTAGGAGGTGCCCCAGAGTTCCGTAAACATTTTGAATGGTTGACTCATAATGCTCCATATTTCTTCCCGTTCGACACTGCGTATGCAGAGGTAAAGTATCGGAATTTTATGAAGAAATAGTGTAATTGTATATTGTATTCATGTTAATTAAGGAAATGAGAATGAAACAGAACAATGCAATAAGACTGTCTCCTTGATAGCATGATTCATTACACGTTGGTAACATATATTACAGCGTTGCATATAAGCAATACCATATTCACGGAGGACGAAGGCGACCAGTCGAATTTATGCATTTTGTTGCAACCATCTATGATAACATGTTGTTTTAATTGTTGCTGTCTATATCATAGCCATATCCCACACTTTTATAAAATGCAAAACCATTTTTTCTGATCATGTTTTCTAATTAATGTGCTGGTACTTCCATTAACTGTCATGATATAAGACTTCTTTTGATTCTGTTTTGGGAGACCTTAATTTACCTGTACAAGTACACAAGTACATTCCCCGTGATACCACATAAATAGCCTAGCTGTGTCTTTTGATCAACTTCGGCCACCCTCTAGTAAGAAGTGTATCTAGTATCAAGGTGTACATTTTGTTAAAATATTCTCGTGCCCTGATCATTACCAAATGCATCTATATTTCAGGGCTGGGCCTTGTATACTGTATTTGTAGGAGATGAGATAGGTATTTATTGGAATGATTATGAAATATAAGAATTGCAGGAAAACAATTTTGCCTAAATTCGATGTAATCCTAAGAAATTCATTTAATTCAGAAAATTTATGACAAAGTTAAACTTCAATTATAGAAATAATATTAGTTGTTTTTAAACATGCTTCTACTTCGTTATCCGTTGTAAACCTCACATACCCAACTTTCGCGGACATGCTGATTTGGAAAATCGATAAAAAATTTACATTAAACAAAGAAGGGGATTTTCACTATAATCGTCATAACTTTTATTCTATTTAAAATACGAAATTTGTACTCATCACAAAAGTTTAATTAATCTTTTATCTTTCTAATGGTGTATTTTTTTATTATTTTAAGTTAATGCTTTCTTCGACCCTTTTGCGTTTGAAAAAGACACCTATCGAATCCCTCTATATTCAATGTAAAAAGCGTAAAATTGGTAGTTTTTTCAATGAAAATTTGATGTTTTCAGCATCATAACTCTTTTGGGGGAAATGTGATCAAATTTGTACTCATTGCATTCGTTTGGAAAATTTAATTTCTTTCACCATGTAAAATATGAAAACAATAAAATAATATCTTCTTCGACCCTTTTGATGATTTTTAAAACTACCCCTTAGATTTTTTTAAGTTCAATTTGTCAATCGTTCGTCAATTCTCGGATATTTACGTACGTTTACGGACACAACGTGCATTTGGCGATGATCATATCTGCTGATTAGGTATCCATGTATATACAATCACAGCATGATGCATTATACAGGGTAATAAAAATTGGACCCGTTGAATCAAATTTTAGGATAATTTAGGTTGAAGACTAAAACATATTACAACATGGATGAAAATATTAGAATCTTTGAAATAGTTCACTTTACTTCCGTATAAAAAGCAAAATCGATATTTATGATCCAATTTGTTGATATTATAAAAAAATAACATATTAAAATTAAAAAAAAATAGTTTTCACCATTGTTAAATCCCAATTAGCTTTTTGGATGTTAGAATTGAAGTAGGTCTCATTTTACCTAGACCGATGTGAAACTGATTTTCACTTGTAATAAAAACGTTCCAATTTTTTATCACAAAGTTCATAATACAGCATAGTATTTTTTAATAATGTTGCAAAAATCAAGAAAAAGCATCTGACAACTATTTTATGAGATATGTCTATTGGAAGGCATTATGTAAATATTGTTACAGATTATGTAATATAATAAATTATATTTCTTATATTTTACTATTGTTCTAATGTTTGCATCTCATTGTTCTAATGGGCCTTACATAGACGATGATATTTCATTAAATGAAATTTATTATTAATTCATTTTTGATAATATAATTATATGCTAAATCAGGGATGCTATATGGCTAAATATATCATTTTGGCATACGTCCACGTGTCACTTATAAAAACATGTCATAAAATAATATAGATTACCTACTTTGTATATTTATTTTTTTCATTGATGTGTAAACAAAGGACGGATAATAAAATCATATTTTTGAGATTTATTTATATGGTTGCTATCTTTACCTGATTATTGATTTTTTATACGCATCTCACATTGACTCACAAACAATTGGGCACGTCGAGTTATATTTGTTAGATACCATTTCAATCATGGCGGATGGAAATTGCCATAAAATTACAGAAAGTGTACTGTTTATAAACAAGGTCTATACTTAATATCATTCTTTTTTTTCTATTTTGTGATGGAAATAAATATCTGCAACAGCAGGTTGTAATGGATTTGGAAGTAATTTCATTTATAAACATAGACCTACAAGACGTGTGACATAGTGCAAAATTTCTGGTTACTCGAACGACCCTAATTAATTTTATCCCGCGACCCTAGATATTTTCATGATTTTATACGAGGAATGGAAAATCCTCTTTCTACTTTTTTCCTTCCCACATGCTTTCAAAGCCAAATAAAGTCTGTACCTACTAACCGACTTTTAATGAGAAAAGAAAAAAACAACATATTTTCACGCCTAAGTGTAATCATGATGATTTAATGTTAATTAATTTAATGTAAATAAATGTATTGTAAGCTAATGATTTTATATGCAGAATAGAATCAAATTACTATTTGACTGCATACAATAACAAAACTATTACTAGGATTTTTGAATTTTGTCTTCATAATATTCGCATTTGCAAAATTAATTTTACTGATGAAACAAATTAATGTCAATATCATATGTTTCTGTCCATTTTAACGACGTACATAATAGTTGGGACATGCTCAAGTCTTATCAGAGATCCAAAAGTTATACAGTGAAATATCGATTTTTGGATCAATTAAGATAACAGATTTTATCTGTTACGCGTGACTGACTTTATTACTTTATGACCCCTAATAAAGTCAGCATAACGCAAGCAAGGAGGGTAACAATAGGTAGACTGTATATAAACCCCTGAATTGTAGTTGTTTCCCTTGAAAATTGATCAGATACTCGATAAGGCCATGTCCGCCAAAGTTGGACATGAACTGTAACATCGCTTTTAGAATAATGTTACTACTATGTTTTGATCATTTTCGTCTTTTACTCATTATAATACTTAAGGCTTAGGAGATACAGAGAAGAAATGTTGAGGGCGGTTCGTCTGGTGGTAGATACAGGTATACATTATTACAAGTACACAAACTTACCCTGAGCAGTACATTATATACTTTTGATTCATTTGCAACAGTTTGAACATTTGTTAAATCATTCCTGTGACGTCATCATTTTGTTCTCACTGTCCAATAATTGTACGGATGGATCGCTCTCAATGGACAGCCGCGCGTTATTTTTTGGACTTTGCTTTACCATTACTTTGAATGCTACAAACAAAAAACAAACACTTATTTGCAATACCGGACGGTGCTGTTTTATTATTTTGCGACCAAGAAAGCAGCAAGTGAATTGTACACAGAATGTATATACATGTTCAATGGTATCAATCATTGTATACGAGCAAACTGAATCGCCCAGGAATAACCAGAGATCAAAACCATGTAGGGAAAACATTCTCTGGAAACCCGTACCCCATGTCAAGTTTCAGATTGCAGAGCATTTCGGGCCACACTCTTTACAAATGCGATATTAAAGTTCGACAGTATGATCATGATTATACAAAATATACATATTAATTATAATAAACGAAATCGTTGTTAGACATTTGAAATTTTGAATATATGTACTACTGAAATTGAACATGTGAAGAACTATCCGGTAGAATGACCAACTACACACCATACCACCTGACCACAATTTTAAACATCCTTAGTAATATGCTACGCGGAAAGACAAATATTTCACGCTATTCTATCAATGAATATAATATTGGAGTACAGTCGACATATTGCACTGCAACTCAAATTTGGACACTGACAACGACGCATGCGCGAGATTTTTGAATGCTTTAATGTTTCGAAAATAAATATAGCTAATAAGTCTTGTTAATGACGTATATATGTATGAAAGTCCTTCGTCTTGTTTAAGATTAAAATTGGCTGTACTATTAACAGCCCGATTATCTTAGTTTACATAGCATCTGACTTGCAAGGAGGTTTCGAGTTCGAGCCCCGCATCAGGTACTGTACATTAATTTCTTCCTCCTATTTCATTGGTGCCATTAATGTGAGAATATCCTTAGAATCAAACAGGGTGAAGCAAAGGCTTGGTAAGTCAAAAGAGCATGTAGTTTTCGCGATAAAATAATTTGAATAAAAAGCTAGGAAGAATGTAGCAGTACTGCATGTTCCTGACAATACTGTTTCTGTATCTTCCAGTGCACACAAATTTATACCATTTATGGGACACCGTGTTGCAATTATCTTACGGGACCAAAATTCACCCGTGTGAATATCTCTATTCAGAATTTGCTGTCAGAATAACGATTTTGGAATTAACATAAAAATATTATAATTATATTCCAGTAATATTCAATATACATATTTTGATTGATCCAATCAATCAACGTGTCGTCTGCTATTAACACTCCTAAATCCTACTGAATGACATTCCACAGTTACAACCGAATATTTAACAACTACGCATGTTTCTCGTGATTTCAGTGATTATACAAATTCTCCATCTAGCGCACGACCTTTGTATTATGTCTCAAATTCTCACAAGCTAAATATTTGATGATACAGTTGAATTCGTCAGTTGAAGACCACTGTCAAGACCTATTCTTTATTTTGTTGTAGTAATCTAATTGTTAATGTTAGTTTTATATTTTTATTAAGTTTAATGCTCCGTCAACAATATCAACAGATACACAATTTAATTATCATCAGTTAATATTTGATAACTCGTCACAAAAGTACCCTCAATACAACTTTTGTTATCTTCCATATTTAGATTTCGTTTACAGCCTCATTCTGCATGTAAGCACTACACTTAAAGCTGTTTATAAAGCTAAAGGACGTGTCACAATTATGGGCACTGTTATATAACGAGATCTACTTATAACAGGCTGATAAAGCACATTTTATACAAGCCCTGTAGTCGTTTTTGTGTCTGTTTTCTAGTTCTGTCCAATCTTTATAGTCTTGTATCAATAATATTTATTTATTTCAACAATTTAACAGTTATATTCACCAAACAAGTTTTGCCGGACAGTATTCGAACCAGTACTAACTTAACCTTTCACGTGGATCCGACAACTTCTCCACATGTGGAGAAAAATGGACATTGTTGTCTGATTTTCATTTAAGTGTATGGCCTGCCACCACCGTGTATCCAACCCGGATTGCCAGCACACTAACCACCGGGCCTTAGCTACCCCGTATCAATAGATACTACATGAACTGTACTGCGGTGGTCGGAAGTCCCTGAAATGACCCACTGTCTGATGTTTCATACATTTAAACGTATTTGAAATTAATGTGATGGAAATCATATTTGATGTCATGGTTAACAAGAGGGCCATGAGTCGGTCAGCTTAGTGGTTAAAGCGTTGGTCTACTGATTAAAAGGTTATGTGTTCAAACCCCGGGCGACTCATGACACTGGCCTGACATATTAATGATATTACAACATACGACAAATTGTCCTCCACCTCTGAATTATGTGGGGTAGCTTGACAATAGCTCGCATATAGAACGTGAATGTGGTTAGTAGATGGACGGACTATTCGGAAACTATGTATGTTTTCATACATTTTTTTCTGAAACCAAAATTGTCTATTCATAGAACGTATTAGGCAAACACAATGAAAGCCGCGCTTCTCTTGGACTTTGGTCGACAGTATTATATCAACTTTGTAAAATATATGTGCGTATAACACAGATAACCGACAAGTTTTGGTTTAAAGTATAAAACAAAAAACAAAAACGATGGGGTATAAGTATATGGCGACTGTGTTTGGTGTTATCATATATCTAACGTTCAATGCTCGCAACTTTTACTTGACGATCTCAAAATTACTCTATGGAAGAGAGGAATAAAAGCTGAGACTTCGCATATTTAAAGAAAATAGATTGAACATAATGATGGTATCTTTAAAGGTTCAGTTTTGTGAAAAATGCATTGATATGGATTTATCAAATTACGTTTTCATAAAAATAGCACACATTTATAAATAGCGATTTCTCGCTGAAAAATGCACGGTTTTACGCCCAATTTCGAGTGTTTATTCCATTTTCATTAGCGAATAAATATACACAATTGGTTTTGTTAGCATCCGTCAAGAATGATATAAATTAAGCCGATGCTCGACATGAAAAAACATTCGGGAACTATGTTCACCTGAGCAACTCTTTGGAATTGTCTAAATGACAACCCATTTATTTGCATAAACATTTACTGTAAGTTACATAAAATATAAAATAGCATGACTAATATTTAACAAAATAGTGTTTATCTATATTTTTGAATGTATTCATAAACGGAAGTTCTCTAAATGTTTCAAGAAATTTGAAATCAGTGAATTAGATTTACCAGCAGTTTCTATGTATTTAAGCATCACAAGCACGTCATAGTACAATATTTTGATCATGTTAATATTTTGCCTTCTTCGATCACTTATGAAATAGGTTTTGTATATACGGTAAGATATAATACTAAGTAAGACATTTATAACTTCCTGGTACTCGGTGAATTCTATTTTATAACCAATAATATATATTTAAAGGATCTAGAAAATCCACATCTTTTAAAGGCTTCAGACGTTGTTTTCCAGGATTCGGATATATAATTACAGTTTAAGAAAAAATGCGGATAGTCTTCCACTTGTTTACAGTGGAGACAAGTAGGGTTTTATTCCGTTTTATTAGATATTCTGGAATTCCACTGATTTCAGGTTCTTGTCATGTTAATACTGTGGAATCATTAATTTTCGTTGGGGATTTAATTTCGTGGATTTCGTGGGTCGACTCATCCACGAAATCTAATCCCCACGAATTCAAATGCGAAGATAAGGTATTTCTTTTCAAAAACCAAAATCCACGAATTTATGTCCCCACGAAATAGCTATTTTAGTAAAAACCACGAAAATTGAACCCAACGAAAATTAATGATTCCACACAGTATATATGACCAAATGAAACTTTCTGTCAGAGACTTCAGATTTTCATGGAATATCAAAATATTCAGCATACAGAATATAATACCAAAGTGTGTGATGCATTGATTGAACATTACCCTATCAGGTGAGAGATTGAATATTTTACATGAATCTCGAAATTATAGTGGTTATCCACTGAACTCCAATCATACATCCAGTCACTAGTTCCCAAAGGAGTAACAACACTGCACGTCACAGTAGAACCCTGCAATATTGTAGGAAGGTCCTTTGAGTGCTTAAAGCCCAATTCCGGTTTGTTGCCTTTACATCTGTCTATCTTACTGTTTTACACTTTTTAGGTTAAGAACTTGACAATGCAAACCGGTACATTGTAGCCCAAAACATTTAAAATAAATGTCATATTTAAACCTCATGATTAGTCAGTGTGTTTTTAAACCAATTTGTTAGAAAATTGATACTTTGTCATGATACAGCTATAAGTAATCCATCACTATCAACCCTTACTTAGAGATAAACAGGACCGATCGTCTACTATTGTCAATGATTGTTACCAGGACACAAAAAACAAACAATAATTTACAATACTAGTTCTAAGTGTTTTTCCTGCCCATAAATATTGTCATTTTTTAAGAATGAAAAAATGCAAAATTACAAAATACTGGAATTTCAGATATTTGGACAGATCAGGTGGTCACATGTCATATCAACCCAACAAAGCTGCCCTGCTACTTTGTACTTGTTTAAGCCTACATAACATTGCTACAGAGAACAGAATGTCTGTTCCAGACTTTGATGAAGATTGGTCCTAATGATAATGACAATAATGTAGTAATGCAGCAACACAATAGAAGGGCTCAGGGTATAAGAAATAATTTAGTGTTAAGGTTTGAAGTTAAACTGCACACACTGACATGATTTTGATATTGCCAATTGTACTAAAAATAGATTATTCCAAGAAAGCATCAGTGCAATACAAGTTCTTGCATTGTTGCATCTAGAGTGAAAGTTCTTTTTTCATGCAAGATATTGTAGTTATGGAAATATGTACCAGAAACAGATTAGTTATTACCACTTACTGTGTTCATTTAAAATCTCATGTATATCATGCAAGTTGAATAAGTCATGAAATTTGATTATTGGTTAAATGTTCATTGTTCATGGACAATCATTAGTGCTAAACCCTGAAATATATTATGGCGCATGTATAACAACATCCTTTTCAAAGTAAATAGTATGTAATTGAAGACAATACTTTTTCTGATCCTAAGTTAGCTATTTGACCACTTTGTGCTCAGATGAGCATAAAGCCAATGAATAAATACACATAATGTATAGAGTGCTTGAAATATTTATGTTAATAAAAATATTTCATCTGCTATTAGACTGTTCATTCTCAGTAAACGTTTTAACATGTAAATAAAGCTTCATTTGGTTGCCATGAACATTTAACAAGTTCTTTAATACATATATCTTACATTGTTAATAAATAAATATGCCATATGTGGCAATACTGCCCATTGTTACTGAAACTTAAGACTTTCGAATGATATCTTTAGCAATGAATGACTAATTTATAATGAAACATTTAACTCATACAATGAACATGTTGAAAGCATAAATATTGCTAGCTGAAAAAGACTGCGCATATACGACGCTGTTCCTCAGAGAAGCTTTTTTATTTTCCACTTAGCCTCCCCTCCACCCACCTGTTTTTGAACATATATTGTTTTATTTGTTATTAGTTTTTGTTGTTTTAAGTTGGATTGGACTAGCTCCCGTCCAACTTTATGTCACACTTGTACTTTTTATATATTAAAACGTCTGTCATTGGTTAAATGTCAGACATAGTCAATCATACCTTTGTGTTTGTTATTACACTGTGACATAAATTAACTACAGAGACAGGGAAGTGCAAAATATAAATATTGCTAGCTGAAAACTGAACTTGAAATATATACTCAAGAGTTAGACTGCGACTGTAAAAGTTTATTTTCTTAGACAAAATGAAATGACATGTGCATCATTAGTACAAGGATATTAGAGATTTCATTAATGTAGCATTATCCATGGCATTGATATATTATTTTTGAAAATTAAATAGCAATGTCAAAAAAACTTAACAGTAGTTGCACAATTGGAATTAACAACATCATCAGTATAATATCAAAGGAATTAACTAAATAAAGTATCAGGAAATAACAATTCTTACATATAATGTGGAATCAATTGATACACAAGCTCAACAGCAATATAACAGGAAATTGCAAATGATACGGCATGTTCATATGACATAAATTATCGCACAAGATAAACAGTAATATTACAGGAAATTGCAAATGATACGGCATGTTCATATGACATAAATTATCGCACAAGATAAACAGTAGTATTACAGGAAATAAGAAATCTTACATTTAACATGGCATGAATTAATTCACAAGATAAACAAAAGTATAAGAGGATGTAACAAATTATAAAGTTCATATGACATAAATTAATTAACAATATCAACAGAAATATCACATGATTTAACAAATCTAACATCTAAATAACAAACACAAGGAGCACATTACTGTAAAAGTTTATCTATTTGATAGGTATGTAAAACAAAAGCTATCTGTTTCAGTGCTTCTGTTTTTTCTTTTTCTAAAACGAAACTTTCTCCTTTAATTTCCAGCTTTCGTTCTTCAATTTTCAAAAATAAGGATTGTAAATCTGAAATGAAGCAGATATATTGATAATTAACATAACACATTCAGTAAATGATAGACTATATAATGACAGTATAAGTAGGCACATAAAGCAAAATATACATTTGACAATAAAAAATGGCACAGTAAAAATTACTATTACACCTATAATTACATAGTACATATTAATTATTAACAGTAATGTACAATACAACAAGAAAAATATGTAAACAGTAACTGAACCAACAACAGTCGAGACAATTAAAGCTGACAATAAGAGCAGGTGGTCATTGAATGGAAAATTGAGTTGTCTCCCTTTAATCAGCAAAATTGTTTTATACACATTTTAAGTATATCTAAGCTCTGGAACAAAGCATGCAATGACACAGAAAAAAGGTAATAAAAATATATACATTCATGCAAAAATTAAAATAGCAAGCAGGTAAATAAACAAAAGCTTTGGAACATATATTCACACCAGTGAAAACCTGGTTATATGAAAATAAATGAAGAGTTTTCCAAACAAGACAGTACAAACAGATGGACTAGCATCCTCAAAATATCATACAGTTCTTAGAGCATTAAAATCAAGAAAATCATACCTTCCAAGGCCAAAGTGCCAGTCAGGTGCGAACCTTGTACGGCAAGCTTCTATCATGTTGAATTGAATACAACAATGCAGACCATTCATCACCAGTTCCACATGCCATAACTAAAATACAGTACATACTTATTGCATAATACTGGAAATCTGAGCAATAAAATCATACATAAAGTCACCAGTGATTAAAGTCACAATGTCTATTAAAATTTGTATCATTTTCAAAGTACAACCCTAAGACCTTGTAAAATTGTGATATTAAAATTGTTCTTGAAATGATACAGAAAGGACCCATATCTGATCTCATCTGGCTGTTCCTTCCTTGAGAAATTACAAACAGAAAACAATATTTAGTATTTTATATGGCAGACAAAATACGATATACTGTTTACAATTGACATTTGCCGAGTTTTTCCAAAAGCTTTGTGATTGATCAGAACTGAAAATGTACAAGTGATGTCACAGGTTGAAAAGTAATTTCCAATCATTTTGCCTTGTTATGTGTACAGTGTATAACATCATGTACTTGTGTATGAAAGCTTTCCATACATTGGTTATAGGAAAACTCATGGACTTACAGTTTTCATCTGGTATAACCCGTTTCTACATAGATTTTGATCAAAACCAACACTAATTTTCATGAATACTGGATGCTGGTCAATTTACATTCTGTGTAAATACATGTTGTATGATTATTGAAAACAAGCTAAAATGTAGCATTTTTTCTAAGTTGAGAGCCCATAACTCTACAAGTACTAGTTCAATTCCACCCATAATCAAACTCATCAAAGACCTTTAGGTTAAACACATTTACTGATTAATATGATAAGAATTAGTGAATAAATGAAGTCGCTAGAGTGTAAACAAAATCCAATGTTTTTATCTTATAATACTATATGCATATTTTTAAATATCATGGTTTTCATGGCCCAAAAAAAATTATCATTGTTCAAGGTTAGGGAATTTTGAATTTGATCAGGGAAATCAGTCATATTGATAAGTACAATTTAATACATTTGTATGTATATATGTTGCCTGAAATATATTTGTGAATTTCATAGTACACCTGGAAAAGAGAGAGTTAGTTGACTAATACTTAGGGTGAATTAATAGGGAGGAAATTTGTACACCACCCTCTAAATGCTCTAAAACAGAACTAATTTAGATATTTAGTAGCATGGAATTTCATGCATGTTTTAGCATGATAAAAACAAAATAATGCTTGACATTAACAGTACATTTCATGCTTATAGATAACATGTAACATGTATTAGCTAATTTTGATCAGGGAACTTTGTATTGTCATCTTCATGAGAATCATGAATATCTGTCATCAAAATATTGTTTAGATTTACCGGAGCAAACAAAATTTACTTGTAAACATATTGAATATGCTTAAAGGTAGGTCAATTAGTTAGTGTACTCACTTGTGTCATTAACCTGTTTTCTTGCACATAATCTCTCAGCTGCACCTGGAAAAGTTCACCAAAGAAATTTCAAAAGAAGCAAATTATACACTTTCTACTTTTGAGTATTAAAAACTTCTATCATTTTATAACTAAAGACCATGTTGACCTAGTTTCATTTATTTATCGAGAAAACAATGTACCCGATGCAGGGCTCAAACCTGTGACCTCCTGCTTACAAGTCAGATGCTCTACCAACTGAGCTAATCGGGCTGGTGAATATCACAGCCAATTTATAAATACAATATATCACACCGCTACATTCCTTCTTCCTTTTTATTAAAAGTAAATTAATACAAATAATCGCGACCATCACAGGCTCTTTAAACTAACCCAGACATTTGCTTCACCCTAGCTCTAGGATTCAAAGGCTAGTCACACACTCACGGCACCAAATATAATAGGAGGAGAAGATAAATACCCGATGCGGGGCTCGAACCCACAACCTCGATCCTGCTTGCAAGTCAGATGCTCTACCAACTGAGCTAATTGGGCTGGTGAATATGCCAGCCAATTCATAAATACAATATATCACACCACTACATATTTAAACCATTATTATAGTAAGTTCATATGTATGTTGGTAAGAGAAATGATATGTGCCTGATCACAGGTAACTGTATCATGAATAGATAATAAAAATAAAAAAATTAAAAAAAAATATTTAGTAATATATTAACAAGGCATATTTCAACGAAAATCCTCTGGACGATCACTGAGGTGACTTTTGTTTTTCAATTTCATCAAGGATTCCGGTGAATTCATGCAAATGAATATACTTTTTACGGCCGTAATTGAACAAAAACATATTCCTGCATTGAAAGCTTTATTTATTTACATTATTTTACCTTCATAACATGTAATTCAACGTTTAAATTCCGATTTTATCTAAATATCAACGTAAAAACTTCATTCTGTCGATGACTCTAGAGAAATCCCAGTGTATTTTGTAACGTTCGTTTTCATTGGCCGGGAACCAAATACGTCATTTCACCTGGGAAAACCCCTTTGAAATCGGCCAATGAAAATCGTTGTCACAAACTGGATAGCACGCGCGTCATATGAACCAAAATGGAGTCTATCGGGGATAAAAATTAAAGCCGAAAGTTTGTTTATTGCTTAAACATTCACATGTAACGAATTTACAAATTGTCATGGGGGTAAATGTGTTCCAACATTTGTGTTTTCTAAGTGTAGCTGTTCATTATGTTTGTACACAACGGTTAAGACTAAATATCGTCTATTTTATGTAAATTTAGTGGATGTCAAAATCACCTCAGTGATCGTCCCGAAGCATTGATTTACATTTTGTGGCATAACTCGTAAACTAGGCGACGGATTTCTCTGGGATTTTGCATGAATGTTGTTTTAACGATATGTTTTATGAATATAATCGATCACTGGAAATATCTTTAGCCAAAAATTTTTTTTGATGCTTTAAAAATCTTGGGATTTTTGTTGTAATATACCTTGTTAATATATTACTAAATATTTTTTTTAAATTTTTTTTTTAAATTTTTATTATCTATTCATGATACAGTTACCTGTGTGCCTGATATGCCCGATGCCGAATTTTCATTAGTGGTCAGACTTTTTCAAAGCTTGGACACAGCTAAAATTACTAGCACAGTTTTTTTTAAGGTTGAAATACATTGAAACGAAGCAGCCAATCCTCAACAACACCGCTCCTCCCACCAAAAAAAAAATCTAGCCGAATTTAGACAAATTGAGAAAACAACAACTGGCCTAGTGAAATGTCTGGACAGTCTGGAAAATTTATAGCCATGCAATTGAAGGGTTGAAATAATTGACAACTTATTGAAGCTTTTTGCACAATACTTATGACCCACCCAGCTAGCATGTCCACATAGGATGTTTATAGGAATTTTTATGTCAGTTTCCAAACATTCGATCAATATCAGTCTGATGTAGTGAACTATATATACATTTGAACATACTAAGATGATGTCGCTCGAATATCAGAAACATGTTCATAGATTACGTCAGTTTCTTGATATCCTTTGGATATTCATCCGATATCCAACATAAACAAAATTTATCTACTTAGAACAGTGACGTCATGTATCAAGTTATGACGTCATAGTATCAAGTTATGACATCATATTGGATAGGATGTTATTTTTAAGACATAGTTTGCACAAAGAATTTTCTGGAATTGGAATGTAAGTACAATGCCTTTATAATACATGCTTTTTATAAAGATATAGATCTAGAGCTATTTAATCTTTAGTGAAACTTTTTAATATCATTTTTATTGAATTAAAATTTATCAAATGCTAAACTTGTATAATTTTCAGTTGCTGTGGCTCACATATGTGTAAACAACAGTCGCCTTATTTTTGCGACCGTACTTGAGCAATTTAATCTTTTCAGAAATTAGATAAGTGCATGGCAAGTTTACCGAGTTGCAATGATCAGACAAACACTAGTCTAGTTTCAGAATTCAAGGTCACTTCCTATTAATTGAATACAGTGGAGATATTGATTGAGCTTGAGTGCCAACATGCAGAATTTTTGATGTTTCTTCAAGCTTTTGGAGCAAAAATGGCCAAATTCACTCCACAATTGAGAATGAAGTAAATAAACATGTTGTTAAAGTTGACAGGAGTTATATAACTGTTTGTTTCTTATTTGTTCTGGTTAATAGAACATGTATTGATGATTGTTTGCATGTAATTTGATTGATGTTAAAGTCTAATTTTTAATTATCTCTTTCTGTTACTCTTTTAGGTTATGTATTTTGTAAACCTGAATATATTTTATGTAATTAACTAAATGGCTTAAAGTTTGATTTGTTGAGTATAATACATATTATACTTGCTTATTGATTCAACAGTTTTCATATCAAAAGCTCTATATGTGCATTGAAAGCATCACAATGATTTTGTACAGTGTGTCATGTTTCATTTTTTTTATGTTTTAAATAATAAAACACTGGCATCAATTTTAATTACTTAGTTATAGTCATTTTTCCACAATGCATGAAATGAATGTTGTGTTTGGTGGGAAAGTATTGTTTTCTCCATTATCTTTATACCATGTACATGTACTTGCTTAGGGTAAAGTAGTCAGTTGTCCATCAGATACAACATATTCACGTACATTGCATTGTATATCAAGATGATACCTGGATGTCAGTATTCAGAATTTATAGGAAGTTAATATCTACATGATATCAGAAAAAAAATATTGGACAGATATCGGAAAAGTGATATACGTGCAATATAAAAATATATAGGGCCTATATACGGCAGACATACAAAAAGACATCCCCTGGATTTAGCATCCACTTTGCAGAAACGATAGCTATCTGATATTGCGATCCGATATTGAGCAGACATAGTGGCGTATATAGATGCAATATAGACCCTATATTGAATGCTAGCTGGGCAGTGATCATAATAATTAGACTTGTTTTTAAACATACATTGAATCAAATTACATTGAATAATCATATAGACAGGGATGTTTTCATATTTCTTACGTTATTGGCATCAGGCAAGTTCTTATTGGGGTTCAAACTTCTTGCATTCTTGACTCAGTATGCTCCATGGTTTTCACCTGTTTGAATTGTAAGAAGAAGAGAATTTGTTTATCATATATAGTGATCTGTGATACATTTATACAATATACATACATAAATACAAACACAATAAAAATCACCCGGCCCCATGGGCCTATGAGTCACTATTAACAGACATGCACATGTATAAGTATTTCATCCTTTTTCGGTTATTCTAAAATGCTAAAAAGTTAATATGATTATGAATGGCACATCTACAGCATGCTAATAAAAATGTTAATTTACACTGAACTTTTTGTTAAAAGGTATTGAATACCTCACAATGTCATTAGAATATATATCTACTGTTCATTATGCTATCGACGGAAACAGAAATGTACTCATCCTTTGACTATTAGGGCTACTTTACAATATATGGTCATTACAAAACAATTTAAACAGCATTACTAAGATGTTAAGTATACATTTTGTGTATATTGTATGATAAATGCTGGAAGATTAAGATGAATAATTATTAATGCTTTGCATCTTCCTAAATAACAGTAAATGCATATACAGTAAAAAAAAAAGCAAACTCACTAACAAATTAGAATACCAGGCAATGCAAATTTCACTATCGGACGCCTAAATCGGAACGAAATAATTAGACTTCTCTTATGAAATGGACTACAATTAGAACTGGGTATTGGTCCTTAAAAGCGTATCACGATATATCACAATATTTCATGCTGTATCGCGATACATATCATGATATATATGAATGGTAAATTTACAGAAAAGCATTAGAAATTAACATTTATATAATGACTATAGCTGACAGTGTAGTTTCGATCACACTTCAAATATTGTTTTTTAGCTGTGTTGAAACTATTAATGCATGTATAAATATAAATATGTATGAGTGCACAGTTAATAATATTACAAGACTGACCAGCATTTAGACATAAATAACACTTTACCACAATGTATGAACTTTTTTTAATATAATAAACATCAACTGCACTAGCGAATATTTGCGACCGGAAACGAATCCATGAAAATATGAGAATCCCCTAAAATATGAGAATATTAAAGGATATATTGCCATTAAATCCGAAACACATTGAAATTATTGAAAATGTTCAAAAAAGAGGAACCAAACATGTACCTGGTCTTAATAATTTTACATACGAAGAGAGACTACGTATACTAGAAATGCCAACTTTAACATATAGAAGAATCTGGGGAGACTTGATAGAAACATATAAAATATTAAGGGGGAAATATGACTCGGAAGTATCTGAAATATTTGATTTGAGTGAAAACCAAGCTACTAGCTGGGGGCCATGAATACAAGTTGTATAAAAAAAGATCAAGGCTAAATATAAGGAAACACTCTTTCTGTCATAGAGTTATTTATGTATGGAATAGTCTACCGATGGAGATAGTGGAAGCAACTACAGTTTATAGTTTCGAAAAAAAATTAGACAATTTTTTAAAAGATCAATCCATGTTATATGACTCTAAAATGCCAATACAAATGGCCGGATGTGTCAATGTAAGTAAAAATTATGAAAATGAAGAGCTGACATCACAGGCTGACAGCAGCATAGTGTCAGAAGAGGATCTGTGAGTATCTGTGAGTGAGACTGGACACTTTAATAAGTATTTATTTCTTTGTAAAATTTTGTGGATCGGAACCACCTGGATAAGAAACTGTTTGCGCAAAGACATCTGAGGGCTTTAAAGTCTCCCTCCATTTTGATTTGCGTATCCCTACCCCTGTGTTTATGCCGTTATAGGCCCTTCTCAGATTCAGATACTTCGCGAATTCGCGAAAATATATGAAATTCATATAACTAGCACTTACAACACAAATAAAAACAGTCATATTTCATCGTTAAATACATCACATTATCAACAAGAATCAAAACATACCATGTATTAATTCATAAACAGGAGAAAACTGTACATCTACAACCATGATCTTGACAAGGGAAACAAATCTAAATGACTAAAATCAAAGTACTGAAAGCTCCTGAATCAGAATCATTCACAACGTCTCTCTCAGTCTAGAACATCGGTTATCTTAGGTAAAAAGCAAACAACGATCAAAACGTTTACCACAGAAAATGCAACTTAAAGCAGCGAATGGTTTCAGAAGTGCTTCAAAATACAAAGCTTTTTATAGATAATATGAAATAAGGCACTGCTTAGAAGAGGAATGTATGTATACATTTGTCAAAATAAGAAAATGGGATTTTAAATAGCCTCAGGTAGATGCACATGTAGTTAGAATGTTTCACGTGCACTGATCATATTTGAAGTAATGTCACTGTTCCCCCGTAAGCCCAAAAAACAAACTGTACAAAATGAGTTCTCAAATGTTTTTATTTTTTTACCGTTACGAAAGTCAGATATCGGGATTCGAACCCGAATTTCCCCATAGCCAATTATTGGCCTGGGTTGCTCTATCCAATTAAGCTATCTGACCATAAAATTAAGGATGAACTGCAATTTTGTAAATTAAGTGGTTATTTAATAATAGTTAGATAATTTATTCAAAAGTACTATGATTATTACGGAATCCGTCTAGATAAGCTGTGTTAAAAGTATGAATGATTAAGTGTAAAGTTGTTAACAGTACCACGTTTTAAATACCGGAAATAGCCGTATACTGAAATACACCTCTAATAATGGGATTACCCCGTTACTTACTGAGTGTATCATATTTGTTGTAAATATTACTAAATAACACCTGGACAGAAGAGCAACATTATAACAATCCTATCAAGTATCTAAAACATAAAGTGACATGATATCATACCAAAAAAAAGATGACACTGTAAGACATCGAAGGTCACAAACATAAAAAGCAAAAGCAATGCTCTTAAACAAGAAATAAAAAAAAATAAAAAACTTTAAATATCATTATCCTTTTTTGGTATTCAAATCCACCAAGCCATATATTAGTAGTACAAGATGCACACATTTTAAAGGCTATCCATTATAGCTATTGAAGAAGTCTAGCTGGTATATATCACGCACCTGACTCCAGATAACGGAAGCGATTTTCACATCACACATGCCAATAACGTTAGAGAACTAACTGTTACACGTATTTAAAAAAATACAAATGCATCTGGCACCAAATATCGGTAATGAACCTTTTCAATGTATAACATAGATCATACAGTACAACCTCTGTAGAGCAACACCCTGTGAGAGCTACAAATATTGGCCGTTGTATAGAGGTTGTTGCTATGCAGAGGTTTAATTAATAGTTAATATCAGCTTCGGATAATTTTGAAGGTGTTGTTGCTCTAGAGAGGGCCGCTCTGGAGAGGTTATACTGTAGTTTATTACAATACCGCATACATAACTTAAGGCTAAAAAAGCCCATAACAATCAAAAAGGACAAATGCATTTACACAAAACATACTTATATCTTCATACAAAGGAATACGTATGTTAATAACATACATGCAGAAAACAACAAAAAGAAGATAAGTACATGGCACTTTAAGCGATTTAACTGGACGTCTGAAGAATTTTTTATTATAAGAGTAAAATGTGCTGTACTTTTGCGGTTATTATCTATTCCCTAGACAGCGTAAACTGACTTAAATCCCTTAATTGTTGACTTATATTTTATCTATCGTCATATATGTAAGATCAAAATTCACATATAACGAAATGGAGAATTACCGTCATACAAAATTATTGAATATCTTAGAATCTGTGTGCATTCATTTAATTATTATGTGTATTGGTTGTTTGAAGAAAATATCAAAATGGTCAATATAATTCTCAGATGCAAATATCTAGTACTATTTTGAGGTAACTATGTACCTATTCCAGAGACAGTATGCAACCTTCATGCCTTAATAAATGAGCTTATTAAATGAGCATACTTTGCAATCTAAGCATCTTATGCATAACACAAAATATCAAAACATGTATATAGATTCAATGAGTATTACACATTTAGTGAATAATAAAACTGACCTTGCATACGGCCGAAGAATAAATGCTTTGGGTTTCGCGTTAAGGTAAAGGTTTTTGTTTTATTATAGTGTTGTCCCTATTAAAAGGGTCAGCCAAGTTGGCTTATGGGACACCAATTCTTTGCACAGTAGCCCTGAATCCCTTCTCCTATCTTGTAGTATATATTGTTGACGTTGAAAAATGTATTTTTTCAAAACGGCTTATTTTAGGTTTTATTGATAGATATGATAAGTTTATGTGTTGATTTTGTATTTGTTTATTATGTTGTTTATTTGTGTCAGTGGTTGGAGGCCTATATATCGCTAATAAACTGACTGACTGACTGACTGACGGTCATGAGCCGTGGCCCAGATTCTGTGGTTAGTGCACTTGATTTGTTACCCAGTGGTCTGGGTTCGATTCCTGGTCGCGGTAAGTCATGCCCTTCCATGAAGATTTGACAGTAATGTCGATTTTCTACCACGTTGCCGGTTCCTAATGGAAGTGGTTGGACTACAACCCAGGAAAACTTGTAAGGTGAATCGACCGTCGTATAATAGTTATATTAATATAATTTTGTTGTATATTTATTGAAAAAGGATAGTGTCAATATTTATAAATGTTGCCATAGTAACATGTTGAGATTAATTTTTTTAGAAATCTCATTTTTGAGTTCTCCCCAAATTCGCATTTTAGCCTCTCAAGTTTTCATAAATGCATTATGATTAGAGAAAATTATACGCAGTTTACAAAGTATTCTTTGATCTGATTTAATGTATACATTATTGGAATGTTTTATAATTCCAATTCATTTACCATAGAAACTATATAAAGGGGCAGTCTTTATGACGAATTGTCCAGGCCAGTTAATATTAAACGAATGAGATCTTTATACGACTGTTTTCGTTTTGATACTTGATAAAAGTGATGGAACTATGCAGGGATACATTAAGCAAGTCATATTGCGCGTAATTCAATCATTCTTGTTATAAGTATGTCATTTTTCTGCTGTATGAATTTTGACAAACTCGTTCGTATATCTTCGATATGAAAAAGAAACACCATAGCAACCATTGAATAAACAAATCTCATCACTTTAGTTAACATACACTATCATACGCATTTTATGAAAAGAACATTGAGGCTATATTAAAAGAAATTTTTTTTTTTTTTTCAACCTTTGATAAAGAAATGTTTCGTTGCTATGACAACGATATCAATGTCAGAACAATTTGAAACACATTTATGATGACGAAACATCTACATGTGTTATGTTGTCAAACTATCTAAGAATTCTGATACAGGGCCAGTTTTGTCCTTAGTGAATCCATCCCTTTAATCATAAATCATACGTGACATATTGTAACAAGAGTTTATCTTCATATGACACAAGCATCACTGTAATGTACCTTAGATTTTATCTTAAAACTTTCAATTTTCCGCTTAGACAAATGAAATAGGGTATCAAGTTGCACTCAAAGGCTGCAATGTATGAAACCAATAGTGTTACTACCTTTATTTATTTGATTTTAACCCGGATTTTAAATATCCAAACACTGTTTGAGGTACGAAGACGGCGTTATGTAAGGTTTCACTTTACTTAATTTGGATGAATTTTAGTTGCTACGGAAATCATGAGAAAAACGCGGGGTATGTGTGATTGCTTTAAACGTGGAAGTTTTATAGTTTGTATTTAGTTTACTAAAAGACGAAATTAAATTAAAATCAAGTCAATTTTATAAGCATGTACAGTACAACCTCTCCAGAGCGGCCCTCTGTAGAGCAACAACCTCGCTATAACAACACCTTCAAAAGTTGATATTTACTCGAAATTTAACCTCTGTAGAGCAACAACCTCTAAACAACGGCCAATATTTGAAGCTCCCACAGGGTGTTGCTCTACAGAGGTTGTGCTGTACATATTAAGTGGTGAGTATTCGATGTGAATAAAAGTAAATAATGATATAGCAGAATATGAAAATCATCATAAAAACGTGGTTCACGAGGTCTTGTGTTGTTATACATACTATGTCAATATCTGTATTAAATACAAGAGCGAACTGTTTTATTTTAAAATCAGCGGGTAGAATTATTACTAGACTAATCTATGAGGCATAAGGGCAATCCGTTCATGATATCTGTACTTTATATATTGCCTATTACGTCTCATTGCGGAAGGGCTAAAACTGTGTCGGATTACTGAGTATTAAAAATATGTATTTTCTGCTTTTCAGGGTAGAAGTTGCCGTTTATAAGCAACACAACATACTTCGTTGAGGCTTACATAGTTAAACAGTAAAAACTTCCAACACTATTTTGATCCTTGTGTAGTTGTACTTGGAGGATACCTATATCACCAAGCCTAGTATCTCGGATATTCATCAATAGAGTACAATTATTTAGACTATTCGGTCCCAACCAGCAAAATGTGAATCGTCTTTTCAATAATACCTCCAATTGATATGTTCCGACGAATTTTCAGCATAATTATGATGTTTCTGTTTATAATTGAACTATTAATTATATATAGTTGATGTTTTGGTTGGTGAGAACCAAATCTGTCAAAATGCAGTTTGCGGTATTTAAGAAAATTACAATATAATACATGTACAATGGAAAATCATCGGTATAAAACATGTATTTTATACGTCATGTACAAACAATAATAAACGATACAACAGTATTTTCATGTGTAAGTTTGCAACTCGCACAATATCTTTGAGCCCCTGTGAAACTGCAGTCGTTACGTTACACGCGTAAGTTAGATGATACTGTTTCAAGTTTCAAAAGATGGCATTGTTCATCAGCAGAGGGTATGTAGTTATTCAAGCGTAACTGTCATGAGAAATAATCACTTTTTGTACAGTATTTCTACTCGCTGTTGTGAGGTGTAGACATATATTGCCTGGTGAATAAGTTGATATTTTTAATGTGTGGTTCGTGTAGTCGTTAAACAGAGAACACAGACGTGTACATGTAGTATTCATAAGTACATGACTTCGTTCATGTAGTTATATTTTATATCAAAATTTCAAAAATCAAATGAAGGATAATTATAATCTCTTAAATGACTGTAAGACATTGTATATATAATCTACTTTAATGAAGAGTCTCCGTCCAGGACAAGGGTCACCTTCATTAGAAGCTCCAGAGGCGGATCCAGGATTTTAGCCGAGAGGAGCGTAATACTAGTATTAAAGAAAGAAGACAGAGGAGTGCGGGTAACCTTCCCCGCGTGAAGAAGTGAACTGTGCATTCTGATTAGTTTAGAGTTCGCTTTCTACCTCATTTGATTGGTTGCGGTTTTGCTAGAAAACTCGACAAAACAGAGAAAGATCATAGCGCTTCAGAATAGAATAACTGAAATTCATGCATTTTCATTGAATGATATTTCATTTCTAACTATGGTAGGAGACTTCTGGGAACGGGCGACGGGTGCATCCCCATGATTGGTACCGGAGATAGAGAAGGTTTATCCGGATAAACCGTCTCCATCTCCTGCACCAACCATGTATTCTCTATTTATCCGCATCACGCTCATTAGGTGCAAGAGAAAGCACTCGTCGTCCAGTGTACCAGTTCTCTCTCCCCCGCCCCCGAAGTCCCCGACCATAGATAGAATCATGGATTGAACAAATTAATTGCCTGCTAGTATAACACAGTCTGAGAAATTGCCTGGTTTTAAAACAAAAGTAAAAAATACATTTTTTAGACAATTAATATGAATTTTTAATGAATTGAAATAACTATTTATCTATTTAATATTGAAGTAATTTATTACTTACCACTATTTGTTATTTAAGTAATTTATTTAGTTGATATCTGAGTAATCTGTTATTTTTATCTGTCTATCTAAATGTCTAACATTCACCATACATATACATAATTATCAGATAAATGCTGATTATTGTAAATTGTTCTTGGAACTATGTCTGTACGTCTGTCCGTCCGTCCGTCTGTATGTCTGTCTGTCTGTCTTTTTAGAATTATTCATGTGTAAATGAGGTGGGCGCTGATTACGATTGCTATCTCCATTATAATGATATCCATTATTAAGTATGTTACATTCATTGTTGTTTTGATGTCCTATTCGAAACTTTGTACGTATGTTATGTTGTTGTACATATGCTTTGCTCTCCAACAATGGAGGAATAAAATAATCAATCTATATAACTGTTATGGATGATCTTTACTAAAATAAAGGTGTTTCATAATATGTGAAACCATAAGGATTCCATGTGGAGACCACTATTCCTAACGCACATAGTTTCCTGAGTAATATACCGTAGAAATCATAAGACTCACAATATTTCTATGAACAAACGATATCCTGAAGATAGTAGACTTACCAAGCGTCAAGTGCTTAGGCTATTTGGAAGATTTAAAAAGATAGCACAGGAACCTGTAATTTTATCCATATAACAACAATAGGTCCAAAAAAACGTAATCCGAGCCTCGTTCATAGACCGCTGTATATATACATATATAACACAAGGAGCGAACCTTTACCCTACACAGTCCTTTATATCGCTTGCTGCTGAATCAAGCAGTCATCTCATTCTTCATTGACAATTCAATCCAATCTTATATAGTTAAGATATAAATAAACAAGACACGTAATGAAAATACCATTCATTTTCATTATTGATAATTTGGACTCCTTTCCAACCAAATCAGCTAAACTGAAAGAGCACAAATTTGTCGAGGAATGTTTTTAGCTTTACGATGCCAAATTGTTGTTCGGGACATTGAAATAATATCAACACCATGAAAACTTAATTGTACATAATAGTTTTTTTCATTTTTTCGTCACATAAAGAAACTATATATATCGTCTTATGCGAGTCCGCCATAACGGTTGTCATCTGTACACATGTAAAGGGCGAAGATCCAATCACGTACTTTTTACATATTATTCTATTTACTTCCCTTCATTTGGACATCGTTTTATACGGTCAATGTCTACAGATTTGATTAGGTTTATTCAAGGTATTAAAAATATAACAAAAGAAAGAATGTGCGATACTTTGAGTGATAAATGATGTTTGCTATAATGAATACAAAGGGATTCGTGAAGCACGTTTTAATCTGGAGTTCACGAAATGTGTTAGCAGAAAATGGTTCGTATTCATACAAAGTCTTCTTCGTAACAGCTAGTTATTGGTGTGTTGAGTTCAAATTGATTTCTATAACGTAAAACTTACCACATCTTCATAAATCGTAGTATTTTGTGTAACTAAAAAGCGACGAAATTGAACACGCTAGGTATGTGTGATATTTTATCAATGCACAAGATTGAGATAAAGAATCGTATTACAGTGAAAATTACATTTTGGGCAATTGCCCGGACCCGCATTTATGAAGCATCTTAATTATTTTCTCAAACTAGGCCTACTATAGCTTAGTTAGGAAAGCATTTTATCATGAGATAAATACTATTCTTAAATGCTCGTAAGACATTTTTAACAAAGAAAATTCTTAATAAAAATGTTTCTAGACTTTCCTTTGGTCGAACAGGTCAAGTCATGTCGTGGCTACGAAATCCACATAATTATGTCTTCACTAGTTTTCCATCATATTACTGAGTAACGATGTTGCTAATAATGACAGCGTTATATAATAACACCAATGAGTCCTTCATACATGTACAGTTTATATACAGTGTTATATAATAACACCAATGAGTCCCACATACATTGTACGCTTTATATACAGTGTTATATAATAACACCAATGAGTCCTACATACATTGTACACTTTATATACAGTGTTATATAATAACATCAATGAGTCCTACGTACATTGTACAGTTTATATACAGTGTTATATAATAACATCAATGAGTCCTACATACATTGTACACTTTATATACAGTGTTATATAATAACACCAATGAGTCCTACGTACATTGTACAGTTTATATACACTGTTATATAATAACATCAATGAGTCCTACATACATTGTTCACTTTATATACAGTGTTATATAATAACACCAATGAGTCCTACATACATTGTACAGTTTATATACAGTGTTATATAATAACACCAATGAGTCCTACATACAGTGTACAGTTTATATACAGTGTTATATAACAACACCAATGAGTCCTGCATACATTGTACAGTTTATATACAGTGTTATATAATAACACCAATGAGCCCTACATACATTGTACAGTTTATATACAGTGTTATATAATAACACCAATGAGTCCTACATACATCGTACAGTTTATACAGTGTTGCATAATAACACCAATGAGTCCTACATACATTGTGCAGTTTATATACAGTGTTATATAATAACACCAATGAGTCCTACATACATTGTACAGTTTATATACAATGTTACACCGGTACTTACACTAGAGGGGACTTTAGGTTTGCCGTTCGTTTTACCGTCCGTCCGTCTGTCTGTCCGACTCAATCTGGATCCTGCGAAAATTTAAACACTATTGAAATAGGTTGGTGAAACTTGGTAATAATATTTTTGCTATACGTTCGTCACTCTGGAGGATTCACAATCTCATTAATGCATTGGTATTGCATCGTAAATGCATATATTGTCGTCGTTTGCTTTTTTGTTGTGTATACAGTGAATTTATCATCTTTAACTTTCTATCTTGCATCAGTTAATTAGGGATCTTTATTTGATGAAAAGCAACAACTACCCCGAATACAGTCATGTAGCTTCATAAATATATTGACGTGTGTATATTCAATGGGGTACTCATTATGTATAAGGGAATTAAGTTCATAATCGCGATTTTTACAAACAACTGGACTCATATCTGCGAACGTCATAACGTCTTGTACGTTCTGCTGCATGTTTCTTGGACGCCGTGTACAACCGTCGTGGGAACGCAACCGTAGTCATTTATTTTGTTCAATTTTACGTAGGATATAGGACATCTACTATGAATATTTCGACCTCATGTATATTTCTATCACATATTTGTTTGATTCCTAATGAGTGTTAGTGTTTCTAAATAATAAGATCTTCTCTGACAAATAAAGAATACAATTATTTATACAAAGTATATTTTTTTCAGAGCTCACATATTAAGCTTATTGGTGAATAAATTGCTCATTCTGACATTATAAATCATTTTTGTCTTAGAATTCGAGCTTAAACTCACAGTTTTGAAATCTAATTTGTACATTGAAAATGTGGAGGGACATGAATCGCTCGTTTTCAAACTTAGACCTAAGACGTTTGTTTCTGGTTTCATGCTTATTAAGAATAAGGTAGGTAGGTTGGAGCTGTGTTGACAAGCGTGAAATGAGTTAAGCTGTATGTACCGTCACTTAGGCCTAATAAACAATCTAGGAACCAGGAGGAAAAAATCAGGATACGTCGGGTAACCAGAAACAAACACTTTATCTGCCTTACAGCATTTTGAAGAGGTCTCGTATTCAACGCGTTCAATACAGCATTTTATGTGTTGTGGGGAGTTTGCACGGGTTTCTCATGGAGTTTAAACTGAATTCGTACACGAAATTTTGTGTATTGGCCATTCTATCGGTCGATGTTGAGCAGATAGAAGCTTAACTTCAAATAAAAATATGATTTCATTTTTACAAGAGCAAATTAAAAAAAAACACGACATACATTTAATACATTTGACGCCTTGTTGAGCGTTTTGAATTACTTCATTTCCTTAATTTGTTTGTCCTGGTGTCAGTCAGCGCTCAACACAACTAGGGCTGTAACAGAGTTGACTATAAATAACCCCCCCGCCTCTTTGACAAAGAATGCAACAGAACTATAAGGCTAGGTTTAAGGGGACATACCTCTGCAATGGGTGAATCGCTGGGCAAGAAAATTATGTCTTGCAAATCTTCACTTCGAGGTGATGATATATTTCAAGTTTCATTGCAATCGCTTAAAGAATGTGGAAGTAGTTCGCTCCACAATCTTTATGCGGACGAACGGACCGACGGACCGACCGACAGAGTGACTTCGATATATACTTATAAAAAAAGTTTAGCAAGTTTGGAAATAACTGTTTTGTAATCGAAGAAAAGTTAACCAAATCCTAAATAAACTTTCTCTACCGATGCAATAATGATATCTCTGCAGAATTATGTCAAATGTTTCTCACAATGATGCTGCGTTATGAAAAAACGGAACGTTGAAAAAGGTCAGACACAAAATTCACAGCACATGTCAGTATCGTGTATGGCCACCAGCGTCAAACAACGTCTTCTCATGCTACAAATAAGTTTCCTTATGATATATAGAGGGAGTCTGGCCCATTCCTCTTGCAAAGGCTCAAGGTCACGAAGGTTATTGACGTTTTCACGTTCTCTAACCTTACGTCCCAGATGAACCCATAAGTGCTCAATAGGCGAGAGATCCGGCGAATTTGCGGACCACTGAAGCACATTAACATTATTTTGGCGCAATACATCCAGTGTATTCCTAGCAGAGTGTGGACGGGCGTTATCCTGTTGGAAAGTAGTGACGTTACGTTGTAGCAGAAACGGCTCAGCTACTGGTATGATAATCTCGTCTTAATATCGCTGTACTGTCAGATTCCCGAAAACCGTCACAAGCTCTGTCTTACCATCATGGTAAATTCCCGCCTATACCATTACGCTACCACCACCTTAACGATCATGATTTATGACGTTTTGAGGATCGAACCTCTCAGCTCTTCTCCTCCAAACATGAATCCTACCATCAACAAATGACAGGCTAAATCGTGACCCATCACTAAATAGAACGTCATTACATTGTCAGCGTGACCACCCGCGATGAATCTGAGCCCACTGAACACGCACCTGACGATGTCTAAGTGTCAGAGGGATACCGACGTAAGGGCGACGTCCTCTTAATCCAGCTGCTCGCAGCCTGTTTCTGACAGTAATATCAGAAATGCTAGTCCCGGCAGTGTTCCTTAACCGGATAACCAACCGCCGGCTCGACATGAAGCGGTTACGTCGTGATGACGTCACTAGGTAACGGTTCTCCCGTGGTGTTGTTTTTCGGGACCTCTAGTACGGGGTCGATCAGTCACGTTGCCTGTCTGCTGTATTTTGGTCTTCAGGCGACTGATGGTCGACTCATGAACATCGAAATGCCGAGCGACGTCTCCAGCAGACATGCCAGCATCTTCGACGTTGATCCAACGCCATTCCAGGACGACGTCCCATCGTTATTTTCGGATTTATTTAGGTTTTTTTTTTCAGCTTACGCTTGGAAAGAAAATGTGTAATGTGAAACTGGATAGACTACCAATTTATCTCTGCATGGATTGCACGTCATTTCCGTTTATCTCACGTTTCGACGTGATTTTCGCACGGAAAATGGAAATAATTTTGTTCTATAGGGCCAGACAAACTTTTTTACTACACAAACATGTTTAAATCATTTATCTACACAGAAAATCTGGTGTGACGAAAAACTTGCAAACTTTTTTTTATCAGTATATCCCCTCTCAAACTTCGTTTGCGGGGGGGGGGGGGTACAAAAATATGACAGAAAGTTGGTCCCTGTGTGTCCGTTGACGTCGCCATTTCTGTCAAACTAGAAAGAATTTTTCCGTTAAGAACGTGATTTAATTTGATCAAATGGCGTCATTTTCCCAAACTAACGTCAAGCTAGAATGCGCCAGTTATTGTTCTTGACGTCGGTATCGAATATATCAACAATTAATTGTGAACAACTAAATCGGAATAACGTTCGAATTTTACGTTGGTCGCGTGGCAACATTTGGATTTTTAAATCTATGCCGTAGCGTCTACGCATAAAAAAATCGACCAAAACATGTTTAAAATGATACTGAATCTACATTCCAAACGAGAACATCATGACACAACACAGGATACTGATCTTAACGAAGTTTACGCTACTTGGTGACAACCCTTCAAGTCATACTATAATAAATCTTAACTGTCAATATGGTGAGAAGTGTTACAGACTACTTATATACTGTTTAGCCTGGAACCCTTACCTCCATATTTCGCTCATGAGGATTTTTGTGGTTAGGTAGCCATTGTTGTTTGCAGGTGAGGACTCAATATTCTGATAGTTGATGCTAGAACCAAATTATCATCTATTTTTGCGATGTTGCCCCTTGAATGATTAATCAGGCATATTAAAGGAACATTATTCGGTGTTATATATGTATAGTCAGTGTTTATGTATTATATGTGAACATATAAAATGATATCTGTCGAACGTCTGCATTAATGCCGTGCATCCATGCGTACAATAAATATATTACCCTACTGGTCATTTAATAAGGTGATGTTGTAAAACTATGTTATAATGTAGGTAAGACTAATTGATTTTATAGCATATATATTGTTTTACGGCCCATTTGACAGCTATGGTTATTTCAGAGCAGCACCAGAGAGTGGGGAGTTAAAAATACAGGATAACCTGGCATTTATAGCATTGCTCTTTTTCGAAAAGTTTTCCTGGTTCTTCATCGTACCCGTTGTAAACAAATACACGTCTCACCCGTTTTCTGCGATTTTCATAAACTAGTACTTGGCTTAGAATATGAGATGGGGACCCTGAAAACGTCTCTGAACTGTTGAAAGACGGTGCCGAGATTCGAACCCCTGACATTTCGTTTAGTATTCCATCGCATAACTACTAGACCACCGATCATCCTGATTTCATAGCATGTGTAACTCAAAACTCGATATAGTTGGCAATAGAGCATATTTAGACTAGTAGAAGATTTAGTAGTTTTACGCATTCGTGAACTATTTGCCTTTTTTATTTTCAATTTCTATTTTGGAAATAACACGGACTCAGCTGTATACTTGCGTATGACAAACTTCATGACGTTGTCGAACAGCAAAGGTACAATCAATAAGTATTACATTTATTTTAGCAAGTTGGACCACTTCCTTTCATCGAAGTACGGATCAGCTATTCCATCTTCGCCGATTCATATTGTTTGTACATGACTGAATTGGTTGTTTGGCATTAGCCCCACACAATGATTAAATACTGTATATACAGTGTAACTTCTCTAGAGCGGCCCTCTCTTGAGCAACAACATTCCATCAACAACAACATTATTTTCCTACTGCAAGTTTCAGCTACCAATTTAACCTGTCTATAGCAACAACCTCTCAACAACATCATACTTTTGCTACTCACAAAGGGTGTTGCGTTGGAGAGGTTGCTCTACAGTATCAAATTGATTCATTCACTGAAGAAATTTCCAGGTCTTTCTAAGCACGGGACTAAAAAGCAACATAAACTACAGACAATTTATTATCTCTGTATGAAAAATACAAACTCTCAACAGATATTCAGTTATTAGACATTTAGCATGGATATCACTTACTTATTCGTTTGTTTAAGTTTGATGTATTAACAAATTACAATGAAATGACATTCACTTTTATGACAAATATATTTCTGCATACATTAAAAAAAACAAAGCTGGTCCCAGTTTCACGAACAAAATTGAAACTCAAAAATGGACTAAATAAAGTGATTTCTCTGTCAAATAATCTCGTGTCTTTAACCAGAAAAGCTAGGTACTAGAACCATATGTTTCCTTATTTACTATGAACATGTTAAACATGGTAGCATAAACTATTTTGGTTCCGGTGGACAAATTAAATCTCAAAACTCTATTTTCATTTTGAGTAAAAAAAAAACAAATTTCCAATAACAGAGTCAAATTAATTTTATTGAATTATACCATATGAAGAGATCATAGCCAGGTTGAAATCGTTGGAAACTTTTATTAGATCATCTTTGTGCCTTCTTTTAATACCACATTAAACTTGAAACAAAACTTTAAGTTATGTAATTATATTATTTTAATCCACTCAACATTAGTCAGAATAATAATAATTACATAACTTAAACAGGAGGAATGTAACAGTATAGTACATTGTATTTGTTTTTACAATTTGGTTGCTCGATTAGCTCAGTTGCTACAACACTTGACTTGCAAGCAGGAGGTTGAGGGTTTGAGTCCGCTTCGGGTACATTATTTTCCTCCTCCTGTTCCATCTGGTGCCGTGAGTGTGTGAATAGCCTTGGGTGAAGCAAAGGCTGTGTTAATCTAAAGAGCCTGTGGTTGTCGCAGTTAATTACTTTGAATAAAGGGAAGGAGGAATGTAGCAGTATGGTATACAGCATACCCGCATCGGGTACATTATTTTCCTTCTCTTATTACAATAGGTTTACATTCTTTGAAAGCTTGGGTGCCACGCCGGCAACAATTACAAGTGCAGGTGCTGGAAGAGGCATGCGTGACTCATTGGAAAGGGGGGCACTAGAAGTTTCAAAATCAGTAGCTCTGTAATCAGATGGTTCCGCATTTTAAAGTTCGCTCATTTCGTATTTTCTAAACCGCATATCGCACGTTTTTCTCGCACACGAAAAAAGTCTATGTAAGCAGTATGCATAAAGTCGACTAGACGCTTTCGAACAGGTAAACTTTTTCTCACAATGTAATTCATTTGAAATGACATACTTGTAAAATATATATGCATGCAAGTTTTTTAACATTGACAGGCTGAACATCATGAATTAAACTCGCATTTTGATATTTGTGGTTATATGCTAGTGTAGAAAAGATTTGCTCGGGCACCTGCGGACGTCCTTGTCGATTGAATGTTAAACCCACAAGGAATCGTTTATCCCGGACACCGGTGAAATGGATAACATCCGTTACGCTTAGAGACAAAGACAGTGCCACGTTGAAAATCTGGAATTAAGTAACGTTTGATATATTTTATAATTTACAATGATTTGTTTGATAATTTGTCGTGTTTTTTTCGATACTGTAATCGTTTTCGGATGATACTTGAAGTTAAAATTTGAGCGTTTGTTCTTAGCTCCTGTGATAGAAGTTGACTCGTGGTGCAATTTGTGCCAACCTTATGAATAGTAAAGGTATATGTGTTTGATATCGGTATTATTAGCTCAAGTATGGTATTTTTATCCAATGTGCATAGAAGATTAATTTTCTGTAATTGGCCTATACTTATGTATGTATGGTAATTACAAATAATTACAAAGGTATAGTGCATGTTTTTGGTTTTAATTTCTAATTTATATATTAG
This sequence comes from Lutraria lutraria, assembly GCA_964023205.1. Taxonomy (NCBI): domain Eukaryota; kingdom Metazoa; phylum Mollusca; class Bivalvia; order Venerida; family Mactridae; genus Lutraria; species Lutraria lutraria. The sequence continues at coordinate 18,382,240 of OZ026838.1, forward strand.
TTATCATTTTGTTATCTTTGTCTCTGGTAAATTTTAACTACTGTGTTTAATTTCAGATTTGGTTAAAACTTAACAGAAATTTAACCAGAGGCAAGATGGTTGCCCTTGTTGTAACAAATGCTAGATGACCTCAACAATTAAGACATTGTCAAGTAAACAGCCAAACTGAAGATATGAATAGTTTCCTAACCAATATGATATCTGACACCTAGATTAAATATTACTGGAAATAATATCTTATCAAATTTTTATACAATCGTTTTACAAAACTTTAACTAAGAATTAACCAATATTTATATTAACTTTAACTAAGAATTAACCGATATTCACACAATTGGGTGCTGGTGTTTCTCTGTGCCAGAGAAAGCATTGGTATTTAACAACATAGTCTGTATCTTGGAAACACTTTATAACCAGCCATTTTGCTCCAGGAGTGTAGTCTATATATTACTGAATATTTTTTTTTTGAATATAAACTCTACACAACTTATCTTAATCTTATCATAGCTGGCACACTTTGTGTAGAAATTCAAAAAAATGCTGTGTCTTATGTTTTGAGTATTGTTAAAAAACATAAAAAATAGCAAAACAATCAAGTACTTTTTTTCGTCTTTTACATTTCAGGAAGTTCTGTGAGCCTAGTTGTCTTTAGTATTGTTTATGGATGATGATAAGCTCTATAAAGGTATTTGTTTAATGTAAGGGATGAAATATATCAATTATCAATACAACTACAACACTACAATGTGTGTACAATGTATTTATATAAATATATGTATGTAATATACATGATCATACTGGTAAAAGCAATTATTTGATTACTTGGTAAATTTGTTAGGTTATAAAGTAAATAGTGAATGTTATATGAAACGTTGTTTAGATTGGTTAAGCTTCAAGTATTGTAATATATTTCAACATGTTAATACCTGTGTTTAACACTTTGTTTGAAGTGCCTTACAGTCTGTATAAAAGCACATTCAATGGAAATAGAACATGAGATTTCTATTGTGATCAATATTTGTTCACCTTGATGTTAGTCAGGTAATCTTTTTTTCCACTATAAATGCAGTAGAAAAAATACATTTGGTCTTGTATTAGTTGGGCCTATTGATGATCTCATAATTATTTGCATATTTGAAATGGAACTTGGTTTGATGTTATGACAGTCGACTATTGTTGGACTGTTGATTAGAGTACTGGACTAACAGTAAAGTTCTGGATTATTGATAAGAGGACTGGACTAATCATAAAGATCTACTTTTGATAGAGCACTGGGCTATTGTTACGTACTTGACAAAAAAGTTCTGGACATTGATTTGGTTCTAGACTTTTGATAGAGAGTTGTACTATTGATAGAGCGCGACTAGTGATAGAGTAGTGGACTATTGGTAGATAGCTGGACTATTGATAGAGTAGTGGTCTATTGGTTGATAGCTAAACTATTGATTGAGTACTGGACTATTGACAGAGAAGTGGACTATTGGTAGATAGTTGGACTATAGATAGAATAGTGGACTATTGGTATTGAGCTGGACTATTGACAGAACTGGAATATTGATAGAGTAGTGGACTGTTAAAGTCCCATAAGCTTATAAATGTATTGGTCCTAATAGTTTCTGTTTGTTCTATAATAGAGGAATCCGGTGTGTTTTCCTCCTATGCATACTTTATAGCAAGAAAATATGTTTCCGAATATCATTGAAATAAATACTATTTATAGAACACCTGTTTTCCCGCAGTCATGCTATACACACGTAGTGAAGTGACGTCACGCGCTCTACATATTTCAAGTTTACAAAAGCAAAAATCACAGTGAAATTAGTGTTTTCAGACGAAAAGGGGCTTGTTTCGTCGGTATTAATTATCTTGGGATAATATCAGCAAATAAATGTTTTTGCATATATTTGTCTACAGCAAAAAGCTCATGGGGCTTTAATAGATAGCTGGACTATTGACAGAGCTGGACTATTGATAGAGTAATGGACTATTGAGTGTGTCTATTGATAGAATATTGGACTATTGATTGAGTAGTGGACTATTGCTAGAGTAGTGGATTATTGAAGGAGTAGTGGACTACTGATAGAGTAATGGACTATTGAGTGTGTCTATTGATAGAATAATGGACTATTGAAAGAGCACTGGACTATTGATAGAATACTGGACTATTCATAGAGTAGTGGACTATTGATAATGTAGTGGACTATTGATAGAGTAGTGGATTATTGATAGAGTAGTGGATTATTGATAAAGTAGTTGATTATTGATAGAGTAGTGGACTATTGATAGACTATTGATACAGCAGTAGATTATTGATAGAGTATTGGACTATTGATTAAGTAGTTGATTATTGATAGAATGGTGGATTATTGATAGAGCAGTGGATTATTGATAAAGTAGTTGATTATTGATAAAGTAGTGGTCTATTGACAGAGTAGTGGACTATTGATAGAGTAGTGGACTATTGATGGAGTAGTGGACTATTGATACAGCAGTAGATTATTGATAGAGTAGTGGACTATTGATAAAGTAGTGGATTATTGATATAGTAGTGGATTATTGATAAAGTAGTCGACTATTGATAGAATATTGGACTATAGATGAAGTAGTGGACTATTGATGGAGTAGTGGATTATTGATGGAGTAGTGGACTACTGATAGAATAATCGAATATTGATAGAGTACTGGACTATTGATAGAGTACTGGACTATTCATAGAGTAGTGGACTATTGATAAAGTAGTGGACTACTGATAAAGATATTGTCTATTGATAGAGTGTTGGACCACTGCTAGAGTAGTGGACTACTGTTAGAGAGGTGTAATCTTGTTAGAGAGCTAGATTATTGAGATGGACTGCTTGACTTTTGACAGAGTGCTTGATGTATTCTTTTATTGTTCTAAAGGCTATTGATCCATAGGTCGCAAGATAAATGCATCACTGATTGCTATTGATTGAATGCTTGTATCAATATAACCTATGAAATGATCAATTGATATTATAATTTTGATTGGTATGATTCATTGCTGTTATTATTAAATCGGTAATTAAAATGATATAACTGTACAATAAACACATTATTCCAATAAATTATTTGTATGATATAATTTTGGGGGATTTTGCTTACCACTGTATTTCAGGGCACATCTATGGATGGTGTTAAGGTTGATGGCCTTGAAGTTTTGAAATGCACATAAAATGGCTAATCCACGCAAAGCTATATGCTTATATAATGTACACTTGTACATATTTCCATACGGAATAAACCTATAGAAATATCTACAGAAAGGAGCAACCTCATATTGCAGGACATAGCTGTCGCTTGTGCAGGTATGAACGTATAGAGAGTTCAGTGTGTTGTGTTAGTGTTCAGTGTGTAGTGTTTAGTGCTTGTGTTCAGTGTGTTGTGTTTAGTGCTTGTGTTTAGTGCTTGTGTTTAGTGCTTGTGTTTAGTGCTTGTATTTAGTGCTTGTGTTTAGTGTTTGTGTTAAGTGTTGGAAAAGTGTTTTAGTATTTAAATAAATGGAATATAGGATTATATATATAGGATTATATTTCAGAAGTAAGTGGAGTTTCTCGTTCACTGCACTAACTGTCACTATAGTAGGGTCCCCTCACATCATTTAACTTCACATTTTTTCAATGTTTAGGAAGAAAATATTTTTGTTTTTTAAATTTTTGAAACGTATTTCACGATTCTTAAGTAAAATTATTAAGTAATTCTTAAGTACAGGGGGAATTAGGTTTTCATCTATTTCCAAATATTTTGAAAACAATTACAATACTTAAAATAATATCTAAGGACGAAGATCAAATAATCATTAAACAACCTTAACTAATACGTTAAGAAAATACTTTATAAACATAATATAACAAAAGCGTTAACTCTAGGAATATATCCGTAACATAATTTAAACAAATTTTCAGATGTTTGAAAGGTTACTAAGATTGTAATATACATAATTCAATTTAAAGAAAACATGAATATCAATATGGTATAATATACATGTAAATTTAATGCAATGTATGTATACAATAATGCACCATGCATGAAATCATTAATTAGGTCATTTTATCAAGATTGCTTTATGTAAAATGTTAAGAAACAAGGAAATTGGGGAAATTAGTCAATTACTGAGTATGTAGTAACAAATTCAAATTAAACAGAACAATATGCTATTTAATTAACTGACTGTGAAATGTGTAAATAAATATTGCAGAAACAATTCCGTTTAAAGAATGTTTACAATTCATGCACATTGCATGAAATCATTAATTAGGTCATGTAATGAAGATTCCTCTATAATGAATTTTTTAAACAAAACTATATGCTGTAAACCTTGTAAACAAACATCCCATCAATAATTCAATGCAAAGTGTGTATGTCATTGCACGAAATCATTAATTAGGTCATTTAATCAAGATTCCTCAATGAAAAATGATTATAAATACCACAAGACTAAATTGAGGATATTTTGACATAAACAATTAGGGTAATTAATCAAATACTGCATATTTAATATTCAAATGGGATTTGCAGCATGTATATTAGTCATTTCAGTCTGATATGTTCATAATAATGTGTTTTTCCAACAAAACAATATGCTGTAAATTTTGAAAACAAATATACCGGAAATAATTCAATACAAAGTATATATACAATTGATGCACATTGAATAAACTCATTAATTGGGTCATGTCATAATTATTTAAAATCAAGAGTTAATACACATCATATAAGGTCAAAAATTAGGGTCTATAATCAAAATATGACTGTGGAATATGTAAATGAATATTGCAGAAACAATTCCATATCAAGTATTTTTACAATTCATGCACATTGCATGAAATCATTAATTAGGTCATGTAATGAAGATTCCTCTATAATGATTTTTAAAAAAAAAACACTATATGCTGTAAACCTTGTAAACAAACATTCCATCAATAATTCAATGCAAAGTATGTATGTCATTGCATGAAATCATTAATTAGGTCATTTAATCAAGATTCCTCAATGAAAAATGATTATAAATACCACAAGACTAAATTAAGGATATTTTGACATAAACAATTAGGGTAATTAATCAAATACTGTATATTTAATAATCAAATGGGATTTGCAGCATGTATATTAGTCATTTCATTCTGATATATTCATAATAATGTGTTTTTCCAACAAAACAATATGCTGTAAATTTTGAAAACAAGTATACCGGAAATAATTCAATACAAAGTATATATACAATTGATGCACATTGAATAAACTCATTAATTAGGTGATGTCATAATTATTTGAGAATAAGAGTTAATGCACATCATATGAGGTCAATAATTAGGGTATTTAATCAAAATATGACTGTGGAATATGTAAATGAATATTGCAGAAACAATTCCATTTAAAGTATTTTTACAATTCATGCACATTGCATGAAATCATTAATTAGGTCATGTAATGAAGATTCCTCTATAATGTGATTTTTGAACAAAACTATATGCTGTAAACCTTGTAAACAAACATTCCATCAATAATTCAATGCAAAGTATGTATGTCATTGCATGAAATCATTAATTAGGTCATTTAATGAAGATTCCTCAATGAAAAATGATTATAAATACCACAAGACTAAATTAAGGATATTTTGACATAAACAATTAGGGTAATTAATCAAATACTGTATATTTAATAATCAAATGGGATTTGCAGCATGTATATTAGTCATTTCATTCTGATATATTCATAATAATGTGTTTTTCCAACAAAACAATATGCTGTAAATTTTGAAAACAAATATACCGGAAATAAGTCAATACAAAGTATATATACAATTGATGCACATTGAATAAACTCATTAATTATGTGATGTCATAATTATTTGAAAATAAGAGTTAATGCACATCATATAAGGTCAATAATTAGGGTATTTAATCAAAATATGACTGTGGAATATGTAAATGAATATTGCAGAAACAATTCCATTTAAAGTATTTTTACAATTCATGCACATTGCATGAAATCATTAATTAGGTCATGTAATGAAGATTCCTCTATAATGAGTTTTTTAAACAAAACTATATGCTGTAAACCTTGTAAACAAACATTCCATCAATAATTCAATGCAAAGTTTGTATGTCATTGCATGAAATCATTAATTAGGTCATTTAATCAAGATTCCTCAATGAAAATGATTATAAATACCACAAGACTAAATTAAGGATATTTTGACATAAACAATTAGGGTAATTAATCAAATACTGTATATTTAATAATCGAATGGGATTTGCAGCATGTATATTAGTCATTTCATTCTGATATATTCATAATAATGTGTTTTTCCAACAAAACAATATGCTGTAAATTTTGAAAACAAATATACCGGAAATAATTTAATACAAAGTATATATACAATTGATGCACATTGAATAAACTCATTAATTAGGTCATGTCATAATTATTTAAAATTAAGAGTTAATACACATCATATAAGGTCAATAATTAGGGTATTTAATCAAAATATGACTGTGGAATATGTAAATGAATATTGCAGAAACAATTCCATTTAAAGTATTTTTACAATTCATGCACATTGCATGAAATCATTAATTAGGTCATGTAATGAAGATTCCTCTATAATGTGTTTTTTAAAACAAAACTATATGCTGTAAACCTTGTAAACAAACATTCCATCAATAATTCAATGCAAAGTATGTATGTCATTGCACGAAAACATCAATTAGGTCATTTAATCAAGATTCCTCAATGAAAAATGATTATAAATACCACAAGACTAAATTGAGGATATTTTGACATAAACAATTAGGGTAATTAATCAAATACAGTATATTTAATAATCAAATGGGATTTGCAGCATGTATATTAGTCATTTCTGTCTGATATATTCATAATAATGTGTTTTTTCAACAAAACAATATGCTGTAAATTTTGAAAACAAATATACCGGAAATAATTCAATACAAAGTATATATACAATTGATGCACATTGAATAAACTCATTAATTAGGTCATGTCATAATTATTTGAAATTAGGAGTTGATGCACATCATATTAGGTCAATAATTAGGGTATTTAATCAAAATATGACTGTGGAATATGTAAATGAATATTGCAGAAACAATTCCATTTAAAGTATTTTTACAATTCATGCACATTGCATGAAATCATTAATTAGGTCATGTAATGAAGATTCCTCTATAATGAGTTTTTTAAACAAAACTATATGCTGTAAACCTTGTAAACAAACATTCCATCAATAATTCAATGCAAAGTATGTATGTCATTGCATGAAATCATTAATTAGGTCATTTAATCAAGATTCCTCAATGAAAATGATTATAAATACCACAAGACTAAATTAAGGATATTTTGACATAAACAATTACGGTAATTAATCAAATACTGTATATTTAATAATCAAATGGGATTTGCAGCATGTATATTAGTCATTTCATTCTGATATATTCATAATAATGTGTTTTTCCAACAAAACAATATGCTGTAAATTTTGAAAACAAATATACCGGAAATAATTCAATACAAAGTATATATACAATTGATGCACATTGAATAAACTCATTAATTAGGTCATGTCATAATTATTTGAAATTAGGAGTTGATGCACATCATATTAGGTCAATAATTAGGGTATTTAATCAAAATATGACTGTGGAATATGTAAATGAATATTGCAGAAACAATTCCATTTAAAGTATTTTTACAATTCATGCACATTGCATGAAATCATTAATTAGGTCATGTAATGAAGATTCCTCTATAATGAGTTTTTTAAACAAAACTATATGCTGTAAACCTTGTAAACAAACATTCCATCAATAATTCAATGCAAAGTATGTATGTCATTGCATGAAATCATTAATTAGGTCATTTAATCAAGATTCCTCAATGAAAATGATTATAAATACCACAAGACTAAATTAAGGATATTTTGACATAAACAATTACGGTAATTAATCAAATACTGTATATTTAATAATCAAATGGGATTTGCAGCATGTATATTAGTCATTTCATTCTGATATATTCATAATAATGTGTTTTTCCAACAAAACAATATGCTGTAAATTTTGAAAACAAATATACCGGAAATAATTCAATACAAAGTATATATACAATTGATGCACATTGAATAAACTCATTAATTAGGTCATGTCATAATTATTTAAAATTAAGAGTTAATACACATCATATAAGGTCAATAATTAGGGTATTTAATCAAAATATGACTATGGAATATGTAAATGAATATTGCAGAAACAATTCCATTTAAAGTATTTTTACAATTCATGCACATTGCATGAAATCATTAATTAGGTCATGTAATGAAGATTCCTCTATAATGAGATTTTTGAACAAAACTATATGCTGTAAACCTTGTAAACAAACATTCCATCAATAATTCAATGCAAAGTATGTATGTCATTGCATGAAATCATTAATTAGGTCATTTAATCAAGATTCCTCAATGAAAAATGATTATAAATACCACAAGACTAAATTAAGGATATTTTGACATAAACAATTAGGGTAATTAATCAAATACTGTATATTTAATAATCAAATGGGATTTGCAGCATGTATATTAGTCATTTCATTCTGATATATTCATAATAATGTGTTTTTCCAACAAAACAATATGCTGTAAATTTTGAAAACAAGTATACCGGAAATAATTCAATACAAAGTATTAATACAATTGATGCACATTTAATAAACTCATTAATTATGTGATGTCATAATTATTTGAAAATAAGAGTTAATGCACATCATATAAGGTCAATAATTAGGGTATTTAATCAAAATATGACTGTGGAATATGTAAATGAATATTGCAGAAACAATTCCATTTAAAGTATTTTTACAATTCATGCACATTGCATGAAATCATTAATTAGGTCATGTAATGAAGATTCCTCTATAATGAGTTTTTTAAACAAAACTATATGCTGTAAACCTTGTAAACAAACATTCCATCAATAATTCAATGCAAAGTATGTATGTCATTGCATGAAATCATTAATTAGGTCATTTAATCAAGATTCCTCAATGAAAATGATTATAAATACCACAAGACTAAATTAAGGATATTTTGACATAAACAATTAGGGTAATTAATCAAATACTGTATATTTAATAATCGAATGGGATTTGCAGCATGTATATTAGTCATTTCATTCTGATATATTCATAATAATGTGTTTTTCCAACAAAACAATATGCTGTAAATTTTGAAAACAAATATACCGGAAATAATTCAATACAAAGTATATATACAATTGATGCACATTGAATAAACTCATTAATTAGGTCATGTCATAATTATTTAAAATTAAGAGTTAATACACATCATATAAGGTCAATAATTAGGGTATTTAATCAAAATATGACTGTGGAATATGTAAATGAATATTGCAGAAACAATTCCATTTAAAGTATTTTTACAATTCATGCACATTGCATGAAATCATTAATTAGGTCATGTAATGAAGATTCCTCTATAATGAGATTTTTGAACAAAACTATATGCTGTAAACCTTGTAAACAAACATTCCATCAATAATTCAATGCAAAGTATGTATGTCATTGCATGAAATCATTAATTAGGTCATTTAATCAAGATTCCTCAATGAAAAATGATTATAAATAACACAAGACTAAATTAAGGATATTTTGACATAAACAATTAGGGTAATTAATCAAATACTGTATATTTAATAATCAAATGGGATTTGCAGCATGTATATTAGTCATTTCATTCTGATATATTCATAATAATGTGTTTTTCCAACAAAACAATATGCTGTAAATTTTGAAAACAAATATACCGGAAATAATTCAATACAAAGTATATATACAATTGATGCACATTGAATAAACTCATTAATTAGGTCATGTCATAATTATTTAAAATTAAGAGTTAATACACATCATATAAGGTCAATAATTAGGGTATTTAATCAAAATATGACTGTGGAATATGTAAATGAATATTGCAGAAACAATTCCATTTAAAGTATTTTTACAATTCATGCACATTGCATGAAATCATTAATTAGGTCATGTAATGAAGATTCCTCTATAATGAGATTTTTGAACAAAACTATATGCTGTAAACCTTGTAAACAAACATTCCATCAATAATTCAATGCAAAGTATGTATGTCATTGCATGAAATCATTAATTAGGTCATTTAATCAAGATTCCTCAATGAAAAATGATTATAAATAACACAAGACTAAATTAAGGATATTTTGACATAAACAATTAGGGTAATTAATCAAATACTGTATATTTAATAATCAAATGGGATTTGCAGCATGTATATTAGTCATTTCATTCTGATATATTCATAATAATGTGTTTTTCCAACAAAACAATATGCTGTAAATTTTGAAAACAAATATACGGAAATAATTCAATACAAAGTATATATACAATTGATGCACATTGAATAAACTCATTAATTAGGTCATGTCATAATTATTTAAAATTAAGAGTTAATACACATCATATAAGATCAATAATTAGGGTCTATAATTAAAATATGACTGTGGAATATGTAAATGAATATTGCAGAAACAATTCCATTTAAAGTATTTTTACAATTCATGCACATTGCATGAAATCATTAATTAGGTCATGTAATGAAGATTCCTCTATAATGTGTTTTTTAAACAAAACTATATGCTGTAAACCTTGTAAACAAACATTCCATCAATAATTCAATGCAAAGTATGTATGTCATTGCATGAAATCATTAATTAGGTCATCTAATCAAGATTCCTCAATGAAAAATGATTATAAATACCACAAGACTAAATTGAGGATATTTTGACATAAACAATTAGGGTAATTAATCAAATACAGTATATTTAATAATCAAATGGGATTTGCAGCATGTATATTAGTCATTTAAGTCTGATTTATTCATAATAATGTGTTTTTCCAACAAAACAATATGCTGTAAATTTTGAAAACAAATATACCGGAAATAAGTCAATACAAAGTATATATACAATTGATGCACATTGAATAAACTCATTAATTAGGTCATGTCATAATTATTTGAAATTAAGAGTTAATGCACATCATATTAGGTCAATAATTAGGGTATTTAATCAAAATATGACTGTGGAATATGTAAATGAATATTGCAGAAACAATTCCATTTAAAGTATTTTTACAATTCATGCACATTGCATGAAATCATTAATTAGGTCATGTAATGAAGATTCCTCTATAATGTGTTTTTTAAACAAAACTATAAGCTGTAAACCTTGTAAACAAACATTCCATCAATAATTCAATGCAAAGTATGTATGTCATTGCATGAAATCATTAATTAGGTCATTTAATCAAGATTCCTCAATGAAAAATGATTATAAATACCACAAGACTAAATTGAGGATATTTTGACATAAACAATTAGGGTAATTAATCAAATACTGTATATTTAATAATCAAATGGGATTTGCAGCATGTATATTAGTCATTTCAGTCTGATATATTCATAATAATGTGTTTTTTCAACAAAACAATATGCTGTAAATTTTGAAAACAAATATACCGGAAATAAGTCAATACAAAGTATATATACAATTGATGCACATTGAATAAACTCATTAATTAGGTCATGTCATAATTATTTGAAATTAAGAGTTAATGCACATCATATTAGGTCAATAATTAGGGTATTTAATCAAAATATGACTGTGGAATATGTAAATGAATATTGCAGAAACAATTCCATTTAAAGAATTTTTACAATTCATGCACATTGCATGAAATCATTAATTAGGTCATGTAATGAAGATTCCTCTATAATGTGTTTTTTAAACAGAACTATATGCTGTAAACCTTGTAAACAAACATTCCATCAATAATTCAATGCAAAGTATGTATGTCATTGCATGAAATAATTAATTAGGTCATTTAATCAAGATTCCTCAATGAAAAATGATTATAAATACCACAAGACTAAATTGAGGATATTTTGACATAAGCAATTAGGGTAATTAATCAAATACTGTATATTTAATAATCAAATGGGATTTGCAGAATTTATATTAGTCATTTCAGTCTGATATATTCATAATAATGTGTTTTTCCAACAAAACAATATGCTTTAAAGTTTGAAAACAAATATACCGGAAATAATTCAATACAAAGTATATATACAATTGATGCACATTGAATAAACTCATTAATTAGGTCATGTCATAATTATTTAAAATTAAGAGTTAAAGCACATCCTATTAGGTCAATAATTAGGGTATTTAATCAAAATATGACTGTGGAATATGTAAATGAATATTGCAGAAACAATTCCATTTAAAGTATTTTTACAATTCATGCACATTGCATGAAATCATTAATTAGGTCATGTAATGAAGATTCCTCTATAATGTGTTTTTTAAACAAAACTATAAGCTGTAAACCTTGTGAACAAACATTCCATCAATAATTCAATGCAATATATGTATGTCATTGCATGAAATCATTAATTAGGTCATCTAATCAAGATTCCTCAATGAAAAATGATTATAAATACCACAAGACTAAATTGAGGATATTTTGACATAAACCATTAGGGTAATTAATCATATACTGTATATTTAATAATCAAATGGGATTTGCAGCATGTATATTAGTCATTTCAGTCTGATATATTCATAATAATGTGTTTTTCCAACAAAACAATATGCTGTAAATTTTGAAAACAAATATACCGGAAATAATTCAATACAAAGTATATATACAATTGATGCACATTGAATAAACTCATTAATTAGGTCATGTCATAATTATTTAAAATTAAGAGTTAATACACATCATATAAGGTCAATAATTAAAATATGACTGTGGAATATGTAAATGAATATTGCAGAAACAATTCCATTTAAAGTATTTTTACAATTCATGCACATTGCATGAAATCATTAATTAGGTCATGTAATGAAGATTCCTCTATAATGTGTTTTTTAAACAAAACTATATGCTGTAAACCTTGTAAACAAACATTCCATCAATAATTCAATGCAAAGTATGTATGTCATTGCATGAAATCATTAATTAGGTCATCTAATCAAGATTCCTCAATGAAAAATGATTATAAATACCACAAGACTAAATTGAGGATATTTTGACATAAACAATTAGGGTAATTAATCAAATACAGTATATTTAATAATCAAATGGGATTTGCAGCATGTATATTAGTCATTTAAGTCTGATTTATTCATAATAATGTTTTTTTCCAACAAAACAATATGCTGTAAATTTTGAAAACAAATATACGGAAATAATTCAATACAAAGTATATATACAATTGATGCACATTGAATAAACTCATTAATTAGGTCATGTCATAATTATTTAAAATTAAGAGTTAATACACATCATATAAGATCAATAATTAGGGTCTATAATTAAAATATGACTGTGGAATATGTAAATGAATATTGCAGAAACAATTCCATTTAAAGTATTTTTACAATTCATGCACATTGCATGAAATCATTAATTAGGTCATGTAATGAAGATTCCTCTATAATGTGTTTTTTAAACAAAACTATATGCTGTAAACCTTGTAAACAAACATTCCATCAATAATTCAATGCAAAGTATGTATGTCATTGCATGAAATCATTAATTAGGTCATTTAATCAAGATTCCTCAATGAAAAATGATTATAAATACCACAAGACTAAATTGAGGATATTTTGACATAAGCAATTAGGGTAATTAATCAAATACTGTATATTTAATAATCAAATGGGATTTGCAGAATTTATATTAGTCATTTCAGTCTGATATATTCATAATAATGTGTTTTTCAAACAAAACAATATGCTGTAAATTTTGAAAACAAATATACCGGAAATAATTCAATACAAAGTATATATACAATTGATGCACATTGAATAAACTCATTAATTAGGTCATGTCATAATTATTTAAAATTAAGAGTTAATACACATCATATAAGGTCAATAATTAAAATATGACTGTGGAATATGTAAATGAATATTGCAGAAACAATTCCATTTAAAGTATTTTTACAATTCATGCACATTGCATGAAATCATTAATTAGGTCATGTAATGAAGATTCCTCTATAATGTGTTTTTTAAACAAAACTATATGCTGTAAACCTTGTAAACAAACATTCCATCAATAATTCAATGCAAAGTATGTATGTCATTGCATGAAATCATTAATTAGGTCATCTAATCAAGATTCCTCAATGAAAAATGATTATAAATACCACAAGACTAAATTGAGGATATTTTGACATAAACAATTAGGGTAATTAATCAAATACAGTATATTTAATAATCAAATGGGATTTGCAGCATGTATATTAGTCATTTAAGTCTGATTTATTCATAATAATGTGTTTTTCCAACAAAACAATATGCTGTAAATTTTGAAAACAAATATACCGGAAATAAGTCAATACAAAGTATATATACAATTGATGCACATTGAATAAACTCATTAATTAGGTCATGTCATAATTATTTGAAATTAAGAGTTAATGCACATCATATTAGGTCAATAATTAGGGTATTTAATCAAAATATGACTGTGGAATATGTAAATGAATATTGCAGAAACAATTCCATTTAAAGTATTTTTACAATTCATGCACATTGCATGAAATCATTAATTAGGTCATGTAATGAAGATTCCTCTATAATGTGTTTTTTAAACAAAACTATAAGCTGTAAACCTTGTAAACAAACATTCCATCAATAATTCAATGCAAAGTATGTATGTCATTGCATGAAATCATTAATTAGGTCATTTAATCAAGATTCCTCAATGAAAAATGATTATAAATACCACAAGACTAAATTGAGGATATTTTGACATAAACAATTAGGGTAATTAATCAAATACTGTATATTTAATAATCAAATGGGATTTGCAGCATGTATATTAGTCATTTCAGTCTGATATATTCATAATAATGTGTTTTTTCAACAAAACAATATGCTGTAAATTTTGAAAACAAATATACCGGAAATAAGTCAATACAAAGTATATATACAATTGATGCACATTGAATAAACTCATTAATTAGGTCATGTCATAATTATTTGAAATTAAGAGTTAATGCACATCATATTAGGTCAATAATTAGGGTATTTAATCAAAATATGACTGTGGAATATGTAAATGAATATTGCAGAAACAATTCCATTTAAAGAATTTTTACAATTCATGCACATTGCATGAAATCATTAATTAGGTCATGTAATGAAGATTCCTCTATAATGTGTTTTTTAAACAAAACTATATGCTGTAAACCTTGTAAACAAACATTCCATCAATAATTCAATGCAAAGTATGTATGTCATTGCATGAAATAATTAATTAGGTCATTTAATCAAGATTCCTCAATGAAAAATGATTATAAATACCACAAGACTAAATTGAGGATATTTTGACATAAGCAATTAGGGTAATTAATCAAATACTGTATATTTAATAATCAAATGGGATTTGCAGAATTTATATTAGTCATTTCAGTCTGATATATTCATAATAATGTGTTTTTCCAACAAAACAATATGCTTTAAAGTTTGAAAACAAATATACCGGAAATAATTCAATACAAAGTATATATACAATTGATGCACATTGAATAAACTCATTAATTAGGTCATGTCATAATTATTTAAAATTAAGAGTTAAAGCACATCCTATTAGGTCAATAATTAGGGTATTTAATCAAAATATGACTGTGGAATATGTAAATGAATATTGCAGAAACAATTCCATTTAAAGTATTTTTACAATTCATGCACATTGCATGAAATCATTAATTAGGTCATGTAATGAAGATTCCTCTATAATGTGTTTTTTAAACAAAACTATAAGCTGTAAACCTTGTGAACAAACATTCCATCAATAATTCAATGCAATATATGTATGTCATTGCATGAAATCATTAATTAGGTCATCTAATCAAGATTCCTCAATGAAAAATGATTATAAATACCACAAGACTAAATTGAGGATATTTTGACATAAACCATTAGGGTAATTAATCATATACTGTATATTTAATAATCAAATGGGATTTGCAGCATGTATATTAGTCATTTCAGTCTGATATATTCATAATAATGTGTTTTTCCAACAAAACAATATGCTGTAAATTTTGAAAACAAATATACCGGAAATAATTCAATACAAAGTATATATACAATTGATGCACATTGAATGAACTCATTAATTGTTTTTGAAAACAAATATACCGGAAATAATTCAATACAAAGTATATATACAATTGATGCACATTGAATAAACTCATTAATTAGGTCATGTCATAATTATTTAAAATTAAGAGTTAATACACATCATATAAGGTCAATAATTAAAATATGACTGTGGAATATGTAAATGAATATTGCAGAAACAATTCCATTTAAAGTATTTTTACAATTCATGCACATTGCATGAAATCATTAATTAGGTCATGTAATGAAGATTCCTCTATAATGTGTTTTTTAAACAAAACTATATGCTGTAAACCTTGTAAACAAACATTCCATCAATAATTCAATGCAAAGTATGTATGTCATTGCATGAAATCATTAATTAGGTCATCTAATCAAGATTCCTCAATGAAAAATGATTATAAATACCACAAGACTAAATTGAGGATATTTTGACATAAACAATTAGGGTAATTAATCAAATACTGTATATTTAATAATCAAATGGGATTTGCAGCATGTATATTAGTCATTTAAGTCTGATATATTCTTAATAATGTGTTTTTCCAACAAAACAATATGCTGTAAATTTTGAAAAGAAATATACCGGAAATAATTCAATACAAAGTATATATACAATTGATGCACATTGAATGAACTCATTAATTGTTTTTGAAAGCAAATATACCGGAAATAATTCAATACAAAGTATATATACAATTGATGCACATTGAATAAACTCATTAATTAGGTCATGTCATAATTATTTGAAAGTAAGAGTTAATGCACATCATATTAGGTCAATAATTAGGGTATTTAATCAAAATATGACTGTGGAATATGTAAATGAATATTGCAGAAACAATTCCATTTAAAGTATTTTTACAATTCATGCACATTGCATGAAATCATTAATTAGGTCATGTAATGAAGATTCCTCTATAATGTGTTTTTTAAACAAAACTATATGCTGTAAACCTTGTAAACAAACATTCCATCAATAATTCAATGCAAAGTATGTATGTCATTGCATGAAATCATTAATTAGGTCATTTAATCAAGATTCCTCAATGAAAAATGATTATAAATACCACAAGACTAAATTGAGGATATTTTGACATAAGCAATTAGGGTAATTAATCAAATACTGTATATTTAATAATCAAATGGGATTTGCAGAATTTATATTAGTCATTTCAGTCTGATATATTCATAATAATGTGTTTTTCCAACAAAACAATATGCTTTAAAGTTTGAAAACAAATATACCGGAAATAATTCAATACAAAGTATATATACAATTGATGCACATTGAATAAACTCATTAATTAGGTCATGTCATAATTATTTGAAATTAAGAGTTAATGCACATCATATTAGGTCAATAATTAGGGTATTTAATCAAAATATGACTGTGGAATATGTAAATGAATATTACAGAAACAATTCCATTTAAAGTATTTTTACAATTCATGCACATTGCATGAAATCATTAATTAGGTCATGTAATGAAGATTCCTCTATAATGTGTTTTTTAAACAAAACTATATGCTGTAAACCTTGTAAACAAACATTCCATCAATAATTCAATGCAAAGTATGTATGTTATTGCATGAAATCATTAATTAGGTCATTTAATCAAGATTCCTCAATGAAAAATATTTATAAATACCACAAGACTAAATTGAGGATATTTTGACATAAACAATTAGGGTAATTAATCAAATACTGTATATTTAATAATCAAATGGGATTTGCAGCATGTATATTAGTCATTTCAGTCTGATATATTCATAATAATGTGTTTTTCCAACAAAACAATATGCTGTAAATTTTGAAAACAAATATACCGGAAATAATTCAATACAAAGTATATATACAATTGATGCACATTGAATAAACTCATTAATTAGGTCATGTCATAATTATTTAAAATTAAGAGTTAATACACATCATATAAGGTCAATAATTAAAATATGACTGTGGAATATGTAAATGAATATTGCAGAAACAATTCCATTTAAAGTATTTTTACAATTCATGCACATTGCATGAAATCATTAATTAGGTCATGTAATGAAGATTCCTCTATAATGTGTTTTTTAAACAAAACTATATGCTGTAAACCTTGTAAACAAACATTCCATCAATAATTCAATGCAAAGTATGTATGTCATTGCATGAAATCATTAATTAGGTCATCTAATCAAGATTCCTCAATGAAAAATGATTATAAATACCACAAGACTAAATTGAGGATATTTTGACATAAACAATTAGGGTAATTAATCAAATACAGTATATTTAATAATCAAATGGGATTTGCAGCATGTATATTAGTCATTTAAGTCTGATTTATTCATAATAATGTGTTTTTCCAACAAAACAATATGCTGTAAATTTTGAAAACAAATATACCGGAAATAAGTCAATACAAAGTATATATACAATTGATGCACATTGAATAAACTCATTAATTAGGTCATGTCTTAATTATTTGAAATTAAGAGTTAATGCACATCATATTAGGTCAATAATTAGGGTATTTAATCAAAATATGACTGTGGAATATGTAAATGAATATTGCAGAAACAATTCCATTTAAAGTATTTTTACAATTCATGCACATTGCATGAAATCATTAATTAGGTCATGTAATGAAGATTCCTCTATAATGTGTTTTTTAAACAAAACTATAAGCTGTAAACCTTGTAAACAAACATTCCATCAATAATTCAATGCAAAGTATGTATGTCATTGCATGAAATCATTAATTAGGTCATTTAATCAAGATTCCTCAATGAAAAATGATTATAAATACCACAAGACTAAATTGAGGATATTTTGACATAAACAATTAGGGTAATTAATCAAATACTGTATATTTAATAATCTAATGGGAATTGCAGCATGTATATTAGTCATTTCAGTCTGATATATTCATAATAATGTGTTTTTCCAACAAAACAATATGCTGTAAATTTTGAAAACAAATATACCGGAAATAAGTCAATACAAAGTATATATACAATTGATGCACATTGAATAAACTCATTAATTAGGTCATGTCATAATTATTTGAAATTAAGAGTTAATGCACATCATATTAGGTCAATAATTAGGGTATTTAATCAAAATATGACTGTGGAATATGTAAATGAATATTGCAGAAACAATTCCATTTAAAGAATTTTTACAATTCATGCACATTGCATGAAATCATTAATTAGGTCATGTAATGAAGATTCCTCTATAATGTTTTTTTAAACAAAACTATATGCTGTAAACCTTGTAAACAAACATTCCATCAATAATTCAATGCAAAGTATGTATGTTATTGCATGAAATCATTAATTAGGTCATTTAATCAAGATTCCTCAATGAAAAATATTTATAAATACCACAAGACTAAATTGAGGATATTTTGACATAAACAATTAGGGTAATTAATCAAATACTGTATATTTAATAATCAAATGGGATTTGCAGCATGTATATTAGTCATTTCAGTCTGATATATTCATAATAATGTGTTTTTCCAACAAAACAATATGCTGTAAATTTTGAAAACAAATATACCGGAAATAATTCAATACAAAGTATATATACAATTGATGCACATTGAATAAACTCATTAATTAGGTCATGTCATAATTATTTAAAATTAAGAGTTAATACACATCATATAAGGTCAATAATTAAAATATGACTGTGGAATATGTAAATGAATATTGCAGAAACAATTCCATTTAAAGTATTTTTACAATTCATGCACATTGCATGAAATCATTAATTAGGTCATGTAATGAAGATTCCTCTATAATGTGTTTTTTAAACAAAACTATATGCTGTAAACCTTGTAAACAAACATTCCATCAATAATTCAATGCAAAGTATGTATGTCATTGCATGAAATCATTAATTAGGTCATCTAATCAAGATTCCTCAATGAAAAATGATTATAAATACCACAAGACTAAATTGAGGATATTTTGACATAAACAATTAGGGAAATTAATCAAATACAGTATATTTAATAATCAAATGGGATTTGCAGCATGTATATTAGTCATTTAAGTCTGATTTATTCATAATAATGTGTTTTTCCAACAAAACAATATGCTGTAAATTTTGAAAACAAATATACCGGAAATAAGTCAATACAAAGTATATATACAATTGATGCACATTGAATAAACTCATTAATTAGGTCATGTCATAATTATTTGAAATTAAGAGTTAATGCACATCATATTAGGTCAATAATTAGGGTATTTAATCAAAATATGACTGTGGAATATGTAAATGAATATTGCAGAAACAATTCCATTTAAAGTATTTTTACAATTCATGCACATTGCATGAAATCATTAATTAGGTCATGTAATGAAGATTCCTCTATAATGTGTTTTTTAAACAAAACTATAAGCTGTAAACCTTGTAAACAAACATTCCATCAATAATTCAATGCAAAGTATGTATGTCATTGCATGAAATCATTAATTAGGTCATCTAATCAAGATTCCTCAATGAAAAATGATTATAAATACCACAAGACTAAATTCAGGATATTTTGACATAAACAATTAGGGTAATTAATCAAATACTGTATATTTAATAATCTAATGGGAATTGCAGCATGTATATTAGTCATTTCAGTCTGATATATTCATAATAATGTGTTTTTCCAACAAAACAATATGCTGTAAATTTTGAAAACAAATATACCGGAAATAAGTCAATACAAAGTATATATACAATTGATGCACATTGAATAAACTCATTAATTAGGTCATGTCATAATTATTTGAAATTAAGAGTTAATGCACATCATATTAGGTCAATAATTAGGGTATTTAATCAAAATATGACTGTGGAATATGTAAATGAATATTGCAGAAACAATTCCCTTTAAAGTATTTTTACAATTCATGCACATTGCATGAAATCATTAATTAGGTCATGTAATGAAGATTCCTCTATAATGTGTTTTTTAAACAAAACTATATGCTGTAAACCTTGTAAACAAACATTCCATCAATAATTCAATGCAAAGTATGTATGTCATTGCATGAAATCATTAATTAGGTCATTTAATCAAGATTCCTCAATGAAAAATGATTATAAATACCACAAGACTAAATTGAGGATATTTTGACATAAGCAATTAGGGTAATTAATCAAATACTGTATATTTAATAATCAAATGGGATTTGCAGAATTTATATTAGTCATTTCAGTCTGATATATTCATAATAATGTGTTTTTCCAACAAAACAATATGCTTTAAAGTTTGAAAACAAATATACCGGAAATAATTCAATACAAAGTATATATACAATTGATGCACATTGAATAAACTCATTAATTAGGTCATGTCATAATTATTTGAAATTAAGAGTTAATGCACATCATATTAGGTCAATAATTAGGGTATTTAATCAAAATATGACTGTGGAATATGTAAATGAATATTACAGAAACAATTCCATTTAAAGTATTTTTACAATTCATGCACATTGCATGAAATCATTAATTAGGTCATGTAATGAAGATTCCTCTATAATGTGTTTTTTAAACAAAACTATATGCTGTAAACCTTGTAAACAAACATTCCATCAATAATTCAATGCAAAGTATGTATGTCATTGCATGAAATCATTAATTAGGTCATCTAATCAAGATTCCTCAATGAAAAATGATTATAAATACCACAAGACTAAATTGAGGATATTTTGACATAAACAATTAGGGAAATTAATCAAATACAGTATATTTAATAATCAAATGGGATTTGCAGCATGTATATTAGTCATTTAAGTCTGATTTATTCATAATAATGTGTTTTTCCAACAAAACAATATGCTGTAAATTTTGAAAACAAATATACCGGAAATAAGTCAATACAAAGTATATATACAATTGATGCACATTGAATAAACTCATTAATTAGGTCATGTCATAATTATTTGAAATTAAGAGTTAATGCACATCATATTAGGTCAATAATTAGGGTATTTAATCAAAATATGACTGTGGAATATGTAAATGAATATTGCAGAAACAATTCCATTTAAAGTATTTTTACAATTCATGCACATTGCATGAAATCATTAATTAGGTCATGTAATGAAGATTCCTCTATAATGTGTTTTTTAAACAAAACTATAAGCTGTAAACCTTGTAAACAAACATTCCATCAATAATTCAATGCAAAGTATGTATGTCATTGCATGAAATCATTAATTAGGTCATCTAATCAAGATTCCTCAATGAAAAATGATTATAAATACCACAAGACTAAATTGAGGATATTTTGACATAAACAATTAGGGTAATTAATCAAATACTGTATATTTAATAATCTAATGGGAATTGCAGCATGTATATTAGTCATTTCAGTCTGATATATTCATAATAATGTGTTTTTCCAACAAAACAATATGCTGTAAATTTTGAAAACAAATATACCGGAAATAAGTCAATACAAAGTATATATACAATTGATGCACATTGAATAAACTCATTAATTAGGTCATGTCATAATTATTTGAAATTAAGAGTTAATGCACATCATATTAGGTCAATAATTAGGGTATTTAATCAAAATATGACTGTGGAATATGTAAATGAATATTGCAGAAACAATTCCCTTTAAAGTATTTTTACAATTCATGCACATTGCATGAAATCATTAATTAGGTCATGTAATGAAGATTCCTCTATAATGTGTTTTTTAAACAAAACTATATGCTGTAAACCTTGTAAACAAACATTCCATCAATAATTCAATGCAAAGTATGTATGTCATTGCATGAAATCATTAATTAGGTCATTTAATCAAGATTCCTCAATGAAAAATGATTATAAATACCACAAGACTAAATTGAGGATATTTTGACATAAGCAATTAGGGTAATTAATCAAATACTGTATATTTAATAATCAAATGGGATTTGCAGAATTTATATTAGTCATTTCAGTCTGATATATTCATAATAATGTGTTTTTCCAACAAAACAATATGCTTTAAAGTTTGAAAACAAATATACCGGAAATAATTCAATACAAAGTATATATACAATTGATGCACATTGAATAAACTCATTAATTAGGTCATGTCATAATTATTTGAAATTAAGAGTTAATGCACATCATATTAGGTCAATAATTAGGGTATTTAATCAAAATATGACTGTGGAATATGTAAATGAATATTACAGAAACAATTCCATTTAAAGTATTTTTACAATTCATGCACATTGCATGAAATCATTAATTAGGTCATGTAATGAAGATTCCTCTATAATGTGTTTTTTAAACAAAACTATATGCTGTAAACCTTGTAAACAAACATTCCATCAATAATTCAATGCAATATATGTATGTCATTGCATGAAATCATTAATTAGGTCATCTAATCAAGATTCCTCAATGAAAAATGATTATAAATACCACAAGACTAAATTGAGGATATTTTGACATAAACAATTAGGGTAATTAATCAAATACAGTATATTTAATAATCAAATGGGATTTGCAGCATGTATATTAATCATTTAAGTCTGATTTATTCAAAATAATGTGTTTTTCCAACAAAACAATATGCTGTAAATTTTGAAAACAAATATACCGGAAATAAGTCAATACAAAGTATATATACAATTGATGCACATTGAATAAACTCATTAATTAGGTCATGTCATAATTATTTGAAATTTAGAGTTAAAGCACATCATATTAGGTCAATAATTAGGGTATTTAATCAAAATATGACTGTGGAATATGTAAATGAATATTGCAGAAACAATTCCATTTAAAGAATTTTTACAATTCATGCACATTGCATGAAATTATTAATTAGGTCATGTAATGAAGATTCCTCTATAATGTGTTTTTTAAACAAAACTATATGCTGTAAACCTTGTAAACAAACATTCCATCAATAATTCAATGCAAAGTATGTATGTCATTGCATGAAATCATTAATTAGGTCATTTAATCAAGATTCCTCAATGAAAAATATTTATAAATACCACAAGACTAAATTGAGGATATTTTGACATAAACAATTAGGGTAATTAATCAAATACTGTATATTTAATAATCAAATGGGATTTGCAGCATGTATATTAGTCATTTCAGTCTGATATATTCATAATAATGTGTTTTTCCAACAAAACAATATGCTGTAAATTTTGAAAACAAATATACCGGAAATAATTCAATACAAAGTATATATACAATTGATGCACATTGAATAAACTCATTAATTAGGTCATGTCATAATTATTTAAAATTAAGAGTTAATACACATCATATAAGGTCAATAATTAAAATATGACTGTGGAATATGTAAATGAATATTGCAGAAACAATTCCATTTAAAGTATTTTTACAATTCATGCACATTGCATGAAATCATTAATTAGGTCATGTAATGAAGATTCCTCTATAATGTGTTTTTTAAACAAAACTATATGCTGTAAACCTTGTAAACAAACATTCCATCAATAATTCAATGCAAAGTATGTATGTCATTGCATGAAATCATTAATTAGGTCATCTAATCAAGATTCCTCAATGAAAAATGATTATAAATACCACAAGACTAAATTGAGGATATTTTGACATAAACAATTAGGGTAATTAATCAAATACAGTATATTTAATAATCAAATGGGATTTGCAGCATGTATATTAGTCATTTAAGTCTGATTTATTCATAATAATGTTTTTTTCCAACAAAACAATATGCTGTAAATTTTGAAAACAAATATACCGGAAATAAGTCAATACAAAGTATATATACAATTGATGCACATTGAATAAACTCATTAATTAGGTCATGTCATAATTATTTGAAATTAAGAGTTAATGCACATCATATTAGGTCAATAATTAGGGTATTTAATCAAAATATGACTGTGGAATATGTAAATGAATATTGCAGAAACAATTCCATTTAAAGTATTTTTACAATTCATGCACATTGCATGAAATCATTAATTAGCTCATGTAATGAATATTCCTCTATAATGTGTTTTCTAAACAAAACTATAAGCTGTAAACCTTGTAAACAAACATTCCATCAATAATTCAATGCAAAGTATGTATGTCATTGCATGAAATCATTAATTAGGTCATTTAATCAAGATTCCTCAATGAAAAATGATTATAAATACCACAAGACTAAATTGAGGATATTTTGACATAAACAATTAGGGTAATTAATCAAATACTGTATATTTAATAATCTAATGGGAATTGCAGCATGTATATTAGTCATTTCAGTCTGATATATTCATAATAATGTGTTTTTCCAACAAAACAATATGCTGTAAATTTTGAAAACAAATATACCGGAAATAAGTCAATACAAAGTATATATACAATTGATGCACATTGAATAAACTCATTAATTAGGTCATGTCATAATTATTTGAAATTAAGAGTTAATGCACATCATATTAGGTCAATAATTAGGGTATTTAATCAAAATATGACTGTGGAATATGTAAATGAATATTGCAGAAACAATTCCATTTAAAGAATTTTTACAATTCATGCACATTGCATGAAATCATTAATTAGGTCATGTAATGAAGATTCCTCTATAATGTGTTTTTTAAACAAAACTATATGCTGTAAACCTTGTAAACAAACATTCCATCAATAATTCAATGCAAAGTATGTATGTTATTGCATGAAATCATTAATTAGGTCATTTAATCAAGATTCCTCAATGAAAAATATTTATAAATACCACAAGACTAAATTGAGGATATTTTGACATAAACAATTAGGGTAATTAATCAAATACTGTATATTTAATAATCAAATGGGATTTGCAGCATGTATATTAGTCATTTCAGTCTGATATATTCATAATAATGTGTTTTTCCAACAAAACAATATGCTGTAAATTTTGAAAACAAATATACCGGAAATAATTCAATACAAAGTATATATACAATTGATGCACATTGAATAAACTCATTAATTAGGTCATGTCATAATTATTTAAAATTAAGAGTTAATACACATCATATAAGGTCAATAATTAAAATATGACTGTGGAATATGTAAATGAATATTGCAGAAACAATTCCATTTAAAGTATTTTTACAATTCATGCACATTGCATGAAATCATTAATTAGGTCATGTAATGAAGATTCCTCTATAATGTGTTTTTTAAACAAAACTATATGCTGTAAACCTTGTAAACAAACATTCCATCAATAATTCAATGCAAAGTATGTATGTCATTGCATGAAATCATTAATTAGGTCATCTAATCAAGATTCCTCAATGAAAAATGATTATAAATACCACAAGACTAAATTGAGGATATTTTGACATAAACAATTAGGGAAATTAATCAAATACAGTATATTTAATAATCAAATGGGATTTGCAGCATGTATATTAGTCATTTAAGTCTGATTTATTCATAATAATGTGTTTTTCCAACAAAACAATATGCTGTAAATTTTGAAAACAAATATACCGGAAATAAGTCAATACAAAGTATATATACAATTGATGCACATTGAATAAACTCATTAATTAGGTCATGTCATAATTATTTGAAATTAAGAGTTAATGCACATCATATTAGGTCAATAATTAGGGTATTTAATCAAAATATGACTGTGGAATATGTAAATGAATATTGCAGAAACAATTCCATTTAAAGTATTTTTACAATTCATGCACATTGCATGAAATCATTAATTAGGTCATGTAATGAAGATTCCTCTATAATGTGTTTTTTAAACAAAACTATATGCTGTAAACCTTGTAAACAAACATTCCATCAATAATTCAATGCAAAGTATGTATGTCATTGCATGAAATCATTAATTAGGTCATCTAATCAAGATTCCTCAATGAAAAATGATTATAAATACCACAAGACTAAATTGAGGATATTTTGACATAAACAATTAGGGAAATTAATCAAATACAGTATATTTAATAATCAAATGGGATTTGCAGCATGTATATTAGTCATTTAAGTCTGATTTATTCATAATAATGTGTTTTTCCAACAAAACAATATGCTGTAAATTTTGAAAACAAATATACCGGAAATAAGTCAATACAAAGTATATATACAATTGATGCACATTGAATAAACTCATTAATTAGGTCATGTCATAATTATTTGAAATTAAGAGTTAATGCACATCATATTAGGTCAATAATTAGGGTATTTAATCAAAATATGACTGTGGAATATGTAAATGAATATTGCAGAAACAATTCCCTTTAAAGTATTTTTACAATTCATGCACATTGCATGAAATCATTAATTAGGTCATGTAATGAAGATTCCTCTATAATGTGTTTTTTAAACAAAACAATATGCTGTAAACCTTGTAAACAAACATTCCATCAATAATTCAATGCAAAGTATGTATGTCATTGCATGAAATCATTAATTATGTCATTTAATCAAGATTCCTCAATGAAAAATGATTATAAATACCACAAGACTAAATTGAGGATATTTTGACATAAGCAATTAGGGTAATTAATCAAATACTGTATATTTAATAATCAAATGGGATTTGCAGAATTTATATTAGTCATTTCAGTCTGATATATTCATAATAATGTGTTTTTCCAACAAAACAATATGCTTTAAAGTTTGAAAACAAATATACCGGAAATAATTCAATACAAAGTATATATACAATTGATGCACATTGAATAAACTCATTAATTAGGTCATGTCATAATTATTTGAAATTAAGAGTTAATGCACATCATATTAGGTCAATAATTAGGGTATTTAATCAAAATATGACTGTGGAATATGTAAATGAATATTACAGAAACAATTCCATTTAAAGTATTTTTACAATTCATGCACATTGCATGAAATCATTAATTAGGTCATGTAATGAAGATTCCTCTATAATGTGTTTTTTAAACAAAACTATATGCTGTAAACCTTGTAAACAAACATTCCATCAATAATTCAATGCAATATATGTATGTCATTGCATGAAATCATTAATTAGGTCATCTAATCAAGATTCCTCAATGAAAAATGATTATAAATACCACAAGACTAAATTGAGGATATTTTGACATAAACAATTAGGGTAATTAATCAAATACAGTATATTTAATAATCAAATGGGATTTGCAGCATGTATATTAGTCATTTAAGTCTGATTTATTCATAATAATGTTTTTTTCCAACAAAACAATATGCTGTAAATTTTGAAAACAAATATACCGGAAATAAGTCAATACAAAGTATATATACAATTGATGCACATTGAATAAACTCATTAATTAGGTCATGTCATAATTATTTGAAATTAAGAGTTAATGCACATCATATTAGGTCAATAATTAGGGTATTTAATCAAAATATGACTGTGGAATATGTAAATGAATATTGCAGAAACAATTCCATTTAAAGTATTTTTACAATTCATGCACATTGCATGAAATCATTAATTAGCTCATGTAATGAATATTCCTCTATAATGTGTTTTTTAAACAAAACTATAAGCTGTAAACCTTGTAAACAAACATTCCATCAATAATTCAATGCAAAGTATGTATGTCATTGCATGAAATCATTAATTAGGTCATTTAATCAAGATTCCTCAATGAAAAATGATTATAAATACCACAAGACTAAATTGAGGATATTTTGACATAAACAATTAGGGTAATTAATCAAATACTGTATATTTAATAATCTAATGGGAATTGCAGCATGTATATTAGTCATTTCAGTCTGATATATTCATAATAATGTGTTTTTCCAACAAAACAATATGCTGTAAATTTTGAAAACAAATATACCGGAAATAAGTCAATACAAAGTATATATACAATTGATGCACATTGAATAAACTCATTAATTAGGTCATGTCATAATTATTTGAAATTAAGAGTTAATGCACATCATATTAGGTCAATAATTAGGGTATTTAATCAAAATATGACTGTGGAATATGTAAATGAATATTGCAGAAACAATTCCATTTAAAGAATTTTTACAATTCATGCACATTGCATGAAATCATTAATTAGGTCATGTAATGAAGATTCCTCTATAATGTGTTTTTTAAACAAAACTATATGCTGTAAACCTTGTAAACAAACATTCCATCAATAATTCAATGCAAAGTATGTATGTTATTGCATGAAATCATTAATTAGGTCATTTAATCAAGATTCCTCAATGAAAAATATTTATAAATACCACAAGACTAAATTGAGGATATTTTGACATAAACAATTAGGGTAATTAATCAAATACTGTATATTTAATAATCAAATGGGATTTGCAGCATGTATATTAGTCATTTCAGTCTGATATATTCATAATAATGTGTTTTTCCAACAAAACAATATGCTGTAAATTTTGAAAACAAATATACCGGAAATAATTCAATACAAAGTATATATACAATTGATGCACATTGAATAAACTCATTAATTAGGTCATGTCATAATTATTTAAAATTAAGAGTTAATACACATCATATAAGGTCAATAATTAAAATATGACTGTGGAATATGTAAATGAATATTGCAGAAACAATTCCATTTAAAGTATTTTTACAATTCATGCACATTGCATGAAATCATTAATTAGGTCATGTAATGAAGATTCCTCTATAATGTGTTTTTTAAACAAAACTATATGCTGTAAACCTTGTAAACAAACATTCCATCAATAATTCAATGCAAAGTATGTATGTCATTGCATGAAATCATTAATTAGGTCATCTAATCAAGATTCCTCAATGAAAAATGATTATAAATACCACAAGACTAAATTGAGGATATTTTGACATAAACAATTAGGGAAATTAATCAAATACAGTATATTTAATAATCAAATGGGATTTGCAGCATGTATATTAGTCATTTAAGTCTGATTTATTCATAATAATGTGTTTTTCCAACAAAACAATATGCTGTAAATTTTGAAAACAAATATACCGGAAATAAGTCAATACAAAGTATATATACAATTGATGCACATTGAATAAACTCATTAATTAGGTCATGTCATAATTATTTGAAATTAAGAGTTAATGCACATCATATTAGGTCAATAATTAGGGTATTTAATCAAAATATGACTGTGGAATATGTAAATGAATATTGCAGAAACAATTCCATTTAAAGTATTTTTACAATTCATGCACATTGCATGAAATCATTAATTAGGTCATGTAATGAAGATTCCTCTATAATGTGTTTTTTAAACAAAACTATAAGCTGTAAACCTTGTAAACAAACATTCCATCAATAATTCAATGCAAAGTATGTATGTCATTGCATGAAATCATTAATTAGGTCATCTAATCAAGATTCCTCAATGAAAAATGATTATAAATACCACAAGACTAAATTGAGGATATTTTGACATAAACAATTAGGGTAATTAATCAAATACAGTATATTTAATAATCAAATGGGATTTGCAGCATGTATATTAGTCATTTAAGTCTGATTTATTCATAATAATGTTTTTTTCCAACAAAACAATATGCTGTAAATTTTGAAAACAAATATACCGGAAATAAGTCAATACAAAGTATATATACAATTGATGCACATTGAATAAACTCATTAATTAGGTCATGTCATAATTATTTGAAATTAAGAGTTAATGCACATCATATTAGGTCAATAATTAGGGTATTTAATCAAAATATGACTGTGGAATATGTAAATGAATATTGCAGAAACAATTCCATTTAAAGTATTTTTACAATTCATGCACATTGCATGAAATCATTAATTAGCTCATGTAATGAATATTCCTCTATAATGTGTTTTTTAAACAAAACTATAAGCTGTAAACCTTGTAAACAAACATTCCATCAATAATTCAATGCAAAGTATGTATGTCATTGCATGAAATCATTAATTAGGTCATTTAATCAAGATTCCTCAATGAAAAATGATTATAAATACCACAAGACTAAATTGAGGATATTTTGACATAAACAATTAGGGTAATTAATCAAATACTGTATATTTAATAATCTAATGGGAATTGCAGCATGTATATTAGTCATTTCAGTCTGATATATTCATAATAATGTGTTTTTCCAACAAAACAATATGCTGTAAATTTTGAAAACAAATATACCGGAAATAAGTCAATACAAAGTATATATACAATTGATGCACATTGAATAAACTCATTAATTAGGTCATGTCATAATTATTTGAAATTAAGAGTTAATGCACATCATATTAGGTCAATAATTAGGGTATTTAATCAAAATATGACTGTGGAATATGTAAATGAATATTGCAGAAACAATTCCATTTAAAGAATTTTTACAATTCATGCACATTGCATGAAATCATTAATTAGGTCATGTAATGAAGATTCCTCTATAATGTGTTTTTTAAACAAAACTATATGCTGTAAACCTTGTAAACAAACATTCCATCAATAATTCAATGCAAAGTATGTATGTTATTGCATGAAATCATTAATTAGGTCATTTAATCAAGATTCCTCAATGAAAAATATTTATAAATACCACAAGACTAAATTGAGGATATTTTGACATAAACAATTAGGGTAATTAATCAAATACTGTATATTTAATAATCAAATGGGATTTGCAGCATGTATATTAGTCATTTCAGTCTGATATATTCATAATAATGTGTTTTTCCAACAAAACAATATGCTGTAAATTTTGAAAACAAATATACCGGAAATAATTCAATACAAAGTATATATACAATTGATGCACATTGAATAAACTCATTAATTAGGTCATGTCATAATTATTTAAAATTAAGAGTTAATACACATCATATAAGGTCAATAATTAAAATATGACTGTGGAATATGTAAATGAATATTGCAGAAACAATTCCATTTAAAGTATTTTTACAATTCATGCACATTGCATGAAATCATTAATTAGGTCATGTAATGAAGATTCCTCTATAATGTGTTTTTTAAACAAAACTATATGCTGTAAACCTTGTAAACAAACATTCCATCAATAATTCAATGCAAAGTATGTATGTCATTGCATGAAATCATTAATTAGGTCATCTAATCAAGATTCCTCAATGAAAAATGATTATAAATACCACAAGACTAAATTGAGGATATTTTGACATAAACAATTAGGGAAATTAATCAAATACAGTATATTTAATAATCAAATGGGATTTGCAGCATGTATATTAGTCATTTAAGTCTGATTTATTCATAATAATGTGTTTTTCCAACAAAACAATATGCTGTAAATTTTGAAAAGAAATATACCGGAAATAAGTCAATACAAAGTATATATACAATTGATGCACATTGAATAAACTCATTAATTAGGTCATGTCATAATTATTTGAAATTAAGAGTTAATGCACATCATATTAGGTCAATAATTAGGGTATTTAATCAAAATATGACTGTGGAATATGTAAATGAATATTGCAGAAACAATTCCATTTAAAGTATTTTTACAATTCATGCACATTGCATGAAATCATTAATTAGGTCATGTAATGAAGATTCCTCTATAATGTGTTTTTTAAACAAAACTATAAGCTGTAAACCTTGTAAACAAACATTCCATCAATAATTCAATGCAAAGTATGTATGTCATTGCATGAAATCATTAATTAGGTCATCTAATCAAGATTCCTCAATGAAAAATGATTATAAATACCACAAGACTAAATTCAGGATATTTTGACATAAACAATTAGGGTAATTAATCAAATACTGTATATTTAATAATCTAATGGGAATTGCAGCATGTATATTAGTCATTTCAGTCTGATATATTCATAATAATGTGTTTTTCCAACAAAACAATATGCTGTAAATTTTGAAAACAAATATACCGGAAATAAGTCAATACAAAGTATATATACAATTGATGCACATTGAATAAACTCATTAATTAGGTCATGTCATAATTATTTGAAATTAAGAGTTAATGCACATCATATTAGGTCAATAATTAGGGTATTTAATCAAAATATGACTGTGGAATATGTAAATGAATATTGCAGAAACAATTCCATTTAAAGAATTTTTACAATTCATGCACATTGCATGAAATCATTAATTAGGTCATGTAATGAAGATTCCTCTATAATGTTTTTTTAAACAAAACTATATGCTGTAAACCTTGTAAACAAACATTCCATCAATAATTCAATGCAATATATGTATGTCATTGCATGAAATCATTAATTAGGTCATCTAATCAAGATTCCTCAATGAAAAATGATTATAAATACCACAAGACTAAATTGAGGATATTTTGACATAAACAATTAGGGTAATTAATCAAATACTGTATATTTAATAATCAAATGGGATTTGCAGCATGTATATTAGTCATTTAAGTCTGATATATTCTTAATAATGTGTTTTTCCAACAAAACAATATGCTGTAAATTTTGAAAAGAAATATACCGGAAATAATTCAATACAAAGTATATATACAATTGATGCACATTGAATGAACTCATTAATTGTTTTTGAAAGCAAATATACCGGAAATAATTCAATACAAAGTATATATACAATTGATGCACATTGAATAAACTCATTAATTAGGTCATGTCATAATTATTTGAAAGTAAGAGTTAATGCACATCATATTAGGTCAATAATTAGGGTATTTAATCAAAATATGACTGTGGAATATGTAAATGAATATTGCAGAAACAATTCCATTTAAAGTATTTTTACAATTCATGCACATTGCATGAAATCATTAATTAGGTCATGTAATGAAGATTCCTCTATAATGTGTTTTTTAAACAAAACTATATGCTGTAAACCTTGTAAACAAACATTCCATCAATAATTCAATGCAAAGTATGTATGTCATTGCATGAAATCATTAATTAGGTCATTTAATCAAGATTCCTCAATGAAAAATGATTATAAATACCACAAGACTAAATTGAGGATATTTTGACATAAGCAATTAGGGTAATTAATCAAATACTGTATATTTAATAATCAAATGGGATTTGCAGAATTTATATTAGTCATTTCAGTCTGATATATTCATAATAATGTGTTTTTCCAACAAAACAATATGCTTTAAAGTTTGAAAACAAATATACCGGAAATAATTCAATACAAAGTATATATACAATTGATGCACATTGAATAAACTCATTAATTAGGTCATGTCATAATTATTTGAAATTAAGAGTTAATGCACATCATATTAGGTCAATAATTAGGGTATTTAATCAAAATATGACTGTGGAATATGTAAATGAATATTACAGAAACAATTCCATTTAAAGTATTTTTACAATTCATGCACATTGCATGAAATCATTAATTAGGTCATGTAATGAAGATTCCTCTATAATGTGTTTTTTAAACAAAACTATATGCTGTAAACCTTGTAAACAAACATTCCATCAATAATTCAATGCAATATATGTATGTCATTGCATGAAATCATTAATTAGGTCATCTAATCAAGATTCCTCAATGAAAAATGATTATAAATACCACAAGACTAAATTGAGGATATTTTGACATAAACAATTAGGGTAATTAATCAAATACAGTATATTTAATAATCAAATGGGATTTGCAGCATGTATATTAGTCATTTAAGTCTGATTTATTCATAATAATGTTTTTTTCCAACAAAACAATATGCTGTAAATTTTGAAAACAAATATACCGGAAATAAGTCAATACAAAGTATATATACAATTGATGCACATTGAATAAACTCATTAATTAGGTCATGTCATAATTATTTGAAATTAAGAGTTAATGCACATCATATTAGGTCAATAATTAGGGTATTTAATCAAAATATGACTGTGGAATATGTAAATGAATATTGCAGAAACAATTCCATTTAAAGTATTTTTACAATTCATGCACATTGCATGAAATCATTAATTAGCTCATGTAATGAATATTCCTCTATAATGTGTTTTTTAAACAAAACTATAAGCTGTAAACCTTGTAAACAAACATTCCATCAATAATTCAATGCAAAGTATGTATGTCATTGCATGAAATCATTAATTAGGTCATTTAATCAAGATTCCTCAATGAAAAATGATTATAAATACCACAAGACTAAATTGAGGATATTTTGACATAAACAATTAGGGTAATTAATCAAATACTGTATATTTAATAATCTAATGGGAATTGCAGCATGTATATTAGTCATTTCAGTCTGATATATTCATAATAATGTGTTTTTCCAACAAAACAATATGCTGTAAATTTTGAAAACAAATATACCGGAAATAAGTCAATACAAAGTATATATACAATTGATGCACATTGAATAAACTCATTAATTAGGTCATGTCATAATTATTTGAAATTAAGAGTTAATGCACATCATATTAGGTCAATAATTAGGGTATTTAATCAAAATATGACTGTGGAATATGTAAATGAATATTGCAGAAACAATTCCATTTAAAGAATTTTTACAATTCATGCACATTGCATGAAATCATTAATTAGGTCATGTAATGAAGATTCCTCTATAATGTGTTTTTTAAACAAAACTATATGCTGTAAACCTTGTAAACAAACATTCCATCAATAATTCAATGCAAAGTATGTATGTTATTGCATGAAATCATTAATTAGGTCATTTAATCAAGATTCCTCAATGAAAAATATTTATAAATACCACAAGACTAAATTGAGGATATTTTGACATAAACAATTAGGGTAATTAATCAAATACTGTATATTTAATAATCAAATGGGATTTGCAGCATGTATATTAGTCATTTCAGTCTGATATATTCATAATAATGTGTTTTTCCAACAAAACAATATGCTGTAAATTTTGAAAACAAATATACCGGAAATAATTCAATACAAAGTATATATACAATTGATGCACATTGAATAAACTCATTAATTAGGTCATGTCATAATTATTTAAAATTAAGAGTTAATACACATCATATAAGGTCAATAATTAAAATATGACTGTGGAATATGTAAATGAATATTGCAGAAACAATTCCATTTAAAGTATTTTTACAATTCATGCACATTGCATGAAATCATTAATTAGGTCATGTAATGAAGATTCCTCTATAATGTGTTTTTTAAACAAAACTATATGCTGTAAACCTTGTAAACAAACATTCCATCAATAATTCAATGCAAAGTATGTATGTCATTGCATGAAATCATTAATTAGGTCATCTAATCAAGATTCCTCAATGAAAAATGATTATAAATACCACAAGACTAAATTGAGGATATTTTGACATAAACAATTAGGGAAATTAATCAAATACAGTATATTTAATAATCAAATGGGATTTGCAGCATGTATATTAGTCATTTAAGTCTGATTTATTCATAATAATGTGTTTTTCCAACAAAACAATATGCTGTAAATTTTGAAAAGAAATATACCGGAAATAAGTCAATACAAAGTATATATACAATTGATGCACATTGAATAAACTCATTAATTAGGTCATGTCATAATTATTTGAAATTAAGAGTTAATGCACATCATATTAGGTCAATAATTAGGGTATTTAATCAAAATATGACTGTGGAATATGTAAATGAATATTGCAGAAACAATTCCATTTAAAGTATTTTTACAATTCATGCACATTGCATGAAATCATTAATTAGGTCATGTAATGAAGATTCCTCTATAATGTGTTTTTTAAACAAAACTATAAGCTGTAAACCTTGTAAACAAACATTCCATCAATAATTCAATGCAAAGTATGTATGTCATTGCATGAAATCATTAATTAGGTCATCTAATCAAGATTCCTCAATGAAAAATGATTATAAATACCACAAGACTAAATTCAGGATATTTTGACATAAACAATTAGGGTAATTAATCAAATACTGTATATTTAATAATCTAATGGGAATTGCAGCATGTATATTAGTCATTTCAGTCTGATATATTCATAATAATGTGTTTTTCCAACAAAACAATATGCTGTAAATTTTGAAAACAAATATACCGGAAATAAGTCAATACAAAGTATATATACAATTGATGCACATTGAATAAACTCATTAATTAGGTCATGTCATAATTATTTGAAATTAAGAGTTAATGCACATCATATTAGGTCAATAATTAGGGTATTTAATCAAAATATGACTGTGGAATATGTAAATGAATATTGCAGAAACAATTCCATTTAAAGAATTTTTACAATTCATGCACATTGCATGAAATCATTAATTAGGTCATGTAATGAAGATTCCTCTATAATGTTTTTTTAAACAAAACTATATGCTGTAAACCTTGTAAACAAACATTCCATCAATAATTCAATGCAATATATGTATGTCATTGCATGAAATCATTAATTAGGTCATCTAATCAAGATTCCTCAATGAAAAATGATTATAAATACCACAAGACTAAATTGAGGATATTTTGACATAAACAATTAGGGTAATTAATCAAATACTGTATATTTAATAATCAAATGGGATTTGCAGCATGTATATTAGTCATTTAAGTCTGATATATTCTTAATAATGTGTTTTTCCAACAAAACAATATGCTGTAAATTTTGAAAAGAAATATACCGGAAATAATTCAATACAAAGTATATATACAATTGATGCACATTGAATGAACTCATTAATTGTTTTTGAAAGCAAATATACCGGAAATAATTCAATACAAAGTATATATACAATTGATGCACATTGAATAAACTCATTAATTAGGTCATGTCATAATTATTTGAAAGTAAGAGTTAATGCACATCATATTAGGTCAATAATTAGGGTATTTAATCAAAATATGACTGTGGAATATGTAAATGAATATTGCAGAAACAATTCCATTTAAAGTATTTTTACAATTCATGCACATTGCATGAAATCATTAATTAGGTCATGTAATGAAGATTCCTCTATAATGTGTTTTTTAAACAAAACTATATGCTGTAAACCTTGTAAACAAACATTCCATCAATAATTCAATGCAAAGTATGTATGTCATTGCATGAAATCATTAATTAGGTCATTTAATCAAGATTCCTCAATGAAAAATGATTATAAATACCACAAGACTAAATTGAGGATATTTTGACATAAGCAATTAGGGTAATTAATCAAATACTGTATATTTAATAATCAAATGGGATTTGCAGAATTTATATTAGTCATTTCAGTCTGATATATTCATAATAATGTGTTTTTCCAACAAAACAATATGCTTTAAAGTTTGAAAACAAATATACCGGAAATAATTCAATACAAAGTATATATACAATTGATGCACATTGAATAAACTCATTAATTAGGTCATGTCATAATTATTTGAAATTAAGAGTTAATGCACATCATATTAGGTCAATAATTAGGGTATTTAATCAAAATATGACTGTGGAATATGTAAATGAATATTACAGAAACAATTCCATTTAAAGTATTTTTACAATTCATGCACATTGCATGAAATCATTAATTAGGTCATGTAATGAAGATTCCTCTATAATGTGTTTTTTAAACAAAACTATATGCTGTAAACCTTGTAAACAAACATTCCATCAATAATTCAATGCAATATATGTATGTCATTGCATGAAATCATTAATTAGGTCATCTAATCAAGATTCCTCAATGAAAAATGATTATAAATACCACAAGACTAAATTGAGGATATTTTGACATAAACAATTAGGGTAATTAATCAAATACAGTATATTTAATAATCAAATGGGATTTGCAGCATGTATATTAGTCATTTAAGTCTGATTTATTCATAATAATGTTTTTTTCCAACAAAACAATATGCTGTAAATTTTGAAAACAAATATACCGGAAATAAGTCAATACAAAGTATATATACAATTGATGCACATTGAATAAACTCATTAATTAGGTCATGTCATAATTATTTGAAATTAAGAGTTAATGCACATCATATTAGGTCAATAATTAGGGTATTTAATCAAAATATGACTGTGGAATATGTAAATGAATATTGCAGAAACAATTCCATTTAAAGTATTTTTACAATTCATGCACATTGCATGAAATCATTAATTAGCTCATGTAATGAATATTCCTCTATAATGTGTTTTTTAAACAAAACTATAAGCTGTAAACCTTGTAAACAAACATTCCATCAATAATTCAATGCAAAGTATGTATGTCATTGCATGAAATCATTAATTAGGTCATTTAATCAAGATTCCTCAATGAAAAATGATTATAAATACCACAAGACTAAATTGAGGATATTTTGACATAAACAATTAGGGTAATTAATCAAATACTGTATATTTAATAATCTAATGGGAATTGCAGCATGTATATTAGTCATTTCAGTCTGATATATTCATAATAATGTGTTTTTCCAACAAAACAATATGCTGTAAATTTTGAAAACAAATATACCGGAAATAAGTCAATACAAAGTATATATACAATTGATGCACATTGAATAAACTCATTAATTAGGTCATGTCATAATTATTTGAAATTAAGAGTTAATGCACATCATATTAGGTCAATAATTAGGGTATTTAATCAAAATATGACTGTGGAATATGTAAATGAATATTGCAGAAACAATTCCATTTAAAGAATTTTTACAATTCATGCACATTGCATGAAATCATTAATTAGGTCATGTAATGAAGATTCCTCTATAATGTGTTTTTTAAACAAAACTATATGCTGTAAACCTTGTAAACAAACATTCCATCAATAATTCAATGCAAAGTATGTATGTTATTGCATGAAATCATTAATTAGGTCATTTAATCAAGATTCCTCAATGAAAAATATTTATAAATACCACAAGACTAAATTGAGGATATTTTGACATAAACAATTAGGGTAATTAATCAAATACTGTATATTTAATAATCAAATGGGATTTGCAGCATGTATATTAGTCATTTCAGTCTGATATATTCATAATAATGTGTTTTTCCAACAAAACAATATGCTGTAAATTTTGAAAACAAATATACCGGAAATAATTCAATACAAAGTATATATACAATTGATGCACATTGAATAAACTCATTAATTAGGTCATGTCATAATTATTTAAAATTAAGAGTTAATACACATCATATAAGGTCAATAATTAAAATATGACTGTGGAATATGTAAATGAATATTGCAGAAACAATTCCATTTAAAGTATTTTTACAATTCATGCACATTGCATGAAATCATTAATTAGGTCATGTAATGAAGATTCCTCTATAATGTGTTTTTTAAACAAAACTATATGCTGTAAACCTTGTAAACAAACATTCCATCAATAATTCAATGCAAAGTATGTATGTCATTGCATGAAATCATTAATTAGGTCATCTAATCAAGATTCCTCAATGAAAAATGATTATAAATACCACAAGACTAAATTGAGGATATTTTGACATAAACAATTAGGGAAATTAATCAAATACAGTATATTTAATAATCAAATGGGATTTGCAGCATGTATATTAGTCATTTAAGTCTGATTTATTCATAATAATGTGTTTTTCCAACAAAACAATATGCTGTAAATTTTGAAAACAAATATACCGGAAATAAGTCAATACAAAGTATATATACAATTGATGCACATTGAATAAACTCATTAATTAGGTCATGTCATAATTATTTGAAATTAAGAGTTAATGCACATCATATTAGGTCAATAATTAGGGTATTTAATCAAAATATGACTGTGGAATATGTAAATGAATATTGCAGAAACAATTCCATTTAAAGTATTTTTACAATTCATGCACATTGCATGAAATCATTAATTAGGTCATGTAATGAAGATTCCTCTATAATGTGTTTTTTAAACAAAACTATAAGCTGTAAACCTTGTAAACAAACATTCCATCAATAATTCAATGCAAAGTATGTATGTCATTGCATGAAATCATTAATTAGGTCATCTAATCAAGATTCCTCAATGAAAAATGATTATAAATACCACAAGACTAAATTCAGGATATTTTGACATAAACAATTAGGGTAATTAATCAAATACTGTATATTTAATAATCTAATGGGAATTGCAGCATGTATATTAGTCATTTCAGTCTGATATATTCATAATAATGTGTTTTTCCAACAAAACAATATGCTGTAAATTTTGAAAACAAATATACCGGAAATAAGTCAATACAAAGTATATATACAATTGATGCACATTGAATAAACTCATTAATTAGGTCATGTCATAATTATTTGAAATTAAGAGTTAATGCACATCATATTAGGTCAATAATTAGGGTATTTAATCAAAATATGACTGTGGAATATGTAAATGAATATTGCAGAAACAATTCCATTTAAAGAATTTTTACAATTCATGCACATTGCATGAAATCATTAATTAGGTCATGTAATGAAGATTCCTCTATAATGTTTTTTTAAACAAAACTATATGCTGTAAACCTTGTAAACAAACATTCCATCAATAATTCAATGCAATATATGTATGTCATTGCATGAAATCATTAATTAGGTCATCTAATCAAGATTCCTCAATGAAAAATGATTATAAATACCACAAGACTAAATTGAGGATATTTTGACATAAACAATTAGGGTAATTAATCAAATACTGTATATTTAATAATCAAATGGGATTTGCAGCATGTATATTAGTCATTTAAGTCTGATATATTCTTAATAATGTGTTTTTCCAACAAAACAATATGCTGTAAATTTTGAAAAGAAATATACCGGAAATAATTCAATACAAAGTATATATACAATTGATGCACATTGAATGAACTCATTAATTGTTTTTGAAAGCAAATATACCGGAAATAATTCAATACAAAGTATATATACAATTGATGCACATTGAATAAACTCATTAATTAGGTCATGTCATAATTATTTGAAAGTAAGAGTTAATGCACATCATATTAGGTCAATAATTAGGGTATTTAATCAAAATATGACTGTGGAATATGTAAATGAATATTGCAGAAACAATTCCATTTAAAGTATTTTTACAATTCATGCACATTGCATGAAATCATTAATTAGGTCATGTAATGAAGATTCCTCTATAATGTGTTTTTTAAACAAAACTATATGCTGTAAACCTTGTAAACAAACATTCCATCAATAATTCAATGCAAAGTATGTATGTCATTGCATGAAATCATTAATTAGGTCATTTAATCAAGATTCCTCAATGAAAAATGATTATAAATACCACAAGACTAAATTGAGGATATTTTGACATAAGCAATTAGGGTAATTAATCAAATACTGTATATTTAATAATCAAATGGGATTTGCAGAATTTATATTAGTCATTTCAGTCTGATATATTCATAATAATGTGTTTTTCCAACAAAACAATATGCTTTAAAGTTTGAAAACAAATATACCGGAAATAATTCAATACAAAGTATATATACAATTGATGCACATTGAATAAACTCATTAATTAGGTCATGTCATAATTATTTGAAATTAAGAGTTAATGCACATCATATTAGGTCAATAATTAGGGTATTTAATCAAAATATGACTGTGGAATATGTAAATGAATATTACAGAAACAATTCCATTTAAAGTATTTTTACAATTCATGCACATTGCATGAAATCATTAATTAGGTCATGTAATGAAGATTCCTCTATAATGTGTTTTTTAAACAAAACTATATGCTGTAAACCTTGTAAACAAACATTCCATCAATAATTCAATGCAATATATGTATGTCATTGCATGAAATCATTAATTAGGTCATCTAATCAAGATTCCTCAATGAAAAATGATTATAAATACCACAAGACTAAATTGAGGATATTTTGACATAAACAATTAGGGTAATTAATCAAATACAGTATATTTAATAATCAAATGGGATTTGCAGCATGTATATTAGTCATTTAAGTCTGATTTATTCATAATAATGTTTTTTTCCAACAAAACAATATGCTGTAAATTTTGAAAACAAATATACCGGAAATAAGTCAATACAAAGTATATATACAATTGATGCACATTGAATAAACTCATTAATTAGGTCATGTCATAATTATTTGAAATTAAGAGTTAATGCACATCATATTAGGTCAATAATTAGGGTATTTAATCAAAATATGACTGTGGAATATGTAAATGAATATTGCAGAAACAATTCCATTTAAAGTATTTTTACAATTCATGCACATTGCATGAAATCATTAATTAGCTCATGTAATGAATATTCCTCTATAATGTGTTTTTTAAACAAAACTATAAGCTGTAAACCTTGTAAACAAACATTCCATCAATAATTCAATGCAAAGTATGTATGTCATTGCATGAAATCATTAATTAGGTCATTTAATCAAGATTCCTCAATGAAAAATGATTATAAATACCACAAGACTAAATTGAGGATATTTTGACATAAACAATTAGGGTAATTAATCAAATACTGTATATTTAATAATCTAATGGGAATTGCAGCATGTATATTAGTCATTTCAGTCTGATATATTCATAATAATGTGTTTTTCCAACAAAACAATATGCTGTAAATTTTGAAAACAAATATACCGGAAATAAGTCAATACAAAGTATATATACAATTGATGCACATTGAATAAACTCATTAATTAGGTCATGTCATAATTATTTGAAATTAAGAGTTAATGCACATCATATTAGGTCAATAATTAGGGTATTTAATCAAAATATGACTGTGGAATATGTAAATGAATATTGCAGAAACAATTCCATTTAAAGAATTTTTACAATTCATGCACATTGCATGAAATCATTAATTAGGTCATGTAATGAAGATTCCTCTATAATGTGTTTTTTAAACAAAACTATATGCTGTAAACCTTGTAAACAAACATTCCATCAATAATTCAATGCAAAGTATGTATGTTATTGCATGAAATCATTAATTAGGTCATTTAATCAAGATTCCTCAATGAAAAATATTTATAAATACCACAAGACTAAATTGAGGATATTTTGACATAAACAATTAGGGTAATTAATCAAATACTGTATATTTAATAATCAAATGGGATTTGCAGCATGTATATTAGTCATTTCAGTCTGATATATTCATAATAATGTGTTTTTCCAACAAAACAATATGCTGTAAATTTTGAAAACAAATATACCGGAAATAATTCAATACAAAGTATATATACAATTGATGCACATTGAATAAACTCATTAATTAGGTCATGTCATAATTATTTAAAATTAAGAGTTAATACACATCATATAAGGTCAATAATTAAAATATGACTGTGGAATATGTAAATGAATATTGCAGAAACAATTCCATTTAAAGTATTTTTACAATTCATGCACATTGCATGAAATCATTAATTAGGTCATGTAATGAAGATTCCTCTATAATGTGTTTTTTAAACAAAACTATATGCTGTAAACCT
The DNA here is from genome assembly GCA_964023205.1 of Lutraria lutraria. Classification (NCBI taxonomy): domain Eukaryota; kingdom Metazoa; phylum Mollusca; class Bivalvia; order Venerida; family Mactridae; genus Lutraria; species Lutraria lutraria. The sequence goes on from OZ026838.1 coordinate 18,426,908, forward strand.
TGTAAACAAACATTCCATCAATAATTCAATGCAAAGTATGTATGTCATTGCATGAAATCATTAATTAGGTCATCTAATCAAGATTCCTCAATGAAAAATGATTATAAATACCACAAGACTAAATTGAGGATATTTTGACATAAACAATTAGGGAAATTAATCAAATACAGTATATTTAATAATCAAATGGGATTTGCAGCATGTATATTAGTCATTTAAGTCTGATTTATTCATAATAATGTGTTTTTCCAACAAAACAATATGCTGTAAATTTTGAAAACAAATATACCGGAAATAAGTCAATACAAAGTATATATACAATTGATGCACATTGAATAAACTCATTAATTAGGTCATGTCATAATTATTTGAAATTAAGAGTTAATGCACATCATATTAGGTCAATAATTAGGGTATTTAATCAAAATATGACTGTGGAATATGTAAATGAATATTGCAGAAACAATTCCATTTAAAGTATTTTTACAATTCATGCACATTGCATGAAATCATTAATTAGGTCATGTAATGAAGATTCCTCTATAATGTGTTTTTTAAACAAAACTATAAGCTGTAAACCTTGTAAACAAACATTCCATCAATAATTCAATGCAAAGTATGTATGTCATTGCATGAAATCATTAATTAGGTCATCTAATCAAGATTCCTCAATGAAAAATGATTATAAATACCACAAGACTAAATTCAGGATATTTTGACATAAACAATTAGGGTAATTAATCAAATACTGTATATTTAATAATCTAATGGGAATTGCAGCATGTATATTAGTCATTTCAGTCTGATATATTCATAATAATGTGTTTTTCCAACAAAACAATATGCTGTAAATTTTGAAAACAAATATACCGGAAATAAGTCAATACAAAGTATATATACAATTGATGCACATTGAATAAACTCATTAATTAGGTCATGTCATAATTATTTGAAATTAAGAGTTAATGCACATCATATTAGGTCAATAATTAGGGTATTTAATCAAAATATGACTGTGGAATATGTAAATGAATATTGCAGAAACAATTCCATTTAAAGAATTTTTACAATTCATGCACATTGCATGAAATCATTAATTAGGTCATGTAATGAAGATTCCTCTATAATGTTTTTTTAAACAAAACTATATGCTGTAAACCTTGTAAACAAACATTCCATCAATAATTCAATGCAATATATGTATGTCATTGCATGAAATCATTAATTAGGTCATCTAATCAAGATTCCTCAATGAAAAATGATTATAAATACCACAAGACTAAATTGAGGATATTTTGACATAAACAATTAGGGTAATTAATCAAATACTGTATATTTAATAATCAAATGGGATTTGCAGCATGTATATTAGTCATTTAAGTCTGATATATTCTTAATAATGTGTTTTTCCAACAAAACAATATGCTGTAAATTTTGAAAAGAAATATACCGGAAATAATTCAATACAAAGTATATATACAATTGATGCACATTGAATGAACTCATTAATTGTTTTTGAAAGCAAATATACCGGAAATAATTCAATACAAAGTATATATACAATTGATGCACATTGAATAAACTCATTAATTAGGTCATGTCATAATTATTTGAAAGTAAGAGTTAATGCACATCATATTAGGTCAATAATTAGGGTATTTAATCAAAATATGACTGTGGAATATGTAAATGAATATTGCAGAAACAATTCCATTTAAAGTATTTTTACAATTCATGCACATTGCATGAAATCATTAATTAGGTCATGTAATGAAGATTCCTCTATAATGTGTTTTTTAAACAAAACTATATGCTGTAAACCTTGTAAACAAACATTCCATCAATAATTCAATGCAAAGTATGTATGTCATTGCATGAAATCATTAATTAGGTCATTTAATCAAGATTCCTCAATGAAAAATGATTATAAATACCACAAGACTAAATTGAGGATATTTTGACATAAGCAATTAGGGTAATTAATCAAATACTGTATATTTAATAATCAAATGGGATTTGCAGAATTTATATTAGTCATTTCAGTCTGATATATTCATAATAATGTGTTTTTCCAACAAAACAATATGCTTTAAAGTTTGAAAACAAATATACCGGAAATAATTCAATACAAAGTATATATACAATTGATGCACATTGAATAAACTCATTAATTAGGTCATGTCATAATTATTTGAAATTAAGAGTTAATGCACATCATATTAGGTCAATAATTAGGGTATTTAATCAAAATATGACTGTGGAATATGTAAATGAATATTACAGAAACAATTCCATTTAAAGTATTTTTACAATTCATGCACATTGCATGAAATCATTAATTAGGTCATGTAATGAAGATTCCTCTATAATGTGTTTTTTAAACAAAACTATATGCTGTAAACCTTGTAAACAAACATTCCATCAATAATTCAATGCAATATATGTATGTCATTGCATGAAATCATTAATTAGGTCATCTAATCAAGATTCCTCAATGAAAAATGATTATAAATACCACAAGACTAAATTGAGGATATTTTGACATAAACAATTAGGGTAATTAATCAAATACAGTATATTTAATAATCAAATGGGATTTGCAGCATGTATATTAATCATTTAAGTCTGATTTATTCATAATAATGTGTTTTTCCAACAAAACAATATGCTGTAAATTTTGAAAACAAATATACCGGAAATAAGTCAATACAAAGTATATATACAATTGATGCACATTGAATAAACTCATTAATTAGGTCATGTCATAATTATTTGAAATTTAGAGTTAAAGCACATCATATTAGGTCAATAATTAGGGTATTTAATCAAAATATGACTGTGGAATATGTAAATGAATATTGCAGAAACAATTCCATTTAAAGAATTTTTACAATTCATGCACATTGCATGAAATTATTAATTAGGTCATGTAATGAAGATTCCTCTATAATGTGTTTTTTAAACAAAACTATATGCTGTAAACCTTGTAAACAAACATTCCATCAATAATTCAATGCAAAGTATGTATGTCATTGCATGAAATCATTAATTAGGTCATTTAATCAAGATTCCTCAATGAAAAATATTTATAAATACCACAAGACTAAATTGAGGATATTTTGACATAAACAATTAGGGTAATTAATCAAATACTGTATATTTAATAATCAAATGGGATTTGCAGCATGTATATTAGTCATTTCAGTCTGATATATTCATAATAATGTGTTTTTCCAACAAAACAATATGCTGTAAATTTTGAAAACAAATATACCGGAAATAATTCAATACAAAGTATATATACAATTGATGCACATTGAATAAACTCATTAATTAGGTCATGTCATAATTATTTAAAATTAAGAGTTAATACACATCATATAAGGTCAATAATTAAAATATGACTGTGGAATATGTAAATGAATATTGCAGAAACAATTCCATTTAAAGTATTTTTACAATTCATGCACATTGCATGAAATCATTAATTAGGTCATGTAATGAAGATTCCTCTATAATGTGTTTTTTAAACAAAACTATAAGCTGTAAACCTTGTAAACAAACATTCCATCAATAATTCAATGCAAAGTATGTATGTCATTGCATGAAATCATTAATTAGGTCATTTAATCAAGATTCCTCAATGAAAAATGATTATAAATACCACAAGACTAAATTGAGGATATTTTGACATAAACAATTAGGGTAATTAATCAAATACTGTATATTTAATAATCTAATGGGAATTGCAGCATGTATATTAGTCATTTCAGTCTGATATATTCATAATAATGTGTTTTTCCAACAAAACAATATGCTGTAAATTTTGAAAACAAATATACCGGAAATAAGTCAATACAAAGTATATATACAATTGATGCACATTGAATAAACTCATTAATTAGGTCATGTCATAATTATTTGAAATTAAGAGTTAATGCACATCATATTAGGTCAATAATTAGGGTATTTAATCAAAATATGACTGTGGAATATGTAAATGAATATTGCAGAAACAATTCCATTTAAAGTATTTTTACAATTCATGCACATTGCATGAAATCATTAATTAGGTCATGTAATGAAGATTCCTCTATAATGTGTTTTTTAAACAAAACTATATGCTGTAAACCTTGTAAACAAACATTCCATCAATAATTCAATGCAAAGTATGTATGTCATTGCATGAAATCATTAATTAGGTCATCTAATCAAGATTCCTCAATGAAAAATGATTATAAATACCACAAGACTAAATTGAGGATATTTTGACATAAACAATTAGGGTAATTAATCAAATACAGTATATTTAATAATCAAATGGGATTTGCAGCATGTATATTAGTCATTTAAGTCTGATTTATTCATAATAATGTGTTTTTCCAACAAAACAATATGCTGTAAATTTTGAAAACAAATATACCGGAAATAAGTCAATACAAAGTATATATACAATTGATGCACATTGAATAAACTCATTAATTAGGTCATGTCATAATTATTTGAAATTAAGAGTTAATGCACATCATATTAGGTCAATAATTAGGGTATTTAATCAAAATATGACTGTGGAATATGTAAATGAATATTGCAGAAACAATTCCATTTAAAGTATTTTTACAATTCATGCACATTGCATGAAATCATTAATTAGGTCATGTAATGAAGATTCCTCTATAATGTGTTTTTTAAACAAAACTATAAGCTGTAAACCTTGTAAACAAACATTCCATCAATAATTCAATGCAAAGTATGTATGTCATTGCATGAAATCATTAATTAGGTCATTTAATCAAGATTCCTCAATGAAAAATGATTATAAATACCACAAGACTAAATTGAAGATATTTTGACATAAACAATTAGGGTAATTAATCAAATACTGTATATTTAATAATCTAATGGGAATTGCAGCATGTATATTAGTCATTTCAGTCTGATATATTCATAATAATGTGTTTTTCCAACAAAACAATATGCTGTAAATTTTGAAAAGAAATATACCGGAAATAAGTCAATACAAAGTATATATACAATTGATGCACATTGAATAAACTCATTAATTAGGTCATGTCATAATTATTTGAAATTAAGAGTTAATGCACATCATATTAGGTCAATAATTAGGGTATTTAATCAAAATATGACTGTGGAATATGTAAATGAATATTGCAGAAACAATTCCATTTAAAGAATTTTTACAATTCATGCACATTGCATGAAATCATTAATTAGGTCATGTAATGAAGATTCCTCTATAATGTGTTTTTTAAACAAAACTATATGCTGTAAACCTTGTAAACAAACATTCCATCAATAATTCAATGCAAAGTATGTATGTCATTGAAATCATTAATTAGGTCATTTAATCAAGATTCCTCAATGAAAAATATTTATAAATACCACAAGACTAAATTGAGGATATTTTGACATAAACAATTAGGGTAATTAATCAAATACTGTATATTTAATAATCAAATGGGATTTGCAGCATGTATATTAGTCATTTCAGTCTGATATATTCATAATAATGTGTTTTTCCAACAAAACAATATGCTGTAAATTTTGAAAACAAATATACCGGAAATAAGTCAATACAAAGTATATATACAATTGATGCACATTGAATAAACTCATTAATTAGGTCATGTCATAATTATTTAAAATTAAGAGTTAATACACATCATATGAGGTCAATAATTAAAATATGACTGTGGAATATGTAAATGAATATTGCAGAAACAATTCCATTTAAAGTATTTTTACAATTCATGCACATTGCATGAAATCATTAATTAGGTCATGTAATGAAGATTCCTCTATAATGTGTTTTTTAAACAAAACTATATGCTGTAAACCTTGTAAACAAACATTCCATCAATAATTCAATGCAAAGTATGTATGTTATTGCATGAAATCATTAATTAGGTCATTTAATCAAGATTCCTCAATGAAAAATATTTATAAATACCACAAGACTAAATTGAGGATATTTTGACATAAACAATTAGGGTAATTAATCAAATACTGTATATTTAATAATCTAATGGGAATTGCAGCATGTATATTAGTCATTTCAGTCTGATATATTCATAATAATGTGTTTTTCCAACAAAACAATATGCTGTAAATTTTGAAAAGAAATATACCGGAAATAAGTCAATACAAAGTATATATACAATTGATGCACATTGAATAAACTCATTAATTAGGTCATGTCATAATTATTTGAAATTAAGAGTTAATGCACATCATATTAGGTCAATAATTAGGGTATTTAATCAAAATATGACTGTGGAATATGTAAATGAATATTGCAGAAACAATTCCATTTAAAGAATTTTTACAATTCATGCACATTGCATGAAATCATTAATTAGGTCATGTAATGAAGATTCCTCTATAATGTGTTTTTTAAACAAAACTATATGCTGTAAACCTTGTAAACAAACATTCCATCAATAATTCAATGCAAAGTATGTATGTCATTGCATGAAATCATTAATTAGGTCATCTAATCAAGATTCCTCAATGAAAAATGATTATAAATACCACAAGACTAAATTGAGGATATTTTGACATAAACAATTAGGGTAATTAATCAAATACTGTATATTTAATAATCAAATGGGATTTGCAGCATGTATATTAGTCATTTCAGTCTGATATATTCATAATAATGTGTTTTTCCAACTAAACAATATGCTGTAAATTTTGAAAAGAAATATACCGGAAATAAGTCAATACAAAGTATATATACAATTGATGCACATTGAATAAACTCATTAATTAGGTCATGTCATAATTATTTGAAATTAAGAGTTAATGCACATCATATTAGGTCAATAATTAGGGTATTTAATCAAAATATGACTGTGGAATATGTAAATGAATATTGCAGAAACAATTCCATTTAAAGAATTTTTACAATTCATGCACATTGCATGAAATCATTAATTAGGTCATGTAATGAAGATTCCTCTATAATGTGTTTTTTAAACAAAACTATATGCTGTAAACCTTGTAAACAAACATTCCATCAATAATTCAATGCAAAGTATGTATGTCATTGCATGAAATCATTAATTAGGTCATCTAATCAAGATTCCTCAATGAAAAATGATTATAAATACCACAAGACTAAATTGAGGATATTTTGACATAAACAATTAGGGTAATTAATCAAATACTGTATATTTAATAATCAAATGGGATTTGCAGCATGTATATTAGTCATTTCAGTCTGATATATTCATAATAATGTGTTTTTCCAACTAAACAATATGCTGTAAATTTTGAAAACAAATATACCGGAAATAATTCAATACAAAGTATATATACAATTGATGCACATTGAATAAACTCATTAATTAGGTCATGTCATAATTATTTGAAATTAAGAGTTAATGCACATCATATTAGGTCAATAATTAGGGTATTTAATCAAAATATGACTGTCGAATATGTAAATGAATATTGCAGAAACAATTCCATTTAAAGAATTTTTACAATTCATGCACATTGCATGAAATCATTAATTAGGTCATGTAATGAAGATTCCTCTATAATGTGTTTTTTAAACAAAACTATATGCTGTAAACCTTGTAAACAAACATTCCATCAATAATTCAATGCAAAGTATGTATGTCATTGCATGAAATCATTAATTAGGTCATCTAATCAAGATTCCTCAATGAAAAATGATTATAAATACCACAACACTAAATTGAGGATATTTTGACATAAACAATTAGGGTAATTAATCAAATACAGTATATTTAATAATCAAATGGGATTTGCAGCATGTATATTAGTCATTTCAGTCTGATATATTCATAATAATGTGTTTTTCCAACAAAACAATATGCTGTAAATTTTGAAAACAAATATACCGGAAATAATTCAATACAAAGTATATATACAATTGATGCACATTGAATAAACTCATTAATTAGGTCATGTCATAATTATTTAAAATTAAGAGTTAATACACATCATATAAGGTCAATAATTAAAATATGACTGTGGAATATGTAAATGAATATTGCAGAAACAATTCCATTTAAAGTATTTTTACAATTCATGCACATTGCATGAAATCATTAATTAGGTCATGTAATGAAGATTCCTCTATAATGTGTTTTTTAAACAAAACTATAAGCTGTAAACCTTGTAAACAAACATTCCATCAATAATTCAATGCAAAGTATGTATGTCATTGCATGAAATCATTAATTAGGTCATTTAATCAAGATTCCTCAATGAAAAATGATTATAAATACCACAAGACTAAATTGAGGATATTTTGACATAAACAATTAGGGTAATTAATCAAATACTGTATATTTAATAATCTAATGGGAATTGCAGCATGTATATTAGTCATTTCAGTCTGATATATTCATAATAATGTGTTTTTCCAACAAAACAATATGCTGTAAATTTTGAAAACAAATATACCGGAAATAAGTCAATACAAAGTATATATACAATTGATGCACATTGAATAAACTCATTAATTAGGTCATGTCATAATTATTTGAAATTAAGAGTTAATGCACATCATATTAGGTCAATAATTAGGGTATTTAATCAAAATATGACTGTGGAATATGTAAATGAATATTGCAGAAACAATTCCATTTAAAGAATTTTTACAATTCATGCACATTGCATGAAATCATTAATTAGGTCATGTAATGAAGATTCCTCTATAATGTTTTTTTAAACAAAACTATATGCTGTAAACCTTGTAAACAAACATTCCATCAATAATTCAATGCAATATATGTATGTCATTGCATGAAATCACTAATTAGGTCATCTAATCAAGATTCCTCAATGAAAAATGATTATAAATACCACAAGACTAAATTGAGGATATTTTGACATAAACAATTAGGGTAATTAATCAAATACTGTATATTTAATAATCAAATGGGATTTGCAGCATATGTATATTAGTCATTTAAGTCTGATATATTCTTAATAATGTGTTTTTCCAACAAAACAATATGCTGTAAATTTTGAAAAGAAATATACCGGAAATAATTCAATACAAAGTATATATACAATTGATGCACATTGAATGAACTCATTAATTGTTTTTGAAAGCAAATATACCGGAAATAATTCAATACAAAGTATGTATACAATTGATGCACATTGAATAAACTCATTAATTAGGTCATGTCATAATTATTTGAAAGTAAGAGTTAATGCACATCATATTAGGTCAATAATTAGGGTATTTAATCAAAATATGACTGTGGAATATGTAAATGAATATTGCAGAAACAATTCCATTTAAAGTATTTTTACAATTCATGCACATTGCATGAAATCATTAATTAGGTCATGTAATGAAGATTCCTCTATAATGTGTTTTTTAAACAAAACTATATGCTCTAAACCTTGTAAACAAACATTCCATCAATAATTCAATGCAAAGTATGTATGTCATTGCATGAAATCATTAATTAGGTCATTTAATCAAGATTCCTCAATGAAAAATGATTATAAATACCACAAGACTAAATTGAGGATATTTTGACATAAGCAATTAGGGTAATTAATCAAATACTGTATATTTAATAATCAAATGGGATTTGCAGAATTTATATTAGTCATTTCAGTCTGATATATTCATAATAATGTGTTTTTCCAACAAAACAATATGTTTAAAGTTTGAAAACAAATATACCGGAAATAATTCAATACAAAGTATATATACAATTGATGCACATTGAATAAACTCATTAATTAGGTCATGTCATAATTATTTGAAATTAAGAGTTAATGCACATCATATTAGGTCAATAATTAGGGTATTTAATCAAAATATGACTGTGGAATATGTAAATGAATATTGCAGAAACAATTCCATTTAAAGTATTTTTACAATTCATGCACATTGCATGAAATTATTAATTAGGTCATGTAATGAAGATTCCTCTATAATGTGTTTTTTAAACAAAACTATATGCTGTAAACCTTGTAAACAAACATTCCATCAATAATTCAATGCAATATATGTATGTCATTGCATGAAATCATTAATTAGGTCATCTAATCAAGATTCCTCAATGAAAAATGATTATAAATACCACAAGACTAAATTGAGGATATTTTGACATAAACAATTAGGGTAATTAATCAAATACAGTATATTTAATAATCAAATGGGATTTGCAGCATGTATATTAGTCATTTAAGTCTGATTTATTCATAATAATGTGTTTTTCCAACAAAACAATATGCTGTAAATTTTGAAAAGAAATATACCGGAAATAAGTCAATACAAAGTATATATACAATTGATGCACATTGAATAAACTCATTAATTAGGTCATGTCATAATTATTTGAAATTAAGAGTTAATGCACATCATATTAGGTCAATAATTAGGGTATTTAATCAAAATATGACTGTGGAATATGTAAATGAATATTGCAGAAACAATTCCATTTAAAGTATTTTTACAATTCATGCACATTGCATGAAATTATTAATTAGGTCATGTAATGAAGATTCCTCTATAATGTGTTTTTTAAACAAAACTATATGCTGTAAACCTTGTAAACAAACATTCCATCAATAATTCAATGCAATATATGTATGTCATTGCATGAAATCATTAATTAGGTCATCTAATCAAGATTCCTCAATGAAAAATGATTATAAATACCACAAGACTAAATTGAGGATATTTTGACATAAACAATTAGGGTAATTAATCAAATACAGTATATTTAATAATCAAATGGGATTTGCAGCATGTATATTAGTCATTTAAGTCTGATTTATTCATAATAATGTGTTTTTCCAACAAAACAATATGCTGTAAATTTTGAAAAGAAATATACCGGAAATAAGTCAATACAAAGTATATATACAATTGATGCACATTGAATAAACTCATTAATTAGGTCATGTCATAATTATTTGAAATTAAGAGTTAATGCACATCATATTAGTTCAATAATTAGGGTCTATAATTAAAATATGACTGTGGAATATCTAAATGAATATTGCAGAAATAATTCCATTTAAAGTATTTTTACAATTCATGCACATTGCATGAAATCATTAATTAGGTCATGTAATGAAGATTCCTCTATAATGTGTTTTTTAAACAAAACTATATGCTGTAAACCTTGTAAACAAACATTCCATCAATAATTCAATCCAATATTTGTATGTCATTGCAAGAAATCATTAATTAGGTCATTTAATCAAGATTCCTCAATGAAAAATGATTATAAATACCACAAGACTAAATTGAGGATATTTTGACATAAACAATTAGGGTAATTAATCAAATACTGTATATTTAATAATCTAATGGGAATTGCAGCATGTATATTAGTCATTTCATTCTGATATATTCATAATAATGTGTTTTTCCAACAAAACAATATGCTGTAAATTTTGAAAAGAAATATACCGGAAATAAGTCAATACAAAGTATATATACAATTGATGCACATTGAATAAACTCATTAATTAGGTCATGTCATAATTATTTGAAATTAAGAGTTAATGCACATCATATTAGGTCAATAATTAGGGTATTTAATCAAAATATGACTGTGGAATATGTAAATGAATATTGCAGAAACAATTCCATTTAAAGAATTTTTACAATTCATGCACATTGCATGAAATCATTAATTAGGTCATGTAATGAAGATTCCTCTATAATGTTTTTTTAAACAAAACTATATGCTGTAAACCTTGTAAACAAACATTCCATCAATAATTCAATGCAATATATGTATGTCATTGCATGAAATCACTAATTAGGTCATCTAATCAAGATTCCTCAATGAAAAATGATTATAAATACCACAAGACTAAATTGAGGATATTTTGACATAAACAATTAGGGTAATTAATCAAATACTGTATATTTAATAATCAAATGGGATTTGCAGCATATGTATATTAGTCATTTAAGTCTGATATATTCTTAATAATGTGTTTTTCCAACAAAACAATATGCTGTAAATTTTGAAAAGAAATATACCGGAAATAATTCAATACAAAGTATATATACAATTGATGCACATTGAATGAACTCATTAATTGTTTTTGAAAGCAAATATACCGGAAATAATTCAATACAAAGTATGTATACAATTGATGCACATTGAATAAACTCATTAATTAGGTCATGTCATAATTATTTGAAAGTAAGAGTTAATGCACATCATATTAGGTCAATAATTAGGGTATTTAATCAAAATATGACTGTGGAATATGTAAATGAATATTGCAGAAACAATTCCATTTAAAGTATTTTTACAATTCATGCACATTGCATGAAATCATTAATTAGGTCATGTAATGAAGATTCCTCTATAATGTGTTTTTTAAACAAAACTATATGCTCTAAACCTTGTAAACAAACATTCCATCAATAATTCAATGCAAAGTATGTATGTCATTGCATGAAATCATTAATTAGGTCATTTAATCAAGATTCCTCAATGAAAAATGATTATAAATACCACAAGACTAAATTGAGGATATTTTGACATAAGCAATTAGGGTAATTAATCAAATACTGTATATTTAATAATCAAATGGGATTTGCAGAATTTATATTAGTCATTTCAGTCTGATATATTCATAATAATGTGTTTTTCCAACAAAACAATATGTTTAAAGTTTGAAAACAAATATACCGGAAATAATTCAATACAAAGTATATATACAATTGATGCACATTGAATAAACTCATTAATTAGGTCATGTCATAATTATTTGAAATTAAGAGTTAATGCACATCATATTAGGTCAATAATTAGGGTATTTAATCAAAATATGACTGTGGAATATGTAAATGAATATTGCAGAAACAATTCCATTTAAAGTATTTTTACAATTCATGCACATTGCATGAAATTATTAATTAGGTCATGTAATGAAGATTCCTCTATAATGTGTTTTTTAAACAAAACTATATGCTGTAAACCTTGTAAACAAACATTCCATCAATAATTCAATGCAATATATGTATGTCATTGCATGAAATCATTAATTAGGTCATCTAATCAAGATTCCTCAATGAAAAATGATTATAAATACCACAAGACTAAATTGAGGATATTTTGACATAAACAATTAGGGTAATTAATCAAATACAGTATATTTAATAATCAAATGGGATTTGCAGCATGTATATTAGTCATTTAAGTCTGATTTATTCATAATAATGTGTTTTTCCAACAAAACAATATGCTGTAAATTTTGAAAAGAAATATACCGGAAATAAGTCAATACAAAGTATATATACAATTGATGCACATTGAATAAACTCATTAATTAGGTCATGTCATAATTATTTGAAATTAAGAGTTAATGCACATCATATTAGGTCAATAATTAGGGTATTTAATCAAAATATGACTGTGGAATATGTAAATGAATATTGCAGAAACAATTCCATTTAAAGTATTTTTACAATTCATGCACATTGCATGAAATTATTAATTAGGTCATGTAATGAAGATTCCTCTATAATGTGTTTTTTAAACAAAACTATATGCTGTAAACCTTGTAAACAAACATTCCATCAATAATTCAATGCAATATATGTATGTCATTGCATGAAATCATTAATTAGGTCATCTAATCAAGATTCCTCAATGAAAAATGATTATAAATACCACAAGACTAAATTGAGGATATTTTGACATAAACAATTAGGGTAATTAATCAAATACAGTATATTTAATAATCAAATGGGATTTGCAGCATGTATATTAGTCATTTAAGTCTGATTTATTCATAATAATGTGTTTTTCCAACAAAACAATATGCTGTAAATTTTGAAAAGAAATATACCGGAAATAAGTCAATACAAAGTATATATACAATTGATGCACATTGAATAAACTCATTAATTAGGTCATGTCATAATTATTTGAAATTAAGAGTTAATGCACATCATATTAGTTCAATAATTAGGGTCTATAATTAAAATATGACTGTGGAATATCTAAATGAATATTGCAGAAATAATTCCATTTAAAGTATTTTTACAATTCATGCACATTGCATGAAATCATTAATTAGGTCATGTAATGAAGATTCCTCTATAATGTGTTTTTTAAACAAAACTATATGCTGTAAACCTTGTAAACAAACATTCCATCAATAATTCAATCCAATATTTGTATGTCATTGCAAGAAATCATTAATTAGGTCATTTAATCAAGATTCCTCAATGAAAAATGATTATAAATACCACAAGACTAAATTGAGGATATTTTGACATAAACAATTAGGGTAATTAATCAAATACTGTATATTTAATAATCTAATGGGAATTGCAGCATGTATATTAGTCATTTCATTCTGATATATTCATAATAATGTGTTTTTCCAACAAAACAATATGCTGTAAATTTTGAAAAGAAATATACCGGAAATAAGTCAATACAAAGTATATATACAATTGATGCACATTGAATAAACTCATTAATTAGGTCATGTCATAATTATTTGAAATTAAGAGTTAATGCACATCATATTAGGTCAATAATTAGGGTATTTAATCAAAATATGACTGTGGAATATGTAAATGAATATTGCAGAAACAATTCCATTTAAAGTATTTTTACAATTCATGCACATTGCATGAAATTATTAATTAGGTCATGTAATGAAGATTCCTCTATAATGTGTTTTTTAAACAAAACTATATGCTGTAAACCTTGTAAACAAACATTCCATCAATAATTCAATGCAATATATGTATGTCATTGCATGAAATCATTAATTAGGTCATCTAATCAAGATTCCTCAATGAAAAATGATTATAAATACCACAAGACTAAATTGAGGATATTTTGACATAAACAATTAGGGTAATTAATCAAATACAGTATATTTAATAATCAAATGGGATTTGCAGCATGTATATTAGTCATTTAAGTCTGATTTATTCATAATAATGTGTTTTTCCAACAAAACAATATGCTGTAAATTTTGAAAAGAAATATACCGGAAATAATTCAATACAAAGTATATATACAATTGATGCACATTGAATAAACTCATTAATTAGGTCATGTCATAATTATTTAAAATTAAGAGTTAATACACATCATATAAGGTCAATAATTAGGGTCTATAATTAAAATATGACTGTGGAATATCTAAATGAATATTGCAGAAACAATTCCATTTAAAGTATTTTTACAATTCATGCACATTGCATGAAATCATTAATTAGGTCATGTAATGAAGATTCCTCTATAATGTATTTTTAAACAAAACTATATGCTGTAAACCTTGTAAACAAACATTCCATCAATAATTCAATGCAATATATGTATGTCATTGCATGAAATCATTAATTAGGTCATCTAATCAAGATTCCTCAATGAAAAATGATTATAAATACCACAAGACTAAATTGAGGATATTTTGACATAAACAATCAGGGTAATTTATCAAATACAGTATATTTAATAATCAAATGGGATTTGCACCATGTATATTAGTCATTTAAGTCTGATTTATTCATAATAATGTGTTTTTCCAACAAAACAATATGCTGTAAATTTTGAAAACAAATATACCGGAAATAAGTCAATACAAAGTATATATACAATTGATGCACATTGAATAAACTCATTAATTAGGTCATGTCATAATTATTTAAAATTAAGAGTTAATACACATCATATAAGGTCAATAATTAGGGTCTATAATTAAAATATGACTGTGGAATATCTAAATGAATATTGCAGAAACAATTCCATTTAAAGTATTTTTACAATTCATGCACATTGCATGAAATCATTAATTAGGTCATGTAATGAAGATTCCTCTATAATGTGTTTTTTAAACAAAACTATATGCTGTAAACCTTGTAAACAAACATTCCATCAATAATTCAATGCAAAGTATGTATGTCATTGCATGAAATCATTAATTAGGTCATTTAATCAAGATTCCTCAATGAAAAATATTTATAAATACCACAAGACTAAATTGAGGATATTTTGACATAAACAATTAGGGTAATTAATCAAATACTGTATATTTAATAATCAAATGGGATTTGCAGCATGTATATTAGTCATTTCAGTCTGATATATTCATAATAATGTGTTTTTCCAACAAAACAATATGCTGTAAATTTTGAAAACAAATATACCGGAAATAATTCAATACAAAGTATATATACAATTAATGCACATTGAATAAACTCATTAATTAGGTCATGTCATAATTATTTGAAATTAAGAGTTAATGCACATCATATTAGGTCAATAATTAGGGTATTTAATCAAAATATGACTGTGGAATATGTAAATGAATATTGCAGAAACAATTCCATTTAAAGAATTTTTACAATTCATGCACATTGCATGAAATCATTAATTAGGTCATGTAATGAAGATTCCTCTATAATGTGTTTTTTAAACAAAACTATATGCTGTAAACCTTGTAAACAAACATTCCATCAATAATTCAATGCAAAGTATGTATGTCATTGCATGAAATCATTAATTAGGTCATTTAATCAAGATTCCTCAATGAAAAATGATTATAAATACCACAAGACTAAATTGAGGATATTTTGACATAAACAATTAGGGTAATTAATCATATACTGTATATTTAATAATCAAATGGGATTTGCAGCATGTATATTAGTCATTTCAGTCTGATATATTCATAATAATGTGTTTTTCCAACAAAACAATATCCTGTAAATTTTGAAAACAAATATACCGGAAATAATTCAATACAAAGTATATATACAATTGATGCACATTGAATAAACTCATTAATTAGGTCATGTCATAATTATTTGAAATTAAGAGTTAATGCACATCATATTAGGTCAATAATTAGGGTATTTAATCAAAATGTGACTGTGGAATATGTAAATGAATATTGCAGAAACAATTCCATTTAAAGTATTTTTACAATTCATGCACATTGCATGAAATCATTAATTAGGTCATGTAATGAAGATTCCTCTATAATGTGTTTTTTAAACAAAACTATATGCTGTAAACCTTGTAAACAAACATTCCATCAATAATTCAATGCAAAGTATGTATGTCATTGCATGAAATCATTAATTAGGTCATTTAATCAAGATTCCTCAATGAAAAATGATTATAAATACCACAAGACTAAATTCAGGATATTTTGACATAAACAATTAGGGTAATTAATCAAATACTGTATATTTAATAATCTAATGGGAATTGCAGCATGTATATTAGTCATTTCAGTCTGATATATTCATAATAATGTGTTTTTCCAACAAAACAATATGCTGTAAATTTTGAAAACAAATATACCGGAAATAAGTCAATACAAAGTATATATACAATTGATGCACATTGAATGAACTCATTAATTGTTTTTGAAAGCAAATATACCGGAAATAATTCAATACAAAGTATATATACAATTGATGCACATTGAATAAACTCATTAATTAGGTCATGTCATAATTATTTAAAATTAAGAGTTAATACACATCATATAAGGTCAATAATTAGGGTCTATAATTAAAATATGACTGTGGAATATCTAAATGAATATTGCAGAAACAATTCCATTTAAAGTATTTTTACAATTCATGCACATTGCATGAAATCATTAATTAGGTCATGTAATGAAGATTCCTCTATAATGTTTTTTTAAACAAAACTATATGCTGTAAACCTTGTAAACAAACATTCCATCAATAATTCAATGCAAAGTATGTATGTCATTGCATGAAATCATTAATTAGGTCATTTAATCAAGATTCCTCAATGAAAAATGATTATAAATACCACAAGACTAAATTCATGATATTTTGACATAAACAATTAGGGTAATTAATCAAATACTGTATATTTAATAATCTAATGGGAATTGCAGCATGTATATTAGTCATTTCAGTCTGATATATTCATAATAATGTGTTTTTCCAACAAAACAATATGCTGTAAATTTTGAAAACAAATATACCGGAAATAAGTCAATACAAAGTATATATACAATTGATGCACATTGAATAAACTCATTAATTAGGTCATGTCATAATTATTTGAAATTAAGAGTTAATGCACATCATATTAGGTCAATAATTAGGGTATTTAATCAAAATATGACTGTGGAATATGTAAATGAATATTGCAGAAACAATTCCATTTAAAGAATTTTTACAATTCATGCACATTGCATGAAATCATTAATTAGGTCATGTAATGAAGATTCCTCTATAATGTGTTTTTCCAACAAAACAATATGCTGTAAATTTTGAAAACAAATATACCGGAAATAATTCAATACAAAGTATATATACAATTGATGCACATTGAATGAACTCATTAATTGTTTTTGAAAGCAAATATACCGGAAATAATTCAATACAAAGTATATATACAATTGATGCACATTGAATAAACTCATTAATTAGGTCATGTCATAATTATTTAAAATTAAGAGTTAATACACATCATATAAGGTCAATAATTAGGGTCTATAATTAAAATATGACTGTGGAATATCTAAATGAATATTGCAGAAACAATTCCATTTAAAGTATTTTTACAATTCATGCACATTGCATGAAATCATTAATTAGGTCATGTAATGAAGATTCCTCTATAATGTTTTTTTAAACAAAACTATATGCTGTAAACCTTGTAAACAAACATTCCATCAATAATTCAATGCAATATATGTATGTCATTGCATGAAATCATTAATTAGGTCATCTAATCAAGATTCCTCAATGAAAAATGATTATAAATACCACAAGACTAAATTGAGGATATTTTGACATAAACAATCAGGGTAATTTATCAAATACAGTATATTTAATAATCAAATGGGATTTGCAGCATGTATATTAGTCATTTAAGTCTGATTTATTCATAATAATGTGTTTTTCCAACAAAACAATATGCTGTAAATTTTGAAAACAAATATACCGGAAATAAGTCAATACAAAGTATATATACAATTGATGCACATTGAATAAACTCATTAATTAGGTCATGTCATAATTATTTAAAATTAAGAGTTAATACACATCATATAAGGTCAATAATTAGGGTCTATAATTAAAATATGACTGTGGAATATGTAAATGAATATTGCAGAAACAATTCCATTTAAAGTATTTTTACAATTCATGCACATTGCATGAAATCATTAATTAGGTCATGTAATGAAGATTCCTCTATAATGTGTTTTTTAAACAAAACTATATGCTGTAAACCTTGTAAACAAACATTCCATCAATAATTCAATGCAAAGTATGTATGTCATTGCATGAAATCATTAATTAGGTCATTTAATCAAGATTCCTCAATGAAAAATGATTATAAATACCACAAGACTAAATTGAGGACATTTTGACATAAACAATTAGGGTAATTAATCAAATACTGTATATTTAATAATCAAATGGGATTTGCAGCATGTATATTAGTCATTTCAGTCTGATATATTCATAATAATGTGTTTTTCCAACAAAACAATATGCTGTAAATTTTGAAAACAAATATACCGGAAATAATGCAATACAAAGTATATATACAATTGATGCACATTGAATAAACTCATTAATTAGGTCATGTCATAATTATTTGAAATTAAGAGTTAATGCACATCATATTAGGTCAATAATTAGGGTATTTAATCAAAATATGACTGTGGAATATGTAAATGAATATTGCAGAAACAATTCCATTTAAAGTATTTTTACAATTCATGCACATTGCATGAAATCATTAATTAGGTCATGTAATGAAGATTCCTCTATAATGTGTTTTTTAAACAAAACTATATGCTGTAAACCTTGTAAACAAACATTCCATCAATAATTCAATGCAAAGTATGTATGTCATTGCATGAAATCATTAATTAGGTCATTTAATCAAGATTCCTCAATGAAAAATGATTATAAATACCACAAGACTAAATTCAGGATATTTTGACATAAACAATTAGGGTAATTAATCAAATACTGTATATTTAATAATCTAATGGGAATTGCAGCATGTATATTAGTCATTTCAGTCTGATATATTCATAATAATGTGTTTTTCCAACAAAACAATATGCTGTAAATTTTGAAAACAAATATACCGGAAATAAGTCAATACAAAGTATATATACAATTGATGCACATTGAATAAACTCATTAATTAGGTCATGTCATAATTATTTGAAATTAAGAGTTAATGCACATCATATTAGGTCAATAATTAGGGTATTTAATCAAAATATGACTGTGGAATATGTAAATGAATATTGCAGAAACAATTCCATTTAAAGAATTTTTACAATTCATGCACATTGCATGAAATCATTAATTAGGTCATGTAATGAAGATTCCTCTATAATGTGTTTTTCCAACAAAACAATATGCTGTCAATTTTGAAAACAAATATACCGGAAATAATTCAATACAAAGTATATATACAATTGATGCACATTGAATGAACTCATTAATTGTTTTTGAAAGCAAATATACCGGAAATAATTCAATACAAAGTATATATACAATTGATGCACATTGAATAAACTCATTAATTAGGTCATGTCATAATTATTTAAAATTAAGAGTTAATACACATCATATAAGGTCAATAATTAGGGTCTATAATTAAAATATGACTGTGGAATATCTAAATGAATATTGCAGAAACAATTCCATTTAAAGTATTTTTACAATTCATGCACATTGCATGAAATCATTAATTAGGTCATGTAATGAAGATTCCTCTATAATGTTTTTTTAAACAAAACTATATGCTGTAAACCTTGTAAACAAACATTCCATCAATAATTCAATGCAATATATGTATGTCATTGCATGAAATCATTAATTAGGTCATCTAATCAAGATTCCTCAATGAAAAATGATTATAAATACCACAAGACTAAATTGAGGATATTTTGACATAAACAATCAGGGTAATTTATCAAATACAGTATATTTAATAATCAAATGGGATTTGCAGCATGTATATTAGTCATTTAAGTCTGATTTATTCATAATAATGTGTTTTTCCAACAAAACAATATGCTGTAAATTTTGAAAACAAATATACCGGAAATAAGTCAATACAAAGTATATATACAATTGATGCACATTGAATAAACTCATTAATTAGGTCATGTCATAATTATTTAAAATTAAGAGTTAATACACATCATATAAGGTCAATAATTAGGGTCTATAATTAAAATATGACTGTGGAATATGTAAATGAATATTGCAGAAACAATTCCATTTAAAGTATTTTTACAATTCATGCACATTGCATGAAATCATTAATTAGGTCATGTAATGAAGATTCCTCTATAATGTGTTTTTTAAACAAAACTATATGCTGTAAACCTTGTAAACAAACATTCCATCAATAATTCAATGCAAAGTATGTATGTCATTGCATGAAATCATTAATTAGGTCATTTAATCAAGATTCCTCAATGAAAAATGATTATAAATACCACAAGACTAAATTGAGGACATTTTGACATAAACAATTAGGGTAATTAATCAAATACTGTATATTTAATAATCAAATGGGATTTGCAGCATGTATATTAGTCATTTCAGTCTGATATATTCATAATAATGTGTTTTTCCAACAAAACAATATGCTGTAAATTTTGAAAACAAATATACCGGAAATAATGCAATACAAAGTATATATACAATTGATGCACATTGAATAAACTCATTAATTAGGTCATGTCATAATTATTTGAAATTAAGAGTTAATGCACATCATATTAGGTCAATAATTAGGGTATTTAATCAAAATATGACTGTGGAATATGTAAATGAATATTGCAGAAACAATTCCATTTAAAGTATTTTTACAATTCATGCACATTGCATGAAATCATTAATTAGGTCATGTAATGAAGATTCCTCTATAATGTGTTTTTTAAACAAAACTATATGCTGTAAACCTTGTAAACAAACATTCCATCAATAATTCAATGCAAAGTATGTATGTCATTGCATGAAATCATTAATTAGGTCATTTAATCAAGATTCCTCAATGAAAAATGATTATAAATACCACAAGACTAAATTCAGGATATTTTGACATAAACAATTAGGGTAATTAATCAAATACTGTATATTTAATAATCTAATGGGAATTGCAGCATGTATATTAGTCATTTCAGTCTGATATATTCATAATAATGTGTTTTTCCAACAAAACAATATGCTGTAAATTTTGAAAACAAATATACCGGAAATAAGTCAATACAAAGTATATATACAATTGATGCACATTGAATAAACTCATTAATTAGGTCATGTCATAATTATTTGAAATTAAGAGTTAATGCACATCATATTAGGTCAATAATTAGGGTATTTAATCAAAATATGACTGTGGAATATGTAAATGAATATTGCAGAAACAATTCCATTTAAAGAATTTTTACAATTCATGCACATTGCATGAAATCATTAATTAGGTCATGTAATGAAGATTCCTCTATAATGTGTTTTTCCAACAAAACAATATGCTGTCAATTTTGAAAACAAATATACCGGAAATAATTCAATACAAAGTATATATACAATTGATGCACATTGAATGAACTCATTAATTGTTTTTGAAAGCAAATATACCGGAAATAATTCAATACAAAGTATATATACAATTGATGCACATTGAATAAACTCATTAATTAGGTCATGTCATAATTATTTAAAATTAAGAGTTAATACACATCATATAAGGTCAATAATTAGGGTCTATAATTAAAATATGACTGTGGAATATCTAAATGAATATTGCAGAAACAATTCCATTTAAAGTATTTTTACAATTCATGCACATTGCATGAAATCATTAATTAGGTCATGTAATGAAGATTCCTCTATAATGTTTTTTTAAACAAAACTATATGCTGTAAACCTTGTAAACAAACATTCCATCAATAATTCAATGCAATATATGTATGTCATTGCATGAAATCATTAATTAGGTCATCTAATCAAGATTCCTCAATGAAAAATGATTATAAATACCACAAGACTAAATTGAGGATATTTTGACATAAACAATCAGGGTAATTTATCAAATACAGTATATTTAATAATCAAATGGGATTTGCAGCATGTATATTAGTCATTTAAGTCTGATTTATTCATAATAATGTGTTTTTCCAACAAAACAATATGCTGTAAATTTTGAAAACAAATATACCGGAAATAAGTCAATACAAAGTATATATACAATTGATGCACATTGAATAAACTCATTAATTAGGTCATGTCATAATTATTTAAAATTAAGAGTTAATACACATCATATAAGGTCAATAATTAGGGTCTATAATTAAAATATGACTGTGGAATATGTAAATGAATATTGCAGAAACAATTCCATTTAAAGTATTTTTACAATTCATGCACATTGCATGAAATCATTAATTAGGTCATGTAATGAAGATTCCTCTATAATGTGTTTTTTAAACAAAACTATATGCTGTAAACCTTGTAAACAAACATTCCATCAATAATTCAATGCAAAGTATGTATGTCATTGCATGAAATCATTAATTAGGTCATTTAATCAAGATTCCTCAATGAAAAATGATTATAAATACCACAAGACTAAATTGAGGACATTTTGACATAAACAATTAGGGTAATTAATCAAATACTGTATATTTAATAATCAAATGGGATTTGCAGCATGTATATTAGTCATTTCAGTCTGATATATTCATAATAATGTGTTTTTCCAACAAAACAATATGCTGTAAATTTTGAAAAGAAATATACCGGAAATAATGCAATACAAAGTATATATACAATTGATGCACATTGAATAAACTCATTAATTAGGTCATGTCATAATTATTTGAAATTAAGAGTTAATGCACATCATATTAGGTCAATAATTAGGGTATTTAATCAAAATATGACTGTGGAATATGTAAATGAATATTGCAGAAACAATTCCATTTAAAGTATTTTTACAATTCATGCACATTGCATGAAATCATTAATTAGGTCATGTAATGAAGATTCCTCTATAATGTGTTTTTTAAACAAAACTATATGCTGTAAACCTTGTAAACAAACATTCCATCAATAATTCAATGCAAAGTATGTATGTCATTGCATGAAATCATTAATTAGGTCATTTAATCAAGATTCCTCAATGAAAAATATTTATAAATACCACAAGACTAAATTGAGGATATTTTGACATAAACAATTAGGGTAATTAATCAAATACTGTATATTTAATAATCTAATGGGAATTGCAGCATGTATATTAGTCATTTCAGTCTGATATATTCATAATAATGTGTTTTTCCAACAAAACAATATGCTGTAAATTTTGAAAACAAATATACCGGAAATAAGTCAATACAAAGTATATATACAATTGATGCACATTGAATAAACTCATTAATTAGGTCATGTCATAATTATTTGAAATTAAGAGTTAATGCACATCATATTAGGTCAATAATTAGGGTATTTAATCAAAATATGACTGTGGAATATGTAAATGAATATTGCAGAAACAATTCCATTTAAAGAATTTTTACAATTCATGCACATTGCATGAAATCATTAATTAGGTCATGTAATGAAGATTCCTCTATAATGTGTTTTTCCAACAAAACAATATGCTGTCAATTTTGAAAACAAATATACCGGAAATAATTCAATACAAAGTATATATACAATTGATGCACATTGAATGAACTCATTAATTGTTTTTGAAAGCAAATATACCGGAAATAATTCAATACAAAGTATATATACAATTGATGCACATTGAATAAACTCATTAATTAGGTCATGTCATAATTATTTAAAATTAAGAGTTAATACACATCATATAAGGTCAATAATTAGGGTCTATAATTAAAATATGACTGTGGAATATCTAAATGAATATTGCAGAAACAATTCCATTTAAAGTATTTTTACAATTCATGCACATTGCATGAAATCATTAATTAGGTCATGTAATGAAGATTCCTCTATAATGTTTTTTTAAACAAAACTATATGCTGTAAACCTTGTAAACAAACATTCCATCAATAATTCAATGCAATATATGTATGTCATTGCATGAAATCATTAATTAGGTCATCTAATCAAGATTCCTCAATGAAAAATGATTATAAATACCACAAGACTAAATTGAGGATATTTTGACATAAACAATCAGGGTAATTTATCAAATACAGTATATTTAATAATCAAATGGGATTTGCAGCATGTATATTAGTCATTTAAGTCTGATTTATTCATAATAATGTGTTTTTCCAACAAAACAATATGCTGTAAATTTTGAAAACAAATATACCGGAAATAAGTCAATACAAAGTATATATACAATTGATGCACATTGAATAAACTCATTAATTAGGTCATGTCATAATTATTTAAAATTAAGAGTTAATACACATCATATAAGGTCAATAATTAGGGTCTATAATTAAAATATGACTGTGGAATATGTAAATGAATATTGCAGAAACAATTCCATTTAAAGTATTTTTACAATTCATGCACATTGCATGAAATCATTAATTAGGTCATGTAATGAAGATTCCTCTATAATGTGTTTTTTAAACAAAACTATATGCTGTAAACCTTGTAAACAAACATTCCATCAATAATTCAATGCAAAGTATGTATGTCATTGCATGAAATCATTAATTAGGTCATTTAATCAAGATTCCTCAATGAAAAATATTTATAAATACCACAAGACTAAATTGAGGATATTTTGACATAAACAATTAGGGTAATTAATCAAATACTGTATATTTAATAATCAAATGGGATTTGCAGCATGTATATTAGTCATTTCAGTCTGATATATTCATAATAATGTGTTTTTCCAACAAAACAATATGCTGTAAATTTTGAAAACAAATATACCGGAAATAATTCAATACAAAGTATATATACAATTAATGCACATTGAATAAACTCATTAATTAGGTCATGTCATAAATATTTGAAATTAAGAGTTAATGCACATCATATTAGGTCAATAATTAGGGTATTTAATCAAAATATGACTGTGGAATATGTAAATGAATATTGCAGAAACAATTCCATTTAAAGAATTTTTACAATTCATGCACATTGCATGAAATCATTAATTAGGTCATGTAATGAAGATTCCTCTATAATGTGTTTTTTAAACAAAACTATATGCTGTAAACCTTGTAAACAAACATTCCATCAATAATTCAATGCAAAGTATGTATGTCATTGCATGAAATCATTAATTAGGTCATTTAATCAAGATTCCTCAATGAAAAATGATTATAAATACCACAAGACTAAATTCAGGATATTTTGACATAAACAATTAGGGTAATTAATCATATACTGTATATTTAATAATCAAATGGGATTTGCAGCATGTATATTAGTCATTTCAGTCTGATATATTCATAATAATGTGTTTTTCCAACAAAACAATATGCTGTAAATTTTGAAAACAAATATACCGGAAATAATTCAATACAAAGTATATATACAATTGATGCACATTGAATGAACTCATTAATTGTTTTTGAAAGCAAATATACCGGAAATAATTCAATACAAAGTATATATACAATTGATGCACATTGAATAAACTCATTAATTAGGTCATGTCATAATTATTTAAAATTAAGAGTTAATACACATCATATAAGGTCAATAATTAGGGTCTATAATTAAAATATGACTGTGGAATATCTAAATGAATATTGCAGAAACAATTCCATTTAAAGTATTTTTACAATTCATGCACATTGCATGAAATCATTAATTAGGTCATGTAATGAAGATTCCTCTATAATGTTTTTTTAAACAAAACTATATGCTGTAAACCTTGTAAACAAACATTCCATCAATAATTCAATGCAATATATGTATGTCATTGCATGAAATCATTAATTAGGTCATCTAATCAAGATTCCTCAATGAAAAATGATTATAAATACCACAAGACTAAATTGAGGATATTTTGACATAAACAATCAGGGTAATTTATCAAATACAGTATATTTAATAATCAAATGGGATTTGCAGCATGTATATTAGTCATTTAAGTCTGATTTATTCATAATAATGTGTTTTTCCAACAAAACAATATGCTGTAAATTTTGAAAACAAATATACCGGAAATAAGTCAATACAAAGTATATATACAATTGATGCACATTGAATAAACTCATTAATTAGGTCATGTCATAATTATTTAAAATTAAGAGTTAATACACATCATATAAGGTCAATAATTAGGGTCTATAATTAAAATATGACTGTGGAATATGTAAATGAATATTGCAGAAACAATTCCATTTAAAGTATTTTTACAATTCATGCACATTGCATGAAATCATTAATTAGGTCATGTAATGAAGATTCCTCTATAATGTGTTTTTTAAACAAAACTATATGCTGTAAACCTTGTAAACAAACATTCCATCAATAATTCAATGCAAAGTATGTATGTCATTGCATGAAATCATTAATTAGGTCATTTAATCAAGATTCCTCAATGAAAAATGATTATAAATACCACAAGACTAAATTGAGGATATTTTGACATAAACAATTAGGGTAATTAATCAAATACTGTATATTTAATAATCAAATGGGATTTGCAGCATGTATATTAGTCATTTCAGTCTGATATATTCATAATAATGTGTTTTTCCAACAAAACAATATGCTGTAAATTTTGAAAACAAATATACCGGAAATAATTCAATACAAAGTATATATACAATTGATGCACATTGAATAAACTCATTAATTAGGTCATGTCATAATTATTTAAAATTAAGAGTTAATACACATCATATAAGGTCAATAATTAAAATATGACTGTGGAATATGTAAATGAATATTGCAGAAACAATTCCATTTAAAGTATTTTTACAATTCATGCACATTGCATGAAATCATTAATTAGGTCATGTAATGAAGATTCCTCTATAATGTGTTTTTTAAACAAAACTATAAGCTGTAAACCTTGTAAACAAACATTCCATCAATAATTCAATGCAAAGTATGTATGTCATTGCATGAAATCATTAATTATATCATTTAATCAAGATTCCTCAATGAAAAATGATTATAAATACCACAAGACTAAATTCAGGATATTTTGACATAAACAATTAGGGTAATTAATCATATACTGTATATTTAATAATCAAATGGGATTTGCAGCATGTATATTAGTCATTTCAGTCTGATATATTCATAATAATGTGTTTTTCCAACAAAACAATATGCTGTAAATTTTGAAAACAAATATACCGGAAATAATTCAATACAAAGTATATATACAATTGATGCACATTGAATGAACTCATTAATTGTTTTTGAAAGCAAATATACCGGAAATAATTCAATACAAAGTATATATACAATTGATGCACATTGAATAAACTCATTAATTAGGTCATGTCATAATTATTTAAAATTAAGAGTTAATACACATCATATAAGGTCAATAATTAGGGTCTATAATTAAAATATGACTGTGGAATATCTAAATGAATATTGCAGAAACAATTCCATTTAAAGTATTTTTACAATTCATGCACATTGCATGAAATCATTAATTAGGTCATGTAATGAAGATTCCTCTATAATGTGTTTTTTAAACAAAACTATATGCTGTAAACCTTGTAAACAAACATTCCATCAATAATTCAATGCAATATATGTATGTCATTGCATGAAATCATTAATTAGGTCATCTAATCAAGATTCCTCAATGAAAAATGATTATAAATACCACAAGACTAAATTGAGGATATTTTGACATAAACAGTTAGGGTCATTTATCAAATACAGTATATTTAATAATCAAATGGGATTTGCAGCATGTATATTAGTCATTTAAGTCTGATTTATTCATAATAATGTGTTTTTCCAACAAAACAATATGCTGTAAATTTTGAAAACAAATATACCGGAAATAAGTCAATACAAAGTATATATACAATTGATGCACATTGAATAAACTCATTAATTAGGTCATGTCATAATTATTTAAAATTAAGAGTTAATACACATCATATAAGGTCAATAATTAGGGTCTATAATTAAAATATGACTGTGGAATATCTAAATGAATATTGCAGAAACAATTCCATTTAAAGTATTTTTACAATTCATGCACATTGCATGAAATCATTAATTAGGTCATGTAATGAAGATTCCTCTATAATGTGTTTTTTAAACAAAACTATATGCTGTAAACCTTGTAAACAAACATTCCATCAATAATTCAATGCAAAGTATGTATGTCATTGCATGAAATCATTAATTAGGTCATTTAATCAAGATTCCTCAATGAAAAATGATTATAAATACCACAAGACTAAATTCAGGATATTTTGACATAAACAATTAGGGTAATTAATCAAATACTGTATATTTAATAATCAAATGGGATTTGCAGCATGTATATTAGTCATTTCAGTCTGATATATTCATAATAATGTGTTTTTCCAACAAAACAATATGCTGTAAATTTTGAAAACAAATATACCGGAAATAATTCAATACAAAGTATATATA
Organism: Lutraria lutraria; assembly: GCA_964023205.1. Taxonomy (NCBI): domain Eukaryota; kingdom Metazoa; phylum Mollusca; class Bivalvia; order Venerida; family Mactridae; genus Lutraria; species Lutraria lutraria. Next base: position 18,456,507 of record OZ026838.1, read on the forward strand.
CAATTGATGCACATTGAATAAACTCATTAATTAGGTCATGTCATAATTATTTAAAATTAAGAGTTAATACACATCATATAAGGTCAATAATTAAAATATGACTGTGGAATATGTAAATGAATATTGCAGAAACAATTCCATTTAAAGTATTTTTACAATTCATGCACATTGCATGAAATCATTAATTAGGTCATGTAATGAAGATTCCTCTATAATGTGTTTTTTAAACAAAACTATAAGCTGTAAACCTTGTAAACAAACATTCCATCAATAATTCAATGCAAAGTATGTATGTCATTGCATGAAATCATTAATTAGGTCATTTAATCAAGATTCCTCAATGAAAAATGATTATAAATACCACAAGACTAAATTCAGGATATTTTGACATAAACAATTAGGGTAATTAATCAAATACTGTATATTTAATAATCAAATGGGATTTGCAGCATGTATATTAGTCATTTCAGTCTGATATATTCATAATAATGTGTTTTTCCAACAAAACAATATGCTGTAAATTTTGAAAACAAATATACCGGAAATAATTCAATACAAAGTATATATACAATTGATGCACATTGAATAAACTCATTAATTAGGTCATGTCATAATTATTTAAAATTAAGAGTTAATACACATCATATAAGGTCAATAATTAAAATATGACTGTGGAATATGTAAATGAATATTGCAGAAACAATTCCATTTAAAGTATTTTTACAATTCATGCACATTGCATGAAATCATTAATTAGGTCATGTAATGAAGATTCCTCTATAATGTGTTTTTTAAACAAAACTATAAGCTGTAAACCTTGTAAACAAACATTCCATCAATAATTCAATGCAAAGTATGTATGTCATTGCATGAAATCATTAATTATATCATTTAATCAAGATTCCTCAATGAAAAATGATTATAAATACCACAAGACTAAATTCAGGATATTTTGACATAAACAATTAGGGTAATTAATCATATACTGTATATTTAATAATCAAATGGGATTTGCAGCATGTATATTAGTCATTTCAGTCTGATATATTCATAATAATGTGTTTTTCCAACAAAACAATATGCTGTAAATTTTGAAAACAAATATACCGGAAATAATTCAATACAAAGTATATATACAATTGATGCACATTGAATGAACTCATTAATTGTTTTTGAAAGCAAATATACCGGAAATAATTCAATACAAAGTATATATACAATTGATGCACATTGAATAAACTCATTAATTAGGTCATGTCATAATTATTTAAAATTAAGAGTTAATACACATCATATAAGGTCAATAATTAGGGTCTATAATTAAAATATGACTGTGGAATATCTAAATGAATATTGCAGAAACAATTCCATTTAAAGTATTTTTACAATTCATGCACATTGCATGAAATCATTAATTAGGTCATGTAATGAAGATTCCTCTATAATGTGTTTTTTAAACAAAACTATATGCTGTAAACCTTGTAAACAAACATTCCATCAATAATTCAATGCAATATATGTATGTCATTGCATGAAATCATTAATTAGGTCATCTAATCAAGATTCCTCAATGAAAAATGATTATAAATACCACAAGACTAAATTGAGGATATTTTGACATAAACAGTTAGGGTCATTTATCAAATACAGTATATTTAATAATCAAATGGGATTTGCAGCATGTATATTAGTCATTTAAGTCTGATTTATTCATAATAATGTGTTTTTCCAACAAAACAATATGCTGTAAATTTTGAAAACAAATATACCGGAAATAAGTCAATACAAAGTATATATACAATTGATGCACATTGAATAAACTCATTAATTAGGTCATGTCATAATTATTTAAAATTAAGAGTTAATACACATCATATAAGGTCAATAATTAGGGTCTATAATTAAAATATGACTGTGGAATATCTAAATGAATATTGCAGAAACAATTCCATTTGAAATATTTTTACAATTCATGCACATTGCATGAAATCATTAATTAGGTCATGTAATGAAGATTCCTCTATAATGTGTTTTTTAAACAAAACTATATGCTGTAAACCTTGTAAACAAACATTCCATCAATAATTCAATGCAAAGTGTGTAAGTCATTGCATGAAATCATTAATTAGGTCATTTAATCAAGATTCCTCAATGAAAAATGATTATAAATACCACAAGACTAAATTCAGGATATTTTGACATAAACAATTAGGGTAATTAATCAAATACTGTATATTTAATAATCAAATGGGATTCGCAGCATATATATTAGTCATTTCAGTCTGATATATTCTTAATAATGTGTTTTTCCAACAAAACAATATGCTGTAAATTTTGAAAACAAATATACCGGAAATAATTCAATACAAAGTATATATACAATTGATGCACATTGAATAAACTCATTAATTAGGTCATGTCATAATTATTTGAAAGTAAGAGTTAATGCACATCATATTAGGTAAATAATTAGGGTATTTAATCAAAATATGTCTGTGGAATATGTAAATGAATATTGCAGAAACAATTCCATTTAAAGTATTTTTACAATTCATGCACATTGCATGAAATCATTAATTAGGTCATGTAATGAAGATTCCTCTATAATGTGTTTTTTAAACAAAACTATAAGCTGTAAACCTTGTAAACAAACATTCCATCAATAATTCAATGCAAAGTATGTATGTCATTGCATGAAATCATTAATTAGGTCATTCAATCAAGATTCCTCAATGAAAAATGATTATAAATACCACAAGACTAAATTGAGGATATTTTGACATAAGCAATTAGGGTAATTAATCAAATACTGTATATTTAATAATCAAATGGGATTTGCAGAATTTATATTAGTCATTTCAGTCTGATATATTCATAATAATGTGTTTTTCCAACAAAACAATATGCTGTAAATTTTGAAAACAAATATACCGGAAATAATTCAATACAAAGTATATATACAATTGATGCACATTGAATAAACTCATTAATTAGGTCATGTCATAATTATTTGAAATTAAGAGTTAATGCACATCATATTAGGTCAATAATTAGGGTCTATAATTAAAATATGACTGTGGAATATCTAAATGAATATTGCAGAAACAATTCCATTTAAAGTATTTTTAGAATTCATGCACATTGCATGAAATCATTAATTAGGTCATGTAATGAAGATTCCTCTATAATGTTTTTTTAAACAAAACTATATGCTGTAAACCTTGTAAACAAACATTCCATCAATAATTCAATGCCATATATGTATGTCATTGCATGAAATCATTAATTAGGTCATCTAATCAAGATTCCTCAATGAAAAATGATTATAAATACCACAAGACTAAATTCAGGATATTTTGACATAAACAATTAGGGTAATTAATCAAATACAGTATATTTAATAATCAAATGGGATTTGCAGTATGTATATTAGTCATTTAAGTCTGATTTATTCATAATAATGTGTTTTTCCAACAAGACAATATGCTGTAAATTTTGAAAACAAATATACCGGAAATAATTCAATACAAAGTATATATACAATTGATACCATTGAATAAACTCATTAATTAGGTCATGTCATAATTATTTGAAATTAAGAGTTAATACACATCATATAAGGTCAATAATTAGGGTCTATAATTAAAATATGACTGTGGAATATCTAAATGAATATTGCAGAAACAATTCCATTTAAAGTATTTTTACAATTCATTCACATTGCATGAAATCATTAATTAGGTCATGTAATGAAGATTCCTCTATAATGTGTTTTTTTAAACAAATCTATATGCTGTAAACCTTGTAAACAAACATTCCATCAATAATTCAATGCAAAGTGTGTAAGTCATTGCATGAAATCATTAATTAGGTCATTTAATCAAGATTCCTCAATGAAAAATGATTATAAATACCACAAGACTAAATTCAGGATATTTTGACATAAACAATTAGGGTAATTTATCATATACTGTATATTTAATAATCAAATGGGATTTGCAGCATGTATATTAGTCATTTCAGTCTGATATATTCATAATAATGTGTTTTTCCAACAAAACAATATGCTGTAAATTTTGAAAACAAATATACCGGAAATAATTCAATACAAAGTATATATACAATTGATTTACATTGAATAAACTCATTAATTAGGTCATGTCATAATTATTTGAAATTAAGAGTTAATGCACATAATAAATTATTAGGTCAATAATTAGGGTATTTAATCAAAATATGACTGTGGAATATGTAAATGAATATTGCAGAAACAATTCCATTTAAAGTATTTTTACAATTCATGCACATTGCATGAAATCATTAATTAGGTCATGTAATGAAGATTCCTCTATAATGTGTTTTATAAACAAAACTATATGCTGTAAACCTTGTAAACAAACATTCCATCAATAATTCAATGCAAAGTATGTATGTCATTGCATGAAATCATTAATTAGGTCATTTAATCAAGATTCCTCAATGAAAAATGATTAAAAATACCACATGACTAAATTCAGGATATTTTGACATAAACAATTAGGGTAATTAATCAAATACTGTATATTTAATAATCAAATGGGATTTGCAGCATGTATATTAGTCATTTCAGTCTGATATATTCATAATAATGTGTTTTTCCAACAAAACAATATGCTGTAAATTTTGAAAACAAATATACCGGAAATAATTCAATACAAAGTATATATACAATTGATGCACATTGAATAAACTCATTTATTAGGTCATGCCATAATTATTTAAAATTAAGAGTTAATACACATCATATAATGTTAATAATTAGGGTCTATAATCAAAATATGACTGTGGAATATGTAAATGAATATTGCAGAAACAATTCCATATAAAGTATTTTTAGAATTCATGCACATTGCATGAAATCATTAATTAGGTCATGTAATGAAGAATCCTCTATAATGTGTTTTTTAAACAAAACTATATGCTGTAAACCTTGTAAACAAACATTCCATCAATAATTCAATGCAAAGTATGTATGTCATTGCATGAAATCATTAATTAGGTCATCTAATCAAGATTCCTCAATTAAAAATGATTATAAATACCACAAGACTAAATTGAAGATATTTTGACATAAACAATTAGGGTAATTAATCAAATACTGTATGTGTAGTATTCAAATTGGTATATTAGTAATTTCATTTTGATATATTCATAATAATGTGTTTCGAACAAAATTATGTAGTTAAGTATTGAAACAAATATCCCAGTATTTATTCAATGCATTGTATGTATCCAACTTATGCACACTGCATGAAATCATTAATTAGGTCATTAGATACCTTAATGAAAAATGTTAGGAAACACTGCAAGTCCAAATTCAGCATATTTTGGTCTAAATAATTAAGGTATTTAATCAAATACTGCATGTGGAGTGATCAAATAGGATTTGCAACATGTATATCATTCCTTTCCTTCTGATATATTCATTATAGTTATGTGTTTTTAATGAACTATATGCTATTGGTAAAACACCCGTTGTCTCTGTCGTGTGTTCCGCTTCACTCCTTAATTGTTGTTATTAGTAAAACCAGAGACATAGATCAGAGACATAGATAACAGAGATTGGCAACTTGAGATATCACGAATGACATCATTTTGTAAATTCTGTAACAAGTTAAACTCAAAAACCATACAATAATATTTTGTTATATTTTCTAAGTTCATTTTAGCTATATCCACTAGAATGTAGTTGGCCTGAAAAAAAATTGGTACCAATAGATATTTTTTTTTAAAAAGATGGCATTAGTAGGTAGTATAAACATGTGTGTAATTAAATTATCAGTCAAAATTGGTATTTTAAAATCTCGGCAGCTGTAGTTTGAATAATAAACTTTCAGAAAATGTAAACTTTATGCATATGCTATCAGTAGATAAGAAGTTTTACTTACTACAAAATCAGCAATTTTTGGGAAAAGTAATAGTCACACGTGCTATTACATAGGTAATAACTGAAGTTGCTTATCCCTGTTATCTATGTATCTGGCAAAACTATATGCTGTACAGTTTGGAAACAAATATCCCATCAATAATTCACTACTGAATGTATGTATACAACTCATGCATATTGCATGAAATCATTAATTTGGTCATTTAATCAAAATTCATCAATGAAAAATGTTAAGAAGCGCTGCAAAACTAAATTCACCATATTTTGACCTAAATAATTAGTGTAATTAATCAAATACGGTATGTGTAGTAATCAAATGGGTTTTGCAACAACCTCTCAACAACAACATAGTTTTGCCATTCTCAAAGGGTGTTGCTTTGGAGAAGTCGCACTGTACGCACTTTTGTTTAGACAAATGCCAAGGAGTTCTGATTGGTAATTGTGTGAAGAATAGTCACGACTTTCTTATCATGTTCCTTATCTGTTACATTCTTACAGTTCTGTTTGCGGGTTTTTTGTACCCTTTTTAAAGAATGGTGAAGCGATACATTCTCTGAGTCTAAGGTATAAGTTATTTAATAGAACAAAGTTCGTATATTTTGCTTGATACACATCATGTATATAATTTCTTTTCACGTTTCATTTCCAATACAGATTGAAAATATATTTATCATATCCTTCCATGTATATTCTAGCTTGATTTCTTCAACTACTTTCATACATAATAGCCTTTCATATGGTATAGCCTTATATCTTTGTATTTCAGGTATTCAATAGTTGCATGTCGTACAGTGATTTCTTTCCTGTTATTTGCTTGTAAAGAAATTTATTGGTGTGCATGATAATACATACTTCCAAGGACTTATATACATATGTATATATATAAGTCTTTGATACTTCAAAGCTTTTTGTGTGCAACTATGTACACTATCTGGCTTTGTAGATTTGAACACAAAAAGGGATCATTGCTTTTTAAGCGTACTTCTTTTGGATTCTTGTTTAGTTCATTGATTTGTATGATTAAAATCATGTCACTTTATGGTTTATTTACTAAATTGGATACTTCTTATAAAGTTGCAAGAACTTTTATTTGTTTATTGCTCTTCTACCATGGGTGTTATTTGAACCATAAGTACATTTTAATATAACAAATATAATACAGGAATATATCCCATAATTGAAAATGTATTTCTGTATATTCTGGTAATATGGGTATTCCGGTAAAATGTGGGACCATAACAATCTTTTATTTTAACTATTCATACTTTTAACGTTTATATTCGGTGTAATATGATGACATGCTATTTGCTGTATTGTATATTATATCATGCTAGATGATGTACATATGTACAAATCTGTTAATAAATTTGCCTTGCCTTGCCTTGCCTTTAACACAGCTTATCCACAGTCTACTGACATCTGAAGACCCCCTTCAAACCCTCTACTACCCAAGAATTCTTTTTACACCCAGAAAGACTGTCATATATTATGTTTATAGCATGTTTTATAACAACAATATAAAGTTGTTTTCTTTTAACATATATACATCTTGTATTATATATATACTTCTCATAGTAATGAGCTTATCCAGAGTGATTCTGCAATAATCATTGCTATTTCAAAACAAAATTTGTTTTATATTTGTTGATTTCCTCACTTTTGAATAAATCTAATCTACAGAATTGTAGTTTACCTATAATTCTAAGGTCAGGTAGCTTAATTGGATAGAGCAACCCAGGCCAGTAATTGGTTATGGGGAGATTTGGGTTCGAATCCCGATCTGACTATCATAATTAGTTTGAACAGTTTGTTTTGGACTTACAGTGGGCAGTGTAATTACTTCAAATTTGAATTAAAAATTCCAACTACATGTTTAACTAGCTTGAGACTAACTAAAATTACATTTTCTTATATTTTGACAAATGGATAAATCCCTATTCTAATTAAATTCACTGGTCCAGTGGTCTCACAAATGGTGTATGGGGTTTAACGCTGCTAAATGTTGCCAGCTGGCGATAACCAGGCAGAAGAACTATATCTTAACTAATCTTACAACATTGAAAATAATATACTCAAGAGATTATATCCCTACCTCGAAGTTGAACTACTAGTATTCATCCTACCTTAAACCTGGAAACATCACATATACAACATCATTAATAAAGCAAATAAGATTCTCAACCTCTTTAGACGTCACCTATACTGCAACCAAGAAGAGAAAAAGATGGCATTTACATATCTGGTCTGACATCTTGAGTGAGTATATTCTTTTTCGGTATGGGACTCTTATTTTTAAAGCGTAAAGGAGCCCGCTTTGTTACAAGACCCACTCATGATATAGACACAACATAACGTCAATATGCTGAATGATCTCAACTGCCATGGCCACTACTACAGCACTGTCAACAGAACAAAAGACTCACATCATACAAAGCCTTATTTCAGTGTCTTATTAAACTAAACATTGATTAAAATTTCTGGGATAAACCTTTTGTCTGTAGATACATTTTTATTGGTTTATTTTTTTAAAACTTTTGGCATTTTTAGCTAAGATAACCGATGTTCTAGACGGTGAGTACATTTTAAATGATTCATGTTTCGGGGTTCTTTCAGTGCTTTGATTTTAGTCATTCAGATTTGTCTCCCTTGTAGAGATCATGGTCCGCAAGCGCTCGTTGATTACCTTCGGTGCACTGCAACGTGGAACGGGAACCAGTTCACAAGCGTTTAGATGTACGAGAAGTTCCTCGCATGTTGATGTAGTAGAACTAATACCTCGTAAGTGTTGATTCTTGTTTATAAGATGTGATGCATTGAAATGTAATTGTTGACTGTTTTATTCGTATTGTAACAGCTAGTTATGTGCATGTCATATGTTTTCGCGAATTTGCGATATTTGTGTCCTTCAGGTCCTTGTACAGTAGGATGGAGTTCTCTAATAGAGCAGCCTACTAATATCGTGAACGCACCGGTTTTCGAACCCCTAAATCTTTAACTCGACGTTTCTCTATCAGGTGGATAAATATTGACTATCAAATCATTGTCAAATGGACAAGTAAAATAATCTACAAACCTGCTTGAAAATAATTGTTGCATCCATCAATGAAACATTTTAATACTCCAATATTCCCCACCACCCTCGGCTGAAAAAAGAAAATTGTGGCCATTAAAGAGCACCTGCTTTCGAACCTTTTATTGGTTTTCATCCATATTGAAGAATAATGAGCTATATATATTTATCTGTTTATGACGCATATTTTCACTTGACAGTTGTGAGCGCATTGTTTACATATCGTCGGTTGACATGTATTCGATACGTACATGTTTTCGATACTTTCTGTTTTCTGCGCATAAACGCTTGACAGGAAGTAGAATGACGTCACTTTTTGTTTACGCAATGTGCTCGACCTTGATATTTTACGATCCGCACAATATAATTTCAAAATATGTCGTTATCAAGTAAGTTAACAGTCGATTTGAAACACACAGCAAATAACCGCTCAATTCACTACGCCATTTTATCACTTTAACAACAATATCGTTAAAAATGAAAATAAGAAAAACTGAGAAAATATTTTGACCTAGACTGGGAATTTGGCTCGTCTGCTATCTAGATAACACGACCATCATGCAACAGTCGTATTTCCTGTCCACTACAGGGTGTTTGAAAAGTGCTCATGTCTTATTTATTTTTCGCTAAAAATTCTTAGAATTGATTATTAGTACATCTTACATTTTCAATAAAAATCCCAAAATGTAAGTAGAGCAAGACTTTATAACTTATCAAATGAAGTGACCTACGGGTTGTACTACACGTCTGTGATATTAATTTATCATTGCAGCGGAGATCATACGAAAATTAAGATAAATTACATAAACTTGAATCCATAGGTTGCCGCCATTTTATCTAGCATACATAGGCATCGTAAACTATTAATTGTAATATGATTAAGCAATGTAGGTATGATCATATTCACCAAATAAGGTTTTCTCATAATTCCGCGTTATACCTGGTACTTTTGGACCGTCTCTGTCTTGAATACTCTTCATTTTTGGAGGTATCGAAAATGGGTCAATTTTGCGTAATGGCGGTCACTGATCACAATGTTTGTTTATAGGTCTGTTATTCGTTATTTTGTGAACAAATTGACCATAAGTGCATTGAAATTACGAGCAATAAATTGATTTTTAAGAAATAAAAGCAAGTTACGCATTTATTTGTGTTTGTTGCATATAAGGCGTTTTTAAATGCTTAAGGTATCGAAAACCCGTCAAACAATGATACTAAGCATTGGTCTGTCATTCTGGGCGTGCAGTGATGACGACACACACAGACTAGCGCATGTGTAGAAAACAGTGTAATAAACAAAAAGGAAAGAAAGTAGGTGGGGTTCTAGGATAGATGCGTAGACGAATAGATGGATTATTTTTTTGTCTACTTGTTTATCAAAGATGTTGTAGGCAGCCGTGTTTAACCTACTTTCAAACTTTTGTCTTTTGGTAATACCACAATATTTACATGGGGCACTGCAAGGGATGGGATTTGTCAGGTTTATTGCTGTTAGTGTAAGCCAATGTTTCGCACATATAAACTTTAACAGAAACATAGATAACAAGGATAAGCAACTTCAGTTATTACCTATGTAATTGCACGCATGACAGTTACTTTTCACAAAAATTGCTGATTTTGTAACAAGTAAAACTTCTTATCTACTGATAGCACATGTATAAAGTTTACATTATCTGAAAGTTTATTATTCATACTGCAGCTGCCGAGTTTTTTAAAATATCAATTTTGACTGATAGTTTTATTATACATCCATGTTTATACTACCTACTAATGCCATATTTCTAAAAAATATCTATTGGTACCAATTTTTTTCAGGCCAACTACATTCTAGTGGATATAGCTAAAAATTAAGTTAGAAAATATAACAAAATATTATTTCCAGCCGAAGTCAAATGTTTAACCTTTCAGAAAATTTACGAGGGTCATCCCAAAAGTTTGTGGACATTGTTATTTACGAGACTAATCATGTGTGCTTTATACCAAACTTTTATGTACATGTTATGTAACAAATTGACAAAATACATGCCAAATATCAGAGCGAAATATTGATTGATAAAAAATATACGCTATACAGATCAATCGCACATACGGATCTACGGAGCACTTCAACATGCTTCGCATCGACGTAGTGATGTTATACTCACACATTCTCGAAGTACTCGTGCTCAAATGTTATGCATTTTCTATGTCTTTACACCCATTAAGAGAATATATCGTTATTCCAGCTATCGTCACATGTTCTAGCAAAACTGCGCACCGCCGTTCTAATTTTCTCAGTTAGATTAAATTGTTTTCTTTTCAATTTTAGGAAGAGCAATTAATCCATCGTTGCTAAATCTGAACAATAGGGCTGCATGCTAATTTCTCAAAGCCAATATCAAAATATCACTGAAATATCAAAGACCTTGATACTTTTTTAGAATTCTAATCACTTGAAATGAACTTAAATGTCTGCATGGGTGTACATCCGGCCTTACGCAGTACATGGTAGCATCACGCTGCTCCATACGCTCTAACGTCGACTTTAGTTTTTGTAATGAATTTAGATAAGCACAGATCTTCCATGTGCGATAATTTTGTTATTACCCTGACAAAGACGTCAAAATTTGGTGGTAGACGCCACGAATATTTGCTTCGGCATCCAACGTCATTCTGTACACATCCGATCATTTCTATACAATTTACAGACCAAAGATTGCAACAAAATAATTCCGCATACTTAGTAATTGCAAAAATTCAAAGTGCTCCATAGGCGCTGAACAGGGTCACCTTTGTAACTCGTAACCAGTGACTACGTGAAAAAGTGACAATTTAGAAACAGAAATTGTGACAATAGATGTTAATTCTTGCCATGACAAATTTTTAAAACCATCACACCATTAAAACCCGCAAATATAAGGTTGTCCACGAACTTTACGGATGACCCTCGTATGATTTATATATGTATTTTATTTGGTTTTTGAGTTTTACTTGCTACAGAATTTACAAAATGATGTCATGCGTGATATCTTAAGTTGCCATTGCCTGTTATCTATGTCTCTGACTTTAACTGTTAATCAGGGGTGTAAAAATCCATTCATCCGCTCGTACTTGCGACTAAGTTTCATGGTCAGACGAGGGAGATTTCAAATAACAGTCGTCATAATCTCAATTAAACTTAAATTTTTGCAAAAAATCAAAGTTTTCGATGGGTAAAATTATCATGTTCACCAAATGCCTTACTTTAGCAAGGTAGGTAAATATGCATAGCTATCGCCATAGCAACGCTCTTGGTTGGTCAAGTAGCGAAAAGTGCGTAGACTGGTATGCAGTGTTGCACAGTTTACCACATTTTTCATGGTAGATTTTTCAAGTTCGGAACACAGTCTAAGTTTGTCATGTCATGTCGTCTGTCATTACAAAGCAGATGCAATCGAAATCCGTCTCCTGAGTCTTGTATGATATTTTAAATTGACCATGACGATGCATGTTGTTTGTTTGCATCTGTCAACATCAATTTCAATTGCCCCAAGCTGTGATTGTGTGTCAGTGGAATTTAATAAAAATCTATGGTGCTGGTCGTATTTTCCGAAAATCACTAGATCTATACACTTTACTTGATAATCACATGTCTTGATAGAATTTATTGAATATTTACTACAATATAGTGTTGCATTAAGCATTATGACCATCAAAAATTTAAGACTAGTCATTTTTCAAAAACTGTCATTACACTTGTATTTCTATGAACATATGATAACCTTTTCTAAGTTCAGGCAATAAACGCAATGAAACTCCCACAAAACAATACATCCATACATTTATTTTTATCAATTTCTTATTCATTAATGCCCAACATAAGCAATACTGTATACACACATGTATACACATATCAAGGTCGAATCAGTACTATTGCTGTTACGCAGAAATTATGCTGTATTTTTAATGTAAACAAACCACTTTAACCTCACAGACACTAAAAACAAGGAACAGACACTACTCAATCATGACAGAAACGTAAAGTATATTCATTTATGTGTTTGAAAAAAATTGTCTTCATGTTCAAATAAATTTCTAAATTTATTAAAAACGGTATTTTCTACAATGACACAGTGACAGAACTGTGGCCATTCTGCAGCATGTCTGGATTTATAACACTCATAAATCAGTTATTTGACGCTCGATTTTTATCATATTGGTTCAACATAAAATTCATTCATTGCATAAACAAACTGTGTTAATCTGTAATACGTGGGACAAGATTGTAACGATTGCTTTGCACATAAAACATAACAAATGTAAAACTATAGTTCTGCTTCCGGTTTTCGTTCGATGGTTCAGAAACATCTCTACAAACCTAAACATGCATTTGGAAATATTTACCATCGATGTGTGTGTTTTGTGCCTTTTTAACATTTTCATAATATTACAAGGCAAATTTTCATCTAATCGTAACGCCATAATATTCACATCAACTAGTGTTAGCTTGATGATGCAATCGCTATTTATAGAATGAGTTCATATCGGGTAAACTGTGGATGTCGAATGTTTTTACTGCGGCTTACAAGTAATAATTCGAGTCGCTAAATACGAATGTAAATTACTGGTTATGTGCTTTTAAAAATGATAAAGAATTCTTTTTATGCAAGATTATTTAGAATAACATTATCATGTCTGAGAGCAACATTGGGTTAACTATAGGCCATAATTTATAGGCCCACTCTATTGTGTCAGGGTCTTTTTATTTGATTGACCCTGAATGTGGTCAATGCGGCGATGTTCTGTTGTGTTAAAATCAGAAGAATCAATGTTGGTATTTACTGTTACTGATGTGTTGTTCACTAGTTTGTGGTCTTCAATTAATGTGCTAAACATCAAACATTCCAATATTTTTTTCATTTTAAAATTTTAGCAAATAGACTAGTAAAGCGCTAGCGTATGCCCTTCACAAGCATGCATATGACATGCATTACAATATGAATGAAACAGTCGGTCCGTAGGTGTAAATGTTGAAATGTTTGCATGGGCATAAACGATGCGGGTACGCATTTCTCGTTTTTGCTTGTATGGAAAAAATCAAATCCCGACAGTACTTTCAGTACTTTGATTAGTTATAGTTGCTGGCAACCCTGAGTCAAAATCACTGATCATTTACCATTAGAATCTTGAGAGCTATTCATGGAAGGAGAACTTATTTTTGAATGCCTGTTAATATATATGTATTAAAGCTTAAAAATTCATATACTTATATAGTTACATATTAAATGATACTGTTGGAAAGGAACAAATATTTTATTTATACTTTAAAAATTACTAAGCTTATGTCTTTTTGTTCAAAAATGAAACAGCTACATGAGTATTTGTAAAGAATTGTACATTTATATTTCATGTAACCCTGTCACTGGAAATGTTAATTTGTGTTTTTGTAATGTGTGCAATGTTGGACATGTTGTCTATTTTTTTTCAAATAAAATCTGTCTATAATTATGTATTATTTATTATATTCTTTCAGTACTTGGAGTTCATTGTTAATACAGCCAATGCTAAAATGGAAGAGAAGTTGGAAAGGATCAACAGGTTTGCTTTTGTTTCACCATTTTTCCCATCTAGCTGTCCCTAAAATAATGTGCTGCTTCTGGGTCTGATTTTCTTGAACAAGTTTTCTTGAATTACTGTATTAATGTCTATTAATTTATACCTGTTATTTTACATATTATTTTTGGTTGCATTTCTTTCAATTCTGATAATATGCAGTTACATTTTGTAATGTAAAAAAAATCTGTGGCAACAAACAAGTTATTTGTACTTTGTAAATTATACAGTGTATCATATATAACAAGTAGATGTATGTTCTCTGGCTTGAATAACCATCTATCTCATTAAAGTATATTAAAGTGTGACAGTCCTATTATTTGCAGACTAATTGTTTGTATGTGATAACAATCATACTCAAGTACTTAAATTTTAAAAATGAATATTGGAATCGACTTTTACATTTTCATAAGCTACATGTACTATAGAAAGGGAGATAACTCGAAAATTAAAAATAAATCAAATCAAAAGTAAAATATTTGGAATAATGATACATTGATGTATGAGTATTATAGAATTATTACTTACTGATGTAGATATTGTTAGAAATAGATGGAGAAATTGACTGATGATTTATGATTTGGAATTCAGGAGTGATTATTTATTGATATTGTTTGTAACAGGCCAATGAATAATTTCAGAATTCAGAATTCAGGAATGAAAATTAATTGTTCCGCCCTCACTGGCAAGAAGCTACTTGTGTTAACATTGTTTTTGTTAATGGACTAGGATTTGATATTTTATGATCCTTTTAGTCAACAGTCAGAACAACATTTCAGTGTTTAGCTCACCAGTGGCACAGAGTGTCAAGGTGAGTTTTTAGGATCGAGCTATGTCCGTCGTCCGTCATCGACCGTCCGTCCGTCGTCAATAATTTCTTTAAACAACATCTCCTCCTAAACCACTTGGTCAATTTCAACCAAACTTCAAAGGTGTCTACCAAAGTTGTTCAAAGAATTCCATTCCATGCAGAACTTTAGTTGCTATGGCAACCAGAAGGATTTTTTTGAAAATCTTGAAAAATCTTCTTCTCAAAAACCAGAGGACCTAGAGCTTAGATATTTAGTGTGTTGCATTGTCTAGTGGACCTCTACCAAGTTTGTTCAAATTATTGCCCTAGGGTCAAAATAGGCCCCGCCCCGGGGGTCACTTGCTTTATGAAGGCTTATATAGGAAAATTTAAAAAATCTTCTTCTCCAAAACTACAAGGCCTAGAGCTAAGATATTTTGTATGTAGCATTATCTAGTGGACCTCTACCAAGTTTGTCACTTGATTTACATAGGCTTATATAGGAAAATTGAAAAGATCTTCTTTTCCAAAACCACAAGGCCTAGAGCTTAGAAATTTTGTATGTAGCATTGTCTTGTGGACCTGTACCAAGTTTGTTCAAATTATGGCCCCCGGGTCAAAATTGCCCCCCGCGGTTTTCTCTATTTCATATTGGAAAATTAACAAATCATCTTGATCAAAACCACAAGGCTTAGAGCTAAGATATTTGGTATGTAGCATTGTCTAGTGGATATCTACTGAGTTTGTTCAAATTATGGCCCCGGGGTCAAGATTGGCCCCGCCCCTGGGGTCACTTGATTTATATAGGCCTATATAGGAAAATTGAAAAATCTTCTTGTCCTAAACCACAAGGCCTAAAGCTTAGATATTTTGTATGTAGAATTGTCTTGTAGACTTCTACCAAGTTCGTTCAAATTATGGCCCCAGGGTCAATATTTGCCCTGCACAGGGGGTCAGTTGATTTCAACAACTACTTGACAGTTGAGGTAGATAACTTTTTACCATGACAAATAACTTCCCTTGATTAAATTATCCTTTAGTGTTACGATACTCAGGTGAGCGATACAGGGCCATCATGGCCCTCTTGTCTTCATTTAGGTTCCCAACATCACAAAGTGTGTATAAACTAGCAGTGAGAATGAAACCATCGTCCTGCCAAATCAGCCATTGATTTACCAGAAAAGCAACTAACTGCAAGACATTGTACTGCAATCTCAGTTTGGTAATTTCTTTTTCACATTCGACAATAATATTAAAGTTTATAAACAGATCAAAAAGTTGACATCAAATAAAGTAGGTTCACTGTCTAGCTAGTATAATGATTGATAATTTTAGACAGACCTGCATGCAACATTCTCATGAGTCATGAGGTAAGGAACATGTGCACGATTAACAAACATAGAAAAGATTTATTTTGAATCATAGCAATGCAAATATACGCCATGTTTTCATTTCAAGTGGTACAGGAAACGCTACGATACTGAAAAAAGTAGCCTGAAGAGGTATATATTTTTTTCGCTTAATGTGTAGATAAATGAATGTTTTACATAATGTTAATTTTTGAAAAACTTCTACCACGGCGTTTTAGCTACATTTGCATTTATCTGAATATTTTACATCGATTGCATGGGCAATTAATTTAGCAAACAATTGCCAAAGAATCTCTTATCTAACAATATCTGCTAAAATCATAATCAGTGTATAATAAAAGTACTGAAAGTATTGTCGGAATGTGATTTTTTCCACACAAAGTAAAATAAAGAAATATGTATACACATATTGTTCGTGCCCATGCAAATATTTTAACATTTACCATAACGGATGGACTTTTCATTTATACAAAATGCAGGACTTGTCTCTTAGCATAGAAAAAAATCATTGGAAAGATTAACAGCACATTAATTAAAGACAATTAATGAAATTATATTAAAACTCTTTGTTATACACAAACTAGTGAACAACACACAAGTTACAGTAAATATCAACATCGATACTTCTGATTTTAACACAACAGAACATCCTCACATTGAACACAATCATGTGTCACTCAAATCAAAAAGACTCTGACACAATAGAGTAGTGCCTATAGTTAACCTGATGTTGTACAAGATCAAGACATGATCATGTAATTCTAAATAATCTTAAATAAAAAGAACTCTTTAACTATCATTTTTTTAAAGCACACAACCAGTATTTTGCGTTCATATTTAGCAACTCAAATTATTATTTGTTGGCCATAGTTCAAACAATCAACCTCTGCAAGTTACCCGACATGAACTCGAAAACAGAATGTAGAACTATTTTTACGGAAACAGGATATGCAAAAAAGCTATATAGGCGCGCTATTTCATTTGATACCCTGGTTTAATTCTACAAATTTGAATATGTCATGTATTTTACCGACATGCACATATTTAGATACATGACTCTTTCCATTTGTTTATGATAGAATCATATTTAGATCCAACACATTAACACTGCATGAAAAGTTACGTTTAATTCATCATTAAACCCAACGAAAACATACTTTTTCTCCAAGTTTAATCACATTTCTTGACATAAAATTCAATATTTAAATTTAAGTCAAATTTTTCTTTTGAATTTACATGGAGTTTAATCAAACCATAATATCGAATTAAACTCTAAGTATTGTTCACATTAAACTTGACTTTTTCAAGTGAAAATCAGTACAATAATGCAATATTAAACCCAACGTAAATGTCAATTTTTTCTTAAGTTTAATCACATATATTTACATATAATTTAAACTTAATTTCAAAGTTTAATACAAGTTTATGTCAAAATTAAGTTAGTTTTTTCGACCAAATTTAAATCGTGTTTAATCAAACGATAATACATAATTAAACCATAAAAAAGAAACTAATTTCTAACGCAACATTTAAATTAAAACTCTATGTTTGACCAATTTTATTTTCTATGTATGATATACAATGGCCAAGAACATTTTCCTTAAGTGAATGTTTTAAATTAGTATTACGGCACAATATAACAATTAAATGCATAAAATAAATACTTTAAAACCAAATGAATGTTAACAATACAGTTGTATTTCAAGGGAACTATTCGTGTACTGTTTTTTGTAGACTGAAATGAAAAATTCTACTCAATGTAAAAAACAGTCCTTGAAACCTATAATATCAGTCTTTTAATTGCTAATTGCCCATTTGGCAACACACATGATATCTTCAAGCACAGGTCTGTGATTTTGTTTCAGAATATTTTCGATCAATTTATACCACACTATTGGTGAACATTGAACTCCTCATTGGCAGTCACTTTAATGATAAATAAGCTACGTCATAACTCTCAACCTCTTCCTCAGACGACATCATTTCTATGGTCAACATGCTCATGACTTTTTGCCTCTTCTGAAAAATATGGTATTGTTGACACTTAACCTCTGCATTATAAATCAATGTACAGTACGGTTCGGGTGATTTGTCCAATTTTCGCGTTTCCCCCGCGTTCGTAATCGGCAATTTATCACCCGTAGCGGTGATTTTCTTCGCGGCATCGATCTTGAAAAAAACGTGAATCGCCGCAATGTCGCTAATCACCGCGTTTTATGACTTACTATCAGTCGGTAATCTTTGATAACGATGGATCGCGGTGATTCGCGTAGAATTTATGTCGACTTAAATTTGAAATTAGTATTTATTGTGTATGTTATTTTAATTTTTAATATAGTTATAGATACAAATGCTATTATAACATTTTCTGTAAAACTATACTAGACAGATCGAGGAGTCGTTTTATTAATTGCAATATTAACATGTTGTAGATTTTGAACCAATTATTTATTTTAATTTAGCTTTAAAAAAGCAATAATTTGAACCATTTTAAATGTGATTGCTTTTGTTTATACAATATCTTTATTTCGTATTACAATTTAAAATAATAACAGCTACACCACACTGTCTATCGGAACAATAATTTTTAAGTGCATGGTGAACTAGAACAGCATTGATGTAAACTGACACAATATTGTTATCTATAATTATGTGTTTCTTAGACACATTTGTATCTATATTTTTATTACAATTAATAAAATTCTTCAGATAAAGTTGACAGTATAATTATTTATCAAATTATCATAATAAGTATATTACAAGTACTAAGACTGTCTAAGATTATCTAATTAAAACAAGTAAACGAAACAAAGCAGAGGTTAACCAGTACATCTGTGCTAAGAACTGAATATGGAGTGTGACCGATAAGTAACCTCTGACCGTAACAGTGGAATTCCAGCAGAACAAGTTAACACAGGCTCGCGGCATATCATATTTTGGTTAGCCAACTTTACACATAACTTAGAGAAAATATTTAAAGTTCAGGTACAGTAAAACCTCGATTATCTGAACACCGATTATCCGAATACCCGGTATTATCCGAATAAAATCTACGGTCCCGATTACGTCTCTATATATTTCAACTACAACAAACCCTGGTTATACGAATCCGATTTTACGAATACCTGGTGTAATCCGAATACATTATTTGGTCCCTAAAGTTACGAATGCGCGTATTTTCACACCTGATATTCGAAATCGTCAATTGATAACAATGGCCGATTGGGAATCAACTGTCGAGTGACAAACAATGTGTAACATCAATTCATACACGAAGCGTGTCAACAGTTTAATTATCGTTGAGTTGACCGTATTGTTAGTTACGATTTTATACTAATCGTGACGAATATTTAACAATGATCTCTGGTATAATAAGTTAATACGCGTACATACCTGGTGATATGTATGAAATTATTTGCACTTTGAACAGCGTCATTCAAAATTTAAAAACTGATTCGAACGCAATTAAACAAAACTAACTAGAATATGATGATTTAGTGAAAAAATGTTCCAAACATAAAAATATTACGTCTTCGATTCTTTAATTGTTTTAGAATGTGACGATAGCGATGCTTAGTCGATCGTTAGTAAGTGAAGTGAGAATGACATACCGGTAATTATTCTGTCGGATTGTGTTCTGTATAATCCATATATGCGCGGGTATTTATTTAACAAGAATTTATTGTTTCATTTGTTAACTCATATACATTCATAAAACAAGGATAAATAATAAGTGTTTGTTATACATTTTATTTTATTCTTATTATCACTCAAGTAATGTCTTGTTTGCATATGAGAGTTAACTCCCTTGCAATATACAGACAGTACGGAATTTATCGTTTCCAACCGGTACATCATACTGAAATGGATTATTCGAAACCATGGATTATCCGAATGATTTTTCAGAGCCCAACGACATTCGAATAATCGAATAATACTTACTGTATTATGAAACTGCCGGTAACAGATTTGATTTAACTTACACGTCGTATAAAACATTATGATGCATATTTGAAAAAATATAACTAATTGTAATTAATTACCGTCAGTACTATGGAAGATTCTACACAGTTGATGTCGATGCTAATGTCGACTTTGATCCGCTTCTAAAGGTTGTTGGATTGGAAGTACTGTCCTCATCGAATGTCCGATAAATTTGAAATTCACAATCCGACATATTGCTGCTAAACAAGATAAATTTCAAACTTCCTGCATCATCTATCAAAACACGCTTGACTGGTAGTGAACCACAAGGAAAGTCAAGTAAGAGCACATGCGCAGTTTCAACGACCGCACATGCGGCTATTTGAAATTTCTAGGAATTGCATATTTTGCAAGCAATTAATGTTTGTAAAAAACAAACCTAGTATTGTTAGCAAAATTTTGTTTTGTTTTTGTTTTTAAACAACGTCGCGCCCACGAATGATATACACATTTGAATGTGAAACGTCTATTTATTACAATATTATGTCGATTTAAATGTAATAAATTCCATAAACCAGGTAGTTATATTTAGTTAATACAACTACCTGCATAAACACATTATGAAAATGTTACTAATTATTGTTATTTAGAATGTAATCATGGATTAAATTCAATGTTTTTTAGCAACGTGAAATTTAAGTAAATCTAATACAATATTAAATATATATAAATGTAACTTTATGTATCAGTAAAAATAAATCAAAATTAAATTTCCTTAACATTAACTATTCATTGATAAAATGAATAACTTGTGCAAGTATACTTCAAATATTTTCTAAATTTAATTTTTATTGTTTTTTAGGAATATAATTCAAGATTAAATTCAACGTTTTCTTGCAACGTTGAATTTAAGTAAATCTAATACAAAATTAAATGTACTTAAACGTAACTTTTCATGCAGTGATTTAAGTGAGTAAATATACCAGCTACATCTATATAATCACTCTATTTAGTTGCGTACTATCTCATTGTGTGGCTGTTCTTTTAACCAAGCTGTTATGGAGTCCAAGGAATGTAGATAGGTATACGAGTACAAGGGAAGGTGATTTATCAATATTGTTTCGATTATTAAAATATTGCAATATTGTATTTTATATTTTTAGCTCACATGTCACAAAGTGACAAAGTGAGCTATTAGGATCACTCTCCATCCGGCGTCGTGCGGTGTGCGTCGTGCGTCGTCAAACTTTTTGTTGTGACCACACTAGGGGCCACATTTTTGGCTCAATTTTAGCAAAACTGGGTCAGAACGTTAATATCAACAAAATCTCGGACGAGTTCGATATTGGGCCATTTGGGGTCAAAAACTAGGTCACCAGGGTCAAATAAGGGAAAACCTTGTGAACACTTTAGAAATCACTGTTTTGACTTTATCTTCATGAAACTTTGTCAGAATGTTTATTTTAATAATATGTAGGTCAAGTTTGATAATGGGTCATTTCTGTAGTAAAATTAGGTCACTAGGGCAAATTGCTGGAAAACCTTGTGAACACTCTAGAAGTTACTGTTTTGATTGGATGATCATGAAACCTTGTCAGAATGTTTGTCTTCATAATATCTTGAACGAGTTCGAACATGGGTCATCTTGGGTCAAAAACTAGGTCGCTAGGTCATATCTTATAAAAAACCATGTTAACACTGTAGATTTCACAGTTATTATTGGATCTTCACCAAACTTTGTCAAATCGTTTGTTTTAATGATATAACGGTCAAGTATAAATATGGGTCATCTGGGGTCAATAACTAGGTCACCAGGTCAAATCTTAGGAAAACTTTGTTAACACTGTAGATGTCACAGTTTTAATTGGATCTTCACCAAACCTTGTTAAAATGTTTGCCTTCATGATATGTGGGTCAAGGATGAACATGGGTCAGCCGGGTTAAAAAACTGGGTCACAAGGTCAAATCTTAGGTAAAAATCTTGTAAAAGCTCTGAATGTCATGGTTTTGATTGGATCTTGGCCAAACCTTGTCAGATTGTTTATCTGAATAATATTAAGGACAAGTTCAAATATGGGTCACCTAGGGTCAAAAACCAGGCCACAAGGTCAAATCTTAGGAAAACCTTATTAACACTATAGATGTCAAATTTTGATCGTATCTTCACCAAACCTAGTCAGACTGTTTGTCTTAATGATATGTAAGACAAATTCGAACATAGGTCGTCTGGGGTCAAAAACTAGGTCACCGGTTCAAAACAATGTTTTAATGAGTGAACAGTGATTGTCATGTGAGTGATATAGGGCCATCTTGGCCCTCTTGTTTACAATTTTTCCGAAAAAGTTGTTTTGATATTGTTCCAGACAATAGGACTTATTTCCATATTTCCTCAATTACAGAGGCTAAGCTGTCATACTGAATGAAGGTAGAAGATGTTCAAGCATAAGCAAAGAAAGACCAGACTTGTAAATCATCCTTTCCAGGTTTGATTGTTGATGAATTAGGGAGTGCCTGGACGCAGTATACAAGTATACAAATTGACAACATTAATTTTGTACCAGGAAGTCATCTATTCATCAGAGTTACTATCAGGAAGGCCGGGGAACATGCTATTTGGTGATAATAAGCTTAATAATAGTATAGCAATAGGAGGAGTAAAATAATATACCCGATGCGAGGCTCGAACCCACGACCTCCTGCTTGCAAGTCAGGTGCTCTACCAACTGAGCTAATAGGACTGGTGAGTATCCCAGACAATTTATAAATACTATATTGCATACAGGTACAGTATCTTATATTACATGAATATGTAAGAATAGAAAGACCCTTGAAAGTTTTAAACAGTTCTTGATGCATTTTTATGAAGTACAGTTCTGTATAATAGCCATGCTTAATAATGCAGCTTAGCTGAAATTGTCATTAATTTAATGCAAGTACAGTTCTCTTCCATGAAAGGTTACAAACTTAAAAAATTATGCATTCAATATAGGTATTATGGTATGATAACTATAACCCTATTAAAATATGTTTCAGGCATTCAACATCTACTAAAACAACAAGTTGGGCTAACAAGTTGCTGTCCCAGAGACTGGAATATCCTCATTGAAATTCACAAATTATGGTAACTGCAATTTTTGTAGATCCAATTTACTACCTGATGTTTGAAGGGAGGCTAGTCACACACAATGAATGAACATGAATTAATTGTTTCCCTTGTGTGTTTTAATTTTTTACATCAACTTTGCTTCTAGTGAACTGATGTTATATCCTATAGACTCTGGTTCTAATTATTTAGAAACAAATGAAACACTTAGTTGAATGTTCTTCTGTGTGATAGATGCACAGACATTTTTTTAGACTACTGGTACTGGATTTTTCTGGTATTAGTTCTTCACAACTGTAACTATTATTGTTACACATAGAGTAGAGATTTTATTTTGAAGTGTTGTATGTCTAAATTATTGAGCTGTACGTTGATTTTGGATTCAAGTTTTGAGACTCTTCTGGTTCATTTCTGCTAAAAATCTTTTTTTATGAAAAATTATTGGTTTTCAATGAAATACTTCAATCTTACCTCATATACATTTATGCACTTCTTTCAGATGTAGAAAATTATTATTGAATGTGAAATACCTTGCATTACTTAAGTGATGACATTTTTAAAGTTTAATTATGAAATCAAACATTCCTGTCTTTTACATCATGTAACACATCTTGTACATTTACTCAGACTTGAAGAAGTTGCTTGGAATGGTTATATGTCTTGAAGATTATGTCTGTAAACTTGAATATGTACAAAGTTTAATTGCTTTTACAGAGGAAGGATTTGGATTGTCTAGTATTGAGATTGGTGGAATCATAGGTGGTCTGTTGTTCTTGATTGTTACTGTTCTGTTAGCTGTGATTGCTGTAATGTGTAGCAGATGGAGAGATAGGAGGAAGAATACCAAATATGGTAATACATTTGGTAATGCATTCCTGATGTTTTGATTGGTAATTTTTCATCTTCTTCATGATAAATGAGAAAAGGTTTAACTCTTAGTTATCAATCTAGGAAAATGTCTGTGCCATGTCAGTTGCATAAAAGACTTCTTGTCAAAACTTCTAAGCTTGCATATTTTTTCCCCATAATTCTTGTATTTTCCTTGAAATGCCACTAGAGGGCAATATATGTGCACAAGGGGCATCAACCCTCCCCCTCCTAAACATCATGAAGTCCAGGTTAAAGTTATTATTATTTTATATTGTTAGCATAATGTAACATTTGTGCAGTTGATAAATGCCAATCTGACAAAAGTACTCGATCTTTCTTACGGCAAGATCTGAAGACGACTTATACGAGTTTCTATTTTCTGAAATCGGAATTTACACTATCGCTATTTATATCTATTTATGATTCAGCCAATCATATAACTCGTTACATTGGTACTTCGGTCGTAGTCGCAAAATGGCGTCCTTGTATCAGCTGTATTTCTCCTGGCCCCGAGGTAATAAAACGTTTTAAAATCTCACATCCAATCTCAGCTCCAAACTCAAACTCCCAGCTCAGCTGAGATTCCAACTCAGACGGAGGTTATAAAACTTTCTGAGTTCGTTCTCCGCTGAGCTTGAATTCGAGGTGCTTTTGTTAAATACGTTAGCGGCCCAACCACCGGATGTTCACGTTTCGTCTGCAATTATACGCTTAGCAATGGAAGAGCAAACTGTACAAAACATCAAATGGACTGCGTCTGAAGAAGATGTGTTCGTAGATCTCCTACTTGGTCACGAAGATCTCCTCTTTGGTGCCCTCAAGGGCGCCAACGTGGAGAGTATTCGTCGATCAAGGACGAGATGCTGGGAAGAGATCGCCCAGCAGTTGAACAGGTACGTGGATGTTTTATGTTGAGATTTACTATGAATCGACTGTTATTTACAGATGTATAAATGATCGGAATGTTGCATGAATGGTTGTCCCTATTTGCGAATGGTCTGGCGCAAGTCATGAGGTGTACCTGTAACAATTTCATTTCCCTTATGGAACCCCATGAACTGTCAAATACTTAGTAATTAAGTGTTACTTCCCTTACCTTGTGTTACATCCGGTAATGAAATTGTTCGTCTTTTGGACTTTTATAGTGCCAGGTTTATGTCATTAATAAATGTAGCATGTTTTTTCTGCATATTGAATAGTGTTTCGGGATTTATAGTATGTGCATTGTGTGTCACTTGATGTAAGATGTGTTCATCAAATACAGTAAATCTAAATATCTATTTTCCAGTCGCTTTGTCAACTCTAAGAAAGATGTTGCTTGTCTAAAGAAAAAATTCAGCAACATCAAACAGAGAGGTACTGTACATATTTCAATTCAGTCTTCATAATTAAGCTGCACCATTATTTCTGTAATTTCTTGTTCTGACTTTTACGATATTTTTCTGTTTTTTGTTCAATATATCTTTTTATGTCAACTTGTTTATACTGTAGCGGTGTGATATGTTGTATTATAAATTATCTGTGAAATTCACCTGCCCAATTAGCTCAGTTGGTAGAGCATCTGACATGCAATCGGGAGGTGGCGGGTTTGAGCCCACATCGGGTACATTATTTTCCTCCTTTGATGATTACAATACGTACACTGTCTGGTGTGTTTGTTTTTCTATTGTACTACATTGTACAGGTCCATTATTTACAATATATGTAAGTTTTGTTACGTACAATGAACTGTATTAGTTTGTGTTAATAAAATTTTGAATTGAAGTATGGTACAACAAATTTAAGCAATTGTCAGTTAATTAATACATGCTGTAATTTGTAAATGAATGATTGAGGATTGAACTGACAAGACTTTGTACCTGATTTAAACACAATTCATTTGTTATATATATGTATGTGGAATTGTATTGAAATAAAGTCTACATTTATGACATTCAGAATTTATTTGAAGTAAAAAATTAATAACAGTACATCGGTATATAATGACCATTTTCTTGATTGTCAGATGAATCATTTGTGTGTGATTTGCATTTAATGACATGCCGATTGGTTGTATGTATGAATATAATTATTCTGTTACTTTTTCAGCAAAAGCAAAGCTAGATAATGCCAAATCTAATAGAGCCAAAACTGGCGTTGGTCCACAGGCGCCACAATGCACGCCAGCAGAGCAGACGTTACTCTCATTTATAGGAGAAAAACTAAATGTGTCTGGTGTAACAACTGGTGTTGATACAGACTGTAAGTTGTCATTTTGAATTTTGTTCATAGAACTTTAATGTGGAGCTTAAGTTCCATGATGATTTACAGGTCATATAGAAGTTACTATATTGCCTATTAAAATTTTGAACATGCAATGAAGACAATAAAGCCAATAGTGTTCACATTTTTGTTAGCTTCCAGAGAATGAATCATTCAGTGTGCATGACAATCCAAGACTTGAAAAGTTACTTGTGATTGTATGTCTTAGTATTTTTGCAGTTGACCATTGTTACAAACGCATACAGGCAGGAATAGCATGACCTGTGAAAGAACATTGTGTCTAGCTTAGTAGCTTACTTTTGCATGAAATTATCTTGTAATTCAGATTTTGACTGGTGCATTGATATCATCATTTGGAAACATAATATAGGGTTATTCTTCTATGTATATTTCAGCATGTACATACAATACTGAGTGTACCGGTAATAATGAGAATGAAAGTTCGGGTACATCACAACACGGTGAGTGCATTGTATTTAAGGTGGAACCAAACGATTGAAATTACGTCGTTTTCTACGTCAAAACGGTCATTTTTACGGTATTTATAGTGCCTCTCTGAAAATATTTATCGCTCTATCAATTTATGTAGATATTTAATGAAATAAAATATTAATAGCGGAGAATAAAATTACCTACAAGTAGATATAAATTTGATGATCATGATTTAATTATAAGTGCAAATAAAAAGATTTTAAATGTAAAGTTTAGTGTTTTTTTCTTCTCACTTTCAAACTTAAATTATTTTTATTAAAAATCTGCCTGAGGGATTTTTTTATTTTTGTCTAGAATAAAGTTTGATGTGTCACATGTTGTTCTCATAAATTCTAAGAAAATCTATCAAGCCATTTTTATTTTATTAAAGCTTTAAATGATAGCATTACCTTATAATGCGCTCATTGGCTGTCAAGAACGTCGCTTCAAACACACGTCATGTTTTGATATCTATCGCGTACTTACATCTGTTTTACTTACTGTACACTATGATCTAAAACGATTTGTTGGAATTAATGATACATTGTCTGTCAGTAACCCTAATCACATTGCCATTCTTTTCAGATAACAATAAACACATTACAGTATCATTTTAGCATGCTTAATTTTGTGTCCATTGCATACATAAATAATGTGACAAAATTGCAAAACTTGACCGCTCTAGTGAACTAAAATGGAAGATAACTGTGATTATTATTTCCAATTTTTGTATAGAAAACAAGGTTCCATGATTTACATAAAAATTATATACATGTAATTACAGTAAAACCCCGATTATCCGAAGTCGTCGGGACCGAAAAATTACTTCGGATAATCCGGGGTTTCGGATAATCCAGGGTAAGGGAAATCTAGACAATTTCATGAAAATAAAGGGAGATCACTCTCATATATAAATGGCGTTAACGTATAGATATAATAACAACAAAGTTAATGCGTTATATTTCTTAATTTATTTACGAAAAAAATACATTTTACGACAAGCATGTGTATGTTTAAGGTAAAAACAAATGTATGAGTAGTTTGTACAATTATTAATTCGTCAAAGTCATGAGGAATCTAGAGTGAAACTACGAATACAAATGAATTCCCAAACGGTAGCCTATGTCATGTTGAAAGCACATTAATTCATCGATAAAATATGAAACCGTGAAATGAAATAGACACGGGATATAGAATAAGGACACTGTTTAAATAAATTGCAAACAGAATTAAAATAAAAATTCAACGCGGAGTTTCATTTTATTGCTACAGTCACAAACACTTACGAGCGTCACACAAATCGTTGTCGTCCTAAGATATCTTAATTTATCGTGTTTGTATTCATTTTCTGAAAATGGCATGATTTTGAAATCGAGTGCCGGTAATTTATATTGGTCATGTGTATTGTTTGTCAATTTAACAAACTTCGAAAAATAAAATGAACATTTTTAATGTTGGTTGCTTTTTCAAGTGAAATT
Source organism: Lutraria lutraria (assembly GCA_964023205.1). Lineage (NCBI taxonomy): Eukaryota > Metazoa > Mollusca > Bivalvia > Venerida > Mactridae > Lutraria > Lutraria lutraria. The sequence continues at coordinate 18,485,342 of OZ026838.1, forward strand.
ATGATGCAATTCATAAATCAAGAGAAAAATAAAAGGTGAATGATCTAACCCAGTCGTATCGTAATAGGCTAGTTGTTCCCATTACTGCAAACAATGATCCAAACCAACAATCCATTGTTCTCAGTGGTTTGATAATTTGTTGTTTACACCTTTTGACACGTTAAAGAAATCCTACAATGAACTTGTCTGATCGATCAGAGTTAATTGTCGACTTCAGATAATAGGTGCGAAAATACGCGTTCGGATGATTGTGGGGACCTGTTTATCACTTCGGATAAGCCATGGTATTCGGATTAGACGATTCGGATAATCGAGGTTTATTTACATTGAAATATATATAGAGGGAAATTCGGGACCGAAATTTCACTTCGGATAAGACCAGGTTTTCGGATAATCCGAGTTCGGATAATCGAGGTTTTACTGTATTATGATTGAGATGTGTAGTTAGATGTGTTGTTTAAATGATATGCATTCTATGTATGTTTATTTTTGGGGGTAAATATTAAGATTTACGACCCCGTTGTGATAGCGCATTAATTATATATTATACTACTCAAAATTTGATAAGGATCAATTTTTATTCTGTATGGCATTATCATCAATTTTTGATTACATACTTGAAATATGATTTTTGGTTATTTTCAAAGATATCTGCATTATCATGAGTGCAATATGTAATCCATACATTGAATCATTTGAGCGTAACGAGAGTCGAAATGAAGACAGGGTCAAAATTAGACATTTTATGGGTATGTCTGGGGAATAGAAACTTTGAGGAAAATGCGCAAAAGTGCTAACTTTTGTTTTTAGTATTGAGACTGGTGTCCTCGTGCATCAAAAACAGTCTGACATCAACTCCTCATGCTTCTAATGAGCCGTCCAATCTTAAATTGTGGGATTTGAGCCCGTTCCTCCGGAGGTTCCTCTCTGAGCTGTCTGGTGGATGTTGGCTGGACAGGATGCCCGGATATCGCTCTCTGTAGCATATCCCAGACGTGATCCTTATCAAATTTTGAGTAGTATAGATTCTTAATATAAGCGAAGATGGTAGCTAGAGTATGTGAAAAATACATATATGATTAAAACAAACGAGTCCATTGTTTCAGATTTGATTGAAATGCGTAAAATGCATGATGTCATCAGAACGTTCGAATTCAAGTGTAAGCCCGATTGTCACTGCCACAGTGCTGGTCCTGGTGACTCCCGGTGGCAAATAACAGGTATATCGACCTTAAATGTCTACCGCACAGTCATGTAGTGCTCACCAATAATCCGGAACCCTAATACCTAGTAGACAAAAATAAAAAAAATCCCTCGGGCAGATTTTTAATAAAAATAATTTAAGTTTGGAAGTAAGAAGAAAAAACACTAAACTTTTACATTTAAAATCGTTTTATTTGGACTTATAATTAAGTCATGATCATCAAATTTATACCTACATGTAGGTAATTTAATTCTCTGCTATTAAAATTTTATTTCATTAAATTTTTCGATAAACTGATAGAGTGATAAATATTTTCAGAGAGGCACTATAAATACCGTAAAAATTACCATTATTTCAATCGTTTGGTTCCACCTTAAGGACATATGAAATGATTAATTGTAATAGTCATTACTTTTACCGAACATGACTGCATTACAATTGTCTTTACCAAATGGTTTCATGCACATGCTTATAATTGAATATATATCTGACTTTTTTCATAATGTTGTGCATATCTTCAAATGCATATAATTAGTGGATGATTCATCTCATGTTATGTCGTTGCTTTATGTAAGTTTTTCCAAATTTCGTATGTACAACAACAGTAATAGACTTGCGAAACTATATCTATTTATGTGTGTTCAGCATTAAACTGAAAACACATAGTGATGTTTATTATTCACTGAACAAGTACCATGAGTGAATAACAAAATGTGACTGCAATGCGATATGAATGATGCTAAAATTGAATTGTACTGAAGGTAAAGGTACAATGTAAATTTGATTTACATTTAATATTTGATTACATTACATACTCTGATATATAAAAATGACTTAAGTCACTATAATAGTAGAAATGAATCAATTGGTTAATTTTGCTAAATCCAATAATCATGAATTTTGAAATCGCTGTCTTTAAAAAATCATTAATTTAATCTGTCGGTCATGAAGGCGTAAAGAAAGATTTGGTGAGAAAAGGCTGAAAGGAATTCTTTCAGTGATATAACTCCTATAAAAAATGCAAAGACAATTTACAATAACAAACAAACATTTGCAAAACTACATATACTTGTAATTGAGTTTGTATTTTGTAGCATTTCAAAAGAACATAAAATAATAAATCCATTGCACAAGGTAATTTAGTAAGACAAGTTATATGACCAAATGTATACGTATATAGGCAAATATTGAACAACTTAGTGTTACATTTACCTCTTAATCATTGTGTACATATATAAAACCATGCTGTCATGTTACTACTTTCAGTAAGACCTGTTTCAAATTCATCAGTAGCTGTGTCAACAGCTTAATGTGCATCATCCAGTGCCAATGCAGGAAGTGAGTCAATTTTAATTATAAATTCTCTAAGTACTGTTTTACATTCTCATGCAGGCAACATTAAAAAATATGAGGGTTTTGTCATATTACAAACTATTTGTCAGTTATAAAAATGCACTGTACAAATTCAACAGACACTTCATGGGTATGTTAGTGCAGTTCACTATTTTTTTTGTGTTTATTTGCTGCAGTTGGGTCTGCACCATGATCAGATATTTAAACCATGTGTACAGTTCAGGCTGTGAACAAAACTCTTGAGTTTATTTTGCATATATAGGTTAAAATGTTTCAATATTTAAATTTATACTGTTGTATATTTTGATTATTGAATTCTTTTCAGACAATTAAGAACAACTATCAATTACGAATTCTGCCCTAAACGACAGCACTTTTAAATAATGACAAACTTTCTTCTTCAGCTGAAAATTTTGTATCCTACCAATTTCATTGGTTCATATGTAGGTCAAAATCAATTTTCACAAAGATTGAATATTTCAATATAACAACTATCTCCTAATATGTCATTTTACTGCTTTCAGCAGAACCTGTTTCATCAACTGCTGGTTCTTAACCCCATGTGAATCATCGAGTTCCTTTGCAAGAAGTGAGTCAATCAAGTTTATGAACTCTTACATTACAATCTAGTTATTCTAACCAGATTTCCTGGACTTCATTTCAGCCTTTAACCAGTACTAATCGCATTCTATCCGCAAGCTTCTATCTTAAGCTACCCCAAATAATTTAGAGGTGAAGAACAATTTAACATATGATGTTATATCTTTAGTCATATTTGTCACTGACAGTGTGAGCCTCGCGCGGGGTTCGAACTCAAAATCTCTTGATCATTATATCAACGCTCAAATCACTGTGCTATCGGGCGGGCTATGATACACTTATAATTGTACTCACACTGTATTTTAAAACAACATTTCTGAAACTCCTTTATACCCAATATTTTGAACATTCGGTATCAAAAGCAGTGTGTGTGGTTGTATCCCTCACTCATGTGACAAAATTCTAGTGTGTCCAATAAGTCAAAAATGATAAAAGATTGGCAAAATAAACATAATAACAGGAATATGTATTTTCAGATGATGTTTAACAGACAAAAAAAAAAGAAAATTCAAGACCCTAAGGGAAAAGATAGAGGAGCAGACTTTAATTAATATTCAGTTAGACAATAAATGGATTGAAAGAGAAATGGAAATACAGGATGTGAAATTAAAGAAAATGAAATTAAAAATTGAATTGATGCAGCAGAAAAAAATCTTCTGTCAGCTGAAAATGTAGTCTGAGTTCAATGTAGTTGTTGAGAATGATGAACAGACATTACTATTCACAATTTCAATAAATATGTTGACTCAGACTGCATTCATTGTCTTCATATGCATTCATTACATTGTTTTGCATAAGGGTCTTCCCAGCCTAATACTGTACTTTTCTGACATATATACTTAAAAAATGAGTTATCATTTTGCTATGACAGTTACTTTATATACCATAAGCATATAAATTTATCGGTCGTAAAAGTTTCTGTTTGTTCTTTAACAGAACAATCCGATGCGTTTTCCTACCGTGCATAGCAGCTGTGCTTTCCCGCATTCATGTTATGCGCACGTCATAAAGTGACTTCACATGCTCTATATATTTCCAGTTTACAAAAGCAAAAATCACAGCAAAATGAGTGTTTTTCAAAGAAAAAGGGTTTCTTTCGTCAGTAATTATTATCTTTGGATAATATTAGCAATTGCTCGTTGTTTGCATATTCTTGTGTAACAAAAAGCTAATGCAAGGTTTCCTATATCTTTCTTTATCAATGTATATCGATAGTGTCTTATAGAATCTTTTTACCTCGATTTTTAAGTTGAAATCGATGTTCTTTATTCTTGAAAAATTGTGTCACAAACAATTTCAATGTGCCAATAATCAAAAGTACTAGCATCGCTTTTGAAAAAACTTATGGTAAATCATTTTCTATCATGGAAACCTATGAAATTGATTAATGTTTCTAAAATCCCTAGCCTTATAATATTTTGAGATAATAATTTTAGGTATTAGGTAGGAAGACCTGAATGCAGTATTTTCACTTATGCTTCCATTTCTCTTTCAATCGATTTGTTGTCTATGTTTATGATATGGTTTCTCATTGAAGTTCCATCTTGATGTATTCCAGTATTATTGTTATTTAAATTATCTTCATCATCATCATTGTCAATTTTCTCTGAATTTCTCATGATATCTCCTTCAGTTATGCCAATATTGTGCAACACTACGCATGCTACAGTATAAATGACTGCTTGTTCTGGTTGCGTTATCATTTCCTTATGGAGTATCTGAAATAAATGTACAGTATTATGTAACAATAGATGCCCAAGGACAACGAGTCGAGACTACTGTTAATCTTAGCGCTTGTGACCTTGACCTTTGAACTACAATTTCGGGTGACGTTCATGACATATCATCTCATTGAAGTTAACTTTTATACCTATTTATTTCAAAGTCCTTGAATGCAAACAGAAGGTACAATGAAGACAAAAAACATTTGATTGAAGAATTAATCTTGACCTTTGACCTATGGATCTGGGTGTTGCCCAGGACACTCGTCTCATTGTATAACGCAGACATTTTCAAATGTGTCAATGCATAAGGGAGGTACAGCCCAGACAAAGAAATCTGTACAGACTAACAGACTAACTAAATAACGGACATATACCTAACTCAGGGGTTGTAATATTCCCGAAATATTTCAACAACATTGATCGAGGTAATTGGTAATTTCTTCAGTGTTTTGTTAGAAATTGAGAAAATATGTGCTATTCCAATTTTTAAATACACACACACAAATTGACACAATCACTGACCATAATGGGAACTTTCATTTATTACATATCTGTTACAGTGAAAGATCTATTGTTTTCAGAGATTTTAGTTATTATCTTTTTGTTTTATTTTTAGAAGTTTCAATTGGGAATTTTTGTCTGTGAATTGGGACAGAAAGATACCATTTTTAATAGTGAATATAACCCAATATCAGCTAAGAAATTAGTCCAAAAAATCCCTGTGTATTAACTATTATCATCTTTTTAGAAATATGGAGAGAAAAACAGTGAGATTTTGAAAAAAAATCATGAATTTGTATTGCTGAAATGTATTACAGAAGAACCTGAAAATGCTCAAAATCGTTTTGCTTCGGGGGCATTGCCCCCCTGGACCCCCCACATGGGCTCTGCCCTCAACTCTGCTGGGGCCTGTGCTCCCCAGACGCCCGGCTAATTTTCAGGATTGAGAATCTTGTCCTGTTACAACCCCTGCTAACTGTCAGTGTGGCGACTATGTCAAGATGACCACAAGTGGGCTCGACAAAAACACTATGTTCCCATATACAATGCTATCTGATTGTAATTATATAGTCATTATTTAATTCCAACTGTGAACGTGTTCAATGAAACACTAATTCTTTGTTTACTTTAAGGTAATATTGCTGATCATTATATATGACATGTTGAATTTTACCTGAAATCTTCTTTTTAATATTCCAAATGTTTGTTCAATAAGCACCCTGGTTCGAGCTAGGGATCATTCATTGTATCTTGTCATTGCTTGGCCTATGGGGTTTAGTAATGGAGTCATCAAAAAAATCTGCAGGGATACCCAGGGTCTCCTAGCAATACACCATTCAAATCACCTGTTAGTAAAGAGCAAGTTATTCTTGAAATTGTATTTATTTTCAAATTTTGACCAAAGTATTACATGGTTTATCTGTATGCTTTGGTTAATGCTCAATAACCTTAACCATAGTATGAAATAGCGAACCGAAATCTCTACTGTAAAGACAGTTGTTTTGTGAATCCAATTTATGTAAAATGAAATTTAAAGTAATTATTTTGAAATTGGAAAAGTTGGCATTATTTCAAGAAATATTTTCAAAGGGAAGGTGCCCTTTACATGCTGCAAATGTATAACTTAGAAAACCCATAACTAAAATAAGGATGTTAAAAGCTTAATGTAATTGACTCTGGGATCTTGACCATTCTTTAAAGCCTGTAACCTTTTTATATCTTTTATAAAACATACGAGAATTTCTTCTACTATTATAAGAAAAATGCCGCACACATACAAATAAGCTGTATGCATCTTATTGTATATGATAATATTTCATTAATTTCTTTACCAAGTATCAACTATGTACAATTATACATTTGCTTTATGTTTGTCATTGCATATGATTGTTATAGATTGTACATTTAAAAGAGACATTATTGTATTCATTGTATATGGATGAAGTTTCTTTCCTCTCTCAAACTGCTGACATAGTGATGATCTTCTAAAAATTCTGCTGTCATGGACAGACCCAGGCCATGCGGCATAGCAACTTGTCACTTAAATGTAGGGTCACAACACATCTGCAGATAAATAGAGTCAATAGCTAAATATTTGCATCATTTGTTTATTGCATTTGTGTGATGATTCTTGTGGAGTTTCATTATTTTTGTGATAATCAATTAAAGTATAACTGAATGATTTTTATGTTGTTTTTTTTACAACTGTAACCTGGTCAACATTACCTTCAGAGTTATGTACATTTTTAACATATGAAGTTGAGCCCTTTATTGAAAAATTGTTATCGTTGTCAACATAAAACTTCATATGTTAGTGATGTTATTGAGAGTGTTTGTATAGAATTTCAGTGTGCAAGAGCCATAACTATTGATTTTTTTTGTCTTAATGTTCATGATTCAGGTTTGATTTAAAAGTGAGAGTTTGGACTAAGCAATCATTTTCATACTTCATTTATAATTATCATATATGTTGTATGTAAGTTATTTCTTCATTTATGAGAGACATTGGAAATGTATAACCATGAATTATGTTTATTTTTTACATGATGCTTATATTGTTCAATTTCATATTGCTTTATATTGTTTCATTTATAGTGAAAATGATAAAAACAAACATGCAGATGATGTCAACTGTGTCAATTTTAATATCAATACATAACTTAGAATAATGCAGCAATACACAAGCATCAGGTTCAATTGATGTACATGTTCAACATGTTAAGTTATACAATACAACCTCTTCAGAGCAACAACCTGTGGGAGATGCATATATTGGCCATTGTTAAGAGATTATTGGTCTACAGAGGTTAAATTTATAGTAAATATCCACTTAGTGAAATTTTGAAGGTGTTGTTATAGAGAGGCTGTTGCACCTAGAGAGGGCCGCTCTGGAGAGGTTGTACTGTAATTGTATCATATGTCAAAGAAGAGATATTTTATCCTCATGCTGATGTGAAATCAACCAAGTCACCAACCTATCATTATCTTGAGTCATGTAACTGTGCACCAACATTTTAAGGCTATCCTTAACAGAATTGCAGATTTAGGATTCTCTTGTACCCTGAGATCTCTTGAGGATCTCTTGAGGATATGGAACAACAACAACAGTTTAATTGTGACTTATTTTGTTAGTGTTAAGTTGTCAAATATTTTATAAATGGTTGATTTAGTTGTAGACTTTGTTTGTAGTAATTGTTGTTGTTATCCTATTTCAGGGCTCACTGTCCAGTTTTCTACTGTTATAACTTAAATATGTTTCTCAGGATTTAAAAAGCCTATTTTTATTTTACTCATTTTCTTTTTATGAACTCACTTTTACAAAACTATTTCAATAGGCATTTGATTAAAAAAAACATCCATGAATATAAAGACAAAAAAAGTTCCTTTGAACCTTTCAGTTATTATATATTTGGTTGTTTCAATGAGTTGGTTCCAACTTTGAGGCTGGTCATAACATGAGGTTTCTCTGTATACCTTTATAATATCCAGCTAGCTTATGGAAGGTTGATAGTTTAACACTGGCATATCCCTCGTGTCAACCTCCACTGTTAGAGCTGGAAATATGGTTAAATGACCTTGGCTGCACGTGTGATGTTAAACCCCTGCGGAACAAAAATGATTTTGGGAAGCGATTTTTGTCATTCTTATGTCACCATTTCTAATTGCATGGGCCCTATGCATACCACATATGCGTACCAATATATTTTTAGCTCACCTGAGCACAAAGTGCTCATGGTGAGCTATTGTGATCGTATAATGTCTGTCGTGCATGTGTGCGTGCGTATGTGTGTCAGTGTGTCATCAATTGCTTTAAACAACATCTCCTTCTTAACCAATTTGCCAATTTTAACAAAACTTTACAGGGATGTTCCTTGCATGAAGCTCTACCAATTTGAAAGTTGTTCAAAAATTTTAATTTCATTAAAAACTCATTAGAAAAAGCTTTAAAAATCTTCTTGCCCAAATCCACAGGGCCTAGAGCTTAGATATTTGGTGTGTAGCATTGTCTAGTTGACCTCTACCAAGTTTTTTAAATTATTGTTCTAGGGTCAAAATTGGCCCCGCCCCAGGGGTCACTTGAGTTTAGACTTATATGGGGAAAATTTAAAAGTCTTCTTGTCAGAAACTACAATGCCTAGAGCTTATATATTTGGTGTGTATCATTGTCTTGTGGACCTCTACCAAGTTTGTTCAAATTATTTCCATAGGGTCAAAATTGGCCCCGCGCCGGGGGTCAATTGATTTATATAGGCTTATAAAGGAAATTTTTAAAAAATCTTCTTGTCCGAAACCGCATGGCCTAGGGCTTAGATATTTGGTATGTAGCATTGTCTAATAGACCTCTAACAAGATTCTTCAAACTATGGCCCTGTGGTCGAAATTGGCCCTGGCTGGGGGTTTACTCTATTTTATATATGCTTACATAGACAAATTACAAAAAAAATCTTGTCAGACTTTGCAAGGCCAAAAGCTTAGATATTAACCACTCTGGCCCTGGGGTAAAAATTGGCCCCGTCCCTGGTCACTTGATTTTTCATAGGGTGATGATGTTTTCCCTCAGGATCTTTTTTTCTGGTGAGCGATATAGGGCCATCATGGCCATCTTGTTTAGAATACAACCTTTCTTCTTTATAAGCAAGGAGCGATACATATAGTTCAGCAGTCATTTGTGTATATTCTCAATGTGTTTCTAAATAGTATTTCTGCTGAGAAATAAATTAGCAAAATATTAACAAAAGTGACTGATTCCTATTGAAGCTTGTTGTCGTACTTATGTATAGGAAAATGCTTCTTTCACAATGGTATTTAGTGCATGTTCAAATGAGATTACTATTCGAAATAAGAGTAGAGATGTAAATGTCTGGTTCTTCTGCATCTTTTATCCACTCTCTTGGGTGTCAGTAAGGCTGTTAAACAACAGCTACACAAACAAAAAAATCAATGTCGTTCAAATTTGTACAGTCAAACAAAATTGTTTATTTTAGGTGGTGCATTGGAACCTTGTGCTCAAGGCCATTATTGTCCTGAGATGACCACATCGCCTGACCAGTACCTATGTCCAACCGGGACCTTCCAGCCGGGACTTTTACAAATAGTGTACTAGAGTCCAAGTGTTCATCATGTACTGCTTAATACAACTGTATAGGTAAGTATGCTGAGACCCTAAAGAGGTCCTAGATTTGAATTTTGTCTTTAACTCAAATATTGATGATGAAGTCTTTTTTGGATGCGTTCATTAAATGATGCTGAGGCATATATAGTGATTGCCTTAACGCAGTGTCTTGTTTAATTTCTATGAGTAGGTAGCATTACCGCAAACAAAATATTTTTTTAATGATGACCTTACATTTAATTATAAATCTTTAGGGCAGATAAATCAATAACTTATTATGTTCATTCATGAACCTTTGATGAACTTTTATTAACAATTCATGAAACTTCATGAACCGATGAGGTTATGAACAACCTCACGAATTGTTCATGAACCATCCATCAAACTTGGCTCATGAAATATTGATGAATTATTTTGATGAACCTTGATGAACTTTCATGAACAATTCATGGAACTTCATGAACTTTTCATTAACATCATCAATTCATGAACAAATTCTCTATAGTCATGATATACAGTGAGAAATTACTAGCTACTGCAAATTTTGAAAACCCATACAAATTCAGTGCCTTCAGTGCTTTGATCTGTATACTGTTGTACTATATACTGAGCTTCTGACTATGGGTCATTATGTAATCTTTCTACACTGAGGGACAATACACTAGTCCAGCACTACAACTGTGAATGAAACTATTTCATGCATGTATTGATTGAAAATGCTGTGTGGATGATTATTATTATAATTATTATACTTGTTAGTTTTACCGTTTAAATTGCCAAAATATTTCCAATGCTTTCAAGATTGACTGAATCCTGCAATATATCTCCAACTTATATCAAAACTGTAAAGTCTGCAGTGTATACTTATCCAACAACTGGTACTACTTTTCAACTTGGATGAGAGGCGTCACTGTTGTTGTAACTATAGTCCATTTAAAGTTGCATGCTAATGAGGGATTAGTCTCATTTCGATATTTAGGTGTAACAGGTAAACCCGTTATAGATAATTAAAGATAGAGAAAACATAAGTACACTTGCCTCAATAGCGTAAAGGTTAGTGCTGATGATTTTGAGATATACATCATTTTAACCATTGGTTTGAACCTAGTTAATGTCATTTTATAACTATATTTTGTATGTTTGTTTTTCTTTTGATTATTTGAAATCCTTTCATTTTGTATTGTTTATTTTTTTTTCATTATTTTATTACATGTATATCGTTTCAAAACAATTCAAACATGTAAATTCAACATGCATCATCGCATTCACTCGCCGTCGCAAGAAGTGATTAATAACAGTAAACAGACATCTCCTTCTCTACTGCATACTGCATGATGTATATTTTATAGTACACATTATTGTGTATATGAAACAAGATATTAATTTTGATCTTCACAATTTGAAGGGTAATTCTTGAAAGTCAAAAAGAAATTGCAGTTTCGAATACTATATAATTTATGTTAATAAAAAAAAAGAAAATAAATAAAAGCATTTTGGCAGTTTTGAACTCATGGCCGTTATGAATAAAAAATCATAGCCTTTACCTCTGAGCCACGGTGCGTTACGATAGTGTTTTGTTTATGTATTACAATATAAAGTCATTTCAACTAGTAAATAACCTGATCTACCTCGGAAAATGTAAATGTTTACAACGGTTTTCATTTAACTTTAAATCAACTGTACATAATGTGGTGTATACCTATGGCAACTTCGTTCCTAAAAATGCTACACTGGTTGCTGTGTTATTAGAGTTAACCTTATAACTCTAAACCTAATTAGCGGAGAAAAGTAAAAAATTCCAAACATGGATAATATAACTAAGAGATACCAGACTCGAATGTCATTTTCCTATCATTTAGTTTTAAGTATGCGATTCTTTTCAGACAAAACAAAACAATCTATTTTAGATTCTTTTCAAGATGTTGTAACCATTTTGAAATCACGCGCTTGTCATTGTGAAGCCTGACTACTTTTTACACATTGACATAGGATTGGAAAGGAATGACAACTCTGGATAGAGATTGTCATTTGGGGTCAAAATAAGGTCAAATTTAATGAAAAATTTTGAACACACCAGAGATTATTGTTATGATTGGATCTTCATGAAATTTTGTCAGAATGTTTGTCTTAATGACGTCTTAGACAAGTTCGATAAAGGGTCATTTGGGGTCAATAATTAGGTCACCGGGTCAAATCTTAGGAAAACTAGTGAACCCTCTAGAGATTACTGTTTGTATTGGATCTTCACCAAATCTTGCCTGAATGTTTGTCTTAATGATATCTTAGACAAGTTCGATAATGGGTCAACTGGGGTCAAAAACTAGGTCACCAGGTCAAATTTTAGGAAAACCTTTATGAATGATTTTCATGTGAGCAATGTAGAGTCATCTTGGCCCTCTTGTTTTATGATGTTGGCCTGTCAGCAAGTAGTCAAAAGCAAAAATTAGAATATTATTTTCATGCCCCCGTATCGATAGATCGGGGTCATATTGTTTTTGGTCTCTCTGTTTGTCTGTTTGTCTATTTGTCTGTTTGTCTGTTAGTCTGTTTGTACCAAACTTTAGCCTTGCCTATAAAATCAAAACGCTTGCACCTACATTCATCAAACTTCATATGTAGGTTTCTCATGACAACCTCTACAGGACCTGTGCATTTTCAGGTCAGTAGGTCAAAGGTCAAGGGGTCATTGTGTTTAAAAAAAATCCTACATTTCTTTTAGGATACTACTCCTACAATTTTCATGGGATTTTGACGAAACTTTCACAGACTTGTTGTTACCAAGAGCCCCTACACATATATTCCGTTTTTATCTCACATGTCACAAAGTGACAAAGTGAGATATAAGGTTCACTCTCCGTCCAGCGTCGTGCGGTGTGCGTCAGGTGTCGTCAAACTTTATGTTGTGACCACACTAGGGGCCACATTTTTGGCTCAAATTTAGCAAAACTGGGTCAGAACGTTAATATCAACAAAATCTCGGACGAGTTCGATATTGGGCCATTTGGGGTCAAAAACTAGGTCACCAGGGCCAAATAAGGGAAAACCTTGTGAACACTTTAGAAATCACAGTTTTGACTGGATCTTCATGAAACTTTGTCAGAATGTTTATTCTAATAATATGTAGGTCAAGTTTGATAATGGGTAATTTCTGTAGTAAAATTAGGTCACTAGGGCAAATTGCTGGAAAACCTTGTGAACACTCTAGAAGTCACTGTTTTGATTGGATGATCATGAAACCTTGTCAGAATATTGTCTTCATAATATCTTGGACGAGTTCGAACATGGGTCATCTTTGGTCAAAAACTAGGTCGCTAGGTCAAATCTTATGAAAAACCATGTTAACACTGTAGATTTCACAGTTATTATTGGATCTTCACCAAACTTTGTCAAATCGTTTGTTTTAATGATATAACGGTCAAGTATAAATATGGGTCATCTGGGGTCAATAACTAGGTCACCAGGTCAAATCTTAGGAAAACTTTGTTAACACTGTAGATGTCACAGTTTTAATTGGATCTTCACCAAACCTTGTCAAAATGTTTGCCTCAATAATATGTGGGTCAAGGATGAACATGGGTCAGCCGGGTTTAAAAACTGGGTCACAAGGTTAACTCTTAGGTAAAAATCTTGTAAAAGCTCTAAATGTCATGGTTTTGGTTGGATCTTGGCCAAACCTTGTCAGATTGTTTGTCTTAATGATATTAAGGACAAGTTCAAATATGGGTCACCTAGGGTCTAAAACCAGGTCACAAGGTCAAATCTTAGGAAAACCTTATTAACACTGTAGATGTCAAATTTTGATTGTATCTTCACCAAACCTAGTCAGACTGTTTGTCTTAATGATATGTAAGACAAATTCGAACATAGGTCGTCTGGGGTCAAAAACTAGGTCACCGGTTCAAAACAATGTTTTAATGAGTGAACAGTGATTGTCATGTGAGCGATATAGGGCCATCTTGGCCCTCTTGTTTTTTATTCAATCAATTGTGACGGAATTATGGCCCTTTGTTTATTTTGTGCGATTGTAATAACGAAATACTCTTGTTTCCTTCTTTTCTCAAGGGATTTTAATAAAACTTTCATGGAACTATTGTTATCAAGATACCCATTGCATGTTGTAAAGGTTTTAGGATTTGATAATTTTTGACGGAATTATGGCCCTTCGTTTATTATGTGCATAAGTATGTAATATATACAGAAATACTTTTGTTTGCACTACTTCTATATTTCTCAAGGGATTTTGACCAAACTTTTATAGAACTATTGTCACCGATTTCCCCAACACATATTTTGCTGGTTTTATGATTCGATCATTTTTGAAGATTTATGGCGCTTAGTTTATTTTGTGTCCTAAATTTCTTCTATGATACTACTCCTACATTTCTCAAAAGAATTTGATGAAACTTTCACACTCATTGTCACCAAGAAACCCAGCACATATATTTCGAGTTTTGTGATTGGATGGTTTTGGGCGGATTTATGGCCCTTTGTTTATTTTGTGCATATGCAGTAGAGAAATACTCGTCTGTGCACAACTCCTCCTAAATTTCTCATGGGATTTTTACCAAACTTTGATAGAACTATTGTCACCAACTACCCCAGCATATATTGTATTATAATAGCGTTTTGTGATTCGATCATTTTTAGCAGATTTATGGCCTTTGTTTGTCTGTACCAAACGTTAACCTTGCCTATTACATCAAAAGGCTACTGCCTACAATCATCAACTTGATATCTTGGTTCATCATGACAATCTCTATAGGACCTATGCATTTTCGAGTTAAAGGGCACACGGAGGGGGCATTGTGTTTTTGAAACACATCTTGTTCTAATTTGATAAAAGCGAACAGCAAATCCGATGAACAAATAATTGAACTGGTTTGGCCTTATCATCCTAAGTAATATACACAACATATTCTACACTGGTCAATTTATTGTACAAGGGTTTGCAGTAATTTTTTTAGCTCACCTGAGTGTGAAGTATTAGACTTATAAGTATAGTATTTTGTCTGTCGTCTGTCTGTCATAATTCTCCAAACAACTTTCCTCTGAAATGGCTCTGTCAAATTTGAAGAACCTCCACAGGAATAATCTTTGGGTGATCCTTCACAATAGTTGCTAAAGGAATGTCACTCCATGCTGTACTCTGGTTTCCATGGCAACCAAAAGGAAAATCTTGAAAAATCTTGTCTTGAACCACATGGTCTAAAGCTTAGATATTAGCCATGGAGCGCCATCCAGAGACCATCTAACAAAGTTGCTAAAATAATGTACCTGGGATTAAAATTGGCCCTACCCCAGGGGTCACTTGTTTCATATAGATTTATATAGGGGGAAATATAAAAAAGCACAAGGTTTAGAGCTTAGATATTTTGCATGTAGCAGCATGTAGAGGCCCTCTTACAAAATTGCTAAAAAGTGATATCCCTGAGATCTTATTTTCCGATACTTTTTACTTATTGCAGCACACATTTAAATCAAATTCATAAGTGATATTGCCACAACTCATTTCTCAGGTGAGCATTGCAGGGCCACTTGGCTCTCTTGTTTGTTAATCATTTTGTTTACACAGCAGATTTAAATTTCAGTATAAAACGGTTCAGTGCTTTCCTATCATCCCATTTGTCAACCAGTTTTTGATGCAAAATTCTCATGCTTCTTGAAAAGTGTACACACGTTTGTAAGGAGAACCAGTTTTCGATCAGATTGTTAGCGGACAGGCACATGGTAGGTTGATATTTTACTAATGAAATTAATTTTAGGTCACAGGTATGTGAGTTTTATACAATTAAATTATGAATTCTTTCTTCAGATGATTTTGTATTACTATTTTATAGTTTGTTTAATTTTCTTCAATTTCTTTGTTAGGATATTGTAATGTTATTGCTTGCTGAATGTTGTAAAAAACTTACTGACCATGTCTCTTTATGTGAGAAAGTAGGCAGTTGCTTTTAACTTTTCCATGTGCTTTCAAGTGACCAAAAAAGTCCAAACCTACCTATCCTATTGTAATGAACAAGTAACCAGAAAAATACATATTTCTTTTATGCCTAAGGAGAATCAGGTGGTTATTTGAATGTTATAATTAGCGCTAAATATAGATATTTTGTAGTTGATGTTTAAGCTCGGTTATTTAAAATAGATTTACTATTTTACTGGCAGTATTATGTATAACAATAAAACATCATCATAAGTGCTCATGCAATGACTTATTTCAAATCTAACATTCTTAAGCTGGACAACAATTGGTTGAATTTTTAACTCACATGAGCCAATGGCTCAGGATGAGCTTTTAGGATCGATGAATGTTTTGATTATGTTCAATTTTGGGCAAGATGTGATAAGTATTTCCAGAGTTATGGACCCTTGACTTAGAAAATTTGCTTTATTTTAACCTGTTTACATTCTTCATTTCTTCACCAATATTAAACATATCTACAGTTAATGTGTATTACCTAAAGGTCTCTGAGAGTTTGATATGAACCAGTGCTTGCAGAGTTATAGGCCCTTGACTTAGAAAAATTGCTATATTTCAACTTTATTACATTATAGCATCTTGATTTCTTCACTAATCGTAATCATATTTACCTAGCATCCATTATTCATGTAAAAAAAATCTGGTTTGATCAAACTCTATGTAGAAACTGGGCATACAAGATGAAGAACTATATCACCTGGTCATTAATTATAGCGTAGTTGTTCTCAGGTGAGCCATATAGGGCAATCTTGGCCCTCTTGTTAAAATACCCTTTAATGGACCCATGATATCAATGTTTATTTTTAAATTTATCATTTTATATTAAAGTCGTTGGCAACAAGAACAGTGAACAATTCTAGGTATGGTGCAAGTGAATGAATAGACTTGTATTTTTTGAGGCCTGTGTTCTACAAATGAAGACTTGGCCATCAGTCCAAGGTAGGTGTTAAAAATTGCATACTCTAATAATTATCACTCAGCGTGTCGATGACTTTATCATAAATATTTGTTGGTTGTACTATAGTTGTCCACAATAGTTCAGTACATGTAATATACCAGTGGCAGGGATGTTATTTTTCATCTGCAAAATTTTGTGGTTTTGATCATCCCTGGAACCAACTGGGGCCCTAGCAGCCCTAAGCTCCCAGCTTGATGAATTTAATATTTCTCATTTTTGCCATCCCACTTTACACTCAAGGTAACCTGCAGCGGGCAGTAAACCAATTAGATTCTGTACCAATACTTACCTTGCTCTCCGCATGCAGCAGTCTACTTCTCTACATGTAATAAGTGTTCAATTTCATAGAAAATATGAAAATAAGATTGAAATTATGCGGGTTTTTTTTGCAGATTGGTTGTCAGAACTTGAGAAAAATGAGAATGAAATCAACTACTTCTCATCTTTGTGATGCTGCAATGGAAGAGCCTTCCCATGATACTTCTGTACTGTTCATATGTCTGCTTCAGGTATGTAGAGCCTGGTAGAGTTTCATAGATCAAATATTGTCTCTCCATATTAGCAATGAACAATGTTTTCTTCTTTTCAAGTTTTTTTCTATTGAGCTGTCAGTTAAACATGATGCCCATACCATGTTCTTCTCAATGATATGTGTGGGACAATATTAGTAAACAAACGCTCAACAACAAACACTTTCTTCGGAAAGTCACATGGTATAGGCACTGAGTTAAAGGTAAATTACTGAAATATAATTGACCATTGGTACTTTCTTAGGTTTTATGAGGGTATAAAGCTGTCTCAACTAAGATTTAAAATCGTATATGGGGCTTTTTGTTTAAAGCTAGAAGTACAGCCTGTTCCCATGAATCACTGTGATAGGTCCAAACTCTATTGCCATATCATAGGCTGTAGTCTTAAGATTCTGTTTAATGAAATTTACCCTGAAAAATGATTTTGCTTGATTATGAAAAAGTCTTGAAATTTGATGGAATTTTTTTGCTCATTTTGTCAACAGTATAATAACATGCCTAAGTGTACAAAGCTATGTCTGACAAGATATGCTGCATAAATTTCAATAAGTATATAATTACATGGTTTTCATAACCTTGAAGTGTTTTCTGAAATGAGTTTTACCAAAGACTGTCGGTGTAATTTAACAAACGTGATTGTTACAAGTTCAATTCAAGCAGCATTTGCTGAATTCAAACATGCCTACTCGACTCCATAAATGCATTTTACCTTGGAAAAGATGAAAACTTCTGATTAAAGAAGGAAAATGTTTAATTTTGTTGATTTTTAATTTTCGAGTTATCTCCCTTGTATTTCTCTTTATATTCTGAGTCAAAAGAGAAAGTATCCACTCTTATGTATCTATCGATATTTAGAAAAGAAATATACATTCGAATTTCTTCTTTTCATTGAAATCAAGAACAATCATTTTTTATATCCTGTAAACAGTGATCTTTCATTTAAATAAACTGGATCGATATGACATAAGAGTAGATTTCCAAAGTAACAACTGTTTTGATAAATCTGCACAGGGATGCTATATTACAATATAGCATCCCTGATCTGCATTTGCTGCATGGGGTGTATGTGCAAAACAAGATAAGCAAGCTATGCAGCTTAGCGCTTGGCTGATTATTGATAAAACCAAGGTTAACAGGCCACTCCAACAAATACATTGTATATTGGTTATTTGGGCGAATTATTTATATCAATGAATTTTCTTTTAAAAAAGTGGATACTTTCTTTTTTGGCTTAGTATAGAAACTTATTAAAATTCACAGGTAGCTTCCAATATTCTTTATAAAAATTTAGGTACTTGGGGGTGTGATTCTTATCACATACAAACTGTTAATTTGCCAATTAAAGGTCTGTCAGATATAGCTTTTAATACACTTAACAAAACTTGATAGACCATTTAAATTTCAATACCTGACTTCAATGAATATCATATGGTGTATTTATTTATAATGTTTGAATTTGTAATGGTTGACTTTACATGTACATAAAGCTCTCGCTATAAGAAATTCAATTTTGAATATTAATAGGTAATGATTAACAATTGTGAGTTTCTGTTATGTTCATCCTTATTGTATTGTATATTATATAATTTTTATATCATGACTTTATGTATTTCACTCATATATGAATAATTTGACCCATTATCTGTGTAAATATTCATGTGATTTATACATTTGTACTTGTATTTTTTTCTGATATGGATTATGTACTTTGTACATATCTGAATAAATTATCTATTCTGTTCTGCTCTGCTAATGTGTAACTCAAAGATTACAATTTGACTTCTGCTGAATTTGCAGCTTTATTCTACGATTGTGGAACAAACTCTTATAATGGCTATGAAGGTCATGTTCAGCTGTACCTTCACCAGTATCCATGGAAACAAAACAACCCAGTTCTTCATTGAAGAAGATTACCTTTCTAATGAAGATAAAACAATAAGATGATAATGTGTACTAAAGATCAGATAGTGATTACAGGCAGGAAATCAAGAGGTAGTTTTATTGTTCATAGATTTCCTTAATATATACAGTGTAGCCTCCATGAATGGTCACCTCCAAACAACAGCCAACTCCTTATTACAGCCAGTATACTAGCAACCTAGATTGATGTTTTACTCTATTTTCACTCTCCTCAACAACAGCCACCTCCTTACAATAGCCATCCTTGTCATTCCCATTGGTGGCTGTTGTAGGGAGGTTGCGCAGTAAATTCTTATTGCTATTGTATGGTGACATTTTTCTGCGTACACTTAGTGAGATAATTTTCATGAGAAAATGTTTTACTTTCATCAAGGACATATATACATACATGTATTTGCAACTGCTAAAAATAGCTAAAACAATATTGATAGGCAATCCCACAATCCATTGCGATACTTGACAGCTGTAACCAAAAAATAAATGTAGGTTTAGAAAGTGCAACTTTTTTCAGGTCATTTTTTAAACTCTTTGTTTGTTGTATACAGAAAATAAATGTGTTTTATTCAGAAATAGTGCGTTTCAAACTGTAAATACTGAAGTTGCGAATCTATGTATGTATAAAAGTCCTTGCTTTCATATTTTTCGTCCACACAGGTGGGTTAGGAGATAGGGTTCCATTTAAGGTGCATCGCAGGTTTTCAATATGGGTTTAAATAAGTTTCATTGGTGCGAAAACGAAGTCAATGACCATATGTTCTTATTTTTTTCAAGTTTTTCAAATTGTTTAAAGAATCTGTACTGCATTTTAAAAAAAATCATTGGGCTGTTTCAGTATTGATGCGAATGAGAGATTAATGTCTCATTTTTTGGCATTGTAAATTGCCACCCCTACAGAGTTTGATTGTTGTCTTTTAAGATTTATTGACGGCAAAATATAACATTATTGTATTTTTCGAATTTGGAAATGATTCAGCATTGCAATTATATAAATTGCATAACTTAATATACAAAATTAATAGAGCAATGAATGTGAAAATCAACAAAAAATATACCGCTCCGCTAGGTGGCGCTTTTTTAGTGATTTCCATGGGAATATCTTTTGAATACCGGTATATCATTTCTGCCTTAGCCAATACCTTAAAGGATGTTCATGCAAAATTTCTTTATTGTGCGTTGACTTCTGAAAAAATGACCATTTTGGGTGAGGAAACCTGCGACCCACCTTAAAGTCAGAAAATCTTATTATGAAAATCTATCAGATCTAAATAAATCTAAGTAATCTAAATAAATTATGCAGAAATATGCCACTATACTAATGCCTTAATGAATAAATTTGTGACATAGTCAAATATTAACCCTGATAAACTCAAGTTAATCTTTCTGTATTCATTCTTTATGAACTAACACTGCTGGTCCTAAAGTGAAATCATCATGCAATCAAAGTACTGGAAGTTCTAATGGAAACTGAACTAAAATTTAATAGACTAGCACTGCAACATAGAATGGATACTAGTTTAACAATTGCATGGTGGATGTAGTAAAACATAGTACTTTAGTCTGCATCAAAATTCATGTGCACCTAGCTTAAGTAACAGCTATAGAAAGCTGTCTATTGTTCTGTTTCCAATAATACTGTGGTACAATTAAGATTTTAAAACCAGTCTTTGATACAACAAAGATTTTGGAACCAGTCTTTATTACAACAATTATTTGGGAACCAGTCTTTGATACAACAAAGATTTGGGAACCAGTCTTTGATACAACAAAGATTTGGAAACCAGTCTTTGATACAACAAAGATTTGGGAACCAGTCTTTGATACTACAAAGATTTAGGAACCAGTCTTTGATACAACCTAGGGGAATTTGACATTTCTAAAAAAATTATGTTTAATTCCCCACCCTAGAGACAACCATATTTGTCTAATCCCCAGCCTAGAGCCTACTTGGTCTATCAAATGCGACATGGATGTAAAACCTGGCCAAAATCCATTAAGTCATTAAGTTTATCAAATTCCCGCCTGTCAAAAACGGGCAAAATATTGAAAGATGCATAATTAGAAAACAGTGCCGAAGCAACCAATGAGGGAATAAAGTTTGTGGACTTGTTTGTATTTTCCAGATTTACCGTCTTAGCTCCAGTGGGGATTTCAGATATGCAAAATTTGTTTTGTAAGATTTTCTGCTTGTTCACTGCTTATTGAATGTCTCTCTATTTTCTAGATAATCCAAGAAAAATGTTCTGCAGTAACCAAGAAAATCTTATGACCAGTTGCTGGTAAGTAAATAATATGTCTTATATATGATCTGAATCTTGATGAGATTATAATGACTAAAAACTTGGGTGATTTAAAACAGTCATTAATTAGTTCATGACTGACAATACTATCTGACAGTATTGAACCAAGGAAAACTATTAAAAGATATTCTTAAAAAAGCAATATTGTGAAGCCTGGAACTTTAAGTTCTGCATTATTTATAAAAAAAATAAGCTTGAAGCCAATGATTGACTAGACCTTTCACTGAGTTATGGCCCTTTGCTTTATACAATAGGTAAATTTTGTCTAAACCATTTCTCAGCAACTACATACAGGAATTCAGCGAAACTTCTTAGAAGTGATTAGCAGTTTGCCAAGTTGTGCATGTCCACCATAGGTTTTGTCTAAGTAAATTTTAATGAGTTATGGCCCTTATGATGTAGCTTTTTATACCTCCAGCATCTATAATGCAGGAGACATATAGTGATTGTCCTGTCTGTCCTTCCATCCATCCATACGAGAACACCTGAATACTTAGTCAGTTACTTACATAGTTTATATAATATACACTTGTCCAGTTACTTGCTTAGTTATGTATGATGCAGGAGGCATAATTATGGTGATTGTCCTGTCTGTCTGTACAAGGTTAAGTAGATTTTACTACTGTTGTGTCAGTAGTGTTTTTATATTTCTTAAATCATAATGTTCTAAAAGTTGTTGATTTCTGATATAATGTTAATAAAACAAAGAAACACTATTTAAAGGTCTATTGTACTGTAGATACCTGTATGAAGTTATTTCTGTTTTATTTTTTATCTGATGTTTTTGTAGGTGATACAGGATACAATCTTGGATGTAGGTATGGTTTACTGTGAAATCTTTCAACACAACAATGGAAAACAAACAACTTGCTTAGAGAAATATCTTCAATAAGACAAATTTTGCAATTACCTTCTGTAAATGTTCCATGAAGATCAACTATTTATTGTACATTTTTGTGCCCCACCACTTTTTTTGGGGGGGGGTTATAGTTTTGTATACATTTGTAATACTAGCTATCTTTGTTTTTGACTCCACATGATTGATTGTACTTAATCCTAGATACTGATCTCAATCTACTGAGTATCATGATTGAATTTAATATCTAGATGTTATTACTGTCCTAAGGAAGAGCATTATTATATGCAAGAATGACATTGACACAAAAACATGTGAAATTGTCATATAGGCATAATCAATTTGCAAAAAATGAAAATTCTTAATTTCTGCCTGTGCATTGTTTATATTGTTCAACCTCTCCCAAGAGCAGCCTTCTCTTGAGCAACAAACTCCCTTTTGAAAACAGCATACTTTAACTATTAATTCAACCTCTCTAGAGCAACCATCCTCAACAACAACATAATTTGCTACCCCAAAAGGGTGTTGGTTTATAATTGTAGTATTTATACTTTATAGTGAAATTTTATCAAACTGTCAAAACTTAATAATTACACGGTTGCTAAATTTATGCATTCTCTTCTTTTAACTTCATACAACAGTCGGAAGTTTTTATTTAGGAATGTCCCACTCCTCATGTTTATATTCTAGTAATTTTATATGTAGCACATTGTTAAACACATGATTGTACATTGAACATCTTATCATATAAATTACGAAAGTAATCAAAGCTAAAAATAAATGCAGCTTTGACAGTTTAATAAAATGACATAACCACATCTACAATATTCAATTACCTCCCTTGTTTTGAATTGGCAGCCAAATTTCTTATGTGTTTAATAAAAAAAAAAATAGTTATTGAACAACTCAATTTACAAAATATAACTTAATCATGAAGTTGGAAAAATCATAAGCATATCAGGTTTAAGAAAATGTAGTTGTCATATACGAATATCAATTTTTAACAAAAATATAACTATCTTCCATCAATTCTCAGCCAAGAGAGGTATATATTGTAGATGTGGGAACTATGTATACTTGTTTATTAGTCTGCAGCCTCTATTATAATAAGAGTTTTAGAAACTCAATTAAATTTCGTGAGAACACTTGGTACAATTTATTCTGAAATATATTTGTTTGTTGTATTAGAATCATTCAGGTTGTCATAAAAATGACTTTTCTGACCATATATTGTATTATTGAAGATCATTTGTTATGACATAACATCATTACAAGTGTATAAATAAACTGTAAGACTTGGATCTTTTGTTAGTATTTTTTATTCAAGATAATCAGTAATTTTGTGACAAGTACATCATTTTAAAAATCAACATGAAAAAATAATTTAACACAAATTTAATAAGCATCACACAATATGAAAACAAAGTAAATAAATGTGAAGAAAGCAGAAGTAAAAAAAAAAAAAAGAAAAAAATTTGCCCACAAAGACGGCAAAATTTTCATAATTGCCTACACTTTATATAGACCACCAAACGTGTAAGGGTCGGCCTTGTGTATCTCATTTTTAACATCTTGTTCCTAAATAATCACCATGACATTATTTTTTAAATATTCTACTGAACATATTACTCACAAATATTACTGTACATCCCTAAATTATTGCATTATCACATCACATCAATAACTATTCTGTTTAACAATCATATAGTTACATACACAATACATCAAGAAATATACTACTCCAAATTTGATAAAGAACACTTCCTCAATGATTGCATGTATAATCCCAACAAATACACTTAACAAAACTTATAACGTCCCTTTGTAAAATATATCAACAAAAAATGTGTTCTATTGATTGTTACCCCGTTACTTCTCTATAATTATAAAAATTTGCACCTGGTAAGTATGAATCTTCGTAGCAATTTTTTAAATTGATGGACACATTACAGAAAAACACAAAATGGGGTGGATGTCCATTGAGGGAATTTTTTAAGGGCCAGCGCTGTCGGCCTTATTCAGCAAGGATCCTGTACTTACAGGTACATTTAGATTTCAATTAATATTTAATTTATTTAACACATCAAATTAAACCAACCAATAAGTTAACATATGAAATAGCTGTGTTTAAGTTTTATACATGATTTTGCAATGTTGTTTACTAGAAAATAATTATGATATGTCTTATAATGTGCCCAGTCTGTATTGCTGCAGTATTTAGTGATATATCTACCTTCATTAAACAAAAGAAAAAAACACTGTATTTTTATCTTAGAAATTCCAATTGTTTTCTCCAATGTCACCAAAAAGTATTGAATGTCATGTAATTGTAAAAATGTATAGTGAATTAAGTTAGGTTTTAAAGCAATTCAGTAAATTTAATCTGGTGTTATGTATGCTAGCATTTCCAAAGGGTCATGTCACATAAAAATATCCTTACAAAAAAAAATCTTAAAAAAAAATTATAAAAATTATTTTTATGTGACATGACCCTTTGATCATTTCATGTAAGTCATTACAGCTGTCAAATATATTCATGAAAATTTAGTTAGTGGAAAATATAAGTGTATATTAATGTCTTTTCTACATTGACAGAATCTTTGAAGTAAGAAAATGACTGCTTGACTGAATGCCAAATACATTTGACAGCTATAATGATATACGTAAAATGGTAGTAGAACGGGAGTCCTCCCTGAATAAGACCGGTGCGGTCCCTTTCCTCAATGGACATCCATCTCATTTTGTTTTTCTGTAATGTGGCTTAACATTCTATCGATTTCAAAAGATATTTTGAAGATTCATACTATACTTGCCACGTGCTGCACTTGCAAATTATATGTTTTATAACTGCAGAGACATAACAGGGTAAAAATCAATAACATGCATATTTTGTTGATAAAGTCATGTAGCTTGAATTGTTAGAGATGTGCACTAAAAATTTGAGCTCCAAATATGAAAAAAAATATATGAAATATACATATTTTACTAAGGGGACATTATAACATCCAAGTTTTCTTAATTGTAGATAGTATGATAACTAGATGATATACAGATATGCTTCAATGGACAAATTTTGTTTGATTTTTTCACTGGAATATGATGCCTAAATGACCAATTTTTAATCAAATCTAATCATCAGTAGTATTAAAATTTTGAAGCAATTACTTCAAGCAATATTGCTAGTGACCCTTATCAAAATTTTGAATGGTATATACATGTAGTTAAAATATTAATGTGACGAAGTAAGTAACTAAATGTAAGATACTTTCTTAGTTGTATGCTACTAGAGCTATTAGCCAGTATCTTAACCAGTCACCTTATCACCCTTGTAATATCTTAATTAAAATAGCCATATTATGCAAGACATGACTAAGTCTATGAGACTATAGGTAAGTGACTATAAGTGTCAGATGCTTACATAGTTTACTATATACAATTAACCAGTCACTTACCCTATTTTATACGCTTGGTCAGTGATTGACCATGTATATAACTGATTTAGTGTAAGTAACTAAAGTAAGTTACATCTGACCAAGTGTATATAACCTGCTAAGTGACTAACTCTATTCTTAACAAGTATTTTTGAATAGGTTATGTAAAAAACTAAGTCTGTCGCTTACCCTATCATAAATACATTAGTGACTGGTTGTGTCTATAATACCATAAGGGACTGGTGACTAAGTAACCAGCTATATGTAAATAATTATGTAAGTATTTGACCAAGTAAGTGACAATGTTAATGATATAACTAGGTATACATAGTATGTATTCGACATTTGATGGACCAAATGTATAAGACAATGTCAGTGACTGTCTAATTGTAATTGTAATATAACTTGGTAAGTGACTAGTTAATTGTATGTTAGTGTATGTAACTTGTGTTGTGACTGGTTAATTGTATGTTAATTAGTGTATATAACTTGTATAGTGACTAGTTAATTGTATGTTAATTAGTGTATATAACTTGTGTTGTGACTGGTTAAGTGTATGTTAATTAGTGTATATAACTTGTGTTGTGACTGGTTAATTGTATGTTAATTGGTGAATATAACTTGGTTGGTGATTAGCTAGTTGTATGTTACTTAGTGTATATGACTTGGTATGTGACTGACTGGCTTATTGTTTGCTGCTTAATGTAATGTGTGGTGCAATTTTATTAAACTGTTAAAGCTAAATAATTACACGGTCGATGAATGTGATCATTTTTAGCTTCATACCACAGTTATTTTTTTTACCGTTATATGTTTGGTAGTCATCGTTAAATACATAATTGTACGTTTGTTCACTGGTATAACAAAAATCATAGTACAGATTACCATAGTAATTGTACGGTACTACCTTGCCGAAGGTAAAAATAAATGCAAGCAATGACCGTGAAATTATGCAGCTTTGACAGTTTAATAAAATCACACATTATCAACTTTTAACTATTGACTAATAATGTTCCGAAACAACTGACCACACTCCGATGAAATGCAACCATGGTCCTGCTTTTATGAGGATCCATTAGCTGACACAAAATCTAGTTAAAAAACATGTGTATGTACTTGACAAATAAGTAAGCCCTTATTAATTATAATTGAAAAATATGCGAAGTAACAATTATATAATCTAAGCTAAGACATGTCTAGGAAACTATACTTGAGACTTGTGTACATACCCTCAGGTAGGCATCAGATCAATACAGGAGCATCATGGGAAAACAATACCACCGCAGCTTTCTACAGATCATACAATCATCCACTTAATGAGTGATTTCTTAGTTCTCTGCACAATGCTATAAAAAGAAAAAAATTTGTGTTGATTAAATGATCATTATCTAGACGAAATATGAAAATATATAAGTTGGAATATCAAAAAATAAACAGACAAACTAAGTTAGTAAAGGACCTGACTAAATACAGTCAACCCTATGTAAGGGGTCACCCCTGAATAAAGGCCATATTCTGAATATAGGCTACTCTTAAAAGAACTGCCATTGGATATCTAAAACATATGACCTCAAAATAAAGGTCATTTGTCAATAAAGGCCACATTTTCTCTTTCCTAAGGGTTGCCACTGATTTGGCTGAATGTAAGTGCCTGACTAAGTATGTGACTGACTAACGTTTTACGTATGCGACTGGCAAAGTATATAAGTGCCTGATTAAATACATGTATGTACATATTTGCCTTAGTATTAAGTTCCTGACTTAGTATATAACTGATTAACTAAGTATGTAAATTTGACTGATTATGTAAGTTTATTACTAAGTATGTAAGTATTTGAACAAGAATACAGTGTCTGACGTAGAATGAAACTGACAAAGTATGTAACTAAGTATGTAAATGTCTGGCTAAGTATGTAAGTGCCTGATTAAGTATGCAAGTGTTTACCTTAGTTTGTAAGTGCCTAAGTATATATCTAATTAACTAAGTATATATGACTTATGACAAAATATGTAAGTATTATATTAAGTATCTAAGTATCTGATTCTGAATAAGTATGTCTGACTAAGTATGTAACTGACTTAGTATATATTAGTGCCTGACTTATTATCTAAGTATCTGAATAAGTATGTAACTACCTGGCTTAGTATCTGAATAATTATGTAAGTGCCTGGATTAATATTTAAGTATCTGAATAAGTATGTAAGTGCCTGTCTTAATATTTAAGTATCCGAATAAGTATGTAAGTGCCTGATTGATATTGTTAATATCTGAATCAGTATATGAGTGCCTGACATAGGATGTAACAGGCTAACTTAGCATATATAGGGATCTGACTAAATAAGTATCTGTCTATGCATAACAGTGCCTCACTTAATAATTATATAACTGACTTAGTATGGAACAGACAAAACTTAGTATGTAAGAAGTACATCTGTCGAAGTACACAAATGTCTGACTTAGTATGCAACTGCCTAACTAAGTATGTAACAGATTAATTATGTATGCAAGTGCCTGACTAATTATGCTTACAGACTGACTAAGTACATTTCTTACCAAATACGTAACATACTGAATAAGTATTATCGCATCTGGCATTATACTAAAGTGCTGAACTGAATTTGTAACAGACCAAATAAGTAAGTGCCTAACTGGGGATGCAAGTATGAAAACGACTAAATATTTTAAGTGCTTTACTTTTTATGTAACATATTAAAAAATATGAAATGATGTAACTAAGTATAAAATAATTGCCTTACTAAGTATGTTATTTTCTAACAGACTATGTAACAGACTTACTGAATTTGAAACGAATTAAAGAATCTTGAATGCAAGTACCTGGCTAAGGATGTAAATTCCTGACATGGTATGCAAGTCTCCAAGTATGTAAGTGCTTCATTAAGTATGTAACTGACAAACAAAGTATGTAACACCCTGGATTAAGTATTTAAGTAAGTTACCAACCCAATCTATCGACTAAGAACAAGAATGTCATGTACTACACAATCATTAAATAAAATTTACCTTAAAGCCTTGAATAGTCTTATATTGCTGACTCTTGCTCTAATTGGCATCAAACTGTGTTGGTAGTTTATTGTCAAGAACTATTTGCCCAAATATCCCAATCATAGCCTTATGCTTGAAGTGTACTGTGCTTACAGCTTTAGTTATTTAGACTGTGTGTTATTTCCATGTGACCTGTTACCACAAAATGATAAACTGTTATTGATTATGTTAGTGAATGAAACCTCCAATATTACCATACCTAAACATTTTGTACTCATTATAATATCTTGGACAAGTTCGAACATGAGTCATCTTAGATAAAAAATCAGTCAAATCTTAGGTAAACCTTGTCAACACTCCAGATTTCACAGTTATAATTGGATCTTCACCAAACATGGTCAAATTATTTGTCTTAATATTATAATATGTAGAACAAGCTTGATTATGAATCACCTGGGGTCAAAAACTAGGCCACCAAGTAAAATCTTAGAAAACCTTGTTAACATTGTAGGTGTTACAATTTTGAATGGATATTCATCAAACTTTGCCAGAATGTTTTTCTTTATTATACATTGGACGAGTTCGAACATGGGTCATCTGGAGTCGAAAACTAGGTCACCAGGTCTTATCTTAGGTAACAAACATGTTTATGCTCTAGATGTCACTGTATTGATTGGATCTTCACCAAACCTTGTCCGATTGTTTGTCTTAATCATCTCACTTAATCATCGGAGGACAAGTTCGAATATGGGTAATCTGATGTCAAAAACTAGGTCACCAGGTCAAATCTTAGGAAAACCTTATTAACACTTCAGATGTCAATTTTTGATTGGATCTTCGCCAAACCTTATTAGAATGTTTGTCTTAATAATGATATGTGGGACAAGTTTGGACATGCGTCATCTATGGGTCAGACACTAGGTCACCTGGTCAAATCACAGGAGAACCTTGATATCAACAGACCTCATGATACAGGTTTTAAAAGATGTTTTAATGAACTAACAATGATTGTCATCTTGACCCTCTTGTTTATCTAAAGGCGGAGTGATGTAGTTTGAATTCAAGAAAATATTGAGTATTTACAAGAAGTCCCTGACTAGGTAAACTGTCATACAAACAGGTTAATTCTCTGGAGTTACCCTATTCGTAAATACTAGTAACTTAAACATATAATAATAACATTAGGTGAATCTAATCCTGAATATCGTACAATTATAATAAGTAACTCTATTCGTAAAGAACATATAATAATGCTATATTTGTTAATCACTTAAACATATGGGTGATTTCAAAAAAAATGAAGCCTTTTCTAAATATGCTCATAAAATATATGATAAGCACTATATGATGTAATTACTAGGCTTATGTGTATTGTCCTAATACAAGCTATTATCCTGCCAAATTTTACAATGATTACTTTATTTATTACAAAGTTATGCACGAAAAACATGCCAAAAATGTCCCAAGTGTAACACTTTTAGCGTGACATTTTAAATTTATCCCCATGGTCCAAGTTGAATAGAAAGATAACCCCAATACATATGACAGATCTTTTTTTTTAAGTTAGTAGTTTGATGTATGTCCAATGGGAAAACATAATGAAATGGTCATTTTGGCATGGCATGATGGCTTGAGACTTTATGATAAGACATACCTATAGGAATTTTTTGACAACCATTTTTGGGGTAGCTCTACCTTATAAGCCCAATAGACACAAAATAATCATATTGTGGTTAATATTTTTGGCTCTTTTTATCCAACAATTGTATCAACAGTTGAAAAATGATAATTTTACATCAAAAGTAGGCAATATTGTACAAGTAATTCCATTTTGTATCATTTGAACCAGAGTTGTCCCAAGTGTACAAAATCAGACAAATGAGCCTATATTTTTTTATATCACAAATGTACATAACATTTAACATATTCCCTACATAGCTTATGTCAATGTCTTGTTGTATATTCTTGCTTTGAGGAACTGATGGTCTGTATTGATTTTTACCATCAAAATTAGAATGTCCCAAGTGTACACAGTATTGGCACTTAAACAATTACAAGTGTCAAATATCATGCAACATTCATTATACTTAAATAATTTGTGGAATCAGTCAGTATTAAGGTTACATTATTCATGAAATATGATTACATGGCTGTGAAGAATAATTTTGGTAAGTTTTTATTGAGCAAGGTCGTTTTTTAATTAAACTGACCATTCATTTTCTTGATAAAAATGTTTAACTATCAATCATTTATGGTATTTGTTACAAGATACCCTATGTTTTTAAAACATGTACTTTAAGTACACTCGGGACATAAAAATAGGAACAATCAGTGTTATCATGTGTTCAGATCCACAGTAATCAATGAGCACATATTTTTCATACTATATATGATTGGCATAGTATGTTGCACATCCCATCTTATGATTTCATGGCATATTTGGTGTACAAGCATGACACATTGGTGGAAAATGCCCCTTCAGAACTAGAAATAGAATTTCATAGCAAATAAATGATAAGAAAAGTACATATAGAACTAAGAAGAGGCACAAATAATAATTTATTATGTAATAATAGATAAATATATAGATGAAGTCAAATCCTGATCAAGTACAACACTTAAAATCCAAGAAAAGAAATGAAAACATCAATTGCAAGGTAAAGGTACTGAAAAAGAGATGGACAGATCTAAATTATAATAAAAGAGGGGTGAAAATGGAATCACATACAGGAATAAAAAGAAGAAATAAATACAAGAACTGAAACCAGCAAAGTCCAGCTGAACAGATGGAGAGAAGCCAGAGGAGAAGAACAGTTTGAGCAGACAGAACACAAACGATTCCAAATAATGGGCTGAAGCTGTACTTCTTCTAGATGCAGTTAGACATATCACACCAAGAAGATCCTGGTTGAATCTGTCAGTGAGATCAAAAGTCATGTGAATAATGCCAACATTGCACTAATATAAATTTT
The DNA here is from genome assembly GCA_964023205.1 of Lutraria lutraria. NCBI lineage: Eukaryota > Metazoa > Mollusca > Bivalvia > Venerida > Mactridae > Lutraria > Lutraria lutraria. The sequence goes on from OZ026838.1 coordinate 18,517,281, forward strand.
AAGAATTTCTTTTAATATTATCAATTTCAGGTGAAACTCCAAGCTGTAAAAACTTAACTGTACAATAATTATAATTTTGACACATAATTGTTAAATTTCATGAATGATGAAATTTACACTCATGAGTACAATGAATGTCCTAAGAGTACAGACATGTTTATCACATCAGTATCTCATTAGATCTTTTATACAGTTATATTATATTAGTTATGATTTCATACTTGCAATATTTTAGTACAGACATAACAAAAAATATTTTGAAATGTGACTTTCATCCAAGCATTTGCAAAAGGTAATCCATATCAATAACTGAAATGATGAACTTCTTAATCATTATGTTTCCAGCTTATTGCTCATTACCTATGATTACAAATGCAATACTAAACAATGTCTCCTATTAGAGTCATTTTTATCAATTTTGTGTATTCTATTGGATAATTTTCATTAATATGGAATTATGTAAGACAATTTAGTATTTTGTCCCAAGTGTACGGATGGACGCAATTTACATCCAACTCTCAATTTTAAAGAGAGGTTAAAACATTTGACTTTGAAATTGACTGTTGTTTTAATACACATTCTAAATAACAAAATGCAACATATCATGCACCATTTTCATGATTTTAGTAATAGTTGTGTTGATTTAATTAGTCTGAATTATGTATCAGATGAAATTCATAACTGTAATTGATATTTTAGATTTTAATGAAAATTTAGTAAAAATCCAATTCATATTAGTTGGAACTACTCCTCAACATTACCTTTGTTGCTTACATTACATAATATGTTAAATAACTAAGTAAGCTCCTGGTTTAAAATGTTTATTTGAACATATGTACTTTTTTGTCCCAAGTGTACGAAAAAAAGCTGTTTTTGTACAAAAAAAATCAACATTAAATATCATCCAATCTTGGTGAAACTTTGCAGTATTCCTTCTATCTATCATATAATCCTATTGATATAATTTCATCAAAATCAGAAAGCCAACATTCAAATAAAAGAAACTTTTCCAAGTATTTCTATAAATTTAAGACCTAATTAATGCTAAAAAAATCTATATTTCACAAAATCTCAGTATTTTTGGACCAATTTCCAGTCAGAATGTTAGTTACATCATATGTACATATTATCCCTCAAATAAACTGCTTTCAACACTCTTTTTTAAAAAAATATGTTAATTTATACTAGTTTACATTGTTGAAAAAAAAATGCCTTCGAAGTTTAATAAAGATTAAAAAAAATATATTTCGCATTGATTCATCTCTTTGAAAATTCAGTAAAATTAAATTCAATGTGTTGGTTCCATGACGCAACAGAAGATAATAATGATATCCAATGTTGAAATTTCAAGTCCTTCGTCACGCTTTGGCTTCATTTTTTTTGAAATCACCCATATGGTATAACAAAGTGACCCTTTTCATAAATACCTCACAAATATAATAGTATGCAGTGACCGACTTAAGGTGAATCATCACAGCACAAATTTGTGAAAAAATAGCCACCTGACATTTTTGCTATGCGTCCTAAAACGTGATGTTGTTCAATAATTACTGAAAGTACATAACTGAAATGAGTTTTTATCAAAAGCTAATGATCAAATGTACATTTCTGCACCAGTAAAATAATATTTGATGATTAACAAGTATATCTATAATTCTCACCTGAACTTATGCTAATTCCATTAGCCAAAATAATGTATCATAATATCGAAATTAATTTAACCTACAATGTCCAACAATAACTTCAACATGTCATTGAGGGTTTCCATATTTCAAATTCTCACTTTTAAATGTTCTTCCATGTTTATTTTCAATTCTAAACACAGTCCTCAATATTCACAATTCACAAAAATCCTCCACACACGTGTTTACACTATGTACTACACAGTAGCCTAAACACACATGGAAGAAAATTCACTGTGTGAAAGTTGAGGACTGTGTTAAGAATTGAAAATAAACTTTTTAGGATGCATAGCAAACATGTCAGGTGGCTATTTTTTCACAAATTTGTGCTGTGACGATTCACCTTAATAGCATTAAAAAAAGAATTACCTCTCTCAAATCTCTCACATAATGACGACAGGCCATGCAGCGTAACAGCTTGTAGTCATGAATATATGGTCACAACACAAATCTGTGAATAAATTTAATCACTAAATAATAGTAGCATTTCTTACATGTTTACAGTACAAACTCTCCAGAGCGGCCCTTTCTTGAGCAACAACCTCTCTTCAACGACAATATGTTTTTTCCTACTGCGCGATTTAACTATCAATTTAACATCTCTAGAGCAACAACCTCTCAACAACAACCTAATTTTGCTACTCCAAAAGGGTATTGCCTTGGACAAGTTGCACAGTGTTGTAATTAATAACTAAGTCACCCATTATCATTCACCGTGAATCATTGTCACACAAAATTCTTAGGAGTACTAGTAAGTGTTTGTATTATTATAGAACATTCTAATTGTTTCCATTCTTACGTTCATTGGTCATCAGGTGAGGTTGAGCTCACACATATTTAGAACGTTTAACCACAAAACTAAAGGGAATTATTTCATTTAAATAATGATAAATATTCATGAATATACAGAAATAATTATTCTTGCAGTACCGTCAAAATAAGCAGAAAGAACAATGTTTATACACCCCACAGCAACGTACTAACCCCTGGTGTTTTCAACAGCATTTTAGTTAAATACCAAAGTGTCCCATTGTTACAAAAATGCAATACAAAATTGTATTTATAGTCGGTTGGCATATTAACAATGTAACATTAGCTATGAATAGCTATTGGCCGAAATAAACAGCTGACCCGGCACTGCTTTACAACATGCGCCATTTTATTGTACAGTATTGTATTGCTCATTAGAAAAACCACGTGCACCGCCATACTTTTATGATATGTTAAAATATAAGGAAGCTTAGTCGTCACGTGAATTAAAGCTTATCAAAGTATATTACAAAATAACAAATTTACCTGTCCGCACAGTTGTCGCAACATTCCAAAATTGTCCACATCTTGGAACAAATTCTCATCAGAAACATTCTGTTTTATTAAACAATGACAGCTGTCTTGTCCCGCCATCGTATAAATGACCAAAGTTTATGAGTCACATGGCCACATTTTTATTCAAATCTTACACAGGTCTGTTATACACAAATTGTAACTTCAAGTGTATCTAAACCAACAAATATTCACAGGTGATACAAATGAACACGAGAAAGTCGTGCGAATGGATTGGATGTGCTACGGACGGTATAAGAGTGTGTTTGGAAGAGGCGTTAAACTGCTCGTACGTTATTGCTGGGGTTCAAAATAGCTTTTCATCTCATTTCTGGAAGTAACAGCAGACGTTCTAGACGATGATTCAGCAACTGTTTTACTATGGAAAGCCACAATACACCCGAAAGTACTACTATATTTTTCTATATGCTGTTTGCCGACTATTTACAGTCTTAAAGCATAACAAAGCGTATTTTTGGAAATACAATCATAAACTGCAATGTTTACTGCAAACTCTGACCAAATAATTAGTTATTGTCCATTTTGTAGTGGAGAAATCGACTTGTAAACAAACATACTAGTAAGTGAAAGAATTTAGTCCTGCTCCCGGTAGACTATGGTCCTGCTACGTGCGCGGCAACACTTTATGTATGATATCATGAAGGTTTTCTCCTGTGAATTTTTAATGTTTTGTTAATGTGACAGGAGTGAAAGCCGCCCCTGACGACTACTTTCAGCACTTTAGTTTGATTGATTAAAATCGTACACGAACCAGAGAACGTGGTTGTAGTGTATTGAGTTTAATCTAATACAATATTGTAGTCTCTTGGCTTATCCGTTACCTGTCTGTATAGTATTGTACATGATTGATTGAATAACCTCTGACACATCAATATTTATAGCCTAATGTCAAATTGAAAGTAACTAAAACAAATTATTGAAGTTAATATAATACAAGCCATAATCGATTGTGCCAGCTTTCTTGTGTTAATTTGTTGTTTATAAACTATCATTGCGTGTAAAACGACGATGGGTTTGTTGAAAGCGCTTTTGAATAGAAGTCAGTGAGCATACACGGCCAAACCAAAGACATCACATCTAGGATGAATCGACAGTTTACAATCCCTGTGTATATTTGTCCCAGTCACTGCTCAGAACCTGAACTAGTTTACTGAATGAAGCTATTTTCAATATGTAGTAAATTTTGTTACTTCAAAAATGTACGAATGCAACCTTTGTGCGGATGAATACTGAATTATTATACTTGTTAGTTTTACAGTTTTAATCCTGCAATATATATCCAACTTTTATCAAAACTACAGTCTGCAATGTATATTTATACTGCAATACTGTATACATCAAGTGGTTCCACTTTTCAATGCGGATGTAAGAGGATCACATAATTGTAAGTAGAAAAAGTAATGTGTAGCTATAGGAACTACGCTCCAAATATGGTATGAGCCAACCATAGACCATCGTTCTATATAGTCTGGATTACCTGCCCCTGACACTACTAATGATCGAAGGAATAGTAGGCAGGGAACAAGACTACATCGTTCTAGTGCTATGAAATCAAACGCATACACCTACAAACATCAAACTTCACATGTTGGTTCCTCATGATAATCTGTACAGAACCTGTGCATTTTCAGGTCAGTAGGTCAAAGATCATCCTGACGGGGCATTATCTTTTAAGAACACATCTCGTTTAAAGCTGATATTTACATTTTCATATACATGTACAGTCAAACTAGTAAACGGCCACCTCCGAATATTGCCATCCAATGAATAAAGCCATTCTTTTAAAACCCGTCATTGATTATTTAAAACAAAGTGACCTCTGAATAAAGGCCACCTGTCTACATTATTTTTTGTCTTTCCCAAATATGGCCTTTGTTCAGAGGTTTGACTGTACACTATATCTCAGAATTTCAAAAAGATTTGAAAAAAGAGATCTGCAACCCTACTTTTTTAAGGGGGACCTAGTTTCCTACATATGATGACAAATCCTACATTTATGTTGTAAAGATTCAATGGTAAGGAATGGGTTAAATAATCATAACATGAAAAATCAAAGCTCTGAAGGCACTGCTGTTGTTCGGAACTACAGAGCAGTCAAAAGTTGAATTAATTTGAGGGTGAGGATTTTGGACTGAGTTTTGGAAACTGGACGATATTTCAGCTTTCCATTGCCTTCACTCGCTCAGTGAGCATGAATTTTGATGCAGACCAAAGTGAAGAATTTTTACGACTGTTTGTATTACCTGATTACGATTTTGCATAGTCATCTGATTTTAACTTGAATGCACATATTTGAATTTGCATTTATGCCATAGAATTAGAAAATTGGAACTTTTTTGCAAAGTCTGCAGTATGTAGGAAAAATTTCCAAATCGATTGTTGAGAACTGGTCGTAAGTTCTTTATCTTGTGTTCGTACCGAACAATAAAAACAAAAATTGAAAGGAATACATCTCTGAAAATATGGAAGGTAGGTAAGGCAAATTTTGTTCTTGAAATTGTACGAAAAGGTAAACAAGAGGGCCATGATGGCCATATAATCGCTCATCAGAAAATGACCTTTGGAGAAGAACATTTTTTCCCTATATGAACTTAGAATTGGGACTACCCAAGGATGATAAACAACAGTGTGCCATGGTTGATGTGCATTATGTTCAATACAATAAACCGTCATCTTAATAAACCAATAATGGCTGAATTCGGCTCTTAATACATGTATAAGATGTAAAATTCAATGATGTTTTAAAATCGAACAAAGGATGAATGATTCATATCTTCTCCACGCTTAATGCTGGTACTTACCTGCAAGTCAAAGTGAATGGTTGTTGTTGTAATAATGCTGACGTTTTGGACAATTACTGTTCTTACATTAAACATAATGGAAAAAGCAAGGATTAACATTACTCGTTCTTTCATAAAACACGTTGGGTACATGCTATTATTAAAGAACTGGCCAAACACAATAGTGCTGACGATGCACGGATAAAGGGACCTCACCTTTAAATATGCCATTCTTTCAGAAAGTTATTGATCATTTAGACCGAAATAACCTCCGAATAAAGTCCATCTGTGAGTAAAGGCCACATTATGCCTTTCCCAAGGATGGCCTTTGTTCACATGTTTGACAGTATTTCCGCGTCTAAAAATATATTTGATTAATTAGATGTCAAAAGCTTATTATCACTGAATGGCCCGTCAACAAATGTTGTGAACTTGTGAGTCAGTAAAAAATGGTTTATTCTGGAGAAGGTAACAAGGTACGATTTAATGTCAAAATGCAATTATTAGAAAAGAGAATCAAAACAACCTCCTACATTATATAATAACACCAACATTATACGTATCACCGACATTATATATATATACATATATCACCGACATCATATCTAAACACTCAACCTTTGGTTAAAATGGGTTAATTTTTACATAGTCATACTATGTTCAATAAAACGCATGTATTCCTCAAAATATTATTATGAAGATTGAGGTGAATATGGCCACAGTTAGTTTGTATGGCTCTTTTAAAGATTTAGGAAATATTGGCAACACTATAAGATTTCATTTCTCCGCAGTTTGAGAAGCTCTATATAATAGATATATTTGTAGATATTCATGTAGTTGTTTCACGAAGTTATATTGGCAATGTGTTCTGTTTTTTCTTTTCATTAATGTGAGATATTGAAATGACATAGATAAGAAAACCCGAGTCCCAGCGACTGACCAAAATGTAATTTTCAGTGTGACTCGATTTTGTAACTCATTTTTGTGCATTGACAAAATATCGCATATGCTTACATGTATAATTTTAGCGTGTTCACTTTCGTCTCTTTTTGAGTTACATACATTTCTGAGATTTATGAAAACATGATACGTTTGACATTATAGAAATCAGTTTGAATATAACACATCGATAACTTAAATTGTAACAGGGAAGACTTTGTATAAATACGAACCATTTTCTATCAACACATTTCGTGAACTCCAGATAAAAACGTGCTTCACGAATTTCTCTTATTCACTAAAGCAAACATCTTTTATTACTGCATTTATCGCACATTCTTTCTTTTGTTATGTATTTAATTCCTAATCCCATTATTCACACATCCCGAACATGAAGCATATAAAACGATGCCCAAATGAAGGGAAGTAAATCGAATAATTGGAAAAAGTACTAGATTGGACTGTCGCCCTTTACAGATTTATAGATGACAGTCGTTATGGCGAATTCGTTTAAAACGATTTTTTCGCTGTAAGAGGAAAAAAAGTCTGCTTCTTTATACATTTACAATTAAGTTTATGTTGTGCTAAGGTAATGTCAATGTCACGAACAACGATTTCGCATCTTAAATCTAAAATTAGGCATTCATTTAGTATGCATGGTATTTATGTTAGGTCTGTAATCTCTGTGGTTCTTGTGGGGTTATTTAATGGACATGTACTGGGTTTCGTTTAGATATTTAACATGTCAGTTTATTAAATTCACAGCTTATGGTCATTGTTTACACATAGCAACATTTATTCATGTTAGTCATAGCAGGGATGTACTAATATAGCATCCCTGGTCATAGTAACAGGATCAAGATCAAAGCGCTGAAGGCACTGAATTTGTTTGGGCTTTCAAAATGTGTATTAGGAATAAAAGTATTTTCTTCCAGGCTTACAGTTAAAAGGTGTAGCATTTCCTTAGTATTTGTGGCTAATTGACCTAAGATGTATGGTGTGTCAAGACCATATACTTGTCCTTCAAATTCTAATTACTATATATAATAACATTTGTCTTTAAAGTCACACTACACTCCAGAAACGTTGTATTACTAGTACCATCCTTCGATAATTGCAAATCCTTAATACAGAATTGTAAATGGTTCATACTAAACAGATTGGCATAATTATATAACAAGAGAGCCATGACGGCCATATATCGCTCACCAGATAAAAAGACTCTTAGAGAAAAAAATATCATGAGCCTTTGTAAAATTAAGTGACCCTGGGGCGGGGCCAATTCTGCCCCTATGGCAATAATTTAAACAAACTTGGTAGATGTCCACCAGATAATGCCACATAAAAAATATGTAAGCTCTAGGCATTGTAGTTTCTGACAAGAAGATGTTCTTGTTTTCCTATATAAGCCTATATGAATCAAGAGACCCCTGGGATTGGGCCAATTTTGACCCTAAGGCAATAATTTGAACAAACTTGGTATAGGTCCACTAGACAATGCTACACACCAAATATCTAAGCTCTATGCCCTGTGGTTTTGGACAAGAAGATTTTAAAAGTTTTTCCTATTGGTTGGCAATGGCAACCAGAGTTTTTAATGAAATTACTTTTTTAAACAACTTTGGTAGAGCTTCGTGCAAGGAACATCCATGTAAAGTGAAATTGACCAACTGGTTAAGAAGGAGATGTTGTTTAAAGCAATTGTTGACACACACACGCACGCACGACCGCACGCACGCACACACACACACGGACGACGGACATCACGCGATCACAAAAAACACGCGAGCTATACTTCTACTTTGCATGAAATTTTTACATTTCAGGTTCAATTCTTTACTAAATAACGCTTCGTCAGTGAATCTGGGATTATCGTACATTTTCCGTGAGTTTTCCTGTAGCCAATAGATGGTTAGCACACATACAAGTACATGACGTAATGTATGGAAGTATATTTTAGAGTCGTTTGGCGTCACTGATATGTGCACAGTTCTGATCATTATGAAGCTTTCGGAAATGCTCGGAAAATGTTAAATGTAAACACAATATCGTAGGCTTTATCTAAAATATATAAACTTCGCTCCTGACAGTGCTCTGAGTTCTTTATTTTGAATCACGAAACTTAAGTTAAGAATACAATTGGCTTGTGTTAGAAATGAAAAAATACATATTTTGATCGTTGTAATTGATCATTCCTATAACCAGAGGTATGGAAATTCACCTTCCGTCAGTACTTTCAGTATTTTGAGTTAAGATGGGCAGGATATTTATCTCCTGTTGCAAGCAGAAAATTATACAGAAACAGGTCTATCTTTATTAAATTATATATTATATGTAGTATATTTCATTCGAAAAAAAAAACAAAAAACAATAGACTAATATTTAATCAAATCAGGTTCACTTTTCATTTGAATGACTCGATCGGATCAAATCTATTTGCTTAGCTTGAATACATATCGTGCTTTTTATACTTACCGGTAATTAAAATTACAGGTCGCTGGAACATATATGTTTCAAGTCGATACATAGACATTAAATATTAAATCGTGTCCGCCGTCATTTATTTAAAGAAACTTAAATCTAGTAAAAGGACGAATAATATAGGAGACGGAAAGTTAATTGGGATAGACACTATATCGCGATACGTATTGTAATATAGGTTGACTGTATTGCAATACATCGCAATACAGTCTATGCCATATCGTTACATCCATAATTGTTACTGCCATCCTTAGGAAAGAAGAAATGTGGCCTGTATTGAAAGGTAGCCTTTATTTGGAGGTCACTTTGTTCTTAAAATCAATGACGGTATTATAAACCATGATTTTATTCACAATATTGCCTTTATTCGGAGATGGCCACTAACACAGGTTTGACTGTATTAAAAACGTTGCAAAAATTAGGAGTGAATAACTGTGATAAAAACAACATAAAAATACAATTAGTAATTATATACATCTGTGTGGATACATTTAGACACTTTAACAAGATAATGAAAAGTTTGGACAGTGGTCTTCAGTTGACGTGTTATACTGTACATACAGTATGACATTATCAATATTCATTTATTGATGAAATTATTGACGTGAGTGGGCAATATTGAAGTACCCATCAATGTGGATCAGAAATCTCAGATAAGTATGGGCATATTGTCAATATTATTGATGTGCGTTTATATATGCCGTTTAATGCTCATCAATATATTGATCAATATTTCATATAAATACTATAAAAGCTGAGTAGAAAAGAACAAAATATTTAATGAAATATTGATGAAAATATTGAGCGCAGAGGATAAAATGGGGGTGTTGGATCTAAGAGTGTAAGGAGAATGGCATTTACGAGTGTAAGTTGCAGACGACATGTTTGGTGTTCAGTCAGAACATAAATAGCATATTACTAGAATATTATAATACATGAATGTTGAATCCAAACTATAAATACATGAAATCCCACTAATATGATTATATTTTACATGCAAATAAAATAAGGGAAAGAAAAGTATTGACCAAATCTCATGTATGTCTATCAGTGTTTATATTTTAGTCATGATCAGATAATGAGGATTTTTATGATACATTAACCTGACAGCATAATTAATCCGAACATGTATCAGCTTTATAAATCTTTTCAACTATAATTCTTTGAGTATAAAATTGAGATTTGAGCTCTTATTGTGTGTATTGTTTAATTGTGATAAGATAATAATATTATTGAACATTAGCCTGGCAGCATAATAACTGAACATGTATACATCATACTTCGACAATGGAATAGAGATTTTAGCTTCATGAATAATAACAATATGAGTATTAAATGGAATTATAACAGTTATAACTGATCTATTAATATATTAAGGATACTTATGGTGCAAACTATGTAGACAATCCAGGGATTGCATCAGTATTTTAATATCAATTGTAGCATGCGCTAAGAGATAAAGTTCGAAAATATCTTGCTGACATTAGTAGAGATATGTAGTCAGTGAAATATATGTTGTTTTTACAGGACACAATCAAATAGTGAATGAGCAAATAATTCATGGTGGTGACACGTTATTATATTACCTTAGAACATTGTTCAACATGATGATACAATCATCATACATTCCAAAGGACTGTAAATTGGGTATAATAATACCAATACTCAAAGATGGTAAGCCGAACAACTCACCGAAAAGTTATCAACCTATCACGTTGCATGTTTCCGAATGATCAGCAAAACGCATACCAAAAACACCTTGGGTCAATTATAACTGTCTCATTCAACTTACAGGAAACACCTGCAAGTTATCATGAACTTAATTCTGTAGCATATGCAGCATTCCTAGATACCACCGGTGCTTTTGACATTGTGAACCACATATCATTATTTTATAAAGAATAAAAAACAAAATACTACGAAACTTAATAAGTTGCTATATGTATATAGTGACATCAGAAGTGCAGTACTTGTTAACAGAGTGACGTCATCAAGTTCTCTGTTCTTCAAGGTGTACGTCAAGGTGGCATACTTTCAACCTGGCTTTATTTTCTCTTCATAGATACATTTTATGTGATCTTGAAGTATCACAACACGGTGCGCATATAGGATCTGTAGGTTCTGGTAACCCTACTCTCGCTGATGATTTAACACTGATATCACCAATTCTGACTTCGCTACAACACCAAATAAACATAGTTACCAACTATGCTAATCAATGGGAATATGAACTTAAAGCTAGTAAATGTAAACTGATTGTATTCAGTGGAAACAAATCTCAGACATATTCTGTGCATATTGGCAACCAACAATTGACATGTAGCGAATCAGCCACTCATTTTGGTATCGAACTTCATCACTCAATTAAATGTACCCAGGCCATCACTACAAGAATTAAAAAAAGTAAGAGCGTCTCTATTTTCACTACTTACAATCGAAAACAATCCAGGTGATATCCATCCTCTAACCTTAGAGACATAATCAAACAAGTGTCAGTGCCAATCGCATTTTATGGTGCTGAACTCTGGAACACAAAGACAATATCAGATTCACAACGTACAAAATGATTTTATTTAAGGTTTGGTGAAGATCCAATAAAAACTGTGACATCTACAATGTTAACAAAGTTTTCCTAAGATTTGACATCGTGACCTAGTTATTGACCCTAGATGACCCATATTTGTACTTGGCCGTTATATCATTAAAACAAACAATTTGACAAAGTTTGGTGAAGATCCAATTACAACTGTGAAATCTACAGTGTTAACATGGTTTTTCATAACATTTGACCTAGCCACCTAGGTTTTGACCCCAGATCACCCATGTTCGAACTCGTCTAAGATATTATAAAGATAAACATTCTGACAAAAATTCATGATGATCCAATCAAAACAGTGACTTCAAGAGTGTTCACAAAGTTTTTCAGCAATTTGCCCCAGTGACCTAGTTTTCGACCTGAAATGACCTTTTATCAAACTTGATCTAAATATCATTGAAATGAACATTCTGACAAAGTTTCATGAAGATCCAATCAAAACAGTGATTTCTAAAGTGTTCACAAGGTTTTCCCTTATTTGGCCCTGGTGACCTCGTTTTTGACCCCAAATGGCCCAATATCGAACTCGTCCGAGATTTTGTCAATATTAACATTCTGACCCAGTTTTGCGAAAATTGAGCTAAAAATGTGCCGAATGACACCGGACGACGGACAAAGACTGATCACAAAAGCTCATCCTGTCACTTGTCACCCTGTGAGCTAAAAACCAAACTGGATTCATTCTGGATATCTACAGAATACTGCAGAAGTATTCCCTGACTCACCACCTAAATTAATATCTGAAAAACTGTGAATTCCCAACAAAATCTACGTGGGTTCGAGCTCTTCATACACATATCAATAATTAGCACGATAATAATTGAACTAAAAGAGCGCTAAATGATCCAGACTTCACTAGACTTCTAGCTTCTCAAAATGAAATCATCCCATCTCCGATCTGGCAATCAGCAACCAACCGAAACAACATTATACATGCAACGACGACAGCGCGGGTAATTACATGTGCCCACAACAGAACAGTTATAACCAATGTTGTACTTTTTGCTCAAACCAAACTCTAGATTTATACAGGCATGCTATAGCAGAGTGCCAACACCCTGCACCAAAACAAACCCGCATGAACTTTATGAAAACTGTAGAAATTAACTACTCTCGTGCTTTCAGTACCCACCTATCACACTATCTTACGGAGAGGACTTTCTCTTTAGCTTATTCAGCATGGACACTTTATTACAGTTTAATCTGGACACATGCCGAGAATATTATGCAAGATGTTTTATCACTTCTATTTACTCATAACGTTTAATGTATTATTTTCACTGTTGATGTATTGATAATTGAACTGTATAACTTTGCTATAATTTTTACATTTCGTTTTGGTAAGACATTATGAAAGTAAATCGTTTATGCAATTGTCAGATAATACTCAGATAAACATGTATGTATATGTAACATTGAATTATCAATAGTTCTATCCTCATTATACACTCGTACGTTTCGTTTTGGTAAGATTGTATAATTATTTCATTCATCTATATGTGATATAATGTTTCATTCATCTATATGTGATATAATGTTTCATTCATCTATATGTGATATAATGTTTCATTCATCTATATGTGATATTCTTCTACTGGATTATTACATGTATATCACTCATGACTGTAAATATGCATTTCATTATATGACTTTGTTACTTCACATTTGTATAACTATGTAAATGTTACTATGTTAAATCACTGAAAAGTGGAAATAAAGAGTATATATATATAACACTGTTGCGGGTACTTATATGACTATAGTTACCAAACATGGACGTTATTCATTGGTATCTGGCGAAGACACTGTTTGTTAACATACAGTTTTCATCTGAAGGCCCTTTAATAGTATTGTAACACTATGATATATGGTATAATGAAGGAACATAAATTTTATGTGAGTAGACTAGACTGTTTGGTATTACAATTATACGTGTACTGATGCAAGTCCGCGAACACACGCAACCACATACACAATGTGTCTTTATTCATGGATCTTTAGTATACAGGTGTTCACATGATAACATTCTAAATACAATGTAACCTTTGGTTTTTAAGGTAGAATATAGGCAATGGAAGTCGAAATTATAATAGCGCTTTAAAAAAGTCTATTTTTTCAGTAATGTAGATTAAACTTTAGTTAAACATATTATCTTTTTCTTATTTCTTACATGCAAATAACAAATCGTATATTTCATTTCAGCCAAAATTAGGCACAGAATGAACACTATTCTTTGACAGTGTTATTGTAAAAGGTACTTAGAATAAACCGACTTTAACACTTATAAATGTGTTAATGGAAAAAAGATTCCAAGTCTCGTCACCAATATCTGTTAGACATATTTTATAAATAAGTACTATAAGTCATCAGGAAACAGAACCCGTTCACTAGAGAAGCTCCAAGCCTTGTTAGATGATGGACACACCTAGCGTATCAAGCAGGCAGCTCACACTAGATGGCTGTCACATATGGAAGCAGTATCTTCTCTGAAAGATACCTACTCAGCAGTGGTGATGGACTTAGAGAATTGCGTAGAGACTGGTTCAGATCAGGTGCGACTTGGGTCAGGACCATCAGCTAATGGACTTGGAAAAAAACTGAAGACCTACAAGACTATGCATGTGATCCACTTCCTCTGTGATGCCCTCCGTCCTTTAACTCAGCTAGCTCTTACCTTTGAAAAGAATAACATAGATTTGTCGGTAATTAAACCACGTATTGATGCAACAGTGTCAGCTCTAAGGCGTCTGAAAACCAATGAAGGCATCAACACTAAAACGGTTGACAAACTTTTGAATGATTTCAGCATCTCTCCAAAAGAAGAAGAGATAACATCAGTAAAAGCAGCTGAAAATTTGTTCATTGAGAACCTCATTAGCAACATTGAGGCAAGACTAGACAACACTGACATTATTGACAGCATGGCAGTATTCAACATGCATAGCACTGATGCACTAGTAGGTGGGGATAAATTGAGACTGAAAAGTTATGTGCAACAGCTGCAGTGGTTCCTGTCAGCACAGCTGAGGTGGAGCGAGTGTTCTCAGATGTTAATAGAACAGTTACTGAACTGAGAAACCGTATGAAGGTAGAAACCATGCACAAGCTTCTAATGATTCACAGCAATGACATATTCTTAGACTTCAAAAGTGCAGTGAGAAGATGGCATAAACAAAGACCACGACGAATTAAGATTTATTAACAGTGAGAGTCATGTTTGAAGATCTGTTGGCAGTGTTATAAAGGTTTAAAAATGTTAACTTTGAAACATGAATAAGAATAGTTTGAGGACATTGAATGATACTATACTGGTAGTGTGATAATAATTTAAAAATGTTAACTTTGAAACTTGAAAATGAACAGTTAAAGAGATTTATGGTGTTTAAAAAGTTAGACAGGAATATAGTGTTTTGTTGAATTGTTTTCTTTTTATCAATGTTCTGACTCTGTTCTCATATAATAACATATTTTTTTCATAATTCTTTTGTTTTCCTGTGAATGTAAAATTGAACTTTAAAACTAGAGATTGTTTTCTTCAATATTAAATGATAGTTTTTAAATTTATGTATCTTTGATTAGTTAAAATGTATTTTTTTACATAGAGTTTTGATATCAAATAAACAAAATGTTGTGACTGACTCATGAGTTTTTTTCTTTACTATACTTAATCATACAAGGTTCATATTTTGCTGAAAAGGATAATTTTCCAATGTTCTGTTATCATAAAAGGAAAAACATTATCAAAACTGAAACATGAGCATCACTATTGGAATCTTTCTTCAAAATATAATAATAAGAATGCAAATATGAGCCTTGTAAGAAAAAGTTGTACTTTCAAAACAACTTTTTCACAAAAAAGAAGTTTCTAGAATGAAAGAACAATAAGCAGAATCTTAAGAACACAAGCTCAGTATTTATCTAGCCAGTGTCTCCCTTCTCAGTGTGATTTGAATGTAATGTTTTATGAAGGTATCAATCAAACTCCACAAACCACACCTCTCCGACAACAAGTTCACCTGTCCCTTTTCCGCAGCACCCTGTCCTTTTTCATTTCTAGATATAACACTATAGAGGCAACACATCATTTCTGTCTCAAACATATACAATCTTTACCATTTAGCAGAATTTATCTGATACATGGTAAATGGTCTTCTTGGACTTACGTCAATTGAAACTTATATTGATCAACAAAAGTTAAATTTTCTCGGTTCTATATGTAGAATGAAATCAACAGATATCATATTAAAAGTGTTCCTACACAGACTTTTCAGTACCGGTATAGATGTTCAATGAAACAATTAGGTTTTATTCCAGACATTGTTCGAATGTATCAAAATATGACTTTCAACATTATTTCTTCGAATTTGAACACTCTGTGTGCTTCCCATCTAAGTTGTCATGGAGAAATATTTGTAAGAGTTCACTGGAGAGAATGTCCTCATGTTACGAATTTATTAGGTTCAAAGAAATACATTTCGTACTAACATCTTCAAACATATGGCGGGTAGCACTTCTGAGACCAGAGGGTATTGAACTCATGACTTTCTTAGCAAAATTATGTTGCATTCCAGTTTCAAATAGAGACGTTCTATGTACTGCTTGCCATACAGTATACAATGATTATATGTATCATGTTATATTTCAACATGAACGTATTTGCATACAGTTCCTAGGAATGCTATTTTTAAATAAGCTATCAAACCTTTCTGATCGTTTATATGACATTTTCATAGAAGACAGAAACAGATTATTACAATTACAATATCTACTTTGCGCTTCGGCCGCGTACCTAAGACAATTATTTAACGAATATACCATTTTACTATAATGATTTATCAACAGCTGAGTGGTAGAAAATGTTATATAATATTATAAACTTGTGAGCTAATACACCTATACCATAGCTTTACTTTCGTTTAAATTTCGTACTCATTAAAGCTATGGTGGACAGGTTTTTTCTTATTGCCAATAACTCGATCGTACACAATTATTATTTGTGACCTTAAGGTGAATCGTCACAGCACAAATTTGTGAAAAAATTGCCAACTGACATTTTTGCTATGCATCCTAAATAGTGGCGTTGTTCAATAATTACTGAAAGTACATAACTGAAATGAGTTTTTATCAATAGCTAATGATTCAATGTACATTTCTGCATCAGTAAAATAATATTTGATGATTAACAAGTATCTATAATTCTCACCTGAACTTATGCTAATTCCATTAGCCAAAATAATGTATCATAATATCAAAATTAATTTAACCTACGATGTCCAACAAAAAATTCAACATGTCATTGAGGGTTTCCATATTTCAAATTTACACTTTTAAATGTTCTTCCATGTTTATTTTCAATTCTAAACACAGTCCTCAATATTCACATTTCACAAAAAACCTCCACACATGTGTTTACACTATGTACTACACAGTAGCCTAAACACACATGGAAGAAAATTCACTGTGTGAAAGTTGAGGACTGTGTTAAGAATTGAAAATAAGGAGTGAACTTCAGATTTTCATAATGTGGGGTTCTGTCATGTTGTCCCCGCACACGTCCAGAGCCAATATTAGTTTATCATATAACGTTGTGTTGGAGTAACAGAATGATATTCATCCTGGTACGTCGATCTGTGTTGAAAAGATCACGGGATTCACGAAACACCTCGAGCACTAGACGCACTCGGAGTTCACTTGAATCCCATGACCAAGTGATGACCATTTCCTAAGCAGACAGACATCGTATTCGGTAAATATCGTATACATACTAAACCTCATATCATATTGATAAGAAGCTGAGGATCCTAAAAATTAGGCACAAATATATATTTCTACCCTAGCCAACCTGAATACGTGGGCAGCGAAAAGTTTAAATTACATGGCTGTCCATTACTTACGCCCTAGACGTTGATGCTGCTTTAATATAAATAATATCCCTGTATATTTGCGCGTTTTTTTTTAGGAAATCGAATCATAGCAATATTGAATGCTTTCAGTTTTAATTTGTAATATACGACCATATCTTGATACATAATGATTACGGACACGTACTAATGGAAAAGGCCTTATTTTTAAGATATCCTACTAAAATGAAACCTCCAATAAACGGTCACCTCCGAAAAACTGTTAGGTACCTCCTGTTACAGCAAGTATACTAGCAAAACAAATTAACATTTTTACTCTATTTTCACACTCTCAACAACAGCCAACTCCTTTCAAGGACCATGTATTTCTCTTCCCACAGGTGGCTGTTGAAGGGAGGTTACACTATAGTATCTTCCGATTTGGTGTTTTGGGTAAAACTTGGTTTAATAAAGATTCAACTTATCATACCTTTGTCCATGTCATTAAAATGGATTAAAAATATAAATGGTTAATGTCGCAAAATATGTCTTCAAGAAATAAAAAAGATATTATTATCAATGTCAACACTGACAGTTGCAACTATGTCGAAACGTTTATATCAAATGACTAATTATGTTTTGTTTGTTTATGAGAGTTTTACGCCCCTTTTAAACAATTCACCTATGCGTCGTTCCTGGGAAGAACCAGTTCTAGACTTCCATCCTCCGTAAGCAGCTGCCTTCTTTCTCACATAAAGAGACATGGTCATAAGCTGGGCTAGAACCCGTGACTCTCTATCAGTGAGATCTTACAGTGGTTTGAATTCAGAGACCTTAACCACTCGAACATGGAGGAGGGTTGACTACTAATTAAGATGTGTTTATGTTAAGATGCGGTGCTTTTCTCTGGCTAAAACTTGCACAATGTTTCTGTTAGTTGAATAGCACTGAATACCGGCTTTTTCTCTGGTCCAAACAGACAAAGAATGAACATACATTTTCCTCCGAAATTTATTAATTACGTTCATATGAAGTCAACAATGAATGTTGCTAAATATAACAATACATGAAAATATAAATAATAAATTGTAGAAGATATAAAAAGATAATCATTGAATTTAAAACGAAAAAGCATGTGATGTTAATATGTTAAAGATAAAATCATTAGCAAAAATGCAAGTAATAAAATCCTATAAATGACAACATTTAATAATACATTATACTAATTTCATGATAAGTTCAAACGTTAAAATCCGACAGTTCGTTCAGTAAAAATGTCCTCACAGTAGTACAATAGATAATTAGACATAGAAATACAAGCAAGATAATTCAACGCCTAGAATACAACAGTTCAATTTACATAAACTTAAAAACGACTAAAAATCTCAAAATTGCTAAGGATGTACAAAGTCGTGAATCTTTCGTAAAAAGACAAAAAAAATGGACAAACATTTTTCTCCGAATTTTATTATAAATTTACGTTCATATGAAGTGTGAAAAAAAAGTATCTTTGACTTTAAGTTAACCATTTATTTTTCATAGTGAAGCTGATATAGATTCAAATTGTTACCATTCTTTGTTCGTCATCAGATGTCTAGTTATAAAATTCAAAACAAAGCACTACTTTCCACAGCATATCACATTCATGCATTATTTTTCTTCAAGAAAAAAACATTTAAAATAATAAATATATAGTTTGGAGAGAAAGCAAAAAGATAATCGTAAAATATTACTATTAAAGTGCTTCTACCGAGTCAGAGCAGTAATTACAACGGTCCTGTATGCATACTTTTGCAAACGAAATAAAAATCACATGGTAAAAGTGCTCAGTGTAGATGTCCGTGAAGTTGGCAGCCCAGCAGCCTAGCAGCCCAGCAGCGTGAAGTTGGCAGCCCAGCAGCCTAGCAGCCCAGCAGCGTGAAGTTAGCAGCCCAGCAGCCTAGCAGCGTGAAGTTAGCAGCCCAGCAGCCTAGCAGCCCAGCAGCCCAGCAGCGTGAAGTTAGCAGCCCAGCAGCCTAGCAGTCCAGCAGCTTAATATATTTCTACAGTTAAACTGCACCACAAATCATGCAAAAACTTAAAAACGCATGAAGTAATAACATTATGTTGCTTTCATGTTTGTTAGAAGAAAAAATACGATTTTTATCGATTTTGTAAATCTGGCAGTGTAGCGGCCGCATAGCGGACTATTACAGTCAAACATATAAAATGCACAAGAAATCAAGCTAAACACTTACGAATCGATGATATAATTCGATTTTATTCCTTTAACGTTCATTAGATGAGAACTTACACATTTTTCATTTTTTGTTTCTTTTTGTTAAGTTGGCAGCCCAGCAGCGTAACAGCGTAATATATATTCATACAGATAAACTTCACAACAAATCGAGCTAAATACTTCCGAATGCATATAATAATGTCAGTCTGTTGTTTAAACATTAATTAACAGAAAGTATATAATTTTCTTTTTTTTTTTCAATGTGAAATTAGCCGCTGCTAGCAGCGTGAAGTTGGCAGCCTAGCAGCGTAACAGCGTAATCTATATTTCTACAGATAAACTTCACAACAAATCGAGCTAAATACTTAAGAATGCATAAAATAATGTCAGTCTGTTGTTTAAACATTAATTAACTGAAAATATATGATTTTCTTTTTTTTTCAATGTGGAATTAGCCGCTGCTAGCAGCGTGAAGTTGGCAGCTAGCAGCGTCTAATTTCACGCACAAAAAATTCTTTTTTGGAAAAATCATATATTTTCATTTAATTAACGTTCAAACAACAGACTGACATTATTTTATGCATTCTGGAGTATTGTTCTTGATTTGTTGTGAAGTTTATCTTGTCACCCGTACAGGAGATGTCAAGAAGGAAGCAGTTTAGACGGAAATCTGTTAATGCCTCCATACCAGTTTGAATAGACTGTAGGCGGGAACTAAACATACATTCCTATAGATAGAGTGTTAATGTGATATTATTATTGTATAGTTTTTCTTGCTTGTATCTAATGTCAGTAACAAGTAAACATAATGTATATAGTGACTGTTACAAGGCGGAACAAAAAGTTCTTTTTGATAATCCAGACATTCGAATGCTTTATAATCACAGAACAGGGAGAGTGCCATAGTAATATAACTTCCCTTTTATGATATATTAAAGTCAAATATAACTGACGTCCAACATTTCAAAATGTTGCATGGTTCAAAGTTAATCAATTTATTATGTTTGAATGTCACTACATTGTATTTATAAAGATCATGAACCTTAATGGTCATTCAAAATTTAGAACAGGACTATGAACTACATGTGCTGGGCCCGTAGCCACACCGCCCACTAAGCCCCATCTGACTTTCCGAGAATTTCGATCAATATATTCTACATGTATAATATATTGATCGAAATTCTGGGAAAGTCAAATGGGGCTTAGTGGGCGGGATGGCTACGCGCCCGGCACATGTGCTTTAAACTAAACAACAAACTGAACCAAGCGACTAGTTGATCAATCAAAGACAACAAAATGATCAATGTTAATTAAACTGTTACTAACACCAGATATCGAGTGCTCCTCTAGTTAAAGCATCAGGTCCATCATTTAACGTCTCCATAGTTAGAGTCTGTGTAGATAAACAATGAAGACGTAATTTCACTCATAGATCGAAATAAGTGTACAATAACCCCCTGGAAACCGGACTCTCAGAAATCCGGAATTTTCAGAAAACCAGACTTTTTGTCCAGTTAAGATGGGGTCCGGATGGCAGGATTTTTACTATACATGTATATGATAGGATTTATGCGTTTATGTTGAAAATTCGTAATGTTATATATATGCATAAACTATAGCTGTAAAAGTTTCGTATTATTTAAATGCATACTACGGTATGATGTGTCACGTTTTAAAGAATATAGCCCGCTCTGTAAGCTAAGTGAATAGAGCGTTGTATGAAGTATAAAATGACAACAATTAAGTGTAGGAACATTTTAGGTGTCACAGGATTTGTCGCTGGGGATTTACGTCGCACCAACAGACAGGGTCGTTAGGTGACCTAGTTTTCAGCATTCTACCAGGGCAGAGCTTACACTGACCTTCCGTGAACTAACTAGACATATTTCTCACTCATAATGTGTTCGTCAGTTTCCATAAAACGTCATTGATTATATACAGCAAAGACTACCTGTGAATAAAGGCCACAATTTGTCTTTCTCAAGGGTGGCCTTTGTTCACA
This sequence comes from Lutraria lutraria, assembly GCA_964023205.1. NCBI lineage: Eukaryota > Metazoa > Mollusca > Bivalvia > Venerida > Mactridae > Lutraria > Lutraria lutraria. The sequence goes on from OZ026838.1 coordinate 18,539,163, forward strand.
GGTTTGACTGAAGCAATAATATCTGCATGTATACAACCTACCGGCTTGATGAAAATTTTGCCATCACTATTACATCACATTACACTTCCAATGATATGTCATGACCCTAATTCCAGAATCGTAAATATTACTTCATTTTTTTTGGCGTTATGAGTAAAATGCGTTTAAAGACGGGTAAGTTAAGTACTAAACAATTGATGAGTTATACGTTCGTGGCGCAGTTATTTAGTTTCTTCCTGTTTGAGTTACACTAATGTAAGTTAGTGCATGTTGTGCAGTGTTCAGAGATGAATCCAAAGATACCAAACACTCCATTTTTGTCCAAATAAATGAAGGAATTAGAGTGTTATCAAATCTTAAAAACATATACATTTTGCACGTAATCCTAGCTCATATGAAATACTAGTATATCATCAGTGTTTCTCGACATCGGTTTAATTATTCCCAATAAATTTCTAAATTATGCAGTTGACTTGCCATTGATCCTGCTGATAATGCTATGATAATTAAGGTTATCTGTCAATTTTCAAATGATGGCCTTTGTTCACAGATGTGACTGTACATGTAGTTGATAGGACTTACCCCACCACTGCTAGCAGTAATTTCATGTTCCCATACGTCTAGGTTTAATGTATCAAAGTTATCTTCAAATATCAAACATGGAAATGTCTAACATGTTAATGGGCGGATAGAACTTCCGGTACAACCACAAGAACCACTGGAAGCTGTCGCTGTTGCGCTCAATGTGCCAGAGGCGACTGGTTGTGTCTGAGAAGAATCTGTACCTGTGTTAGGACCGGCATTTGTCGCGTCTGTGTCTTTGTTAACTGCACTAGAATCGATGGGATCTGTGGGGTTCGAACTTGGCATAGCATCGGTGACTAATGGTCTAGAAGTCTGGGCATGCGTAGTAGGCTTCGATGTTGTTGTTGTAGTTGTTGTTGTAAGACCTATACGTGTTTGAATGGGTTTATTTATAGAAATACACATGTATGTATGTATGTATGTATGTATGTATGTATGTATGTATGTATGTATGTATGTATGTATGTATGTATGTATGTATGTATGTATGTATGTATGTATGTATGTATGTATGTATGTATGTATGTATGTATGTATGTATGTATGTATGTATGTATGTATGTATGTATGTATGTATGTATGTATGTATGTATGTATGTATGTATGTATGTATGTATGTATAGATATGGTACATAACGTACATGATTCAAGCGATGTGTTGTTTAATAGATATGGTATATAACGTACAGAATTCAAGCGATGTGTTGTTTTATAGATATGGTATATAACGTACAGGATTCAAGCGATGTGTTGTTTTATAGAGATGGTATATAACGTACAGAATTCAATCGATGTGTTGTTTTATAGATATGGTATATACCGTACAGGATTCAAGCGATGTGTTGTTTTATAGAGATGGTATATAACGTACAGGAGTGAGAAGATAGTGGTTCTTCTGTAAAAACTAATGCTTGTTTTGTCCATAAAACTACAGAAAGCAAAAACAATTACTCTGACTGAAGGACACTTTAACAATGAAAATGATAGACAGTCATCAACAGACCCTATATTTCAAGAACTTGTAACTAGTAGTTCAGTGAAATAAAATATTTTGTTTTGTTTTTGCTGTGTTTCCTTGATTGAGATTTTTGGTATTGTTCAGACGAAAATAAACAATGAGAATGGTGCGTGTCAAATTTTATCCTTGTATTCTTCAAACCATATACGAGTATATAGAGTATATAAAATAAACTAAACTGATTTGTCCACAGGTAAGTAAAAATCGACATTTTCTTGATTGCAAGTGCTTCAATAATTGAATACTTGTTGTTTAAATTATGCCCAATAATGCTTCAAAAATGCAACAAAAACTAATTGTGACTTAAACAGAAAAGATGTGTAACATGAAACATTTAGACACATGATTATTATCATTAAGTCCAAATTGTATTAACATAAAATAAAGTTTTTAACTTTAAGAGCGTTTTTTGTTATGTTAGTTGTATGAAGGTGTGAAACAGTTATACGGTATACGGTTATATGGTATTGTATAGATAGCGTTAACCCCCGGGGCACAAATATTACAATGTGAACGTAAATTAAAGCATGTTTTTAGTTTTTAGTGTATATCTACTATATTGTTCCGCATTTTGTTACTCAAATAAAAAAGGTACTAAGTATTATTTAACATCAACCAGCCCATGAAAATACATTACAATAAACACCAAAATAGATTTATTAGACATACATTTAGTATAAATTTACATATTCTAACCATGTTTTAAGCATTAGCACAGTAGTATAAAAGGTGTTAAAATTACGACATTGTTATCAATTCATGATCAGGTGTATAGCGATTCTCTTCTTAGGGTTGCACATACGCCTTTGTTTTTTAGTTTGTGTCGTGCTATTCTTACGACACCGTTTGTAATTCAAACGACGTGCTATTTTTATAACACCGTGATATTCTAACGACAACACCGTTAGTAAATAAAACGACGTGCTATTTTCACGACGACACCGTTAGTAAATAAAACGAAGTGTTATTCTTACGACGACACCGTTAGTAAATAAAACGAAGTGTTATTCTTACGACGACACCGTTGGTAAATAAAACGAAGTGTTATTCTTACGACGACACCGTTAGTAAATAAAACGACGTGCTATTCTTACGACGACACCGTTAGTACATAAAACGAGGTGTTAATCTTACGACGACACCATTAGTAAATAAAATGACGTGTTATTCTTACGTCGTCACCGTTAGTAAATAAAACGACGTGCTATTTTCACGACGACACCGTTAGTAAATAAAACGAAGTGTTATTCTTACGACGACACCGTTAGTAAATAAAACGAAGTGTTATTCTTACGACGACACCGTAAGTAAATAAAACGAAGTGTTAATCTTACGACGACACCGTTAGTAAATAAAACGACGTGTTATTTTCACGACGACACCGTTAGTAAATAAAACGAAGTGTTATTCTTACGACGACACCGTTAGTAAATAAAACGAAGTGTTATTCTTACGACGACACCGTTAGTAAAAAAAACGAAGTGTTATTCTTACGACGTCACTGTTAGTAAATAAAACGACGTGCTATTCTTACGACGACACCGTTAGTAAATAAAACGACGTGCTATTTTCACGACGACACCGTTAGTAAATAAAACGAAGTGTTATTCTTACGACGACACCGTTAGTAAATAAAACGAAGTGTTATTCTTACGACGACACCGTAAGTAAATAAAACGAAGTGTTAATCTTACGACGACACCGTTAGTAAATAAAACGACGTGTTATTTTCACGACGACACCGTTAGTAAATAAAACGAAGTGTTATTCTTACGACGACACCGTTAGTAAATAAAACGAAGTGTTATTCTTACGACGACACCGTTAGTAAAAAAAACGAAGTGTTATTCTTACGACGTCACCGTTAGTAAATAAAACGACGTGCTATTCTTACGACGACACCGTTAGTAAATAAAACGACGTGCTATTTTCACGACGACACCGTTAGTAAATAAAACGAAGTGTTATTCTTACGACGACACCGTTAGTAAATAAAACGAAGTGTTAATCTTACGACGACACCGTTAGTAAATAAAACGACGTGCTATTTTCACGACGACACCGTTAGTAAATAAAACGAAGTGTTATTCTTACGACGACACCGTTAGTAAATAAAACGAAGTGTTAATCTTACGACGTCACCGTTAGTAGATAAAACGACGTTTGTAAATAAAACGGCGTGCTATTCTTACGACGTCACCATTAGTAAATAAAACGACGTGCTATTCTTACGACAACACCATTAGTAAATAAAACGAAGTGTTATTCTTACGACGACACCATTAGTAAATAAAACGACACCGTAAGTAGATAAAACGACGTGTTATTCTTACGACGTCACCGTTAGTAAATAAAACGACGTGCTATTCTTACGACAACACCGTTAGTAAATAAAACGAAGTGTTATTCTTACGACGACACCGTTAGTAAATAAAACGACACCGTTAGTAGATAAAACGACGTTTGTACATAAAACGGCGTGCTGTTCTTACGACAATTACGACGACACCGTTAGTAAATAAAACGAAGTGTTATTCTTACGACGACACCGTTAGTAAATAAAACGACACCGTTAGTAGATTAAACGACGTTTGAAAATAAAACGGCGTGCTATTCTTACGACAATTACGACGACACCGTTAGTAAATAAAACGAATTGTTAATCTTACGACGACACCGTTAGTAAATAAAACGACGTGTTATTTTCACGACGACACCGTTAGTAAATAAAACAACGTGCTATTCTTACGACAACACCGTTAGTAAATAAAACGAAATGTTATTCTTACGACGACACCGTTAGTAAATAAAACGACACCGTTAGTAGATAAAACGACGTTTGTAAATAAAACGGCGTGCTATTCTTACGACAATTATATTCGTAAGAATTATTTCCCTTTACATTAGCATCGAAGTGTATGGGAGTATTAAAGAACATCCATTTCAATAAAAACTCATACAAAAAGGATGTGATTACACAATATCAATACACATGTCTGCACCCACAATTTTAAGTGATATGAAATGAAACTAAAATAGTTTAATGATCACCGTTTTTAATGGTTTAATCATCAGTACTTTAAAGTTTCTAAAATATTCTAAAATGCGAATCGATGATATAATTCGATTTTATTCCTTCAACGTTCATTAGATGAGAACTTACACATTTTTCATTTTTTGTTTCTTTTTGTGAAGTTGGCAGCCCAGCAGCGTAACAGCGTAATATATATTTCTACAGATAAACTTCACAACAAATTAAGAAAAATACTTAGTTAATTAATGTCCAAACAACAGACTGACATTATTTTATGCATTCTGAAGTATTTTTCTTGATTTGTTAGTTAATGTTTAAGGTTTTCGAAGTCTAATTGTCATTCTTTTGTATATCCATTAAGACATGTACAGGTGAATTTTTAAAAACTTTTACCGTCAGTTAAGAGAGTTACAACCATTTTTGTTCCTCTATCCCTAACGTAAAACAGTACCTCAAAATCATATGAGTCACCTTTATGAAAATTGGCCTATCTCTCTAACAAATGATACAATAAATACAAGAATGTGTATAAGTCTAAGGGTAACCAATGTTTAGTCAATTCAAATTGTTTATACAATGTTTGCAATAACTTTGTTGCAAAAAAAGTGAAAAATGTAACCCAGCCCCTTTAAGATTTGGTCAAGATTTTAGCCTTTTACCAAAAAGTAGCAACTTGATGAATATCATTTAAATAAAAATAACAGAGGGAAACAGCTGGAATTTTCTCAAAATTAACTTCTATGTGTGTATAATGTCTACACCAAATTTTAAAAAGTTTCACCGTCCGGTTTTGAAAAGAATTGTGTCAGAAATCCATAGTTACTTGATTTTCGTTAATTAACCATGTATAAATTCCAATAAACTAGACAAAAAAATTTGGAATAAATATATTCTTCCATATTACTGTATAAATTCATGTTCTTAATACGAAACATTACCTAAAAACTAAAAATAAAATAAAAAAAGTATGGTCCCAGTGGGGTTTGAACCCATGACCCTCAGGAATATGTCAATATGTCAGTAAAATTCATGAACTTGAGTACTCTTCAAAATGGAGGTTTCGAATTAGAGATTGAAATCCTTAAACAACAGACTGACATTATTTCATGCATTCTTAAGTATTTTTCTTGATTTGTTGTAAAGTTTATCTGTAGAAATATATTACGCTGCTGAGCTGCTAACTTCTCGCTGCTGCGGCTAATTTCACATTGAAAAAAAAATGAAAATCAAATATTTTCAGTTAATTAATGTTTAAACAACAGACTGACATCATTGCATGCATTCTCAAGTATTTAGCCCGATTTGTTGTGAAGTTTATCTGTAGAAATTAATATTACGCTGTTACGCTGCTGGGCTGCCAACTTCACGCTGCTAGCAGCGTCTAATTTCACGCACAATTTTTTTTTGAAAAATCATATATTTTCATTTAATAAATGTTCAAACAACTGACTGACAATATTTTATGCATTCTTAAGTATTTATCTTGATTTGTTTGGAAGTTTATCTGTAGAAATATATAATACGCTGTTACGCTGCTGGGCTGCCAACTTCACGCTGCTAGCAGCGGCTAATTTCACATTGAAAAAAAAGAAAATGAAAATCATATTTTTTCAGTTAATTAATGTTTAAACAACAGACTGACATTATTTTATGCATTCTTAAGTATATAGCTCGATTTGTTGTTAAGTTTATCTGTAGAAATAGATATTCCGCTGTTACGCTGCTGGGCTGCCAACTTCACAAAAAGAAACAAAAAATGAAAAATGAGTAAGTTCTCATCTAATGAACGTTGAAGGAATAAAATCGAATTATATCATCGATTCGTAAGTGTTTAGCCGGATTTCTTGTGTATTTTATAAGCTTGACTGTAATAGTCCGCTATGCGGCCGCTACACTGCCAGATTCACAAAATCGATAAAAATCGTATTTTTTTCTTCTAATAAACATGACAGCAACATAATGTTATTACTTCATGCGTTTTTAAGTTTTTGCATGATTTGTGGTGCAGTTTAACTGTAGAAATATATTAAGCTGCTGGGCTGCTAGGCTGCTGGGCTGCTAACTTCACGCTGCTGGGCTGCTAGGCTGCTGGGCTGCTAACTTCACGCTGCTAGGCTGCTGGGCTGCCAACTTCACGCTGCTGGGCTGCCAACTTCACGCTGCTGGGCTGCTAGGCTGCTGGGCTGCCAACTTCACGGACATTCAGTGTAGTGTATTTACAATTCTTATATACAATGTACAGTCAAATCTGTGAACAAGGGCCACCCATTGGAAAGACAAAATGTGGCCTTATTTACAGGTGGCCATTATTCGGTGGAGGCCGCTAACAGGTTGGATAGTATGCGCGTGTATGCGCAAGAAAATTATTGAATATTATAGGATAAACGTATTTCAAAAGTTCAAGCATTGTAAACGATGAATAATAACCTTCTGAATTTAAAGCAAGTCCAGAGTTAAATACTGTACAAATTGTCAAGAAGACTTTTGATGGACCTTTAAAATAAGGATACGTTATACATTTATTTATACTAGATCTATAGAGTGCTGACAACTAACATTGATTTAGATTAACATCATGATGAGTCGCGCATGTAAAGTCGAACCACAGGAGCTTGGCACGTTTTTTATAATGCCCCAACTGTATTACATGTACATGTATATAGTGAAGTAACTATTTCCACTCGTCCTTAAATGGAAATAGCCAAACCATTGTAACCGTGTTCTACTGTAGATAACAGTGTGAGTCGTGTTATAGTTGTTAAGTTTGTATAATGGGAGATTACTGGACAGGTTTGTCGATCTTTGTACTTCTCATTTATCCAGAACAGTCACAAATACACGGACGTTCCGACGAATGGACTTTGTTAGGTATTTCTTTTGTTTCAAAACATCCTTATGTACCAAACAAGTGTCCTCTCGTACCCCACAATAATTTTTTTTTTTTTTTTTTTTTTTGACAGACAGATATTTTTATTTAGACTTGTACATGGTACATCATCTACTTAACAGTACCCAACAAGTGTCATATCGTTCACAGACACTTGGGGTTAGGAGCTTTAAAAAACCCAAAATTATTGTATTTTTGTCAATCCCAACACATAAACTTATCATATCTATCAATAAAACCTAAAATAAGCCGTTTTGAAAAAATACATTTTTCAACGTCAACAATATACACTACAAGATATAAATGTTCGTTGGAAAAATAGCTCACACGTACCTTCGAAAACACCTCGTATTTTATTCCATTCCCAACATTTTCACATAATCCTTGTGTCAGTCGATGTAGTACACATTATTCTTCACGATTATTGACAAGTTTAAGTTTCAACCTCAACATTAACACCAAAATATCCAAAACAATTAGCAAAATTGTCAATATTTTGCATCAGCTACATTTACAATCGACATGGTTCCCGGCTTTGTAGTATATGACTGCATCGAGTACTGAAATTACGAGAACCAGCAGGCAAAATAACACACTGGTTCTCATGTGTTCAATACGTGGTGCATTCAAACAATACGAAGCTGTATTCTGAGTATGTCTGAAATAAATCCTAATGATCGAATAGTAACATTTGTTTTAGCATGAAATAATCTGGCGATGAATACTTTACTAGTCAATAAAAAGACAAACTTAAATTAATATTGCATTATTTACCTTGTTAATCAGAAACACATTAATTTATATATAATTGCAGGTAGATTTTTTTTAAATTTAATTTGTATTATCATTTTTCACTCACAGTGGACATTCGCAGTCTACTCTTGTTTTTGGTAATGTTTTACCTGTTGCATGGATTGTTTTTAAAATAAATACAAGTAAATAAGTAGCGACAAGATATCAAATACTTTGTGTTGTTTTATGATGTGACAATTGTGCATTCCTGAATAGTTTCTTTCCTTAAACAAGGGGAAATTTAATTGATTAAGGCTTATATCGAAAAACATAAGAAGGTAAGGTTTCGGAGCGGCTAAAGTGTTTTATTTATTATTTTTAGTCTTGAAAGCTGCTGCTGAGCTTATATAAAGTGGACTCAGATTTCTTCGTCTTCTCTTTTGTCGTCGATAGTCATATCATTTTGATTAATAGGTTAATTTAGGGAATTGGCTAATTCACTAAAACCACGTTTTGATTTCTTTTAAACTATTAAGCTTTCGTTTATCGGTTGGTTCAGGGTCACTCAAATAGAAGGGTCTGGACTCCGTAAATTAAAGAGTTGGGTGGCGATCACGTGATCGCGCGCAAGATGACCGTCATTGTGAAACGGTGAAGAACGCATTGAAATAGATACCCAAATATTCACAAATTACTAATCATTATTGGTGTAGAGCTTCACGAAAAGTTAGATCGTAAGTATCCCCTTTTAATTTGACAAATTTCTTAGGATAAAATCCATTTATTTATGTTGTAATCCGACGGTGCATAATGGACGAAAACTCGTTTTAAGCCAAGATCTAGATTGTTGTCGGAAAGCGTGTATTTTTCGTCAGTAAATATGACCCTTTTAAATTATAGAGTGATGTAATCGGGATTAATTTCATGTCTTTTAAAGGTTGTTGAAGTAACTCATGCAGTTACTTTTTCATATTGTTTCCGATGCTAAGAAATAATGATACATGAATTTGAGCCTTTTTGACGAAGTCGCCATTTTGAGTTTGACCAGTTGTAATGGATTTTACTACTTTTAGTAAGTGATTCCGTCTTTAATAATCATCTATCGCTGAAATGCTTGCAACACATTTTAGAAAGATCGATACTCCGTTAATTCATGATTTTATTTTAAACTCTCGATTTCTTGTTTTTGAATGAATTGAATTTTGTGTGTTATATATAGACGCGTGAAAAAAGCTCTCCGATAAGTATCGACAGCACAACTTGGTGTTTATATAGATAAGCGCCTGAAGAGCACGAGTCCAGAGTCCAGACCATTGAATTGAAAGGCCCAGTTTGGTTTTACAAATCAAGGCACTAAGAGTACTGTCAGGACCGAAGTTTAAATGTGTTAGCTAGCTAAAACCATCCTTAAAAAAATTAAGGGCCTGTGTTATCATCAATATCAGTTAGAATTTGAAGGTCAAGTATACTAGTATATATAATCTTAACAAAATGCACATCTTTAGGCAAATTAACCACAATTACGAAGGAAAAGCAACACATTTGAACTGCTTGCCTGGAATCCTAATGCTAAAAGTCATGACATACAGCGAGAAATTACAAGCTACTGCACATTTTGAAAACCCAAACAAATTCAGTGTCTATAGCTCTTGATCTGTATACTGAACTTCTGACATTGTGTCATGATGTAATCTCACTACTCTCAGTGACAATATGGTGTTATTGAACTACTTTACGGAATGAAACTATGTACGTTGTATTTTCAATATGTAGTAACTTTTGTTACCTCAACTGTTTATGAATGAAACTTCTGTGCGGATGGATACTTAATTATTATATACTTGGTATTTTTACAGATTAAATTGCCAAAACACTGTACTGTCTCCAATCAATAGAATCCTGCAATGTATCTCCAACTTTTATCAAAACTGTAATGTCTGCAATGTATACTTATACAACAAGCGTACTATTTTTCAACGCGGATGTGACTGGCGTCACTCAATTGTAAGTAGAAAAAGTAATGTATTGCTATAAGAGCTTTGCTCCAAATATTCCGGTCCGATAATGCAAATGTGGCGTTTTATTACTATTACTATACCGCCTTGAGTATTTAATGTCGAGACCGAAAACAGTACCGCACGTTGATGTGAGCGGAGCTTGTTCATGGTACCTGTGACGTGATAAATTGATTTGATACCACAGTGTCTAGAACAATATATCGCTCTCTGCAGCATATCCAAGACGTGTTCGATGGGATTTAGGTCGGGAGATCGAGGGGGCCTGTCCATTCGAGCAATAGTTTCCCTTTCAAGGTACTGATTGGTGTCAGTGACCCTACTCATCGGCACCAAAATTAGCATTGTTACTGTCGTAGTGTGTCTATGGACCCGCAGAGAAATTTAACAAAAAAGTATTTCTACGTCTGCTAATTTTGGTGCCGATGGATTCGGAAAATTGTTGGCTAGAACGTAGAACTAAAAACAAACTCGAAACATTTAAACTTTCCCCGAAAAATACGACTTACCTTCGAACTTGTGGGCGCCGCCATTGTTCTAGACCCCGAAGTACCAATCATTATCAAAACAATGTACCACGTGATTGTAGACCGTGTACTGGTTAATGTTCATTATAATAGATGAGTAGGGTCACTGACACCAATCAGTACCTTGAAAGGGAAACTGTTGCTCGAATGGACAGGCCCCCTCGATCTCCCGACCTAAATCCCATCGAACACGTCTTGGATATGCTGCAGAGAGCGATATATGAACGTCCTATCCAGCCAACAACTACCAGGCAGCTCAGAGAGGCACTTCCGGAAGAATGGGCTCGAATCTCAAAATTTAAGATTAGGCGGCTCATCAGAAGCATGAGGAGTCTATGTCAGGCTGTATTTGACGCACGGGGACATCAGTCTCGATACTAAACACAAAAGTTAGCACTTTTGCTCATTTTCCTTTAAGTTTCTATTCTCCACACATACCCATAAAATGTTTAATTTTGACCCTGTCCTCATTTTGACGCTCGTTACGCTCGAATGATTTAATGTATGGATTACATGTTACACTCATAATAATCAAGTATCTTTTGAAATAACCAAAATTCATATCTTATGTACAGGATGACTATTAATTTATGATAGGATAAGAAATTGTAATAACTTCGTCAATTGTTGTATTAATATTATAATTTTGGTCTTCATTGAAAGCTCATGGATTCAAAATTTTTACTGAATATAAGAATGTTTTTATGCGACGTCTTTGTTACGTCAATGACGTCATAACTGTTGTTGCACATTGAGAGATTCTAAAATGGCTGACAAGTCCGACATAGTTATTAAACTGTACTATGAATTGGGACAATTTCCATCTCTGGTACGGCGAAAATTAGGTAAAATGTATCCCAAGAGACCTGTACCTTCTGTACAACAAATTAGAAGACTTGATTTTGGAGTACAACAAAGCCAGAATTCCACAACGAAAGAATGTTGCATAGTGAAAAACTGACTGTTTTGGCCACCTAAGTGTTAATGGAATCATAGTACCATATTTTTACTAAGAAGATGGCTGCACTACTACAGTTACTGCTGAAAGATACCTGAAAATCATTAAATCAAAATTCTATCATGAACTAAGAAGAAAGGGGTTTAATAATAAGAGTTGGTTTCAACAGGAAGGAGCAGCTCCGTACACCGCTAACTCTGTTTTGACAAGTTTGGTACAACTATTTGGTCATCGCCTTATTTCACTCAAGACTAGGTATCAGTGGCCCCCTCATTCAGTCATTCACCAGACTTAAATCCTCTTGATTTCTTTCATTGGGGATGCTTGAAGGGAAAGGTTTATACTCATCAGCTGTATCATTTAGATGAACTGAAAACAGTAATTCGTTGAGAAAAACGGTCGTTTGATCATTCCGTACTTTTGGGACGTTATTGAGACCTTGTGACGACGTCTACGGCCAATTTTGTAGAAGGAAGGGCGTCATTTGAACACCTTATGTAGATTATGTATTTGCTACATCTAAGAACTTTATGTGTAAAACAAAATTTACATCCATATCCTAGAAAATTATACATTGTACAAAGTAAAATATTAAACAACCAATGCAGTATAACATTTTGTTATCCTATCATATATTCATAGTCACCCTGTATGTAATCCAAAATCGACGATAATGCCATGCAGATCAAGCAATGATCCTTATGAAATTGTGAGTAGTATAATAATGATACATGTATATTTTCTTTTTGATATAAGATTCATGGCCTGTTCTAAGAATCTTTGGTACAGATTTCCCATTGCCAATCGCCGAGAGAAGAGTACTTAAGTCAATGTTCCAAAGATCTGGGGAGCGTGATACATAATTAATATCCAGCATAAACTTTAAGTAAATGTATTTAAAGAAATTACAAACATACAGATTGAGCAGTAAGCAGTACATGTGACTTAAATTTGAATTAATTCCATATAAGGTAATAGACTATGGTTTTCACAGTTTCACTTATTATAGTATTTTTGTCGTTTATAATGGTAAAATGTTGTCTAGAAAAAGTCTCGTCTGAATTTGTTTGACAAAATTTAGATTGTGTGGAAGGTGCACATGTTATCCTATGAAATGCTCTATAAATTAACTCCAATTCATGCATGGTAATGTTCCTTTAATAATTAAACACGTTGGTTGATATTGTTTGGTTGAACTGCAAACTGAATTATTACTCCTAGAAGAAACACATACCAAAGAGACATGACCAAATAAACCAGAAATAATCTTTTATAACATCTTCTCACACCTTTAGACTAAAATCCTAACATCACGACTTTTTTGCCGATGAAGTAAGCACCGCTCGCTACAGTCCCAATTGTTACGTTTGTTGATGCAGCCATTCCTAACACACCAGCACTCTGAGACAAAGCAAAATAACTACCAGCTGCGGTCGTTGGAGTCTAAAAGAAAAGCAGAAAGTAAAACTAGTAATATATGAACAAGAAACTCCTAAGTGGGATCTTAAATGCTTCTAGTACCCCTTCCGAGTTCAGCCACTATAATTCTGGATTAAAATAAAGAATAATAAATAAGCAAAAAAAAATTGAAATAGAATTTTAAAAAAAACATAAAAAACAACAAGAATTGTTCTTTTTACAACCCCGATTGGTGTTATACATTTTATATGTATTGACCTTGAGGGGTGACATTTACCTTTATCTGACTTTGGCATTTGATGTAGAGGAATGAGTAAATTACCTATGAGCAAAGTTCCTCCATGTCCGATTAATTTGTAGGTCAGTAACAAGACAGACACGTTTAAGGTACTAGAATCCTAACTCATAAATTCATTATCTCAAAATAGTTCGAACAGATTTTGTAAATGCTTATAATTTTTATAGGTTTCCATGATAGAAAATGATTTATCATTAGATTTTCCATAACAATTACATTCTTTTGACTTATTTTCAAAATCCCTTTAAATTGCATTGGAATGTATGGGAGAAATCAATTTTTTCAAATGTTTAAGAGAAAATACAATCCCTTTAAATGAAAACTCATGCAATTACACAAATTCAACATTATTTGATAAAGAAAATAATTCAAAATATATATATCTTGGTCATCAAACAATATCTAAAGAAAAAAATTTTTCAACAAGGGCAACAACTCTTATCATTCTTAAAAAATTGTCGTAAAAGAATGATAGTATCCGAGGTAACTGTCAAAGATATAATGACAATGGGACAATACTGTTTTTGTAATAATAATATAATGTGTAGCATTGAACAAATACGTCAGAAAAAATGAGAGTTAGATACTTATACGCTAAATTGTAACATTTCATTATTTTCACGACCAAACATGTGACCTCTGAACTTTGAGATACACTGGTCCTTCCGCAAGACATGTTACATATACAATATTGACGTAGGAGTTATTAGCCTTGTCATATAAGTGATAAGAATTTACACGTAATGTCTATTCAGTAAGTTAGAATCAGATACTTCGAAATACTTAGTTTGTTTGCAAATAGGTTCAATAATGTTAGCTACAGTATTTCAGTAATACTCAAGGGACAATTGACTTCATACCACATTATAAATAACTTTCCTTGAGTGGCAAATCAATTAATATACATTCAGATTATATTAGGCGCACTTATAAGAAATTACAGACTACAAAATGTGTCAACATATACTATATACAAATTAATGCAGAGCACAAAAAAAACACTTAATTATACCATAGTCGACAATTTTGCTGATTAAGGTCTAATTCTGAGTATCAAATGTTGAGAAACTATAAAGTTTTAGCAAAATTTTAAAACATGTACACGTTTTAAGAAATAGTAACAGCATGAATAAATCAGCAAACGTGGAAAATAGCTGGCACTGCAACAAGCGTAGATGGGATTGCTCCAGATTTAATGTATAATGAACTAACCTGCATGGCAGCAGCAATAGACCCTGCCACAACCCCTCCACTACCGAAACCTACAGCTGAAAGAGCTAAAGGAGCAACGGCCACAGCTGCTACACCCAAACCAGTTCCAATTAAAATACCTACAATAAAGATATTTATCAAGTAATAATATCTTACTACGTATACCAAGGTTAAACTAAATACTAGTTATTGATAGATATGTAAAATGCATACAATTTTACAGTTTGTTCTTATTTCTTGTCCAATGCAATCTCCACATTGCATTTGAAATTTGAAAAAAATATATACCTTATTGAGACTGGATTTTGTAATATAAATTAATCTGATCGAGTAGCAGTTTCTCTTGATTTTCTTTTCTAAATTAATATAATTTCAAAGGATCAAACAAAAATTAGGCGAGCAGACAATACATTCACACCACGGTTCTTTGGCTACATATCATGAGAGCTATTAGGTTACACTGAGTGTTTCTCAAACTGGACATGAAGGTTATATATCATCTTCTATATTCTTACAGTTCTTACAAAATGAGCTTTTGTCTCACAGGGAATTACAGAATTATAGATATTCACGCAATCAAGGCAGAATAGAACACACTTTGTATCATTATTCTTTTACAAGTATCCTTCTGTCACAGTGAGTTTCCCTCTCAGAATGGTTGGCTTCAATCAATATCCTTCAAATCTGTTTTGCTACGAAAACTGTGATCCAGGCTAGAAACAAAAGTTCAATATATATACAATGCATTATTATCTAAATGTAGTACATATAATTCAATATTCACCAGATTCAACAAAGGTGAACATACTGGACTAAATTGAACCTTTCCATCTCTTTATAGGTTAAATGTTTACTTCGTTTAGCTTAATTGGAACTCTGCTTTGAGCAGATTTTAATCAAACAGTCCAATCAGGTATAAATACATACTAGAAGAACACGTACTATTATTAGTGTATTAGTTACATCGTTCTAATTTTGAATTTTATGCAATACATTGTATATCACAAGCGAGGCGAAGCGGAGTGCAGTGATATGTTGCATAAAATGTCTGCATTTCATTTTAAAAATATCGCATAAAATATGCCGAGAACCTGATATGAAGAAAGCAAAATAGATTAGGGAGATGCTAATCAATAGTTTTATTACATCATCCTTTATCGCAATGGCTCAGCAATAAAATAAACGGAGTTTAAACTCGTCATTGACTTTATTAGATATTGCGTCATACAGTGCTTAGCGTTTATTTGCACCAAGTCGTATATATAGCATACGAATTTTCAATGATTTTTGTATTTTTATTGGGTTTAACGCCCGTTTCAACAGCATTTCAGTTAAAATACAACGGACAGTTCATCTAGCCATCTTTCTTTAGTAGTATCGGGCCCCGAGGTTTTAAGACTTTTTATCGATCTCCTAGCTCAAATCTCATGTATTTTCTATGTTGGTAGTTAAATGTATTTTCTATGTTGGTAGTTAAATTTTGATTACATAAATCTTACACCATACTATTAAATAATTGACCTTAATTTGTATTTTATACATTGATCAACCGTAATACTTTAAAATGTAAAAAAACTCAATGACCTAGTTATCTTGTCCCATTGATAATTTCGTAAATAATTATCTGAGAATGTTTATAGTGATTTCGATATAATTGAAACTCAGTCTATTCAATGACTACATAATGTAACGTAATAATCTTCTACACCTACTATATGAATAGAACAGGCGATTTTCTGAAAACCAATAAAATAACACCGACATGTCTATGTGTATATCTAATGTTGTGCCAAATTTATTTACGTACTAGTTCTTTGCCGAACTGATATATTAATAAACTCATGATTTCAGATGAATTTAATCTAATTATCATTAAGTTAAATAAGTTGTGATATTTACACACACGTCAAATAAAATATTCTTTTACCTTATCAACTCCTCCTGCGTGTATTAGAGGTTTTATAAATTATTTGTTTATGTTGTGCACAGTGCACTTGCCCGAACTATTCCGGCACGTTGATTGGTTAATTCGTCTGAGCTGTTTCATTGGTTGCCGTCCATTCGTTTAAAGACATTGAACAGCTACAATATAAGTGAAATCCACATGTGGTCTAATCTCTTGTTTCATTGCCCCTAATCAGATAAAACCAGTCTGGTCACGGTCTGTAGACTTGACACCTAGTCAAAAAGTGGGGTAATAAATTTTACTGATTTACAGTGATAATAAGTTTTACAGTGATAATAAGTTTATGACTAAATTGCTTTTGTTTTTATAAGCATAGAGTAACAGATTATGTAAACAGGTGCTAGTCTATCAATGACCCTGTCTGTTTTATTACCCCCTACTGTGGTACTAGGGGACTTTCTGGTACATAAGTCACATGTCTCGCATTCCTGGTTCAATGTCTTTAACATCGAGAATTTCGTACATCGGATAAATGTACACAGAGAGGTTACTTATGCCGTATACATTATAAATAAAACAAATTACACGCACCATTTAGTTTTAAATAAAAAGTAATGGATGCTAAACGTTACTTTGGCAGCATTCATTATAGAATCAAAAACGTAATCATAATGTTCACAATAGGCACTGAATCAAAGAAAAATGTGTTAAACACCAATGTCCTAAATTCCATTTTTAAGCTCATGGTATGTTTTGTTAAATGATTTTCTAGACGAATTATACTCACGAGTATTTGTTAATTGTACGGCGGCGGAAGCCCGCCGTACACTCTGGTATGCTTATTTTTAAGTGGCAATGCAAAATCGCAACTTCTTGCTCGAAGCAGATTACTGACAGTGCCCGAAATATTCCGAAATATCCGCAATGGTCATCACGTGATATAAACAAAACAGAAATAGAGCGAGGTCACGTGTTACTCACACCAACTAGTGTTAGCTTGATGACGCAGTCGCTATTTATAGTCTAAGAATGGAGCGAGCTCGATAAACAACGACGGGAATGAATCTGCCCATCTGTCAATAAATGCAGCCGAAACTCTTTATATCAAAGGACTTATGAAATATTGTTCGATCTAAATGAACTTCGATGTATAAATTATTAGAGAAATTCGCTGTGTTTATTAGCGGTGTGTTGTAATAATCATTTGATCGTGTTATAAGATACGGAACACGGTATTTATACGTTTCGATGTATTTAAAACATTATAAACATATTCACACAGACTAATATTATAATCGCGAGCGTGGACACTGACTTGTTTACGCAATTGTCGTTAGTTAAATATCGATTTCGGAGCTCAATACAAAAAATGTCCGATCAGGTGAAAAATGATGACTTAATTGGTTCGACATAGACGGTCACTTTATGGTTCGATATAGATGGTCACTTTACAGTTGAAAATCTATGTTTGGGACCGTTATACCAGGTTTTTACGACAACGTACCCTCAGACAACGGAGTATATTATTTTTGGAGACTTTATTTAAATATTTTATATGCATTCCAGCAGATATTGCAACGTCTGATACATCGAGGTGATAGTTTCCCCTGATTTTAATTTTAGGGTGGAAACAGGGACTACATATAGAGTACCTCGTGACCTGTAGAACCATATGACCAGATTCATGAAACATCAACGGCTTGTATTTTTGATGGAGTAGATGATCACTTTAGTTTCGGGATCAGCTAAGTCAAAATAACAAATTCGTTTGATCTGAAACTTCGCACATCCTGATAAAAAATGCTACATAGGCCACATTCTAGTATTAAATTGCCGGATGCGATTTTGCGCCGTACAAACATTTAACTTGTTATAGCTGTTTGCTAGTACTTACTGTATTGTCTATTACTAGTTTGGCTAATCCGGGCCATTTGATTGGCTCATAGTGATTTCGGTCATTTTTGATTGGTCAATCATTTGACTAGCTATTCGTCGCGTTACCTGTCATGTTTGACTGAATCTGTTCGTCTGCTCTGTTGTTGAAACGCAAGTAAGTAATGTAGACATTGTTCTATGATGTTAACGTGGCATGATAACGGGAACATCATTAGATGTAAGTTTAATGTGGTTGTATCATATCAGACTATGGTGGAGTGGTAGTATTAAGGTGTACTTTATTCCATTGATGTATGGTATGGTAAATACTATGTACATGTGAACTATATACAAAATATAAACGGTTTCTGCATTATCGGCTATTTTTGATTCGTCTAACTGTTCGATCTGATCAAGCGTAAGGCATTTTTAAAAGCATTCTCTGCATGGGAGTGGATGCGACATGCTCGTCCCATGGAGAGTGTTCATGTCAAGTTATCCATATATATGGTTAAGTGGGACTTGCGGATTGTTTGATTTAGCATACTTTTTGGACATCATTGATACACCGCCCCGAATTCCTTAATCAATCATGAAAACCATGTCATAATAATCCAATAACTGGAGTTTAACGCTTAACATTTTCAACATGGCGTCCCAGGCAAGACCCGGTGATGTATAATAGTGGGCTGGGTCTAAGTGATTGTAGTCTGAAAGCTTTCAAAAACGTCTGCTAGGAGCAAAACGTCAGTAATCAAGTCGGTACATGTCATGGGATTCCCTAATCGTCGAATGTTTGCCATACTGTTTTAGCATTGTTATCGTCGGCTTCAGAAATATCTGCTGCCATCAACTTGTTGAAAAACGTTTCTTTTGGGGGCAATTTGTGCTGATCAAAAACGTCACAATATGTCAGAAAATCATGCGGAAAAACACCTTTACGTAGCAAAAGTTTTTGGTGTTCTAGGTCTGGAAAATGTTCAATCAAATTTGCGAATTTATGCTCACCGACTTTGGCTTATTGGGAATGCAAGATATAGATTTGTCTTTAACTTTTCCTGCCGATGCCGTCAAGTGATGCATATCATAGCCAGGTAGGTTGTGAAAGACAACTGGTATGTAAAACTGCGATGTTTGAGACCTTTTCCCTTGCCTAAATTTATATTGGAGATTACATTTACAATGTTTCTCAAACCTAGTTTCATTGATAAGGAATGACCTAACATTAACAAGAAAAAACATAACAAAACGTTATAGGTAGACGAATTACAAGAAGCATATTGGTTTATGTTTTTTGTATGAAGTTGCTTTTTTCATAAAGGATATTGACTGTATATATTTTACTCAATCCTCCATTATGGAGAGTATAACATATTTACATGATATGAGTAATACACATATATTGACAATCATAAGTATTTGACAAAAATGGAAATTTGGAAATATGTTGATATAGTCAAATTAATAAGAAATATGTTAATTTAACTGTTTCACATCGTCTTTCGAAAATAGTTCAAGATATTTCTCATTGAGCACCGCGTCCAATTTCTGAGGACCGGCGTAGGCGGCATAATTTTTTCTCCTGGATATAACATCAACGCAAAATGTCTTCCTTCTCCCGTTCACCTTCCATAGTGATGCTGTACGTTCGAGTCTGCGATCGAAAATGATCAAGTCAGGAACAAAATCGGAACACATGTTAATAATATGTAAAATGAATCGAGATAAATAACTATAACGACAAGCAGACGATTAAATTCCACTGTAATTACCTACCCTGTTCTCGGAATAAACTGGGTCCCGTTTACTTGTGTGTACAAAGCCTTTGGTGCACTGCAACATGGAACGGGAACCAGTTTATTCTCGGTCGGGCATTTAAACTCATTTCAGGGATCATCGACATTTGAGACAATGATATCATGCCTGGTGTCCATGTTTGGTAGATACGTTTTAGGTGACAGTCCATGGTTATTAAAATCATCATGAGGAGTAAGTTAGTAGTTTGAAGCGTTGGCCGTTGTCCATTGGTTAGCGGCTGTATTTGTAACCTGCCGATCCGGTATTTCATACCTTTCCACCATCCACATTATGGAGCAGGTACCAGATCCTAGTGGTGGCTAAGTTAGTACTGATTAGAATATCGTCCAGGAAAACTTGTTAGGTGAATAGGCCGCCTTATATATAACAGAAAAATAGTTCAAAAACGGTCTTAACCCAGCTCCCCAAAGGTAGTGTTAAAGGTTGAGTCAAATGACGACCGTAACTTAACTGAGATTCCTTGGATAATTCAAACAACAACAACAAAGGAAATTCTTTGAGCATCAATGTTTACTCTTGCTATATGCAGAGAAATGTTTCCATCACATTAGTGAAATATCAAGAACTTTGTGTAAATGCACACTTATAAAGCGTGTTTTTGTCTATATTTACTGACAAACTTGTCTAGAAGATTATTATAAACTTATTAGTCAGAAGTCAAAGAAAGAGACAGAGTGAAAATAAATGAAATAAAACATTGGCACGTGATGAGTAACATGAAGAAAAGTCTGTCCATTGCATGCGCAACATCTGGCCACGTGATCTCATCACTGCAGTCTGTGCTCGTGATAAAATTCTCCTTTGTAGAACTAGCGTATGTCGATATTGACATTCGACTAGCCAGAGTCATCCTGGTGAATGGGCGTATGTTTGAAAATTCTGCTGCTTTTGGTAAATCATCTGATGGCTTATTGCTGGTTGAAGCACCTGAATTTGAAAATTATTATAACATTTTTTTCTGTTCAGGTTTAATGTTTTCATATTGGCAAATATTTCGCGCGCAGCACAAACGCTCCAACTTGTACTTCCATTGTCCAGCTACACGATGTCTTTGTAATCACTATCATATATTCCAAGTTTCTCTGTTAATTAACGAAATGGTTATATATTATGTATTCAGTATTCAGCAAAGAGTCCGATGACTTTGTATTTCTACATTATCAAAAGTACAAAATATTGTCATGAAATATTCAATTCGATCAGAAACTAGGCAAAGAAATCTGGATTTCACATGCTTATTAAGTATGCATCAAAACAGAATGTCGACACGACTACAAAAATAGAAGACAATCTTAGAGTGATATCTGGGTTCAATTAAATGTGACTCACCTGATGTCGTAATATTATAATCCGTAGTATTTGTGTTCTTCTTTTTATGGCAGCGATCTTTGAAAGTAATGCATTTTATGAATCTGGTAAGTTTCTGCATATATGCTGGTACACTTTGGGAGGGTGTTCCGTGGTACAGCCGGATAATAATGATGGTCGCAATGACACAACCTGCATTTATAGTCACCATTGATAATACAAAATAACAAAAAGGTGAAACTGGATCGGCGCTTTGAGGTAGACTGTGCACGATTGTCCGCAGCAAAAACACAAAAGAGAGAAAACATGCAGTGGATAGTTGAACTCTTCCTGCGTTGCCTGATGGTAGCAGAAAAGTAAAACTGCTCAATATTGCAATTAAAGATATAGGAAGTATACTGTTAATGATAGAAAATAAAGATTTCCTTTTAATTTGAAATGAGAATTTAATGGTCGACTTGTAGTTTTTGGTCACTGTTTTTGTTTCAACTTTAAGTAACTTCCAGACACCGTTTGGCGTATAGTCACATAAATCAAAGTCTGATTGGGTACTTTCAAGTTGAATATCGTCGCTAATATATCCATGCGGAGAGAAGTTTATATCACACTCATGTACGTCAAAAGGAAAATGTTTAACATCAGGTTTACAATTCACCGTCATCTTAAATTTTGGTTGCCATATCAGACGACCATCGTACACATTATATCGTAACAAAAACGATTCATAACTTGATTCGTGAACAATTACTGCATTGTCCAAGCGAATATTTGGAGTCCATACGATATCAGATGGTAGAAAAACTGTGTGACCTGAAAGAAATAACGAGCAATTACAGTGTCAATCCAAAACAACGTTTCGATTCATGGATTGTATGTGTTGCTAAAATAATATCAATAAGATCATAAAATCTTAAAACTTTCTTAATACGGCGGCAAAGAATGATTAACTTTTTGACTCAGCACAGTAAACAAATTATCGTATCATAAATGTTTATAATGTAGTATATACAATAGATGATCTGATTACTGAACTGCAGTCACTTGATTTTTCCTACTAACCTTCTTCCGCATTTAGTGAGTAATTTCCAACTGATGTTGCCAAGGTTTCGTCCAGCCATTCGGCAAATAAACTTCCGGTTAATTCCAATTTTCCCGTATGTGCATCGAATCCGTCAATTGAATACAGATGTAAAGAAAGCAGAACGTTGATAGAATTAGATTGTTCTGCTTTTGGTTTCAAATTTTTCAAGTGTTTGCCTCCATTGGCGTAAAAATTTAAAATCGTTTCATGCACATTTCTCGTTTCGTCGTACGTGAAGTTTGAAACCTGAACGTAACACATTTGAACGTAAAAATAAATAACTAATATATAATTTAAAGAAAACGTTTTCGCCATCTTTTATCACTTCGCCATAATTTTAATATATTATACACAGTTCACCAAAACTAATAACGTAATGTACATCATGTTTCTATAAAAATAACAATACATTAAGCAAAAACTGCAATGTAATTGTCATATTTTGTGTGCCAACATTTCAAAATATCTTGATTTAACACACCATTTATCGCGATTATCACATTCTTCAAACCTTTGGAGTTTTATGGCCCACTACCCCAACAAAAAAGCCTTTGTTCTATGTCCAGGTGCGTTAATTAATCAAGGCATATTCTTAAGGTGCTTAAGTTGTTAATATTTAATAAAAATGACATTTTTACCAAGCTGATACATGCGCCGTATTTGTTGCTAATAATTTTATAATAAACAAAACAATATGATAGGGACGGTTCTGTTAGGATTTTGAGGGATACAATGTGCAGCCTATTTATAAAATTTTAACATGGTTTGTATCGGTCTGCACCAAAGTGACACACTTTAAAGACTAGTAAGCAATCGAGTACATGAGCCACAGCCTGAAAGGGATGGAAATACACAAAATAATTCATAGTAACAATGTGGCTATGAGTTACCGTAGCGGAACTTTATTCTGGAGTCGACCTGATGCTTATGTAGGTCGATTTCTTGTTTGGACCCGCCTCCGTGGTCGAGTAGCTGACTTCAAATCATTGTAACGTCTCATTGATAGAGGATCAATGGTTCGAACCCCGCTACTGACCTGCAAGTGACCATGTCGGTTTATGTGAGAAAGTAGGCGGTTGCTTATATATACGGAGAATGGGAGTCTAGAACAGGTTCTTCCCAGGAGCGATGGTAAGGTGAACTGTCCGCCTCATATGACTCTGGCTTTTGATAAGAACCGTAAAACCCAATGAATCAAACAAACAAAATTTCTTGTTTAGAAGCTGACTTAACAGTTCAGCTTTCCATAGAAGTCTCTCACTCAGCACGCATGAATTTTGATGCGGACCAAAGAACGACGTTTTTGTTACACCCGCGGTGCAGTTGCGATCATCATTTCAGTAGCATTTTGTGATAAATTGTAAAGTGAATTACAAAAGTGATACATGTACAGTTATTTACGATCAAATAACAGTAACCTTTCACTGATAGATGGTTGTGGGTTCGAGCCCAGCTACCGACCATGTCTCTTTTTGTGAGAAAGTAGACAGTTGCTTACGAAGGATGTGAGTCTAGTACTGGTACTTCCCCGGAATGATGCTTAGGTGAACTGTCCGCCTCAAATGACTATTTTGTTTGCTTATATTCAAAGTCGACTGAGTTTTAAAAAGGGGCGTAAAACTCGATAAAAAAATACATATACATATAGTACAAAAAAAACAGTACTATTATCAATGATCTTTACTTATATTTCTGTACGATCATCAGTTCAGTAACATTATGTGAAAAATTATAAGACCATACAAAAGTAATGCGGTTATATCACGATCAAATAATTGTCACCTTTCACTGATAGAGGGTCATGGATTCTAGCCCCGCTACCGACCATGTCTCTATACAGTTGCTTACGGAGGATATGAGTCTAGTACTGGTTCTTCCCAGGAACGATGCTTTTGTGAACTGTCCGCCTCATATGACCCTGACTGTTGAAAAGGGGCGTAAAACCCGATACAAACCGAAACTTTATAATTATGATTAAAACTCATGATACGCGTTTGTCCAAATATCGCTACATAGCCTATAGTTATGTTTGAGTATTATGGCGTAAAACTCGATCAAACAAGCAAATATATTTCACGAACTTTCAGAACAACCCTCGTACAATTTTATACTGGTATGCAGTTTTGTCATTATTCAATGTAGATTTTACGCCAAATTATAAAAACTTTACGTCAACTGTAGATTATATGGCCGTATCCATGTAAATGTCTTTTGGCTTATATTCAAAGTCGACTGAGTTTTAAATGATTATGTGTTTATGTATTCTCTTGCCTATATACAAGTATGTGTCATCCAGTTTAGGTGAAACCAAAATTATCCATAGCTACGTACATTTTGTTTTGTTCAGTTCCGAGCAGACAGAATCTTGTGCAAGCTGTTATTTACTTTAATTATCCAAGTCCTGGCTTTTTTAATATGTGTGATCTTCGCAAGCTGATATATTACATTCAGCAATGTAGACCAATTAAATTCGCTGACTCACGCGAAACAACAGATGTTTGTGGGAGATTCTTCAAAGATCTGGAAGCTATAAAATATATAGCATCTCCGTTTGTGGAAAGATACGTAAAATGTGTCTGTTTCTGGTTACAACTCTTGTTATTCACTTCTACATTTTGTATATTGATCTTTGAAGTGTGCAGAAAGTTGTATAAAGTGAGATAGTGTATGTGCCGTTCCTCGGATCTAAGCAAAATCTAGAATCGAGTGGAAAATATCACAGACGCTTGTTTAGAAAAAATTACCCCACCCACCACGTTCGCTCTTATGACTACCAATATACATACTAGTAGTTGTATGTATAATATTGGTAGTCATAAGAGCGAACGTGGTGGGTGGGGTGATTTTTTCTAAACAAGCGTCTGTGGAAAATATAGCGTAGATCGAATAACCAGAAACAAACCCTATATACGATATAATAGTGATACGATTAGTGATACGAAATCCTGTCGCGCGGGTAATAAGTAAAATTATTCGTATCAGTGTGTCCCCTGCATACATACACACAGGCAGGAGTAATGGACCTGAAATGGTAAAATCGTAATAAATTCCACAAACACCAAGATTTAACTCATGATTATCTTAAATAAAAAAACAATTGTCCCAAAATTCGACCCCATTCAGCTGGTATAATTATATTCTATAAGGACGTGTATAACTTTTTGTTTCAGTCAATGCGCGCCACCTTCACAAAACTCAAAATTGCAAAGCAGTACGAACGAATTCTTCCAAATTAAGTTTGAAGCGGTTTCCGGTATATATTTTTGCACAAATTGATATCACAACTAAGTTCCTGGACTAATCCGTTCCCGAGAAATCGAACAAGAAACGCTAGAATTTGACCCGATTTCGTTTGGTCGAAAAAAGGCCTGAAATTTATTACAATTTTACCATCATTGTTTCACAGGTCCATTTCTTCTTCATGTGTGCATACATAGACAGCAAACACAAGTACAATTATTGACTGCATAAAACACACAGATCATGAATCTTTTATTGGAATGATGAGTTAAGGTAATCATCAGTAGCAGACAATGCAGATGAATCTTGTTTAAAGACGTTTTCGGTAGTTCGCTACATTTTTCACATAGACATATAGGAAAAATTAAAACCGATCAATGAATTTTTTTAAACTTTGCATGATCGTAGCATATGATAACAGAAACATTTTAATCGAAAAAAATTGGGGTGTTTTAATACAATGCACATGAGTTCCATTTATTAAATGCATTTTATACAATTAATTCAGAATGATATCATATACAAACTCTTTTACATGATGTAAAATAAGTGTCCGGGATGAAATAAATAAAACAAAGTATCCGAAAACGTTCTATGATCACAGAAAACTGTGATCTTGTGAAGATAAAGTCTTACCACACGTGTTTTATTAACAGTCATTTTATCGTCTCTTAGATACGTATGCCTCGTAATATTCTAAGTTCTTAAAAACGTGCATAGTTCACTTCAGGCCCTTGAACCTAGAGGTACGAGGAAGAAAATGCTAAAAGCGCATTGTACACCAATAAAAGCGAGAAAAAAGAAAACATCTAATATTCTACAGACGTCTTCCCAAGTAATATCACTCAATTTATCTTTCAATTCCTCAAGCTCATCTGATTCGTGACCTTCTTTATCCATTCCTTTCGTTTTACTCATGGCTTGCTTTGCTTCAAGTCCATCACCTTCCAACACGGTTGGTTTCAAAGTGGAGAGCCTCTTCTTATCAAATGTGAGTCGTAAAGGCATTCCCTTTTTGGCACCGATCAAATTTCCATCTTCCATTATCTGACTGGAACCAGCACAACTGACACTTTCGGAGCCTCCCTCTACGGCATTCTTCCTGCATTTACACTTCATTCGCTTACATTTGACGCACGTTATTACCTCAATCACATGAACGAGCCATCTCCATACTTCACCCTCGGCTGCTTTGTGATGAATACGTAGAAGAATTGTCGTCACAATACAAACGAAGCCAGTGAACAGCATCATAACAATGACATAATAGCAAAACAGAGACATCGGTGCCGAAGCCTCCGGTAAAAATTTCATCATCGTTTGTAAAAGAACGACGAAAGACAGGAAACACGTCACTGTGAATCCTATACGTTCACCGGAAGCAGCCGGAAGTAAGAACACGAATCCACTCAACAAAGACAGCAAAAGCACCGGAAGTACGATGTTTACAGTAAAGTAGACTGGTTGTCGAGCGATTGTGATAGTAAAGTCGGTGTAGTAGTAGCTGCCCGATTGGTAAGCTTTCGCTGAGGTGGATTTAAGTTTCCAGACACCGCTCCCTGCAAATTGCGAGGTATCCCATGTGCTAGAAGTTACAAGTAACCGTATCATCGTGTCATCTGAGAACCATGGTGCAAACGTTAACACACATGTTTGCTCATCAAAAGGAAAAAATGTCACATCCGGTGTACATGCAGATCTTAGTATCATCCTTGGTGCCCAGGTGGTTTCACCGGTGTTAAGGTTAAATCGTACCTTGTAATTTTCATCTCCAATTCTGTCTATGGACTCTGCAGAATTCATATGCACAATTACAGGAGTCCATAGTTTACTGTAGTCCACAACAATCTCGTCTTTCACTGTTGGATCAAACCCAGCTGTATATAAAGTATCTATTTCATCGATCCACTTCATTGACAGGCTCCCCATGAGCTCAATTGAGCCACTAACCGCATCAAACTCAGCCAGGGCGTACAAATGGAAAGACATTTCAACATCTATCGGCGAATTTTGATTGCTTCTGGGAATGGTATCTATGTACGCGTCATTGTTTAATGCATATGCATCGTATAACTTTACGTGTTCATCTTTCACTTCGGTCCAAGTGCCCCCGTAGCACTGATGGTAAAGAAATGTCCAAACGAAGAATATATACGCTTTCATCTTCGCCATTCTAATCCGTTATTAAAACTATATCAGTTCAATGAATTTCAGTGTTATTATAGTTTAGGCTATCAACTGATTCCTTACAACATGTCCATATGCAACCGATTTTGTGATTGAATTAATGCTTTATTGTCATCTGACTGAATATTAATTTAGGTTCGTATATTCTTAATGAGGTTAATTTCAAATAAATTAACGCCTTAATTCATACATTTATATTTTTGTTTAATCCAAATTGATGTTTCACAGATAATGCATGCACTGTGATCACCTTGACTGATGTAATATGATACAAATTAACTAATTGAGATTTCACGTGTATTGCATTGTATAGTGAACACAGGCAGTTGATTACATTATATGTGGTATTCATTTGTTGGCAAACCGTAAAATGTTTAAGACGACAGATAGAATCAGATAACAATAACCAGTTGTATTATTTTTTATTAATTAGCCGAATTATAAAAAACGACAAAGGCGCATTCTAAAAATAGACGCTATATTCACGCCATTACCAAATAATCAGTTTACAAACTACATTGTACATTAATCTGGGTATGGGTTATAGATATTTCATCAATTTTATTATTCTAAAAAAAGAATTAAATTCTCAAATTTTAATAAATGCAGATAAGGGTCACATTATTGTACCACGTGACCAATAAGTCGATATCATATTCCTTAAAGTATGTGTGAACACTTTTTGAACGAGAACAATATAAACTACAGGAAGGAAATGAGAATATTTGACGCTTAAAATTACAGTCAAGCCCGTGCACAAAGGCCACCCATGGGAAAGAGGAAGTGTGACCTTTATTGATCGATGACCTTTATCTTGAGGTCATTTTGTTCTTAATTATCAATAACGGTTTTTAAACGAATGACCTTTATCCTCAGGGTGACCTTTATTCTGAGGTGGCCGCTAGCATAGGTCTGGTCGTATTTCAAACTAACAATCTTTACGTAGTATTTTGACATTGTTTTTGTGTCTATCACCAACCAACAATATAAGCGAACAGATTATCACTTATCTCCATGCCCAACCTATAAAAGAACATGCATGTATTACATACAGGGTGTGTCATAATATGTGAAACCATAAGGGTTCTATATAGAGATCACAATTCGGTACGCTTTAATTCTATACTGATAGCTAATTTTCTACCAACCTACAAAATAAGATATATACGTGTACGATATTGTTTTGTTAACAACGTATTTATTGATACCATTGTCTATACTTATTTATTCCAATGATATATAAATTAATGTTTCCAATCGTACGTCAGCATTACATACCATATTAAACATCGTGTTTTAAACTACTGATCAGATTTGAGACAATATTATACTTTACCAACGTTTTGTGAAGGAGGACCACCGCGACATACTGATTCCATCTATAATTTTATCCTAAACAATAAAATAGTGTTGAGTGAAGTTCAAGCCGAGTGTATCATAAATCTACACAACTGACTTAATTAGATATTAATTGTAATACCAGTTTGAAAAGAAATGACTTGTCATCGACTATAAACTCTATAATCACACTAAATATTTGCGTAAAAGAATTGTACATGATTACAAATGTTGTCATACATGCAATTTAAACAGAAGGTTGGAAATTCTCGCGATTTCTCAGCATGGCAAATGTGCACACATTCTTAATACACAGGATTTTGTTGATATGTGCCATCATCATATACAACGTTCAAACAGATGTCCCGTACACGGACGTCAAATCAGATTACGAGTCGTTACTGTCAGCGTACCAGGTATGTCTCTACACTACTTTCTATTGGTATTTTTATTTCTTTCAATTAAAAAATAAAACTCGACATTATACAGTACAATGTATTAAACTGCCTTGAATCGTTACGTATGAATTTGTTTACAAGTTCCTTTGCAAACTGCATTACATTTTGCATAAAACTGATTTGAGGGCGAGTACTTCGAGAAAATGTGATTATACGTGAGTTTGTTGAAGTGCTCCGTAGATCTATATGTGCGTTTAATATGTATAGCGTAAAATTTTTATCTGTCAATATTTCGCTCTGATATTCGGCATATATTTTGTCAATATATTAGATAATATGTAAATACTTTTTTATGTTAAAAAGAGACATTATACACTATATACATTCCGGACACATTTCTAGTCTAACTTGACGATGAGACGAACCTAAAATCGAGAGAAGTATTTTCCCCAAAAATGTAAAATTACCCGCACGTGCTAGTGTCTAATTATTATTATTTATTACATTAATACAGGTATCACAAACTGGTGACCTTCGTGAAGTGATACCAAAGGATTTAACAGCGGGACCCATGGTTGTATATTTAGGTATGGTACAAACACATATTTCAAGTGCAGTACAACTTCTCCAGAGCGGCCCTCTATTGAGCTAATTCTCCATTCAACAACAACATGATCTTCCCACTGGCCACGATTTAACTATTAATTTAGCCTTTCTAGACCAACAACCTCTCAACAACAGCATTATGTTGCTGCATCCAACGGGTGTTGCTTTGACGAGGTTGCACTATAATATATTTGCGTATACATCGTTGTTCGTCTTTTCGTACCCAACATGCTTTTTTACGTTTTGAACAAAATTAAGACATGATCAGCATACATAATATACATGCATTTATATGTTTATAATACATCGTATTATATTAACATACATGTAGATAAAACTGGATGTGTCTATCTAATAATCGTAAATGTATTCCAGGCTTGAGCCTTCATAGTTTGTTGGACTTCGACACTGTCGGTGGTTCTCTACACCTCGGCGGTACACTCCACGCCGAGTGGCAAGATGAAATTAAAGATTTGGTGGGTATTACATTTAAACAAACCGCCTCTTCTATTCCTGTCACCAAAGAACAAATATGGACACCGGATCTTGTTGCTATCAATGGTCAAGATTTTGATGGAATAGTTGGAGATATCAACGATATCATTAGATACAACACAAGGTAAACTTTGTACTAACGCATATCATTAAACTTGCTAGAGAAAAAAATATGTGGTTTGAATTATAACTCAAATAATTCATTCGATTGTAGTGGCCGTTTCAAAACCGCCCTAGAAAACGGGAGATAAGATACAGGAGAACCGGTCATTTGTATCCCTACTCTTTTCGAATTGTTTTTCCTGATTCTTTATCGCGTAATGTATCGATATACGTCTCCTATCACCCTTAGTAGAAAAAAAAAGAAAATGCACAATATGAAATATATCATCAGCTCAATTGAAACCTGATTCTACTTCAAGAACCCACACTTGACTTCGAACAGAAGTCTGTTGTAATTATTTAATTATCTTGCGTACGTAATGCATGCTAATTCTAGTGTTCTTACATTTTAGCACTGGTGATTGTATTTGGGAAATTGCGCTGATCATGAATGTGGCTTGTGCTCCCGATATGTCCTATTTCCCGTATGACGTACACAATTGTGAACTTATAATACGGTCTTGGCTACACGATTCATCAAATGTTCATCTGAAACCATTATCAAACACGTGGAATACTGACTTTCTTGAAGCCAGTGCCTTATGGGAGGTCACAAAAACATCGACTGAATCGATTAGAGATAAACAACGTGATGTAGTCTTCAAAATAAAAGTAGAACGGAAGCCACAATTCTTGGCAGCTGTAATTTTAACTCCTATCCTTATTGTATCCGCTGTTTCGTTATTTTTGTTTTTAATTCCACCATTTACAAAAGAAAGGGTCGGCTTTTCTGTTACGTGCTTCCTTTCTTTTGTGGTACTATTGGATTATTTGACAAATATCATCCCAGCCGTTTTCTTTCCCTCGTCATTTATTTGTATATATGTATTCATCATGTTGTTAGTGAATGTTTCAATATGTATTGTGAATGTGTTTATGATGCGAATTCATTTAGGAACGTATAAAGGAAAAGTTCCGAACCCTCTCCAGAAATTTGTTATTTTGATAACGTTCCGTCCATGTAGATCCGCTGTAAAAGATGAAGAAGAAGTTCCAACTAATCTTGAAAGGCAAGACACTGTTTTCAACATAAAGTTTCCATCTAAAGCACTTGGTGAAGACTTGAATGGTGAAATAATAGAAGAGGAAGATTCGGTGTTCGACTTAAGCGATGACAATGGTGATGAAAGTAATAAAACAAAAGATTATGACTGCTCAAGTGACGAACGAAAGGAAACAGCCGATGCAATAACGGAAACTGGAATAATAAATGTTGGAAAGATTGCTACTGGTCAGTCATTGGACCGAATCACTACAGAAAATAAAGTCAACACAACACACAATCATGTCACTGTACCAACTACTAGTATTCCAACAAATGACTCAGACAGAGATTCTGTTAGCAGCTTGGAAACGACGTTTACAACACGAAGTGTCGTCATTAAGCCATCGTTTATTGAAGAAGTATATACGCGGAGTTTTAATACATACTTACCACGTACTTTTATGTCAAACAAATTAAAAACAAGTGTAAGACATGACGTCATTGGAGGAAGATCTCGACTTGGAAAAAAAGGTCAGAAAGGAAAGACCAATGCTGACATTGCACCTGTTGAAAATTCCACGACAAGAAATGTTGAAGCCATGATAAAAACCGCATCCGAAACCAAGAGTGTACTTAACGAACCTAACGCGATACATAAGTTACATGATAACAAAAATGAGAGTCCGGAAAGAAATGTCAGTGATGACGAGTGTAAGGTGGAAGGAAGTGTTAGCGAGAGAAGTGATATAGCTTACGTCTCAGCTAGCGACAGTAAGATGGAAACAGATGATGGTAGAACTATATCAACAAGATATAGCTCGTCTACAAATACTCGTACAATATCAATAAGCTCATCTCCACCAAAGGTCGATGGAATGAGTTGGACTTACGTTGGACAAGTACTAGATAATTTTTTCATGTTGTTGTTTGCTTTGGTACAGGTAATATTTACTGTCGCTTTCATAATTCCCATTTCAATAAGTAACAAATAGTTTACTCGATTTCGTTTTGTGAAGATGTCATACTATATAATGATTGAAGTAAATTTGCTCCGCGCATGTGCGTATCATTCCTGATCAATGCCACATTTACCATTATCTGTAAATTATTAAAGATACTTACACAATAAAAAAAGTATTGTTTTAATTATTAGTTTGTCAATCGTACAAAGTCAACTGAAAATTTGCAACATATGTAAGTTATTGATTGAAAAGCGTCCTTGTGCTAGTGATATATTTAATACATGTAATTAATGTGCATTACATGTAAAAAATGAATATATCTCGTCTTAGTGCTGGGCCGGAGGAATCGATGGGCTACCTCCCCCCCCCCCCCGTGATAAGTTTGGCTTCGGACGAGCCTGTAGAGTAGCTATACATGCAGCCAAAATGCAGCCAAAATGCGATTTCGTGTCAGGTACCTGTGGCTGTAGGTACCGTTTGTTTTCATTCGATATTTCAACATGAGCATAATAATCATCCAATGTTAACGTTACTTCTCAAGATTATACGTGTAATATTGCAGCGTGTTGCAGATTTTATATGATTGTAACCATTGGCATTCGACTCCGTGATTTTAATACTCATATATAGACGTTATTTTTCACTTAAGGTCGTCAAACAAAGCAAATCTGTCAAAAGAAAATCTATTATTGAGCGTATACAAAACATCCGCTCAAAAGCGGAAAAATTAGGATTTTTCTTTTGACAGATTTGCGTTGTATGATCTTAATTAAAAAACAACGTAGTCGTATATGGTACATATGGGTATTAAAATCACGGAATCGAGTGCCTGTGGTTCTAACCAGTACTAAATACCCGACTACGGCTGTTCAAAACCTATCAATAATAAACAAAAACTTTGTCATGAATTTACATACTATTTGAAACTTAACAGATGAAGGGAAGTAACTCAGACCAGAAGGTTAAAACTGGTTCTCCATTATCTCTCTCTACAGATAGTTGATGCATGCATCTGCAGCATGGAACGGAGACCAGCTGAGTTTTGGTATATACGTATCCGTGGTCGAGGGGTTAAGGTCGCTGACTTCAAATCACTGTAACCTCTCACTGATATTGGGCCATGTGTTCGAGCCCATGAACGATGGTTGGGTAAAATGTCCGCCTCATATGACTGACCGTTGAAAAGGGGCGCAAAACTCAAATAAACAAACAAAATAAACATTAGCGTGGTCACTTTGCGTTACTAGCATACGACAACTAATTTACATTTAAAGCTTGTCTTATGTGGCAAAATATTGCATTACACATTTTTATTGCCCTTTTGCTCTTGAAAGCGTGTTGAAGGTCAAAAAGTGAGAAAGTGTATTTTCCTTTCCTCTAGCCTAATAAAGTCTAGCGTCGCGGAGAAAATTACTGTCCGCCAGGTAACCAGAATTTTTTTAACTCCTTATAATATATAGTGGTTTGCAGATTTGAGTTAGCAAATTTGTGAGTCAAATAAACGTGTTTGTGCTTCATAAACGAGCTCTTTTGTTCTGTTTGACTTATTTCCTATGATAAAAAAGTATTTGCTTCAAAGCATTGTGTGTGAAAAGAAATGTCATAAAATGTATTTTTATTTACTCGACAATATAATATGTATCTACGTATACTGCACATGTATGCTATATATTTAAACAATCAATTAAATAAGGTCCCTTAAAGAAGTAAAAGATGGCAAAATCTATTGATTTATATTGATTATGTTGCCCATTTCATAATAAAAGCGATGTTTAAATATAACTACTCCATTGTATTACATAACATATTGTGTAAAGATCTTGATTTTATCTGTCTTCTAAAGTCATTCCTTTAAATGAACTGCAAAACCTCGGGCGTTTTATATAAATATTTTTGTACTATTGTTAGTGGGTGAATTGATTCATAATAAATTTGCTAATTGCAAAGTTGTCAACTGGGAACATATGTGTATATATTGCTCCCAGTTGTCGATCAATTTAGAACTGAACAGAACAGATCTAAATCTTTCATTTAATTCAGACGTGTGTGTTTTGAACACGTGGTTATAGTGTGTATACAATAGTATACATACAAACACAATCATGTTATAGAACAAATAATCAGTCTCGACATATCTTACCCTTACGTGTATTCTATGAAAACTGGACAAAAATGTTCTCCATAATTGTGTTGAGATGTTGACGCATCATGCTGTGCCATGGAAGGGTACGTTAGGACTGGTTAGAATACAGTTCTGAAAAACTGGGTATAGGCGATCGCGAACCGATCGACGTATTTAAATAAAATGTCATTGAAATTCGGCTTTATACCTTCTGAAACGAAGCGAAAAACATCTTATTTTAAAACGCTTTGAATTTTACATCGACGCCAATTAATTTATATACGATCGGATGGCGCGACCATTAATGAAAATTTATGGATAAAGGGACAAAAGTCCATACTTAATGAATTATTTTTCAAACAATGCCAGTACTCTTTTCATTTGATTTCCATTAAAACAAAATGTAATATAAGAAAGTTTTATCGAGCAACACGTACTTGTTCGGGTATTCAGACATACACATGCAAATGCTAGAACTTAGAAGTAACATTAATAATTAACATGCTTTGATTTATGTCGAACATATATAGATACATGTAGGTACATGTCGTATAATTTGCTTAAAGATGTACATTTTTCAAGACTATAATTATTATACTTGACCCTCAAATTCTAATTCATAATTAAGATACTGACACCCCTCTTGAGAAGTTGTTCATCAACTGAAGTATGTGAACAATTCATGAAACTTAATGAACTAAAACAACAAACGAACATCATCCGTTCGGGAAGTTTTATGAATTGTTAATCAAAGTGCATCAAAGGTTCATCAAAATAATTCATCAGTAATTCATGAACCTAACGGAAAACACATTTTTGATAAAGATTGCCTAAGGTTCATAAATTAGTTCATGGACACTTGTTCATGAACTTCATATCCAATTTGTAGGTAATGAATAAATTCATGAACAATTCATAAATATTATAAACTGAGGAACATTTTGTTAACTGTTCATCAAATTTTCGACAGAGACAGACCTTTAATTTTTCTAGACGGGTACAAGTTTATTCCGGTATTACTGAATACCGAAAACAACTTATTACCGAAAACAACCGAAAACAACTTCAGATTACCGAAAACAACTTATATTGTTGTTATTAATGAAATTATGATTATTTTGATAAAATATATATATATAAGGGTAATTATTAAAGTCATATACAAAATTTCGAGTTAAAATATTGTTTTTTACGCAAGTTATGAGGATATGTAACATCTACATGTATGTTATATATTGCTAGAGTTGCTTCCCTTCGTACCGAAAACAATTTCAGAATACCGAAAACAACTTATATTTCTATGTATAATGTTATTATAACTTGTTTTGATAAATGCTATCTATAAAAGAGTATTTAAGAATGTCATGTACGAAATTTCGAGTTAAAATATTGTTGTTTACGCAAGTTATGAAGATTTGTAAAATATGCACGTTGTTTATTTATTGCTAGATCTCGTTCATTCCCTTCGTATTTAAAACTTTCAGAATACCGAAAACAATTTATATTTCTATACATAATGATATAATAACTATTTTGATAAATGCTATCTATAAAAGAGTATTTATGAATGTCATATACGAAATTTCGAGTTAAAACATGGATTTTTACGGAAGTTATGAAGATTTGTAAAATATGCATGTATCATTAATATATTGCTCTCACTTCATGCAGAATTTTGTTTCTCCTAATTCGTACCGAAAACAACTTTTATTTTGTGATAATAGTGATTAAAGTTATTTTGGTTAATGTCTATTATAAAGAAAATGTTTATTACAGCCATATACGAAAATCTGATATAATAAATTAATGTTTTCGGAAGCTTACAAGTATGTTTGGGCAGAGACGTATAATACAATACGTCTCTGGTTTGGGCCTAACTTAATAATTTGCACGTGCTTATTATAATTAAGAAATTTTGTACATTACTGAAATATGCACCATTATGTACATTTAGTTAATCAAAATAATCATAATATCATTATCAACAACAATATAAGTTGTTTTCGGTAATCCGAAGTTGTTTTTTCGGTTGTTTTCGGTAAAAAAGTTGTTTTCGGTATTCAGTAACACCCGTTTATTCTAGTTGTTTAATTGTGGGCACATAGTAAAGTGCTTATTCAAGTGACTAGTTTGGGTAATCCTGGCCATTTGATTGGCTAATGGTGATGACTGAATATATTAATAGTTGGTTAGTAAGTAAGTCATGAAGGGTGTTGCTCTAGATAAATTTGTGTGTGGCATATAATATAACTGAAATGCTATTTTCATAGCAGATTAATTTATGGTTAATTTGTTAACATAAATAATTAAGGGTTTATTCTATTTGATTGATGTAGGATAATTGTGATATTACCATGGATGTGCTTGTTCACGAACTTTATATAAACATGAATTTATTCATTAGTCAAATACTCAAGATTGTCAATATATGTGTATTACACTACATGCTACCGGCATGTGATAACAGCAAAATAAAGTTTCACAAATTTTTTTTTTCTCCTTATATATATTATAGAGTAAAGGTATAGAACTCCTGGGCTCAGAAATCACACCGGTCATGTTCATCAAGGTCCTGTTGTAACAATTCTGAACCGATTCTTAAAAGCCTGGTCTTATTCCACGCAGAAATAATTTCTCTTTAACCACCACCCACTCTTATAAACATACATTGCTCTGAACTGGAGCAATAAGCCCTCCAACTTACAAAAAGTACCACTAGGCATCGATGTGACCTAAGTTTCTTTTCATTAGCTACAGAGTAAACTTCTTTATTCCTTCGGAATTTCATACCCACTCCGGTGTAAATCGAAAGAAAATCAAATTTGCTATCACTCACGGTCGACGAATCATTCGATCCATTGATGGGTACCTAAGGCATTACGATTCAATATGCCACGCTTTCGTGAAAAAAAATAATTTTGTGAAACTTTATTTTGCTGTTATCACATGCCGGTAGCATGTAGTGTAATACACATATATTGACAATCTTGAGTATTTGACTAATGAATAAATTCATGTTTATATAAAGTTCGTGAACAAGCACATCCATGGTAATATCACAATTATCCTACATCAATCAAATAGAATAAACCCTTAATTATTTATGTTTTAGATAAGACAACATCATAATGAATAATTTATGCACAATATACAAACGGAAGAACTGTCATGTATGAAAAAATATCATAAAGTCAGTCATACCTTAAATAAAGCCTGGAGCAGTTTAACTAAAGAGATTAAATTTCCTAGTTACGTTTAGACAAGACACCGGTTGTGACGTCATCACCTCCACGTTTGATACAAAATGGCGTCGAAGGTTTGATATTTTGTTTATTGATAAATTTTACTCTGATTTATGTTCCTAATTAATCAACTTAGAAAATTTTATCTGAAGTATTTGCTAATATGATGACTTATCGACTGATTTCTGAGCAGTTTGTATGATTTTACTGATGATTTATTGCCATGTGAAATGATGTTTAGCTATGTTCTTGATGAATTTCGCCGGTTGACTAGTAACAGTTCCTAATGGTCGCTTATTAGCCTTTTAATTTCAAGTCCAGTCTTGATTTAACGTGTATTTTATGCTAACCTTAATGTATATGAAAATGAGAAATATGCAGTAGTATGGAGAGAAAATGTGTTAGTTTCTACTTTCTAATGATGAGATAGTCGTTGGTTTGAAAAGTTTATGTGGAATTATGACAGATCTATGTCTGGAGTATTCTTATGATTAAATTAATTGTACTATTTCAGTCAGGCTTACTATGGGCCTAAGGGTAGGTATAAGTATAAGTCTTTAGTGATGGTATTCGTTCATTCTACAAGTATAAGTTGCTATATAATTGACACGTCCGGTCTCTCGTTCGCCAGGCTTCCGAATGCCTCTTCACGCCACACCAGATCACGTAAAGCGTCTCTAGTTATACGAGATTGACCCAGATCACGCACCCACTTCTGGAAGAGCGAATCGGCCGCTTATGCCAAATCACTACATGATCATGAACTTACATACTAAAAATAGCTCAAACATTATCGAGGAACAATCCCACAAACCATTGCAATTCTCTACAATATCCGACCGCTGTTATTGCATGTTTATGACCTTAAATTAACTGGAAATGCCTGGCAATTGGGAGCAGGAAATTGGTTGGGATCTAACTTCATTATTGCCGCTAATCTTCAAATTCAAAAAGATACACTCTCTGAAAATTCACTCCTGAAAGGCATCAATTGAGCATTTCTAATTGCAACCGGACAAACATTTAGTATCATCCTTTCATCTCCAGGATTAAATATTCGGATAATCACGGATTTTTTCGTTGTTGGCTGCAGCCTTTTTTTAAGGTTTTGAGGAAGGATGGTGGGGCCTTTTTTGAGGGAAATTTTGTGTAAAAAAATAGGCAAATTGGGGGAAAATTACTAAGTAAACAAGCACAGTATAAAAAGGTTGGTGAATTTCTTTTCAAATTTGGGGAAAAATACATACTATTCAGCTTGGGGAATGGGACTGAAAATCGATTCCAAATTTGCCATAAAAAAAGGGCTGGGCTCATAGTCATATTACTTACAGTACGGCATCGTGGGTTTTCCAATTTCCACCCAGCCACCGCGTCAGAAATAAAATTGAGGTGGCATGTCACCGTGGCGTGTCCACCGTGGACAGAAATTGCCACCCTAATTGTCACCGTGGCCATTTCACGGTACACCGTAAAAACGGTCACGGTGACTCAGGACGATTTGAAATTGTTAAAACTTTTAGAAGAAATTAATAATAAAATTCTTCGCTG
Organism: Lutraria lutraria; assembly: GCA_964023205.1. Taxonomy (NCBI): domain Eukaryota; kingdom Metazoa; phylum Mollusca; class Bivalvia; order Venerida; family Mactridae; genus Lutraria; species Lutraria lutraria. The sequence continues at coordinate 18,579,121 of OZ026838.1, forward strand.
GTTGTACTTCTGTGCAAAAAAATGGTTTAGCCATCTTTTTTCTTGCTCTGCACTTATAAAGCATGTTCATTATTCTGAGAATTTTATTTATGCTTTTTCAGGAGCTATTGCTATGCTGTTGCATAGTCTTTATTCAGATGGTTGAATGTTTCTACATACCTGGTGTGGCTCCAGTTGAGTTTACTAAAGGAGATGATGTAGAAGTCAAGGTATATTTAATGTGTAGACTGACAGGTTATGAATATGATAAATTGATTAATAATTTAAGCTTAGATCTTTGAAAGAATTGCTATATTTTCACATATGTGCATACTAAGTTAACTAACTTAAATATAGTATACCATCATTTAACTTGTTACAATTTTGGTTTGTGCATATTTGTGAGATAATTGGTCTATTTTGACTGAATTCAATTGTATGAAGAAGAATTTAAGTGTTGTTTAGTCATAATTAAGTAAGTACAATGACTCTTTTGAATTAAGATAGACAGGGTGCTCCCTAGACTTCAAAAAGTTGGCGGTCAAATTGATCGTCCCTTAGCTGATAGAAATTTAAAGTCAATAAAATTCTCTACTAATGTCAGGGCTCTCCTTTGACCCGAGCTCCCGGGTTTTGACGCACGAAAATTTCAAAATACGCTTGTTTGACCCGCAATGTAAATACTCCATGCGTCAACTTTGACCCGGGGGTATTTCCCGACGCGCGTCATTTCTGACTGATTATCAAAATTAGTGAAATATCGAGGTCAGAATACTCGCTGCTGATTGGCGCTAATGGGTTTTGAGGCGGAGTCAGTCCAAAAATAGACGCCGAAAACAAAAAGCATGTCATTACCATGTCGTTGTTTACAGCGTTCGTAAGGACGAAGTAGAAATATATTTTGAAAATTTTGGCGTGAATTCATTCAACTAAATACTTTCCACAATAATAAGACTGCAATTGCAATAAAGCAATCGTTTTAAGAGAAGTTTAGGTGATTTCTCGTCTAATCGTGTAGATCTACACTTTACACAAAATGGCGATGGGTTTATGTTGTGTAACCCGCGGAGATCGAACGTTTAAATTGCAGACTTACGAAAAACAATTTGAGTCGCTAAACATGTACGTGAAACAATATCAACACCAATTTTAATTGCCACAAGCTATGATTCATAATGCAAATAACTATTCTATCAAATTAATCGCGAGTTCTGCCTTTCTGCATAACCAGTGGTATTGAGTACACAAATTTCGGATAACAGCACATGATACATACATACGTCATCTTATTAGTATTTCATGTAAACTTGTTCTTGATATTTAATCATGTGATTGACTATGTTTACGAATATTAATCATTGACTATCAAATATCTGTTGATATTTACAGGAACCTATGGATTTATGTTCATTTTGTGTATTGCAATGTCAGATTTCTTCATGCAAATTTAATTAATTGTCTTAGATTAATGTGTTTTTAATATTTTCAATGTTCTTTCTCTTGCTAAAAGACTAGTAAAGCGTAATAACTATGGCCCTCAGCTGCGTCAAACAAATTATTGACTCTTGAAGCTTTACAGCTGACTCTTGGAATTTTGATTTTGACTCTTGACAATTTGACCCCAAGAGTCATTGACTTTTGGCACTCAAAGTCTAAGGTTAGCCCTGAATGTAATAGTAAATCTAACCCTTCTCAGGAGTCAAAAGCTTTATTTTGCAAATTTCATGAGTCAAAATGATAGGGGGTCTTCATTTTAGAGGAAAACATACTATTTGATGGGGTATTGGTGCTTAAATCCAGCCCCCAAAAATGCCTATCATTGGCCCTGTAAGGTCAGTTGTAAGAGAGAGCTTCAGGAGAACTTTGCTAGTTTATTTTGGTCTTGCTGACTTGATCGCTGACTCAATGTAAATCTAACCCTACAAAGAGTTATGTAATTGTTTTCAGGGAGTAAAACTTACAAGTGTGAAGACACAGTTACCTATGGAATTTTACAGAGCCCCATTCTGTGAACCTGAAGGAGGTGGCCAGTATAAGTCAGAAAATCTTGGTATGTGGAGTCTTATTTTAGTAAGATTTACAGATGAGTGCAAAATTGATATTCTGATGTTCTTCATATACCTAATTATATAACAGTTTCTAATTGAAATATATATTTATAGTATTGTATTTATGACACTCTTGAAATAATATGACAAAAAATCAAAATCCTGTGGTATGAGACCACTAAATCACCTGTAAATCTGAAAAAACTCTGGTAAATGAATTCATTTTCTCAATTTGTTATTATTAGCGGTGCATGTGGTAAACATCGAGTCAGTAATTTGCCAATGGCAAAACTTGCTATAGGTGTTTTTTGTGAAATATTGAAATGAACTGCCTTTATCATTTAATGGTTATTTTTTTATTTGTTGATTTCGGAAAAAATCTCATGTAGGTGTCTATGTACTATAAAATTCAGAAATTACTGTACTGTAAGAGATTTTAGAAAATAGATGTCAAGGATTTTTATTTTAATACACTATAAGATCATTTAAAGGGGCCTGCCCAGGAACTGCTGTGTCTTTTTTTCGTACACCAAAAATGCGTTTGTTACTTGTAAAACCAATTATTACCGAAAAGTCAAAGAAGAATGTCCGCTCAAAAATTACCCTATAACGCACGCGTCGGTATTTGTATGTCGGTTTGAATAAAAGGCTTACAGCCTTTTATTGACGACAACGATATTTCCGATACGTCTGAGAGTTTAACTGAGCATGTGCGCTATGACTGCAACGATTCACCGAAGTTCAAATATATCCGAAATGCATGGCATCGGATCGATTATCCGATTTGGAATCCGTATTTTCGGTTCGGTACGGTTTGGCACTGTCATTTAGCGTACGCCGGCAATAATATCCAATCAGCTCGCGTCATTTCATTTACTGCGTCGCATGTAAACAAAAACAAGTATGGCCCACGAAAAACTGCTTGTTGATCCATCAGCGTCACTAAAATCGAATGTGTGGCTAGAGTTTGCGTTTGAGAAAAGATCTCAAGGGTCTCTGGTTGGGCAAAAACATGCATAGAAAAATCTGTTTCTAACTTGCTCTATATTCCATGTTATGATGTTCTCTTACAGGTGAAGTATTAAGAGGTGATAGGATTGTAACTACTGCTTACAAGGTTTGTACATTGTTTCTCATGCTTCATAGTATAATCATTTTTAATATCATAAAAAACATCTACTTATTATGTTTCCCTGATGGTATTTTTTTCTATGTTCTCTAGAGCATATAATGTGATTCATTTGTGTAAATTCTTCATTGGTAAACACAGAGAAATGAACACAAAATGACAAAGGTATGATCATTATTTGACCAGAAGTATAGTTTACTGGTGCATAGAAACCAGAGAACTTGATTTATTTGGCATTGTCTATTGATAAAATTTCCCAGTAACCTAGTTGTCACGTTTCTAAAATTCCCAATCTGACCAAACCCTGACCCATTCCCACAGAGATGAAAAAATGTCTGTGTTAACTTCTGTGATTACTCATTTTTATAATGCTGTTTATTTTAGATTAAAGCTCTTGAAAACCAAGGTTGCACCGTGTTATGTAACGGAGATGGTAAAGTGAAGTTGAATGCTAACAAGGCAGATATTCTATCTGAGTTAATCAAGAATGATTATTATGTGCATTTGTAAGTTGAATCTAATATTTAATGGGCTTTATGAAGTTGAGAATTATGTAGTTTGTAATAGAATTTTTCCAGCATCAATACATGATGTGTTATAATGCATATTTATGACCGTACATACCAAATATTTAACAGCTTGTAAAACAATGCTTATTGCATTTTTCAGATATAATTAATCTCTTTACTGAATGAAAAAACATTTATGAAAGCTGTGTTCCATAATTAGTAGATTTTGGTTGTTTGTAACTGATTTCACTGTATGAATAGTTAACCAATAAATTTCTATATTTTTGGAGGTTTTTATTGTCACCAACTCACTGTACATGAAAATGCTATCACTAACCAATAGATCTGGCATGATGATCTGTGAAAAATAAATGTTGATTCGGGTTTAAATCTCAGCCCTTATTAAACTTTTTGTGTTACCTCCATTAAAATTTCCTGAAGGGCATAAAATCTTAACATTGTCCATCTGTCCTTTCAAATTTTGGTTTCCGAGCAATAACTCAAGAAACATTTCATGGAATTGATTCATATTTTACGTGATCAATAATAAAATACAGGTCAAAATGGATTTCCGTTAAAATTCAAACGTTTTCAATGGAGTTATTGCCCCTTTTTTACCTAGCTCTCAGCAGGAGCATTTATGTCCTCCGGACACATTTCTATTTCATACTAGTACATACTTTGTGTGATTTCAGATTGGTGGACAATTTACCTTGTGCTACAAAGTTCGCTATGCTAGATACCAAAGAAATTCAATATGAACATGGTTATAAGTTAGGATTTGAGAAGGATGGAGAGGTATGTATATGGCTAGTTCATGTAGAGAAATGGAAACCAGTCCCAAAGATTAAAAAACTACAGATCTGTCTCTGAACTAAAATCTCATATTTTGTCTTTTTGGGTTCATAAATTTATTACAATATTAAAAGCAATTATGATATTAAATTATTAATAACACATTATTCCGACAGCCTTATTAACCTGAACATGCATTTAAACATTTTGACTGCGAAATCTTTTCAACAAAAACATATTGAGTAGGGAATTGAGATTGGAACTCGGCGATAGTTCTCAAGTTTTATAAACTTGGGCTAGGTCTGATTAATGTTTCTTTAGTCATTGTTGCGTCAGTTTGTTACAGTGTGTAATAGAACTTGTTTTGGTAGCGTTGCATCATTATAAATGTTAAGGCTTTTTAGTGTAAGTGATGATTTACTTGATTAACCTATTGTTCAAACAGATATAAGGCCAGAGATAAAATAGTAATGTCTAGGGTTTCATGACCAAACAGATCAGGGCTAATTATGCCTTATATTGCTTTACACAACAGTTGGTCCATCCGTCAATCAGTCTGTCCATCATTAACCAAACCTTGTCTGGGCAATAACCAGAGAACTATTTGGCCTAATCTCCTCAGATTTGGCTGGGAGGGTGGTCATCACATGAAGATTACCCCAATTGATTTTGAGGTCAAGGTCGTAACTCACGGCTACCTTCAGAACAAAATCCTTGTCCGTCAAATAACTAGAGAAAGATTTGACCTTAGGTCCTCTGGCTTGGTTGCGAAGTTGGTCATCACATGTGGATGACCTCTATTGATGTTGAGGTCAAAGGTCTGAAGGGGCCATCAGTGTTTCTCAAACACCTTGTTATATTTAAACTTCGGATTTGTTGTTAACCCTAAACATGTTTGTTTTTTCTCTGGTCTGATCATTTATAAAGTTATGGTAACATATGATGGATTTGATTCTTACTTGTTAGTTATATGTCATTATGTATTCTGTACCAATATATGTTGTTTTATTTCTTGTGTTGTTTAGGTTTACTTGAATAATCATCTGAAGATTTTGTTGAAGTATCATTTTGATGTTAATAGGTGAGTTATCCCATGGTTTTCTTCTACTGTCTAAATGTTATCTCTGTTCTATCAGTTGCTTATTAATTCAAGCTGTGTCAATAGGTATACAAAAATATCATTTGTTGGGTGAATAAAGAATTTTTATAGCTTTCATGTTTAGTTATTGACACCTGCAGTCTGTGAAATCAGCAGTTGTCCTATTGTCTGGGACAACCAATTTTTCATTCGGACAACCAAAATTTTGGTTCGGACAACCAAATGTTCATTAATAAATCATGAAGCAAAAGCAGCTAAAATTTCTGTTTCGGGCAACTACATTTCAAACCTTAATTTCACAGACTGCACCTGTACTGAAACATGTTACAAAGAAATCTATAAAATGCCATTCATTTACATGTTTAATTGAATTTATAGCAGCCAGCAGCTGTTTCCATATGTTAATTTGCATTGACAATTTTTGCATTAATTAACTATAATCATTAAAGGTACTGACTTAAAGCTAAAACTTTTGATTGAAATATCAACCGTGATTTGTCAAGATTACTTTTAAGTATGTCTTTATGGAAAATTGTTCAGTAAAACTTTATGGACATACCTGCTGTGAAAATTTGCCTCCATGGTAGTTAAGGTTGTTCTTTTGTTATCATTATTGATACAATAAATCAATGAACCCCTCTCTTAATATACCCAATTAAATTTTTGACACATGAAAGAGACAGAAAATTACTTGAAATTGCGCAAGACTCATGGTCAATTTTGGGTAGTCATCTTTTTATGCCCATAGTGTTACCTCTGTCCGTTCAAATTTTGGTTTCCGAGTGATAACTTAAGAAATAAATCATGGATTAGTTTTACATTAAGGTGTATATTGATAAAATACAGGCCAAATTTGATTTCCATTAAAGTCTAAACATTTCTGCAGGAGTTATGGCCCCTTTTTTACTTAGTTTTCAGCAGGGCATTCATGTCCTACGAATACATTTCTAGTTTTCTATGACTCAATATTTTCGAGATTGTCATCGTCACTGTCACATGTTATTTTAATTTAGGCTACATTTTATGTATGTTATCTACAATGATTCGAAAATAATACTAATTAAATGATCGAATTTCAGTCAAACAAATCGTGTGGTAGGCTTTGAAGTGAGTCCAGAAAGTCGTGCTGTTGGTGATTATGAAGTTAAGGATGGAGTATGTTCCAGTAAGGCTGGTCTAAATAAAGCTGACCCATCACCGCTGATTGTGAAAAAGAAAAGTAAGCATTAGAATTAGGTTTCTATATGATAGGAAAGCCACTACCCACCACCTTGCATGCTATCTGTAACAAATTTGTTTTTCATTGGGTAGTGAGATCCTTGATATCATTAGATTACATATAAAACTTCTCTAGTTGGTTAATACATTAAATGATCCCCGTTTCAGTTTTATGGAAGAAACTTGACTGAAATGCCTTTTTAAGTTTCATTTCTTTTACATGAGGATACATCCATAGTACATAAATATTGATTTGATTATGTATTGATAGTCTGTAATTGGTGTGAAATGTAGAAAATTCAACTTTTTTCTCTTTTTAGCCAGTTTATAAATTTGTGAACTCTTTGAAAACACACATTAAGAAGGTTGCACAACAATTGATGTCATTGATGAACAATGTATGCATTGAATCCATAATTACTCGTAATTTATCAAAAAATGTTATAAGATGCTTGATGTAATGTCATGTATTCTGTTCATCTGTTACAGAGGAGAATGATATTATATTTACTTACGAAGTACAATGGGAGAGGAGTGATATAATCTGGGCTTCCAGATGGGATACCTATCTTGCTATGAGTGATGTACAGATTCATTGGTTCTCTATCATTAACTCTGTAGTTGTTGTGTTCTTTTTGTCAGGTACATATTTTTATAAACTTTTCTGGTTTCAGTTCTTAAGATACTTACAATTGGCAGATTTGTCATGTTCTGATGACTGTTAAGGACTTCATACACTTATTTTTATGCCCCTGACATCTAATAATTCAATGTGATTGTCTTGTCCATCTGTATGAGGTTAACTAGACTTTGCCTGGTAACCTTTTCATCTATTGCTTTGATACTTATACAGTTTACAGCTGTTGCCTAATTGCCTTAGATCATTCCCAGTGCATAAAATATCACTCAACATATTGTGTTAATATTTATGTCTATTGTCTTGAACGATTTTGAATGCAAGGAGTTTCGATTGCGATTAAAATCACATTATATGATTTAATTGAAAGATGTTTAAATTTGCTATGGAGATGTTGTCAACCCTTTCAGTATTAATTGGCTAGGTATCCATTGAAAGTTCTTCAGAATTGTTTTAACATTGGGAATAGAACTTCATCTGAAATTTTTTAAGATGCATATTTTTTTTACTTTGCATGATGCTACATGTCAAAGTTGAAAATTGAGGTACATGTTTATATAAATGGGTTATTTAATTTGTTTGTTTTTCTTTTTCAGGTATATTGACAATGATTATGGTCAGGACTCTGAGAAAAGATATTGCTAAATATAACAGAGATGACGATTTGGTTAGTATATTTACTTGGTACACAACTGTCATGTTTGTTATTAAATACCAACAGATGAAAATGAAGAATTCAAGTTTTAGTGATTATTTTCCGTTCTTTGTTTGGTATTGGTAATTGGTACCTTCCCAATTTGAAAGAAATTATCCACTTCCCAATTTCAAAGGAAAGAAATTTCCAATCTGGTGCAGATCGATTTTTCAGTTACAATACATTTACTACATTGTCGAATACATTAACCAGTTGCTTCCTGTCTTGTTAACTATGATATTTTGCAATGAGACACAGCCATGATAGTAAATATTATCAGAATGATTGTTTTTTTTATAAATGTCCAATTTATTGAAAAAATCTGAATTGGGTCAAAACGCAAATTTTTCGCAATTTGTCCGATACTGGTACATTTCCAAATCAGGCAAAAAGAATCGCTGAGTTTGTTCTAGCGAAATTCTTCTGATTTTACAATACGTAAAAAAGCTTGTTAGGGCTTGGTTCTGTTTAACTTATAACTTTGATGTTTCTGTACATTCTTTTCTGAATACAATATGAATGATGATGTTTGGTTAATTAATGATGATTTATGATTTTAGGAAGAGACTTTAGAGGAGACTGGCTGGAAACTTGTTCATGGTGATGTGTTTAGACCTCCTAAGTTTAACAAATTGTTGGCTTCTTTACTTGGTGCAGGAATACAAATCTTCTGTATGGCTCTCATTACTGTTGGTATGTTGTCTAAGTGTATTAGTATCTGTTTGATGTGGTACTGTAACCATTCAATGAATGTCTACATCATTGTTTGTCATACAAGTTTTATTCTAGATGTTTTTCGGTACTTTAAAATTGAGATGACATAGAAATGAATCAGGTTGTCATTATCATGAATAAGAGCCTGCCACTTGATAAAGTAATTATAATATAAAGAATGAACTTGTATAATTTTTATCATTTATTCAATTTATAGTAACATAAGTGAAAAAATCTGATAGTAACAATGCCCCACTTCAAAGAAGTGAGGGTATATTGCTTTTCACATAAAAGTGAAGCTGAGAAGAGAACACTTTGGCTTAAGGTCCTAGTTAAGCTGGTCATCGCATGAAGATTGCCCCTAATGATAATGATAATATCAAGTGTGCCTTACTATCTAGTTAGCGTTTGGAGGATATCCGTGTTTGACAAAGACCTCTTAGTAATTAATATAATAATTAATCTGATAATAGTTTTAGAGTTACAATAATCTGGTAGTACATTGTAATTTATAGTTACATTTGAATCTGATCGTTATTTATGGTTATATTTGAATCTAATCGTTATTTATGGTTATATTTGAATCTGATCGTTATTTATGGTTATATTTGAATCTAATCGTTATTTATGGTTATATTTGAATCTGATCATAATTTATGGTTATATTTGAATCTAATCGTTATTAATGGTTATATTTGAATCTAATCGTTATTTATGGTTATATTTGAATCTAATCGTTATTTATGGTTATATTGAATCTAATCGTTATTTATGGTTATATTTGAATCTAATCGTTATTTATGGTTATATTTGAATCTAATCGTTATTAATGGTTATATTGAATCTAATCGTTATTTATGGTTGTATTTTAGCGTTTGCTATGTTGGGTATGTTATCACCAGCATCTCGTGGAGCTCTCATGACAGCCGGCCTATTCCTGTTTGTTTTTATGGGGTAAGATATTTTCATTGTTCTGATATTTTTCATTGCTTTTAATAGTTTGAATAATTAACTTATATGTTAAAAAATGTATTTAAACTCAAATTATTGGAATTATTTATGAGTAATTGAACCATTTTCTCCCCTTCCAGTTTATTTGCTGGTTATTTTGCTGCCAGGATATATAAAACTATGAAAGGTGCTCAATGGAAGAAATCAGCTTTACAGGTTAGTATTGTTTATTGTATCACTTTGTCTAGTCTGTATTTTTACTATCAAGTTCTAGTATCAGCTGATAGGTAATTAGATTTCTCTGTTTTATGCTTTCATCACTTAAAATTTAGATTTTTGAAAAAAGAGCCCTCTGAAAGTAAATGAGTGTCATTAATTATGTATAAATTGTTTGCATTCTTTTCCTTTATCCATGGTTTAATCTCAGTGAGGTACCAATGGGTTATAGTCTAATGATGAGATTGAATTAGTTATTTCTTATTAGTTTTTTTTTCTGATTTATAAATTATTGCCAATTCCAGTTTCTCAAAGGAATATACATGCTCATTTGAAGAGTTATATTTTTTCTTCAGACTGCTACCTTGTATCCAGGATTCATGTTTGGTGCCTGCTTTGTGTTGAACTTCTTTATCTGGGGTAAACACTCATCTGGGGCTGTACCATTCACTACTATGTTAGCATTGCTCTGTATGTGGTTTGGAATTTCTGTTCCACTTGTGGTCCTAGGTTACTATTTTGGATTTAGAAAACAGGTAATTTAATCTAATTATTTACATTTTTATACTCCTGCAAACGAAGTTTGAGAGGGGGTACATTGGTCATTCTTTCTGTCGGTTGGTCTGTCAGTCCATCTGCATAATAATTCACAAGTTTGTGGAGCTAAATACTTCAACATTCCTTAAGCGAATACAATGAAATTTGAAATATGTCATCACCATGCCCAGTGGTCCACACATTCCAGAGTTATGTGATCTTGAACTTAGCCATATAGTGTACAATAGCATTCTTAGCTCATGAATGTTTGTAGAGCAAACTACTTCCACATTTTTCAAGGGATTGAATGGAAATTTGAAATGTATTATCAATACTGTAGATGTGCAAGACACAATTTTCATGCCCAGTGATCCATAAATTCCAGAGTTGTGTGCCCATGAACTTAGCCATATAGTGTACTATAGCATTCTTAGTGTCAAAGCGGCGACAGGGGCATTAATTAGTCACTTCTGTGACAAAGCTCTAGTTTACATGCGTAAGATATATGTAAAAGTTCAAGATATAAATTTGAAGTGTATTGAAATTGCCCTGTTTTTTTCCCAAATGATCTTATTAAGAACACCTAAATATATCCCATTTTAAAGCAGCAGATCTCTTTCTGAGACAGTGATTTTAACATTATAGTATAATGTTTCATGTATAATGAGTGTTTGTTACTTTGAGTTGGTAATTTTTGTCCTTTTCTTCTGTAGGCATATCAACACCCAGTAAGAACCAATCAAATTCCAAGACAAGTTCCAGAGCAAGCTTGGTATATGAACCCTAGTTTAAGGTATGTATCAAGCATATATTGATAAATATCAGATCTGTATTTTTGTTTCATGGATCTGTAGGTCTCCGTGTATTGAAATGCCTGAGGTGTCTTCCAACTACAACAACATGAATTCAACTACTGGAAACCCCTCACTGCTATATTACAGCTTCAGACATAATCACATTCCTAAATATTGATTTGGCCATCCTTAAGACATTGTTCTATATTCAAGCTTTCGTTTACACAAACAAATTGTTGAAAATAATGAATCTGAGTTTTGTCTTTGAGATCAATTTGACCTAGCAATGCTGATCAAAGTATAAAAAAATTATGGTCTTGTTTTTGATTTGAATGATTTCGAAAAAATGCATTATGTAATTATATTGAATTAAATAGCTGAACGTTAGTGTTTATGCATGAAATATTTAATACAGTATTTGTACCAACCATTTCTTTTACCTGTTTCAGTATATTAATGGCTGGTATTCTGCCGTTTGGAGCTATGTTCATTGAGTTGTTCTTTATATTTACTGTAAGTATTAAGTGATCAACTCTGGTAATTCCTGAGTTTGTCTTCTATTCATTTGTGAATAGTATTCTTGTCTTATATATTCAGGAAAGATTACATGCTTACTGACTATTAAGATTTACCGGTAATTAAGTTTTTCATCTTGGCTTACATAAATTATGCATTTGTGATTTTATTGAAATAAAAACTGTGCTAGAAATTTTACCATAGATGTGAACACCTGTGCTAGTGGCCACCTCTGAATAAATGCCACTCTAAGAATTAAGGCCGTTGTTTTAAAGATTTTTATAGATTTAGATAGAATGACCTCCAAATAAAGGCCACCTGTCAATAAAAGCCATGTTATGTCTTTCCCAAGGATGGCCTTTGTTCACAGGTTTGGTGAAAAATGAGATAATTTGAACATGACAATTATTGAAAATACTTTTTCTTATTTTCAGGCCATCTGGGAGAATCAGTTCTACTATATGTTTGGTTTCTTGTTTTTGGTATTCATTATTTTGATTATCTCAGTGTCTCAAATCTCTATAGTGATGGTATACTTCCAGCTGTGTGGTGAGGTAAGATCTTCTTTTCAAGTATCACTCTATATATAGCTTATCTAGAGAACTAGACTTACTATGATTTAAAACTTAGAGCAAATTTTTTTTGCCGAATTCTAGGTCTAAATGGTATTATAATTTATTTTGCAGAAATGCATTAAGTTTGCTTAATTTTACTTTATATATTGAATATGTCAATTTTATGATTGGTTTCCAAAATTTTTTGAGGATTTCTCTTTTTCACTGAAACTAAGATGACTTATAAAAATCATTGAATTTCAGACATCTTGTTTCTGTATTTTATTGTCTTCCCTTGTCATGTACATGATCTACTACAGTAGTTTGTATTGTATTTGTCAATTTTAGGATTATCACTGGTGGTGGAGATCATTCATTGTATCTGGTGGATCAGCAATTTATATCTTTGCTTATTCCATTTTCTACTTTGTTACAAAGGTATGTATAATATACTTGTGCGTTATTACCATTTATTCTTCATGTTAAAGTAAGGCAATGGAAGGTTGCTGCAGTTGGTTGAGTGCTGGATTTTTAACCCTGCAATCTGGCTTTGATTTCCAGTTGTGGCAGGTTATACCCTTCTTTGAAAAATTTGAGAACAATGTTGATAAGTTAGAACCTGTTAGAATGTATAGTCCAGGAAAACCGCTCAGGTTAAGTGGACAGGCCGCTGAATGTAAATGAAATATTTTTGGAAAAATGGCATTAAACCCAAATAAGTAAATAAAAGGCAATGATATAGTGTATAGTTCATCAAATAATTTGAAGAAATGTTCCATTTGGTAGGATATGATAAAAAAACTTGCGCCATTTCTTCTTCTACTACAAAGCTGTAGCTGTGTACTATAGAAATAAATCAGTCATATTTATGATATGATGAGTTTTGTTAAGATAGAGGAATCTTGAAAAATTCATTGTTCTGAGTATGTTATATAACTAATTATTATTAACAAATAATTCTACGATACATATATATGTACCAATGATATCTGTATATGTTTTCAGTTGGAGATTACTGCATTTGTATCGACACTGCTTTACTTTGGGTACACGCTTCTTATGGTGATAACCTTCTGGATGCTTACTGGAACAATCGGATTCTATGCAGCGTATTGGTTTATCAGAAAAATATACAGTGCAATCAAGATAGATTAATAACATTTAATCTTAGGACTCAAAAACAATTATTTAATTCCATCATGTACATTTTCTGTGGTCTACAATAGGTTTTTGGATGATTTTGGTAGAATTGTTATACTTTATCATGAAAATTGTACAACCAGTTTTGAAATGCTTTATTTAATAGTTAAAGTAGTTAGTAGGTCATGAAATTGACTGAAGCAGTTGGATGACAATATTTCCAAGTATATTTTACTAACTAAGGTACTTACTTTGTCTTTCTATAGCTCTCACGTTTAGTAGACACTTATTGTTCAGGCAGATTTCCTTACTTTTGAGAAGTTTGATGTAGAATCTTAAAAAAGATTAGATAATGATTTCGATAGTTTTGAAATGACCGCAGCTGTTTTTGGTGATTGTATCTATGAAGCCATGCTACCATTTTCTCTTGGCTACTTCATATCAACTGTCAAGACAGACTTTTAATTAATTCTGAAATCAGAAATATTCTAGGATGAATTAATTATTGATGACAATATCTACATAAGTGAGGTGTACCAATTAGTTTGTGTTGTCATGTGTGCGGGCCAACTTTGGAAAGTTTTCTTTTTATACTTTGTATAATAATGTGATATGGGTAGATGTAATTGTTATTTAATGTGCTTATATGTTGATACACATAGAATGATGAGTAACCAGGATTTAATTACTGGATTATGCTGATGCATTTGAACAAAAACGTATCTACATGAAAAGAGGACATTTAATCATGTGAGGCTGTATACAAGTACTTTAATCTTTGGTGTTTGTGTGTGTTATCTTTCCTTATGGTGATAATCAATTTCTTTTAGAAAGTGTTCATTGCACACATGACTTTCAGTTTTTGTGTAACCATTCCATTGTAAACAATTGTCTTTAGCAATATGTTTCTAAGCAGTTTATCTAAATCATTAAGGCTTAGACTTGTATATTGTAGTTTGGTTTCATTATACATGTAGATTGAAAAAAATACAGCTACTTAATACTGTTGAGTGCTAATCACTTCCAAGATAAGATTCCTTCACTTGATCATTTAAGAAAATTATTTCTTGTTGATGAATTCAGTTGCTTCTACATCATGATAAAAACTGGAATTAGTACTTGAGGCAGTTTGTGTATGAAGTTTTCAGGTTAAATTGAATTTTATTTTTACTCATTTTAAGTCAGTTTAATTGTTGACATCATGCAGATCAGTTTGTTAAATATCAGAAATCATGTCATATATGTATCGTAACAGGTAATGACTTAATCTATGTGTGATATAACATTTTCAAGATTTCATACTGTTCCATGTCTAAACTATGCGGTGTCTGATCTGATGCATTAACCATGCTCCTATTTTATTGAAACATTACTTGGGTTTTGACATAACAGGCTTAACGTGTGCTTTAATAACTATGTTTTTGAATTCCATTTTTCTTTGTGATATTGTATATAATGATAAACTTTCATTTTTCCTGCTCACTTTCTCTAATACTTGAATGATTCCATTGAATTTGGCATTGTTACTTTGTTTATAGTTCAAACTACTGGACAGTCTTTATATAGATACAGTTTTGAGGTTTCATTTTTTTCTGCCATCCAGTATGAAGTTGTATCAAGTTTAAATTGTTTTTATTTATTCTCAACTCTTACTAAAATATGTATTCACTTTATATTACCAATATATTTGCTCTGTCATTTCATATGGGTTAAGTTGATTTTGTGGTCAATTTAGAAAGATATAACATATATGCTTTGATATCTAATCTCCAGTATATTTATAATCTATTAACTGTAGTATGAGGTGTAATGTCATTTTTTATAATGATGTCTGCATTTGATGTTTTTTAGATGTGACAGACTGGTGTTTGAAATTGTTCACACATTGTGTTTATCAAGATCTAGAGGGGATGCTCACGGATTTGTTTAGATTATATATTTCACACAAATCTTCATTAATTTGAAGTGTGTATTGTCACATTTTGTATGCTTACAACAAGGTGTTCAATATAGTTTGCGTTATTCATCACCAGACTATGTTTTGTATTGATAGCATAAAACATGTGAAATACAGTTATTTATTCACTTGTCTGTATATAAACCATGCCAATTGTCCTAGATTAGAAGAAAACTAGTTGGTATCAGAACATCATTATTGTTTCAATTTTGTACATATCACCTTTTTCAGTTTGCTTTTTGTGTATGAAATTGTGCAGAATGATACTTGTAGATTACGTACAGGTTTAATCAAGATACAATGATGAGTAAGTCTGCTCTTCACTACAATCAACACAAAAATTTGATTGTAGGTGTTGATGTGTGACTTTCACTAACTTTTATTACAGTATCTTTGATCTAATGTTTATTATTGGTGGGACATATTGGTCACATTTTAAGTTAGTATGCTAGATTTTTGTTTTTGTTCAAGGCTCTCTTAAATGTTATTTGAGCTCAGTTTGCTGGGTTTAGAACTGCATGTTCTATCACATAGCAGGCTGATTATTTATTTATGAATGTGTTAGATGTAGTGAGTTATTATTGACATAATTTTATAATCATGAGATCTTGCTGTAAATATGGTGTAAATGAAATAAAAAGGTAATATATATTTTATGCAATTTGTTTCTTGATTTGCTTTCCATCAATAGATCAGGGGCATATTGTTTTTGGCCTGTCTGTCTGTTTGTACCAAACAGTTGAAACTTTAACCTTGCCTATAAAATAAAAACGCTTGTACCTGCAATCATCGAACTTCATATGTAGGTTCTTCATGACAACCTCTACAGGACCAGTGCATTTTCAGGTCAGTAGGTCACAGGGTCTTTATGTTTTGATAAATTCCTAAATTTCTTTTACGATACTACACCTACATTTCTCATGGGATTTTGTGATTCTATCATTTTTTACAGAGTTATGGCCCTTTGTTTATTTTGTGTGAGTGTACTAGAGGAATACACTTGTTTGCTTCTTTTCTCAAGAGATTTTGATCAAATTTTGATTGTATTGTCAGGGTTTTGTGATTTGATCATTTTTAGCAGATTTATGGCCCATTTTCTGTACCAAACTTAAACTTGCCTATAAAGTCAAAAGGCATCCACCTACAATCATCAAACTTCATAATTATGTTGGTTCATCATTACAATCTCTACAGGACCTGTGCATTTTCAGGTCAAAGGTCACCCGTTGGGGCATTGTGTTTTTTAAACACATCTTGTACTTTTTAGTATAGACTGATTATAGAACTAAATACAAACACACAGTGTGAGCTTTTAATGTGAATGAAGTGCAGTCAATAAAAAAAAACAATTACTGTTGATGCATTAATTGATCTAGCTTGATATGCTAAGTAGGTAAAGTGTGGCACAGATGTGGGACTTACTGAGCCAACAGTGCTAACTATGTATGAAGTGCAATGTACATGTACCTAGAATGAGTCTGTATTGACTTTTTGATGACTGAAGGAAAAAAACACAAGAAGCTGCGTTCCATAAATGCATATGCTACAGTTGCATGCTTGAACATATACTTTGAATCTAAATGAGGTAAATGTGTTCTAAGTAGTTCAACAAGAAATAGCCATTGATGGCAGAGTATAATGTAGTTAACCCTTTCGCTGCCAGAGACTTATTGCCTACACTTGCCAGGGAATTTTTAAGAAATATGAGCTATTTAAAACTTAACCAATTCCCAATATACCTGTCACAAATGCAAATATGCGGAGATTTGTGCAGACCTGTATCATTGGCAGTGAAAGGGTTAATGGAGAAATAACACATTTACATCCAATTAACCTCAATTTGAGGTTGGGCAGAATTGAAGCATTCTAGTAATCAGTGTTGATGCTAATGATTTGGTAAAATCCAGTTAACCAAGCGGGCTTCTTAGCAGACCCAAGGTTCTACTGTTGCAATGCCTTTTGAATCATTTGAAGTAAATAAATTTCACCAACAAAATGTTCGATTGAGCTTCTGTTTTGATGTAGCTACATTTAAAGGGGCAACTCTCGCTGGTATACCAGCGAGTATTTGTGGGTTGGGCTATGTGAACTGATATGCCTAATAATACCTGTCAATTAAACTCTGTTGTTTAAAATAGCACAAGAATGGGTGAGTCATCAACTGACCACTGGTTAGTAAAGTACTCCTGTTATATAGAAAGCATCGGCTGCTCAACCTTACCACGTGCCTCTGTTTACAAACAGAGAGTTTATCAGCAAGTAGCCACACCTCCCAGGAAATTCAAATTTTCTGTTAGACAGGTTTAAACTTTTTCTCAAAGTAACACATAGAATTGATATATTACTAAGATTTTTGGATGAAATGTTTGGACATGGAATAATTTACCACTGTGAGAATTTTCAAAGATTATTTTTCTGTAGTTTATTCAAAAATTAAAAAAAAGGGCTCTGATATGAAACATGCATAAAATTTTACAAAACCTGCCCCAGCGCCATCTAGTGGTTTATATAGTCCTGTTACTCCTTTAAACACCTGAATCATCTATGGTCATGCATGTAAATATGTGTAATTGCAGTGGTTTATTTAGGACATCGTGATCACGCCCGTTTAACTCTAACGAGTGTAATTTATCCTTCGGCAAAACTGTTGTGAGGAACTTCCGTTCCTCGTACCCATATTGTTTGTCAACAAGGTTTTTTCAAAATTATGAAGAATACAGGCCTTGATGTAAAAATATCGGAATGCAGTTAGCTAGCTATGGGTTTTCCGAGTACGCACATGTAATGATATTGACCTTGATTGACGTTTTGGATGTTATATATGGTCAGACGAAGTTCATTCTCGTTTTCAAGCCACCCCGAGTGACTGCGTCGTACGGTATTACCATCAAATTGTCAACCAACATGCAATATCTTTACATGTGCTGACTCAGAAAACCCTAAGCTAGGTAACTGCATTTCGATATTTTTACACAAAGACTTGTATTCTTCAAAAGTCTGTTAAAACTTACCAAGTCCAGAAACTAAGGCTGAACTTCATACATAATATTATAGACTCACTGGGGCACAACAAAGAGGATAAATCCTCATACTTCTGAACAAACTATGCACATTGGTTATTACAAATAAATGTAGGTATAAATGATGACAAAACAAGGTTACAGTTTGCATTTTTTTAATTATCCCACTGTTACAAAGTTAAGGGAAACAATCTATGCATCAGCGATGGTGACTTCAACTTCTACACCAGGTTCAATACTGATGGAAGTGATTTGTTTCACGATTTCACTAGGGCTGTGAAGATCAATCAAACGCTTATGGATTCGCATCTGAAATCTGTAAAATAGATGTATCAGTATCAACAGTCATGATAGAAAAATTACAACTAGGCAACTACGGAAGAAAAGAAGCACTAACTATACCGGATTGGTAACAGGCAGAACGGAAATATCACTAACACCTGGTTAGAAGTAAAGTATGTGGAGAGGTTTGCAGTTACTTGTGGAAAACAGATTAATGTACTAGTAGAATTCATATCAAAATTAATCATAAACACTGGATAGTCTAACTGTGAACCAATTCATATCTAAAGACTCATTCAGCTTGACAAACAAAAAAATATTAGAAACAGATAGAATGAGATACTGTAATTATTCTTAATAAAACCTGTATTTCTTTCTGAAAACTTTTTCATACCTGTCCCAAGTTTTGGATCCTTCACCACAAGGTGTTTTTCTGGTAGTGATTCTGAGGATCTTGGTTGGCATACGGACAGGTCCCTTAACCTTGAGGTTCTTTTCTTTAGCTCCCTTGATCAGGTCAGCACACACTGAAATGTAAAAAGACAAGATCATATGATTTACTGTCATGTTACCGATGCAAGTCATTTCAATCAAACTAAAAATGAACAAGATTTTACAATGCGATTGTCCTGCCAAGTGGGAATGATAATTGTGTAAATTTAGTGAAGCATGAACACAATAAAGTGAAACAAATTGAATGAACTAAGAAAGGTTTCTTGGTAATTTTAAAAAATTGTAAAATCTCACCCTTTTCCAAGCTTTTGACATTTCTGCTGGTTAAAGTAATCCTGATCCTGTGGATTGGGGCTTCATCAGTGGGGGCTTTTGTATCTTTGTAAGACTGAAAAAATATGTTCAACACAATTAATACTAGTTCTGGGTCCCATAACTAAATTGGTCTTTTTTATTTCGTCTTGTTGACCATTTTAGTTATGGAATTGTCCTCGTACAAAGTCAACAGCTTAAGACGCTTGTTCATGCGTCTATTGAATCAGATCAATTTACGTGCTTTCCGGAATGCTACGGACTTAATCCAAAGCATTTATGAGGAAAATTTTGAAATTATGGGTAGTATGAAACATCGGCAAAATATTTGATAACTTTCGTCTGTTGAAGGTATATTTTTGGTCATATTGATAGATTATACTATATTTCATCCAATTGTACACAAGTTTTACGGAAATTTGTGCATTTAATAGGAAAATGAACGCGACTCAGATTGAGTCGTTTACCTGTTAGCTTTTAAAGAACAAGTGGCTTTGACGATGAACTGCAATGCAAACGTATCATCGTCAAAGCCCCTTCGACTAAATTAATACATGTATACAAGTTTACTTTAATACGTCAGCTATGATTTACATCATGATTTAATAAGTCAGCTATGATTTACATCATGAAATGTAAGTAAAAATTGAGTGTAAGACATATGGGATGGCTATGGAACGAAGACGACTAGTAACAAAATTATGGTGGAAAATCAGAAACAAGGTACCCAACTGGCATTTGACTTTTTGTATCATTAGAACAAATCCCAAATTTCAGACATCTGCAGTAATCGGAGACAAGTGAAATAAACATAAATAAAACAACACAATTATAATCAGTATCCAACGTTATTCACTCCCCCACATTCCGATCACGCGAACACGTGTTTTATTTTCAAAGAGTATTCATTCAATTTTCTAGGCTAATCTAACAGGTAACCAAGCCAATGTATGTTTAAAATTGAGAAAATAAATTACTGAACTGTAAAGGCATACCATGGTGATGATCTGGCCGACTTAATCAAAGATAAACACAATTCTTTGAACAGAGGTGAGCCAGCGACTTTGCTTGCTCGGAATGGCGGCGTGAAAGGCCGGTAGTCGTAATTTTGTCTCAGTCATGATTTTCACATTAAGGTATCAGGCATCTAAAATTTACTTTAGTTCATCGGTGATCTCCCATTCACACATTGGTGATCTCCCGACCAGCCGGTTAAACTGGTTCCCGTTGACTTGTGTGTACCTTTGGTGCACTGCAACATGGAACGGGAACCAGTTTACCGTAGGGGTCTGGCCATTTCAGAGCCGCCACAGAGAGAGGGAAATAAGACCGTTTCCAGTGATTTTCTTAACACAGCACGTACTGTCTTGGTTCAGTAGATGGAATACTAGCTTACACTGAAAAGGCGTCCCTGAAATATTGGAAGGCGGAGTCGAGATTTGAACCCACGACCTTTCGTATTTTGTACATTTCTATTGCATGGAGTTCACGTAAATTTTACTACATTTGTATTCTAATCCAAATGCGAGTTTTATCTAGGAGAATGGCTATGTGGAAGATAGAAATTAAGATAATACTAACTTGCTAAGATCAGTTTATGTGATGTAGACAACTTACGGTAAATACTCGAGCTGTGTGCTGTGTCTAAAAGGCTAAATAATACATGATAAATGGTAAAATGGCAAAACATTCAATAAATAAGCACTCAAAAATCTTATAGAAAATATACATTAATGTATATATCGGATTGAAAATTTTGAGATAATTTCTGAGATGATTTATTTCCTTCGTAGTGCGGTCATGATAGTGTTTACATGTAAACAATTTAAGAAAATTGATAATTATCATAAAACTTTGTCTGGGTGCATATGTCTTTGATGATTAAAAGTTATCATTTAATGGTATACCTAGCAGAAATACCGTGTGTAAACCTGTACATGACGATCGCGACATTTTAGATGAAGTTAATGAAAGTCAACCAGCTGTACATCCGAAGATGTAATACAGTAAAATCCCGAAACCACGGATTATCCGAAGTAATTTTTCGGTCCCTACGACTTCGGATAATCCGTGGTTTTGGATAATACAGGGTAAGGAAAATCTGGACAATTGTATATGTTGTTATTTCTACCATCGTATTTTCCGTATAGAAAGGTGAAGTTATTAGATATCCATGGTTTTACTTACACCTACAGTGGCTAGGTATTTTTACACGATGATCTACATTACGCTTGATTATGGCAGAATTCACTAACTTGAGTTTTATATTGGAGCCTATTTCTTTGACTCAGTATGATAAATATTAGAAATACTTTTTGATGTAAGATAAGGATATCCACTATAATTAAGTCGAACTCATTATATACATCTCAATTGAGGTATGTGTATTTGTATTTAAAGTCAAACTAGCGTTAGCCACGGCATACAGACAGGTCCCTTAACCTTGAGGTTCTTTTCTTTAGCTCCCTTGATCAGGTCAGCACACACTTAGCCACCTTGTAAATAAAAGCAATTTTTTAAATCCATATTGGATTATTAGGAACAAAATGAGCTCGGAATGTAGGTCGCATGTCAATATAAGCCTTACTATGTCTTTCCCAAGGTTGACCTTCATATGTTTGACTACCCATACTGAAGAATTCTCCTCAACGAGGTATCGGCCGAAAAACCAATAATCAAGGGACGCTAATGAGATTATGTCTTATGTTACGCTTCATGCAGTTCCCTTGTCGATTATCGATCAAGTATGATATATTCCAATTTATGCATACATATAAATACATGTATCATTGAATATCTCGATTCATATTTCTATTATTACATGTACATGATTGTATATGTCATACCACGTGTTGGGATCTGCGTATGGAGTCCTGTGTTGTAAAAGTGTGCTTTTTCCGATGGTACGTCCTGATCGAAACTTCGGATCAGTTCACATGCTGAGTTTTGCGACGGAATCATCCGTGCTGAAAGACAGTTCTCTAAACAACCTTACCAGGTACATGTACATGTTGTATTGGCTTCAAACTACAAGACTGTTTTCAAAATTGTCTAAAATTAATCAGTTTTAAAGTAGATACATAATTATACATGTACATAGCTCCCACATCTACAATATTTACCTCCCTTGGCGGCCATCTTTGTTGGCAAATTCAACAAGCATTGATAGAAAATATTTATGTTTTTGTTTTGATAATTCTAAAAACAGGGTATTTATATGTGACAACTACATTTTCTTAAACCTGATGTGCGTATGGCCTTAACAACTTCGTTATTAAGTTATCTTTTATAAACTGAGTTGTTTAATAACCAATTTTCTTATTTTTTCTATTAAGCATATAAGAAATTTGCCAACTAAGATGGCTGCCAAGGGAGGTAAATATTGTAGATATGGGAACTATATGTATAGCACAATAGAAGACTCGCACGTACGCTATATCCTGTATATGTAAATATATATATTATCTGATACTTTCTGTCCGGATGATAATGGCGTATTAAGCGGACATAATTATTAGATATACTCGTAGTTTTTAAATTCATACTGTCCAGAATCTATACAATATGCACACATAACGTGAATATTCGTGTCAAATTTTCATTTGAGATAGGGAACGAAATAAAACTTAATTTGTCGTTGTCGTCTGCTCATTATGTCTGCCGAAATTTTTCTTATTTCTAGAAGTCCAGAGACACAGAACATCATTAAACGACTTTCAGACGGACAGGGAACATATCTACTAGCATCGATTTAAGCAGCACCGGTACCGGAGTTAAGTTGCCTTCATCATTTATTAAGTAAATTGGTTTTAAATAATTCATCGTACGTTCTCTCTGAGACCAGACATTTAATCTAATTCCACAGCCACTGGGAACTCTATTTGTTTCAATACCGTGAAATTTGCTTCAAACTTTGTCTGCTAATATGCCTCATGGTCATTATTCTCTTCAGTTTTAAAAATAACTCTAGACAATATAAAACTTTACAAAGATAAGTACTACGTTCATGATAATGCGGATGGTCTCACATATAAGATTCAAATGAGAAGAAGTCACAGATGTACATATATTTGTAAGTTTGTAGTAATTTAATGGTTATAATTCACCAGAGCGGCTGCATGTGTACTAGTATACTGCCAAGACCATATATAGGGGCTAGCACGTTGAAGGGATGGTGTATAATGGTCTGTTAGGCCTAAAATGTCTACACGGTTGGTATATATATATCAATGGTAAGATACTACGTCATCGCGCACTTGTTAAAAGGTTCCTCCCTGGACACGAAAACGTAAACAAACAATGTAAACTGTTATTTTTCACTTTTATAAATTATGTACCTTTCCAAAAAAATAAAAGTCGTGCGTCAAGCAACTACATGGTTCAAATTCATAATGGTGCAGTAGGATTTCTTCTTTATAAGCCCGTTTCAGCCCGAAAGATGTTTTACATATTTTTTTCAGAGGTCCATGTTGGATTCTGTCACAAAACTGATATATCATTGGTGTTTTCACTTAACTGGCCGTGAGTGTATAGCTAACGGATTTTCACCGCGTGTTTCGTATAGCATTTAAGTCAAAATACACATGTATTATTCGTCTCTTTGTTGGTATATTTTTACTTATTTTAATTAAAATATTGAAACGGTCCATCCTGGATCGTGTAAGTGAAAAGGTCCACCATGGACCCATTTTAACAAATATCATATCTCATTTGTCAAAATTATGTTGTCTGAAGGTATAATCATAGGAAATATTGTACGGATGCATCTAAGTATGATCGTAAGTATGATTAACATTTTGCTGCAAAAATCACACGACTCTGTTAATTGTCTTCAACTTTAATACAACAGTGCAGTATAATATAAATAATGTGCCTTTGGTCTACGGACTTCCAGTTTATGACTTCCATGCAACCAAGCGACGCAGAGAAGGTTCTTTTATATTGTGTCTGTGTAGGATCGTTCGTCCCGAATGTGTTGGCAGGTGAATAACCAAATTAGGTACAGAATCCCGGAACAGTATTGTTGTTTACACAATCTCTATCAAGAGTTGTCGTCCGTTATCCCTCACATAATTATATCTCTACGAGTGTGAAAAGTTCAAAAATATGTGACAGAATCTCTAATTTCTACCTGATACAAAATATCATGCTTTTGTTTTTCTATAAATGTATATTTATTGCCATATCTTTACGAAAACGTTCGACATCTGCGTTTTGTTTCAGCTTTAGCGATATATGGCGCTTTGTTACCTAACATACACTTTCCCTCAAGTAATAGTGCGCTTGATAAATTGTTATATTTTTGTGAATTTCTTTTAAATTATTGCACCTTTTGTCTCCTATATATATATGGTACGAAAGAAATTAAAGTACTACAATTTATTAAAGTTTGTACCACTTTTTACTTTATTTCTTTTTTAACAATAATCTTGATACGTTGATAGACATGAATGAACTCTCTGGATAAAGATTGATAGAGTGTTTCATTCCAAGCATATATCCTGTGTAAGAAACAATTATATTGACATAACACTTTTATATACTGTGCGATCGGATTCACCTTTCATGTAATAATATTATCTGAATTGATTCATATCTTATAAATCCCAGATATTTGAATATCTTCAGTTTATTTGTGTATTTTCGGTCGTGTCCATTATTTGTTGTTCTAAACAGGGTCTTTCAATTGAATGGTTTGGACACGTCTAATCAACGCGGCGTGAGTTGATCGTGTTACATTAATGTGTACAGAATGTCCACAATTGTAAATCGGTGAAAACATTTAACTAATAATTAAAATACTCAAGCTATTAATAATATTATTGTTACAGAACTTCGGTAAAGAAGTATCTTCTTCCAATTTGACAAATTTCTTTATTAATTAGGAAAATCCATGATGCATGAATGAACGAAACCCCAGATAGATTGTGATATCAAAAAACATGTATTTTTCGAAAGCAAATGCAACCTTTTTCATGTCTTCAAAAGATTTTTACAGCATTTTCATGCAGTTACTTTTAAGTAATAATGATACATGAATTTGAGCTTTTTGACGAAGACGCCATTTTGACTAGTCATTATGGGTTAAGTACTTGGGATTTTCGTAATTCCGTCTTTAATAATCATCTCTCGCTAAATGCTTACAGCAAGTTTTAGTAAGATCATTACTTCGTACCGCCTTGATTTTGGTTTTCTATTTTTTGATTTTGACTAAATGCAAATTGAAATTTAAACTTTCCCATTTAAACTTTCCCACAATCTTTAACGGCTTGTTATCGACAGCACGACTTGATGTTTTTACAGAGATAAGCGCACGAAGAGCACAATTCCAAACCCTTCTAGTTCTCAATAAAAGCACCATACCAATTAGTAGGCTACGTTGTTATATCATGTTCCTTTTAACATTCTAACACTGCTAGTTAATAGGATGAAAGTAAGTACTGCCATAGTTGGAAACCATCTAACCACCGCAACAAGTCTATGGAAACTAAATGAGTTTAATTACTGTAATACGAATGTACAAGTTAAGCACATTTTTTAACCGGCTTGTGTATACAAGTAATTAGTTATGTTTCGCACATGTTTTAAAACGAGTAGAAAACATAATAAGCATGTCATGGTCATATCATTAATTTGGATTGTACAACAAAACACACAAATTTACGAACTAGTATTATTTGTTATGGTTATATCATGACATTTAAAGATAACAAACACGTAATTAGTCTTTTTTACTGTATTCCTGGACAGCTAAGTCCATACAACCCGCGGGATACATAATCTCATTTGTATAAAATCTACTATGAATTCTCCCAACAAATCTATGAACAAACAGTAGTAACAATAATTTAATTGATTACTAGTAATTTGTTAAAACTAGCGTATGTAATTTACATACGGAATACACAAACAAGTAGAAATAACACGACTAATATACATGTATCAGGAACAACAACTCTGTCAAACTCTTTAAGTCTAATCGGTGATTTGTAGTTGTCTCCCTTTGACCGAATCTACAAAAAGACGACACTATGAAGAAATGAGATCGTGCAAGCACAATTCTAACAGTTAATCAAGATACCATATATTTACATTCAAAGACAATATCTAAAAGCTCTATCACAAAATATAGATCATTAATAACTTGACAGTTTGAAATTTGCCATTGAATCAGGACGAAATTATTGATTAACAAGAATCGTGCAAAACGTGAAATACGGATATCAAAGAAACTTACTATTGTGCTTAATATGTTACTAATAAACAAATATTCGCAGCAATAAATGCATTCTTTACAAATAATATTTCCACAGTGAAAAAATAATTAGTATTACCTACCAGTAATCAATAAAGCAATCAAAATAAATTGTTGCCATTGTAAGCCTTACATACGGTTAATTTAAGCATATCCCCTAGCAGGAGTGCTGTATTACATAATATTGTATATAATAATATAGCATCCATGCCTCTAGTAAGTAAGTTCTCAAAATGATCTTGAAAAAAATCGCAAACAATTTGAATCCAACCACAACGTGAATATTATGATTAAAAGCCTAACCTTTACTTATCTCAGGAAAGAATCAACACGTGCACATTCGTGTACCCCCTCCCCTCCCCTCCCCTCCCCCAATATATCCACTCTTCATTGTTTTGATAGCATCTTAATTGAACTAATGTGGTAAAATTGGGGAAAACTAATGAAAAAGTACATAAAAAATGATGACTCGAACTTTTATAAAATTTTATTATCAATTGAGTAGTTTTCCAATCGTTAGGTTGTCTTTATCACCGTGCAGTCCCAATGTCACAGCTACATACATCGAGCGTATCCTTTAAGACACATATCCGCACCTATGTGAGATATACTAACACTGTCAAATACTTTCAATTATATTGACCTATTAAAATCAACAGTAAAGTTGAATAGCCGGGTAAAATTTTCAAACATTTTTTATTCTTTAAATAATGAATATTTCCTTTTAGTCTTGAGGAAGCTTGTCAGTATATTTTATCAGTCTGTAAAATCAAAATAAATGTCGATTTAACTTTGAGTTTGACTGGATAAAAATGAGAATAAAAACTTCCAAGAAACTTTCGTCGATTATTTTGTCTGTCTGGTGCAACAATTATTTGCAACTGTAACTATATAGACCAGACAATTGTATAATCTTAACACGGGAATTTATGAAATTGGAATAAAACTGCATTTTCAATTAAATTAAACTGTGTGAAAACAGTATTTATAAGTCTGCTCTAGACTCTATCAACTTAATTTCAACCAACAAAACAAGAAAATGTTTGATGTTGTTAGCTTGGATGTGAACTCCATAAATAAGTCATTGTCACGCCAACACCGTCACGTCATAGAACATAAAACTGAAGTTTGCAAAACATTCCATATTAGCATGAGGCTAAAGACTAAAATGTAAAACTTCACTAGACATAGACATGAAAAGAAAGAATCATTGTGGAACTGCTTAAAATGGTCAGTCAAGGAAAAAGTGCGAAAATTTAGAACATATTTGTAATACAAAAGTACAAATTTAATGTACAGACGCTTAGTGTTCAGTTTAGCATTTAAATTAGTATTTTTTTACAAAGAACAGAAAATACTAGGTTTATGATATAATTTCAATATAAAATAACCTCTCTCAATACAATCGTACTAACATCCAATGGTGCATTCTCGTCATTTCTAAATAACAATTTCTAGAATAACTATTTATCACATTATTCTACAAATACTATAATATAATTAACATACTGCACAGAATATCAGCTGAACGCCTACACAACGTAATAAGACATTCAGTGTTTTTAATACATAAATAATTTTATAACAACCTATGAATTATGCCATTTTTGACCAACAATCAGTTCATAAATGCACAGGTATTTTCCAACACACTTCCGTTTGGTTATTAATATGTTTATTAATTCTCGACACAAGGGAGATAATCTAGATATCTGCTAATTTTTCGGGAGAAATTCGTTAACATCGTATGTTCTCACATGTTACTCAGTCTGTTTGCCTTTTTCAAACGATATGTTTTCTTTTAGCTATTTGCGGTAACTTGATATCACTCTTCACAATGGACCCAACAGAAGACAGAAAGTTACTACTTAACAAGACAAAACTGGTTCCCATTCCATGTTGCAGTGCACCAAAGGTTGTACAGACTAGTCAACGGGAACCAGTTTAAACAAGATACTGACTAAAGAATATTTTTTTCCGGAACTGGAGAGACTAAAAGTCATTGTCCAGAATGAAATACGGAACAATCTCCAGTACGGTCTATTTCGACATTTGATTGGCTAAAGAATAGATGTTCGTCAACTGGTATTGGTCTGTGGACTACAAGAACCTGGTGTAGGCGCACTACTTGTAGGTTTGGAAGCTTCTGAAATGAAAGTTTGGAAAACAAGCGTCAATATAATGCTATTTAGAAACAATCTATTACCAATTATTAAACAAAACTACAATGTATTTAACGAATTTATTTTACAGAGTATGATTTATAAATCAATGTAACAATCTTTACGTGTTTATTTTATGTTTATTTTGAAATCATGATTACTGACTGGATATGGATTTCTACTGAAGTATTATGGGAAAATATTACGTCAGCACGTGACCCGGCTCAACCAATCAACAGCAAGAATTCTGTACGAGGTAAGATAGATTTGTCTGTAAGAAACATCTGTAAGAAGGCAATGCACTTTGCTATTTGTCAACAAACTTTTGAGCTCAATACCGATCTTATTTTTTGTAACCTTTGAGCCATTATGATTAGAATAGAATTTATGTGACATTCGAACATACAGACTTTTATCAAGTCCACAGTTTTTAGTGAATATCGAATAGAAATTAAAGCTCAGAAGATTTAACTGGTGTGTCAATGAATATAGGTAAGACCAATGAATATAGGTAAGACAATGTTATAATTATAGACTTATTGAAATAATAATTAAATTAATAATATACATATATTGAATTACCAGAGTTTCTATCGCCCCAAATTTCTAGAAGATATTTAAGGACGTCTATATGTTTACTGTATTCTAGGGATTCGTCGTCTGCTCCCACCGATGACGGACAGAGTAAGACTGGACCGAGACACGCTGCTAATTGTTCCAGCGACATCTTGTTCTTGTCACAATGGGCCGCCATTTTATGGAGATGGTTAAGCACCATCGACATCGTCTCCTGAGGAAATATAGATAGATAGTTTATTTCAAATTTCAGTAAGCCATAGGCCCATGTGAATATACAAATAACACGATACAATTTTCATATGGCAGTAACAATTAAGTGGCAAAATAGGCTTTAGTAATTATAGTACATTGTTATAAGAAAGGTAGATAGGCAAGTCAGTTTAGATAATGATTTATGTATTATAAATGTAAGAAGAAATCAAGAGAGACAACAGAGAAAAGGAGGACCGGACAGAATCTGGCGGAGAAGGTGTATAGTATGAAATATAGTTCATTTGTAAGTCAACATACATCATGAAATCAAACATAAACATTTTCGTTTCAATACAAAAATAACAACAAACGAACAAAACACGCACATGTATTTACATTCATTAAGATTTAAACCACGTATAATAGTTTTAAATGAGAAACACTATTATTTATCGGACGAATATGGTTGTTTCTTTGATATAACCTGAAGCTAACTGACATAATATGCAACATTATGTGTACTGGTATTATTTGTTATGCATTACGCTAATTACACGAATCATAATATCTCATAGAAAACTATCATTCACTCTTATACTATGTAACACTAAACATCAGACAATGACTACTAATTTATCAAATGTTATAAAGAACAATATAACCATTATACGGTTTACCTTGTCGAAACGAAACATACAACACAATATATACAACAATTTATATAAACTAGTTCCCGTTCCATGTAGCAGTGCACCAATGACAGATAGAATCAACGGCAACCAGTTTACAAATACTATCTCTCCAGAGCGGCACACTCTTGACTGAGCAACCTCCCGTCAACAACAACACGATTCCCCTCACTGTATGATTTTAACTGTTTATTTATCCTCTCTAGAACAACAACTACTCTACAACAACATAATTTTGTTTCTCTCAACGGGTGTTGCTTTGGAGAGGTTGCGCTGCACTACAATCTTCTATACATGTACAGAATTGTCTTTCCGTGTACACCCATTAATCTAAATATATTGTATTTACTTGGGAAAGAACTTTTCAACTGAACCTTTATAAAGTCATTAAAGATCTCTTTACCGGTAGCGGTATAAGGAGATAGACCAATGCAAAGCCTTATGGTAGATACAGGAAATGTTCCTCGCCAAAGTTTGAATTTTGATTGGACTCCAGGAGGTAAAATATATGCTTTAGGTAGTATTTCATAATCCAGCCATCCAATATGATTAATTAACGTGAGTAATTTCAATCGATCGTTTGGAGTGTTGAGAAACTTTTCTATTTTAGATATTACTACAAAAGCGAGCATCGTTATAATAGATCTTCAGGCTTTGTTATCCCATAGTTTGATTAATTAGGCTTGATTACAATGTAAGACTGATTAATTACATTTGAGAATATTAATGTAAAAACTCAAATCATCTAATCATTAATTTATTTCAATTTGCATTGAATCTTCCCCAATCAATGTAATTAATCTGATCTTAAATATAGATTGGATAAAATTTTCGATTTCGAAACTGTACATCAAACAAAAGAAAGTGTGGGGGGCATGTTGTCCAAATATAGCAACAAGATTGAATCAGATTATCACACAAGCGTGCTGTGGTGGGGGGGGGGGCGTTTTGATGAAAAGGATTAGGATTGGTGAAGTAATGAAGGCGCTAAAGTGTAAACAAGCTCAAATATAGCAATTGTTCTAAGTCAAGGGCCAATCGCTATTGACGTACTGGTCCGATAAATATAGCAAATCTTCTAAGTCAAGGGCGCATAACTCTTGAAGTCCTTGTACGATTTTGCCGAGACATTGTGGCCATATATATTGTGACCATTGGTTAAGAGCTGTGGATGCTAGAGTGTAAACAAACTAATTGTGGACGGACGACGGGCCGACATTCATCGATCCTAAAAGCCCACCTGATCCACCAGGTGAGCTAATAACCTGTGTACGGCACTAATTTCCGAGCGTTTTCGCGTCAATACCTCTTTACTCATTGTCTCTCATTTGACTGTGAGTACTAATCAAAGTCACCAGAATACACACGCATGTTATTGCATTATTCGTCCTAAATAATGCGCTTACTCATAAATTGAATTAAAACTACATGTACATAGATATAACGTAAGTCGGAGAAAACCTATATACAGCTGAATTATGTTTTAAATATTAATGTCACATGAACGACTATTATCCCGAGGATTGTATCATCTTTTTCTCAGGCTATAAATAAATTGTTGCAGACGTATAATTAACAAAAATCACTATCCCTAAAGACACGCTATCTATATGGCGTATCAGTTATTATCCATAGTAGCAGTGATACAGTCGAGCATCGTCGTAAACTAATAGTATACAGGGTATTAAATACAGACCATGTAACAGTTAAACTTGTAAAAGGAAAATTGTGCATTAATTAGCGATGTCTGTCTTATTTGACTAATTTCAATTCCTAATTCAGTTGCTTTATGATAATGCATATTATTAGAAACCTTGGAATATTTGTTGAAAAAGCTTTCACACTTAGAAATACTATTATGTAGAATATTTTTTATTTTATTTTGCAAAGATTATTTTATCACTCTGTCGAATTGTTTTCAAGAGAAATCACTCATAACTAGTGTCATGAAGAAAAAACTTATTTAATTATCATATGAAACATGCAGAAGTATACATTGTTGCATTCTTGTTTGTAATACATATTGACCTTCTCCGAGCGTGATATAAAACGTTCGCCTTTTAATATATGAAGTACTCTTGTCTATTATTTACCATTAATTAGTATGATACTTCCTTTGATTGTACAATCATATCTATACATGTATATAAATTTCACTGTTCGCCAATCTGATATATTATGCATATTTGTATCCTTGTGGGCTTTTTAGCCTTTTGGAAAATAAAATGTTTCTCTCTCTATTAGGCACTTATAGTGGTCTAGTTGCCAAGTTCGATCTGCGATCTCCTTTAGATAAGTTCCAGCTAATTAAATCAGTTTTTATAAAAAGAACGCATTAACAAAAGAACAACGAATATAATTTTATGAAAAAAAACGTGCATTTCTACTTTAGTATTTAATTGTTTCATTGACTCATCAGCGTCCTATATACACGTACTAGTTATTGAGTGATGCATCGTAGTCTATACTAGGTAGTGAGCCGATCATCTGACCTTGATGTCAAGCGTCTTACTCCACAAGGCGGCCTGATATATTCAGTAGTCACGCATGTGCCAATGTTTGTAACTAATTAAGGACTACAGAACTTAATACAAGCATTTATTTCTAACCATTCAACTCTATTTTCATTGAATATGTAGAATGAATCATTTATGCATCATTCACCACAAGCTTTTTCTGAATTGTGTAATTTTGGAATTTGTAAAAAATTAAATAATGAATGCTATATAAATATAATCATAGAAAAGGGAGAGTACTAGTTAGATATATTACATGTACACCCTTTTATGTTATAAGGTCAATTATAACTGACTCGGGTCCGACACTTGTTGTATAGTTGAAGTTATGTTTGAATCATAACGTTCATTAAAAGTGTGTATATTAGGGTTCTGATAGCTTACCTGATTGGATTTAGGAAGGCACTCTAATATACTAAGCATGAGTTTAGCACTGCCGTCAGGATCACTGGGCAGTCGAACGCTGAGTGCATCTAACATCATCTGATAGAGGGCGTTAGTTACGAGTGGTTCAGGAAGTTCACGGAAATAATCCTTAAGCACGCCTGTAAAATTGAAACAAAATATTCATGTTAATCTCAGAGTTAATTGTAAGTTAAATAAACAGTCTTTTCGCAATTTCTTCATGCTCCGAGTACCCGAAGATATAAAGAAACAGCCATTGTACCATATTGCATTCAACAACATCCAGGTTGCCTCCGTGGTCGAGCGGCTATGGTCTCTGGCTTGTAATTACTGGACTTTCAACGCTATGAGTTAGAATACCACCTTAGGCCAGGCCAATTACTCGTGCGAGGAAACTCTCTAGCTAGCTTACGGAAGGTGAGTGGTTCTACCAGGTTCACACCTGAGATCATCATTCATCATTAAAGCATGGATTATTTAAAGTCGCGAACGAATAAGACAAGACTGTTCGCTGTCGACATTAAACGCAAGAAAACAACAACAACCAGTTGAAGATTACAGATATTGTGACTCGTTTAACTATTTTTATTTCCATCTTTTACATAAAGTACGGAATCTTTGTCGTAAACAACGGTCTTAGAAGCTGTTAAATTAATGTCTAACAAGTGTTCATCAAGATGATGCTGGCACCATGATTAAACATATAATTCTAAGGAATCGCCACCTGCCACGTCTGTTCCGCCAAAACAACAAAATTGACGCATAGGATAAACTCATATGATGTAGATTTGAGCAACCAAAATAATATCAATACACGAATTTAATATTTGAAACACCATCACAGTGATTGTATCGCTCATTTTTCACGTGTCCTACATATCTGAATAACTATACATGCAATATAAGGATTGGTCAGATTTACCCCAAAAAGCCTGGCATTTTCCTCCATCATAAGAAGTAACATTATTAAGAAAAATATCATTACCAGAATAGTTTCCGCACATCTTTCAATAAATGCAGCATAAAAGAGACTCAATGACAGAAATAGGAGGTACTAATTGTGCCAACTATCCCTAAAATAACTTAAATCGTAATAAAATTTGTGATTTACAATGGTTGAAAATGACAAACACTGCAAATGATTTTCAATTTGTCGTCTGCTTAAAACCGCCCGCATTTCCAAGCTCTCGGAATCCGATATTGATTTGTATCTACGTCAGACTTTTGGAAATATTATTAAAGAGACAGTCGCACCTAAGTTCTCTAACGCTTCATTCTTAACCACGATCTTTATAACATAAAGACCCTGCTTTGTGTTCTGTTCTGTTCCGTTCTGTTCTGTTCTGTTCTGTTTGTGCTCCTCACACCAACAATGTAATACTTTACACCATAAGTATAAAACATATTTTTTTATAACTGTGTGTAGCTACTTGTTAGTAACGTACGATGATAAAACGAACATATACTCAAATATGTACTCCAACATGCTCTTGGGAAAGGTGACATATTGAAAATAAATGGAACATTGTAAGATTGTCAAAATTATCTTAACCTTTAATCGTACTCGCATCATTACATGGTCAATATACAGTCAACCTATGTTAGCGGCCACATCTGAATAAAGCCACCCCGTTAGTTAAGGCCATTCTTTTA
Source organism: Lutraria lutraria (assembly GCA_964023205.1). Classification (NCBI taxonomy): domain Eukaryota; kingdom Metazoa; phylum Mollusca; class Bivalvia; order Venerida; family Mactridae; genus Lutraria; species Lutraria lutraria. The sequence continues at coordinate 18,614,126 of OZ026838.1, forward strand.
AAAACCGTATTTGATTACTTTGAACAAGACGACCCCCGAACAGTTATACTATGTCTTTCTCAAGGGTGACTTTTGGTCGCTGGTTTGACTGTACGTAGACTATACTGAATTAGCTAATGTCATAAATTCGCCATCATCCTCTTGTTCGTGAGGAGTTACATCAAATTGCAAAGACATGTTAAATCGTTAAACAATATAAACGCATCAGATCAGCGTGTATTGATTAAATTAATTTCAACTCTAGTTCGTTAGACTAAGGTGGATCTGTCACACCTACAAACGTGGTCTGTATGTATCGCAATACCCTAGATGTATTTAAAAACTCTCTAACGAACGGAGTGTTTGTGTTTTCTCTGAAAAGCTAAATGTTTTATTGATTCCCGGGCTGTATGTTTGTAGCCAGGTTGTCATTCTTCTAACACAATAGCAAACGCGAAATTACAATGATTAAATATTGATGGGAAGTTTCATTAATTTAACAAAGTTGGCGTACGACAAGCTCGTAGTGTGAAGTAGTTAAGTTATCTCAGAATCGTATTTTCTTTTACAAGGTTCCTAGATTGATACAGGGCAGCTTATAGATTGAGACTTGAGTATTGTTTTATTTCTCCAGGAAAAGAACTCAGAAATAAATGATAGTGGGTGGAACAAGGATGGAATAGACATGTAGAAATAAAAGAGAGCATCGCAAGCTCATAAAACTAGTCTGTACAGAAACTACGAATTTCGGTTGTAATCCACTGAGGGATAAAACTCCTAGATTTGAGCTTATTCATAATATCCTGTCCCTCATTTCATACGACAGCCCAACAGCCACCAATGGAAAGGACAAAAGGGACTGTTTTAAGGAGGTGACTGTTGTTGAGAGAGTGAAAATAGAGTAAAACATCAATTTGGGTTGCTAGTATACTGGCTGTAACAGGGAGGTGACTGTTGTTCAGATGTGACCGTTCATGGAGGTTATACTGTATATAGATCTTTATCTTAGTATAAATTATATCAATTCAATTCAAGCCTTTCTTCAAATGCAGTGAATTCATACAAAACATACTTATTTAGATTTTAATTAGATAAAATAGTTGTCAATAAGGCGGTAGTGTACTAGAAATGACCTTTAACCGAAGTGTTTTTTAGAAATTTTACTTTTTTCATGTCCAAAGTTGTGATCTTAATCAACTTTATGATCGATGCTATGTCCACAGCGTGACTTTACGTAGGTTTTCTTTGTAAGAATTATTTGTTGCCATCATGGAAACTGGATTCCATTCAAATTGACGAAATATTTGATACACTGTGAAGACAAGTCAGCGTGTATAACATATAGAATCTACTGACAGTATGTTGACTGTAGAGAAAACAATTCAATGCTAATTGTAAACTGCAAATGATTTGATACATCCCAATTTGATATGCGTCCTAGGTTTTGCTTTTGTTTATTTCTTGAAACAACAACAGCAACAAAAACAATGAGAATATCACTCATATAAGGACATTTAATCAGCGATGGGTCAAAGGTACGACCGCACATCAAAGCGTACTTTCATTCTAATTTTTGTTCGGAAATAATATTAATTAAACTGATTTTAAGACCCTGAATATTGACATACTTGACTGTGGATAATAAACCCCGAGAACAGATTCCAATCTCAAACCCCAATTTTTGTCCTCAAACTATTTCAAACCAATATATATGTTTGCCGTATTTGTAAGTATTATATCGTGATTAAATGTCTAGTACATGGTAACATAGAATACATTTTTTTTTTAGTATTTGACAAAATTTAATGAATAAATTCACGTATATAGTTCACAAGCACATGGTAATATCATACCCTACATCAATCAAATAGAATCAACCCTAAATGTTAACGAATTCACCATAAATCTGAGCACTATCATACAACCACATTGAACTTCAAATAGCCATGTACACGGCAAAGCCTTCATGATTTACTTACCTTTTATTATCTTAAACTCTGAGTTCATGATACATTAGGACAACGTCTGAACTATGAAAACTATGACAAGAAGTTTGATACACAAGTAAATTCAGGTAACAGTTTATACAATCATGCACCTTTTAAGCATACAAATGAAAACTCTACTTAAAGAAAATCTTCCATACAAATTGCATCAGTGATAATTGATAATTATTGAATAGTTCCGAGTACTTTCAGTTAAAATACAACAACCATGACTTTAATGAGGTTTGTACATACCATACCGAGACACATATATTATACATACTAAGAAAGACGTAACAACTTCTTACGTATATCTTTAAACTTTTCGAGATCTAAAATCTATAAATGCTAATTACCCTCAATGTAAAATACTCATAGCTTTGTACTAGGATAAGTTAATTTCACCACGTGTGTCATGTTCGGTCAATGAGAACAATTTGATAAATAATCAAATGTTTAACACTTTGCATACATCTTAGGAATAGAAATGAGTTTTAACACGAAGAAAAAAGAGAATTCTGGGATGGAATTTTGTTTTTAACGACATGATGATAAACACGTACAAATAGTTTAAGAAACACTTTCAAAATGTGCTTTATTGTTTTTTTTCTCTGTGGGGTTTAACGTACGTCACACTGACAAGGTAATTGGGTGACGTTTTGGGTTTAACGTCACACTGACAAGGTAATTGGGTGACGTTTTGGGTTTAACGTCACACTGACAAGGTAACTGGGTGACGTTTTTGGGTTTAACGTCACACTGACAAGGTAATTGGGTGACGTTTTGGGTTTAAGGTCACACTGACAAGGTAATTGGGTGACGTTTCTGGGTTTAACGTCACACTGACAAGGTAATTGGGTGACGTTTTGGGTATAACGTCACACTGACAAGGTAATTGGGTGACGTTTTGGGTTTAACGTCACACTGACAAGGTAATTGGGTGACGTTTTGGGTTTAACGATGGAGGAAGACCATGGACATAAAACTGGTTATAAAGTTCCACGTAAGACTCTTCAGTTAGGTACTTATGTGGCTACATTCTGTGTCTTAGGGTTTTGTGGGGCTAAATGAGAGCCACCTAAGAGAATGTATAGCCACCTAAGAGAATGTATAGTCACCTTAGAGAATGTATAGCCACCTAAGAGAATGTATAGCCACCTTAGAGAATGTATAGCCACCTAAGAGAATGTATAGCCACCTAAGAGAATGTATAGCCACATAAGATAATGTATAGCCACATAAGAGAATGTATAACCACCTAAGAGAATGTATAGCCAGCTTAGAGAATGTATAGCCACCTAAGAGAATGTATAGTCACCTAAGAGAATGTATAGCCACATAAGATAATGTATAGCCACATAAGAGAATGTATAGTAACCTAAGAGAATGTATAGCCACCTAAGAGAATGTATAGCCACCTAAGAGAATGTATAGCCACCTAAGAGAATGTATAGCCACATAAGATAATGTATAGCCACATAAGAGAATGTATAACCACCTAAGAGAATATATAGCCACCTAAGAGAATGTATAGCCACCTAAGATAATGTATAGCCACATAAGAGAATGTATAACCACCTAAGAGAATGTATAGTAACCTAAGAGAATGTATAGCCACCTAAGAGAATGTATAGCCACCTAAGAGAATATATAGCCACCTAAGAGAATATATAGTCACCTAAGAGAATGTATAGCCACCTAAGATAATGTATAGCCACATAAGAGAATGTATAACCACCTAAGAGAATATATAGCCACATAAGAGAATATAATTATAGCCACCTAAGAGAATGTATAGCCACATAAGAGAATGTATAGCCACCTAAGATAATATATAGCCACATATACTACGTATGCTAGATCTAGTAGGACAGCTTCTTCATATGTGAACTCTGGTCCTAGATGGGATTTATACTGACAGAGGAGAGTGACTAGTAATTACTTGTCAGAAAACATAACCACAATCAGTATCATATTGATACTGACGGACACTACATATACTCATATTTAGGATTTATTATTGATTTAACAGTAAGTGGACATGTTTGACAGATAAAACCTTCTGATACTCAAAAGGCACAAACAAACACAAGTCTACTAGGCACGGAAGCATACACATGTATACAGGGAGAAGAATCACAACCTTGGTATAATCACACATTATTAGGTCTAAAATAGCATCCAGTAAACCTTTGCCAGGAAAGCGGTTCATGGCGTGAGAAAAACACATTTGTGACATCCAGAAACGGAGCTTTATAAATGGTCTTGGCAAACCAGAGCGATTCTCACACAATGGTGGATTTTACGGGAACATAGATTCATGGTTACTTATAATAATACCTAATCTATAAGAAAATACATGAAAAGAACCAAAACAATAAACTATACATATACAAGCTGACGGATTATAATTTACATGTATATACATATTGAACCATGGAAGTCGCTCAGAAACAACACCAAAGAGTACCTTACACTTTTGACAAGAGTTGGAAGAACCTATATTAACACTGAAATCTCTTGTAATGTAATCTTAGTGGTCCAAATAAGTTTCATGATCAGGTGAGCTAAATAACGATTCTTTGTATCCGAAGAGTATTTGGAATCAATGCAATTTGGAACAATATAATATTCAGAAAAATGAACATCATATTTATAACAGTTGTTCGGTGACTATGGAAATACTTTGTATTTACGCAAAATTCATTGTAATATTTGAACTCTATTTAACTTAGCGAATTATGTAAAAGAAGCCCCGCTGTTTAGATTTTCATATATGAGCCGTTAATTTCTTTTTCCTGTGTTATTTATGTATACATGTATTTATATGTCTGCACATTTAGCTTACTTATAAAATATTACTCTTTATACATGTAAGAAAGTAGACAGTTGCTTACGGAGGATTAGAGTCTAGTACTGGTTCTTCTCAGGAACGATGCTTAGGTAAATTGTCTGCCGCATATGACACTAACTGTTGAAAAGGTGCGTAAAACTCGATATAAACAAATAAACACAAAATAGAATGTTAATTTAGCAATTTGGCTTTTCCTACCCTCTGTTTTGTTACTTATACTTATGTATGTTCATCCCCATGTCGCATGTTAATTATGCATATATTTGCATTATGTAAATGATGATGAGCCATGGCTCAAGTCATATAACATTTTCAATTATGTTCTGTAATTATTGTTTAAGTTTGGACGCTGCATGCCATTCATAACATAACAGCCATAAAGAGTTAGTAATTATATAAGTACACCCCATTGTCACTTCCGAGGGAAGTCTAACAGCCATGATTGTCTTGTGACCATTAAGTATGTCTAATATTCAAATTGTATCATTACTGACAAAGGATCCATAATACAGCTACGAGAGTTGTCCAAAAATAGTTTATAAATATAGTTTGTGTACATTTGGGACAACCCTCGTACATCGGTTCACTCAGTTGGCACATTGTGTACATACACAGATTAATATTTTACCAATGCCAAAGCATACGTATGCGAGTTTGCACTGATGAATTTTGGAGAAATATCTTAGGTCGTAGTTTTGTTTTTGTTAGAATTCTTAAAAGACCTCGAGACAGTTCATCTATTCTAATCTGCTGTATCAGCAGTTTGAAATTATAAATCAACAAAAACACTCAATGTTCTGTGTAATAAGTTCACTGAACATTTGTTACATTAAATCAATTGAAATGCAGGCCTGTTATTTGATAAAGTTCCAAGCTACATATTAAATGTTACTATCAATACCTCCCAACCAGACGGCAATACCTGCTCTTGGTTGATCTTTTCTTTTCGCAAGAGAAACTTACGAATAAATTCTCATATATGAAAAATCTAAAAATGGTCGTATACATCGTTTGACACTGCTTTTCAACTACATTTTTGTACATGCATTTACGGTCGTTTATATAAAAATATCAACAAAGTGATTATTTTCTGATCAACATTGTAAGACGGACATCAATTTTCAGACAGGCTTTCAGGAGAAAAAAACGATTTTCTAAGATCTTCTGTATACGTAAAGATGTTCTTTGAGAAATCAAATATTCATGAAAATGCAGAGATAGGCAAATATGTGTATGAATTTTCATGCTGCCAATATTACCATAGATTTGCCTCACAAACAGAGGGCACGGGGCAAATACTCCAATATATAAGGAAAATCTGCATACTCAGCAGAAATTTGGAAATGTATCTGCAGCAAAAATCTTCCACGAAAAACATGGATAATTTACGAGTGTACTTTAATGTGGCGAAAGGAATTGGAAATATAAAAATGGTCCGCCCTTAACCAAGCGTATAAATAGTGATTATTATGTTATGTTCTGTATAAATAGTAATTATTATTTACCCACAATGTAAGGATACTTGTAAGCCCGGAAAGTTAAAATATCTCACCAAACTTCATACAGCGGCTTGATATTTCAGTGCTTTCGTTATATGAAGAAATACTTTGAGTCTTGTTCATTATTCATGACTGATACATATAAATATGAAAAAACACCATACATGTGAATAAATAAATGTTGTATATAAATGTTCTTAAATTGTTTTTAAATTAAGATACCGGAAATGGATCGAGAAGGGAAAGAGATGCCACACTCAGTTTAGCCCTCGTATCACGACCATCACAGACAGATAAAGCTTTAAGACAAATATAATATGTTTGGTTTGTATTTTTGCCACTAAATCATGAACTTAAAAACCCATCCGTACAAAGCGCTGTTTTCGCAAAACAAGAATATAAGCAACATTCCAATACACGGCCCATAATCACGTGGTCTATTGTTTTGAAAATGCTTGATACCACAGGATTTTTCATGTAGCCCATGTACCAAAATTAGCATTGTTTCTGCTGTAGTTTGTCCATAGACCTTGCAGAGAAATGTGTTCTCGACCCTGTGGTATCAAAACAATATACCACGTGGTTATAGACCTTGCCATTATTCAACAAATTAATTTCCGACCATAAAAGAAATTAACAACTTACATATGAGTGAGCCCGATGTAGCCCAAACAGTCCGCTCGTGACCTGAGATCAGCCATATTACATTTAGACCATTGCCCAACAAGCATAAACCTTAAGTTATACATTTCAGTTTAAGAAGTGAAAAATACAAACAACGTTGAGCCTACAATAGTGATCCATATTATTACTACCACGCATATATAGAATACCTTATTGTTAAACATTTCATTATCTGACATACGAAACTTGCCCCCCCCCCCCCCGAAATTAATTTCCAGTGTAATTAGTGAACTTGAAAACAATGGACGCACAAATCCAACAGAGAATTGATCTTCAAGTTTCAGAATTGAGAAGTATTCTAAATATATACACATTATGGTAAGTATTGGAGTCTGAAGCTAGACATATTTCCGGCAAAGTAATACATGGCAAAATGGATAATACTATTATTTCAAAGCTTTCAAAAACTTATGCAGTTAAGTCCATACTTACAACCATCTTGATATTACGACCGCCCCTCTATTACGACCGCCCCACTATTACGACCGATTTTTAAAAAAAGAACTGAATAGTGTGTACGTCTAAAGGCTATAAACATGCATGCATAGATATTCAATTTCAGATCGAACTCAATTACTGTGTATATTTCATTCCAACAGTCAGGATCAGAAACAGTAAACCGACTTCTAAAAACAAGAACTTGACGTTTGTAAACAGAATCGGAATACAAAATGTTATCCTCATTTCATTTTTTGCTCATTGTCTAATTACTGTATCATTATATGATAACATATCTTATAAACAAGAAATATTCGGTGTGAAACGAAGGATACTGTATATTCATTAATTTTCGTTGGGCTCAATTTTCGTGGTTTTTACTAAAATGGCAATTTCGTGGGGACATAAATTGGCGGATTTTTTATTTTTGAAAAGAAATGCCTTATCTCTGCATTTAAATTCGTGGGGATTTGATTTCATGGATGAGCCGACACATGAAATTCCACGAAATTAAATCCCCAACGAATATTAATGATTCAACAATTAATCGACTTACCCGTAACGACATGAATGTCTGATACATTTTCTGGAGAGAGGTCCACGCTGGATGCATTTTTCTCAAACGCTTCCCTAAGTTGCGCCTTCCGCCGGGAAGATCCACATAAACGATATATACCAACAACTTCCGCCCCACGGCGCTCCACTTCCGCTATACTTTTCACAACCAATAAGGGTACATGAACATTTGAGTGCTCACGTTTTATCACGCTATCCAAATCTACACCAAACAAACCCTCGGCTTTACTCGACGAGGATCGTTGTAGAATCTCTTTGGGTTCTTTATAAAGTAGAGTGAGGTAAAGAAGTCCTTTGGGTTCCATTTTAAGAGCAATATTTTTCTTTTTGTTAGGTTCGATAAATCCGGGTAAAAATATAGAACCATGAAAACACAACCTATGTTTATAGTTTGGATCCCAATTATAAATAAGAAAAGACACGTCCCTCGCGTTTTCTAAATCTATATCAAAAGCTTCGTCCCAATCAAAATTCACCGCACCTGTCCGAATCATAGTCCGTGCCTTATTCAAAGAGTCTATGGACACAACACAATACAGGTCGCGTAAAGTCATACGTGTACATTTCAGACCCTGACCACACAACACATGGACACAGAGAATTCCATCGAAACCCCGGGAATGGGCGTATTCGTTTCTCTTTCTCAGATCCACTTTATAACAGTCAAAATCACCATAAGCGATTTGCAATGGTCGTTTTGCCAGTTGCAAATCTCTAAACCTACTGGCCGAGGTTCGAGTAATCGTCTGGCCGTTAGTGTCTATTGATTTACTAGGATCAGCGCTTGAAGCTGCTGAAACTGAGGTAGATGTGGTTGGGGACACCTTCGGCCCCTTCGATGAAGAATGCATATGTGATTTTGAGTACCTGGGTTCCTGAGTGGAGGGCTCGATTATGGCGTATGGGTCCTCCATTTGATATGTTTTATACGAGAGCAGACAGTCCGCACTGTGCTTCCTCAACAGTTTCACGTGCGATGGAGTCTGTGTGGCGGCAGCAACTTTCCTATTTGGCACTGGTGAGAGAGATTTAGTTGCGTAATGACTGCTAGCGCTGGTTGTGGAGTAAATGGTACCATATTCATCGGAGCAATAACCTTCTGCCCGAGAATAACCCATAGCACCTAAAATATAATAAAAAGATCGTAAATAGTGTGTGCACATCAAAGGTTTACTAGTATATCTCTTGAAGCCTCTTTATCTTTTGCAAGATACATTGACGCCGATATGAAGTTTATGTCAGGCATAAAATCATACCAAAGGATAAGATTTCTATCAATTAATTATCTCCCTTTTTCTTGCTATTATACCAGTCCTAATCACAATAGAATCCTTAGTAAACTAGGGAACCAGTTTAAATCCTTAGTAGCTCGCAAACGTGACGATAGTACAATGTGCATATTCATGTATATCATTCCAGTAATTTAGCATTAATGTACCAACAAATATTAAGTTATTATCACAAGTCAAGAAAGAGTAGATATCATTACATATATACAATGATAATACAATAATTGTAATTAGAATAATACAAACATGTGGTATGGTCCTTTAAACCTTGATTACATTTACTGCGCTGTTTTGGAACACAAGACAATAAGGTCTTATAAAGTTTGCGTAATGCAAGGTTAACCAGTATTTTCTGGATTTTTATTTTTAATTTATTAGATTTTCTGTCTGCCTGAACTTGGTCATTGACTTTGGTCTTTCTGTCTAGGAAAAGATATTTATTTATCAGACTTCACTAACCTAGACAAGATAACCTTTAAGACATCTATAAGCGACTGGAATGGCACTATTTCAAGAGTTTCCAGTCAAAACTGTCTATTATAATGATACATTGTACATTATACATACATTATTTTGAGTGAGTCGCCATTTATAGTAAATAACAAATATAAATACAGCACACTAGTGCTCACATAAGATGTGAACTGCTACGCATATCTGTTCCAACATGGCCATTCCGCAAGTCATTATTATGTATTAATACGTACTAATGACTATATCTAATTAGATATATACAAATGAAGGGGTGGGTGTAAGAAAGATCCATCTCTACTTTGACAAAGAAAGAGATAGGCACTCTTTTGCACCAACCATTCAATGGTTTCAACAAGTCTCGTTTAAATAACGAAATATAAGGTCATTAACCGACATGCTAAATCAAAGTACTGAGAGTTCTGTCAGGAACGAAGTTAAATACATCCTTAAAAATTAAAGGCCAATCCCTGTCTAGGATTTGATGAACAGTTCACGAAATGTTCAAGAGCTTTAAATTGCCAAAATATTTCCCATGCATTCAAGATCAATAGAATCCTGCGATATATCTCCAACTTATATCAAAACTGCAAAGTGGTACTATTTTTCAACGCGGATGAAAGGCGTCACTGTTTTGTAACTACAAAATGTGGTGTATTCCTATAGGAACTTTGTTCCTAAAACATGTACTGATTTAAATATCTAGAAATTGTCATCATTCATGTATTGTAAGGTAAAAGTTATTGTCAAAATACATGTATTGTATGGTTAAAAATATTATAACAAATTTATAATACGGTTCTTAGAAATCAATGCATGACAAATATGCAAAGCATTCTTATGATTTGAAACATATGAGATACAGTTCATGTACTAGTATAATTATAGTTCAAGGACATCATGTTATTTGTATTCGATTATCACTAACTAAACTAATTAATTCATAAACAGTCAAAGTGAAATATGCGACAGCAATATACATCGAATGCGTAATCCATTTTGATTTTAGAGGATTATTTATCCTGGTTGAAAATAGTTACAACACCGCATTACCGTATTACGTAATCAGTTCATCGCTTGAAGAATTTTTATTGATTTTACCGTATTTGTTTCATGATAAAACATGCATGCTGATTATATAAATCAGGTGTAATTCATTTAGAGAAAACTAACCCAGTTCCCATGGCGATACAAAATGTAACAATCAATTCCTTTCCATGTGTAAATGCTTAGAAGACCGTAAATGCAAACCTCGCTTTCAAATCAGCCAATCATGCGTTGATGACAATTTGTAAAGCTAAAACAAATGGCGGTGTAAAGTGACATAGTGCCGTGTGTATGGTAATAAAGAATTAATTGGATAGGTAAAAATCCTTTTTAGTGTACAGTATTTAATCGATCAAACATGAATAAGATCAATACTCACACTAAAAAGAAAGTGAGCACTAGGTTAAAGCAAAACGTGCCATAATTATTGTCTGCGGCCAATTTGAAGGCCATATAGGCGATTAAACATTGGGTAGATGGGTGCAATTTGTGAAGGGCTATTTGCGATGCCAATCAAGCTCGTAATTAACCCATATTAGGATCGTAACATCCATTTTTTTCTCAAAATAGGGCTTGCGTAATTTTTCCGTGATAGAAAAGCATTTACCGTGATTCAAAAATAAAGACTTTCCTCTGAGTTATCTTCCCTTTAAATTAACATTGAAGTCTAAGGAAGTAACCCATTTTTCAAATATTTAAGACAAAAGAACATACATGTCAATGAAAACTCACGCTAAACAGATGCAATTACACAATATCAATATGATTCGATAAAGTAAAATCATTGGTCACCAACTCACCATGCAATATCTTAAAGCCCCATTAGCATTTTGGATGTTAAAATTAAAGTGGGTCTTATTTTACCTAGAAAGATATCTTTTCAGTGAAATTGACTTTTACTTGCAATAAAAACATCCCGAAATTTTCTTTTTTAATCACAAAGTACATATAGAAATGGAGCACAGTATTTTTGTCAATGATATTGCAAAAAATAAGAAAAAGCATCTGACAACATTTCTACGAGATATGGCTAAAGAAAGGCATTGTGAAAATATGTTTTAGAGCAAATAAAATATATTTCTTATATTTTACTATCATTACATCTATTGTTCTGTATTACTAAATTTAAAAAGCTAATGGGGCTTTAAGAAATCTATATTTTTCTAGTTGCCACAAGGGCAACAACTCTTACAGTATATAAAAAAAATGTTTAAACAATCATAGTATCCGGATAACCATCAGAAAATAATGACAGTCCGCAAATACTATTTTTGCAATACTAACATTTTTTTAACATAAAAATTAAGAGTTAGGATCGTAATTATTGTAACCTATCTGTAATTAAATCATTGTTAATAAAATATGACACTATAAGTGTAAAAAATCCCCCTTACGAGAGAACACTTTCCTTTTCGCGTGAGTATAATAATGATTTAAATCACATGCATAGGTAAAAAAATTCAGTGACGGCGAATAAGTACACAAAAGTAATAATAAGAAGTCTATATAGAATGACAACATTCATGTTTTAATATATCGATATGACTAAATGATTATATTAGAAACACTGATCATAAATATAAAAGAACAAATGAAGTACATTAAAATCTTTCATTGTATATTAACGTGTTGGTACTTTCAAGTGGTAGAGTTTAGTTGGTGAATTAAATAGTTATGACATCTTGTATAATAAAATACATTTGTGTCGTCTAAATTGAAATTCTTATTCATGGGGTCACACTGCCATAATATTTTACTTCAATATTTACAGGGAACATAAATATAAGTTACAAAGAATAACCAAAGCATACCATAACATTGATATATCAGACAATGCAATGTCAAGGTGGTATGAAACAGACTAGGGAGTTGATGTTACAGAAAGTTGTCACAGAGGAAACACTTTGTTGATTTAAACACGTTTTGCGGGCAATCGCATATAAATACAGTATTTGTTTCTCACAGAAAATGTTGAATCCAGTTTGCAGACACAGTTGTCAGACGATATTGATTGCTAATCAGTGACATTTCCCGCGTTTGTTATGTAACCGATGAGTCACAGTAATCCATGCGGGAATTGCCTCGTATTGTTAGGTGCGATTATCAGACAGTCACAGCTTCGATATAATGATAAAAATCATAAAATGTCAGCAAATTGACAATGGCTATAATTAATGGCCAGACGACAGAACTTAACGGTATAATAGTAAAATTCTGGTTGTGCAAATATTCAAATCCATCAAGTTATATTTAAGTCTTTGTATATCTCATTATACTTATAGCTTAACGAACATTATTCAAATAATGTCAGGCGTTTATATTGACATGTACCAGTAATCACAAAGATTTGTTTTAATGTTGTCATACTAGTGAAAGTCTACAGACAGGTTTTCTAAGTACAGAACAACCGATTTCTGACTTATTTTTGAAATCTGACTTGAACTCCCATTATTTGAAACTACTTATGACAAAAAGTAAAATCAAGCCATGATTTACAAAGTTTTAAAGTTGAAACTGAAGACTTTTAACACACAATTTCACAAATGCAGTAAAACAGGAGCATGTACATTGTAAGACAGGCAGTATACATAAATTTTGAATAAGCTTAGATTTAGCTTGATTACTCAATTCATTACGATAACAGCAAGGCCAACACGTAGGCATGCCATTAAAGCCTTAGAATGGTAGATTTCCAGTGTTAGGACTTGATAGTTCAAGGATGTATCCACATATACACAATAAATCGAAGAACTAACGTTCCGGTACTGGACAAAACTTCACATGCGATGAAACTGTTCAGCTTGCTTACAAAAGGAAGTTGTTTCTACCCATTTGTACACATGGGGTACAACAGGGGTACACTAGGGGTACACCAGGCGTCTTCTTCAACCCTTACAGCTTGACAGTCGCCAAATCACCAAATCACTAAGGCTGTTGGTGCGAGGTTAAGGCTCAACGTTTGGTTAGCAATGGCCACGCTTTTAGGTGTATTATTTTAACATGTAATAACTGAGTTCTTAAAAGGTCTTCCATTTAGTGTGTTTTTGTCTTTCGAAAACCTAATGATATATAAAGACAGACAAGCAAACTATCAGAAATATAGGAAAGAAATGTTCAGAAGACTCAGTCTCTTTATGAAGCGCACTTTCTGTTGTGACTTCAGTTTTATGCAAGAGAATGGAAAACTAATTTTCCAGTGGTTGATGAAAAATCCTGTTTTAGCCCGTATCGCGATCCGTGCAATCATCTCCATTAGACACGTGACAGTAGACTATATGTTATATTATTTATTTCTAAATGGAATATGTCATCAAGAAAGCCATCGGACAGACTATAAATGTAAATGACAAATAAATCAATGCGGCGAAATTTGACAAACTCTACCAAGGGAGATATGGACATTATTTTACATTTATCTGAGCATGCGCGCTAAAGCCACGGATTAGAGACAAGCGATTTTCCATCCATAAATCATACGGCACCGAAAAGATCTGTTGAAGTTGCAAAAAATACAAAATGCATTATCTCCAAATCGCCAATGAGAATTTGACGAAAATCGTTCGATGGTTGAGACATTGGGGAAAAACTTAGGACAGAGAACACTAAATTTGAGGTCCAGGCTCCATTATTGTCCACATTAAGAACTTGGTTACAAAATCCGTGCTCATAAATTTCATTATCATGAATAAATCGACAAAGAATTCGATTAACTAAAATAAAAAAAGAAACGCCCCATGTTGTGATAAATTGGCAACTTTCTTAAGACGCTTCTGTTATTCAATAATCCTTTCAAATGTGTCATAATGTTCTGCTTTAGTCGATAATTTATCTTGGCTGAGTGAAAACAAGAGACATAATTATCAGATTTGTATATGAACATAAACTTCTTCTACGAGTATGTACGATCGTGTTTGTGTACAAACCAAAAAATCGAAACAAAAAGGTTTGTATGAACATTTTAATCCAGCTGTGCAAATCGGCAACTAATGACAATTAAGGTTAACCAACATTACTTAACATTAGCCTGGAGAAAACAATTACAATTTTACGCATTATATACATTATTCTACTCCGTAATGCGCTATTTGTACACGGGTAATCAACTATACGTACAAGTCTGGGAAATAGATTATTATAATGATTGGGTAGCATTGATTAAACGTTCATCATTTCACAGACAGTGAAACATTTACGTAACCGCAAAGTTATAATTTAGCATACCTTTATTGTACTAAGACTTTACGTCCCTTGAGAGATTTTCGTGAGATCAGAGATATTGTATTGGGTCTAAGACGAGTGAAAAGGGTAAACTATTGAATTGCGTTTAAACGAATTAAAGAACTTAAGTATGCCTACGATCTCATAGAATTTTGAATCATGGTGGATTTTAGATAGTATAAAAAAATTAGTATTCGAAACACAATGTGACCTGCATTTTGATGGCAACGACCGTTTTCCTGAACCATATAGTATTGAAAAGTAAAACCAGTATGCAAGAACAATATAATAGTTTTAAACAGAACAATGCTGACATCGGCGTCTTGTCTGTGATGAGGGTCATATGTGAGTTTTGTAATGCAAGGTCTATAATCACGTGACATATTGTCTTGATACCACTAGATCGAGAACAATGTCGGCTCCAAAAGGTTCGAAGGTATGTCGTATTTTTCGTCGAAAGTTTAAATGCTTCGAGTTTTTCATGTAGCCCATGTTCCAGCAAACAATTTTCCGAATCCATCGGTACCGAATTTAATATTGTTACAGTCGTAGTTTGTCCATAGACCCTGCAGAGAAATTTGAAGACGTTTTCATTGTGTGTGTTTTTTCAAATATCTCTGCAGGGTCCATGGACAAAATGCGACAGTAACAATGTTAAATTTGGTACCGGAAAGCGGCGCCGAGCTTCGAACCCACGACCTTTCGATCAGTAATCCATCGCCACAAAAAACCGATCCTCTCTAGTCACAAAAGAAGTAAAACTCATTGATACATCTAGTTAAAAACTTACAGAAGAAATATTACATGTATCCAAATCTATACAGAATAACTTTTGTACTATTTAATTGAGACATTGGCTAGACATCAGACAATAAAATCCTTACATTAATTTAATGAACAGCATGTGACTGTTACACGTATGATATGAATACTTTAGACGGAATGTTCATTTGTGTTCGGAACGCCCCCGGAAAATTACTGCGGTTATTCAAGTATGATAATGGAATCTTTGAATGTTATATGCGTTGTAACGGCCATTTAGTGGTATATATTAATTAACATCAGACCTAAAGAATTCTGATTCTTCCAGTCTTAGAACAGTTTTTGAACTTACTAATTCTTGAATCAATATTACAGTACACTAGACACAGGGATACATGTACAAATGAGTGGTCATTTTATTCACACGATAAGCGAAGTCATCCATCATCTGAGATGACCATTGTACATGTGACCTCGGAGCACATGTAGATATAATAGAGTCCTTAATCATAACTACCAACGTAGCAATCGATTAACGCATACCAATCATCTAGATTAATAATAGTGTACTTCCAAAAGGTCATGTGAACTTAATGGTCATGGTTTGATGATACTAACGCATGTACATCTTAAGACAAACTCTAGAATACACCAACTCGGATATGGTAAAGAATCGGATATAATGAAGTATTCTCCCCAGCCAATCACGCCCATCTTTTTCCATTATTACTTATAATGCAATATGGGTATAGCGATTGGCTGTTCATCGATAGGTTGCGGGCTTAAGAGTCGGGGACGTCACACCTTTCCTCGTGGCAATTTTTACAAAAATATACGTTTAGACATCTTAGAAAAAGTCATCAATGGACTAACGGTACTGTTTTGTACCAGTGGGTAACACAGGAGTACAGATAAAGTAGACCCGCCTCCGTGGTCGATTGGTTAAGGTCAGTGACCTCAAATCACTGAAATCTCTCACTGACAGAGGATCGCGGGTTCGAGCCCAGCTACCGACCATGTCTCTTAATGTGAGAAAGTATGCAGTTACTTACAGAGAATGGGGGTCTAGAACTGGTTCTTCCTAGGAACGATGGTTAGGTGAACTGTTCTCCTTATATGACTCTGACTGTTGAAAAGGGTCGTAAAATCCAAAAGAAAAGAAACTGATAAGGTAATCTGTTCGCTCAACAAAACTGAAATAATTTCTTTACACGGATCAAACCCGACAAATACACAAACATACACAAGTTCTTAAGAAAACTATACAGTACGCTAACACGACTGTACGAGTAATATTTTTCTGCGATATCACATAAAATTGCCACATCTTTTACGTCATAGTCCATGCTCTACAAAATGGACTTATGCAATTATTTTTCCGTACATTACAGATCATCAAGACTGTAATGACAAGATATGTGGACATATAATTATATTGACGTTTTCCAGCCCGCTAAGCAAAGGAAAACACAAGCACAGACGATAACCGTCAATAAACTCGGACAATTATGGATGATTGTAGACAACTTGAAGATATAAATGTCGAGATAGAAGAGGCCACTCAGACGCAGACATTACGAAGTTGTTACAATATTTCACAAATTGCTAGCATACTTACAACGTCGATAATGACAAATCATTCCGAATCATTTTCATCTGCTAACTTGTTTTATAGCATTGTCCAGACCCGTTCATGAATCACTTTTAGAAAAAAGATTCCTCAGCCTGCGCGTTTAATGGCCGCCACAATTCCGTAGTTGATCAGTTTTTCCTTTGTGCTTAGCGCAGTAATGACTTTTTCACACTCATTTAAATTTGTGCAAGTAATTTTATCAAGTTGTTTATGGTAGAAACTAAAAGCAAACTCTAAATATGGGATTGTTGGCGAAATATTGTACAATTCGGTCGCACTCTGGCAAGTGTCATAATGTAAGATCAAGCATCACATCTAGCTGTTTGGAGCAACATAAATGTCCATGTCGCCAGTGTGTTTATGTCTACTGCATACATGTACATGTATAATACAAAGAACATACTAACTACATAGAACAGACAGAGGTCATGAGTCAACACAAAGCATTAACTGGTTATAACACGAATTGTTGATTTAATTAGTCTATATGTATCCTTTATCGCTGTTATACTTTGATTCCTTTTTATACTTATCGCGTGCCTTTGTCAAGTTAAAACCATTATTCTATGTCAATTTAATAAACGATGGGTCAAGTCGAGTTATAGGTTTGCTTCAAAGAAATGATTCCCTCCGATTTGTACTATCACTAAACCCAATGAAAGCCTAAAATCTGCCCTCTCCAGCATCGATCTACGATCTAGTTATGTTCGATAATTTGTCACATTTTGCTAACACTTTTCTGAGTAATCATCGGTCACATAAATTCTAACTATTGATTTTACGAAGCTTAACTTCCTACCATACAACACTGGTTAATTGTACTTAGCAAGACTTTGAAAAGTACAAATTGTACGAGAAAATAGTACTTATGTACGCGATCTAGACGCAGATTCGCTTTTTAAATATCAATGAATCGATCTGAGGACTAAGATGTCTGTCAGGTCTTTGTTCTTGTGAATCAAACAGTACAGCTACTAGTATTCTGATAACCATATAAGGTCAGGAATAAACACAAGCCTAGTATTCAAAGAAGTACTTTAACGAGATTTGCAAAACCAGCGTGATTCCATTTATCAACATCAACTTTATACTTTGCGCTTACGTTCACTGCTTTTAAAATTTGCAATTAATGTTTTGAGTGATCGCTTTTATTTTAAGATGGTGAAGAAACTAGAAATAAAAAATTCACTTGAACATTTTAAATGAAAACTTTGACAATTCTACCCAAAATGGATCAATTTAGTCACGTAAATGGTCTTACATTCGACTCATTTCGGTAAAGTCAGTTTAGAGCCTAGAACATCAGTCTATAAACACATACCAGAAAATGTAGTCAGAAAAGTAAATTACACCGTTCCATGTGACATATTTATATTAGATACGGTTGTTTAGTATTCGGTCTTAAGTGAACGGTGTCTTAAATGGATTCAGCCAGTGGACTATAATTTGTGTCAAATCAGGATGGTTATACTGAGACAATGTGTGTCCATCTTTTGTTTAAGAAGATACAATGGCTGGCGGCGGGAAGATTTCTAAAGTAGTAAGAGAATTGTTTCCATCGAAAAGAAAATCTTAAAGAACTCCATCTTAAACTTAGAGGAATGGACACACACACTAAAGCGGATCATATAATGGCGATTGCCGCGAACGGAAGCAAATTACAAAAATAAAAGCCAACGCCCTTTTATAAAATAGACAGTATATAATCTCATATTAATGTGAAGAATTTGTTCGTATCTTCCGTGGAAGAAAACTCATTGAAGAGATTGAAACAGACAATCGCATTACATACATTCATACACGGTATTGAATTATGAATTAAACATTCTTACTAACAAGGCATACAATATGGTATAATGTTTCTCTCTTATAAAATGACACATAACCAGTGGTCGTTTTAACTTACAGTAAACCTTCTCACATCGAACCTCCTCATATAAAGATCACTCCATTACTACGTATTTATATACTGAGTATAAGGACCAATTTTCACTATTTCTTCCATTCACTGATTTACGAAAAAAAACACGGAAAAAGCAAAATATACAAAAAGCATATCTCTGCCCCCGAATCCAATGTAAACAGGTATGAATTACAAGACAATAAATACATGATTATCGTCTTCCATCCAAGGATCCCTAGGGTAGGGCGTTGACGGTCATACATGTACAATAAAACAATGGCCGACATAGAACTCAATATACCACCACTTTTAAAACGGAATTTTATTTTTATGGTTCTGCCGGTTATGTAAATGTGAGTACGGTTCTTGTTTATTAAATGTCAGCACGTAAAGCTTATTCTACATATGTACATAATTACCTTAAAAACGTTACCATACTGTGTTGTAATTGTAAAAAATCTCGAGGCGAAAAAAAATTCATTTAAAAAAATAAATCGCATTAAGGATGAAAAACACGACTAATTCACCAAGGAACAGACTTTACAAGACAAGTGAATTAAAATGAAAACTCCAGCATAACTCTCAATCGTTTTTGAGCGAAGCTATTTGTTGCAGATTGTACGGACCGGGGATTGGTAATGTACAAAATTGTTTCAGCTTGCTCAAAACTAGGAATTTGCCGCAGTGTTACAATGATTAAGTATTGATTTACGACACAATTCAATACTAATCAATTCTTAACCAGGTTTTTTCCCTTTAACATTTAACAGACTATAGTGTGTGTTTTGTTCGCATTGAACAGAATCAAGTATCTGCTTCAAGTTGATGCACAAACTTAAAATAAAACAAACGATTGCAAACAATGTCTCAATTCGAAACCAATTTTAAGTAGAATTCTAACAATACGGAATATCAATTAACACGACCTGTATGATTAAGGGAGCAACGTATTTCACCGAATATATCCAATCAAGAGATATACGTATTTCACCGAATATATTCAATTAAGAGACATACGTATTTCATCGAATATATCCAATTAAGAGATATAAGTATTTCACCGGATATATCCAAATAAGAGAGATACGTATTTCACCGAATATATTCAATTAAGAGATATACGTATTTCATCGAATATATCCAATTAAGAGATATAAGTATTTCACCGGATATATCCAAATAAGAGAGATACGTATTTCACCGAATATATTCAATTAAGAGATATACGTATTTCATCGAATATATCCAATTAAGAGATATAAGTATTTCACCGGATATATCCGATTAAGAGAGACACGTATTTCATCGATTATATTCAATTAAGAGAGATACGCATTTCACCGAATATACCCGATTAAGAGAGATACGTATTTCGCCGAATATATCCAATTAAGAGAGATACGTATTTGTATACAACTGAACCTATTCTTCCATTGTTTTCATTATTTTTGCGTTCTCAAATGGTGTAGATATCAATTAATCACGATTATATATCCATTCGTACACTATAATAGAAAATGCCAATTACTATACGAAGCTGGTTATTTACAACTATATCATTTTCAAGCATTATAAAATCGTGTTGTCATGTGATATATTTACCAAAGAATCATATACATTTACAAACTAGAGAAACATGAAACAGTGTCAAGTGTGCATTAAAGATAAACACATGCTGTACCATCTGAATATTTTCTACAAAAAATTCATTCCTTTAGTAATCATATGCGTTACAGCGATATCTAAGAGTCTAGAGATAGAGAATGCTGTAAATAGATATCGTATCGTTTAAAGTTTTAGTAAAATTGTACTTAAATTGTCCTTGTCAGAAGTGGGGATTATTTACACTTCATTAAATACTCAGTCCATGAGAGACTGTTTAAATTCCCTCGGTCTACTTAGCTGTCACATGGCACACATTTATTCCGTCGGTCAAGCTTTCACGGTGAATCAAGAGGGATCAAACTTCACAACGCTAAATCTTAAAATGTTCGCATTCTTAAGGTCTGGATTAAAAACTATTTATCAACAGTACTTACTTAATGTACTTACTGCTAGGTAAACCTCCGGGGCGGGGCCATAATTTGAACAAACTTGATAGAGGCCCATTAGACAATGCTACATCCGAAACATCTAAGCTCTAGGCCTTGTGGTTTCGGACAAGAAGATTTTTATAATTTCCCTATATAAGTCAATGTGAAATCAAGTTACCCCAGGGCGGAGCTAATCTTGGCCCCAGGGGCAATAATGTGAACAAACTTGGTAGAGTTCCATTCAGACAATGCTACACAGCAAATACATAATCTCTAGGCCCTGTGGTTTGCGACAAGAAGATATTTTAAGTTCTTCCTATGGGTTGCCATGTCCACTAAAGTTTTTTCAATGAAGTTTAATTCTTTGCTCAAGTTGGAAAGGATACCATCAATGGATCATTCCAACAAAGTTTGGTTGCAATCGGCATAGTGATGTAGGAGGAGATGTTGTTTAAAGTAAAAGTTGACGCCACTTCACGACGCACGACAGATAAGACGCAAAGCGACCACAATAGCTCACGTACTCTGGTGAGCTAAAAGCGTTATTAGAGTTACATGTTTAACCATTCTAACAAAGCTGTATAAAATGTGTAAACTAATCACGGATCAATTACACTTGTTATAATTTAACTTTTTGTTTGTATTGAATTAAATACATCTACGTCAACATTACGGTCATTGGTATCCAATCACTGAATACTAATAATAATCTGATCCTCTTCTTTTATATTTACTTTCAATATCCCCCCCCCCATCTTATTAAACAAAAAGAGCTCCCAGTGACAACACCTTTGCTTCTTTCTTGTGTTTGAATTCGAAATATCTTAATCACTCAGAATAGAAAACTAGGTCATAAAAGATCATTTTAACATTATGTGCGAGTTCATCATTTTGCTTAATTGAATTTCAATCTTATTGCAATATAAACAAATTAAAATCAACAAACCACCACGTTACCATGAAAGAATCCAATTTGAAACATCGATTGTCTACTAAAAAGTCTTTTTAATGCAATTAGTATATCGACTTTTTGTCAGGTGAGAACTGAGAAACGTTATTAGCAATAGTAAATCGTGATACTGCGTTCAAAGAAACGAAGCCGACTCAAGTATAGAGATCAGGTCGTAATTAACAAGATATTTAGAACATCAAGAATTAGATTTCTTTGTGAAAATTCCAATAGATCAAATATGTAAGTTCAATTCAACCGGTTTTTTTCTGACGTATTTAATCCCTCACCAAATACATGAGGT
The DNA here is from genome assembly GCA_964023205.1 of Lutraria lutraria. Taxonomy (NCBI): domain Eukaryota; kingdom Metazoa; phylum Mollusca; class Bivalvia; order Venerida; family Mactridae; genus Lutraria; species Lutraria lutraria. The sequence continues at coordinate 18,636,750 of OZ026838.1, forward strand.
AAATACTTGTCCAAGTATATCTGACATTCATGCTTGTGATAATGAACATTAGAAACCAATGTTTAGAACTGTACTAAATGAAGTATGAACATACAAAATGATTACCAAATAGTTAAACAGAGTACTTCATGAACTACATTTATTCATAAATAGTTAAATAAAGTTCATGAATTCATGAATTTTATTCGAAGGGGTAAATGATGAATGGATAAGTTCAAGTAAGGCTATTTTCACGCTTCAGAGGCATACCGACACAATATGGGACAGCGAATGAAAGCATTAGAAAAAAGAATCCATGTAGAAGCTATTAAATCATACTGCGCTTTCATGTTTCGGTTTTTACGGAATTTTGTGAGCCAATGCATAAAATATATTTCAATTATGAAATGCTAATAGGTTTCTTTAACTCAAGATGAGTTCAGAAGTGTTATACAAAGTGTGTCAATGGTCGAGAGTTGGACCTGCACTTAACCGGGAAGAAACATAACAAGCTGTTCCAATTGCCACCCTGAAGTTGTGAACGGTTGCTAAAGCCTGGGTTATCTACGTGGTGACGGTGTATATAGAGATACATTTAAATTCAACAAAGTAAGATTATGAAGAAAACATCAAGATTAAGATTCCTATGAGCATTTTGACATATGTTTCAAAACGTACATCATTCGTTTAACTAAATTTTCTGACATTTCCATTTTCTGAAAATTCCAGACCAAAATCATGGTCTCTACAAAACCTTTATTGCCAGGTTTAATTAATGAAATAACGTAGAAAAGGATAGAATGAATTATGCATGAAAGTCGATGTTCGATCTTGAAGTACTACTAATGGGATTGCTGGAGTAATGACCGTGTTCGTGCTGAAAGCAACGTAAGTGTTAAAACGAGCCGAACAGAAACAACGACAGAATGAAAATATAGACAATAACGAATTTCATGAGAATGTCACTTGTAATAAATTCGACTTTTCTACACTTCCTAATGCTCAAGCCAACCAGAATGGCAATCGGTGAACATAAAGGAAAGCACAAAACATAACACAAGTAATTGCTTGTTCTTCAACATTGGAACAATTTGTGTCTACTCAATGACACCACAAACCGTCCACAGCATGGTACGGCTGAGTAAAATAATGTGAAGTCAAGTCGCTGCGTAACAAAATTGTTGTATCAATGGGGCAAGTACATGATAACAAGCAAGAAACGTATGTAAATATACAACAATAATACATCAGCCAGTTCGAGAATGACTCTGGGACTTTAGCCAAATCCCGTGATTCGTTCCATAGTTTTCTGCCACAGCATTGCATTAAGCCGCACACCACCCTTTATTCATCGGTGCTTTTGTCGTACGTGGGGCATGAAGCTAGCCGGCAGTGAAACAAATTATCCACCGGAACCGGAAGTGAAACTCGGTGCATGGATATTCAGAAAGTCTGATTTACCTCGTTTGTAAGCTGGGAGTCTAAATTGATTTGAACTGATATACATCGGTTTTCGCGGGCCTTTTATATGTCTAATTAATACAATTTTATTAACGCATTATCAATGTATTGTTAATACTACACACTGTGAATAAAACACAACAATACATGTCAGTTACATACTGTTCCAATGTTTCTCTATAACTCATGCATTAAATCTGTAATGCTTCTAAATAATACATTATTTACTTTATTCATTTTACCATGGTTCTGACACAATGGCCGTAAATTACACAAAGGACGAACCGTAAGTAACCAATACAAAGCCGTGTGAAACCATTTAATCAATTTCCTAAAAATGCCATCAACCATAAAAATTATCAAGCGTAAATTAATGAGGGTTGAGAGATAAATAACCGAGTCAGCGCTATAACCACATTACTGCTCCCTGTATTCTACTGTACTCGGAGAATAATGGAATTAAGAGAAATGTAAGCACTAAAATCCAATATGGTCTAAAATTAATCCTCTCCTAGAGCGCGATCGGTTTGTTTTAATATGATTAAATGCACAAGAAGTCATGTGATTAGGTTTATTTGACATTATATATGTTATCAACAACATGTAGTTATGTTACTAATGTATAGTCATATAATGGTGTGTATCCCTTTCTATCTTAATTGTACCTGTTTCTTGTCACACACACTTTCACTGTCAATCATGCTCTTTTTTTATTAATTTCACACAAATTCTTTAGAGTCACATGCTTTTACTGTAACCAATGCTCTTTGTCACTCATTTTGCCATCACAAAGGCTCTTGATCACATAATGTTCTCTTTCATCCATGCTCTTTGTAAAACATTTCACTGTAACAAATGCTCTTTGTTTGTCACACATTTCACTGATACAGAAGCTCTTAGTCACACACTGTCACTGTCCAAAATACTCTTTGTATCACACAGTTTCACTGAAACACATGCTCTTTGTCACATAAACATACTCTGTCACGCATGTGCATGCTCTTTGGCGCACACTCTCAAGGACGCAAATGATACTTGTGACAAACTGCCACATTCGCGCATGCAATTTGTCAAACACTTAATTTTTAATACATCTAAAATTTAAAACAAGAACAATAGCTCAGCAAAATTTTAGTAGATACTCATATTCATGTAAGAGAATGGGATGTCATCACTAATTTAAAATGAATGTCATTTGACAACATATTAAACTTTAAGTATCGAGATTTATATCAAGTCCTGGAACGAAAGTTAGTAACACTGTCATTACATATGCAGATATGTACTTATTTGGATCTGTGAATGCTGCAGATATACAATAAAACAGTAATTACATCGAAAAACGGCGCTTGTACACGGTATATTTCGTGCCTCATTGTATACACTTCATTGTGATAGGAAAATATTCTTAGATATATTCTCCTATGATTGATGACGTGTTCCTGTGACCAGGAGTATGATGAATGGACGTTTACAAGATGTTGTCATGTTTAGAAGTACATATATATGTCAAACATGGTTAAAACACGTGTACGACAAAGATAAAAGTGAGATTTAAATCAGAGCCAAATGTAGCGATGGATTTTAAACATGATCACTAAGCTTATAGAAATCTCGAATTTTATTGTAAACAAGATGTGTTTTAAAAACACAATGCCTCCTCTGGATGACCTTGACCTGAAAATGCACAGGAGGTCCTGTAGATGTTGACATGGAGAACCAACATAGTACATGTATATGAATTTGACGATTGTAGGTTAAAAGTGTTTTGATTTCATAGGCAATATTAAAAGTTTGTTACGAACAAACTCAAACAGGCCAAATACCCACGGTCCATCAATACGGGGGCGTAACAAACCAATGGTGTGCAATGGTTTACAGTTTACACAAAATATACAGACATATTAAAGACTTATTTACGTGATTGTATGATATTTTCCGTTTTGAATTTGCCCGTATACAGTACACGGTCAAATGCAAGACAGAAAAAGATCTCATGGAAATAATTTCAGTAAATGAATAACACAGTCGGTCAGAAATAGTTTGAGCAAATAAGAATGTCTGCTTGCTAACTTCATGATACAAGAACAACATAATGAAAATAAAAGACAGCAGTAGAATATTGAATCGATTTTCTCGCCATAAATTGTTACTTTGGAAGGAGATTTCATAAATAGAAACGTGTCATCTCCTTATAATCGACAATTTACTGTCTCGGCATCGCGCGGAGTAACACATTGAACATAGACCCCTTGTTTAACATTACCTTTCTCAGCTCAAGTACATAAACATTTCGTTTTTAAATTTTAAACAGAATATTCTCAAAGATTTATAGAAAATACTTGGTATCGTGTTCGGTAATTGAAAATTCATTTCTCATTTCATCTGAATTACATTTTATTTGCTTTTGGAACAATTCGATGCTCAAAATTTGAGAGAGAAAAAAATGGTTACATATACGAACAAACAAATATTGTACATACTGTCTATGAAGTTTTGTTTATACATGCATATTATGCAATTATGTTGTTTTTACATGTATTTGTTTATGAAACATGTGCCATCTGTATACACGGTGACAATTAATGGACAGCTTACAATGATGTCAATTACAACAACAAATATGCTCGAAAAGGTTGTCTATATTTGTACATGTATATAACAATTCCATATATAAAAATCTTTACTTTTATTAGAAAACGTCTTTCGTGGGCTGTCGGACTACCGCGCCACCTAGGTTACAAATTTCCTCAGCCACTAGTATTATTTCCAACATTAAACATATTTCGATTCACACTACTTGTGTTTAAAACATTGAGTGGCAAAAAAGGTCACAAAAATATACGTTACGTAGGTGTTGATATAAACTCATTTAAGACATCCCATGTGGGCTATGTCTCTAAACGAGTGAAACTCTATTTAAGTTCTGTCAAAACAGACTCTTTATTGAGATAAACTTAGATATGTTTTATACTAGAAAAAAGACACAGCACTTGTTTTATTTAGAAGGGAAAGGCTCAGAAACCAACATTCATGTATTATGAATACAACAAGGATATAATGTCAAAGACTTAAAACAATATCAACAATACGTCCAAAGTGTTGTTTTAAGCATGTTTCAAAGCTTGGCAAACAAACAGTTATTTACCAAACTTTTCTTTAATAGGAAATATAAATTTAAATCATCAACATAGAATATTTCAAAATTTAATACAATACATATATTACGATCTGTTACGTTAACTGGTTAACTCGTACCCTAGTCAATTCGTACCCTAGTTAACTTGTTCATGAATTTAGTCATCTCGGACACGATTTGTTTTCAACTCGTATCTCTAATATATTATAATGAATTGTATGAGCAACTTGATGGATACAGAAAATATGTAAACATATATTTTCACTGATTTCATTCACTTCTACAACTCTTATTCTAGGGTCACAAAAAGGGTCCAATCATTGTATATAAGAGCGCTTGAACCGACACTAGCATTATGATTTATGATAAAACATCCCGTAGCAATAAGTTGTGATAGGGACCAGCATGGCTCTTGATACAATCTCCTAATGATTCCTACAACTTCACTAAACGATCCAATGACAAGTATTGACCATGTATTACTTGATTAATGAACAAGCATCTAGATTCCATGATGAATAAAGGACGTGATATACCAGTACATAAAAATTGGCAAAATTCATACGTCGATTGTTTGACAAATGATCAAAACACAGTCAAGCAAACGCGTGAGATTGGCAAGAATTATTAGATTAAGCCTGCATGCGATATATCAATCCAAAATAATGAAAAAGCATCTAATATATATAACAAGAATCATTTGGAGCCATAACACACACTAAGAAAATGTTATTGAATTGTGTTAGTACACTTCAGCATTTACTCTGAATTATGTATAGTAAGTTCTTGGCTTCCTGTCTCCGTATGAAAACCAACGGTAGCACTAATGTCATTGACAAACTTCCAAAGGTCCGGTGAGCATCATTTATTGTTTCCATTGAAATAATAAATGACAGAATCTAGAAACAGTCCAGATTTCTAGAAACTCAATTAAAAGAATGAACTATCAGCACTGAGCAGTAATTAATAAACTCTAGCAAACTTAAACTGTCATTCACTTCAAACCTTGAATTCCTATAAACAAGAGGGCCAAGATGGCCCTATATCGCTCACATGACAATCACTGTTCACTCATTAAAACATTGTTTTGAACCGGTGACCTAGTTTTTGACCACAGACGACCTATGTTCGAATTTGTCTTACATATCATTAAGACAAACAGTCTGACTAGGTTTGGTGAAGATACGATAAAAATTTGACATCTACAGTGTTAATAAGGTTTTCCTAAGATTTGACCTTGTGACCTGGTTTTTGACCCTATGTGACCCATATTTGAACTTGTCCTTAATATCATTAAGACAAACAATCTGACAAGGTTTGGCCAAGATCCAATCAAAACCATGACATTTAGAGCTTTTACAAGATTTTTACCTAAGATTTGACCTTGTGACCCAGTTTTTGAACCCGGCTGACCCATGTTCATCCTTGACCCACATATCATTGAGGCAAACATTTTGAAGGTTTGGTGAAGATCCAATTAAAACTGTGACATCTACAGTGTTAACAAAGTTTTCCTAAGATTTGACCTGGTGACCTAGTTATTGACCCCAGATAATCCATATTTATACTTGACCGTTATATCATTAAAACAAACGATTTGACAAAGTTTGGTGAAGATCCAATAATAACTGTGAAATCTGCAGTGTTAACATGGTTTTTCATAAGATTTGACCTAGCGACCTAGTTTTTGACCCAAGATGACCCATGTTCGAACTCGTCCAAGATATTATGAAGACAAACATTCTGACAAGGTTTCATGATCATCCAATCAAAACAGTGACTTCTAGGGTGTTCACAAGGTTTTCCAGCAATTTGCCCTAGTGACCTAATTTTACTACAGAAATGACCCATTATCACACTTGACCTACATATTATTAAAATAAACATTCTGACAAAGTTTCATGAAGATAAAGTCAAAACAGAGATTTCTAAAGTGTTCACAAGGTTTTCCCTTATTTGGCCCTGGTGACCTAGTTTTTGACCCCAAATGGCCCAATATCGAACTCGTCCGAGATTTTGTTGATATTAACGTTCTGACCCAGTTTTGCTAAAATTGAGCCAAAAATGTGGCCCCTAGTGTGGTCACAACAAAACGTTTGACGACGCACGACGCACACCGCACGACGCACGACGCCGGACGCCGGACGCCGGACGGAGAGTGATCCCAATAGCTCACTGTGTCACTTTGTGACATGTGAGCTAAAAACAAGGTGAGGTTTTGAAACACAATGACCCTCTGGGTGACCTTGACCTTTGACCTACTGACCTGAAAATGCACGGACATGTTGAGGTTGTCATGAGAAACCAACATAAATATATTATAAAGTTTGATAATTGTAGGTGGAAGCGTTTTGATTTTATAGGCAAGGTTAAAGTTTTGTACAAACAAACAAACAGACAAACAGACAGACACACCAAAGACACAAGATGCACCCGATCTATCGATACGGGGCATAACAACCAACTAGTTATATCATACAAACGTACAGTTGAGATAAGTGTACGCCTTTGTATTGTTGTAGAAATAAGACCAATCCTGAGCTTCTGGTTTCACTCGTTTATGTTCGGAGTGTGTGTATTTGTGTTCCAAATTTTATGTGTGGGCTTGCGGTGTCACGTTCTGTATCACGTAGGTGTTATCCTAAGAATCTCGTTTTTTTCATATCCTTTGACGGACATTGTTAAAACACATTCGTTGTGTCTTTTTGATATATCATTATACATACAGTTCCATATTTGTAGACCCGCCACCGTGGTCGAGTGGTTAAGGTAGCTGACTTCGAATCACTGTGACGTCTTACTGATAGAGGGTCGTGGGTTCGAGCCCAGCTACTGACTATGTCTCTTTATGTGAGAAAGTAGGTAGTTGCCTACGGAGGATTGGAGTACATAGTGTATTGTGGACAAATGGGTCCTAACCATGGATCTGAATCATTCAAACGCTTGATTTTTTAAGATAAAAATGATAGAACTTTGTTTATTAGCATGCTTATACTCGGAACGATACTGTCATCGACAAAGAAAAAACCAATAACTCGTACCAGACGCCCCCAAATCAAACATTTCGCAACCAAATAGACACAAAACATGCAATATTGCCAAGATTGTAATAAATTCCAATTTTCGCCCATTTCCACCAAGGTAGCAGATGAAAACTACATATTATATCATATTTTCACAGATTAATGACGATAATAGTCGGTGAGAAATAAACGGTGTCGATGTTGTCTTACAGTCACTGGCCGATCGATAATTGCTCAGTCTTCTATTTGAATGAGTCATTTTCCCCGCTAAACAATCGTACACCATTGATCTACTAGTTATAAACTGTAACTAGAAATCTCCCGAGAACTGTGTTATGCATTGATTAGGAAATAATTATCCAACCGAACTAAGGACTTTCAGAAATGTTGTTCTAAATAAATGTCTATTAAATGATAATTTGGACCGCTGAGAGACAGTGAAGGAACGGCCATGAACGTTAGTGACAACCGCATCACATGTCAATGAAAGGTCGCTTAAAATTACAGTCATCTCTGAAATACATGAACACGTGCTAGGTTATAATCAGAAATACTTTCAGTGAGTCCCGATGCTTTGATTTCCAGCTTCTGTTTTGTCAAGTCAGCATATTTAAAATTCTGTTTAGAGTTCAAAACGTCACGTGATATTTCCTTATCTACCAAATGTACAGGATTTTGATAGTGGGGTTTAATAAATGTACACTTTGGAAGATAATGATAGTCTCGATCAACCAAAGAGTAAATGTAAACACATGATCTCTGGTTGTTTTTACGCCCCTTTTCAACAGTCAGAGTCATATGAGGACGGACAGTTCACCTAACCATCATTCCTGGGAAGAACCAGTACTAGACTCCTATCCTGCGTAAGCAACTACCTACTTTCTCCCATAAAAAGACATGGGCGGTTACTGTGCTCGAACCAAAGACCCACTATCAGTAAGAGGTTAGAGTGATTTGAAGTCAGCAACCTTAACCACTCGACCATCGAGACAGATACACAAGACCTCTATATGGAAGTAGAAAAAGAAGGGGTCAATGATTTAAGTTGTTTTTTATAAATGTCTTAAAACTCCGAATTGGCGTTTAACATTTGTCCATGTTCAAATTGTTCATATTAGGCAACAAGCTCGTTTTCATAACCTTACAAAATATTGCTTACAAAGAATACAAAACTCGTAAACTCAGCAATCACTCCAGACATCTCTAAGAATGTTCAGAATTTATTTCTTGTAACATGTAATATAGCTAAAACTACTTGTTTACCTAGATATCAGCAGTTACGCAAATAATAATATCGTAGCACATAATTCAAATTTCTTAAAAGTCATAAACTAGCTGTACTAAACCGCAAGTGGGCGACAATGTATTGTCAGATTTTGTAATATAATACATTCTCATAAATATAAGATAAATTTTGAGAGAGTTGTAGGAAAAACTTACGCTCATTAAATAGTTTGTATGACACAAACAGACAATAAATCATTGAAATATTACTTTTCAACAATGTTATTAGAATAGATTTAGCTGGGAACAGGGAAGCGGACTTGATAACTAGATGCCATATTGATAACAAAAATCAGACACTGCATCAAATAAGCCAGACGATTTCGATGCAGCAAACGCCATGGTTACAATGTACAAAGTGATGTGCAAATGTCAAGGACAAATATTGTGTTGGTTACTGTGCAAATGTCAAGGACAAATATTGTGTTGGTTACTGTGCAAATGTCAAGGACAAATATTGTGTTGGTTACTGTGCAAATGTCAAGAACAAATATTGTGTAGGTTACTGTGCAAATGTCAAGGACAAATATTGTGTAGGTTACTGTGCAAATGTCAAGGACAAATATTGTGTTGGTTAATGTGCAAATGTCAAGGACAAATGTTGTGTAGGTTACTGTGCAAATGTCAAGGACAAATATTTTGTTGGTTACTGTGAGTGTGCAAATGTCAAGGACAAATATTATGTAGGCTAGTGTACACATATCAAGGACAACTATTATGTAGGTTAGTGTACACATATCAAGGACAAATAGTATGTTGGTTAGTGTACACACATCAATGACAAATAGTATGTAGTTAAGTGTACACATATCAAGGACAAATAGTATGTAGGTTAGTGTACATATATCAAGGACAAATAATATGTTGGTTAGTGTACACATATCAAGGACAAATATTATTTAGTTCAGTGTACATATATCAAGGACAAATATTATGTAGGTTAGTGTACATATATCAAGGACAAATAATATGTTGGTTAGCGTACACATATCAAGGACAAATAGTATGTAGGTTAGTGTACACATATCAAGGACAAATATTATGTGGGTTGGTGTACACATATCAAGGACAAATAGTATGTAGGTTAGTGTACACATATCAAGGACAACTAGTATGTAGGTTAGCATACACATATCAAGAACAAATATTATGTAGGTTAGTGTACACACATAAAGGACAAATAGTATATAGGTTATCATACACATATCAAGGACAACTAGTATGTAGGTTAGCCTACACATATCAAGAACAAATATTATGTAGGTTAGTGTACACATATCAAGGACAAATAGTATGTAGGTTATCATACACATATCAAGGACAAATATTATGTAGGTTAGTGTACACATATCAAGGACAAATAGTATATAGGGTAGTGTACACATGTCAAGGACACATATTTTATAGGTTAATGTACATATATCAAGGACAAATAGTATGTTCTTTATTGAACATACATTTTAAAGGATACCCTTTCAAAGAAATGAACAATACATATTTATTTAGATAAATATTCATGGACGTTAGTTTCACGATTTTTTTTCATTTAATAAGCAAATTCCATACGTCAAAGTATACACAATCTCTATAAATGACATCATAAACTAATGGAAATGCACATTTTGTGATGAATCGAGTTGCAACAGTAATACTTTGCATTTTAATGCATGTTTAGTGGCTTTCATTAACTTGAAAAGATAATGAAGTGCAGATTTAAGTTTAATTAAGCGAAGATATTCCTAATTAGGACATAAATGTCCGTATTAGTACAAATGGAATCCGATTTTCGAAAAATCTTTATGATTGCCCCGAGGATACCCTGTTTAATACCAAGCCAGAAATTCCGACTGAGAGACAATGTGTACTTGAAGATACAAGCTTATTTCATGGTTAGTTTCTTTATTTCTATCTCACAAGAGAAGAGTAGACAGTTGGGGTAACAGGCTTGTCAGTTTTCCTTCACGTATCAGTCAATCAGCGTAATTATCAATTAAAACACTGCGAGAACAATTTTTGAATAGTTTTTTTTCTAGAACGTCACAAAATGTGATGAAAATTGTTATTGAAAGACGTTCGCTTGTAATATTTCAAAGTCAATTCCGTCTATAAGCAATGAATTCATCCCGCGGTACGGTATTACAGTATAACGTGGTTTTAATCCTAACTAAGTCACCATGGTTTCATACATCACAAAACACACTCTTGATAAACAACATAAAAACTACAATAATGTAATATGTTGCCAGGGTAATAATTGAATAAAAGGAAAATAAGACGCATAATTCGTGCATCTCGGATTATTTTCATCATTTCAATAATTTCTACCAAGCTGAAATATATTTTCTGATTTTTATATATTTTTTTTTTTTCTATTTAATTGAAGATTCACAATTTCTCGACGAGGGTTCCATACGAGGCATGTATAGACACTATCCAATTTATTTTGGTGATACATAGTTCGTTTGTGATCTGAAAATTTTCGAATGGGCAACTAACCAGCGTTAGCTGAGCAAAAATAATGTTAAACTATATTTTTTTAAGCTGATACGATAGTTTATTCCATGTCCGTCTCTCGCTCGGCATGCATGGATTTTAACGCGGACCAAAGTACAACATTTTTCTACATCTGCCATGCAAATGTTCATCTGGTTTCCGTTCCATTATGCACTGCACGTCTATTAAGTTTAGCTTCAGTTAGTACTTTGATTACTAGTACATCTTTATCTAATCATTAAAACTAAGTTTACCAGTTGTTCACACTCTAGTTTTTATTCCTACGCTTATTAACATATTTAGAACATTCAACCCGCCACTTAGGTATTCTTTATTGTATATCGATCAATTCATATTTGTTTCATAAACATCCTCGGACCAAGTATATCGATCTAAACACCATCAAATAACGTTCAATAGACCGTAACTTTTTCGTCTGTTGTCTAATACTGTATAATTTCCCAAGCTTTGACTGTGGAGGAAGGAACCAGGCATACACTTGAGTAAAGGCACCGATATACTGCAAAATAGCTCGACAATTATCTCAAATTAATATTTTGTCTGGTCCCAGGTAAATACTAAATAAGACTGCGGGCTTATATAGATTAAGAACTGTTTATTCAAAATGAGACTTTGAAAATTGATTTCGGTAATGTACAAATTAGATCGGAAGTTTCCATACCAATGTAACTGACTGAACACAAAACATTGTCAACTTGTTATAATAGAATCCATGAAATCATGAAATGTCTTGCATCATTCTTGCTTACTTCGTGAACTGGTATTAAGGTATGAATAACTTATAGACATTGATCTAAGCTTGTTAGAAAACAACACTGATGAGCCACATGGTTTATATTTGTTATTAGCTAGGAATGAAGATACATTTAGTGGATTACAAAGTATACTGTGTGAATTCGCTATCAGTTATGTTAGAGAAGGTACAGAATGACTAAAGGGGGAGGGGTATATTCATCAGTAGACACGCCCCCTTCTTTTACTTATAACGAACAAACTTATACATTTTTAATTGTATACTGTACAGTTTCAAAGTTGGAGATTTGTTTTATCCGCTTTTCGGCATCTTCCTTATTTGTATTTTCATTCTTCCAAATAGCCTTTCACTCAGCGAATTATTCCATCAGTACATCATTTATACATTCTTCCGATCATTCATCGATTCACTCATTGGTTACTTTTTTCAGAAATTCAATCATTCATTCATTGATACACTCATTCAGTCTTGAATGCTTTCTTCCGACCAATCATTGCCATTGGAATTAATTATATTGGTGACATCATCCCCAGCTATCATTCATCTGGAACTGGCTCATAAATAAATGAATACCACACTCTTGCCATATAAAATGAAATTCCAATATTCGATTTTATTTATGGTCCACAGGAGACATTAATGACTCAGTTACAGCTTTTTATTGTGCTAAAATCAACACTGTGTATAAGGTATTGTAATTCAATACCGCCTAACCTGTTAGTAACATACCCATATGGTAACAAGAAAAACTATAACGAAACGTTTGAATATAGGTAGACGAATTACAAGAAGCATACTGGTTCATGTTTTTTGTATAAAGTTGCTTTTTCACAAAGGATACTGACTGGATATTTTGTTCAATCCTCCATTATGAAGAGTATAACATATTTACATGATATGAGGAATACACATGTACTGACAATCATGAGTATTTGACAAACAAATAAATGCATGTATATAGTTCACAAGCACATGGTAATCTCATATCATACATCAATCAAATAGAATAAACCCTAAATGTTAACAAATTCACCATAATCTACTATGATACAACCACAATGAACTTCAAACAGCATTTCCGATATTATGCCACACAACAACTTATCTAGGTCAACATCACAGAGCAATGCCTGCATGATTTACTTACCTATCAATTATTAACAAAAGAGCAGACGAATAGATTCAGTCATCACCATAAGCCTATCAAATGGCCAGGATCACCCAAACTAGTAATAGACACTATACTATATACCCACAAACAACTAGAATAAACTTGTACCCATGACTAAAATTCGTCTTGACAAAATCCAACAGAGATTATGTTGTACTGACTCTATGGCTTTGTTTCGACGACAAAACATGCATGATGGACACATAGCACTGTCTTAATACGCACCACTATCAACAATACATCTTCTAACTTGTTTTAGACAATAACGCTTCCAATCTAGTTATCAGAGACATATTGTTATAAACAACATCAAATGACAACATAAGCACGTATATTTATAGTCAGACAGTATACGTCTTTATGAGATTATTGTATGAAATGTGTTTTAAAAACTAAGACAACCACTTCATTTGATACGCATTTCAGACAATCTGTATCAGAATCCGAACTTTTTTTCTGAACTATTTACTCAATGCTACTCAAAAATGTTAATATTACAAAAAATAGTAAGCCCGATTGTCATTCTTTATTTGATAGTTACTTCGGATACTATAATTTATTTTTCAAAAAATGAAGAGTTGATGCCCTTGTTGAAAAATATAAACTTATAAATTCCTTTAGATATTGCATAGTGACCCATATTTTTTTCTTTATTGAATTATATTGATATTGTGTAATAGCATCTTTTTACCATAAGTTTTCATTGAAGTTGATGTTCTTTTGTCTTTAATCTTTGAACAAACAGGTTACTCCCATTAGACTACAATGCAAATTTGAAGGGAAAAAACTCAAAGGAATGTCATTGTTTATGAAAAATCTCAAGAAAAAACATTTTATTATCATGGAAAGTTTCTATTAAAGTTATAAACATTTACAAAATTAGTCCGTCCTATTTTGAGATAATAACTTTGAGATTACTGTGATTACTCGTCAGATACGGAAACTGAGTGTAAAGAAACATTTCGGTATTTTGAGAAAGATGACTTCCATTACGCTTCAAACAAATACAGACAAATATTGAACAAATACTCGTAGATGTATAAAAGAAATTGTTGAGCTATTTCTGAACTATAAGACGTAGTTTGACCTTGCGGGAGAAACGGATAAAGATATAAATGTAACACTTTAACCTTGTCAGGTTAAATCACAAGAAGAACGATACATTACCAGACAGACAAGTCTATACATTGATAAGGGAACTAAAGCGTTCAAGAGAAACACGACTAGGAAAGAAAACGTACATATATTCGACCCATATCATGACCATCATGTGACTCGTCTGATGCCATACATCATGGCACGAAGTTCACGGTATATATAGTGGCTTATTGTATTTCATTTGAACCAATCCTATTTTATAACGTTACATTGAACAGAGAATAGTTCCATACGATCTGCATCAATTAATCGATAACATAAATGCGATCTTTTTCCCATCTCTCTATATTTGTCCATTGAGGTGATGATAGCAGAACAATTATGCGTCATGATTAGTCATTAAAATGACACCGAACAGAGCGCATCACGTGACAAGCGTTGGTGCATACGGATTATTACACTCGTCTGATTATGGCTAGAATAATAAACAATCAGAAGAATTCATTAGGGCCGTAACGTCGATCGTGTGAATATCTTAACTTTCCGGGTGACTTCGCTTATAAACATCTGCTCAATTAAATGTAATTTCAGTACTGGAATTTGACGATGTTAGGGTGTCACGTGATTACAAGGTAGAAGAGAAAGCTGCTAGCACAAAAACAACAAAATATCAAGAAGTGATACTTTCTTTGATATATTCTTACCTGTTGGCTTATCTCTGGCCGATAACTGTTGTTGCAGTCGATTTTGTTCTTGTTGTAGTTCATGAGACAACGTGTTAAATTTCCTCAACAACATCTGAAGCTCCGTGCTACTGCTGGATGAGATCGGCTTTGGGACAGCATACACTGGTTCTTCGTCGCTCATTGCACCAGCGTATGTTTCATAGTCTGATGCAAAACCTCGGCTGTCGGCCGCAAGAACCCCACCACTAGGGCTTGTGTATAAAACCTCCGAATCTGAATTATAACATTCTGGAGATCGAGGCCGGGGTGCCTTGGCACCATATTTAGCCTTGGAATGTATCATCTCCCTGAAACCTCCCACATAACGCCTTGAGCTCTCATTATAACCCCGATACCCATATCCGCACTCTGACAATGGCTGATAGGTGTCACTGTAAGCTCCTCTGTCACTGTCTGAGCTGTAGTATCTACTCCTGCTAGCAGAGTGGGATAGAGTGTTTGCTTTTGAAGGCGATCTCTGATGACTTGGAATACTGTACTTTTGTTCTTTATGAAACATTTTATTATATTCACGCTCCATTGAATCACTCTGTGGTAGAGAGGAGTATGTTGGTAATGAATTAGGTGCGAGGTAGCCGTAAGGATCCTCCGAGGGTAGCATCGAGGTACCATAGCCACGATGTCCCGCATAATGATCCCTGTCCCTGCTGCCTGAATCTATACTGCGTGGTAATGAACCTTCACTAGAATTCTCACTGTTATTATCATCCCCTGTGAGTAGTTTAGCCTCTGCTTTATGTGGTGATATAAAAATACTGGCATACTGAGAGGTAGGACGTTCTTGACGCTGCAAACGTTTACCATAGTAATCAGAATCTATATGCGGAGATGGCTCGAACATATTCGGAATTTTTTCTGTCATTTCTAACTGAGTGTCCGAATTGGCTCGAACATGACCTTTCTTCAACACTACCACTGGTGGCTCTTCCTTCTCTGTGACAGCTAAAGATGGACATGACGCGTTTTTCTTTGTACAATTTTTCTTTGATCTAATTTTAAGAATTAATTTCCTAGGTATTGACATAAGTATAACAACATCATCTAAAGACATTTTACCCACCTCCACACTATTAACGGACATAATCTCGTCCCCAATGTGTAATAGTCCATTACTTTCAGCCACCGTTCCCGCTTGAATTCGAGAAATGAACACGCCTTCTTGACGGTCTTGTCCATTTCCTTCGCGAATATAAAATCCAAGAGTTTGACCGGGTCGTTTAAATATTTCCACAGTTTGTATTACTGACGAATTTTCCATTTCTATGGTTTTTATGCCCATTTCCGGTGCACCGTTTCGATTGGAAGTCCTATTTTTAGCACCATATTTAGAATGGAATTCTTCCCCGCTACCTGGTCGTCTTAGCAATGAGTCGTCTGCTACATGCTCCCCAGTCGATGACTGCGCGCGTTGTGATACATACGCCGAATATTTGTATGGTCTGCTCTCCGCGCTTAGCGATCGTTTGGTTGTTCGTGTCGTCTGCTGAGAATCGTGTCGTTGCCTGCCCGAATTTTGTCGACCAGGCCCTTGTGCCATGGACTCTTCTTCCTGAAATACAGCAGAAGACAATGTGAGCAGACGTATTTGTACCAACAGAGAGACAGAATTAAATTAATCACGCATCCCGATCGATAACGCGCTCAAAACAGACTCCATTTCCCTTCAATGTTATTAACGTGGTTTACACCAAGTTTTACAGTGACTACGCCGACAATCAATATCGATTCCCGCCGACACCAAACATGCTATACTCAGATAGATGGGGTCGTTTTAAAATGACAGGACTAAAAATGGTGAGTGGCTATAAGTGGCTATGAACCCATACCACACGCATTCATATCAGGGATTTCCTTGTGCTTAAAAAGCACTTTGTACTGATATTATAAATTGATGTTGTATGCCTTACTCCGCGTGGAAATCTTTACAAGCTAGGATATAGCGTGTCACTAAACTTGATGTTTTCACCAATAATCGATAGAAGCGGTGACGACAGTGCAAGAGTAAACAAATGTAACTCTTGGAGGAAATAAATGCCAGATAGACAAGTGTTTATTCCCTTTAAATGGTTAACATCAATCATTGATACAGAAACACTAGTGTTACGTTGATTTGTGTCGTTATTTTGGATGGCGGTTTGTCTTTTAAAGCACCGCAAATAGTCAGACTTGTGCACGAGACCACGTGTGAATAAACATCACTTATATGTTAAGATCAACAGTTTTATTTCCAATTTACACATTTAAAGATTTTTTAATCACTCCCAATAAGGATCTTTATTATTATCATGAATATGGTTTGTACGACCAGGTTGGACGTATACATAGTTACATACCATGTGGCTCAATTTGACAAGCTGAGTCAAAACTATGTAAATTGCATCTGTACGAAAATTGTACTTAAAATATATACACGTTTATCAAAGCAATTTTAACTTCTGTGAGTAACCATACCATAACAACCCCTTCAAATGTAAACGTCTTACGGTACGGGCAACCAGAGCACTTTGGAGAAAATTTGTGTATCATTGGCGTACGCCGACATGTGAGCTTCTGAACAAACATCATGCTTTTCCCAAGTTTTTCTCTTAGAAACAAATCATAACAAAGTCAAACTCGTTTTAGCAGTCACTTCCGAAAAAAGGCCACCCTGTAAATAAAGGCCACCCTGTAAATAAAGACCACCCTGTAAATATAGGCCACCCTGTAAATAAAGGCCATTCTTTTAAAAACTGTCTTTGGTTATCTATAACAAAATGACCTCCGAACAAAGTTCAGCTGTCAATATAGGCCAACTTATGTTTTGCTAAGGGTGACCTTTGTTCACAGGTTTGACAGTTATAGTAATGATGCTATTACTCTAGTAATCATTGTTTGTACAAAATTAACACCATGGGAACCATGTCGTTGTTGTTTTTGATGTTGCTGCTGACGATAATCACGATGTTGTTGTTTTAAAGTAATCCATCGTTACCACAGCAGAAAATTAAAAAATATCAGGAGCCCGCCCGCCCGACTAGCTCAGTGGTTAGAGAGTTTGTCTACTGATCGAGAGGTTCTGAGTTCGAACCCCGGTGTAACGTTTTCAAGCTCCCCCTTTTTCAGGTTACCCCCCGGTATCTTAAAAACGTTTTCAATATACCGGCCCCGGTAACATTAAAACGTTTTCAACCCCCCCCCCCCCCCCCCCTCTCCCTATGTTGATTCGTCATGGCGAAAACGTTTATATTTCAGGTTATAATTTATACTAAATGATTCACAGTCAACATGGTTTATTGACCTGTAATTCCTGTATTTCTAAACTGAATATACGCAATAATTATATGAATCTATGGAATCCTATTAGGGTTATGGAGAGAACGCGCTTTTATTCAAATAAGTAACAAAAATGCAAGACATGACCTGTGCAATACCACACTTACTTATGTTCAGAAAACCAACAATAGTAAATACATTTTTTTTTTTTATGTATTTTTTTGTCAAAATGATTCAAGATTGCATTGATATTTGAGCAATAACGCTCATAGGATTCCATAATGAAGGAATGGACTTGTCAGTATATGACGTAATTTGATCTCGTCGTATGATTTCATCATAAGGACCGCGTGTATAGTCTCATATAACTGTAGTACATGAATGCATTTATGTGTTTGAAATTGTAATCTCCTTATTCGTCTGCAAGCTCTCTCTTATTATGAATTTTCGAATTATTACCCGAGGGGTATTCTGAAAACGTTTTCAAAGCGCTCCCGGTGTAACCTGAAAATGTTTTCAGATTACCGGGTAGGGCATTTGAAAATGGAGGGGGTAATTTCAAACGTTTTAATTGTACCCCTCCCGGTAACTTAAAAACGTTTTCATATTCCGGGGGGGAGGGGTACTCTGAAAATGTTTTAAAGTTACCGCGGGTAGCTCGAAACGGGGGGGGGGGGAGCTTGAAAACGTTGTACCGGGCGAGGCCCACACTGTCCGTGACAAATTTGACTGATGATATTACATCCTATGTTAGATTGTCCTCCACCTCTAAATTACGTGGGGTAGCTTGCGGATAGAATGTGGTTAGTACTGGTTAAGGCCTAAATGAAGTCCAGGAAAGCTGGTTATAGGATAACTGCCCGCCACGATATGACTGAAATAATGTTGAAAATGTTAAACCCGATGAAACAAACAAACAAACAATAAAAATATCAGGAGAAAAAGACTAAGAGTGATAATTTAAATCTCGTTCCATGTTGCAGTGCACCAGACAAGTCATCGGGAACCAGTTTAAGTCATAATGATAGCTTCACAAAACTGTTGTCAAAGGGAGATAACCACGACTAGCTTAGTGCTTTTGTTGCAAATACAAGTAGTAAAATTATGTGCTTTCACTCAAATATCTGAATGTTATTGTTAACACTGGCAATTGCTGTATTAAGATATTAACCCTTATACTGTACTTTTCTGATACATAACATATGTATATTTACTCAATGCTACACAAGCATGTTAATGTTACAAGTTAGTAATGCCCAGTTAACTTTAATAGTTACCTCGGATTCCTCAATTTCTTTTACGACACATTTTTAAACTTTCTTAAGACTTGTTGCCCTTGTTGAAAAATAAAAAGATAATCATTCTGTAGATATTGCATGGTGACCGATATTTTTCTTTATCAAATTAGATTGACACTGTGTTATAACATCTTTTTACCAAGTTCTCACCGAATGGATGTTTTTTCTTTTATCTTCAAAAAGGGTTACTCACAAAGACTTCACTGCGAATTTAAAGTGAACATCATTCAAAATAAATGCCATTGTTGTTTTTTAATCACATGGTAAATCATTTTCTGTCATGGAAAGAATTATAAAGAATTATAAACATTTCCAAAATCTGTCGGCCCTATTTTGAGATAATCATTTTGGGAGTTTGCACCCACTACCTTCATAGTACATGTATATATTTTACTTTACGAGAAATATGCACCAAATTAACCATCTATTACTCTTTTGGTCAAAGCAATACCAACGCATCTGGAAACACGACAAGAGAACCAAAGGCGATAATAAAATAGTGAAGCAGGAACCAGGAGATTTTTATTATATTTTAGTACATAGATTTATTGATTCGATCGCATTATACCTTACGTAACGAAAGCACAAATAGTGCCTAACCTCAGATTATCTGATGGCTGCTGAATCAAACATCACAGACATATATATGTCCCCTGGTGAAACTGATCTTAAAGCACTTTGATGTTAAATCCTGAGAGAGTCCGAGGCTTTCAATCGACAATGTTCCACACTAACATCCATCATGCCAGCAGGCAGTACCAAGATGAGATTGCTTTGCGCAAAAACTATTCTCGAGTGGAGAAAAAGATGCACGGCAGTGATTATTTTATGTTCAAATGAATTAAAACACATATAAGGTAGCGTAGTCAACAGTTATTTGGTATTATTGTTAATGTTATCCATTTTTTATAAATGAAACCGGTGAAACTTTATTCAAACATGGACTGTTTTTTGTGATATTGATTGTTGAATTCTAGCACTGAATGCCAGTGATATCAGAAAAGGTGTTTGAAACAAGAGGGGCATGGTGTACCTTTCTCGCTCACCTGAGTAAAGACTACAACTTCTTTCTCAATATTTAACTAGGTCAGAGCCTAACAATGACCAAGAAGTCACCAAGACTGATATTTTGAGCAACTTTCATCAAGATTTGATAAACAATGTTGTCTCGACAGTGTTATAAATGTTTACCAATGATTAGACCTGGTGACCTCATTTTATTTTTGTCGAAGTCATCATAGAGACAAACATTCTGATATGGTTTGAAGAAGATCCCATCAAAACTGTAACCTGAATGTTAACAAGGTTTTCCTGGAATTTGACCGGGTGACCTGGTTTTTTTTACCCTAGATGGCCCATGCTCGAATTTGTCCAACGCATCATTGAGACAAATATTCTTACAAAGTTTAATTATATTATCTTGAAATTTAGTTAGCCTGTAATTCAGGTTTCACTGGATAATAATGTATAAAAAAGACACCACGAAGAGTTCTAAGTTAACAAATTCGAGCTAAGACACACTGGAAATCATAGAATCAAAATAAATGTCTTCAGAATGATATCAATACTCGTACCAGAGCATATAGATATTTGCCACACAATTATTAAGTTGTCACCTGCACCAACAGTGCTTAAACACTTCTAATTATATATTATAGTATTATCTTACAAAATGCGGGAACCAAAATACACGTTTCACTAATCTAAAATGACTACACCGACCTTAAATTATCATAAATCTAGTTGATGACAGATAAACTGGTTCCCGTTGCATGTTGCAGTGCAGTAAGTCTGCACAGACAGCGTCAATGGGAACCAGTTTAGTTGTTAAGACAACCAGCTGATTTGACTTTTCTGTTAGATTTATGAAGCTTGAAACTTAACACATTTAAAGCTAGCCGAAATAAACCAATTTAACAGTAATGCTTACATAATCTGTTGTAAAGACACTTCCATGCAACTTGGAATACATCACAAGCACAAATCGTTCATCCTGTCTCTCATTTACGATGGTAACATAGTGCACAATGATGGTAATCTAATCAAGAACAGAGTCGGAAATGTGATAGAAACCATTACTAGTTCCTGACATGATATTTTTTTTGTATACTGGTACATGGTAATGAATAAACATATCTTCCCCACGTATAATCTGCTTCTTCAAACAGGGTACACTTAATTAACAGACTTTATGTGAATCATGTTTAGGTAGTCGACTCGTCCACAGTGATAAGTGTAAAGCTGTGTAAATTTATCACAACGTTGGGCATTGACATCACTAGACATTTAGAACATAGAATACCATGCTGACAATCAATCTTTGGACATTTAAAACATCAAATATCATAGTGACGAGACATTGGACATTTAAAACATCAAATATCATAGTGACGACGTATTGGACATTTAAAACATCAAATATCATAGTGAAGAGACATTGGACATTTATAACATCAAATGTCATAGTGACGATGTATTGGACATTTAAAACATCATATATCATAGTGACGATGTATTGGACATTTAAAACATCAAATATCATGGTGACGATACATTGGACATTTAAAACATATATCATACTGACGATATATTGGACATTCAAATATCATAGTGACGATGTATTGGACATTTAAAACATCAAATATCAATGTGACGAGGCATTTGACATTTAAACCATCATATATCATAGTGACGAGACATTTGACATTTAAAACATCAAATATCATAGTGACGATGTATTGGACATTTAAAACATCAAATATCATAGTGACGAGACATTGGACATTTAAAACATCAAATATCATAGTGACGAGACATTGGACATTTAAAACATCAAATATCATAGTGACGATGTATTGGACATTTAAAACATCAAATATCATAGTGACGATGTATTGGACATTTAAAACATCAAATATCATAGTGACGAGGCATTTGACATTTAAAACATCAAATATCATAGTGACGAGACATTTGACATTTAAAACATCAAATATCATAGTGACGATGTATTGGACATTTAAAACATCAAATATCATAGTGACGAGACATTTGACATTTAAAACATCAAATATCATAGTGACGAGACATTGGACATTTAAAACATCAAATATCATAGTGACGATGTATTGGACATTTAAAACATCATATATCATAGTGACGATGTATTGGACATTTAAAACATCAAATATCATAGTGACGAGACATTGGACATTTAAAACATCAAATATCATAGTGACGATGTATTGGACATTTAAAACATCAAACATCATAGTGACGAGACATTGGACATTTAAAACATCAAATATCATAGTGACGATATATTGGACATTTAAAACATCAAATACCATAGTGACGATGTATTGGACATTTTAAACATCAAACATCATAGTGACGATGTATTGGACATTTTAAACATCAAACATCATAGTGACGATGTCTTGGATATTTAAAACATCAAATATCATAGTGACGATGTATTGGACATATAAAACATCATATATCATAGTGACGAGACATTGGACATTTAAAACATTCAATACATTGGAAATTAAAACACTGAATATCATGCTGCAAAAGCATTATTTACTTATAAATCGAATATCGAGCTATCAAGACATTCGATAACAAAAGGGCCACTGATTGCTTTATACTCGCTCATCTGAAAAAACGGTGGCTATTTCATCTTATTCTTTGATTTGAAGAGACCATAGAAATCATTCTTGAATCAAATTTAAAGTATATATATCATCAACATATTGTCTTATTGTAAAAGAAGTCTTTTCAAGTTTTCCCTACATAAGCCTAATTGTAAAATCAAGTGACCGCCTGGGCAGAGCCAATTTTGACCCCGGGCCATGATTTGAACAAACTTGGCAGAGGTTCTCTACACAATGCTACATGCCAAATATAAAAGCCTTAAGCCGTGCGGGGCCAATTTTCACATCGGGGCCATGATTGGAATAGGTAGAGGTCTACTAGACGATGCTTCACACCAAATATCTTAGCTCTAAGACTTGTTGTTTCTGACAAGAAGATTAAAAATTCCAATACGAGCCCATGCAAAATCAAGTTAACCTTTGGACGGAGCCATGATTTTAATGACCATAATTTGTACAAACTTGGTAGAGATCCGCTGGACAATTGCAATGATACACACACAATATCTAAGCTCTGAGCATTATAGTTTCTGACAATAGTTGTTTTTTTATTTTCTATATGGTCCGGTGTTCAATCAAGATACTCCCGGGGTGGAGCCAATTCTAACTCCAGGGCCATAATTTGAACAAACTTGGTAGAGATCTTCAAGACAATGCTACACACAAAAAACCTAAGCTATATGTATTGTAGTTTCTGACAAGAAGATTTTAAAGTTGTTTTCCATTTTGTTGCCATGGCAACTACAGTTTTAAAATGAAAGTTTCTTTTTGAAAAAAAAAATGAAAGGGGACCACCCGAGGATCATTCCAGCAAAGTGATTTAGGAGGAATTGTTGTTTTATGACAAAGTAGACGTCACTTCACGACGCAAGAAGTACGACGGGTGCAATGTGATCACAAAAGCTCACATTGAGCACATCGTGCTCTGGTGAGCTTAAAACAAGTGAAAAGTTAGTGCACGGAGGAATCCAACGATATCAAAATTGACAAATGAAATGGATTAGCACACGCAAAGACGCGGAGATTACATGTATTCAATTAGCTCGTGGTTTTTCTCAGACAATATTGGCAACTTAAACATTTTGTGAACTGATTTCGATGGAAATCTTAATTTACACCTTAACGATGCTTCACTTGGAACAGGAAATGGGTTTTCCTAAAAATGTTATACAATGTCTTTGATTCGAAGAACATGATGTCAAATGCATAAATATCACCAATCTGTTTTACACATTGTCGTAATTAGGTATTCGGTATTTTTGACAAAAAACCTAGCCCGCTTTATGGAAAATATACGATGAAAATCGTACCCTTTATTACCCCTATATAGCATCACAGATCATAATATGGATAAAATGCCACCTATATAATTGATTGACATAACATGACTCTTGGGCACATTTGGAATTTAAATCAAACACCACCTTCATCGTTAGTTTTACTCGTAACATATCCTCGTGGTTAGAATTTAGTTATACTAGGCAATAAACCCACGAGGAATATTAATCTTGGGGTAATATATTTGGATCCATCACGCGAGCTTACAATTAGTACGGAATTATCATGTTGTAACAGATATTTTAAACGTGTTTATTGATCATCTAATAACAGTGAAATGAAATATAACATTATTCACGTACATATTTTATTAAACAAGAGAGATTGTCAGGAACAAAATATGAATAAAATGACAAGGAAATCCCGGATCCTGCTTCGTTACAAATCGATTATCTGTTTCTACTCTGTTAAAGACAGCGAATAGAACGGTATCACAATAGTTCAATGTCCTCTGGACTAGAAACATAGTCACATTTGGGGTTACTGCCCATTAAAATAAGGATAGGTAGTTCTAAAAAAATCTTTTTTATTTTGTTCTAAATATGCTTATAGTGGGTTCGAAGGCCGATACGTCCTTAACTAGTCTCGTACTTTGATCAGTTGGAAGGTAAGCGTCCAAAATAGGGCCAGCTAGGTAATTGTAAACACGTTTTTTTCTGGCCCTTTAAAACTAATTTACCTACGACTGTCAGTTAATCTGAACCAAAACCGTGAAACCTAAAATAAATTTTCAGGAAACTTCAATAGTGTTTACTCTGGAACATTATTAATTAACTGTTCAATAATAGGCGCGTTTTCACTTCAAATGCAGGTCATCAAGATATTATTAACAGAAAACTCGGCCATTACGAAAAAATTCGGCTATTATGAGATTCGGTCATTCTGATTGGCTGTCCAGCTCGGCCATTACGAAAACACTCGGCTATTATGAGATTCGGTCATTCTGATTAACTGTCCAGCTCGGCCATAATGAAAAACTCGGCTATTATGAGATTCGGTCATTCTGATTGGCTGTCCAGCTCGGCCATTACGAAAAAACTCGGCTATTATGAGATTCGGTCATTCTGATTGGCTGTCCAGCTCGGCCATTATGAAAAACTCGGCTATTATGAGATTCGGTCATTCTGATTGGCTGTCCAGCTCGGCCATTATGAAACTACTGCTATAGTCTATAGTAAATTAATAAAATTGTCAATAAGCAAGTGTTTTCATAATGGCCTTGTTATTGGCTTCAGACAGTCATAATATAATATGACGGTCTTCAGCCCAATAACAAGACCGTTATGAAAACACTCACTTATTAACATTATAGTAACAAGTAAACGATAAATTTTACACCTCAGGCCGAGTTCCTCTACAATTCTCAATCAAGCCAATGAATCAGATATCTGTTATACAGTTATAATGTGGTCAATGATATTTAAGCAAATATGACGTCCAAAGTGATAAAATTAATAATTACTCTTCATGACGTCAAAAGTGATAAAATCAATAATTACTCTTTATGACGCCTAAAGTGATAAAAATCAATAATTACTCTTTATGACGCATAAAGTGATAAAATCAATAATTACTCTTTATGACGTCAAACGTGATCAAATTAACAATTACTCTTTATGACGTCATAGATAATGAAATCAATAATTACTCTTTGTGATGCCAAAAGTGATAAAAACCCATGATTAATCTTTATGACGTCAAAAGTGTTGTTATTAAACTGATGTTTCTTAAGGAGGTGTGACCATCAATGACCTTATATCAAAATGGGCTCTATATAGTTAGAATGCAGTTGGTGATTCGAATCTCGAACTAAGTTCAAACTTAACGTAGCCGTCAGACTGTAACTTAGACCTCTAAGAAAGACCATATTTAAGATTTTTTTTCTGAATCGCTTTGAGATAATGAAAATAACTATGCATATATTTCATTGTTTACACAAATGGGCGGCAAAAGAAGAATATATTTGTTATGGATCATGACCTGTCTATAGATGGATAAACGACAATTTTATGATTTAGCGGATCAATAAACGGATAATAACGTGTTTATTCATACGATCAATGTCTGACTTATTCTTAGATCTCATAATATCAAAACTGTAAATACTACGTTGAATACAAGTCATATTGTATTCTAAATAAAAATATCACCCGTTCTATTGAATCTGACAATATAACTAATAGTAGTTTCGTGTACCAGTCTGGAAGCAAATTATCGGTTAAAGGGAGACAACTTAAGACCTTTCTAAATTAACTATACTCAATTCTTATATACATTGTATTGTATGAGTTTATAGCTATATTATATATGTAAACCTTAGGCACACCGACCTTGACATAGTGTTTATGTATACACGTATTAATGACTGATTGTCAATATATACTCGCACTCATGGGCATATTTGCCCACATGTATTTCAGAAATAAATGTTGAATATTCAAACAAGAGGGCCAATGTGGCCCTATATCGCTCATC
The DNA here is from genome assembly GCA_964023205.1 of Lutraria lutraria. Classification (NCBI taxonomy): domain Eukaryota; kingdom Metazoa; phylum Mollusca; class Bivalvia; order Venerida; family Mactridae; genus Lutraria; species Lutraria lutraria. The sequence continues at coordinate 18,663,941 of OZ026838.1, forward strand.
TGAGAACAACTACACTATAATTAATGAAAAGGAAATATAGTTTTTTTCATCTCGTATGACCCAATTCTACCTAGTTTTGATCAAAATGAGCACTAATTTTTCATGAATATTGGATGCAGGTAAATGTACATTCTTTGTAAATATTATTGTGATTAGTGAAGTAATGAAGGTGTTATAGTGTGAACAAGCTGAACTATAGCAAAATTTCTATGTAAAGGGCCCATAATTCTGGAATTACTAGTCCGATTTCGCCCAAACCCAAACTCAATAAAGATCATTCATTGTTAATATGATCAGGATTGGTGAAGAAATGAAGGTGCCAGAATGTAAACAAGCTGAAATATAACAAATTGTCTATGTCAAGGGCCCATAACTCAAGAAAAACTTATCCGATTTTACCCATAATCGAACTCATGTGAGATATAGTGATCATACACATTGTGACCAAGTTTGATAAAGATCTGTTGATGCTAGAGTGTAAACAGACTAACTGTGGACGGACGACGGACATTCATCGATCCTAAAAGCTCACCCTAGCCATCGGCTCAGGTGAGCTAAAAAAATAACTTATTTCTCATCAGTGTAGTGGTGACATTTATCCAGGGTATGACAATGACAAAACTATAATATTTAGATAAAAATGAGACTGTTTAACTTGTAAATCTTTCTTGTTTCACCAGGTTGAACGCCGTTTTTCAACGATATTTCAGTTATATACGGCGACCGGTTCACTTAACCAGTGTTCATGGACTGTGTTCTAACAATCAAAGAGCGGAAGCTTCTCCACGTATGAAAAAAAATTGACAATTTGTCAACGGAACGGAATTCGAACCTAGATCGCCGGGATACAAGTATAGCACACTAACCACTAGACCAAGGCGGCGGACAACACGTGAACTTGTTCGTTAAAGACGCTTTTGGAAGAGAAAAAGAAGTGATTTTTAGAGGTCGTTTTTTTATAAAATGTTTGTTTAAAATTAATGTTACAAATATAACCACTGGTCTTAATAAAAATGTGGTTTCTATTCACCAGTATTTGTAATAAAACAGCTACAGTGCCCATTTGTATAAACACTGGTGAAAGGGTAAACTTGAAGTTAGGTTAACTTAAGAGGTTAACCAGATGTTAACCAGAAACAAAATGACAGCCTTTCTTGTACCCTGGTGGACCTCGGTAATTCAGATGATCAAGCAGGCAAACAGAGGTTCCGGATGGCTTATATCAGACACAAGGACCAGAAACTGTTAAAGAATCACCTTACCCAAAGCTAACCCAAATTATAACCTAACCTCAAATTTTACCCATTGACTAAATTTAACCAATGTTTATACATAACAATTGAGTGCTTGTCTTCACTGTTACAGAAGTTTAACACTATAAACACACAATGTACGGTTAAATCTGTAGCAATCACCTCCGAATAAAGACCATTCTGTGAATAAAGGTCATCTTTTTACCAACAATCATAGATCATTTATAACAAAATGACCTCCGAATAAAGGCCAACTGTCAATAAAGGTCATATTTATCTCAAGGGTGACCTTTGCACACAGGTTTGACTGTATACTACAGCTATTTCGTAAAAATGTAAATAAGATCATATACATGTAGTATACTATGTATAAATCTATTTAGCAAACTTACACTTATTTCACGAAAATCCCTTGTACACAGGAAGTATTCATTAAGATGCCCATACTTGTGTAATTCTGTCTGCCTTTTAATCGATAGGTATCATCAAGACTAGTTGTAATTTTAACATTCTTCACGGCGGACATTGATTTTCTCATTTAAACTAAGATACATTATTTATTTCCTTGAAGAGTTAATATTCTTTAAGTGTATGATTTCTTAATTTCCACAGAATTACATATTATAGAAATACGACTAGGCCTGCTAAATAGGTGGGGGAGCGGCTATTGCCAAAAAAATGCAATAAATTGCACTAGTTACTGCGATATTGTAATTAGTGCCGCTTTGAAGTCTTCATATCAAATATTTTCTTCCTCTAGAAGCTAATGATTTTGCCCCAAACTTCAGGTTCAGTCTTTATTTTGTATCAGTGGGTTTAGCTCATATCTTCTACGAAAGTTCAGTTATATTCGGCGGTCGGTTCACCAAATCAGTTTTCCTAGACAGTGATTTAAACCAGTACTAATTTACCCTTCCTCAAAGAGACGGCAGTTTCTCTACATATGTAAAAATACGACATGTTTGTCACATTTTCATTGACAGAATTCGATACTGGATCGATAAATTACAAGTCCAGCGTACAGTATCGCGGCGTTAGGCTACAATTATACCAAAAAACAAACATGTACAAAATGTAAAATATACGCCTGAGAGGCTTAAGAAAAATACGTTTGATTTACAAATATTTTATGTATGAGAACAATGGCTCTAGAATCATTCAACATTATTTATATATAGTTTGGCCCCTCCAGTCTTATCAAATTTAATTTAAAAACAACACAACAGATATAACTTCCGCTATTCTGATATGTTACTGATTCCACATGAGAGATCTACTGAGGCTGGTATAAACTCCTTCAGGAACTCTCTCCCGGAAGACTTTCGAAAATGTAACGTTATTTGTTTACGATTTAGTTAAACCAATCATATCTTTCAAATAGCATTATTTGAAAATGATATCGTGATATCAAATCGTTTTTGGACGATACCGCGGTAATCGATATTTCCGATGTAATGATAAAGTATGATAATATATTTTGAGTTATAAAAATGTATAAAATAAACAATGTAGTTAACCTTTCTATAAAAGACGCAGCTGAAAAAATGTATGTTTAAAATGTAACACTTTGAGAACATTAAGTCGTGCACGTACATAATTGAGAAGTTGCGTGTAACTTTTATCTGGAAATGTAGAAATGAGTTTTGATTATAAGCACGTAAACATTGTACCAATGTAAAGCACACCGCATGACATCAAAGAAACTCGGTAATTAAGTATTCGACAAAAATAGTCCTTGTTGCTATGCAACGATTCTAATATCATGTGTCAGTTTTAGAAATAAAAGTAGATTTATTTTCTTGGTAAAATTATTTCAATATGTGATGTAATTATAATGAAATATTGAAAAATCGTAACAACAGTCCACATTATCTCGGTCATATCCCACCTAATTTCCAATGAGTGCTGAATTGCTACAGGAAACAGTATGCAGGTATAGGAATAAGTATTGTGGAAAAATGGATTTATTAAATACACAATAACCAAACCTATGCAGCGACAAATACGAATGAAATAAGTAGAGTCAATTAAATAGAGCGTAGTAATACGAGATTCCGTGCCGAGTGCGAGTCTATAATTAATGTATTATTGGACTTGATTTTTATCAAAATCAAGTCCTTTGTAATCATTGACTTATATTTGTCGCTGGACTCCATAACAGCTTGGTTAAAAGAATGCCACATAAAGGAAATAGTGCGCAACTAAATGGTATGTTTATATAGAAGTATCTGGAATGTTTCCCCAATTAAGTGTGTCAGATCTAAATACATTTCAAATCATTCTATTGTAACTACATGGAAAGAGTCATGTATCTAAATAAGTGCTTGTCGGTAGGTACATGAGATTTTCAAATGCGTAGAATTAAAACCGCGTATTCACTGTCCAATAAAATATCTTGCCGTAAAAGTAGTTCTACTTTCGGTCTTCCTTCGATAGTTCAGAAAAATCTCCACGGACGTATTTATGCATTTGCAACAATCTACCATCGATGTGTGTGTTTTGTGCCTTTCTAACATTTCTTGATATTACAAAGCGAATTCTCATTTAATCGTATTCCGTGATATTCACACCAACTAGGTTATTTTGATGACGGAATCGCTATTTATAGACTCAATCCCCGCAGTGGCTAGTAGCAAAGCGTAACCGATGTGGGGAGTTATAATTTATCGAAGGTTGAATGTTAAAACTGCGGCTTAAGAATAATAATTCGAGTCGATAAATACGAACGTAAATTACTGGATACGTGCTTTTAAAATTTACTGTTAAAAAGTTCCTTTTACGCCAGATTATTTAGAATTACATAATCACGTCTGAATTTCATGCAACATCGGGTTAACTATAGGTCAAATAGGTCTTACTCTACTGTGTCAGGACCTTTTTGATTTGAGTGACCCTGAATGTGTTCAATGCGACGATGTTCTGTTGTGTTAAAACCAGAAGAATCAATGTTTGTATTTACTGTTACTGTGGTGTTGTTTACTAGTTTTGTACAATAAAGAGTTTTTAATGCAATTAAATTGTCCTCAATTAATGTGCTAATCATTAAACTTTCCAATATCAGGCTTTTTCATTTTAAAATTTTAGCAAAGGGACTATAGTAAAGTCCTAGCTTATGTCATTTACCTATATGCATATGACCTGCATTACAATATGAATGAAAAATCGGTCCGTAATTTTAAATGTTAAAATATTTGTATGGGCTCGAACGATGTGGGTACACATTTCTCTCTTTTGTCTCGTATGGTAAAAATCAAGTCCGACAGTACTTTCAGTACTTTGATTTAACCTGTTAACATACTACTAGAGTCTGTAATAATACATTGTAACCTGTTAACATGCTACTAGAGTCTGTAATAATACATTGTAACCAGTTAACATACTACTACAGTCTGTAATAATACATTGTAACCAGTTAACATACTACTAGAGTCTGTAATAATACATTGTAACCTGTTAACATACTACTAGAGTCTGTAATAATACATTGTAACATGTTAACGTACTACTAGAGTCTGTAATAATACATTGTAACCTGTAAACATACTACTAGAGTCTGTAATAATACATTGTAACCTGTTAACGTACTACTAGAGTCTGTAATAATACATTGTAACCTGTTAACGTACTACTAGAGTCTGTAATAATACATTGTAACCTGTTAACGTACTACTAGAGTCTGTAATAATACATTGTAACCTGTTAACGTACTACTAGAGTCTGTAATAATACATTGTAACCTGTTAACGTACTACTAGAGTCTGTAATAATACATTGTAACCTGTTAACGCACTACTAGAGTCTGTAATAATACATTGTAACCTGTTAACGCACTACTAGAGTCTGTAATAATACATTGTAACCTGTTAACGTACTACTAGAGTCTGTAATAATACATTGTAACCTGTTAACGTACTACTAGAGTCTGTAATAATACATTGTAACCTGTTAACGTACTACTAGAGTCTGTAATAATACATTGTAACCTGTTAACGTACTACTAGAGTCTGTAATAATACATTGTAACATGTTAACGTACTACTAGAGTCTGTAATAATACATTGTAACCTGTAAACATACTACTAGAGTCTGTAATAATACATTGTAACCTGTTAACGTACTACTAGAGTCTGTAATAATACATTGTAACCTGTTAACGTACTACTAGAGTCTGTAATAATACATTGTAACCTGTTAACGTACTACTAGAGTCTGTAATAATACATTGTAACCTGTTAACGTACTACTAGAGTCTGTAATAATACATTGTAACCTGTTAACGTACTACTAGAGTCTGTAATAATACATTGTAACCTGTTAACGCACTACTAGAGTCTGTAATAATACATTGTAACCTGTTAACGCACTACTAGAGTCTGTAATAATACATTGTAACCTGTTAACGTACTACTAGAGTCTGTAATAATACATTGTAACCTGTTAACGTACTACTAGAGTCTGTAATAATACATTGTAACCTGTTAACGTACTACTAGAGTCTGTAATAATACATTGTAACCTGTTAACGTACTACTAGAGTCTGTAATAATACATAGTAACCTGTTAACGTACTACTAGAGTCTGTAATAATACATTGTAACCTGTTAACGCACTACTAGAGTCTGTAATAATACATTGTAACCTGTTAACGTACTACTAGAGTCTGTAATAATACATTGTAACCTGTTAATGTACTACTAGAGTCTGTAATAATACATTGTAACCTGTTAACGTACTACTAGAGTCTGTAATAATACATTGTAACCTGTTAACGCACTACTAGAGTCTGTAATAATACATTGTAACCTGTTAACGCACTACTAGAGTCTGTAATAATACATTGTAACCTGTTAACGTACTACTATAGACTGTAATAATACATTGTAACCTGTTAACGTACTAGTATAGACTGTAATAATACATTGTAACCTGTTAACGTACTACTATAGACTGTAATAATACATTGTAACCTGTTAACGTACTACAATAGACTGTAATAATACATTGTAACCTGTTAACGTACTACTAGAGTCTGTAATAATACATTGTAACCTGTTAACGTACTACAATAGACTGTAATAATACATTGTAACCTGTTAACGTACTACTAGAGTCTATAATAATACATTGCAACCTGTTAACGTACTACTAGAGTCTGTAATAATACATTGTAACCTGTTAACGTACTACTAGAGACTGTAATAATACATTGTAACCTGTTAACGTACTACTAGAGTCTGTAATAATACATTGTAACCTGTTAACGTACTACAATAGACTGTAATAATACATTGTAACCTGTTAACGTACTACTAGAGACTGTAATAATACATTGCAACCTGTTAACGTACTACTAGAGTCTGTAATAATACATTGTAACCTGTTAACGTACTACAATAGACTGTAATAATACATTGTAACCTGTTAACGTACTACTAGAGTCTGTAATAATACATTGTAACCTGTTAACGTACTACAATAGACTGTAATAATACATTGTAACCTGTTAACGTACTACTAGAGTCTGTAATAATACATTGCAACCTGTTAACGTACTACTAGAGTCTGTAATAATACATTGTAACCTGTTAACATACTACAATAGACTGTAATAATACATTGTAACCTGTTAACGTACTACTAGAGACTGTAATAATACATTGCAACCTGTTAACGTACTACTAGAGTCTGTAATAATACATTGTAACCTGTTAACGTACTACAATAGACTGTAATAAAACATTGTAACCTGTTAACGTACTACTAGAGTCTGTAATAATACATTGTAACCTGTTAACGTACTACAATAGACTGTAATAATACATTGTAACCTGTTAACGTACTACTAGAGACTGTAATAATACATTGCAACCTGTTAACGTACTACTAGAGTCTGTAATAATACATTGTAACCTGTTAACATACTACAATAGACTGTAATAATACATTGTAACCTGTTAATGTACTACTAGAGTCTGTAATAATACATTGTAACCTGTTAACGTACTACTAGAGTCTGTAATAATACATTGTAACCTGTTAACATACTACTAGAGTCTGTAATAATACATTGTAACCTGTTAACGTACTACTAGAGTCTGTAATAATACATTGTAACCTGTTAACGTACTACTAGAGTCTGTAATAATACATTGTAACCTGTTAACGTACTACTAGAGTCTGTAATAATACATTGTAACCTGTTAACGTACTACTAGAGTCTGTAATAATACATTGTAACCTGTTAACGCACTACTAGAGTCTGTAATAATACATTGTAACCTGTTAACGTACTACTAGAGTCTGTAATAATACATTGTAACCTGTTAACGTACTATTATTGACTGTAATAATACATTGTAACCTGTTAACGTACTACTATAGACTGTAATAATACATTGTAACCTGTTAACGTACTACAATAGACTGTAATAATACATTGTAACCTGTTAACGCACTACTAGAGTCTGTAATAATACATTGTAACCTGTTAACATACTACTAGAGTCTGTAATAATACATTGTAACCTGTTAACATACTACTAGAGTCTGTAATAATACATTGTAACCTGTTAACGCACTACTAGAGTCTGTAATAATACATTGTAACCTGTTAACGTACTACAATAGACTGTAATAATACATTGTAACCTGTTAACGTACTACTAGAGTCTGTAATAATACATTGCAACCTGTTAACGTACTACTAGAGTCTGTAATAATATATTGTAACCTGTTAACGTACTACTATAGACTGTAATAATACATTGTAACCTGTTAATGTACTACTAGAGTCTGTAATAATACATTGTAACCTGTTAACGTACTACTAGAGTCTGTAATAATACATTGTAACCTGTTAACATACTACTAGAGTCTGTAATAATACATTGTAACCTGTTAACGTACTACTAGAGTCTGTAATAATACATTGTAACCTGTTAACGTACTACTAGAGTCTGTAATAATACATTGTAACCTGTTTAACGTACTACTAGAGTCTGTAATAATACATTGTAACCTGTTAACGTACTACTAGAGTCTGTAATAATACATTGTAACATGTTAACGTACTACTAGAGTCTGTAATAATACATTGTAACATGTTAACGTACTACTAGAGTCTGTAATAATACATTGTAACCTGTTAACGTACTACTAGAGTCTGTAATAATACATTGTAACCTGTTAACGTACTACTAGAGTCTGTAATAATACATTGTAACCTGTTAACATACTACTAGAGTCTGTAATAATACATTGCAACCTGTTAACGTACTACTAGAGTCTGTAATAATACATTGTAACCTGTTAACGTACTACTAGAGTCTGTAATAATACATTGTAACCTGTAAACATACTACTAGAGTCTGTAATAATACATTGTAACCTGTTAACATACTACTAGAGTCTGTAATAATACATTGTAACCTGTTAACGTACTACTAGAGTCTGTAATAATACATTGTAACCTGTTAACGCACTACTAGAGTCTGTAATAATACATTGTAACCTGTTAACATACTACTAGAGTCTGTAATAATACATTGTAACCTGTTAACGTACTACTAGAGACTGTAATAATACATTGTAACCTGTTAACGTACTACTAGAGTCTGTAATAATACATTGTAACCTGTTAACGTACTACAATAGACTGTAATAATACATTGTAACCTGTTAACGTACTACTAGAGACTGTAATAATACATTGCAACCTGTTAACGTACTACTAGAGTCTGTAATAATACATTGTAACCTGTTAACGTACTACAATAGACTGTAATAATACATTGTAACCTGTTAACGTACTACTAGAGTCTGTAATAATACATTGTAACCTGTTAACGTACTACAATAGACTGTAATAATACATTGTAACCTGTTAACGTACTACTAGAGTCTGTAATAATACATTGCAACCTGTTAACGTACTACTAGAGTCTGTAATAATACATTGTAACCTGTTAACATACTACAATAGACTGTAATAATACATTGTAACCTGTTAACGTACTACTAGAGACTGTAATAATACATTGCAACCTGTTAACGTACTACTAGAGTCTGTAATAATACATTGTAACCTGTTAACGTACTACAATAGACTGTAATAATACATTGTAACCTGTTAACGTACTACTAGAGTCTGTAATAATACATTGTAACCTGTTAACGTACTACAATAGACTGTAATAATACATTGTAACCTGTTAACGTACTACTAGAGACTGTAATAATACATTGCAACCTGTTAACGTACTACTAGAGTCTGTAATAATACATTGTAACCTGTTAACATACTACAATAGACTGTAATAATACATTGTAACCTGTTAATGTACTACTAGAGTCTGTAATAATACATTGTAACCTGTTAACGTACTACTAGAGTCTGTAATAATACATTGTAACCTGTTAACATACTACTAGAGTCTGTAATAATACATTGTAACCTGTTAACGTACTACTAGAGTCTGTAATAATACATTGTAACCTGTTAACGTACTACTAGAGTCTGTAATAATACATTGTAACCAGTTAACGTACTACTAGAGTCTGTAATAATACATTGTAACCTGTTAACGTACTACTAGAGTCTGTAATAATACATTGTAACCTGTTAACGCACTACTAGAGTCTGTAATAATACATTGTAACCTGTTAACGTACTACTAGAGTCTGTAATAATACATTGTAACCTGTTAACGTACTATTATTGACTGTAATAATACATTGTAACCTGTTAACGTACTACTATAGACTGTAATAATACATTGTAACCTGTTAACGTACTACAATAGACTGTAATAATACATTGTAACCTGTTAACGTACTACTAGAGTCTGTAATAATACATTGTAACCTGTTAACGTACTACTATAGACTGTAATAATACATTGTAACCTGTTAACGTACTACAATAGACTGTAATAATACATTGTAACCTGTTAACGTACTACTAGAGTCTGTAATAATACATTGCAACCTGTTAACGTACTACTAGAGTCTGTAATAATATATTGTAACCTGTTAACGTACTACTATAGACTGTAATAATACATTGTAACCTGTTAATGTACTACTAGAGTCTGTAATAATACATTGTAACCTGTTAACGTACTACTAGAGTCTGTAATAATACATTGTAACCTGTTAACATACTACTAGAGTCTGTAATAATACATTGTAACCTGTTAACGTACTACTAGAGTCTGTAATAATACATTGTAACCTGTTAACGTACTACTAGAGTCTGTAATAATACATTGTAACCTGTTTAACGTACTACTAGAGTCTGTAATAATACATTGTAACCTGTTAACGTACTACTAGAGTCTGTAATAATACATTGTAACATGTTAACGTACTACTAGAGTCTGTAATAATACATTGTAACATGTTAACGTACTACTAGAGTCTGTAATAATACATTGTAACCTGTTAACATACTACTAGAGTCTGTAATAATACATTGTAACCTGTTAACGTACTACTAGAGTCTGTAATAATACATTGTAACCTGTTAACATACTACTAGAGTCTGTAATAATACATTGTAACCTGTTAACGTACTACTAGAGTCTGTAATAATACATTGTAACCTGTTAACGTACTACTAGAGTCTGTAATAATACATTGTAACCTGTAAACATACTACTAGAGTCTGTAATAATACATTGTAACCTGTTAACATACTACTAGAGTCTGTAATAATACATTGTAACCTGTTAACGTACTACTAGAGTCTGTAATAATACATTGTAACCTGTTAACGCACTACTAGAGTCTGTAATAATACATTGTAACCTGTTAACATACTACTAGAGTCTGTAATAATACATTGTAACCTGTTAACGCACTACTAGAGTCTGTAATAATACATTGTAACCTGTTAACGTACTACTAGAGTCTGTAATAATACATTGTAACCTGTTAACGCACTACTAGAGTCTGTAATAATACATTGTAACCTGTTAACGTACTACTAGAGTCTGTAATAATACATTGTAACCCGTTAACGCACTACTAGAGTCTGTAATAATACATTGTAACCTGTTAACGCACTACTAGAGTCTGTAATAATACATTGTAACCTGTTAACATACTACGAGAGTCTGTAATGATACATTATAATGGCATATCAATTATCCATATCTGAATGTCTTTTATGGCAGAGTGTCTCATAGTCTGTTACCGCATGATGATATGTCTGAGTTTATTCAGGATGATGTTAATTTTTCATCAATTATTCCAAACCCCATTAATTGACTATATGCACCAACAAACGATATAATATAATGATCTGCAATCTTTGATCTTGCTTAGCAATTAGAACTAACTATTTTTATTACTGAAGTTAACAATTAATGGTTGAATGTTAACTGTAGAAGACAGAATAAGGAGACGTGTCACGCTCAGTGTAACAACTCATCATCTCGATCATAATATCATCGCTGCGGAGATAAAATAGCGTGACTATTATTTTCTTACAGAAACTTTTTCTATCCTAATGGAAACAGAATATAGATGCGGACAGTCTCATTCTCGTATCTCTGTGCCTGTTGGATAGAAAGTCTGACAAAGACGCGCGCGTAACTCGATTTACGACATTTTGACTGTTGATATTAGGCTTAGAAAATATCTATAAACTGATGCTTTCAAGAACGAATAATTTGTAATTTTCCATTTGTAGAAGTATTTCATGGTATCAGACTTGTCTTTTTCTGAATATTATGTTCTTTAAGAAACAGACAAACTTGATAAAATTACAATTACCGTCAGAAAATTTGATATCTGTATTTGAGATACGACAATTTGAAAAAAAAAAGAATTTTGACTCCGCAACAACGATATAATGACACACAACTGGAATTGTTGACATACAAGAACACAAAAAAGAATTACTTCGTAAGACAACACACTACTTTGTAAAAGTGAAGGTCGAAATCTAAACAGTAGAAACATTCCTTAAATGTTCACAATTATCATTACTTGATATCAAATAAAATATCGTATTGAAAGATAAAACTGACATGTGTACATTATCCATAGAAACAGCAGGTGTTTTATGTCTTCCAGACAACATTCAATAAGCCAAACTATAGGATAAATTGATGAGAATGTGTTGAATATTAAAATGAATACAATTACTTGATGTACCATGATAACTATTTTTTTGAAAATGTGATTTAAAAGTTCAATAGCATGTTTTTGTTATAATATTACACGAGTATAATGCTGGAAAATGTACTTAAGATTGTATTCATTATGAATAGTTTCACTCAGAATGACTATGAATGTTGATGCTGATGGCCTAACGTATTACTTGATTAGATTTCCAACAGCATAGTAAACTAGGCGACATTGCCAGCTTTCCCCGGGGGAGGAGTAACACAGATTTAGAACCTATTTAGAACCACAGACCTTCCTTAAGCTAACTTTTGATTGTTGTTACTGGCACAGGATTTGTTTGTTTGCTTGATTGTTTGAGTTTTATGCATCTTTTCATCAGCCAGAGTCATATGAGGCGGACAGTTCACCTAACCATGGTTCCTGGGAAGAACCAGTACTAGACTCACATCCTCCGCAAGCAACTGCCTACTTTCTCACATAAAGAGACATGGTCGGTAGCGGGACTCGAACTCATAACCCTCTTTCAGTGAGAGGTTACAGTGATTTGAAGTCAGCAACCTTACGGAGGCTGGTTACTGGTCCAGGAAGGGATTCGAACTCATGACCCTCTTTCAGTGAGAGGTTACAGTGATTTGAAGTCAGCAACCTTAAGGAGGCTGGTTACTGGTCCAGGAAGGGATTATAACTCACAACGATGAGGGCAACATATCAGGAATATTTTTCTATGCTGATATTATACTAGCATAAGTCTCCTTAATATGTTTTGGTGTGACGTTCACGAATTACAGAATAGGACGGGTTACGTGGGACAGGTCTCCACAGACGAATAGCGGGTTACGTTATAGTTTGTCCTTTCGTCAAAACTGATTCTCGCCCAGACAGAGGTATATCAGACAGGCAAGTTGTCATTCATTATTAAAGAATAAGTGCACAATTCATGGCCCTTTAATGCATCGGCGTTGTTTAAACCGAAGAACAAGAACTTGCAATTGCTCCCGTATGATTGTTTCATAAACAAGAGGGCCTAGATGGCCCTATATCGCTCACATGACAGTCATTGTTTAATCATTAAAACATTGTTTTGAACCTGGTGACCTAGTTTTTTACCCTAGCTGACCCATGTTCGACCTTGACCCAAATAACATTGAGGCAAACATTCTGACAAGGTTTGGTGAAGATCCATCAATACTGTGACATCTACAGAGTTAACAAAGTTTTCCTAAGATTTGACCTAGTGACCTAGTTATTGACCCCAGATGACCCATACTTGTACTTGACCTTTATATAAATAAAACAAACAATTTGACAAATTTGGTGAAGATCCAATTATAACTGTGAAATCTACATTGTCAACATGATTTTTCATAATTTTTTACCTAGTGACCTAGTTTTTGACCCAAGATAATCCATGTTCGATCTCGTCCAAGATATTATAAAAACAAACACTAAAGACGAGGTTTTATGATGATCCAATCCAAACAGTGACTTCTAGAGTGTTCACAAGGTTTTCACAGCTATTTGCCCTTAGTAACCTATTTTTGACCGCAGATAACCCATTATCAAACTTGACCCACACATCATTAAAATAAACATTCTGACAAAGTTTCATGAAGATCCATTCAAAAGAGTGATTTCAACAAGGATTTCCCGTATTTGGACCTGATTTTTGACCCCAAATGGCCCATTATCGAACTCGTCCGAGAGTTTGTCGATATTGACATTCTGACCCAGTTATGCGCAAATTGAGCTAAAAATGTGGTCCCTAGTGTAGACGCACGACACCGGACGAAGACTGATTACAAAAGCTCATCATGAGCACAAGCTAAAAAGAACAGAATAGATCAATACATTTATCAATTTACTGAAGTATGAAGTTCATTGTCACCATATATACATGTACATTATAACATCATACTTTATTATACAACACATGCATGTAACGAAAGGTAAAATACTAGTGCAGATTTAAGTCATAGTATTAAACACTGATATATAATATACATATATGTAAGTTCAATAAAGTGTACACTACAATACTAGTACATAATTAAAGACATGACGGCGAAACTGCGACACACACGCGATCATATTTTTCTTTGCTTTTTTATCTTTACAGTTCCAAACAATGCTAAATTCAAACTTAGCACAAATGCACGGCGTAACATCAACGAAGTCAATAAAAGCAATTTAATTTCGCGAACCGCTCGTGATAAAGCCATTAGAACACGTTCATAAATATAGCATTACCTCACCTAACAAAGGAACTAAATGGAAATCCATTCAATATATTGCATACGAAATAAAGCGTCATAAAACCATTTAACATGTTGCTAGTTCGAGCAAATGAAACTTTCGTGTTTTATAACTCCTGATAAGGTATGTTAATACAGAACTTGGACTGGGAGGTTGCGGCTTTGAGACCCAGTGAGGTATATGACACGCGGTGAGAATTTGTTTGAAGATACAATTATGATATCAAATACCAGCTGTCAACAATTTCTGATTTATATATCAGGTGGACAAATTGTAGTTACTAAAAAATTGAAGTATTTGTATTAGAAATGGGTCTGGAACACTAGAATGATCAGCTGCTGCTGTACAAAGGAGTAGGATAGTGTTGAGTGGATATGATCTCTGACTTGTAACCACTAACCCCAAACCGCAGTGAGTTCAAATCCCACCTTTGACTATATTTTACATAAAAGGAAGCTGTTCGGCTAGCTTACGGTAGGTGGATGGTTCTATCAAGGTGTAGTATGGTGGTATTTGTTCACCATTAGAGTAACCCAGAATGTTGTGTTACATAAAACAACAAAGAAATACAAAACAATCCCCGCTATACGAGTATATAACTAAAACACTAATATAAATTGAAGAAAGTAAATATAATCACAACGAACGTTTATGATATCGGATTTATCGTTTTACTCGAACAATCATATCGTAATATCGATTATTTCTTCAAACAATCAAACAATCGATTAAAGGTGGCCAGAAAGACATACATATGTATGAGAATTTTCAACAGAAGTAAAATACTAATGAATGTGCAGTCGTGTAGACACTCTTGTAATAAACTTTGTTAGAAGAAACACCTTCGTCTGGTAGAACAATTAGCTCAACAACTAGTATTTTCAAGAACTTAAAATTGGGGTTTGACTAAACGAAGTTCAAATACATATTCGTTAAATACATGTTAATACTGAAAAAAAACCCGTGAGCACGACAGACATTTGAATTCCACAAACTCGTTTGTGTGAAACTGTTTGCATAATTCCGAGTGAAATGTTGGGCATCACTTGTTACTCTGTCTCGGTTAAATTAATATTATCTTTTCTTCTGAGTTTTTGCCAATTGCGATTGAGTACCAGTCAAATAGCTACCTCCGAATTAAAGTCATCCTGTGAATAAACCTGTCATAGATTACTTGGAACAAAATGGCCTCTAAATGAAGACCACCTGTCAGTAAAGGCCACATTTTTCTTTCCAAAGTGTGGACTTTGTTTACAGACAGGCTACTGTAGTTGTACAGTGCAACTTCTCCAAAGCATCACTCTTTAGGAGTAGCAAACTTGTGCTGTTGTCTATAGGTTGTTGCTCTAGAGAGGTTAAGTTAATAGGTAAATCTTGCAGTGAGAAAATCATACAGTTGTTGAAGGTAGGATGTTACTTAAGAGAGGGCCGCTCTAGAGAGATCGTACTGTATATGTGAAGATTAAACACTTCCAGTACCTCACACTACGTCTAAGGTCAAAGGCCCTGCGTGTTTCGAATAGTTCTATTCATAATGTCTAAAATTCACTCATGTTTCCAGGAAATGATTAATTACACGTGCCTACCGCACAGGCATGGTGTAGATCACAAGATAAAAAACTATCATCAATGTCATGTGAATTACTAGTTTGGTGACCGATGACAAATGTGCTTGTCTTTGTAAGATAACAATTTACTTCACGCCAATTCTCTCGTAACGTGGTTACCGTGCAACACATAATGAACTCATTCCAATGGAAGCCTGATATATGAAATGAGCTCTTTTCTGAATTATGTTTTTAAATACGTATGAGAAGATGAAGTATAGTAAAATCGTTTTTACCCCCACGACTAACTTGTGTTAACACCAATCCTTCGGTAGCGATCACGTGTCCAAAACGACCAGGTTTGCCCCACCACTAACTTGTGCTAACAAGCAAACCCTCGGTGCCGCCCACGTGTCCAAAACGACCAGTTTTGCCAACGTCTTACTTGTGCTAACAAGCAAACCATCGGTTGCGACCATGTGTCCACAACGACCAGTTTTGCCCCACCACTAAGTTTTTAACAACCAACCCTCGGCAGCGATCACGTGGCCAAACGTCCAGTTTTCCCCACGTCTAACATGAGTTAACTAACGATCACTAGCGATCACGTGTCCAAAACGACCAGGTTTGCCCCACCACTAACTTGTGCTAACAAGCAAACCCTCGGTGCCGCCCACGTGTCCAAAACGACCAGTTTTGCCAACGTCTTACTTGTGCTAACAAGCAAACCATCGGTTGCGACCATGTGTCCACAACGACCAGTTTTGCCCCACCACTAAGTTTTTAACAACCAACCCTCGGCAGCGATCACGTGGCCAAACGTCCAGTTTTCCCCACGTCTAACATGAGTTAACTAACTGCAGCAGTGTTTGTATTATTTCCTAACCGCAAAATCAGCTGGACTAATAAAACTGTTTACATAACTTATCACCGCCATGGTCCTAAATACAATTTGTTATGCTGGTATTGAAAATGTCACTTTTCGTGATTCAGAACAGTAAAAGAACTTTACACCATTAATGTCAAAATGTGGAAAACTGTATTAAGAGCCAACCTACATAGTCATTAACTGTGAATGCTTTTTGCTCACAATGCGTGTATTTTAGTCGTCCATTTTTTCCCGCTGTTTGATCGACAAAACCAACAAATTTACTAGATTCAACACTTGGTCTTTAATGAAATCTATTGAAATGCCAAAGCACTTATATTCAAACATGAAAAACCCATAAACTGGTATTTCTATCACTGAAAGTTAATTAAATTGGTAAGAATAGACATGTTTCGGTCAATTGTAATCAATTTACGTCAGGCCTGCTCTCTCTCATTTAGCGATATTATTGACTAATTGCTTTGCTAATCATACTTAAACAAACACGTTAACAAGCGTAACAAAGTAAACGTAGAATTACTTCAAGGAACTGCTTCATAATGATTTGCAGAAAATAAAAAAGACGTATAAAAATAGCCTTAGAAATGTCACTTTTCCAAATAAGGAGATTTCTTGTTGATCAGCAAAACATAGCAAACACATAAAAGAAACAAAACAAATTTATGTTGATAAAACATGAAAGTTTTGTAAAGCTGGGGCATAATCACTTACATTTTGATTTTTATTCTTTCTTTGTACATGTTTGTTTCTGTGAGTTTAATGTCGTTGTTCGACATTATTTCAGTTACATACGGCGGCCCTTTCACCTAACCAATTTTCCTAGATAGTATACTAATCTGGGCTAACTTACCCGTCCACATAAACATTGTCAAAAAATCAAATGTTCATAGATAGGTACGACTGGCCACGACTGGAATTCGAACCTCCATCACCGGTTAACAAGTTCAGTGCAATTAGACCATGACCGCGGTTCTAATTTGTACAGTTGTACAGTGCAACCTCTCAAAAGCGACACCCTTTGGGAGTGGCAAATTATGTTACTCTAGAGAGGTTAAATTAATTGTTAAATCGTGCAGTGGGAAAACATGATATTGTTAAAGGGACGTTGTTGCTCGAGAGAGGGCCGCTCTGGGGAGGTTGCACAGTATTTCTTTTCAATGATAGTCTTATTTCTAACACGTTTGCGAACAACACAAAGTGAACTGAAAACTGACTTGGCAACAAGAGGTGACAATCCTCTGGCGACACCCAGTCTATTAATCTTAGAACAGCTGTATCTACATTCATCATTGGCCGTAATGTCTTCAGTGTTATATTGTATACGCTGTTAAGAAATTCGCATGCTGTCATAACACAAGTCCCAAAAGAATACAACAAACTCGGAGACAATTCTGGATCTAAGATCAGTAAACCAATTACAATATATTTCAAACTACGTACAACAAATTACAAGAGAAGGAAGGTGTACACTATTTAAGCACAGTGTAAGACAAATCATCACGAGGTCCAAGTATATATGAATTCGTTCTGAGGTATAACAATGTCTCGAGACGCTTTAAAGATTTGGCGAGGCCGGGGTCCAGTGTCGCCGGGGTCCAGTGGTTAGTGCACTGGATTTGTAACCCGATCATCCGGGTTCGTTTCCCGGGCACGGTTGGTTATACTTTTCCAAGATAATTTGACAAAAATGTCGATTTTCCTTCGTACGTGGTCCAAGATTGGTTAGTAGATCTACTGGTTAGAATACAGTCCATGGAAACTGGTAAGGTGAATCGGCCACTGAATGTAACTGAAAAGATGTTGAAAATGGCGTTAAACCTAATTAAATATATAATCTTATTAGACACGCGATAAGCCGGTACGTATGTCTGTAAGATGAACATGTACATTCAGTCTTATCAGCCGCTCGCTCGCTTTTTCACTTGGTAGAGCGTCTGGTCAACAAACTGCGGGTCGAGACTTCGAACCCTGGACGTAACACTTAACAAGAGCACTGCAAGCGGTGTCAATGCTTGTCTGTTCATTGCCTCAGTGAGATCTATCCACCTATGAAGTTCCATGTTGCTACCTCTTATAGTTTCTGAGTAATGAGCTACATCAAACTTTTTGAACAGACGCTGACGTCGCATGCGTATACGACGCAGTGACCACAATAGCTCGATTTTTTCTTAGAAAACAGCCGAGCTAATATTGCTGGAAACATGCGTACACCACGAAATATTACTAAAATCATTCTGATTAGCTATCAAGGTAGTTTAAGACTAAAATGTACTATTGGTAAGGCTGAATTTCTATTGCTCTTTCTACACAGTTCAATAACTTTTGATCAATCTAACTAATCAAACAAGAGGGCCATGATGACCCTATAATCGCTCACCAGAAAAAGACCTTTGGTGAAGAACATTTTCCCCTTTTTTTCCTGTATGTAAAATCAAGTGACCCACGAGGTGGTGCCAATTTTTACCCCAGGGCCATAATTTGCACATAATTTGTCCACCCAACATAGTAATATCAAATATCTAAGCTCTGGGTTTTATAGTTTCTGAAAAGAAGATTTTTTAAATTTTCCTATATATAATCCTATGTAAAATCAAGTTACCCCTAGGGCGGAACCAATTTTGAGCCCAGGACCACACTTTGAACACACTTGGTAGAGGTCCACTAGACAGTGCTACACACCAAATATCTAAATTGTAAATATTGTGGTTTCGGTCAAGATGTTTTCCTATTGGTTGCCATGGCAACCAGGGTTTTTAATGAAATTCTTTTTTTAACAACTTTGAAAGGGGACCACCCAAGGATCATTCCAACAAAGTTTGGTTGCAATTGGCATAGTGGTGTTGCAGGGGGAGATGTTGTTTAAAGAAAATATGGACGCCACTAGACGCAATGCGATAACAAAAGTTCATTATGAGCACACTGTGCTCTGGTGAGCTAAACATGATGGACTCAGCCAGGTACACATTAACATATTACATACCTGTTAACAAATGTAATTGTACCGTATTGACAAACGGATTAAATCCTGTCAAATGTTTCATACATCAATGAAACAATTACTTTTATTAATAGTGATAAGAGTTAGATAAACAAAAACTACAATTAATTTAAGTAGATGATATTAACATAATCTGAATACCACCTACGCATGTCATATACAGAAGTGGGTCAAATGATTTTTATTCATAAATGAATAGTTAACAAGTTCATAGTTATCAACAATCTTTCATCGGTCTTTTGAGACTTACTTAGATGTTTGATATTAATAGATTTTCTGAATATTGCCAACAACAGTTGTACATATAATTTTCGCTTTAGCCCTTAAGTGCTCGGTATTTTGTCGTAACTTAAAATAAATATTTCGTAAACGAAAAATGTACATAAAAGACGGTATAAATCGTCTAACTATTGGGAAAGATATCCTCTTGAAAAAAAAATCAATTACAAGTACATAGAATACAAATGTCGCTCTGCATTTAAATAGGTCTTTCACTAACAATCGTTGAAAATGTGTTAATTACATCGCACATATGTCGCTAGTAATTTTATTGACATATGAACACAATGGTATTGTATAGATCCCCGAAACATCGTGATCTAATCAGACGCATCATATTATAATAACTGGAAATGACGTCATTAAACTGAGAAACGTACGTCATGATTTGTCAGCGTTTAGGTAACACTTCAACAACATAACTGATTGTACGAGATATCACTTGACGTAATGGTATCAACGTTCAGTGTGAAACTTGGCGGCGAGGAATGACCTTCACCTTTGGTGAGACACCCGGTAAGCTTGACATAAGCTTCCAAGAGCATTCAATATCGTGTTCTATGCTAAAAACATTGGCTGATACACGGAGAGAAATTATTCAGCATGTACTAATAGAAACCTGAAAACATAATAAAAGTCTATCAAGAAATACATTTAATTCTGCGATAGTCAATATGGGGCGCACATCAAAGTGACATTTAAATGTCATTTCTTATGCAACGATCAGAATTAAACTACAGGAGAGTATACCGTGCATGTACCAAATTGTTATTTTCCTTTGTTTTAATGCTGACTTGTCTCGATTTTGTGAAAATTTCAAAGTTTTAAAAGAGGAATATAGAGATATAAAGTATTCTATTGCACTCAATCGATAACAATGGCTGATGGCATGCGTGCCTTACTCGTATTAACACGAGAAAAACTTATTCAAGCACGTATCGCTTTTAGATGGCGTTTTATAGAAACATGTTTTACTCGAACAAATTCACCAAAGCGACCCTTTATGCGAAATGTATTCATGACGCATTTTAAAGTAATACTTTAGATAAAAATGTACACAGAAATGTTTCAGAAAATGTTTCGAAAGTTCTACCTAACTAAGTTTATAGGATTGACATTTTAATGTAAAATAACCCATGCCGTTACAATTATAGTGCTACCATTGGAAGAAGAACAAAATCTACCTAGATTTCAAAAAGTGAAGAATTTCGTATTGACATTATTAAGACAAATACCATTCAAAAATTTCACTTGTCACCCGAAAGCGGCGCACCATTTATACCCTATTCAGATGCTATAAAAATAAAGCCTTCATTAAAATTATTAACAGCGCTACAAATTATCGTCCAATCATCACTGAAGGAGGATGTAGGCTGTAGCCGCGAACACAATTACAACATCAATATGGCTGCATCAAGATAACGTGTACAGTTAATTAAACAATACCATTACTAACAGAATGCCAGACAGCCCACGTACCAGAAAACTATAAAATAGCGAAAAAGACATTAGACAATAAGATTGCGATATTCTCTTAACTTTACTTGATGTATATATGATACATTTGAGGGATAAAATGAAGGTCCAAGAGTTTTCTGAGTTACAGTATAATTTAGCCGAATAGAAATACACTTAGATAAAATGATTTAGTATACGTCATAGACATGGTTATACTACAAGATAAAATAGTTACTTTATTTAGATCCACTAGACCAACTGGCCCAGAAGGACAACATATATACAAGCATATACATTGGCAACATACATGATTTTATAATATACAATAAAAAAACATAACAAATCTATTAGTACACTTCAGGGAGAAGACATATACATTATCATATGATAATAGATATTAAAATACAAAGAACGAATTGTTATATTTAGATATATCGTGGCAAATTAGTAAATTTGTATAATTTGTATTTTACATAAGAAATCTTTATGGACACACATCCCAATATGTTAATTACATTTTTATTTGTGACCAGTTCAATAAATCTAAACGTAGTCTTGCCCAAAAATTAGTTACTAATACTACAGTATCTTGTTATCAAAGATTTTTGTACAATGGACATTCGATAATAAAATGATAAAGAGATAATAAAAAGTAAAAAGGAATTTAGAAATGAACCAGCCAATTCTTTCTATACTCTTTGGTGGCAGGCACTGATGTGGTCAATGACTTATTTTCTGTTCGCGTCTACGTACAAAGAAAAGAGAATTAATTAAGGACATATAAAGGTCAACAAATGGTTGTCAGTCAATATCTAAAAACAGGTGTAATGAAAATGAAATGCTTCTAAATATCACATAAATATTCAACAAGATTTATTTTCAAAGAGCCATGTGCAAACAGCCACTTTATTGCCTATTTACACAGCCCACACCAAGAACTAATTCCATAATTATAAATATTAGCCCATAACTAAATAAATCAATGTTACCTTTAATAAACTTGGCCAATGAGAGCTTTTGCCCGCCTTGACATACGTATTCAAAAGAAACGCCATATCAATTTCATGTAAAAAATTCCAAACAAAATAACTACAAGAGGTACGCCAATATCCTGGCTCTTATTAAAGTTTATATCTTTTCAGGATATACTGTAGACAATGACATCACATAATAATCCATCGGATGAAGGAATTCTGCTCATTGTTCGTTCAGACAAAACTTAAATCGGATGATATAAATTTAGGTTTCAAATAACCTAACCACGTCTATTCAATTACATGAAAATATTGCAATTTTACACACGACTGGATATCGAATTATCACACCTGAACATGTAAAATAAATACGCGAGAAACACACCAACAAATGCATGAAGTCTTACAAAAGTCCATGGACACAACCAAGAACAAAATGAGTCGTGTCATCAACACACACGTATAATGTTGAGCACGATATAGACACTACAGAAGTCCAATATCATTATAAATAAATAATGCAAGTTTTACAGATTCTAGAAGCACCACGTGGACTTATAAAACGCGGACAACGACAAAGCGATAGAAAATGTTCCAACATCACCAATGTATCGTTATTAAAATTGACAATAATCGAACTCTACGTTGTCTTAGCTACTTTTTATGTTTGTTCATTATAAAAACTTACTGTTATCTGCTTTAGATTTGAAACCGTTTGGCAATCACGAAAGGGGGTTAGTTACTTATTGTAATTCGTATACTACAATGTAGGGTCCACAACGAAAGGATGAGTTTTCTCTTTTTGTGTTAACCCTGGTGTTGGTGTACTTGGTATGGTATTTCAAAATAATATTATGTTTTTGTATGTTTTATATATTTCATCATGTACCGTGTATTGTCAAAGCCGAAACAAATCTATCTATCTACTAGTATACGTACATCCATTGGGGACGACAATACAACTTAATCGTTCGAATTCCATCCATGTTAAAAATTCAGTACAGTACAACCTCTCCAAAGCAACACCTTTTGGGAGTATCAAAAGTTGTTGTTAAGATGATGTTGCGCAAGAGAGGTTAGATTAATAGGTAAATTGTGCAGTGGAGAAAATTATGCTGCTGTTGAAGGGAGGTTGGTGCTCAAGAGAAGGCCGCTCTGGGGAGGTTGTACTGTACAGTTCGTTATAACAGAATGTTCGTCTTAATTCCGTACGTAATAACATGTGTCGACTGTATATAATTGTATTAACAATGTGAAAGAAGGGATTACCTGAACCAATGTCATTGATGACGTGGAACGAACAGCTGATCAATATGAAGAGTCATTTGAGACCACACACTGACAAATTACCGTTCATGCAACTTGTAAATTATGCAGCAATATCTATACAAAGTAGTCTAGTCCATTTGTACCGCTATCATTGTCAGTATAATGGTTTTCAGCAAAATGATACGCCAATAAATAGTATTCACACTATTTGAAACAGAGTGTTATGAGTTATTTTGCCAATTATTCGCGAATTCAGTCAAATCTGGAAGATAACTTTTGATTTGTAATTCCAACCGATTCTCAAAATTGTATCAACTTCAAGCATGTTGATTATGGACAGATGACTTTATCTAACAGACACCATGAAACAGGGAACCAAGCGTCGCTTTAAACACTACGTCCACTGCTATGTTCCCTTGTTTAATGAGCGGACATTCTTGATTGTTACATGTTCGGTTAATCTAGTGCAGAGTCATATACGTATTGATTCACTTGATTATACTCGCATACGTATACGTTACTTTGTTGTCAAGGTGCATCAAATGGGTTCTGATTGACCTTTTGTCTATTTTATTACATATTAATTTGTAACGAACGTACAGACCAAACAGGTTATCATAGAACATGCGTAAAACAAGTATTTATATAAATAACTGTCATAAGCACAGGGTACCAAATTACATAGCATTTAAAAAGTGATTTGCAATAAATGACCAACAAGTCGTCTTACTATTCTACATTTCATTTGTTTTCGCTCCTCTACTGATTAAGACAGAAAGTTTAATACAAGTATCAATAATATAACAAAGCGAATATTTCCAGGTTTAAATTCCTATTTATCAAATGGCTATAGAAAATCTGCTGTACCAACATCGACCAGGTAAATTATTTCACCACAGTTATAAGTTCAAATTGTTAATTCAATAATTGATATTTACCTTTTGCGGTTGTGCCCAAGGCGAACTTTTCCCAGCTTTTATATAGGTATTAACTAAAAAAGCCATGTCTCTAAATACTCCTCAATTATCACTATATAAAATTCTGTCACTTTTCACTAGATCGTATCACCAAGATATGTCTATAAAATGTTGTATTCTATATTCCTTAACTCTCTGAATATAGCCCTCTGTCTTATTCAACACAGTTAAGTCACATCGTACGTTCAAACAAGCCAGTTGTTATTGGACAAATTAATCTCGTTATAAAGAAGATCACCAATTTCATCTATTTATGCGAGAAAAACTTCGATAATACATGCGACGTTTGAAGCACGCGGTGAATTCAGCTCAAATATTGGCATGTGCTCGAAGCGGTGCCGTTAATAGTTCTAGGATCGATCTGGCGACGCAGGCTGCAATATATGATCACGGCGACAATGACAGCGCATATCACACGATTTGATAAGTTCAATATTTAATTATTAAACATCTATAATGTTTAGGGATGTCACAGACATGTGTTCAATGATTTATATGGTCATTTATGCACAATTACGTATTTGCTGTTGAAATGTAATATAACTCATAGCCGAATAATTAGTCTCGGATTTCTTGTTCTACCATTGTCAAAAGCGATGAATTACAATTATGGAAACATAATATCAGCGTCAGATCCTTGTTGTATTGTCCAATTACTGAAATTATTTATAATATACTGCTTGTAATTATCCATTACAATGTCATATATGGTATTGATAATTAAAGCGCAAACAAACGTCTGCCATTTTCTTTAGAAATGTCATTGCTGTTTTCGCAAGAAGCAAACATGCAAGATCAGTTTTTAATTAAAATAATGTACTTATTCTCGAGAAAAGATGGTCCAGTTCATAAAGTTAATATGATCAATCGAGATTGTGAAATCCCCCACTGGGAAAGTCGATATTGTAGCATATAATTTGAACTTTTAAGTTGTTAAATTGAAGCACCACAAATCCACAGACAGTCCGGTTTTAACTGGATGATATCGATAGCTTAATTTTGCCTCCAATTTCGCCTTTTCTCGAGAATAACTTCGAAGAGAACTCCGAAAGTCCATTTCTGTGCTGACTTAAACATAGCGTTTAGGAGGTGAACAGAGCAGACAACATGATAGCTCGTACCGATGTTGCGCGCAGCACAGTTAAATATCATGCAAATTTTTAAAGATTTCTTTAAACCATATGAACCTCAAACATAAAAAATCATTACGTTGTTGTGTTTTTTAGAAGAAAAACATCACGCGAGCATCTAAAAATTCAGATCAGCATTGTAAAGTTTAAAATCAAGTTAAATTGAACCTAACATTGGTAATTTTCTGTCGATACACACAGCACAGGTTGTAATTACTGTCTGATCGAAACAAGCCTGATCTATGCTCGTGGAGCTCGAGCATACAAAAATAGGAATACCTGATTAATCCATGTTTTACTCTAGGTTTCACAAGTTGGTATTTAAATGTTATCCTTTTAAAAGTATGTTTATACCTTATTGGAGATTGGAGATTTAAACCCATTAAATAAATACCATGTTTATTTCTGTGTAAAGTGTGAAAGTCCAGACTATGTATTGATTCTTTTTACGGAACATAATGCTTCGGTCGTTTGAAAAAATCACTTTTTTGCTAAAATAATTCCCTTGTGGGCAGTAAAAACTCTCTTATTTATTGTACAATATCTATATGTTAGACTAACTTAGCATACATACCATTATTTTCAGACCGTCTTTATATAATTTTCTATTTTGCACATTAAAAAGGAGACCACTATAAAAAAGGACTTTGTGTTGGTCCCAATGTGGAATTTATATCAAGATTTTACTGAGATTAAGCCTTGGTACAAAGAATAATTCAAAACGTCAAACCAATGTGAATATACACGTTATTGTGATATAAACAAGATTTGTTATAAAAACACAATGTCCACTCCGAGTGACCTTAGACTTGAAAATGCACAGCTTGTCATTAGGAACCATCATTATGTAGTTTGATGATTGTAGGTGGAAGTCTTATGACTTGGTGACAATAGAAAGCTTTATGAAAGCTTGGTAAAAATCCCTTTAAAAATGCAGGAGCTGTGCACAAAAGAGTATTTCACTGTCACAAAATAAATAAGGGCCATAAATCCTCCAAAAATTAATCCAATCACAAGACCTGAGATAAATGTGCTGGGGTTCTTGGTGACAATAAGACATTGAAAGTTTCGTCGAATTCCTTCAAGAAACGTAGGAGGAGTATCCAGAGTAAAAACGTAGGACGCAAAATAAACAAAGGGCCATGAATCTGCCAAAAATGATTGAATCACAAAACCGGCGCAAGCTGTGCATGGAAACTTGGTGACAATAGTTCTGCCAAAGTTTGGTAAAAATCACTTGAGAACTATAGAAGAAGTTGCAAACAAAATAGTACTTGTCTATAGAATTATATTCAATATGCATAAAATAAAGGTCCATAACTCCGTCAAAAATGATCGAATCATAAAACATCGACAAAATGCACTGGGTAATAGTAATTTGATAACAACACATTTGTAGTTCCATGAAAGTTTGATAAAAATCTCTAAAGAAAATAGTATCTATTAAGGGCCACAAGTCCGTCAAAAATGATCGAATAACAAGACCCGGAATAAAAGTCCTGGTGTTCTTTGTAACAGTAAGTATGTGAAAGTTTCGTCATTATCCCATGAGAATTGTAGGAGGAGTATCAAAGTAACAAATAGGAACTCTTTAAAACACAATGCTCCCGTGAACTTGACCTTTGATCTACTAACCAGAAAATGTACAATACCTGGATAGGTTGTCATGAAGAACCAACGTATAAAGTTGTATGATTGTAGGTGGAAGCGTTTTGAGCACATAGGCAAGGTTAAAGTTTGGTACAAACAAACAGACAGACCGACAGACAAACATACAGGCCAAAAACTATCTATCGATAAGGGTGGTTGTAAAAAGTTATATATAAATAACAAAGTTATGTGATTATATAAAGACGCACCTTCCCATGGTTTTATAAACAGAATGAACTATAAATTATTTATGCTATATAAAGCTGACATTTGAAACATGATAATGTATGTCGTCAATGTAGCTACAGATCCTAGATTCTCAAATATCTGAACTTCGGCAGAAACAACATTGATATAGATCCGATCCAATCCGCGATTCAACACTTATGATCCACAAATCGAATCACGAATCTTTTGTTATCAAGTAACCTATCTAAAACTTTAACATTGCAGTCCCGAAGACAGATAAATTTAATTTTCTTTTAGGAATAATGAAGTAAATCAAAATATATTTTTCAATGACGTACTCCCTTCCAATTAATGAATTTACCAGCATCATTTTCTGGTTTGAGCCTGTGACCAAATATTTAAAGATCCGATTGGACTTCAGTATAGTCTATGATGAGACGATATATATTCAGAGAAAGGGTATTTTTAAGAACAAAGAATACAGTTTATGGTAAAAACAAAGATAGCGGACCACGAATCTCAGTTATGGCGATTATTCGCATTTGATTTTTCAATTTGAGTCGTGATTACCCGAGTACTCGGATACTTGCGGCAGCCCTAACTAGCAGGCTAATGAGACGCTACCTACAAACAACACCTACTGATTTAGAAAGCTACAGCCATTAAAATCAAAGTCCCACTTATTCACCGTTTTTTATTGTGTGATCTAGTCAGCTTTATTCTATAATTTAGCCATTGGGCATTTATAAATTCTCATAGTTTTACAAGTCATCAGCACATAGCAAGATATTACAATGAGTAATACGAATAAAGAGAATGATCTACCAAACATATCGAATGAGCCAGAGGGAACATTCAAAATAGATGTACGAGTACTTGACACACCTTACAAAAACACTCCACTTACAACGTGGGAGTTATTTATATCTTAAGTATCAATTTTAATGAACTATTAAGATATTTGTAGGCCATGTTTCATAAAATATATGTACATGATTTATTTAATACACAATTTGCGATTGAAATAGTCAAGTCACGGGGTACCGCTAATTATTAACCAGCTATATAATATTGGCAGTAATATTCAATGAATGCACAGTGTTATATGAGTGAGACTAGGTCAACAAAGAGGTTAACTGGGCCAATATGAAAAAAACAAGGACCAATACAAGAAAACTTAGCCAATACGAGATTCAAGAATTTTGATTGGTTTAGAAGTATGGCCAATATGCGAGATTCAAGCATTTTGATTGGTTTAGAAGTAGGGACAATATACGATATTCAAACATTTTGATTGGTTTAGAAGTAGGGCCAATACACGATATTCGAGCATTTGAATGGTTTAAAAGTAGGGCCAATATACGATATTCAAACATTTTGATTGGTTTAGAAGTATGGCCAATATGCGAGATTCAAGAATTTTGATTGGTTTAGAAGTATGGCCAATATGCGAGATTCAAGAATTTTGATTGGTTTAGAAGTAGGGCCAATACACGATATTCGAGCATTTGAATGGTTTAAAAGTAGGGCCAATATACGATATTCAAACATTTTGATTGGTTTAGAAGTAGGGACAATATACGATATTCAAGCATTTGAATGGTTTAAAAGTAGGGCCAATATACGATATTCAAACATTTTGATTGGTTTAAAAGTAGGGCCAATATACGATATTCAAACATTTTGATTGGTTTAGAAGTAGGGACAATATACGATATTCAAGCATTTGAATGGTTTAAAAGTAGGGCCAATATACGATATTCAAGCATTTGAATGGTTTAAAAGTAGGGCCAATATACGATATTCAAACATTTTGATTGGTTTAAAAGTAGGGCCAATATACGATATTCAAACATTTTGATTGGTTTAGAAGTAGGGACAATATACGATATTCAAGCATTTGAATGGTTTAAAAGTAGGGCCAATATACGATATTCGAGCATTTTGATTGGTTAAGAAGTAGGGACAATATACAAGATTCAAGCATTTTGAATGGTTTAAAAGTAGGGCCAATATACGATATTCAAGCATTTTGAATGGTTTAAAAGTAGGGCCAATATACGATATTCAAACATTTTGATTGGTTTAGAAGTAGGGACAATATACGATATTCAAGCATTTGAATGGTTTAAAAGTAGGGCCAATATACGATATTCGAGCATTTTGATTGGTTAAGAAGTAGGGACAATATACAAGATTCAAGCATTTTGAATGGTTTAAAAGTAGGGCCAATATACGATATTCAAACATTTTGATTGGTTTAGAAGTAGGGACAATATACGATATTCAAGCATTTGAATGGTTTAAAAGTAGGGCCAATATACGATATTCAAACATTTTGATTGGTTTAGAAGTAGGGCCAATATACGATATTCAAGCATTTGAATGGTTTAAAAGTAGGGCCAATATGCGAGATTCAAGCATTTGAATGGTTTAAAAGTAGGGCCAATATACGATATTCGAGCATTTTGATTGGTTAAGAAGTAGGGACAATATACAAGATTCAAGCATTTGAATGGTTTAAAAGTAGGGCCAATATACGATATTCAAACATTTTGATTGGTTTAGAAGTAGGGACAATATACGATATTCAAACATTTTGAATGGTTTAAAAGTAGGGCCAATATACGATATTCGAGCATTTTGATTGGTTAAGAAGTAGGGCCAATATACAAGATTCAAGCATTTTGATTGGTTAAAATATAGGGCCAATATACGAGATTCAAACATTTGATTGGTTTAGAAGTAGGGCCAATACACGAGATTCAAAAATTTTGATTGGTTAAGAAGTAGGGTCAATATACGAGATTCAAACATTTTGATTTGTTTAGAAGTAGGGCCAATATACGATATTCGAGCATTTTGATTGGTTTAGAAGTAGGGCCAATATACGTGATTCAAGCATTTTGATTGGTTTAGAAGTAGGGCCAATATACGTGATTCAAGCACTTTGATTGGTTTAGAAGAAGGGCCAATATACGAGATTCAAACATTTTAATTGGCTCAGAAGGAAGGCCAATATACGTGATTCAAGCATTTTGATTGGTTTAGAAGTAGGGCCAATATACGTGATTCAAGCATTTTGATTGGTTTAGAAGAAGGGCCAATATACGAGATTCAAACATTTTAATTGGCTCAGAAGGAAGGCCAATATACGTGATTCAAGCATTTTGATTGGTTTAGAAGTAGGGCCAATATACGTGATTCAAGCATTTTGATTGGTTTAGAAGAAGGGCCAATATACGAGATTCAAACATTTTAATTGGCTCAGAAGGAAGGCCAATATACGTGATTCAAGCATTTTGATTTGTTTAGAAGTAGAACCAATATACGAGATTTAAACATTTTAATTGGCTCAGAAGGAAAGCCAATATACGTGATTCAAGCATTTTGACTAGTTTAGAAGTAGGGCCAATATACGAGATTCAAACATTTTAATTGGCTCAGAAGGAAAGTCAACACGAAAATTGATAACAGACATTGAAATGGCCGCCATCTTGGAAAAAAGTACCGACTCAGACTCTCTGAAGCTAGTTTCATATCTGAATGCAGATGCTCCCTCTGACCTATGTTATTTATTGGTTTAGTGCAACTTTTGACAGATTTTCATGGCTTGTAAATTCCCTGAAACACATCAGGTGTGCAGACGATCATAAACGTCAAATTCTGAGAAAAAGTCATAATAATGTCTTAAAATGTCCCCTATCTTAGTTTTAAACCATTAAATATTATAATGCATGTAGTTGATTAATAAAATTGTCATTACTCAAGTGATTTTATATTGGCTTTGTTATTGGGCCAATACGACTGTCCGAGGCCCAATAAAAAAGCCAATATGAAATTACTGGATTGATAACATTATAATATTACGAGTATTTAAGTGACTACATCTCCAAACGATCCATGGTCACGTTTTTTGACGATTGGGTCGAGAAAATGGGTGTTCACATTAAAAAGAACAGTACAGTATAATAAAACCATCGTCCATACAAACAAGACAAGCTTAAAACTATTTGTAGTACATACGTGGTACTTTTGGACAGTTACTGTATAAAATCTGATCATTTCAGGGACTAGTAAAATATATCAACATCCAGTGATTGCTGTCATTATATACATTGACAGTTAAATAACTGTCATTTTTTTGTTTCGATGAGATAGTTTGTACATTGGCATTTAAATGACTCACGGTATATTACTGTACCAATACTCGTTACAGTAAATAAATGTGTTACGTTATCTTTCAATGTATGTCTAGATCAGTGTGGATAACCTACGTGACTTTTGACGTCACAAATGGGTAGTGCGGGAAGCATTTTTGCACGAAGTCAGGAGAAAAGAAGCTGTAAGTATGTTATTCCAATTTCAATTTTCACGACACATAGCGCATGCTAAGCGGATATTGTGTATGTTTCATGTATAGTTTTTATTTCGTTGTATTCTCTACAGTTTTCTGCAACATTCGCGCAAAATAAAACATGCACTGGCTTCCCGCTGTACTCAAAGTATTTGACGCTTTCCGCAATACCTATTTGTGACGTCAAAAGTCACGTGGATTATCCAGACAGTAGATGCTTGTCGGATAAAAGTCCGGTCAGAAAATACCTTTTATACTACAACGACTTGATCGGTTATCCGGATAACCAACCGGACCGGACTCAACTTCGACAAATAGTGACAACTTTGATCACTGGATAAGGAACAAATGACTTTACCGTATTGTCTTTATTCAAATCATCACTGAGACAGTAATATCGACCTGATTCTGATCCTACAACTTCCAGACTGGTAATAGTACTTTCAACTAACTGTCTTAATGACGTGGGTGTAAATTATAGGATACGGACTGTGTCTAGTATTTAGAGAAAGACCATTTGTAGGATAAATGTATCCTTTATATAAGTATATACAGTGCAACCTCTCAAAAGCAAGACCCTTTTGGATCAGCAAAATCATGTTGTTACTTAGAGGTTGTTGCTCTAGATCGGTTGAATTAATAGTTGAATCGTGCAGGGGGGGGAATCATGCTGTTTTGTAAAAGAAAGGTTGTTGCTCAACAGAGGGTCGCTCTAGAGAGTTTGTACTGCATCTTCCACAACCTTTGCACTGTTGTCTGGGTAAGTGAACATCTATGTGACCAGTACATTTGTTTTGAAAAACATAATGTATGACAACCCTTCACTGCTTAGTTGACACTGCAACTTTTACAAACATTTTAGTCTGTCTTCGATTCAAGTTAATTATATAAAATGAGTCATACTGGAATGAAAAGTATATTGAAAACAGTTAGGTAATTAAGTTTTATACATTTTACATATTATCAGCCATCGAATACAAACAGATATATAGCACGCAAGTAATATTCGTGTTGTGTTCTGATATACTGTGCTGTGCTGTGCTTGACTATACTGTGGTGTGCTTTGCTTGACTGTGCTGTGCTTGACTATACTGTGCTGTGCTTGACTATTCTGTGCTGTGCTTGACTATACTATGCTGTGCTGTGCTTGACTATACTGTGCTGTGCTTGACTATACTGTGCTGTGCTTGACTATACTGTGCTGTGCTTGATTATACTGTGCTGTGCTTGACTATACTGTGCTGTGCTTGGCTGTACCGTGCCGTACCGTACATTGCCGTGCTGTGATGTGATTTAATCTCCTACATATCTGGGATACACTCACGAATCCTACACAAACAGAACGACATACTGGGACTGATGAAGCCTTCACATGGTCAACAATAAACCGTGCAAATATGAAATATGGAATTGTTTAACGCATTAGCTCAATAACTACTTCTTGTTAGCTATGAATGACAGTGTTGTAGATCAGGTCATGACGTTATCAAACGTTAATCGGTCCCTGAACTAAAATCTTAATTCCATTCTCAAAGCATAATTGTTGAAAAGTCATAGCGGATTAATGTTTAAAGACATATTTATTCAAATTAATCATACTCTCAGACTTATGTATCAATTATACAATTATTGTCTGATTATAATTACATGTAACTTAGAAACATTAAAAGACAAGATATTAGATTTGAGCTCAGAGAAGCCAATAATAAGGTTTATAACCTCGGAACCCGGAAGTAAGGAGCTCGAAATTCAACAGAGGCATATACATAAAGATGATAATGTGAATGAACAAATTACTACCAATGCCAATAATTGTCCACTTCTGATTTACTCCTCCAGTTTGAAAAGTTTAATGAGGTAGTGTTTGGCCTGTGACTATAACCTTTTAACTTATCACATGGCATTGTTCGTACACTATTCTAGTATTTTACGTAAAGATTTTGTAAGTTAGAAGGTATTGTCACAAGTCACTAGATAATTAATAAACTGTTGTACTTATTTGAAAATATCGTCAAATGCAATATAAACAAATACAAATTTCAGAAGCTAAAATAGAATTGGATATAAAAGGAAACATCCTAAAAATCTCATTCCAGGAGAAATAAAACTATTTAAATGACATTCACGTACGCCTTTAATTAACGGTAACTTCTACATCAAGGACATATTGGTTTCTGATGCAACAAATACATACAGATATCTTCTTTAAGCAAATCATATTGAGAAAATCAATGCAGTTCATCATCGTATTTATGACTACATCAAAAAAGAACTGCTTCTTTTCGACTCCGTTCAATAACCGATAAACCTTGTTTTGTTGACAAGCAAAAGGAATGGTACGTCGTTTTGCTTAATAGATATAAAGAGGAAACTATCATTTAATTGCAAGAACATAAGGGCAAATTTATAAATATTGATTTAGTCAATATCATGTGTAGCGAACAAAACGAGCACGATATTCAACCTCTAAAAGACAATTAATTGGAATTCTTCAAATTGATCAAAACGACTACAGTGCAACCTCTCCAAAGCAACAACCTTTGGTAGAAGCAAATTCATGTTGTTGTTGAGAGGTTGTTGCTCTAGAGAGGTTTATTTTATAGTTAAATCCTGCAGTAGGAAAACATCATGGTGGTGTTGAAGGGAGGTTGTTGCTCAAGAGAGGGCCTCTCTGGAGAGGTTGTACCGCATAATCAATGTGTACATATTTTTCTTTATAGGTCTGAATTCTAAGGGAATTCCTTTCACTTTTCCACTAAAGGTGTGTTGTGTAAACCCTTATACATATATTAATCATTTGGTCCTGAATTTGACCACATTCATCATTAAGAACACATTCTAATGATCAAAATTACTCCATCAGGAGCAGGTTGTCCCTGGTCAATTTACATTCTGGTCTGTCTGGGAATGAATGATAAGATTTAGTGTGACCCGCCTCCGTGGTCGAGTGGTTAGATTCGGTGTAACCTCTCACTGATAGAGGGTCTTGGGTTCGGGTCAAGTTACCGACCATTTCTCTTTATATGAGAAAGTAGGCAGTTGCTTATGGAGAATGAGAGTCTAGTACTGGTTCTTCCAAGAATCAATGGTTAGGTGAACTGTCCGCCTCATATGACTCGTAAAACTCAAACAAACAAACATACAATTTAGTGATTATATCAATATTCAACAACTTGTACAAATCTACATTAAAAGAGTCAACAATTAATCAAGAGTCTCTAATCATAACCAAAATCTCGAAAACTTGCTTTAAACTATCACGACGGCGATAAAATAATCATTCTAAATTGGAGTTAAAACACTTTTATGATATGTCCTGTGATATTTAGCACATTAAAGTTAAAGGATTAATATTGTGACACATGTTGAGCCTTTTTACGACTCTCCGCCAGTAGAATAACTGTTTCATGTCCTTCTTAATTACCTTTATGACACAGAAGAGATCAAATTACAATTTCAAAAGACAAAAGAATGCAAACAACCAGCGTAATGTAATATGTTACAATAATGCTTGTGTTTCAGCCTGTACGAGTCTCGCATTATTAAGAATACAAGAGCACTCGTTCTCCAAGGAACAATTGTCTTGGCTGAGTGGTCGAACGGATTAGAAACTCTAAGACCAAAGGTAGAATAGATGTAGATGTACTGGGAAGTAGAAAGATGAAAATAATGAAAGCTCTGAAATTGAACAACTCGAAGAAGACTTATATGAATGACAAGGAGAAATAAATAAATGAAGTGAAAACACACATCTGAATGAAATGAAACGCGACCGGGTAAAAAATAGAAGATGAGAGGGAACTTGTGACCATGAAATCCAAAACTGACAAAAAAAACGTGTTTTTTAATAATGGACCGGGATAATTGAAAATAAAATCAGAATGCACTAATGGGTTACACTAAAAGTGATATCAAAAACTATAAGGTTGCGTTTTTTTTATAATAAACTTTGTTACCCATTTGGATATTAGAATTCGAAAACTGTTAATACATATTAACAAACCTTGCATTAAAATCATTGACGAAAATTATGGGAGGAAATGGTGAATAAATACTCAAATTCCTGTTTACTGTGTATTATATTGCTGCGTGACAGTTGATCTTGTATGCCAGGTTCATTCGATAATATTGGAACGTATAAATAGATCGTCAGCTTACAAGCATTTGTCTTAATTCAATTGATTTGTAAACATCCTTGAAAACTTCGAGTTTAACTTAAGAACGACATTAACTTAAGTCACAGACGAATGGCTGGCACCATCAATTTTCCATATTAAGAACGTTAGCAATAGTTTGTAAATACTCGCTCAGACAACAATCGTAAATTGGTGACAAAACATCACTATTTATTGTATTTGGCATTTAGTCGAAGAGTCTTTTCAACTTAGAAAGAATTCTGATTTACTGATTATGACGCTGAAAAGCTAACCTTTTATGACCATATTCAAGAACAAATAATTCGTCGCGTCGATAGTTTGTCTGGTCTATCCACAATGTAAGGATTCTGCATTTGTTATGAAAGGCCAATACTGAATATCTTGACTTTCATAAACAAGAGGGCCGTGATGGCCCTATATCGCTCACCAGAAAAAAATACTAATTGCAAAATCATTTGACCCGGGGCCAGGATTTGAACAAATTTGGTAGAGGTCCACTACCAGACAATGCTTCACACCAAATACCATAGCTTAAGGACTTGAGGTTTCCGATTTGTATAATCTTCCCAAATGAGCCTAGGTAAAGTCAAGTTATCCTCCCCCCCCCCCCCCCCAGTGGGGAGGGGAGAAAATTTTGACCCCATGGTCGTATATTGACTTGGTAGAAGCCTACTAGATAATACTACACACCAAATATCTTTGCTCTAGACATAATGATTGTAGTTTCTGATGAGAAGATTTTTTATATTTTTTCCTATATATAAGCCTATATAAAATCAAGTTACCCCCGGAGCCGAGTCAATATTTACTCCAGAGCCATAACTTGAAGAAACTCGGTAGAGGTCCACTAGACAATGCTACAAACAAAATATCTAAGCTCTAGACACAGTGGTTTTGGACAAGTAGGTTTTTAAAGTGTTTCCTATTTGTTGCCATGGCAACCAGAGTTTTTAATGATAATTTTTTTCACAACTTTGGTAGAGCTTCATGCAAGGAACAACCCTGTACAGTTTCGTTGAAATTTGCCCACTGCTTGTTGCTTAAGAAGGAGATGTTGTTTAAAGGAATTGTTGACGCACGGACGACGGACAACACACGATCACAATAGCTCATTTTGAGCACTTCGTGCTCTGGTGAGTTAAAATTTTGTTTACTTAATCTACAAAATCAGCAGACTGTTGGATATGTTTCATATGAGATCATATTAGAATGTACTTTGTAAATAAGAAATCTAAAAGGAGCGGTATATTGACTGTGGCTTTCTTATTATACAAAGAACACCCGAATATGCATTCTAACCGTTTCAGTTCTCCGACCATTAGTCGTTCTTCGAACTAAGAAGTTAAAACGCCGGTTATGTATATATCAACTTCTAATAGCTTCCGGTCTGTTTGCTTACATAATTTACACATATTAGGTCAGTTAATGGCTTATGTCTGGCAAAGTTCCGACAAATTGGATCAAATATCATAGTCTTAGTCTTAGTTCAACTAGACATACATAAAAATAATCATGCGGCGCGAATCAGATAATAAATACTTAATTGTATTTTAAAGATCATTCCATGAAGGTTGATAAAGTATTTTGATTCGTGTTTTAGTGCCAAGCATTTTTCAAAAATCTGAAAAAGGTCTCATTATTGAAGAGTGCCATATATTGAAGTCCGTAGTCCTCTCTGTTCACGTTCGTATTTCTAATGTGTAAATGGTAAATGTAAAATAATGTCTAGACAAAATATGATACTGTGAGTGGGACAAAAGGTAGCAATTTCGTGTATCGCAGCAACATATATATGTGGATTTGTATTCTTATTCTGTACAAACATAGTACAAATTCCGAAAATACAAAATAAATCAAAGTATTGAAAGTTCTCATGTAAACTGAACTTACTTATATCGCAACATAAAACGGGAACTACTTTAACAATTACATGGCGGATGTAGATAAATATAGTACTTAGGTCCACATAAATATTGATGCAGGTTAAGTGAGTGACGGCTATGGAAAGCTGAAATATTGTTCTTTTTCCAAAACTGAAAATGAAAACTTAATATTTAGACCATAGAGACTAAACATATAGGTTTAAGTGCCGAGGTGGTTGTACAATACAACCTCTCCAAAGCGACCCTCTCATGAGCAACAACCTCTCCAAAGCGACCCTCTCATGAGCAACAACCTCTCCAAAGCGACCCTCTCATGAGCAACAACCTCTCCAAAGCGACCCTATCATGAGCAACAACCTCTCCAAAGCGACCCTCTCATGAGCAACAACCTCTCCAAAGCGACCCTCTCATGAGCAACAACCTCTCCAAAGCGACCCTCTCATGAGCAACAACCTCTCCAAAGCGACCCTCTCATGAGCAACAACCTCTCCAAAGCGACCCTCTCATGAGCAACAACCTCTCCAAAGCGACCCTCTCATGAGCAACAACCCCTCTTCAACAACATCATGATTTCTTCATCCCACTGTGCGATTTAATTATTAATGTAACTATCTGGAGCAACAACCTCTCCAACAACTCCTAAAAGGTGATACTTTGTAGAGGTGGCACTGTATTATGAATTTCACATATAAAGGGAATACTAAAGACAGGTTTGAAAGTCAGCGATCTTCATATCAATATGGACTTTATATTGAAATGTTCAGTAATAATGCTAACGGAACTACATTTAGTATGTATTTGAAATGCATGTACAATGTACAGTGTAACCTCTCCAAAGCAACACCCTGTGTGAGTAGCAAAATTATGCAGTTGTTGAGGGGTTGTTGCTCTAGAGAAGGTAAATCAATAGTCAAATTATGCAGTGGGGGGAATCATGCTGTTCTTGAAGGGAGGTTGTTGCTGAAGAGAGGGCCTGGAGAGGTCACGCTGAACATATACAGCTTATTGCTGGGTAAGATATCAAACAAGATAAAACTAGATCCACAGATATAGAACCAGAGTGTAATAATAAATTTGACTGCAAAAATACCATTAAATGATCTGGAAGTCAGAAAATGGTTCACTAAATATTGAATCTGGTAGAAATTTCGAGCAGGATACAGTCATAATTCTGATAATAAATCACCCTTGTTGCAAATTATGTAATGCACTTGATTAAAGCATGCAACTGGCATTCATGCATAGACAATGCAACAAACATTACCCATAAATTTTCAATATAGTATTGAATTGCACATCACGTGTAGAAGAGGCATATAATCAGTCTTTTGAATTCTCTAAGGTCTAAAACCAGTTGTCTATGAGTATGGAGTAATAGAACATGGATGCGACATTCAGCTACAGAGCTGTTGCTACTGATGTTGCTTGTGGTTTTGTTGTTGGTGATGGTGTTGCTGCCGTTGTTACTTTTGCAGCCCCTCCGATGATGTTATCCTTGATTTAATAGTTCTTGGTGGTGGTGGAGGTGGTAGTGGCTTTACTGATGTGTGTTTTGCTGGTGGAGATGACAGTAAGTGTGATAGTAGTGTTGTTGGCGGTGATGGTGGAATTGGTATTAATTGTGATGGTGTTGTTGGTGGTGATGGTGGAGATGGTAGT
Source organism: Lutraria lutraria (assembly GCA_964023205.1). NCBI lineage: Eukaryota > Metazoa > Mollusca > Bivalvia > Venerida > Mactridae > Lutraria > Lutraria lutraria. The sequence continues at coordinate 18,703,996 of OZ026838.1, forward strand.
AATTGTGATGGTGTTGGTAGGGGTGGTGGAGATGGTAGTAATTGTGATGGTGGGGTGGTGGAGATGGTGGTAATTGTGATGGTGGGGTGGTGGAGATGGTAGTAATTGTGATGGTGGGGTGGTGGGGTGGTGGGGTGGTGGAGATGGTAGTAATTGTAATGGTGGTGTTGGTGGTGATGGTGGAGATGGTAGTAATTGTGATGGTGTTGGTGGGGGTGGTGGAGATGGTAGTAATTGTAATGGTGGGGTGGTGGAGATGGTGGTAATTGTGATGGTGGGGTGGTGGAGATGGTAGTAATTGTGATGGTGGGGTGGTGGGGTGGTGGAGATGGTAGTAATTGTAATGGTGGTGTTGGTGGTGATGGTGGAGATGGTAGTAATTGTTATGGTGTTGTTGATGGTGGTGGAGATGGTAGTAATTGTGATGGTGTTGTTGATGGTGGTGGAGATGGTAGTAATTGTGATGGTGTTGTTGTTAGTTGTGATGATGATAGTGACGGTGGTGGCGGTGATTGAAGTGGTTGTGCTGTGTTGAACAGATGTTACTGATACGGTCGTGTTCCATATGCAGTGTCCCCAATTTCCACACATTTTCCTTTCGTAGTCAAAATATTTGATTTGGTCCATAACGAGGAGAATAACATGACTTATATCATTAGGATCAGAGCTCAATATGAGGAATATGTCTTAATTTTGAGGATGCATTGCTCTTTTCTTTTAATTCTATAAACACTGTTGACAAAATCTACAAGACTGTCTGTTTTCTTGAATGCAAACTTTACACGTTGGTTTGAATATATTGCAAACTGGAGGACAACGCCCAGACTGTTATATCAACAACAACAACAGGACACAGCTGTGTGTCAATATGTGCTACATTCAGGATTTTGTTATAACAAAACCAAATATAAAATATTTCTAAACATCGTCACTTGGAAAATACCAATAAACGTTTGAACTGTTAGAACGATGTACTGGAAGCATTTTAAAACAAAATGCAACGTGATTGGTACGGTGGAAATCCAATGTACTCCGTCCAAAATAAAAAAGAAATAATCCAGAAGGATGAAAAAATATTTTCGGCAAATACATCACCACTTATAGCTCCATACTAGTGTTGAGTGATTTTTTTCAACGAATCAAAGTTGTGTGGCAGAACTCATTATTCGTGATGTAGAGTTAAAGAATGATTCTCTTGGGAAATTGTTGTTCCCATTCTACGGATGTAGACTGAAAATGTAATCAAACAACACAAGGTCGGACTAGTAGTGTTATCTCTGTAAAAGTACATTTGTGCATCATTGCCCATAAAGTGCGCCAACACCATAAAAGCTGTCATGTATCAGGTTTTATTTAGAAAATGCCACTCATATCAGTAAGGAAACGCACACAACGGTAATTAGACACATTGATTCTGAAGCAAGCCTATGAAAACTATAAACGTTATGACACCTTAGATTATTTGTAACATTAAGCAAGAGAAAGGCTATGTTTATTATCTGAGTTATGTGGACTTCAAGAAGAAAACCAGTGTTGCCATTAACTGCATTATCCAATAAAACATTTGTTTTTTGACACCATGACAAAAGGGAAGTGCACGTTTTAAAACCAAACATTTGAAGATATTTTTATCACTTTAGATACAAAGAATAGCAAATGTGTAGTAAAATAATAATAGTTATAACAATAAATTCACAATGTTGGTCCAGGAGGAGAACAGCTTCTACCATGTTCTCACAATTCATTCAGCATTTGTCTCAGACTTATTGTGTAAATTACAAACGCTGTTTCTCGTTCAAAGTTAAATGTATGCACAGTTGTGCTTAGTTGTATGATTATACCAGTTCTATTGAAATTAGTTTATTTTGATTCATGAAATAAAGTCAATGTTTTGAGCGCAACCATACGAATGTCCCGCTGGTTTTTTGGTTTTTTTTTTTTAAATACAATGCTTTTGAGCTTAAACATTTTAAGGGCTAGGCGAAATTCACAGAGATTTGCACTATTAATTCTTTCCTTTAAAATTGAAACAGCAATGCTTCCTTTCTTTCAGAGAATAACTCGTTTTATGACTACGCAATGCGACAGGTTGTTTGCAGACGATCGTAATATCGTTCGTTATAAAGAAGCCTAAAACTCTACTTTTATGGCTAAAACTATTAACCTTGAACATTGTGATAATTCATATTCCCACTTAGAAAGCGGAAATTCGTTGTCTGACTGCCATGAACAGCAAATTCATTCAATAGAGGATAGTGTATTTATAGTACCGTAAACTCGATGATATCCTCTCTCGGTATGTTTAAAGTTCAGCGAAGCCGTAGCTGTAATTGAACCGGTCATTCACAAGTAAATATCAACTATACTACATGTACTTTGTGATTGTTCGATTGATACGATGCGTTATGAATATAAAATAAACTAATTTGGCTAAAACACCAGATTTAAACATTACTCAAAATCTTCGCATTACAAGCAGACATTTTAAGCGCATACTTTATAATGAGCTTCAAGTCTGCCGATAGAATACGTTAGAAGATATATACCGATAAACTAATACCAATTATATTCAAATATTAATATTCTACAAGACGTGCACATGATGCCTGTTATGGTAATACATTTTGAATTCGTATTTTATTAAGTTGATGTCAAATCTATAATATATGGTTGACAAACCATTTTCATTTCGCGTAACGACAGTGCAACACGACGTCATGCACAGTACAGGCTCACTTCAATATACAGACAATCTCAATATAAGATCATATTAAAAATAGAATTTTCGGACCGGTTTCTAGAAGTCTTTGTACAGTATATTCATGCAGTACTTACTGTATCTGTTATACGGAGCAACATGCTCATGGGACCATATCAATATCAATGTTATTTTTAAGCCATAAATAGGTTTTATGCCGAGGTTTATTGTAGTTTAAATAAAGCAGGCGATGAGGAGGTGAACTGCACATTTTTACTTTTATTTTAATACTTTACTCTTTCTGTACCCTGTAACTATACATCGAACATGATAGTTGCCTTTTTCAGTATCAGACTATTGATATTATGTTGATTTTATGAAAGAAGCTTTGTAGCCCGCAAGGTTAGCTCAGCGGTTAGAGTTTTGGTCTACTGATCAAAAGGTTGTGAGTTCGAACCCCGAGCGAGGCTCACACTGTCTGTAACAAATTTGACTGAAGATATTACATCCTATGTCAAGTTGTCCTCCACCTCAGTCTGAATTATGTGGGGTAGCTATGTCCCGTATGTGGTAGCTTTTGGATAAAATGTGGTAAGTACTAGATAAGGCCTTAATTAAATCCAGGGAAGCTGGTTATGATAACTACCCGTCACGTTATGACTGAAACAATTGTGAAAATGGCGTTAAATCCGATGAAATCAACAAATAAATAAGAAAGAAGCTTAGCAAAGAAGTATAACTCTTGTATTTCTTCTGGAACATGGTAACTAAGTCGATAGCGTTACGTAACACTAGTTGTTTATGAGTTTAATTATTCATATTCACCACGTGCAGACGACACTTAATGAGCAAATTAGAGTTACTGTGATTGCGGTCGGAGTTGGAATTACAATACGTAATGGAGAAAACAGCTAAAGATGAGACCGCCTTCGTTGGTGATTTGTTCAGAAAGGAAGTAAATAGCGAGCTGAAAATGTCACATGGCAACAAAACAGGAAAAGTGTCAACATATTTTACATATATGTCGTAAAAAGAACTTATAGCCAGGAGTTATCACCACATGCGATAATCCGGACACAGTTTTGATAGCCTTGAATCATACCATATAAATGAAGAGTAATTTCATGTAGTCAAACTTGTGAACAGAGGCCACCCTTTAGAAATACATAATGTGGCCTTTATTTGGAGGTCATTATGCTCTTAATAGTCAACGACTAGTTTTCAAATAATACTCTATATTCACAGGATGGCCTCTGTTCCGAGGTGACCACTAACACAGGTTTCACTGAATAAAGAAACAAAGAAAATGAATACACTACCTTTTCAAACCTAATGTAAAAGTTATAAAAAAATACGTAACGGACAATACATTCACCACGTGCTGCTATCAGAGTAACGGACCACAAGTCAAGTCTACAGACACTTAGCTGACCGTGAAAAGACAGGATTAATACCATTAGGGGCAATAAATCAATTTTAAAAGAGATTAGACCCCATGTGGATTGGGGGGGGGGGTCACTTATATAGTAGCTGTTCAATGTCTTTAACACGCACTCGTAACGGACCATACATTTACCGTTTGTTTATGACAGACAATACATTTACTAAGTTTACCATGTTTTAATTGAAGACGAACAAAGGCCATATTTTATATATACATTTGTATATATTTTAATGTTAAATACCAGATTTCTAAATATATTGATATTTTAATATGATCCTGATAAAACATATAACAGACAAATGCCATGTTTTAATGTATAAATTTCCCTAATTCTAGTCATAAAATTGATTGTAATCTTTTGCACTTTACTCTAATTTTGCACCAAAATAATTTTATTTTCATGCATGTTACCGGGTTTAATTATGTGTACTGTGACTCAATGTCTCATTCTGTTATCATTAATATTAACTACAAGAAAACGTGAAAAACAAATAGCACTCTTTGATCCTTGTTTCTGGGAACACGTGGTCTGATCTTTATATTAAACTACATAATCATCTACATTATACTAATACGAACTACATAAGTGGTTTCCTTTGCTCACATTTCATAGATCACATATTGCACAAACAGTGAAACATGTGTGAGCAGACACCTCTGAATAAAGGTCATCCTGTGAATAAAGGTCACTCTTCTTAAATTATTTCGAATGAAATGTTAGCATAAATAACGTTAATTTAAATGATGCCCATAGTAGAAAATTAATGTGCTTATATATTTATACTGACAATTTACAGAATCATCTATTGTTTTTTGTCACCACAGTGTTCGTACATTTTTGTTGATGATCCGCTACTTAAATATTACATTAAATAGAAAGGGACTAATTAAAACTGATAATCCAATTAAATCACCAAACATGTCTGTCTTATGAAACTAACGCTGTATTTTATAACGCCAGGCAACTCCAAATATCAATACTTGATCGACAATCGACAAGGGAACTGAAGCGTACATAAGACATAATCTCATTAGCGTCCCTTGATTATTGTTTTTTTTGGCCGAAACCTCGTTGAGGAGAATTCTTCAGTATGTACGGATATTGATAAATGACCTCCAAATAAAGGCCACATAACAATAATGCCTATATTAGGTCGTTCCCAAAGATGGCCTTTGATCACAGGGTTTTGACTGTACATGCAAAAGATTGCAATGATAAGCAAAATATTTCATAATTTATTATGCATGAATATTTTATACTAAACGTATTTTTCTATCATTAATACAAAAACAAAATATCGAGTAGCAATCCCCTTTTATGTTAATAAGACATATTTGGTATGATGTTTACATCTGATGATCTGAAATACTAATAAAATGCTCCAACATCAAGCTGTTTGCTGAAATGACTCACATCGCCACATGATTGATACTATAATCATAACTGACACATAATAAGATTACATTATTTGGTAATGTTTCCTAGTAATTTACATTGAATTAAACGCTTCAAGTATTTATATATAATGCCAGAAAAACGTTAATCGTATAATCGATACGAACCAATTTATGTCTAATTTAGTTGTTTAGCTTAAAGCGAAATGGCATCATATTCAAATAATGCTAATTAAATGATTTTGTCATAAAAGTTATTAATGTAGTGGAAATTGTGTCTTTCGATGTCCAACTTAATTTGTGTGAAACTGTTATATTAAAGGGTCTATAGAGAAGACAAACTATTGAAAGTCTTTGATTGTGTGATAAAGTAAAGCTACGTATAGTGGCCACCCTCGAATAAAGGCCATTTTGTGTATCAATGCCATTCTTTCAAACCTGTCGTTGATTAGGTAGAACAAAATGACCTCTGAATAAAGGCCACCTGTCAATGAAGGTCATAATTGTCTTTTCCAAGGGTGCCCTTTGTTCACATGATTGACTATACTAGTACAAAATTATGATTATTTGCAAGCAATAACAACAAGTATAGTGCATCAACAAAGTAAGCATACTGTATTTTATCTTATGTCTTAATATTAAGAACAATCAGTCGCTCGAATGTATCAGATTAGGATAAGGTCGTATTATTTGCCATATCGAAGTTTTTCTAGCATTGCTCTAAGACCATGTAACGTGTCTTGAGACTCCCCTTAGGGGTTTGTACGATCATGTTATCACAATAACAACACTACAAACAGTCGTGTCCAACATAGAAATTCTGGATATCAACATCAAAGACTGATCAGAAATATTGCCTTTATTAACAATGCTTTCTCGTATGCATTCACGAACAATGTGTTCTTACAACTAAAAACATTCCCAAAAAAACAGCTGAACTCTCAACACACATCAATTTCTCATAATAGCTAACTTTAACCATCATTTGCAATTTAAAAATTCTTCAGACAGTATTAATAATGTCATTAGATATTTCTTAACGTCACAAAACAAGTCGAAAAAGTTACACGTTATAAGCATTAAATTAATCGATTACAATTTCCTGATGAACTACTTTTTTAAATGTCTTGTTGACAGTTATCATCGCATCGTCTATGAATTCAATGATGATTTCTATATGTTTACAATAGAAGCTATAGGAACCAGACTAAATTAGCATATACAGCACGTGAATTATGACGTCATCCCTCCGTACTCTCTGTAAATATTGTAGTAATCTGATATAGAGGATTGTTTAGAATTTTTAAGACTGTTTTGTATTGCTCGTTTGCATTGCCATCTGATTTTGAATTGAATGCACATAATATTTCATTTTGTATTTATGCCATTGAATTGAAATTTGGAACTATATGTTCATAGGCGGAAGGTTAATGGAAGCTCTTCGGTATGCAGGAAAATCAAAACCGACCGACTGTTGAGAAATGGTCTTTATTTTGTAGCAAAAAAAACAAACATTCTGGCGAGTATCACATCACAATCATATTTAATATGACTCTTCCAAAATCGTTTGTACCTCTTTAATATATCTCAGTGTTTCCATCCGATAGCATTATCACGCTACATAAACATTTAATTCTGTCAACCAAGGCCACATAAACCTTTAAGGGCGTTAAACCTACCTGAAAACTAGACCATGCATAAACAATTTAGATAGACAGACTAGTTGCATGTCTGGAACCAAATGTCGAATATATCAAATATGTTATAATAGCAACACAGCTTCAAGTTGCAGGAAATTCCAGCTATCATATTAACGATAAATAGACACTTTGTCTTGGAGACAGACAATCAAGAATCCTCTCTTCTTCAAAACACAAATGATAAGCTTTTTAAATAACGACCACACGATTCAAGTCAAGTTTATTTTGAATAATAGACTTCCTGCTCAAAATACAATGTTTAATGGTGCATTGGACAACTTTGGTCATTTCAGAGCCGCCCCAGAGAGAAGGGAGATAAGATACGGGTGAACCGGGCATTTATATCATTATTCTTATATCGAACATCCCTTTCCTATGATTTTCTTATCTCAGTACTTGGCCAGGTTGTGAGGATGGGAACACAAAGGCGGTGCCGAAATTCGAACCCTCGACCTTTCGTTTAGTAGTACAGCACATTATCGCTAAATCATCGATCACCCCTGTTCAAAATACACAATATACAGGACATGCATGTATTTACAAACCTAAGGTTGTTTTTTTATATATCTAGAATAAAGATCAATACCTGTCATGATTACTTATTTACATTCATCAACGAATGAAAGTGTGCTATGTTGTGTAATCAAATGTATTGAAGTATCCTTTTTTGGATAGCACATTCGTGAGGTATATTTGTCTGTAAGTACATGTATGGGGCATATTTGTGTGCTAGCACTTGTGTGAGGTATATTTTGTGTGTTAGCACATACAAGGGTATATTTGTTGTGTGTTAGCACATGCAAGGGTATATTTCTGTGTTAGCACATTATATGGGTATATTTGTGTGTTAGAACATGTATGGGGCATATATTGAGTGTTAGCGCATGTATGGGGTATATTTGTGTGTTAGCACATGCATGGAGTATATTAGTGTGTTGGCACATGCATGGGGTAAATTTTGTGTTAGCACATGCAAGGGCATATTTGTATGTTAGCACATGTATGTAGTATATTTTGTGTGTTAGCACATGCAAGTGTATATTTGTGTGTTAGCACATGTATGGAGTATAATTTGTGTGTTAGCACATGTATGGGATATATTAGTGTGTTAGCACATGTAAGGTGTATATTTAGTGTGTTAGCACATATATAGGCTATATATCTTGTGTTAGCACATGTATAGCGTATAATTTGTGTATTCATATGTCTGGGGTACATTTAGTGTGTTAACACATGTATGTGGTATATTAGTGTGTTAGCACTTGTGTGGGATATATCTGTTTGTTAGCACATGCATGTGATATATTAGTGTGTTAGCACCTGTATGTGATCTATTAGTGTGTTAGCACTTGTGTGGAGTGGATTAGTGTGTTACCACATGAATGTGGTATATTAGTGTGCTAGCACATGTATGGGGTATATTAGTGTGTATGCACATGTATGGGTATATTTGTGTATCAACAGATGTACGGGATATATTTGTGTGTTAGCACATGTATGGGTATAATTATGTGTTCGCACATGTATGGAGTGTATTTGTGTGTTAGCATATGTATGTGGTATATTTGTGTGTTAGCACATGTATGGGGTATATTAGTGTGTTAGCACATGTATGGGGTGTATTAGTGTGTTAGCACATGTATGTGGTATATTTGTGTGTTAGCACATGTATGGGGTATATTAGTGTGTTAGCACATGTATGGGGTGTATTAGTGTGTTAGCACATGTATGGGGTATATTAGTGTGTTAGCACATGTATGGGGTGTGTTAGTGTGTTAGCACATGTATGGGGTGTGTTAGTGTGTTAGCACATGTATGGGGTGTGTTAGTGTGTTAGCACATGTATGGAGTATATTTGTGTGTTAGCACAAGTATGTGATATATTAGTGTGTTAGCACATGCATGGGTATAATTATGTGTTAGCACATGTATGTGATATATTAGTGTGTTAGCGCATGCATGGGTATAATTATGTGTTAGCACATGTATGTGATATATTAGTGTGTTAGCACATGTATGGGGTATATTAGTGTGTTAGCACATGTATGGGGTGTGTTAGTGTGTTAGCACATGTATGGGGTGTGTTAGTGTGTTAGCACATGTATGGAGTATATTTGTGTGTTAGCACAAGTATGTGATATATTAGTGTGTTAGCGCATGCATGGGTATAATTATGTGTTAGCACATGTATGTGTTATATTAGTGTGTTAGCACATGTATAGGGTGTATTATGTGTTAGCACATGTATGTGATATATTAGTGTGTTAGCGCATGCATGGGTATAATTATGTACTAGCACATGTGTGTGATATATTAGTGTGTTAGCACATGTATGGGATATATCAGTGTGTTAGCACTTGTATGTGGTATATTAGTGTGTTAGCATATGTATGGGTTGTATCAGTGTGTTAGCACATGTATGTGATATATTTGTGTGCTAGCACATGTATGGGGTATATTTTTATGTTAGCACATGTATGTGGTATATTAGTGTGTTAGCACATGTATGGGTTGTATCAGTGTGTTAGCACATGTATGGGATATATCAGTGTGTTAGCACATGTATGTGATATATTTGTGTGCTAGCACATGTATGGGGTATATTTTTGTGTTAGCACATGTATGTGGTATATTAGTGTGTTAGCACATGTATGGGGTGTATTTGTGTGTTAGCACATGTATGGGGTATATTTGTATGTAGCACATGTATGGGCTATATTAGTGTGTTAGCCCTTGTGTGGGGTATATTTGTGTGTTAGCACATGTATAGGCTATATTAGTGTGTTAGCCCTTGTGTGGGGTATATTTGTGTGTAGCACATGTATGGGCTATATTAGTGTGTTAGCCCTTGTGTGGGGTTTATTAGTGTGTTAGCCCTTGTGTGGGGTATATTTGTGTGTAGCCCATGTATGGGCTATATTAGTATGTTAGACCTTGTGTGGGGTATATTTGTGTGTGGCACATGTATGGGCTATATTATGGTGTTAGCCCTTGTGTGGGGTATATTTGTGTGTAGCACATGTATGGGCTATATTGGTGTGTTAGCCCTTGTGTGGGGTATATTTGTGTGTAAGAACATGTATAGGCTATATTTTGTACTTATTCAACCGCTCTTTGTGTTTAGCCATTCCATGCATGTGCCTTCCAAATCAATACCAGGCAACACACCACTATAACCAGATCTTTCACTGTCAATACTATCCCCTTTAATAGTTAATAAATTTGTATTTAGTCAATACTGTGGGCGTTTAAAACACAATGAACTCCGTTAATTGACTCATAAATTAATGCAATCACGAACCTTCTCAGAACTTTATTAAGGAATCATAGAGCACTAGAAGAGTGTGAATGATAGCTTTTAGGTTAATACGGTGCGTGAGAACAGCACCATTGTACAAACAACACAAACTGACTAGGCATGGAAAATTGTTTCTGGTTTCCGACCTACCCTAATGTTTCCCCGCGAGCCTGCACTGTTTATTAGGCCAGATGAACGGTACCATCCACTTGCTTACCTTTTCGCACTCTTTCAATAAAAAAAAAAGTTTCCCTTCTTACTTATCCTGTTTTTATGAGCATGTAACCAGAATCAAATAATTCTTTTTACACCCTATTAACTAGTACAGATCAAGGATAACACCAAAACAATACAAGACATGTAATAAGGAAAATACACGGAAAATATTACCAAAGCGACCAAACCGATGTAACTACCACAAATTTAATTGAGATTACAAAAAAACCTGAAAATAAGAGAGAATTATGCATTTGTAAAGCATAGATATTTAATTTGAGCCTAAGTTAAATCTATTTTATGGTGTAAAAATGGTTTAATAAATAAAAGACACAAACTATACCTTAACAAAACTGATCCACTGATTAGGTAAGCAGTTTTGATATTGATATAAAGTATAATTTAATATTTCAAAAGAATTGTTTGTAAGTGATAATATCAGCTCCTTATAGTGACAAGTATAAGTTCGACCTCCAGGAATCACAATATAGAACCGAATAATATTAGTGAACATCTCCTTTTGTGTCCAGTTTATAATATATATAGGGTTACCATTTTGATCAAAGTCGTTCATGTTCCTTCGACCTATAGACACATTCTGAAAAACCTTTTTTCAAATTACACTTTTTAAATTCTTGTTAAAGTCTCTATTACATTAGAACGTTTACATAGAAAAAAATATGATAAACTCGAGGACACGTTCAGAGACTAATAGCAGGGAATTCATTCCGCAGATTTAGCCTATCAATATGCTATCATGTTCCACCCTGGATGATTTACAAGTCTCCTAGTTCAATAATTCATCTAAAATATCTAAAATTTGACATTAATGTTAGCTAGGGTGCTTCAATTTTTATTTAGTGCAATTAAAGTGCTAATTAGCCATCAACTTTTTATCAAGTGTTCTTTATTCGCTCTCAACGATTTATAGCAGGTCATAAAGTAGTTAATATTTTACAATTAAGAAAAGTTGAACCCTACATTCATACGCTAACTAATATCATTGACTGCCGCTACTAAAATGGAAGATGATATAAAAGGAAAAGTCGAAATAGTTACACCCAGCGTGTTCCTTTGCACACTGACCCCTATAATGTTCTAACAGTACATCTAGCACGAAAAAAACAGAGCTCTAAAACCACAGAAGCAAGGGAGACTTGAATGGAAACACAAATCAAACGGAAAGGGTCATTCGTAATAAAACTAAAAAGTATAGTATAGTTTATTGAAGAAAAAGGCAAATTTGCCTAACATTCTACATTTTTTTTACATTTGTACACATATATACATTGTCAATGGCATCGTTTAATATATATGTTATAACACATTGGATTATACATAATAAACGAGCATCATATAATTTATTCATAACATTTATCAAAAAATAATATAGATCTTTATATAGGTTGAATATATTAATTAAATAAACATTCCAAGAAATTTGTCCTTAAAATCAACAAATAATCTCTTGTGAGAGAGGGAAGTAATAAGTTTTTTTTTTCTTTTTTTTCAAAACTTTTATAAATGTAAACTGATAAGTTTCTAATTTCTTTAATATTCTCTGATTTCAAAAGATCAATAATTTAACCATACTTGGATATTGCCAATAATATTTTTTTATATATGTTTGTCTATTTTCTAAGTACAAAGGACATTCTAGTAAAAAGTGGAATTCGTCTTCTAGACAGTTACATAATTGACATTTTCGTTCATTATGAGGAATTTTGTTTGGCTTATGCCACCTAAAAGCTTCTACTTCTAATCTATGTGCAGATAATCTATAATAATAATAAAAGTTCAAAGTTTATTGGCAAATAGCAAAATACATTGCCTTTGGCCATTTACAACATAATATGGCATATAATAATCATATATTCTTTGTTTCAACAGATCTTCAATCTGATGCACTAAATGTAATGGGCACAAACTCGTCTTGGTAAAAACAATATTCATACTCGAATTAAACTACACAATGTTCAATTTATAATAGCATTTTAGAAATGTTCATATTTATGTTAGCATCTTGTTGAAGTTTTACAGCCGATGTTATGAATTATAGATGGCGTCTCGAAACATTATGTGAATATGTGACAAATGCAGAACGACGTATCGAACATAAATGTTATGTTACATTAAGCAAAACTCTGTCAACGGTACATTTTTGTTAGTGGGTCGATTTTCTAGAAGTAGATTGACATGAAGAGGCAGTATTTCTATGATATTTTATACTAAGATCTGCATCTTACTTAGTAGGGCTGTTGTGTTTTTATCCAAACTAAGAATTAAATCGGAGCCATGTTTGGTTGGAAAGATTTTTATTTTAACTTCAGTCTTACCTTACGTTAGTAGCCATTTCCGAATAAAGGCCATCCTGTGAATAAAGGCCATTCTTTCAAAAACTGTCTTTGATAATTTAGAACAAAATGACCTCCGAATAAATGCCATCTGTCAACAGGTGCCGTATTTTATCTTTCAAAGTGGTAGAATTGGTTCACAAAGTTGACTGTACTTGATATACTGAAGGTGTCCGACTATTTACCTATGAAATGATGCTAGGTTCTCGACAATGGTTATCTAGTTAGTCATTCTATGATAACTTCAACAAATGAAAGACAAAACGCATTTAATATTTCTAAGACAAACATCACAGTGAACTTCTTCCTGTTCATCTTACAAAGGTTCATCTGTCATTAATTTATTTACAATTTCGTGCTCAATGGATCAAATTCAGACAAGTATTGCTAATTGAAAGTCAGTTTGAATAAAATGAAAATTAAAAAATCTCCTATACTTTAGAAATTGGTTACGCCTTTGATCATTCCGTAAATTATACTAACCAGTTTCTTCAATATGCTCCCAATAAAGCATTATTTTATATATGACACTGGAAAGAATCGACCTATAATTCACACGCATCATGGCCAATTATTGACCAATCGTAAGAACTAAGAAACGTTTTTCTGTATCGAAAATGTCGTCTTGCAGGAAAATTAGTTCGATCGAAGTACGGATCATAAACGCGTCGTAATTATTCCATAGCTATAATGTAGTAACCAATATCGCGAGCAGTGGTCACCGGATTTTCCCATCAATAAAAGAAAGACGATAATTAGATAAACACTATCAGGAAATCTTGGGAACAGGATTCTTTTCTAAGTGTGACAGATAACATAAGGTGGTGCCATCAATCATAAAACAAGTTCTTTAATGAGCCGATGAAGTAAAATGATCATTAATTGACCCCCATAGAATAGTAAACTGCCAATCTTACAGAAGATATTGAAACTCGTCGATTGTATGCATGCAACGTTTTGTATGAGAAAAGGATAAAGAATGGTATTATGTTAGAATAGAGTCGTGTGAATAATCGTTATAACACCGACACAAGAACACAATAAGTCTTTATAAGGCGAATTCTGAAATACGTATCAAGTATGTGCTCGTCGTATATTAGTCTTGGTGCGGCGTTGTGAAACATTATGCATTATTTGTAATAGAAATTTACTTGTAGTACAAACTTCAGCAGTTATTATAAAGCGACTGTATTGACAATAGCATCGAGTCCAAACTACGACATCAAAATCAAGAAAGTTCATCATCTATCATAGCAGTTTGAAACAACAGTATTTTGTCAGTGTTGTAGTGGGTTCAACCCTTTTGTGTGTGTTTAATGTCATACGGCGGCCAGGTCACTACACCAGTTTTCCTGTACTGTATTCTAATTAGTACTAACTTACCCTCCCAAAGAAGCCGATTTCTTCTCAGCTTATGGAGGAAAATCGACATTTTTGTCAAATTTTCATAAAAGAGTTTGACCTGTCGTGACCTGTATTTGAGCCCAGATTGGAAGGATTATATGTCTAGCACAATAACTGCTGGACTACGACCTAAGTCTGCTTTAGTGTATCAATTTTCTTTGGCATCGTCGTAAATGTATTACTCAAACCCCCTTTCTAGAGAGATTTAGAAAATAATTTCCAAAATGTGGCGTAAGACATAATCATTTCTCCAGACAAATCTACCATCACTGGCACTTTGTAAATCGATATCAAACTGATGATTAAGGTTTTAATTTGTGTACATTTTGACTTTAGGCGTACTCGCTTTGAGACTTCTATTATGTATTTTAACAATTTAGTCTCTAGATATTTGCCTTTTGGCAATGGTTCAGCACGTTGTTTAAGAAGCTGGTCAGAGAAACGACAAATACAGTACGTTTGAAGGGTATAGCTAAAGTGTGAATATGAGGTCATGTTCGCGAATTTGCACTGGTTTCACGAATATGACATTTTTAAAGCGATTTTACCTACTGTAAGATTTAACGGTAAGCTTTATAAAAACATTGGTATCTTATTGTGGTAACATATTTTTTTATTATATCAATACACAAGTTTGGTTCACTTATAGTCGAATATTGCATACACAGAGATACTAATTCTTATATCAATTCTTTAATTCAAATCAAACTCATTTATAGGGTTTTCGAAATAGTTACGTATATAATTGATAGTACGATGGATGTTTCGTTGCAAGAGTCAATTATCTCACTTGTAACTGCTGGGTTTCTATGTAAGTTCCTTAAAGTAAACAAATGATGGAACGAAATTGTTAAATACATGATTATCCATTGTGCAAATATTTTGTGAAATGAAATTATATTACATTTTGTTTCAGTGGCATCGTAATGAACATGTATAATCATTTCATCAAAATAAAAATAATAAAAAAGTCTAAGAGCAGGTTTTTTTAGCTTGTTAACTGTGACATCTCTCATCTCTTGTCGGATTTGAACACGCATACGGCAAGTGGTACGGTGTTGTTGAATTTTATATTTACCTCCGTAAATCAAGTTATTGTGATACCAGCTTATCTTTCACGAACACTTTTGGAGATTTGTATCCACCTTCAGCCTTCAACCATGACTGTATACTAGTATTCCATACATGATACGCGGCAAGCTTGTTTGGCATACAAGAGGGAGAATATCGTTCAAGATAAGCATTAAGACGATTGTTTTAAAGTTTGTTTTCAAATGTCACTTTATCTTTTAGGGAAGAATGGTCCTATTCATTACACCCACAATGATCGTAATTCAATAAAACAAATTAAACTATCCCGTTCCAATTATATTACCTTTTGTTGTTGAATTAAACGCTATTAAACATTTAAAACTGGTGAACAAATAAAATTAAATTTTGGACAGAGGCAATAATTAAGTTCGTCCCGCAATCACTGTCAACTTGGACAGAAACCCTGTGGACAGTTATTTTGCTAATGCAGCAAAATTCCGTACAAGTACATCGATCCACAGACATTGTGAAATAAATATTCATCAGCCAAGCACTACTGCACGTGTTTTAACATTCCCGAAATACTATAAAGGTTTCAGATTGTTTGTTTTACACAATTTTCCACATGCATGGAACTGATTCAAGTCAATAAACTGTCTGAAAACAGAAGCAATCTAGAATCAATTCTCACAAAGATGGTACGTTTGTTTAATGACAAATACTTAAAAGTTAAACCAGATTGATTCTCTTCAGAATGTAATCGTACTGTAGTTTCAATTTACTCAACTTGAACAACTCCTAATTTGCTTTTTAACTTTTTACTCCCACAATTTTCTCATTTTGAAAGCTAAGATAGATTTTTTTCAACGCAAGTCAGTCATTTTCGAGCGTGCTTCCGTCCAATAGTAGAACACAGACTTGAAGGGGTGCAATGTCATATTGACATACTAGCAGAACAATGAAAGTTTGAAAAAGGGTTATGAGAGATCCATCAATAGAAAATGTGTTGGCATTTTACGGATATGAAAGCACAGTACGGATATATCTTGAACTAAATGTAGCATAGAACACCGTAGGCGTGAACGTGCACCATGTGCCGCAGACTTGGACCATGCGCCGTACAGTTGGATCATGTACCACAGACTTGGGCCATGCGCTGCAGACTTGGACCATGTGCCGTACAGTTGGACCATGTATAGTAGAATTGGGCCATGCTCCTTAGATCTGTTCTGTTGTTAAAGTTTGTAAAACGTCAACATATTGAATAGAATAACAGAGTAGACTTAGACCATGTGGCGCAGACTTGGTCATGTGCCGTACAGTTGGACCATGTGATGTAGACTTGGCCATGTGTCGTAGACTTGGACCATGCGCCATAGATCTGGACTGTGTTAAAGTTTGGTCCATGTGCCATTAACTTGGACCATGTGACGTAGACATGGCCCTTTGTCGTAGATCTGGATAATGTGCCGTACAGTTGGACCATGTGCCGTACAGTTGGACCGTGCGCCATAGATCTGAACTGCTGTTAAAATTTGTAAAACGTCAAGAGAATAACAGATTGAACAGTGTAACAACACTCACTAAATACAACATAAGAACCATACAATCACTGTCTCAATGTCGTGACTAATTAATGTTAATTAGCATAGTGAAGAAAGCTACATGTCTTTTTTGTATCGACCAAACAATGTTTTAGTCCCGAGGAATAAACGTAACTTATATATTCACGGCTGGTAATGGCTGCACTTATTCTATGTAGATTATATGTAAATTGTAAGGTTTTATACCAGTGTCTGGAAGCCTTGGTCATTATAAAATTGTGACCGTATACACTCATTCTACTGTGGCTTACCAGATTGCTTTCCGTACATCACACAGCAAAATTTGCATTTTTTCCATTCAAATAGTTATTTTAGGAATGTCAACGAATTGTCGCGGCGTCTGAAATCTACGACTTTTCAGTCAGCGTGTCTCAGCTCTGCAATCTAAATAACTGCTGTACAAACTACTGAATAGCAGCCAGCCCAACAGTCAGCTCCACATACCGCAAATATGAAGTGGGATTCAGATGTTGCAGATTGTCAAGAACGAAATATGCGCCTCACTGGGACCTTATTTAAGACCTGACAAAGTTTATATAACAGACTGCTCAGGGATAGATAAGTATTGGCATATTCTTTTAGTAACAACGTGTGTGTTGTGAGACATTGGTAATAGAAGTGCCAATGATTAGCTAATCACACAGTCTGACAAACAATAGATACATGTACCTGTTATGCAGTTGTAAGAAGAACAAATTAGCTGTAGACATTCTTAAAGCAGTATTCATTTTGTGAATTTTATATGCTACATTTGTATTAGATGTGTGCTGGAATTCATATGCTAGTATGTGTATGCTTGTATTTATATGCTAGTATTTATATGCTAGTACATTTTTGTATTTTTATGCTGGCGTGTGTATGCTTGCATTTATAAATGTGCTAGTATGTGCATGCTTTTATTTATCGTTGGTTTTATATTTGTGAAAGTTTCGATCCATAGTGATAAAGGGTCAAGCCAGTGTTGTTTAAATATTCAGTTTTATAACGTCATAAACACCAGAAATCCAAACCAAACAAACGAGTAAATGCAACTGCTGTCTTAGAGTACATCCATTGAAATAACATAACTACGGAACGAAGTCTAAACATTAACTGAATTATAAAATAATGGTCGACTATGATGTGTTTGGAAAATTTCCAGTATAATAGCAGACTTAATGAAATAAAAAAAATGAAGATACTGGTGTTCTTTTTTTCAGATAATTTGCTGTAATTGAGACAGAATATCAAACTGATATATTAGAAAACTCTGAGAATTGACATAATGTGTTAGATCTAGTTAATCTATAGCATGTTGACAAAAGGAAACACAACATAAATAAACGTCAATAACAAGAAACAAACTGACGTCGTGGGCATATGGTTATTTTGGGTTTTATCGAAAGTAGTTCTTGGGAGATTTTCTTTCATTACATGATATTTGGTACAACAACAGAATTATTAATTAGATCAAAGTACATCTAATGTACGAACATTAATTTTATGCGTAAAAGAAATATTTGATTCTGGTTACATGCTCATTAAAAGTAGAATAGGAAGGCCGGGGCTGTTTTGACTCTTGGAAAGCTTGTGGAAAGGTAACAAAGTACAAAGTGTATGTACCGTTCCTAAAGCCAATTTATATCACGGTTTCACCCCTTTTTAACAGTCAGAGTCGTATGTGGCGGACAGTTCACCTAACCATCGTATCTGGAAAGAACCAGTACTAGACTCCCATCCTCTGTAAGCAATTACAAGCGTGTTCACATAAAGAGGCATGGACGGTAGCGGGCTCGAACCCATGACCCTCTATCAGTGTCCTTGAGTCCAATAAAAAGTCTGAAGAAGAAGAAATAGAAAAGGCCGGGTAACGAGATGCAATGTTTAGGCCTTAGCTTATGTTATTAGTTGATGACCAATCTCTCTATATGGTTCTAACAGATGACCCGACACAGTGGCTTTGTAAACTATATAAATGTAAATTAGAATCGATGTAATTTAGAAGTGATTCGGTGCTTGCTTTGTTGCTTCTGTTGTTGTTGTTGTTATTGTTGCTGCTGTTGCTATTACTCCTTTAGTTACAGCTGCATGATCATAATGATGATGATGATGATGGTGATGATGACAGTGATGATGATGATGGTGATGGTGGTTGTGGTGGTACTGCTACTTGCTACTGCTACTGATGCTGCTGATGATGACGATGATGATTACGATGATGATATAAGCCAAGGTGGTGGTCATGTGGATTTAGTTTTTTACTCAAAAATTATAATACTAAATCTAGATATCATCTATCTAAGCACTTTGACTTATGTTGAAGCACGATGACAATATATACAGTAAAAAACAATTTTGTCACATTTCTTTGGGAAAATCTCCTGAAAATATCTCAATATCCGTGAAATTATACCAAATAATACTTCATCATCCAAAACTGTCATACAGGGAATTATTTTACGCGAAAACTGACTGACTACTCGATTCTGTTGCTATGTTCGGATATTGTTTTCCACCAACTATTGATGGCTTAATCTAAACCCGGAATAACGGAATAAAATGGACTGTAGTAGTCTGCTAATATTGAATACTTGATACATTTTATCAGGGAAATGTTCAAGCGTTTTTGTCGTCATTCGACGAATATTTTCCGGACAGTTCTGTTCCACGCCATATTAAAGATTGGAAAACTTTCAAAATATATATTTACTATGTTAAATACACCTAACTGTATGTTATTTCGGATGAGGAAAGAATACACCTAACTATATGTTATTTCGGATGAGACCTTTCGGATAACTAATGCCGGTAACAGACAAATCAGAATAATTTACAACTGATTAAGGAAGTAATCACATATTCCACAATGATTGAATCACATTCCTGTGTCCTTATAACATTTATTGTACGGATACTATCCACCAATAGAATAAACAAATTGAAATTTCGCCAGCATTTTTTACTGTAACTGGCCATGCTTCGCGTGGTCAATATTTTTTATTAACTTCTCCCGTATAATTTCTTCACAACATGAAAAACAGAACAGGGATAGAGAACCACTTGAAACAACAATCTGAATATAACTCGATTTTTGACTTGTAAACGAGTGTATAGAAACAAGTCTAATGCATAAAAACGACTTAATAAATTATTTATACAGACTGGTTCAGTGTTCGCAATACATGTAATTAAAATTCTCATCATAATTATTAACAATTAATATGTTAACCCAGATACTATCAAGAATAAACTGAAAGTTAACATTGAGATTGTGTTGTTCTTTACTAATTAAGACTTGCGATAGCCAGAAGGACACGTGCACATAAGTTAAATTCTCAGATATACAGTCAAACCTGTGTTAGGGGTCACCTTTAAATAAAGACCACCCTGTGAAAAAGGTCATTCTTTAAAAAACAACTATTAATTATTAGCATAAAATGAGCTGCGAATAAAGGTCAACTGTTATTAAATGCAACATTATGTCTTTTCTAAGGGTGGCCTTTGTTCAGAGGCTTGACTGTGCATGTAATTGAACTATTGATAAGACTTAATCGTGATTTATAGAATACATCTGATACACAGATATTGTGATACATGACTTTCGGACACTAATACTTATTTTATTCAAAAGGGTTTTCCTTTGTGAAATATCAATAAAAAATATCCCCATCTGATTGTTACAAAATTGCTACAACTGTTTGTATTTAAATTACATTTTTACAGTCCACTTAGGTTTTAAATGCTTCTAGTTGCATATTCATTAAATATATCAGGTATATCTGTATATTCAAACTATTTAGTTGAGACCTATTTCCATGTGCGGCTTTCCATTCAACCAAGCTGTTATGGGGTCCAAAGACGGTCTCTGTCTGATAATAACGTATATATGATAATGTGATCAATTACCTTCCAAAATAGGGTAAGTAGGTCGGAGCTCTTTTTGGTCCCGGAAGCGTGTGGAAAGTTAGATTAAGTAAGAAAGTTGATGTACCGTACGTTGTCCTACTAAGATATCTAGAGTCGCGGGTAAGGTTAGGTTAGGTCTGTTAACCAGAAACAAACATTTAGCAACTTTATAGACAGTATGATATTTAGTACATAAATATCTTTTCAATTAAAAAAATCTTAATGACTTAAGAACACTATTTTAACTCTATCCTCGACGATCGATGCCAGTATGTCTGTCTATTTTCAATTGAATGGGGTGCTGAAAGTTTCCTAATCACAACATTGTGGCTTAGACTCTTTGTAACAGTGAATTTAAAGATGGAATGTTACAATCAGGCGAGAAATAGCAAGACTTCTTAAAGTCCATATTGGTCGTGTATTTGATTAGAAACATTTATTGACATACACAATCGTAGTGATTACACGACAGTGATACCGAATGAAATACTACATCAGATCACATCCAGCATAAATACAGGGGGCATACTAAGAGCACCATGTATTTTGTACATGAGAGTTACATTCGTACGTTATATTTAGTTCACTGGAGTGTCACGCTACACCAACAGGCGAGGGCATTCGACGACCATCAAACTTCAGAGATCGGCCAAATACCCCAGGCATACACCCAGCGGATGGAACCACCGACCTTCTGTAAGCTATCTGGACTGTTTCCTCATATGTGAACATGTGTCCCAGTTGGGCTTCGAACTCACAGAAGAAGTTACTAATCACTGACCATTACTATTCGTTCATGAAGGCCCCCATATTGTTACTGGTAGATATTGAATAGCAAAAGAAGCATTCCTGTTTGGGCCTCTTTGTTACCGAAATCATCTAAAAAGTATAACAAAATCTAGCGTACTTATTTCAACAACATATTATTCCAATTCAAATGCAAACATCGATTCTAACCTTGCCACTAATGTAAGAATGCACGTGTGTTCGTGCGCGCGATAGTGTTAGTTAAATAGTTTATGTATGAATTGTCTTAAATGGACTATTGTATTAACAGTACTATCGTATTTTAAACTAAAAGAATCGAGCTGCAGACAGATCAATTATCCGAGGCACTCAATTCCTGTAGATACGTATTCTCTTGAGATGAATTCCATGTCGAAACATGTCGTTGTATAATTATAGAATATCTGAATAAAACATTATTTATTTCATTATTTGACGTAGCTGAATTTATGTGTGTGTGGTACCATTATAATTACGAATTATAAGGATTAAGGCAAGCAAGGTCATATCAATACTAGAACATGCCTCGTTGTATTACATAGGTCATTCAAATCAAGTCTACCAATTATAGGCGCGTTAGGAAATGTTATCATACTATAAGGAAAATCGGCATAATATCGATTGATATTCCTGCAATAACACTATAATCAACACAACTGTTTACCGTCGACAACTTGATAGAAATTGTCGAGTCTGAGTTGCTGAAAACCGACACCATATGGCACAGACATGTGACATTTACATCGACAAGCGTTACACCAAACCCGTTCCACTAATGGAAGTAACTTCATGTACAAAATCAGGAACCTAGAAATTCCTTTCAAATCTGGGTATATATATATATGTGAATAGTAGATTTAGTAACACAAAGTATTAAAACCACGGACTTTCCGCGACTAGCACGAAAAGCTTTAAACGCAAAATCTTAGGCTGAGTTCGGTGAAATACTCACGCTTCAAAAGTATCATTCCTCTTAGCCATCACCATGACAACAGAAAAAATCATTGAAATAATATGAAAAGGATAATTTCCCTTTTGATTTTAAAATCAAAGCAAAATGATAATTGATGACATGTATTGTTTCAAAGCATCGTAGATAATTATGCGCTGAAATGTAGATTGTCTATCAATTTCCTGGAATGATTGATGATTGTATCGCATTAATATGATACGTCGACATGTAACACGGTATATTTAACCGGACGTGAAGCAATTATAACCTAACAGCGATCCGTTGAACTTTGAACATATCAATGGCCAATACATAGGTGTTACAATAAAAGTGCACAGTCGTTAGAAGCACTAAACGCGCGACTGTGATACTTCAGACAGGCAAGTACTCTCTGGAACTGAAGGGAATTGATTTATAGTTAAATGGAAGCGATAAACATTCAAAATAAATAATTCATTCTATAAAGGCATTTATGGAGTCATTGAAACAGTGTAAAGCGTACTAGGAATGGTGACGTATTTATGAATCCCACAACTCACCTCTGAACCCCTCCCGCAACATAACATCATAGACGGCAGGTCGAATATGGACAAACACCGCCGTAAAATCATGAATACCAAACACGCACGTGCTAAGCGCGTGCATCTCCGCACACGTGCACACGTTTTACGTTTAAATCCTAGCTAAACATAGCCTTGTTAAAAGAATATCACTAAAAACATGAAATCGAAGTCAAACTATTTTATATCCAAACTTCTGTCAGAACACCATTTAATCCAATGAGATTATATCACTGCGCAAGTGTTAATTGCTCTACATCTACAGATCTCAATAATCCATCAATATTGTATCCACCTCCGATATAACACACCCTCTACGCGACAGTCAGACCTTAAACCAATAACCCAAATCATATGGACATGTTTTTATTCAAATATCCGTTTCTTACTCCCGCCATTTATTCCTTTCTATATTCACTGAGAACGACGGAACGGTACACTACAATTTCCACATAACATAGCTAGCGTATCATACTAACGCCCTACACGTATTTACACGAGAATTCCTATCCCCAATATCTGTTCAGATTCCTGGTGTCCAGTTCTGTGTTCAGTCACGGCTACTTGAATTAATTGGAAGATCTTATAACCGAGTCGCTCCGGTTGCCTAGCTTCATAATTGTTTCGTCGTTTTCAGCCAAATCTGGGGAAATTAATTTTCTTACAATTGCTTCGGGATCATCATTAATATCTGAAAGAATTACTGAGGATAAATGGTCGGTGTTTTGAAGGACAAATTTCAGCGTGACTGTTGACACTTGACTTGTGTTTTGTACCAAAGCTGGAACACTATACATGGTGAATATACTAAATACATGGAATCCAGTACTTTCATGTTTCCCCTGTGGCTGTTTAAGAGATGCTAGTTCTCTCTCTTTTCTCACGTGATGGCTATGCTTTTCTGCAAGTATCGATTCCTCGTTTCCATGGAAACAGCAAAGGCGCCATTTACAATAATAAAGTAACATATTTTCCTATAAGTATATATCGTTGTCGAAGTATGTTTATGTATATTTCATAGAATAAATGTTGCGACTGTCTGGTGTCTCGGTGTTAAACTGATGCTTGGGGTAATGTAACTGTTACTAAAGTTTGTGCAAATCTCGCACACAGCAATGTTGACATGTTATTGGAAACTTTACAGGTAATTTCCGGTACAAATCGGGTATTTCCGTTAAACTTCGCAACAAACTCGGGTTGTCAAATTCGTAAATACGTTTCTTGTATTAGGAACGAATCGATATGAGAGGAAATTGTTTATCAGAATCGCAAAGCAGAAAATCCGTCTCAATCAAATTTAGCGTAAATGACGGCGTGCAGATAATAATTACGATCATTTACTTCTTAATGATAAAATCGGATTTCTTAGATACGGAAGCAACAAACCGAGAGAAGACGTGATATATGTATAAAAGTGACTTAATATTTTGACGGAATCGTATCTTACTATTGAATGACAATCGACAGACACCGAGACTTTGGTCCGAGGTGTAACATAAAACGCTAATATCAGTTGCAGTTTTTTTTCAGTGAGTACATTATGATACTTCCAAAAGAGAAAAAGGGCAAGTGATCAAAATATTAACATGCACACATCGCAAACGAACATTCAGGAGTTTTACGAGTTTTACGAGTAACCTCGGATCTAACATGTAACATATTTCAAACATATCATGGTTTTTAATGTTAACTAAATTACAACCAATATTGAGGGATAAGGGTACTCTTGGATGTTGATTTTTTGTAAATAACTTACCACTGCACAATTTGTTGTAAAGACAATATCGTAGGTCCAGCATTGTCGTTTTTTTCTAAGAGATACAAATACTATTTTTATCGGAAAATTAGTAATGAGCTTTTCATTCAGGTATATAATTCTGTCTTATATTATCAATAGACTGTACATTTTTTACACGAACTGTATCGATCTAGTGCAAACTGTATCGTCCTTGACAAAACACTAGCAAGGCGATTAATCTCCCTGTATCTAGGTAGTAACAAGATTGTATAATAAAGAATGAATTTTGTATTGTCAGTAATAAAATAAGATTTATAGCCTAATTCCGATCGTACAGTCTTGTAAGGTTCATAATTTGAAAATATTAAATGAATTCGATGCATCTCGTAGTGCAGAACGAAACACAGCAGTAGCTTCATAAATTCAATTGCGACATTAAGTTTGGAGACAACAGAAAGTAAAATTGAAACGTACAATGAAAGAAGAGCAAGAAGATGATTATAATTGTACATAATTACAGAAAGAATATGTTTGATCTAATCAAACCAATTTACTACTCATGATAGCGGGAATAATTGTATAACAATAAAACGACTAACTGCGCTTTTAATGCAGAAGAAAGTGATCGACTTCCCTTTTCACGGAATACAATACCAAGAAAGATCTGTGTTTTTTTTCATCTGTTCTCAATGATATTTAAAAAGGTGATTTCCTCAGAGCTCCCTCCTACAACATCGTATGAAAAAAAACGTCGGTCGACTTAATAACAGCACAGAAAATACTCGTAGTACCAATTGTACTTTTGATTTGTATTTATATGAAATAATTGTTGTTTTTTATTGCCAGAGTCAATTGTGTATCAAAGACCCCGATTCCGTTTGACTAGACTCACCATACTTGAAAAGAAATGACTGAATAATAACAAGTTCAAGTTCAAACTTTATTTATTGTCGGAATAGGAGAACATTTCAACATTAGCTATGAGTAGCTATTAACCGACACAAAATATGAGTTTGATAAGTATGCAGATAAAAAAATATGAAGCCGTACATTGTATAATAAAGCAAGGTAATATGTCGTACAGTCATACAGAAATTAAAATCACAGAGCAATGTGTAACAAATTAGAAGACATTGTTATAGCAGTTAAAAGCAAACATTACGATAAATGCACACCACATAAATTACAAAAAAGCAGTCAGTTAAAATATACAACTCATACTAGATATACAAAAGTCTAAAATCGTCAATACAATAGATGCTAACAAAGTAAGAGTGCTTGTTAAATCTAGATTGCTAAATTTTTACATAACAATAACAGAAATCTATCAAAAGACATCACAAAGCAAGAAAGAACAATAAAACATAGCAACACTATAAGATAAGCTGAAAGACAACAAAGCTAAAACTAAAACAATTGTTGCACATAAGTGATGACGTAAATTCATTGTTCAAAGCAAAATGCTATACATGTATATACACGAGACACAGTCACATCTTTCTCCGTCCGAGGACTGTAGCATGTTTTTTAAATTGAGAGGAGTTAAGGTTATCATCATGAAAATGTTGTGGTAAGGAATTCCACAAACTTGCAGCCCCATACCGGAAAGAGTTGGGTCCATGCCGTGTGGTCCTCACCTTCGGTATATATGCAGGATTTGTGTACCTAAAAGAATAAGAAGAAGCATTTTTAATACAAGATCCTGAATGTATTGAGGACATGACTTGTTAAGAATTTTTAATGTCTCAAGAGCCATGTGTCGTAACCGTCTGACCCTTAGTGTTGGCATTTTAGACAACTATGGGAAGAAGTAGATGTATAATCATTGTAAATAAATCGTATAGGCATTTCTTGAATCTTTTGATAACGCTAAATAATATTAAATATACCAAATTCATCACGTCTTTTTAATCAGCTGTTTCAAGAGAATGTATAAAAAGTTTGCGAATTTTCTGCTTCGTTGCGACTAGATTTTACTACCCGTATACATGTATATAGATAGATATTAATGCCCTGATGAGTCAGTGACGAAACCGGTCGGCAATTGAATTATATAATAAAACCTATGGAATGTTAGTTATTTTTCATTATTAATTTGCTTGACTCAGATAATTATATTTTTTAACATTTTATAGATAGATAGATATAGATATAATATTATTTGATATGATTATATAGATTCTTTTATTTCCCCATTGTTAGACTCGGAGTAAAACATGTATTCAACAACATAACATATTTGGAATCAAGGTGATGTAAAACATGTGTACGAAGTTTCAAATAGGACATCAAGAAAACAATAAATATAATATACGTAATGCAGATAGCGATCGTAATCAGCGTTCATCTCATATATATGCATGATGAATTTCAAACAGATAGACCAACATACAGCGGACGGACGGACGGACGGACGAACAGACACCGTTCAAAGAAGATCAACAGTAATCAGCATTTATCTGATAATTTCATAAGTTATGATTTACCACGAGTTGCTCAATGAATCAAAGCACTGCGAGAACTGATGTAGACTAGCTTCGTGGTGTTTTAGATAATCTGCAAGTCCGGGGATCGTTATTTAAGGAATATACAGTATTCGCCCCAAGTAATCTAGACTTTTATTTCATGAAAATATACTAACCACAACCTCTTCCTGTAGCATTAGAAATGTGTGATCATACACGTCAATCGTAACTACTCGGGTATTTCCGTAACTGAGAAATACGCCACGTACAGGGAGACCAATTTTGGTTATGCGGTTTCCGGTGACTACTTTTTTAACACAAGGTATTTGTTTTGAAAAAATATTCTCAGAATTACAGACTTTCAAACGTGGTCATCGATCGCGATCGATGAAATGGGCATTAACTTCTCATTGAATGACAAACATGTTGTTTCGATCGTTGGATTCCCAGTGTCAGCCAATGATGGAATGTAGCCCGTAAACAACAACAAAATGGCGGCTTGCCTATTATGTCTGAGGTACTTTTCCCTAAACAAACGCCAAATAGTTCCGATTGCATACACGTTTTTCAATAAAATTTGTATTCAGCTAAGTACTAATTTTTGGCTGTGTAGCATAAAGGTAAAGGTTTTGTTTATTACAGTGTTACACCTATGTAAATGGCCAGCTAAGTTGCCTTATGATACATCCATCTTTTCTGCACTCCGTACAACCCGAATTCCTTCTCTTGTGTGCATATATTTACATATTTGTTAGCAAGACACGGCACCAAAAAGAATTTCTGGTCATACCATCGTGAACACTCTTTTCTTGAACAATGACACCGTGAAGCAGACAGTATATAACAAGATGTAACATGTTTGACGTCCATCTGTACTTAAAAGTGACATAACATAAGTTAGTATAACTGTTATACTCTCACGTACAGTCCCCCTGTGACCCATCTACAATAATAAGATTCCGGCAAGAACAACATTGAAATATTTGTCTAATGTTTGCAGTTTTCTGCTGTATAAACATAGAAACAATGCAATGATGAGTCGGCAGGCTTGTGTTAAGATACACGTACGTAAACTGTTATATATATATATAAAAAAAATTATATTAAAATTTAAAATTTATTCTTACAGGCAATATCGGTGTTGCCATGGAAACTCAGTTGCATATCATATTTAATATATATTGGATAAAATACATAGATCTTATAATTCTTAGAAAAAAAAAGTTTAAATGGCAATATGAGAAGCGATATACTACTTATATGTTGTCATGGAAACGGAAATTACACGTAGTTTTATTTTTTCGTATTATGGTACATATTACCAAACAGAGTTTGTTGTTGTTGTTGTTCCATTACATTGACACAATTGTCCATCAATTTAGTATACTTAACCATATAACAAGTACAAATATTGAATTTCATAATGGTTTATTTATTTATTGATATTTCAGGTCAACAGCACATTAGAACACATGACATACATATTTGTGATAAAACAATCATATACATAAATATTATGACTAACACAAAAAAGAAGCATATTTTAATAACGTATTTAAATGTGTTTCCAACAAATAACCCATTGAGCTAAAAGTTTATTTCCAATGGAATCCAATTTATCCAAAAAAACGGTAAAAGAAAAAAAATCTTGTTAAAGTGGACTTAGTATTAAGAATACGGTTACTTTAGACTGTCACAGATACAGAAAGTTACTTACATATAATCCACTAAAATACTAACTATTACATATACAATTTAAGTCAATAATAAAAAATATCTTGTTGTTGTTGTTTGTTTTAATAAAAAAGAAGTAAATTCCACAAACACGTCAGTACGCCCATGTCCACAATAACAGCATTACTGCATATGGATTTTATTACAATTTCACAACATACATAAAAATAATCAAACTTCTATTGTTTATTTACGGTTCTGATTAAGGGTAAGGTTCATTACCGTGAGCGAAATTTACATTGTAATTACTTCTGTTATATATTTATGATTAAAACATTTGAATGCTATTCATAATTAAAACTTTGACCTGACAATTTTTTTCTGGTATTAGCAAAAAGTAAACAGATTGTTAATATACACGATACTTTAATGGATTTTAAAAGATGCAATACAAAGTAACACACATTGTCAGTGAGAATACAGTGCAACCTCTCTATAGGAACACCCTTTGTGAGTAACAAAATTATGTTGTTGTAGAGAAGTTATTGCTCTAGAGAAGTAAAATTATTAGTTAAATCATGCTGATGTTGAAGGGAGGATGTTGCTCAATGGAAGGGAGAATGTTGCTCAATGGAAGGGAGGATGTTGCTCAATGGAAGGGAGGATGTTGCTCAATGGAAGGGAGGATGTTGCTCAATGGAAGGGAAGATGTTGCTCAATGGAAGGGAGGATGTTGCTCAATGGAAGGGAAGATGTTGCTCAATGGAAGGGAGGATGTTGCTCAATGGAAGGGAGGATGTTGCTCAATGGAAGGGAGGATGTTGCTCAATGGAAGGGAAGATGTTGCTCAATGGAAGGGAGGATGTTGCTCAATGGAAGGGAGGATGTTGCTCAATGGAAGGGAGGATGTTGCTCAATGGAAGGGAGGATGTTGCTCAATGGAAGGGAGGATGTTGCTCAATGGAAGGGAGGATGTTGCTCAATGGAAGGGAGGATGTTGCTCAATGGAAGGGAGGATGTTGCTCAATGGAAGGGAGGATGTTGCTCAATGGAAGGGAGGATGTTGCTCAATGGAAGGGAGAATGTTGCTCAATGGAAGGGAGGATGTTGCTCAATGGAAGGGAGGATGTTGCTCAATGGAAGGGAGGATGTTGCTCAATGGAAGGGAGGATGTTGCTCAATGGAAGGGAGGATGTTGCTCAATGGAAGGGAGGATGTTGCTCAATGGAAGGGAGGATGTTGCTCAATGGAAGGGAAGATGTTGCTCCATGGAAGGGAGGATGTTGCTCAATGGAAGGGAGGATGTTGCTCAATGGAAGGGAGGATGTTGCTCAATGGAAGGGAGGATGTTGCTCAATGGAAGGGAAGATGTTGCTCAATGGAAGGGAAGATGTTGCTCAATGGAAGGGAAGATGTTGCTCAATGGAAGGGAGGATGTTGCTCAATGGAAGGGAGGATGTTGCTCAATGGAAGGGAGGATGTTGCTCAATGGAAGGGAGGATGTTGCTCAATGGAAGGGAGGATGTTGCTCAATGGAAGGGAGGATGTTGCTCAATGGAAGGGAGGATGTTGCTCAATGGAAGGGAGGATGTTGCTCAATGGAAGGGAGGATGTTGCTCAATGGAAGGGAAGATGTTGCTCAATGGAAGGGAGGATGTTGCTCAATGGAAGGGAAGATGTTGCTCAATGGAAGGGAGGATGTTGCTCAATGGAAGGGAGGATGTTGCTCAATGGAAGGGAAGATGTTGCTCAATGGAAGGGAGGATGTTGCTCAATGGAAGGGAAGATGTTGCTCAATGGAAGGGAGGATGTTGCTCAATGGAAGGGAGGATGTTGCTCAACGGAAGGGAGGATGTTGCTCAATGGAAGGGAGGATGTTGCTCAATGGAAGGGAAGATGTTGCTCAATGGAAGGGAAGATGTTGCTCAATGGAAGGGAGGATGTTGCTCAATGGAAGGGAGAATGTTGCTCAATGGAAGGGAGGATGTTGCTCAATGGAAGGGAAGATGTTGCTCAATGGAAGGGAGGATGTTGCTCAATGGAAGGGAAGATGTTGCTCAATGGAAGGGAGGATGTTGCTCAATGGAAGGGAGGATGTTGCTCAATGGAAGGGAGGATGTTGCTCAATGGAAGGGAGGATGTTGCTCAATGGAAGGGAAGATGTTGCTCAATGGAAGGGAGGATGTTGCTCAATGGAAGGGAGGATGTTGCTCAATGGAAGGGAGGATGTTGCTCAATGGAAGGGAGGATGTTGCTCAATGGAAGGGAGGATGTTGCTCAATGGAAGGGAGGATGTTGCTCAATGGAAGGGAGGATGTTGCTCAATGGAAGGGAAGATGTTGCTCAATGGAAGGGAAGATGTTGCTCAATGGAAGGGAGGATGTTGCTCAATGGAAGGGAGAATGTTGCTCAATGGAAGGGAGGATGTTGCTCAATGGAAGGGAGGATGTTGCTCAATGGAAGGGAGGATGTTGCTCAATGGAAGGGAGGATGTTGCTCAATGGAAGGGAGGATGTTGCTCAATGGAAGGGAGGATGTTGCTCAATGGAAGGGAAGATGTTGCTCAATGGAAGGGAGGATGTTGCTCAATGGAAGGGAAGATGTTGCTCAATGGAAGGGAGGATGTTGCTCAATGGAAGGGAGGATGTTGCTCAACGGAAGGGAGGATGTTGCTCAATGGAAGGGAGGATGTTGCTCAATGGAAGGGAAGATGTTGCTCAATGGAAGGGAAGATGTTGCTCAATGGAAGGGAGGATGTTGCTCAATGGAAGGGAGGATGTTGCTCAATGGAAGGGAGGATGTTGCTCAATGGAAGGGAAGATGTTGCTCAATGGAAGGGAGGATGTTGCTCAATGGAAGGGAAGATGTTGCTCAATGGAAGGGAGGATGTTGCTCAATGGAAGGGAGGATGTTGCTCAATGGAAGGGAGGATGTTGCTCAATGGAAGGGAGGATGTTGCTCAATGGAAGGGAAGATGTTGCTCAATGGAAGGGAGGATGTTGCTCAATGGAAGGGAGGATGTTGCTCAATGGAAGGAAAGATGTTGCTCAATGGAAGGGAGGATGTTGCTCAATGGAAGGGAGGATGTTGCTCAATGGAAGGGAGGATGTTGCTCAATGGAAGGGAGGATGTTGCTCAATGGAAGGGAAGATGTTGCTCAATGGAAGGGAAGATGTTGCTCAATGGAAGGGAGGATGTTGCTCAATGGAAGGGAGAATGTTGCTCAATGGAAGGGAGGATGTTGCTCAATGGAAGGGAGGATGTTGCTCAATGGAAGGGAGGATGTTGCTCAATGGAAGGGAGGATGTTGCTCAATGGAAGGGAGGATGTTGCTCAATGGAAGGGAAGATGTTGCTCAATGGAAGGGAGGATGTTGCTCAATGGAAGGGAAGATGTTGCTCAATGGAAGGGAGGATGTTGCTCAATGGAAGGGAGGATGTTGCTCAATGGAAGGGAGGATGTTGCTCAATGGAAGGGAGGATGTTGCTCAATGGAAGGGAAGATGTTGCTCAATGGAAGGGAAGATGTTGCTCAATGGAAGGGAGGATGTTGCTCAATGGAAGGGAGAATGTTGCTCAATGGAAGGGAGGATGTTGCTCAATGGAAGGGAAGATGTTGCTCAATGGAAGGGAGGATGTTGCTCAATGGAAGGGAAGATGTTGCTCAATGGAAGGGAGGATGTTGCTCAATGGAAGGGAGGATGTTGCTCAATGGAAGGGAGGATGTTGCTCAATGGAAGGGAGGATGTTGCTCAATGGAAGGGAAGATGTTGCTCAATGGAAGGGAGGATGTTGCTCAATGGAAGGGAGGATGTTGCTCAATGGAAGGGAAGATGTTGCTCAATGGAAGGGAAGATGTTGCTCAATGGAAGGGAAGATGTTGCTCAATGGAAGGGAAGATGTTGCTCAATGGAAGGGAAGATGTTGCTCAATGGAAGGGAGGTAATGTTGCTCAATGGACAGGTTGTACTGTATATCCAGTTTCAGATGCTTCTTGTAAACATAAGTTGACAAGTAAATGCAACGAATGTTATCTATGATTAAAACTTTCGAATGTTATTTATAATTACACTTTTCGGTGGTTATTTATAATTAAAACTTTTGAATGCTATTTATAAGTAAAACTTTCAAATGCTATTTATAATTAGAACTTTCGAATGTTATTTATTAGTAAAACTTATGAAAGCTATTTATAGAACAGAATAATTAAAATTATTGAATGTTATTTATAATTAAAACTTTCGAATGTTATTTAAGTAAATCTTTCGAATGTTATTTATAATTAAACATTTCGAATGTTATTAATTTTATATATAAGTAAAACTTTCGAATTATATTTATAAGTAAACTTTTTGAATTGTATTTATAATTAAAACTTTCGAATGTTTTTATGATTAAAACTTTTGAATGTTATTTATAATTAAAGCTTTTGATTGTTATTTATAATTAAAACTTTTTAATGTTATTTATTATTAAAACTTTTGAATGCTACACCTAACAACCACTAAAGTGAAATCATTATACACTTGTACAATTATATTCAATATTTCTGTAATATCAATAACGGTTAAAATGTATAGATACACGTATTCATTCGGGATCCGAATTCCGAACAAAGGGAGACAATCTAGTGAAACGCAATTCATATGATTAAACTGAATTGAATTACGTCCCTTAGCATGTTATTCAGTCGCTCACATTTCTATTTGTAATTTAGCTATGTACTTAACAATTGCAACCAATATAATTATGTTTAAATGTGATGAACAACCAGAGATGATATGAAAGAATTGTAAAATAATAGCGTATTTACATATCAATTTAATTATACGAGTGGTTTCATATACGAGTACATGTTACATGAATTTATGATGGTTTTTTTATATCGAGTTTTACACCCCTTTTCAACAGTCAGAGTCATAGGAGGCGGACTGTTCACCTAATCATCGCTGCTGGGAAGACCCAGTACTAGACTCCCATCTTCTGTAAGCAACTGCCTACTTTCTCACATAAAGATCGGTAGCTGGGCTCAAATCCACGACCCTCTATCAGTGAGAGGTCACAGTGATTTGAAGTCAACGACCTTAACCACTCGACCACGGAGGCGGGTCTATGAATTCATGACTAGTTCATTCTCATGTATGGAAAATAATTATAAGAAAATGTTGCTTTAAATCTTTAGACCTTTTTCTTTTCATCCCAGTACATAGAATTAATATAGTCCTTTGTTTTACATCCGGGTA
The DNA here is from genome assembly GCA_964023205.1 of Lutraria lutraria. Taxonomy (NCBI): domain Eukaryota; kingdom Metazoa; phylum Mollusca; class Bivalvia; order Venerida; family Mactridae; genus Lutraria; species Lutraria lutraria. The sequence continues at coordinate 18,738,443 of OZ026838.1, forward strand.
CATTGAATTAATCTTCTGGTCCTTTGATTTACATTCTGGTGCATGGAATTAATCTTCTAGTCCTTTGATTTACATTCTGGTGCATGGAATTAATCTTCTAGTCCTTTGATTTACATTATGGTGCATAGAATTAATCTTCTAGTCCTTTGGTTTACATCCTGGTACATTGAATTATTCTTCTAGTCCTTCGGTTTACATCCTGGTACATTGAATTAATCTTCTAGTCCTTCGGTTTACATCCTGGTACATTGAATTAATCTTCTAGTCCTTCGGTTTACATCCTGGTACATTGAATTATTCTTCTAGTCCTTCGGTTTACATCCTGGTACATTGAATTAATCTTCTAGTCCTTTGGTTTACATCCTGGTACATTGAATTATTCTTCTAGTCCTTCGGTTTACATCCTGGTACATTGAATTAATCTTCTAGTCCTTCGGTTTACATCCTGGTACATTGAATTAATCTTCTAGTCCTTCGGTTTACATCCTGGTACATTGAATTAATCTTCTAGTCCTTCGTTTTACATCCTGGTACATTGAATTATTCTTCTAGTCCTTCGGTTTACATCCTGGTACATTGAATTAATCTTCTAGTCCTTTGGTTTACATCCTGGTACATTGAATTATTCTTCTAGTCCTTCGGTTTACATCCTGGTACATTGAATTAATCTTCTAGTCCTTCGGTTTACATCCTGGTACATTGAATTAATCTTCTAGTCCTTTGGTTTACATCCTGGTACATTGAATTATTCTTCTAGTCCTTCGGTTTACATCCTGGTACATTGAATTAATCTTCTAGTCCTTCGGTTTACATCCTGGTACATTGAATTAATCTTCTAGACCTTTGGTTTACATCCTGGTACATTGAATTAATCTTCTAGACCTTTGGTTTACATCCTGGTACATTGAATTCTTCTTCTAGTCCTTCGGTTTACATTTCTATACTTTGAATGAGAGGGGTAGCTATATATGATTGGTGACCAATTAAGTCCTTCCATCCCATCTAAAGGTATTTGGGATTATTACTCCTATTTTTTTTTAAATTGCCAGACAGATTTTGGAAATGTTTAATATGATCTTTATAGGTTTCCGTGATAGATAAAGATTTACCGTGAGATTTTAAAAAAATAATGACATCCTTTGAGTGATTTTCTCTTTATGTTTGCATTCAAATATTAAAGAAAAAAAAACACGGATAATAGGGCAATACTGTTTTTGTTGTATTAACAAGTTTGTGTAGCATTAAGCAGATAGACCTATGTTAGGTAAGCGCATCACTAGAGACGTTATACATTAAATCACATTACACTCGTCACTATAGTATTTTTGTTTGAGTTTTACGAGTCATATGAGGCAGACAATTTATCTAACCATCGTTCCTAGGAAGATACGCAAGCAACTGACTACTTTCTCACAAAAAGAGTATTAGAGTTAGATAACTAAGTATTGAATTCAGTAAATCAATTCATCTTCTTGTCTCGCTTGAATAACACAGACAGAAGGAGTATACTTCAAGCGACAAATGTTTAGCATTTTTGTTGAGATTATCTGACGAAACGTATAAGTCATGACGTCATCGTTGATAATACGGCTAGCTTCTATACCTGGGATCAATTATGCCGTTCAAGCCGGAAAAGTCGCCAAATTAATGACATTGGCCTCGTTTCATCAATTATTCTTATCTTACGAAAGACTCATACATAAGAAGACATTTACGACAGAAGTGCCTAACCCGTTTTATCAACAATTCTTATCTAAAGGTGTAAAGACCGCGACACAATTTACACGCGTACGGGTAAAGTGTATTCACCGGCCTGGCCTTAAGTAAATAAGAAAAATGCTATTAATTCAGATTACCCCCGGATAATAATTTGAAAATTCATAATAAAAGAGAGCTTCCACACGAATAAGGAGATTACAATTTCAAACACATAAATGCATACATGTATTACAGTTATATGAGACTAAACACGTGGTCCTAATGATGAAATCATACGACGAAATCAAATGATGTCATATACTCCTTCATTATGGAATCCTATGAGCGTTATTGCGCAAATACCAATGCAATCTTGAATAAAAAAATAGATAAAAACAATTAACTATTGTTGTTTTTTTGAACTCAAGTAAGTGTGGGATTGCACAGGTCATGTCTTGTACTTTTCGTTAATATATATTTGAATAAAGGCGCGTACTCTCCATATCCCTAATAGGTTTCCATAGCTTCATATAATTATTGCGTATATTCAGTTTAGAAATACAGGAATTATATGTCAATAAACCATGTTGACTGTGAATAATTTAGTATGAATTATAACCTGAAAACGTTTTCGCCACAAATAATCAACATAGGGAGGGGGGATTATTAAAACGGGGGAGGGAGTTTGAAAACGTTTTAATGTTACCGGGGCCGGTACCTGAAAAAGGGGGAGCTTGAAAACGTTACACCGGCGTGTGATAACAGCAAAATAAAGTTTCAAAAAAAAAATATTTCACCATCTTCACCATATATATCTATTATAGAGTAAAGGTATAGAACTCCTGGGCCCCAGAATTAACACCGGTCATGTTCATCAAGGTCCTGTTGTAACAATTCTGAACCGATTCTCAAAAGCCTTATTCGACGTAAAAATAATTTTTCTTTAACCACCATCCACTCTTATATCCATACATTGCTCTGAACTGGAGCAACAAGCCTTTCAGCTTACAAAAAGTACTAATTTTTTTTTTGAAACTTTATTTTGCTGTTATCACACGCCGGTAGCCTGTGATTGATTCTATAAATTAATATATCATATCATATAGTATATTTTTTTATTTCTCAACCGAGTTGAAAATTGAATGTTGTAAATTATAATAGAATTAAAGATGAAGTTGTTAGCTTTCAGAAAATGTAAACTAACTATTTGATATATCTTACCTGAAAATGTGTTTTTGAACAATGTGGACATTGGCTCATAACAAAATACAGCATGACAAATGTGTTTTGAATCGCTCAAACATGCACATAAAATTAGTTTTTTTTCGCACGCCTATGTAACTATGTAGGACAACCCAACCGCACCTTTTATCATTCATGCTGGTCAGATCAAATTATAATCGTTTGAGCAATAAGATTTCACAGTGAGAATCGGAGAAGAACAATTAATATATACGAAAACTCGACCTCTAAATGCATTTTAATATTTATTAGCTTTATCTTTTAATTTTTATCATGAAGAATATGCTCATGGCAATTAAACGCAAATACGATCGGTTAAAGATAAGTGCTAAATCGGTTTCTTTTGAAGAGAAAAATGTGTTCACGGTCTTAAAATAAGTCTTAAAAATATCATATTGTCTACAAGTTATAACATCAGCGATACGCACATATGCACGTGCGTAACATTAATTTGAAAAAGTGAACAATACAAATATACCATATATGTCGAAAGCTAATAATTATTATGTCTAATAATCGTTAATCACGGTGTTTTGAAATAAAATGCATGATTCAAATAAATGACGATTAACAGTGCCTCTAATCCCTGCAAATACACCTGAAAGTTGAGATTGGAGATAAGACACTTCTTACTTAAAAAGTGGCATAAGATGTCTGATGAAACGGGGCCATTGTCTACTGGTTGGAAGTTTAACAAAATAAACAAATATAAGAGGACTTGATCAGAAAGTTCTACAGTGGTGAAATTCACCCCCATTTAATGTGAAGAACATAAAATAAACACCCGTCATGGTTTGTAATCCTAAAAACATTTTATCGAAAGCTATCCAAATAAATCTTAAAATCAAGGTTCACATTCGGAATAGCAGTGTTTACATGTTATAACAAGTCGTAAGATACGATGAAGATTAAAATAATGACATTTGCGATGATATTATCTGTCGGTTAATTCACCAATCATATTTTTGGCAGTTTTTTGGGGGGGATTTCATGCTTTCGTGGGGTAAATAGTATCCTCTACACCATCATGAATATAAATGAATTATGACAGCGCCCGGGGGGCAGGGCATGGATACATCCTCAGTAACACAAATATAAATTGGTTAATTTCTATCATTATTGATAACGCAGAATTTGATCTTCGCAGAGTATGATACGAACACCTTTAGCAAATTTAGACCCATAATTAAAAGAGAGAAATCCTATGATAAAGGTACCAGTCTATACATTTATCTGTTGGTCAGAAAGGTACCAGTTTTGCATTTATTTGTTTACCAGAAATGTCTGGGTATACACTTAAAAGAAAAAATGTTTTTTTGCCACAAGATGATATTTTATTCATTGACGTATAGTAACAATAAACCAATGCCTACAATGATGAATTACCCAGTAAGATCCAGCACTTCGTAGTATTTCATGTCTTACAAGAAACATATGACAGCAATTCCAGCCTACCTGAAATATATTGTTTACATTGCTTTGATGTTTATGCATATATCATAAAAAATACATTTCTATTCTTGAGATATTACATTGATACAAAAAAAAATGCGAACATGCAAAAAGCATTGCTGCTATGATTTTTTAGCACGAATATAAGTTTGTGTAATTTATCTGATGTAATTTTTGTGCCACAAGTAGTAAAATAATACATTTTTACACACATAGGGCAAATTCAGTAGATTTTTTTAGGAATCCCATGCAGTGGCTGAATATTTATGGTCTCTGACTTGTAATCACTAGTCCCTCACCGCTGTAAGTTCAATCCAGGACCAATACCACATGCGAGAAAGCTGTCCAGTTATAGATTACGGTCGTAGGATTTACACAGGTGTACCCCGGGGTCTTCATTGACAGTTTAAGCTGGAAAAGTAGCGCAATGGCCCTATCTGCTGATGTGTTGTTAGACTCCAATGAAAATAAAATCGTGTAAAATTGAAATTTGAAACCAGTCAATGGCGTCATATTTATGGAGCTTTGTTAATGAAGTGCATATAGGGTATATATATAGGCATTCACTAAATTTGAAAAACCGAAATATCTGGTGTCTATTTTTCAATATCAAAGTAAACATTTCTATTATAATAATAAAATCAAATATGCATTGTTGGAGAGCAAATATATCCAGCCAATAGAAACACGCCACCTAGACAAGAATAAATCAATGACAGGAATTCTCCAATCTTCAAATATTTGATATCCAATTTTTAGCGATCTTGTTTTATTTGAAAAGGGTTTGAATGAAAACTGTATTATCATGCGTGTAATGTTTTACATTATAATGTTTTACCAAATGTATAGATAAAAAAACGTACAGTAATTAGATGGTACGTATTTCATTTCGGTATGGTTCTAATTTCCTAAAAAAGTTCAATGTCACTATGATATACAAGCCCGAATACTTTGGAAGTCATTCTAATACAGTCAATCTCTCTTGGTTTAAAAGTAATTGGTTTTATGTTTATTGCGACTGATATCTCGATCTCAATTTACGGATCAAAAATAGATCAGGGTCTAAAAAGGGGTCCTTGTCGCAGCTCTGCCCATGAACATATTTCATTTTCACTTGTTAACTTGGCTTTGACACACTTTATTTTGTAGATACTTCCAAACCAGTGTTAGCAGCTACCTCCGAATAAAGGTCACCCGGTGAATAAAGGCCATTCTTTTCAAAAACCGTTAATGATTTAGAACAATTTCACCTCCGAATAAAGTTCACCTGTCCACAAAGTTCACATTATGCCTTTCCCAAGATTGACCTTTATTCACCGGTTCGACTGTATATACAATAGTGTATATCAAGTTAACCAACATTTATTAAGTTGTATGATCATACCAACAATTATCCTTCAATAGGAAGAATTAAAAACGATAAAATGCGCTCCCAGTTCTTTTTAGCAAGCTGCAGTCAACTTCGTGAAAATCACCAGTGACTGGCACGGACAAAAACACGATAAGCACAGGAACCCAGAGGCACCGCCTTTGAATAAACTTCGGTCCAAAACTCTCAAACACCAAACACCACGCACCACGTGTCGGAGTCAGACATCAAAGGTGGTAATATAGTTAGTGTAAAATAGGTATGACAACTCAACACTTGTGATTTAGTTGTTTTATATATTCAGGATGACTTAGTTTCGAACATTTTTTTATATATTTCAAAAACAAAAACGTTGGCTGGTACATGGGTATGTTTATTCAGAAGCATGATTCAATATGGCGCGTATCAGTTTGTGTAAGCATCCTGTATATTAACATTTTGTTTGGCTTCTATTTTCCTGTAAGTCCTGTAAGATTTGGTAGAGTTTTTTGCAAGTTGGCTTTCTGTACTAGCTCTATTGATATGTGCTTTGTTTTAGCGGAAAATATTCTGTGATACAACTATTTATATGACAGTTCTATGAATATATACAATGTACCATGTCTCGTAATTATACTAGGATATACATTCAAACTTGTGTAAGCGGCCACCTCCGAATAAGGTTACCCTGTAAATAATGGTCATTCTTAAAAAACCGTCATTGATCATTAAGTTCGAATAAAATGACATCTGAATAAAGGTCACCTGTCAAATAAGGCCACATTTTCCCCCGTGGGTGACCTATGTTCGCTAGTTTGACTATAGTTGTTAAGCACTTTATTTTGTGTTCATCCCATTTTTTTTATTTTATCATTTAAATAATGTTAATCCGTTCGTCAATATTTGAGAGACCTTCTACTTTAAAGCCGTGGCATACATTTATAGTGGAGATATTAAATAATGGATGGTGTTTTGAGGCGGTTAAGGTCTGTAGTTGAAAGATGTTTCAGTATAATCATAATACTGATTCTTATTCGACGATGTAAAAAAATGAAATTATTCAAAGTTTGGCAGCGAAAAAACTGTGCTGCTGTTCGGTCTCGTCTTTAGAGGGTCCAGTCCCTATCTACAAGTTAAATTGTGGAGGTGATCTTTGTTGGTCGGTTTATCATATTTTATTTAAATCAGAAGATGACTAGGTTATACTAATTCAAGTAACAGAATCATCCCGGACATAGTAGGCTTAGACGTCCTTTTTACGAGTGGAATTTCTGTTGTTACCACTTAAGTGTCCTGTTGGTTATGTCAGAGATTATAGCATCATTTACAATGGCTCGTGAATATCGCTTAGAAGTTTTTGTCTGAAAAGTGTGTTCTCTAAAGTATGTTAAACGTTTCGTCCCCGGTCGATAAAGCAAATAAATGCTTCTTATGTTGATTCTGACTTCTAAATATGACTGAATAGCCATTGTTCATTATGTTAGTACTAATTGTTGTATTGTAGATCGCACAAATACGAAAGGAAATGTTTAAAAGCGCTTTTGTATTATGAGAATGGAGAATAAATATGTATTAACGCTGAATAAATAAAACCCATCGCCGCTTTCTGCTTTGTCTCAACAAGTCACCAACAACGTAGATGGCGGTCGAAATCCCGTCCATTCTCGCGAGATTTCAGTCCTTTATAATTGTCAGTAAAATGACATTTGAAATATTTAGACATAATTATCGAATCTACCCGCGAATATACAACGTATAAAAGAACCGGTGTCTGGTTTCTTCCTTTTCAAATCGTCATTTGAATGAAGGTGATGAATTATTATATACAACCATTAAATCCGAAGTATGTGAAGACAAACCTTTAGATTCTTAATGTACTTTATTAATACAACATGAAAATAGACATGTTAACACTACAATGTGAAGCATGAATACTTCAAAAAGATGTCATACTCGTATCTTTAACATAAGAGGAACTTTAAAACGAAAGAACGTATCTCCACGGAGCGAAGAATATGGACATGCTTGAGGTAAAACTTTAGAAAAAAATTATTACTTTTATATTATCTGTATTTATCATCTTCTGAACTGTTTATTTGAATATTTCAAATGCAAACTGTATGTAATAATTATTGTGCGTTCATGTTCTAGGTAACATAAGCACGAATCAATGTCACTTTTGAATTATTTTGTACTTTTTTATCTAACGTAAATGTTTTTGATATTCAGCTTTATATACTAAACACATACAGTACAACTTCTACAAAGAAACGCCCTTTGGGGGTTGCAAAATTATGTTGTTGTTGAGAGGTTGTTGCTCTAGATGGGTTAAATTAATAGTTAAATCGTGCAGTGGGAAAAATTATGCTGCAGTTAAAGGGAGGTTGTTGCTCAAGAGAGGGCCGCTCTAGAGAGGTTTCACTGTATATAATAAGTTGGCTAATTGTATGGCAAAGTCAAAATAAAATGTAGCTCATTTAGAGCAAACTACCGTTAATTAAATAGCAATTAATGGCGTCACGCATAATTTGGCGGTAAATATTTTCTTCTCTTTTTTCGATACTAAAGTAGATCTATCAGTAGAAATTTTAAAAAGACAACTTTAATTATATGATATTTAGTTTATAATTGGCCATTCAAATGTTTCTTCAAAAAGCATTGAAGGTCAAACTGCTCGCTTCTTCGTTTATTTCGCATACATGAGTGTATATATAGTTTTAACGTTTTGTGTCCAATATTTTATGGTAATTTGTGTTATAATAATAGACTACAATTCTAAACGACCAAATTCATTATAATAACAACCTATGCACACTTTACATTCTATAAAAGAAGCCTATTTTCAAATAATTACCTTGTTTATGTATCAGCTCAGACTATTATATAAAGGTACTTAATTCATGTGGGAAATTTACAGATTTATGCTTTAAAGATTTTCAGTGTGTGGTGATTTTAGAACAAATATTTCAGTCAAAACTTTGCTGAGCATAATGGCAGACTAATATCCGTCTCCTTTATTCATTTATTTAATATGTTAAGCAAAACGAACTGATTCATAATTCATGTAGTTTTGAAATCTAAAATGCGTGCAACACGACTTAAGTTAGTTGATCTTTGACGGAAAACGCCGGTCACATGAAGAGATCCATGTGTATTTGAAACTGAACTTAGAAGTAGAATTAGTTCGATTTGGAAAACTTTTTGTGATGCACTAATCTCTCAGGTCCCCGCAGACGGACGCACTGTCGACACCTCTAATTGGTCCTCTCGTTGACTCTCTTTCGCTCAGGACTTTAAGCTAATGATTTATATTGTAGAAGTATACGTAAACTGTCTTCACAACTAGGCTATATTTACATTGTACATGTTCTACTCAGTAACAGCTGTGTTTGATGTGATCATAAATTTGAAGACAATACGTAGATCAGAGTTGGGAATTTGATATTAATTTATGGGCCCAGTATGGGAGAACATCCTAGTGATAACATCTCTTGTTAGAATATAAATAGGGATGATAGGTAATCTAGTTGTTATACACTGGACTACTGAACGAAGGGTCGTCGGTTCGGCCTTCCAGTTGCTCAGGGTCCCCCATCCCAACTACCTAGCCAAGTACTGTGTTATGAAAAGAAAACATCGAAAACGGGTGAGTAGTGTATCGGTGCTTTACATCGCGCACGATAAAGAAACATGAAAAACTATTCCATATAAGAGTAGGGATATAAATGCCCGATTCTCCTATTCATTTCTCCCCCCCCCCCCCGCCTCTCTCTGTCTCTGTCTCTGTCTCTCTCTCTCTCTCTCTCTCTCTCTCTGGGGCGGCATAAAATGACCATTGCTGTCGAATGTGACGTTAAACAACAGATAAACAAGCTAACAGAATACAATGACTCGGTCAATATAGAGACAACTATGAGCAGTGGTGGATGTCATGAACAATTTATTTTCTATAATGTCTCAGAACATTCAACGTTCCACAAACTTTGCTTTCACTGTAATGCCAAAATAATATTGAGAGTCGATATCACTTGTTGAATATGTAAGAGAAACTGTGTAAGGACAAGTTTATTAAGAACACGCGTTTTAAGACAAAAAAGGAGCCGAAAATGAAAATCTGAATCCATTCTAAAATAATATTATACTGGTCATGTTTTCTTGATTTAAATATCATTCTTACCTTATAGTTGACCATAGCCATTATAAAGCAACCTCTCCAAAGCAACACTCTTTGGGAGTAACAAGATTATGTTGTTGTTGAAAGGTTGTTGCTCTAGAGAGGTTAAATTAATAGTTAAATCATGCAGTGAGAAAAACATGCTGCTGTTGAAGGGGGGTTGTTTCTCAAGAGAGGGTCACTCTGGAAAGGTTATACTGTAGTTAAATTATTAATACAATTTAGCAAACTATTAATCCTGATTCCATAATAGGAATATGCGTCATGTTGTGTCATGTAACCCAGGTCCATTCATTCACTTAAAGGATTCCGTCTGTGGTCTTTTGTACTATGACAGGAATTTTCGCACAGCTGTTAATTCAAAGTTGGTTATAAAAGAATTCTTTACTTTAAGCAATATTTGCTCAGTAAACATGATGGAAACATTAATTAAATTAAAGACATACTGAGCTTGTAATAAAACGTAATATCCTCTCAACATTTGAAACATTGTTTTCTGTGACATAGTCAATTATTGAAAAAGCAACAATTTGTGTAAACATGTAGCTTTTGCAATGACCCAACTGTTGTGTCACAGTCAGAATCTTTTTAAAACCAAGCTTCTCAAGAGCTATTTGCACTGCACATATCATGATGAAAATATTTATTAACGAATGACGTAGACAGATACTAAGGAAACATGTGATTGCTCGATGAATTAATGGTGAAGCAAGTTAAGTTTAAAAGATACTGAGGGAAGAATGAGAATTATACTCTGGCATGGTTCAGTGGTCCTATCCCGTTACTGAAACTTGATGAAAGAAACCACTTGTGTAATGATTCGGCTTTTGGGGCGAAGACATCAGCCACCATATTAACCAGTTTGGTACACAATCAAGTCCCAAGTTTTTCATATGATTTGTGTAAATATGTTATCCTTGAGCGTTCTGTTTGAACTGAGTCACGTGACAAAATGATTATCGTTTCGACATGAAGCAGTGATGATACCCCAATTCAAACATTCGTCCGGAAAAGTACAGGATCATGCGAGTACGCTTTTTTACCAATGCCCTCTCTACGCAAGGTATGTCAACAAAAACCTACAAGCAGGCATGTTATATTTACAGCAAGTATCAGTATTTGCTTATCGCAAACATAAGACACTTAAACAGAAAGACTGAAATGGAATACATATTGAAATCCCAACCATGTTTACCTGCGCTGCTTAGCAACAATACCAACAATGCTACGCGGAGCGCGTTAGAGCGTGATAGGGTTTTACGCAACGTGGCAATCTTCTCTGTCCTTGATTCCCGTTATACCTTTCAGCTAATTGATTAATCAAACAATGCAGCCAGGTACATGAACTCAAACATCAAGCAATCGATTACAAATTATAATATAATAAAGATTTAAGAAATGAAAGAATTGGAAAAGCATGCAATGCTGCAGAATTACGCCCGTCCATAATAAGTTTGAAAAATTGATCGCTTCTAGAGACCAGTGGTAGGATATCGTCACGGCCACCACGGCCTTTAATAGAATGTACGTATTTGCCAATCATTTTCTTGACAGACCAAATCGAACTTAACTTTATTGTTTGGAAATTTTACGCAATTCAACAATAACTGATATTTGACTGATGTCATGAAGCTATGGCATAATGCTAAACCACAGAAATACCATTGAAGCCGATTATAAATAAATTCTGTTCTTACTAAGTACAGTACAGCCCTCTCCAAAACATCGCCCTTTGTAAGTAGCAAAATTATGTTGTTGTTGAGAGGTTGTTGTTCTAGAGAGGTTAAATTTAATATCGTGAAGCGGTTAAGAACCATGTCGTTGTTGCAGGGTGGTTGTTGCTCAGGAGAGGGTCGCTCTGGAGAGGTTGTACTGTATATACTAAAACACTCACCCTCCGTGTCATGTTGATACACATCTGTGTTATACTTGGCACTCTGATCGATATAAATGATATGCTACCAAACAATATCAAGCAACAGAGAAAATGTTGCAAATTTGTTTTCATAACATTTTATTATTCATGATTTTACGCGTAATGGGTGTCAATTATCAGGTTTTTAATTCTATTCGTACAGGAAACGTGTTGTGTACTGTTACAGTACACGTGAAATCTGTAATAATGCTTCAATTACTGATGATAACGTCTCATTGTTCATTGAATTCTAATATTAAGTCTTTTTTAACAGTTATCCCGTTTATTTGTTTAGTCACTTAACTGGATGACTTCTTTAAGCGTTTTCCAAATGACTATCAGGACTTCTATGATCAACATGTGGAAGTTATTTATATGAGTACCATGTAACCAATTACAGTCGAACCTTCGAATAAAGTCCATCCTTGGGAAAGACACAATGTGCCCTTATTTGACAGATTGCCTATTAGGAGATCATTTAGTTCCATACATTGTATAAGCAACATTTTATTTGATGCTCTTAAAAGAAAGGAATTTATGCACATGCAGGGTGGCCTTTATTCGAGTGACCGCTAACACAGGTTGTACTGTCCTCTGATAATGTCACCCTCCTTTGGACACATCTTCATGAACAGAGTCAATTAGTCCAGTCGATATTAGATCAATTACATAGAGGTTATAACAGTTGAGAATAATCTCTAAGTTCAAATCTCATTTTCCTTCTTGAGGTATCTCAGTTGAAAGGATGTGTTCAGTGTTAAGAAATGAATTCGGATCAATTGCGCTGACAAGACAATGTCTGATTCATGTAATTCTTATGTGATCATGAATTACTTAGAAATATCATTGGACGAAACAGACAAAAGATTTGAGCTTGGAGCCTGATCTTAATTGTCTTTGTGTTATTGAATAACACGCGTTATTAACTGACTGAAACGATAATATAACTGTTGCTTATCTGGAAATAATACAAGTAATGCAAAAATAACAATTAGTGTAAAAAGCATCACTTTGTTATGGTTTAGAGTTTTAAAACGTTTTATGATGAATTTTCAAGAATTTCCTAAGTTGACTCTTGTATATGTATGACACTGGCACTGTGGCAAGTGAAAAATTTTCGCTTACTGTTGAATGTAAGTCTGCTAGGAGAACATGTACTTAGGTACATTAAGTGTGCTTCGTTTTATCATATTTATCGACAAATGAAGTATTTGTATAGCAAGTTCTAGTGATTGACACTCGTTCTCGAATTTCAAATACGAAAAAGATAAAACATTGCATATTGTTACACAGGAATGGTAAATAACGGGTGTAATAATTATATTCATGTGTACAAGCGTATGGTATTTCTAAACTCCTCTACATGAAAGCTCAAGTCATGAAATAGTACTCAAGTACAACAGACGTATTTGAAAAGTTGTAGAAATTGATTAATATACTGTAATCGGAGTCTCATGGTTTTCACCGGGACATCTGCTATTGTTTGGTATACAATATCATACGACTAGTTCATATTTTATAAAGAACCTTGTCAGATAATCGCGAATAAAATACAACTCTAGCTTGCTTATTCGCGTCTCTAACGATCGACCAACATAATGATAATTGACGTTATTTCGAAATTCTAAAAGCCGACAGATGAAATGAATGCTCTATTGATAGAGAAAAAAACGAGATGGCGTTGTTAGATATTTGTATAAACTAGTCTTTACACAATGCCGCCATTTGCGATTATTCCAGTCGCAATTATATTTTTAATATTTAATTCTTTTCATAAATGATTGTACATGTGAATACAAGCGGTTTGAATCCAGGGAGATAATTGACGTACTTCAGTATCGGAATCGAGTCGGAACATGTTCTGCTTTTTGCGACATTGAAAGGACCGATCTATGTGCTCGATTAAAAATTGGAAAATACTTTTAAAAAATCATTTTATGAAATGACATAGAAGCGATTATAATTGGCAAAATGTAAGTATATCTTACTTTATCAGATAAGTCTAAATAAATAAACTATTATCTGCAAAACATGGACTGTGATTTATTTATATCGAGGTATGACCGATTTCTGAAATTAACTATCACTAGCGAATCAAGTGTTAAGTAGCCAATTCATGTAATACGGAATCAAATTAGTGCATAATTGAAAACGAATGATTCTGACAGCATGGCGTCAACTTAACATACATATAGTAATATGTTTAAAAGATAATTTTAATTGTAAGAACGTACCAAAGGCATTTCATCGTAGAATTAATATAGGTTATGTTTTACACGGAATTGATTGTAATCTTCCTTACACAATAGTTGCATTTGTATAATACTAGTAAGTCATGTGTTCGCAGATATTCATGTTTTATCAAATAGGGCGCATCTTTTAGATCTTTTACTGGGTATATTTATCCAAATTAGAATATCATTTTATCTTAGTATAATTTTTCAGTGTAATGCATATAAAGTTGTTGGCAAATTTAAGAAATATCTTATATCAGGATTGTATCCTTTGTCTAAATAAGTTGCTCTCGCAGGCTACAATATAGCTTTGTTATGTCTGTACTATGTAAATGAAGCGGTATTATTGATGCGATGTATCATTTGTTTGCTTTTTTACTTAATTGACTTAAATAAACAATCATTTGTATTACATGATATGTGATAATGCCGCATGATACGAAACAACATGTAGCTTTGTTCTCAGACAAGTGTTCAGTAATACCTTTTTTGTATTACTCTTATAAAAGATTATAGCAATAGATGAACTAACTTTAGTCCTATGTTCCATGGAATGACTCTAAAAGTTATCATGTTAATAAAATACATCGATTTATGTTAATTATAGTAATGTTGTATATGTAATATTTACACAGTAATGAGGTAATGAGAGTCTTTTGCAAAGTCTTGTTAGAATTTAGTAAATATTTCATAAAATATGGTTGGCAGAGATCAATACATGTACCACACTAAAGTTGCATTTGAGTGAAATGTGGTGAACTGTTGTTCTATGTGGTTTATTTTGTTTACACGTACATTTCAATCTCTCCAGAGCGGCCCTCTATAGAGCAACAACCTACCTTAAACAAGTCCCACAGCACAATTTAACTATTAATTTAACCTCTCTAGAGCAACAACCCTGAACTATCGGATGTCAGTGTCGTGATTCGAACCCACGACCTTTCGGTTGGTAGTCCTGTGCGTTATCGCTAGAGCACCGATCCACCACCAATATTCTATTCAGTAGAATATGGCTACCTTGGTTGTTCATCAACATAAATTTTCGGGCTTCTGAGCTTTTTTTACATTTTGCAAATATAAATATGGAGTCGTACAAGGCCTGTCGTCATGTGTTGACAACTACACATTTAAGAATAATTTTAAAAAACAGCCTCTTATTTTAATCATGATCATTTATCGTCTATTTTCGATTTTTTATTCATTAAGTCACTTGGATAAACTCTATTATGAATTGTTTGTGTTATAGAGCTGTACAATTTCGCAGCCTTCCCTTCGATTTTATATAAGACGGGGTATACATGAAAATTTAAAACTTGTTAAAAAAGGCTGAATTAGCAGTGTGATTTCAAGATCTGATTTAATTCGATGTTTCAAACACATGATAGAGAATAAACCCTATAGTTATGATAAAGGAGACTGATCCGGGAGTGTAACTCTAAATTCATATTTGAGAAAGGAAATGCATATGTTGTCGATGGAATTATCGTCATTGACAAATATTTACCATCGATTGGAATATTATACTACAGAATTTACAAGCAATATGGGTTATATATAGTCTTTTCCTATATCAAATTGAAGGGATTCGATGTACAGCTGACACCGTTGCAGTATCAATTACCCGTGCGCAGAGTGCTTCACCCGATATGCCCGTGTGACGCGATAGTACAAATTTAATATTCCTAATTTCATCATAGAAAACTGAATACATCAAATATAACAGTCAGCATTAAACCATTGAAAATTAAGTGTCTCCACCCCTACTTTGTCTGTGTAATAATTGTATTAATGTCATGACACTGGGTAAAATATAGCTTGAAATTCGATCCTACGCTAAGTTTTTATCATAGATATACAAAAACATGGGGATAGTAAGGTATAAGTCGCTGGGATATGAAGCGTCTTCTAAAACATTCTCATTCGCTTAACTAATGGATTATCAACATGAATATAATGTTTGTTTTGTAGAAAAATGAGAGTTGGTCAATATTTGGCGTTATTTCCCTCTCGGCTAATTGACCCGGGTTCTGCATACACGCCACTTCAACACTCCGGTTTATAAAGCGATAGTGTAAAGCTTTAAGGATTTAGATTTACCATGATTTTGACACTTACCGTTGAAAATTTGGAAATAGAACACGTGGGTGGATCCGATTGCGTACGTTATTCGCATTCAATTTAACAAAGTACCGAATACATGTACATGTGTATATATCGAAATAAAAGATTGGACGAATGTATGGATGCTATTGTGCAAAGATTCAACAAGAAAAATGTTCTTTCATGTGATTTCAATGATTTATTTCTATGTTCTAGATCTAACGTACCCTGAATAAGGTAAGTCACAGATAATGACGTAAGCTTAAGTTAAATATGATTCATATTACTTAATAACATAACACGTAATTTATTCATGTGTTTTATTTTAAAAGGAACAAGAAGTTCCGATGTGTTCGAACAGGACTAACTGTATAATGTGCTATTTTCCAGTAAGTTCTTTCTATAAGTTGATTGAATTTTATAAGTGATTTTGATAATATATGCTTTATAAAATATTTTTCACGTGATTTAACAAAATGTCTTCAGTACTTAAATTAACTGTACTACCTTTTAACATAATAATGTGTTATTTTACAATGCGTGCTCTTCAGAGCGTGAGCTTTATAAAGGAGTTTATTCACAAACACGCATGTATATATGTTACGGGTGTATTTTATGTAGTTTGATCATACTAACTATCTATGAACTACTGTAGTTTAAAATTCCTAAATCGTGCTTATAAAACATCATTTAATTTCTATCAGAGATTCCTATGATTAAGACTACGGTTGCGACGTCATTCCCGATCTATATTTTGCTTAATATATATCTTTTCGTTCCTGTATGACTCTTTTCGGATTTATCGATACTGGTAATAGATAGTGCACGAATTATACGTGCATTATCTTTGGGTTATAGTCATGCGAGGTTAACTTGTCTAGAAGGGGACTACTACTATTTCATTAACTTGATTTCAGTTCGGATTGACAAAAATATCGTTAATAACTCCCAAGTTTTCTTTTCTCTTCGACTTGAAATTGCATGATTCGTCAGTCGGCTTATTTAATGTACATTGTACATTATAGAGTGGCTACATAAATGTCAACATGGGCCAATAATTTCATGACTGCATCGCGGCTTTCTAAGAATAATGTATTCGAGGTAAATACAATCCTAGTGTAGTGTTTAATCGACTATTATCATCTTTATAATAAGAATATGCTTTACTGATCCTCAAAAATTTTAATAAGATTCGAACTTTAACTTTTCTTATTGCGTCTTATAATAAGATTCCGAATCGCGTAAAGTCCGTTTTAAAGTTAAATTTCGTGCGGGTAGAGGTAATTTTTATATCGATTCGCCTACTAGTAACTTTTGTATTCCGACCACTTATATGAATCGATGTAGTTTGACAGACGGGAAACTCTATATTTGTTGTATTGAGAAATTGCAAGCTGCAATTATACAAGTAGCCTTCGAACAAGTTCAAATTTTAAGTAATCAATTATTAACAAGAGTTCTATATGTGTATAGGTCCGCCTCTTTAGAATTTTTGACGAGTGCTTTCATTAAGTTATCGACCAAAAAATATTCGATTCTACCTTTTTGTATTCTTTTGTGTTCCGAATTGATTCAATAGCGTTGCTAAGGTCGCTTATGAAATTTGAGACTTCACATTTTACTCGATGACTGAATGTTAATTGGCTAAACCTATTCGTATAACTGGGACAAATCGCTAAATGCGTGGAAGTTCGGTGCTTGTACAGTTTGAATGATAATTATAAATTTTAAAGTATATTTCTCAATTTGAACATATTTAGACTTGTGTATTTGCCGTTTATATTATTGTCACCGCACGAATATTTAATAGAACACACATACGCGAACTTCATTATGGAAAGAATTTATTTTATTCGAAAATATCAGCAAATAATTATCCGTCTGAGTATGTGACGGTAAATAAAAGATAGAAAAGTTTTTATTCAATTAACGGGGTTTTTTTGGGGGGTGGGGGGTAATATGCTCCTCAAATAAGCAATACAAACGTTTTGCAACATTTAGGTTACATTGGTATGAATTAAGATGGTGCAACAAAAGACGATATTTTATGGTAAATTTAAAACAAGTACGTATATGTAGAACGGAACCGCGGACTGTTGGTTAGCGGGTGGTCTTGGAAAGCGTTTGGATGGAAAATCTACACGACGAGATGGCAACGTGACAATACGGTTGGTGGAGAGGACAAATGGCTAACATAGCTATAGTGTTGTATTTATACTGTATACGGCTATACTATGGTGGACTTATAATTTTATATGGATTCAGAGACTACTGGATAACAACGTTAGGGAATTGAAGTACGTCCAGGAGGCGCATGGCGATTTGGAGACAGTTCGGGTGAGTAACGGTAATACTGGAAAAGTGCATAGCAGATACCCGAACAGATGCATGAAAATACATGTACTTGCTCAGAAAACGACAAGGATACTAGTACTTGAAATCAACTGAAATAAATTTTTTGGATGGAAAGACGAATGCTCTTGGAATTTGGAAAAAATGGAAGGAGGTTGCTGATGCAATCATGTTCATAAGGGGACGGATATCAGAAAGTGAGACACGATTAGGCAAGATGTTGGCATAGCTGAAAATACTGAGGTATCAGCTTTGTCACATGATGCCATGTTTGGTCTCACGAAGTCATCTAAGTAACTGAGGAACGCTGAAAAACAATCATGGGCTGCATTGGAGGGATATTAATATTGAATGGTACATTATTCTTCGACTCAAACTATTGGGAATACGTTAGAAAAGTCGGAGGGAAAAGTAATGGAGTAAACAATGTTGAAAACATAATATATGACACATGCAGGTATAGTGTAAGTGTAAAATTATTGTTTGATAATATTTACATGAAATATGGTTAAAATTTAAAAATTGACTATTGCGTCTGTGAT
Organism: Lutraria lutraria; assembly: GCA_964023205.1. Classification (NCBI taxonomy): domain Eukaryota; kingdom Metazoa; phylum Mollusca; class Bivalvia; order Venerida; family Mactridae; genus Lutraria; species Lutraria lutraria. The sequence goes on from OZ026838.1 coordinate 18,757,500, forward strand.
CATACTCGAGCTGAGTCAGGTAAAAGCTCAGGAGGCTCATAGTGTACAGAATATTGAATTTTAAATAAATTGTATTTATTTAGTTGGGCTTATATATATAGGCCTACGGCGGTCGATTCATTGATGACCAGTTTTCTTGGACGGTATTCGAACCAGTACAAACTTAACCCGGAGTGCAGGGTAACAAATCAGGAGCACTATCCACTGATCCACTGCACGAATAAGTTGTAAATGCAAAATTATTGTCTGCACAAATTTTAATTCTAATTGTCGTAGGATGAGTTAAGCCATCTGTGTCATCATTATCATGGTGTCCATGACATGAATGTATACGCCATGTCGACTGTACAGTACTACATGCAAGTTACACATTGTATGAATAAAGCAGTAGAGAGGAAAATCGAACCGATTGTGTATTTAATTACTTAGTGCGTAATGAATAGGTATCAAATTTCCAGCCTGATGGCGGAAAACATGAGAAGAATACATGTTACAGTGGTGGATCCTGGTATCGTGGGTTACGGTATTCTATACCGTCGTCATTTTTATAAATACAATGAATCATTAAAATGTACTTTCATTGGATTTCTCTAAAGCTAAATCAACACACTATATACAGTTTGTATACGAGTTTTGAGCCAAATCTAAGCATTGTGTATTTGAAATGTACATTGATTTTATAATATTCCAAGTTACTGTTACCGGACAATTGATTTCACAGACACATGTATATCATATGAATTGGTTATAAAAGAATATAATCAGTAAGTAAATATGAGCAAGTCGGAGAATGCATTAATTAATCAGAACAAAATGACCTCCAAATAAAGGCCACCTGTCAATAAAGACCACATTGTGTCTTTCCCAAGGATGGCCTTTATTCACAAGTTTGTCTGTATACTTTATATGTGTACAAAACAAAGGAGAATGACTGTCACAGAAAGTCCAGAATTACTTATTAGTTTAAACATATTTATTATTGTCAGGTAGTTGTAGTTAATACAACTGCCCGTTTTCTTAAACTTATATTAACCACTGTCAATGACTGCATGCTGGATTCTGACCAGTGCTCAGGCCCAAAGAAGGTTCTGGTCAAATCCCGCTAATGATGTGATTCGAACCTGCAGCCTCCGGGTCAGGAGTCCGACGCTCGACCACAACACCATTGCTTCTCCCTGAATTACTGATCAGTTCACACTGTGGTATTTGTTCCCATTAGAACTCACTTGTGATATACTCAAAACATTGATACAGGAGCCCTTATAAAACCTGAATTATAAATTAGATTTTTTTCTGATACCAGTGTTCACAAGTAGGACTGTACCGGTAATATGGGTGGACTCTATAAAGGTCCTTTATCTGACTGATCACATGGTTAATTAGATCAGCATTTCAGGCCATTTTTGACATACTAACACAGAAACACTCATTGAACAACACTTAAGAATATTTCTGAGACCAAGAAAATGAAGATTCTTTTGTATAATCAAACAATGAATTACATTCAGTGTAATACATGTATAAATATCAACACAATTAAATCTAATATAACAAGAACAAATAAGGGGTATTCTATCATTTAATGGCTTTCATACATTTAATTTTATACATACATGTACATAAGAAGCAAACATTAACAATGATCAAGAAAACAAAGTATTTAAAGTTTTTTTACATTTAACCAAACCAATGAATGATTGAAAATATGCACTTTGCACAAACAACATGGCCCAGTGTGAGGTCTGAATAGGATACCAAGCTATATTTCCCATATAGCAACAAGAATACAAGGGAGATAACCCACTAGCCTAATCCTGAAGTATAATTATTTTGACAACTGCATGAAGATATTAACTGAAGAATTCCTGCTCAATTTGTTTGAAATTCATTTCACAAAAATTTTATCAACTATGTCAACCAAGCTGTTTGTGAGTGATTCAGTCAGTAAACCTGTATAAACAATCTTAGCTTTAGTTCTGTAAATCATGAACAAATCTTGATGACATAAAACTGGCTGGTTTCTCATCTGATTGGTACATAAAATGCTCAGATCATCTCACTTGTAACTAGCGACAGGAATCTGACTTGTGTATAAATTCCAATATTCAATCACTCTAGCAACATAGAAACATTGTGTCCTCTTGTAATATCATCATGGTTGTAAACAATGGTATCACATTTGGTATTCAAACATGCTCATGAGAAATGGAAACCTTCAGAATTGAAACAATTCAACAACCTGGAAGATAGAAAACAACAAGTTTCAATGAATTTATGAGATAAAACTGAAAGCTCACAAAAGAAAATCAGAAATAAAGAAATAGAATTCTATGCTTGTGTTATGGGCTTGGCAATATAGTATGCATGTTGTATTTGGTATATGTACAGTATATCAGTGAGTTCCTGTGGGCGACTGGTCAAGGTTGACCTGCCTCGGTTGTCGGGTGCTTTAGGTCGCTGACTTCGAATCATTGTAACCTCTCATTGATTGTGGGTCATGGATTTGAGCCCCACTACCAACCGTGTCTCTTTATGTGAGAAAGTAGGCATTTGCTTACAGAGGATGGCAGTCTAGTACTAGTTCTTCCCAGGATTGATGTTTAGATGAACTCTTATGATTCTGACTGTCGAAAAGGGGCGTAAAACACAAACAAACAAACAGTACATAATTTGCTGTACATACAGTATATAAGTGTACATTGTCTGATCTACTTGATGTATTCAACATGTAACAAAGTAGACTTCCATACTAAGGTAAAGTATATTATTTCACCTTGAAAGATCTATTCTATTTAAAGTGAATTGACTGTATTTTATTGATTAAAAATAAAATTACTCAGGTAATCAGATTTGACAAATTACAGAATATACAAGTAAGGTCATCCCCGCAGTTAAACCTCCGAGTCATTCAAAATTCCACTGACCCCAAATATATTCCTAAAACACAATGCCCCCTCATGACCTTAACCTTTGACCTACTGACCTGAAAATGCACAGGTCCTGTTCAGATATCCATGAGGAACCAACACATGTACTTTGATAATTGCAGATGGAAGCCTTTTGATTTTATAGGCAAAGTTAAATCTTTGTACAAACAGACGAACCGGCAACAAACAATATGCCCCACATATATCGACACTGGGGCATAAAACAAAACACTGTTATCAATAAACACACATTCCTCCCTCCCTGATGGAATCTTAACTTAACAGCCTACGGACAGACCTCATTTGATGCCGGCGCATAAAAATTACACCTACATACTCACTGTTAAAAGTCTGGGTGGCAAAACTCAAAACCAACATTATTTTAAAGTATGACCTTATTCATGTATGATTACAAACACGCACCACAATAATCATGCAAAAGTATTGCAGTAAACTATAACAATTACATAGCTAAATCCGCCATCTTTATCACAACTTCAACATATCAAAATTCATAAATATGGAATGTAAAGAATATGAAACTGTATCTATATCATGGACTGAATAATGAAAACTAGAGTTTTGTCACAGAAGTGACTAATACCCCGCAACCACTTTGACACCAAGAATGCCATCGTATACAATATGGCTAAGTTCAAGGGCACATAACTCTGGAATGTGTTGATCACTGGGCATGGAAATTGTGTCTTGCACATCTACACTTCATGGTGATGACATATTTCAAATTTCATTGCAATTGCTTATAGAATATGGAAGAAGTTCGCTCCACAAACTTGTGAAATAATATGCGGACAGACCAACTTACCAACCGACAAATGACTGACAGTGTAGAGTGACAGAGTGACTCCAATATACCCCCTCTCAAACTTTGTTTGCAAGGGTGTAACAATTATGATAAACACATAAGTATGTATTAATACCCCAAGAAATCATCGATGTCCATTGTTCGTGCTCGCTTCAATTCATAACCACTTTTATCTAACATGTCTATAACTTTAGTTTTCACATCAAAGTCTGGTGGCACTGGCTGAAAAATAGCATAAAAATAATATCAAAAATATGTAAAAAATGCGTAATATATAAAAACAAGAGGTGTGAAACACGGATGCCCTCTGAAGGCCAACTGAATAGTAAAACCTTGACCTTTGACCTATTGAACTTAAAACCAATAAGATTCATCTACATGCAATGACCAACTCCGAACCAAGCTTGAGGAGTTAGGCCAAATCGTTCTCCAGTTATTGGTCGGACAAGGGTTGGTTACAGACAGATCGACCGACATGAACAAAGCAATATACCCATTTTCCAAAAGGGGGCGTAACAATATAAAAAGATGAAATGTCAATTTTCAGTACATTGATTTGGTTTAATGCTTTTGAAAAAAAAAATCCTGACTCAGAAATGCCAGATTGGAATCGTCCAAGATCTGTGTACAATAGAAAATAAATGCCTGCAATTGAAGAATTAACCTTGGTATACAGTTACCGCTTTATCTCTGATCCTTGTATGTGGCTCTATTAATCATTACTTGAATGAAAAATCATGTTTAATTGATCTATGTGCAGCACAATGGAGAGAGTATCTCACTTAACAATTATTTTCTATTACTACAATTAGCCAATCTTTTATTCAATAGCAAACACAAAGTAATCAGAAAGCTTATTTCAAATACCTAAACATGATAACTTATTTACAATGTATTGCATAATTTTAATATTGATTTTTCTTTCTAAACATCTAAACTATTTTTTTTAACGAAACAATAATACAACTATCTGGTTTACTGATCAGCTGAAAGCAGACTGTTTTAATGCATTATTCATGCTTTCAGGGTCTTAAAATAAATCTTGTATGCTTACTATATTTTTCAATGAACAATGAACTCTATAATTCTTCTCCAATAATTCAAGCACCTTAGTAAATCTGAAAAAAGAGAAGAACAATTATATAATAACTCTAAAGCAGAGATCATGCTCTTTTCAATTTATTTAATATTCTTTTGTATGTTTTTTCTGGTAATTCTTTTGTCTTATCTTCTCAAATAATAACTCTGATTCTGAAGTGTTTTATGTAACTTTACCTCATTCATGTGATTATTCTAAAAAATGTGCTCATAATAGTTTTCTAATTGTTAAAATATTCCCTTAAGAGCATACTGCTGTTCAAATAATTCTTACTTGGGCCACAAGGGAAACGACTCCACATTGATCACTTTGTATTTAGACGTAGAAATATTACCTTCCATTTATAAACTAAGACCAAACTTAATTCACAGTGATTTTTTTGCCTAATTGGGAAAGGTACCAGACATATTGGGAAAAAATTGCAGCATTTTGACCAAAATTGGAAATCTTTAAAAATAAATTGGGAATTCTTAAAAACAATGACATTTCTATTATCAACTGCTCCTCTTTGGTTTTTATTTCAGCACTGAATGTTACAATAGATTTAATAAATAATGACCGTTTTCAAGAAAAAAGAAAATTCTGCACCAGATTGGGATTTTTCCCCCCATGAAACTGGGAAAATCGATATTTATTTTCGAATTGGGAAGGTACCTTTTATGGGTACCATACAAAGGAGGAAAAAATCGCTGATTCAGTTCCACAAATTTAACTTCATGAAAAAACATGAGGCCTCTATGGTTGAGTGACTATGATCTGACTAGTAATCACTAGCTCCTTACTGACGTTAATTTGAATCCTACTTTAAGAGGTGGTTAGCTTAGGGAAGGTGTACGCCTGGGGTCTCCCTCTACCAGTTGTCAAATGACCCTGGCTGGTTGTGAGACAATATTTAAAACTCTAGTGACAAAAATAGTATAAACAATTTTTATTACAGAATCATTAATGTACTGTCTGTCGAAACAGTTGCCATTTCTTCCAATTATTAGAAAAAATGTATTATTCTGAAGAAGGCGCAATGCCGAAACGTAAAAATACATAAACAAATTTAAACATGTGTTGTTATTGTTGTTTAAACAGTATTGCAATTATTAGTGATTACATCACTGGATGAAACTTTTTTCATGACATCCCGGCCATTTAAATGCTGCAAATGACTCTACATGTATAATAAACTTACTTAAAGGATGCACCTATGGTTTTGTTTTTTCTTGAGAAACAAATTCTAACCAATCCGTCCCATTCCTACAATTAAAACAAGTTACACTTTCACACAACTTATTTCTATTACAACAATTTTTTAAATAAGAGAAGATTTGTTTCATGAGAAGGTTTGTTTCTTTATTTGAGTTGAATGCCCCTTTTCAACAATCAGAGGCATATGAGGCGGACAGTTCGCCTAACCATCTTTACTGAGAAGAACCAGTACTAGACTCCCATCCTCCATAAGCAACTGCCTACTTTCTCACATGAAGAGACATGGTTGGTAGTGGGGCTCGAACTCACGACCCTCAATCAATGAGAGATAACAGTGATTTGAAGTCAGCGACCTAAACCAATCTACAACCGAGGCAGGTCAACACTTTTATGAAAATAATTCCTAGCTACAGGCAGCTAAGACAATTACTTATTACTTATCAAGTCAGATGGATGTAAGAATTAAAATGCACATCTAATAAGTGTTACAATATTGATACTGATTTTTTATTTTGTTGCCATGGTAACCTACCTGGAAGTTTATTTTAGGTGGTGGGTTTCTTGGCTCTATTCTTACAACACTTGATTCAACTTTAGGTGGAGGTCTGAAATTATTTTTACCAACCTGAAACAATAAACAATATGCAATACAAAAATCACAGAGAAGAAAGCAATCATTTTTAACAAGTTTGATTGAACCAAATTATAAGCCTGAAAGTTGGTGCCATTCAAAATCCTAAGAAAAAACAAGGTGTATCTTCTAAAACACACTGCCCCGTGACAGTGACCTTCGACCTACTTACCTGAAACTGCACCGGTCCTGTAGAGGTTGTCATGAGCAACCAACATATGAAGCTTGATGATTGTAGGTTGTAGCGTTTTGATTTATAGGCAAGGTTAAAGTTTGGTACAAACATAAACAATATACCCCCTAATCTATTGATGCAGGTGCATGTAAAGAACAATAATTACTCTTCAATGAAGACTACAACTATTCAAACTTAGGATAGAATATTTGACAGAAAATAAGAATGTTCAACAATTACTACCTTCATTAAGTGATCTACCCGTGCCAGTAATTGTGTATTCACAGACAATCTACAGTATAATTTATCACCAGGTTTAGCTACAAGTCTCTGTGCAAATTCTCTCTGAAACATCAGCACAGCACATCTAAAATAAAGTGAGAAAACATATGAATAAACATGTGTATATGAAGTGACTGTATGAAGTAGTGTTCACAGTAGAGGTGCAACAATATATGCCAGTATACCGGTATCAATAGTTACAGGGTTAGTAACTGACTCGATATAGGATATATGGTTCTGTGGAAAACCATAGGGGGTGAGACCGAAGGTTGAGTCCTGATATGGTTTTCCACAGAACCGTATATCCCATATCAGGTCATTTACTCACCCTGTAATGATTCTATCACACAGACTACCTTCCTCTTCACCATTTAAAATAAGTCTCCATTACAGACCCAATATTTAAAATAAATATCTCAATTACAGACCCAATATAGGCTGGTAGCCTAATATAGGATAGAATAGGTCATCATGTGACGTCAAAACATCCAATGACAGAAGAGTATTTTGTAGTAGGCGTGATATATCACAATACGGGTATCATGCCATATTGTAGCACCCCTAGTTCACAGAGTTTCCATTATCACATCAGACTGAGAATACAGGCAAATTAATGGACAATGTCATCTCTATGCTTAGTAATTTAGTTACAATCAATAAGAAGTTTTTGACTGAAAAAAATCTGATGACACATGACTTGCTGCATGGTTGGGATTTGATATTGTCAAGAATAATCATAGCTATTACTCTAAACTGGACAGGCATATTGATTAATTACAAAATACTTTCATGGACAGTACAAGGCAACAAATAAAATGATTTCCATTTCAGTTTGTTTGTTTGTTTCATCAGGTTTAACGCCATTTTCAACATTATTTCAGTCATATCGTGGCGGGCAGTTATCCTAACCAGTTTTCCCGGACTTCATTCAGGCCTTAACCAGTACTAACCACATTCTGTCTGTAAGCTTCTGCCAAGCTACCACACATAATTCAGAGGTGGAGGACAATTGAACATAGGATGTAATATCTTCAGTGAAATTTGTCACGGACAGTGTGAGCCTCGCCCATTGTTTGAACTCATAACCTCTCGATCTGTAGACGAAGGCTCTAACCACTGAGCTAAGCAGACAGGCTTCCCTTTCAGTAATAGCACAGTTCAGTAAATCTTATATAATAACAAGAAAAGCTAAAATGTGCAGCTATGGGAACTTCTAACAAAATGGTAACAATTTTCAGTATGCATTTTTTATGAAAACATTTACAGCAATAAACTCACCTGAAGAAAGGTCTGTGAAGAAGTAATTTGAACACAAATGGAGATGATATCTGTAACAAGAACAAAAAATTATAACAATCATGAAACCATCATAAAACTAACAAAAAGCTATCATAAATCCATCATGAAAATGAATAAAAAAGGCCATCATAAATCCATCATGAAAATGAATAGAAAAAGCCATCATAAATCCATCATGAAAATGAATAGAAAAAGCCATCATAAATACATCATGAAAATGAATAGAAAAAGCCATCATAAATCCATCATGAAAATGAATAGAAAAAGCCATCATAAATCCATCAAGAAAATGAAGAAAAAGCCATCATAAATCCATCATGAAAATGAAGAAAAAGCTATCATAAATCCATCATGAAAATGAATATAAAAAAAAACATTATAAATCCATCATGAAAATGAATATAAAAAGCCATCATAAATCCATCATGAAAACAAATAGAAAAAGCCATCATAAATACATCATGAAAATGAATAGAAAAAGCCATCATAAATCCATCATGAAAATGAATAGAAAAAGCCATCATAAATCCATCAAGAAAATGAAGAAAAAGCCATCATAAATCCATCATGAAAATGAAGAAAAAGCTATCATAAATCCACCATGAAAATGAATATTAAAAAAAACATTATAAATCCATCATGAAAATGAATATAAAAAGCCATCATAAATCCATCATGAAAACAAATAGAAAAAGCCATCATAAACCATCATGAAAATGAATAGAAAAAACCATCATAAATCCATCATGAAAATGAATTAAAAACCATCATAAATCCATCATGAAAATGAATTTAAAAAAATCATAAATCCATCAGAAACTTACATAAATTCATAACTAGAGCTTTGTTGCAGAGGTTACTAATACCCCGCTGCCACTTCGGCATTGATAATACTCTATATGGCTAAGTTCAAAGGCACATAACCAACCAACCGACCGACTGAGTGACTCCAAAATACCCCTTCTCAAATGTATGTCTTATGTTTGAAATTAATATCTATATATCTATCTACATAATGTTATTTAACACTTCATACCACATGACTGTATATATATACAGTCAACCCTGTGTTAGCAGCCACCTCTGAATAAAGCCACCCTGTGAATAAAGGCCATTCTTTTAAAAAATACTTTTGATTATTTAGAACAAAATGACCTAATAAAGAAGGCCTGTCAAAAAAAGGCCATATTTCACCCCCCCCCCCACTGTAGCCTGAAATACTGAATCTGCCTCTGCTTCATATTTTAACTTTAAAAATAGTGAGACATTGCTACAATATCTATAGTGCCGACATTTAACCGTATAAATCATTGTCACCTTAACTGAAAACCAACATGAAGTTTTTTACTATCACAATGCATACACATGATGCTCTGTTGATTGAATTTATAATTAATAAATACATACATACTGCATGTATATCTGCAAGTAATATATTCAGGTAGAGCATATCGTATTGCACGAACCAATGTTAACTGTGCCTAATCATCATTATCAGGACATTAATTGAAAGGTAAAAACATATTGTATATATATTACATGAACTGGAGATGGATATGCATGTCATGTAAGTAGCATACAATAATTGTATATTTAAATTTTCAGCAATTTTTCAGTTATATAATACCAGCCGATTCAGCTAACAATAATTCTAGATAAAAATATTAGATGTATCTGAATATATTAAAAAAAAAAGTAATGTTTAGTATTACTTGACGAAAATTTAGGATAAGTAAGTCAATCAAGAGGGCAAATATGACCCCATAGGCGAGATCAGCATTTACATCATCGATTCAAGTTGTTTGGGTCACGTGATGCGCATTGAAATGGTCAGACAAACTGTAAATGTATAAATAACCACCCACCACACTTCTAATAACAACTCACCACAAAAACAACATGCCAAACCAAAATGATTAATATAGTAGTATATTTTGTACTTCATTTGATTTAAAAAGAGAGCTGAACATGTTAAAAACAACGCAATTTTCGCTGGATTCTGTATCATTGTTAGACAATGAAATCAACAATCTTTAATTGTTAGTTTTGATGTTACCCGTCAAGTGTGCAGATTTAGTAAAAACCATGCATTTGTCAGAAACCCCATATTTTATAAACAATATTAATTTATTAATGGTCGTAATACTTGTTAGAGCTTAAATCATGACAAGATCATGTAGATTAAAGACAGAGTTACTTAACACCTCAGGTGTTCCTTGAAGGATAGCCATACTGAACCTAGCCACAGGTAGCTGTATCAGTATTTGGTTCACACAAAAAGAAATCCCGTCACTGAGCTTATATTACTATAGTATATATAAGATCAGTGAAAGGAATGTTTTTTGGCATCATTTGTGGACCAAACACTGATACTGCCACCTGTGAACACAGCAGTTCATTAGAAACAGATTCTGAGGTTTGTTTCAAAGACACATTGCAGCTATGAAAGCAATTTTTAGACCTACGGCGAAAATACAACCATGTTTCCACTACCATACAAGTTATTTTTAGTTCGGAGATACAGTTCATAATTGAATGAAAACAATCTTCAAGAAAAAAAGAGACCAAAACTGGAAAAAGTTTAAAAATAGGATCAGGTCCAGTGAGAAAAACCAGGAACTTTTTGAGATCATAATTCGAGTGTCGTAACTCATATTGAAATAAGAACAAGTTAAGATAGTGTTGCGCTGAGCCCTCGATATCTAGTCAGTGGTATAAATTTATGTACTGCATCTACTTTAACAGCTTACCAGAAGCCCTCTACAAAGTATCGCTTGAATACAGTTTTCTTGGAAAGATTGCATCAGCTTTATCAAACATTGCCAGCTGCGCAGGAGTCCATAACATGTAGTTTTCTTTCAAACAAGGGTGCTATCACATTTAACTTTTAAGTTAGAAAAGCGCTACCTGAGTTATTACACAGGTCTGTTACATTTCACCAACTGAGTCAAACATCTCCGACATTGTCATAAAAATTATAGAGTTTGAAACATATGAGTACATTTATCTGCAGTAATATTGCCTTCAATGAGGATTAAATATGATTATCACTGAAATTGCAACAGCAACCATAACAAACAATAATACAATAAAAATTCATGTATAATTGCAGAAAATCAGAACGGAACGAATGGAAGGAAGGATGGATGCTAGTCGTGTCATCATATTTGGTCAAATTTATTGTCGATGGTTTTCTGTTTTCTTTTGGTATTATGTTTGTAGAAATTATTGAACAATTTCATGAAGGGCGAGCGTCTACGGGTGTAATTGTGTCCCTTGCTTCTGGAATACGCCATCTTGTAGGTAATGAAACATAAATATACTACATTACATTTTAATGGGAAATATGAAATCTGAAAGAATAACGAGCCAATATTCAGTTATAATAAAACTTCACTAAAAGCTAAATTGTGTGTTAAAACATACAAATAATTCAATGTAATCATAAAATGTCAGTAACAAACTGAGTAAGGACATGCAGCTTTGATAATTATAATTTTCAGTAGTCATGATCAGCACATGAATATTATAAATATTTTAGGACCTGTGGCCGGCGCTCTTGCAGATAAATATGGACATCGAATTATAGTTGTGGTAGGCGCACTTCTGTCCGGTGCCGGATTTATCTTAAGTTCATTTGCTACAAATATATATCATCTTTGGATAACATACGGTGTGCTGGGTGGTGAGTATGGTAGATCACATTTTGTTTATCATACACAAGATGGATGCCATCATTATGTGTTTTTACTTATATTTTGTTTAACAGTCAATTCAACAGCTATGGTTAAAAATCAGTCCATAAATGGTGAATAAATTCCATAAAAGTCGGTCCAAAATTGGTAAGTACGTGCAAAATGTCACAAACCAACTGTTTGTTGTTCCCACCATTCTCAATACCCCTATAAACACGTCAAGAAAACCAATAGCCATGAGCGATCATTTGTTAATCCGATCAACTGATGTCGATAGTCAGTAATTAGTCCAAACATGTGGTAGACAAGATGCACTGGTCGTTTGCGTTAAATGATGTGCTTGCACCATATCAATTAAAAATATGAATCACTGTTAATGACAAATTATGATACGAGTTAAGGACTTCAAACATCAGTACGTACGCAGATTACACGCTGCCAATTTTTTTTTCATTTAAGTATCATTTCGGTTTAATCAAAGGTGGCAAGTTGTTTTAAAAGTCGGTATCAAAGATAAATAAGTTATTTTAGAGCTGTTTCTGACAGTGGGGAGAGAAGATACAGGAGAACCAGGCATTAATATCCTTGCTATCAATTTGAATGGTTTTTCCTGTTTCTAATCGTGCTAAATTTAAAGCATCGATACACAACTCACCAGTTTCCTGTGATTTTTGAAACATTGTCCTGGCCTGATAGTTGGGATGAGGACACTGAATAGATTCCCTGAATGATCAGAAGGCGGAAACTATTTTAAGTTGAAACTTAATTCGAATACAATAGATGGAATTTTCGCTCACTCCATACCATATACCACCTAGACCATGTCTAATAATTATATTGTTTTCAGGTATTGGCTTTGGCTTCATGTTCCTTCCATCTAGTGTTTGTGTGTTACAACATTTCAATAAACATCGTACACTAGCTAATGGCATTGCAGTAAGTGGGTCAGGCATGGGGACAATTGCATTCAATCAGATCACACGACTGCTCATCAATCAATATGGATGGAGAGGAACATTTCTACTGGAAGCAGGATTTGTGCTGCAAGGTGTCGTTTTAGGGCTTCTGTTGCCAGGGCAACCGAAAAGAGATTCTCAGCCAGATGAGACAAGAACTCTTTTAGCCTCCAATGTTAAATCATTGTTATCTTCTGTATTCAAGATCGAACTGCTTAAAGACCTAAGGTTGATCATGTTTTTAGGGTCAGTACTCTGTGTGTGTCTCGCATTTATCATACCGTTTACATTTTTACCAGACCAAGTGGAACAGACGGGTATGACAATGGAAGAAGCAGCCACCCTGATTTCATCGATAGGTAATGCTGACCATAAAAATGTATGGCCTTCTTTTTTTCTATTTGTGTCAGGGTTCATTTCCAAACACGTGAATATATACATATTAATATATTTTAGTCAGATACCTGCGTAATGACAAAGAACACTGGAATGTTTTCATGATATAAACTTAAAGGGATTCGACAAAACTGTGGATATTTTTATGTATCAGTGTAACAAACTCCAAAAGATGACATAAAATCATGGAATACAGTAGACCACTAAGCTATGAGGACCCTAACAACTGCTTCATCATATCCATATTTTACTATATCTGTTACAAAGAAAAAAATAAATAAAGAATGTTTAATTGATGCCTAAGTTCGATTCTCTACAATATCCGAGTATCTATAACTATGTCTTGCTGCTTACAGTAAAAACTATGTCCGAATTGCTTGTAACGGAGAACAGACTTAGTGTGTATTCAAACAGTTTGGGCATGAGGTACCTAATTATTTGGGATACATGTACATGCATGTTACTACCGAACTGCTTTATTAATGACAGGATCCAAGACTTATAACTTATTTCTGTACATGGCATTTAAGCACTCAAAATTACGAGGAGATTTATTTTCTTTTTCAGGCATAGCAAACACAATTGGGCGCATTGTATCTGGATGGATTGGGGACCGAATTTGTTTCAGCGCGTTGATACAACTAGAAATCCTCTCCCTTCTATTAGGATTGGTGACAGGATTTTCAACTTTAATGTCTACGTTTGAAACTAAACTAGCCTATGCTATCATGTTTGGATATCTCATTGGTAATGTATTGATTCTGTTTTGTAATTGTCATATGTCATTACTTTTAACAGTGTTTATGTTCAAGATATTTATTCGGGGATTAAACTTAGATTTCCAAAGATGATAACTTTATATTAATTTCATGAGGAGTAAGAACTACATTGTAGATTCTTGACATTTTGACTGAATGTGTTAGTTATCAACTATGGTATGGTAGCTGCCATGGTGTTTTCCATTATACCTGCCAGATAATTGAAAGGTTGAAAGCCAGGTCTGTTATTTATAAACTTATTTCATCGGATTTAACACCATTTTCAGCATATTTCAGTTATATGGTGGGTAGTTATCCAAACCAGCTTGCATGAACTTCATTTTAGGCCTTAACCAGTACTAACCACATTCTATCCACAAGCTTCTGTCAAGCTACCCACACATTTCAGAGGTGGAGGACAATTTAACATAGGATGTAATATTTTTTAGTCAAATTTGTTTGTGTGGGCCTCGCCCGGGATTCCAACACAAGCTCTTGATCAGTAGACCAATGCTCTAACTGGGCGGGCATGAAACCTGTGTCTGACCACTCCAAAGGTATTATGAATATGTGTCAACAGCAGTGAGCACTGTGACCAGGCATCTGTCACGATATCACCAACAAATATCTGATATACTGTATTTTCATTTATTTTCGTTGGGCTCAATTTTCGGGGACATAAATTTGTGGAAATTGATTTTTAGAAAAAAGCCTTGTCTCTGCATTTAAATGTGTGGGGATTTGATTACGTGGATGAGCTGACCCACGAAATTAAATCTCCAATGAAAATGAATGATTCCACAGTAGTTTACCAGATATGTTCTTAAAAAAAGAGTCCTGTTGTTGTTTTCAGGTGGGTATATTGCCCTGTATACGGTCGCCCTAGCAGAAATGTTCAGACCTGAATTGATTGCAAATGCCTTCGGTTTAGTAGAATTGGTAGCTGGAATAGCAGATTTTATAGCTACACCAGTGACAGGTTTGTACACTACATATACTACTTTTCTAGGATGTTTATTTATGTGAAATGGGTTAATGCCTTTAAGGAACATTGCTTCAATTATGAACAATCGAGTGTATTCTGGGTGATCTGTAAGTACAGGTAATGTACTATCTCTACATACATAGACTTTCATTGCAACAAGAAACAGGAATGAGTTTATCAATTGCTTGGCAGATGTAGAAAAACGTAGCTATGGAAAGCTGAACTATCCTTCAATACAATAATTGTGAACAACTTGTGTTTCTTTGCGGTTTTAAATCACTTAAATGCAATACATGTACAAGAAATATGAACAGATAGTACATGCCACAGGTTTGCATACATTGTCAGTTTATATTATGACAGGATAACAATAACAAAAGGTACATTATCAGTCAAACCTGCGAACAAAGGCCACACTTGGAAAATATAAAGTGTGACCTTTATGGACAGGTAACCTTTATTCTGATGATTTTTTCTGGATAATCGATGATGTCGTTTAAATGAAAGGCCTTTATTCACATGGTTGCTTTTACTGTGAGGTGGTCGCTGACATGTACAGATATGACTATACTTGTATAATACTGTGACAAGTTCTATAAGAATATTTGTAATAACTTATTAAAACTTAATGTAATAATCTGTATTTCAGGTCTACTGTTTGATCTGACAGGAAGCTATGATATATCTTTTGTTATTTGTGGTGTGGAATTTTTAGTTTCAGGGTTTTTTCTCTTAATGTGCAAGCGTTTGGATGCCAAGAAGTAAGCAATTCTATAAAAAAAACTTGACATGTGATAAAGCTGATCTGTACAAACACATGTTTGTCTATTATACAGATATAATTACCTTCATATTAGAACATGCAGTATTTCTTACTAATTGTACACCTTAGTATTAAAACTATATAGCCAAGTCTTTTATTGTGACATTCTAAAATATTTCACTTTCAAACATCTGATTTGGTGTATATACAGCATTTATGGAATCAAATGTACCGAGGTGTTCGGTTTCACTTGGCATGGAATAGAAAAAATGAATTTACAAGTACAATATGATATAAAATTCTATGCAAGCATGCATGTCAGACTGGTGCTAATTAATATGATTTGGTCTACCGTGTCAACCCTACTTGAGATATTAAAGTACCATGTGTTCAGGTGTAGCACACTACATGTAACTCCCATTTTGTTTGCTCAATACTGCTAAAAATGTTAATATTCCAAATATAGTATTGCCCAATTGTCATTATGTCTTTGACAGTTACCTCAGCAGGGATTTACAGGACTCGTTTTTCTGCTTCAAATACGCCAAAAATTCTGCCCAGGACCCCTTAAGATGTCCGCATCGAGTCCTGTGGGATGCAGACTTTCCTTAAGATATACTCAGGGTATTTAAGTAAACTGAATAAGATTTGACAAGCTATTTTCATTTTCTATATGTCTACAGTGATAACAGATCTTTGATAGTTCTTTTTTGTTTAATAAAGCAAATAAACTCTTGCAAAAATCATGAAGATTCATGTCTTAAACTGTTACACTGTTATTCAGGGACCCCTGAAATTCATGACAGGACCCCACTAAAACAACAACCTGAGTCCCAAGGACCCCAAAACTTTAAAGTCAGTGTAAAACCCTGGACTCAGATACTATAATTTATTTCATGACAAATTGTAAAACAATGTAAGAATTGTAGCCCTTGTTCTTTAGATATTGCATGACGACCTGATGGTGACCTATATTTTTCTTTATCAAATTATATTAATATTGTGTAATTGCATCTTTTTATGTGAGTCTTCATTGAAATGGATGTTCTTTTGTCTTTAATCTTTGAAAAATGGAATTCTTTCACATCAATGCAAATTTAAAGGGAAGATAACTCACGAAAATATCATTGTTTTTTTAAAAATCTCAAAGTAAATTATTTTCTATCATGGAAACCATCAAAATTATGAAGATTTACAAAATCTGTCTGCCCCATTTTGAGAAAGAAAAATTGGGAGTTAGGATACTAGTGCCTTAACACTGCTAGGTACGTTTGTTTAAAAAACATGTCATCTGTAACCCAGTTACTCCATGAAATAATTTGCCTGGTGCATGTTAAGCATAATTAATCCATACCAACGTTTGAGTCACTGTACTGACATGAAGCACAAACAACTAGTAGATCAAATACAGGACAAGGTAAACACAATGTCAGCATCTAAAACTCACTCAACCTATCTTTTAAGAATGTGTTGTTATTCATTACCGTGCTTGGAATAGCTTTTGAATCAATTAAACTTAATACTTTAACCAAATACAGAAGATCATGATGTAAGTACCCAGCCTGTGTGTGTTGTATACTACTTAAAACAAGCAGTTGTTTTGTTCCCTAAAAAATATCATTAAAAAAGAAAAGAACCCTGAAAAACAACACAACCAAAAATCTCTCCAGAATAGCATGAGACACAAACTTACTCAACCAAATAATTATTCACAAAATCAATTTATGACCAGTTACATTCAGATCAGAGGTACTTGACACAAAATCAAATTTTATTATAAGGTGTAAGTAGCCTATGCAGACGAAATTTGATTCTGTGTCAAATTCCTGTGATTCATATATATTTTTGATGATTTCATACTCATAACAGCTGTCAAGGTCACCGAGGGTCAGACTGTCAGAGTGATATTTAGGTTTGAAGGGGTTATTGTCCCTCTTGGGAGTTTTGGGGTGATACCCCCCCCCCCCCACAGGAGTCAAATGATGTAAAAAGACAAGAGGGCCATGATGGCCCTATAATCGCTCCCCAATAGAAAAAAACACCTTTAGAGAAGAAGATTTTTCACTTTTTTCCTATATGAGCCTATATAAATAAAATGTTGCTAATCCAGGTTAGACTGTGCAGTGCAACCTCTGTAGAGCAACACCCTGTGGGAGCTGCAAATATTGACTGTACAGTACAACCTCTGTAGAGCAACACTCTGTGGGAGCTGCAAACATTGACTGTACTGTACAACCTCTGTAGAACAATACCCTGTGGGAGCTGCAAATACTGGCTGTTGTTTATAGGTTGTTGCTCTTCAGATGTTGAATTTATAGTAAATATCAGCTTAGGGAAATAAATTTCGAAGGTGTTGTTATGGAGAGGTTGTTGCTCAACAGAGGGCCGCCATGGAGAGGTTTTACTGCATGTAGATTACCTGATATGGTAGATTAGCCACACAAACATCAAAGAATGGTAAGTCTGTCTTCAATACATCACCAACAAGTATCTGTAACTTTGTCTGATAAGGACTAAAAGAAACAAAGATAAGTACATTTAGATATTATTAGTCTTTCACTACTAAACATATATGTACAGAGACCTGTGAACAAAGGCCACCTTTGGGAAAACAAACATGGCCTTTATTGACAGGTGGCCTTTATTCAGTGATATTTTTTTTCTAAATAATCAATGATACTTCAAAGTATGACCTTAATTAACAGGGTGGCCTTTGTTCATAGGTGACTGCTAACTGTACAAGAATGATTAAACAATCAACAACCACAATGTAGTTACTGTCAGAGAATTCAACATCCATCCTTTACCAAGGTATAAATTAAACACTGTTTGTGACACAGGTCAATTGAGGCAGATTAGCTAAGTAGGTACATACAGTAATACCTGTGTACGCCATATCCTCTGAGTACAGGCCCCCATGTGAAAAAGGCCATTCTTTAAAAAAAACTGTCATAGATTAATTTGAACAAAATGGCTTAATAATAAAGGCCACCAGTCAATAAAGGCCATATTTTGTCTTTCCTAAGGATAGCCTTTGTTCACAGATTAGATAGTAGTTCATTTTGAACATTTTCTGTGAAATTAAGCCACGAAAAATAAAATACATCATTTTTATGAAGAGTAAATGAACTGACTGCATGAAAGTCAACACAGATTCTGATAATACAACATTTCAATTCTTCAAATTAAACAACATGTTCATGGGAACCACAATACTGATTAGTTACCAGTCATGAAAATGAAATTTTATAGACAATAGAATAAATGACATACGTTCCCATCACTCTTTTCTGTAATTCAGCAACAAGACGAGGATCTATTTCACACGCATTCACCTACAAAACAATAACAATTAGTCAGTGGTCCCAATATGATAAATTTTGAACATTGCAAGTTATTTAATACAGAACTTAATTAAACCTTGAATTGTCAGTTCTACAAAATATTTTTGACGAGATTTTTTTTAAACATGAAATAAAAGATATTCAAATTTCAAAGGAAGTACAGTCAAGCCTGTGTTAGTGGGCCACCTACACTCTGTGAATAGGTCATTCTTTTAAAAACCATTAAAATTTAGAAAAGAAAACACCTCCAAATAAGGTCATCTATCAATAAAGGTCACATTATGTCTTTCCCAAGGGTAGCCTTTGTTCACAGGTTTGACTGTACATATCAGCATGCCAATGTAGGTCTATGTTTTTGCATTGTTTAAATTAAAGTTGCAAAAATGCTGCAGATTATGTTTACAATCAGTACATTAATGATTCAGGCCTAAAAAATTCTAAATTCTGGTTACATGCTCATTAAAAACATGTAAGGCAGATCACAGCCTTTTAGTAGGTGGAAATGTACAAAAAGTTAGAAAGGGAATGTATTAATCGGACCTCATTAAAAATTTAGGGTAGCGGGAAAATTAAAGTAGGTCAGGCAACCAGAAACAAATATTTTATTGACGGCTTTACATACCTTTTTCACTTTCTCCAGTAACTTAATAGTCATATTTCCTGTACCAGGACCAACTTCTAACACAACATCAGTAGGTCTTAAGGCAGCCTGTAACAAAGATAGTAATGTAACAGTTGGATGTTCTATGACTTTTGTCATGATTTTGGCACTATGATAAGATGTACCTGTAATCTCCCTTTTCCTGAGGTACACTTTTCCCCTAATTTTACTCAAATAATTTCAAAGATAACCAGTAAAATGCAACTTTTTTATTTCTGTAGATGTGGTCTGTAACACAAGACAATATTAAGTCATGGTTAGTGACACTTGATCAATTATCATCAATAAGATTATGGCTGTTAATTTTTTTTGATATATTTTGCAAAAATACTACTGGTAGGTAAAATTTATCCCAAAATTTTTTGTACAGTAAATTTTGCCATTAGAAACTAGTGACGGGGCAAAAGTGTTGAGTAACAATAAACATAATTATTTTTTTCTGTCCCCATAGTTCTTAAACAGCATAGCATACATTCAAAAGAAATAGACTGGTAATGAATTGTTGATTTAAACTATATGTAAGAATATATTAATATAATACCATACTGTGCTATTTAACCAAGGTAATACAAAAGCAGTATAAGTCCACTTACTTTTTCAATCATGCTGACTACAACCAATGGATTTTTCAGAATATGCTGTCCAAAGTCCTTGTTGAAGTTAATACCTATTTTAAAATTTGAAATGATAAAATTAAATGAACTATAATCATGTGACCATAAAATCATATAAGATTGTAACCATTAGGGCTGCAACGATTCGGGTACCCTACGGTTCGGTTCGAGTTCGGATATAACCTTCTCGGTTATCGAATATTCGATTCGGATACCTACATCAATATAGACTACATAAATTAACGTAGGATTTTTTAACCTGACCCCATATGTTTCATAAAAAATGAGTTTTTTCTCAAACTCTTTTTACTCAACTTAGGCCCAAAAAAAAAAATTGTTTGTTTCCGGTTTCATTGTCTGAAAAAATAGGGTAGGTAGGTAGGAAATTTTTTTTTTTTTGCAAAATATTTTTATCAGGAAAAACCAATCTACTGCTATATTTATATATGCATGTGTAGTCATACACACTGCTCTTAGGTACATTTGACAGGTGACAAGAGTGCAAGGTTAATCCCAAAAGAAACAAGAACTGAAATGTTTGAATTGTCATGTTATTATTTAACATATTGAAACAATAAAGATGATTTTTAATAGTATACTGTTGTTTTTGAGTTTAATGCTATAATCAGATTTAAATCTATGCAATAATGACAAATATTAACCAAATTAAAATTACTGTAGTACTCAATTCACTACCCTATTTAATACAGCAACATCGCCGACTGATAATTCCGGACTTACAGACGTGCAAGTTTCCTTTGAACATGCACTTGTGGCCGATCCATAGGCCAAAAATTCAACGCTTTTAACGTTAGTTTCGCATATATGGTTGGCTTGAAACACATCGAGAACTGTTAAGGAATTCCCGCATGACTTTAAAGTGGTGATTTCTAGTTTATAGTTGCGACACTTTTCAATTTTCACGCCTAAAACGGAAGCCATGCTTGACAGATCAGGGTCATGCATACGCTCTATAATCAAGTAGGCTGTTTAAGCGTCTAATCGATACTGGCGCGAAATAAACCCAGTCATGGCGAAAGGATTTTGGACTCAGTAGGACATTCGGTCTGACAGGCTTACAGGATCTGTCAGACCGAATGAGAATCCGTCAGACCGAAAAAATCTAGAGTAAAAAATCTAGTGAAAAAGGGATGGTTTTCAAAACAATATCCTTTAAAGACACTTCATTGCCTTACAGGTGTTACATTCAGGGCTCCCACTGACCATGTTTTTTTTTTATTTTACATGTGTATAATCATGGTATACACATCATAAATAAATATATTTATAATATCTTAAAATATATTACTAAAATATTTTTGTCCATCTGATAAATTAATTTGAAAAAAGTTAGCACATTGGAAAGGGTTTTATTTCTTTTATTTCAGCATCAATTTTAAGTGTGTCCAGTTGCCTTCATTGTAATCATTTCTATGTGTTACCTTTTTCATATAATTTATTTTAACTATTCTGATTAATAAATACCATGTATCAATGAATATGATTTTTCTTGCTAAGTCAATACATATGTACCAAGATACACACACACTCTATAAACATAAGCACAAAAAGTCAATCATCTTCAAGAGTAACATATCTTATGTTTTAAATTTTATTTCATTCATTAACCAATTCAAAAACTAGACATGCACACAACAGCATGAACTATTTTTGTTTTATTTCTACGTTTTTTCCGTAATAACTAAGATACGTCTCCGAATGACCATCAAATACCGGAATCGGACCGTACAGCGGGCGTTTATTCATGATTATGATAATTAGTTATATTCGGCGATGTTTTGACTTCATCGCTACAAATCGATTAGTAAAATGAAAGTACCAAGATCGAGAAATGTCGATTCTTAACAACAACACGCACGTACACATTTTCATTTATCCGTCATCAGCGTGTTCATGTTTATATTGACACCGGTATAGTGCGCGTAAGTTAAAAATACGCGTGATAACCACTTACAGCACACGAAAATAAACACTATTTTCGGCGATTTCTGCAGAAACATCGTCGGACTTTTTGGACGCTCGTCGGCCATGTCCGATGGTCCGACGGCTTTCGCCATGACTGTATAAAACCCAAAGAACGAAAAAAGACCGCACAAGTAAATACCGGAAAGTGAATGACGGGAAAAAATCGGTACTCGAGTCTAATAAAAAGATTTAGGGTCGGCGCTTATTTTTAGGGTAGGTCGGGAAACCGGAAACAAACAATTTTTTTTTTTACGCCTTATTCATTAAATCATACATGAATAAATTTCTATTGTTCTGTTGTATGCAAAAAGTTACAACGTTGATCTAACAACAGTTTCCCACAATTGAAACAATTTACCAATTGTACACACTTTTGTCGAAGACTTAAGATTTCCAGGTAAAAAAACACCCCAGTTCATTCTTGATTTTCTTTTCTATTGTAGTTTTTGTACGGGCAGACTTGAAATTTTAATATGCCAAATTATACGTACAAGTCATTCTACTGTTTCAAAAAATACTTGTATGCACTTTTTTGAAATGCATTTGTAACATACGACTAGTCTTCAAACCAAGATCTTTTCTCAAACGCAAACTCTCGCCACACATTCGATTTTAGTGACGCTGATGGATCAACAAGCAGTTTTTCGTGGGCCATACTTGTTTTTGTTTACATGCGACGCAG
The DNA here is from genome assembly GCA_964023205.1 of Lutraria lutraria. Lineage (NCBI taxonomy): Eukaryota > Metazoa > Mollusca > Bivalvia > Venerida > Mactridae > Lutraria > Lutraria lutraria. The sequence goes on from OZ026838.1 coordinate 18,780,776, forward strand.
TAGATGAAATAACGCGCACTGATTGGATAATATTATTGCCGGCGTACGCTAAATGACAGTGCCAAACCGTACCGAACCGAAAATACGGATTCCAAATCAGATAATCGATCCGATGCCATGCATTCGGATATATTCGAACTTCGGTGAATCGTTGCAGTCCTAGTAACCATCAGGATTAAGGTTAACAAATTACTAAACATGATGGTTCTAAATGCTGCTCCATGCCGTATTTTTATGATTTTTTTAAATCAGCAAAAAAGATTGCTCTGGAGTGGAATTTTTATCTAAAAAAGAGTAAAATTGGGGGAAAATTATACTATTTAATGTGGGGAATGGGGTCGAATTTCAGCCCTCAAAATCGTCAAATAAGGGCCCTGCAGGCCGTTGTGTTAAAAGTGACAATTAATGACCGTCACTCCTAATCGCAGTGATACACAATACTGAATCTTTACTGAACAGTGAACTTGCTCAATTCTGGTCAATAACAGTGTTATTCACACTGCCCAAATCACTGTGATATACGAGTTTGTTTTGGTAATAACACCACAAATCACGGTGGACTGACAACGCTGTGATTTAGTAGATGTCTAGATCACTATGCAATGACAATCTCTACAATGGGCGATCAAACGACGATTTCAATCTCAGTGGGAATGTGATTTGCAGACAAATCACAGGAACCATACCTTATTGTCAAAAAAATACATTACGGCTTGTATTATCAACAAGCAGAAAAATAATAATAACTGACTTCTGTTCTTGAACAATTGTCTGAATCCAAAAAACCAATAAAAATTAAAATTAGACTAAACCAAGTCACTGAGTAAAAGGAAGAATCATGGTATTTAGAAAAAAGAAACAGAATCTTTGGTTACCCTGTTTTTGGACTTCAGCATGTTGTCTAGACTTCTTCTGCGCCCTTTCTTTCGGCATCGTGACGTTCCAATAATAATCGCAGAACTTAAAACTGTCAAATATAAATTCACGTGTTTCACAACAAAAACAAATTCATAAAACGCTTGATTGTCTCCAAGTTTCAATAATGCAAGCTGCTAGGTGATTGGGTCGTTCGGTTGGACGCTTTCATTCAGAATTTCGGCCTTCTACACTACGCAGATGACTCCACATCACAACTAACTATTTATGGAGAATTTACCGACATCTATTCACAATAGTTGATCGAAAGTAAACAAAATAATAGTCACGATGTTTTCAGATATTATACTGTTTGGGTAAGTATTTATGGTTAGCCTTTGAATCGCTGATACGTGTGTGTGTCACATAATTTCGCGACGATCATTCAGTAACAGTGTTTGTTATGGACAAAGCTCTGTTGCCCATCTCTCCAAAGTAATATATTTTCTTGAGTATTTCGTTTTTATGAAGCGATACCTTAGAAGTGAATCAAAACTTATTTCAATGATATTAGTATCAATTTATCAAATGATTTGCTGTCATGTTTAGAACTATATCCTTGAAATTGCTGTAGCATTGTGATTTGTTTCCCCATGTATACAGGCCCTCCATATTACCACCTACTTAACTCTTTACCAGTGTTAGAATGCACGACAGTACAAGTCTGCAATCATACAACCATTTAATCATCATAAGCAATTCTTCTTGTCAAAAACAAAAATACTCTCAATAACATTATAAAATAATACATCAAGTTCAACTGATCGCATTTCTTGACACACAGACGTCCATATTCATTTTTTGTTTGATGACCTTATTACCGCCTCTCGACCAATCAAATGCGAGATACGTAGTAACTCAGGACATTCCTGCGTCAGTACTAAATTCCAACCAATGTGCAGACCATTTAATTATCATTTGCATAAATGTCAAAATTGTGTTTTAAGAGATCTAATGCATTAAAATGCGACACATTCATATAGTGGTGTTAATTTGGATTGAATGCAAATGGCGGTATGAACGATAAATTGACTTGACTGTAGAAATTATAACATTAATGAAAAATGTTTTAAAGTCGCGGCATGCATTGTAAACAATAGTCTGGTTCCCTGCCAACAAATGCCACACGGAAACGGAAGTGGAGGAGACACACATGCACAAGTATTGTTATTATCCGGGCATCGGCGGTAATAGCATCACCGCGGTAATAGGCGTACTAAGGGTGTAACGATATACTGTTGAACGGTTTATCGAAGTCATTTGCTCACAGTTCGGTTCACGATACGTCGCATAATCCAGGACGGTACGGCACGGTACGGCATTTCGCCGATCAAGGGAAGTAATAAAAACAAACATGGCTTCCTAATTAAAGTCACCGCCGTTGACGTTTAAGTCCAAAATATGGACCCATTTTGGGTTTAGGACCAAAGAAAAGAACGGCATTAAAACGTAAAAGCTTACATTTATTTGCTTTTTATTTCATGTAATCAAAGACGTATAATACAATTATACGACTCTGATGTAATGTTGTGAAGTTATAATAAAGTTTATATATAATAACAAGGACTTGTATATACATACATGTATGTATACATGTATGTATATAAGTCCTTGATAATAGATAGTTTAAACAGTCTTTTCATCTAAAAATGAGTATCTTGATACAAATTGTATCATCCACCTTGTATTGTGATACGTATCGTATCATGAGGTGAGCGTATCGTTACACCCTTAAGGCGTACAAGGGATAAATATGCAGTTTTTTTGTAAAGCTGAGAGGATGGCCCTTCCAAAATCGTTCATGAAATAGCCCTGGCAACTAGAAAGCTGAATATTTTAAATATTGAACATAAAACTTTTATTTCTCCAAGCTCTTTGATGTTGACTTCTCAAGAGCGATATCTTCACCTCAGTCATCTGCTCGGCCGACCCTGATGTAAATATGCAGTTCTTTGTATAGCTTAAATGATGTCGCCTCAGAATTTGTTCATGTAATTTGTCAACCAGAATGCTGAATAAGTAAGGCTAATTGATTACTCAGCTAACACAGTGTATTCACTTTAAGGCCTTTTCCTATCTAACGAGTCTGACCATCAGAGTTCAGACCCACCCGTTCCCAAAACCAAATATGGTTATTTTTTCCCAATTTCATAAAAAAATCCTAATCCAAAGCCCAAAAATCCGATGTTTTTTCCGTTTGCGCCAGTTCCGGATACCATACTTTAGCCAAATTCATTGAAATGGTAATTTTTGCAGAACTTCCTTTAAAATAGCAAAAAAATGCCTCATAATTCGAAGTAATAAGAAGGTAAACTGCTCAAATTTGATACAAAAATTCTTGATACAATTTGGGCTAAGCAACATCTGAAGCATTGTGATAATCTGAACCAATTGTGAAGAATGTAATCTTGAGTATTATTTGATAAAATATGATTCTCCCTAAAATATATTTCTCATGTTCTGTGAATAAAACTTATGTTATCGATTTAGCATTATTTATTGAAATGTTACATTATTGTTTTAAATTTAAAACTTACAATTAATAAAAAGACTTTTTAACCTTTTCCCAGTTTGGCTGAAAATCGCGCTTGAATTTCCCAAAATGAAAGGCTAAGGCTCCTTCCCAATTTTTGGAAAAAAGGCCCTGGTGATTTCTTCTGAGATTGCAAGAGAACTTTCTCCTTGAAAATGTTTTATTTTATATATTGTTTTTGTCCTTCATTGATTTGCCAATACTGTCAATGTATGCTATACTGACCAGTAATATTGTATAAGTTTGGGTATTGTGTACATTTTGTTAAAATGTGTGTTCATCTGTGTTTATTTTGTGAAATATTGTAAAGTGTGTTCATGATGAAAATAATGTCTGTAATAAATTCTGTACAAGTATGTCCCTTGGTTCTATGATTTAAGACTAACATGTTACTGTATAATAATTATGTGTATGATTTCATTGGTTGATTAATCTGGATAGTAATGTCTACTTATATTCTGATTTCATCTGAATATTTATTCCCATTAAAGGGGTTAAGAAATTGGAAACTTGTTAAATTGTATTAGCACTCAAAATATAACTAGAATAAATTAACGTATATCAATGCATCCATTGTTTCAAACATATTTTTTCCAATCAATTTTCCCTTTTTGTCAGTTGTTCCAAATTTGGCAAATTTTGCGACTTAAAAATTCTCAATTTTCTAAGGTACCGGTACTCTTTTCCAAAATAGACGGAAAAAGGCCTTGTATTCAAATGAAATACAGAAATTGTTTGTTTTTTTAGATCAGATTGGGTCCTTTCTGTACCATTTTGGAAACATTTTAATAGCACAATATTGCAAGACCTTTTGTACATTGAAAATAATACCAATTTTAAGGCATATTGTAGCTTCAAGATTTAAAGATAAAGTATATATATTTTTCCTCTGAAAAACATACTTTTCAAAAAGGGACTTGGGATTTGGGTTGAATTTCGATCCCAAATCAGTCCCAAAAAGACACTACAATGTCAAATAATTTCAACACTCTTGGAGGTATTCTTCCATTTCCCCATCAAATGCTCACTGACAGGACATAGGAACTAATATTGTGTAAACAAAACTGGTGCATTTCATGAGTAATGAGCAGCCAGGATTAGCTGCTCTTATAAATGATACAGACTACAAAATAGCATGTAGCCCGCATAGGATCATTAATCTTACCATTAAAGCCATGCTTTTTCTTTTCCAGAACTCTGCTGGTAAATGCAGGTGCTGTTCTAAATTTCAAGTTGTAAGTATTATTTGGTTCATTTATATTATGATTATCACAACTGGGTACCTTACCCTTGTTCATTATTATAGTATGCACTGATATTGGAAATTTTAAGATATTTAGTGAAACCAAATTTCACATAGGAATGGAAATATTGGTTTATAAGTGATGCTAATCAATGTGAATAAGTCAATAAGTGTAGTATTATTTAAGTTGACTAAAACTTTAATAATAGCTTTCAGTACATTCATATTGACTTGCATATTGTTCCAAGGCATAAAAAGCATTCTCATTAAAGAAAGTGTAGGTAGGTAGTGAAATTTATGTATTCTTTTATTCTTGAAAATGTGCGTAAAGATACAAAAATGTACCGTTCCACTGGCCCAATAAAAAGTGGAGGGTCGCAGGGATATAATTATTAGGGTAGGTGGGGAACCAGAAACTATTTTTGCATCTAAATAGTCTTGTCATCATGTTATTTGTCTCCTTTCTCAAGAATATTTTAAATTTCAGAAAAAGAGGCAGCCAGGATAATTTTGATGCCCCTGCTGAACCAAGTGTTGGTATGAAAAATAAATGCTATAATATTTTAAGATTGCGGAAAAAATATGTACAAACCTTAAAAATATTTCTGTAGTCATTAAGAGTTTTCAAAGTCAAGGTTTTATAGATTTTATAGTCTTATATTTGATTAACATTATTTTTTACATATAGTCAATAAATAGATAATTCTTTTGTAATCTATTGATAATTGAATACTTGAAAAAATATAAAAAGAGAATTCTTTTGTACTCTATTGAATATTTGAAATCATTAAAAATATAAATACAGGTACTGGTTAGTCACTGTCTTAAAACTTCTGCGAGTTAAAACCAAGTGTAAACAATTATTTTTCAGGTGATAAAGTACGTGAATTTTTGCTCAGTCTGAGATATTTTAGAATCTTCATTGGTTTATGGAACGTGTTCATCATGTTTTGTATGCTTGTGTAAGTATTGTAATACAGTTAGTTCTGTTTGGCTTGAAATTGTTAAAAATAATAAAATTTTCAGTCTTGGAAATTATGTTGTTTTTCCAGTTTCTTATGGAGTTTGAAAAACACACATGTTATATCATCTCATGTTATATCATATTTTTGACACTTAAGTGAATTGCATTTGTAGAAAATTTGATTAATAAACTTAAGTTAAAATCTTAATAGAGATAAAGTTATTTATTCTTTAAATTCACAGTAATATCTTTGTCTTCTAGAAAATAGTTGTAATTGAATGCATACATGTTTTAATCACACAATTTCTTATAGAAAATAGTATTTTTAATTGAATTGATATTCTTTGTCTGTTTCAGGTTTTTTGGACATTAGCGGGAAATCATAATGAAGAACAGTTCCTGAGTGATAATTTTCTTTTATTCATGTGTTTTCATTGATCATATGTAATTCATTATCATTGTACTTCATGTGATGATGATGATGATGATGAAGGTGAAACATTATTGTCATGAGATGGCTTATACATGTTCCTGTTGTAGAATATCATAGAACATACATTAATTTTGTAAATAATCTGAAGTGTATATTTATTATTCAAATAAGTCTCATACCCATAAAGTCAAGCATTTGATGTGTATTCAAATTTTATAATCAGACAATCCTTAAAAATATTTTGTTTGCCGTTACATTGACAATTCACCAAAAAAATTTTTTTGGCCTGTCAGAATTTTTTTTGGGTAAAAATACAAAAAATGTAGCATTCTGACATGTATTTTGGGTTAAATATAAAAATAAATTGTAAAAAAAAAAATTCCTACCTACATGTACTTACCCACTGAATATTTTCTGGGTTTGGTTACAGCAAACAAACATTTTTTAAGGATGGCATTATTGGTATAATGTTATTGACATACATAAATGTGTGGTATATTAGTGTTACTTGATTGAAACTAATGTGGGATCAGATCTTTGTTAGCAAAAGGTGCTTACAAATGTGGGTAGCATCAAGTTTTTATGATAATAATTATGTAGCACAAGTTGCAGTGTAAGAATTCTAAATACTTAATGCTTTAAATCAAATAAGTTGAATTACAAGTATGGCACTGGGTTACATATTTATTATAATCTGATTATCATGTGATATTATTTCAGATGTACATAATATTGATCTGTGGTTTTATTTAATAAATGTGAAAAACAAGCCGTATTTATCTGAGTAGTTGTACTACAATATCCAAGGCAATCCTTAAAACATATTTTGTTTGGGGTTACATTACCTGCATGTACTAGCCATTTTTGGTCTCTTGGGTAATTTCTTTTTATATAGATAGCATTTTGACAGGAATTTTGGGTTCACTTTAAAAAATAAATTAAGAAATTGTAAAAAAAAATCCTACCCACTGAAAGTTGTCTGGGTAGGGTTACCCCAAACAAACACTTTTAAGGATGGCCTAGTCAGTTTGTCATTGCACTTGGCTAAACTAGTTGTCCACACTGTTGTGTCACATAGTTATCTGACCAGAAATGTACTGAAGTTATGTTCTTTCAATCATGTAAGGTTCGTGTGCGGTCTGTGTGAAGAATATACAGCCATGCTCTAGAAGATAAATTGTGCCTGTACTCAGGAGAACCACACAGTAAACTACCTATAGTACTTAACTGAAGTACAGTACAACCTCTTCAGAGTGGTCCTCTCTTTTACAACAGCATGATTTTTCCCCACTGCATGATTTAACTATTATAATTAATTTAAACTCTCTAGAGCAACAGTCTCTCAGCAACAACAAAACTTAGCTTCTCCCAAAGGTTATTGCTTTGGAGAGGTTGCACTGTAGTTGTATAAGTAATAAAATACAGCGAAACTTAGACAACTTGAATATTAAATTCACCACATCATCAACAGTTAATTTTTAGACAGGATAACGATTATATTCAAATATAAGAAAACCTGTGCGTTAAAACTGATTTTTAGTACCAAACTTGGCCTTAATATTAAAGTTTTACTGTAGTACAGGCCAATATGAACATGAAGAGACAGCATGTAATTAATAGTGGTGCAACGATATACCAGTATATCGTAATACAGCGTGGGGTTGATACATACCGTGGTATATGGATGTTGTACCACAGTATACATCAGTCCAATGCTGATATTTTCTTTAATAAATGCAGACTCATTTTTTTATTGTTTTGAACCATCAAAGACTGATTCATCCTTCAGAATAACAAAGTATTGATTATTTGCAGTTTCCAATACAGCCAGTGTTATGCCATATCACTGCATCCCTAATAATTAAATCAAGCGGATCTTGACGAATTTGAAATGATTCAAGAAATATCCAGGTTAATTAAATTCATTTATTTCATTTAGCATCAACATCAAAGTAATAAAAATAGAATTCATGATGAATTATTAACAATGCACTTGATCTTTATGACTATTCTTATAAACTTAGCCTAACAAATAGTAGCTAATGGGTTAATTCAAAACAAATCATTGCACTAAATGTGCTAATAATAAGATTGTTGAAAATACAATGAAGAACTAAATAGAAGAAATTAATAATAAATCTTAATCATGTTTTAGTAAAAAATAAAAGGTAGTTCTTCATAAAAATGCTGCCTTGAATCAATTTACTATAATTATATTCATTATTCAAGTACATATTTAAAGAAGACAATAATGTTTTATGACATGTAACTTTGGATCTATGATCTATGGAACAGTTTCCAATTTCTTAACCCCTTTAATGGGAATAAATATTCAGATGAAAGCAGAATATAAGTAGACATTACTATCCAGATTAATCAACCAATGAAATCATACACATAATTATTATACAGTAACATGTTAGTCTTAAATCATAGAACCAAGGAACATACTTGTACAGAATTTATTACAGACATTATTTTCATCATGAACATACTTTACAATATTTCACAAAATAAACACAGATGAACACACATTTTAACAAAATGTACACAATACCCAAACTTCTACAATATTACTGGTCAGTATAGCATACATTGACAGTATTGGCAAATCAACGAAGGACAAAAACAATATATAAAATAAAACATTTTCAAGGAGAAAGTTCTCTTGCAATCTCAGAAGAAATCACCAGGGCCTTTTTCCCAAAAATTGGGAAGGGGCCTTAGCCTTTCACTTTGGGAAATTTAAGCACGATTTATGATGAGATTGGGAGAAGGCTAGACAAACAAGTTAGAATATGTCTTACAGTGTTCGGTCAAGAAAACTTTTTACATCAACTGTAAGTTTTTTATTAGAAATAACAAGGTAACATTTCAACAAACAATGCTTAAAAATGTAAGTTTTATTCACAGAATGTGAGAAATTGATTTAGGGAGAGTCATATTTCATCAAATTGGGGATTTTAACATTATATTTTTGGGAATTTCTTCCGCCAAATTGGAGAAAAAAGAGCCTTTTTGCAATTTGGAAGTCACCAAATTTCAGCCTCTATTATAGAAGAAAAAAGGGGCCAGATCATTGTAATGTATCTTGCACAATTATGCTATGATAAATATTAAGTCACAGCAGAATGTTTGCATGTTATAAATATACAGTATATAAAGTAAGACATTACAGCTCTGTTCAAGAGCATTTGGGTCCCATTCAATGAATGCTTCAAACTGATGGCAAAAACATTTTATCACAATCTTTCTAGTTTTGCTTGTAATCCTTTGAAGTTATTTATCAATGTCCGTACATTAGCATCCATATTACTGGACTGAAGTTCAACCAAGTAACATGCTGTATAATCAAGTCCCACTGTGTTAAACTGGCGTCTGAAACAGATACAATCAATCAATCATTTACATTCATGATGCATCTTCATTCATATGTACACATTATATACAAATCATGAAACAAGATTTTATTAACTATTGACAGCAACTTTCTTGGTTACCGAGGGTTACAAATGAACATAGATTGGTGGCTTAACCATTATTTAATTTAGTAGACTAGGTTTACATACAAATCAGTAATTGGGGCTCAACTCAAAAACAAACATCTCTACATTATGTCATAGTGTAAATGAATGCCCTTCTTAACTAATTTCAACCATACATACCTAAGATTCAGACAGAGGTATTGTAAAACTTAAACAACAAAAGGGTCATAATTTGGCTAAAATCCAACCAAGAGTTATCAAACTTGACTGTCTGATACCCCTGGACACTTACATGAAGTTTCAAGTCAATCCTGTACTGTACTGGTTACTGAGATATGTGCATAATACTAGTAGTAAACAATATGCAGTGTTTGGTGAATTAATTTTGGCAATAAATTCAAATTCACAGCACTATAAATTTAAGGTAAAAAGTTGATAACAGTTGCATTACTGGCAGTATAATTATATCATATCTGACAGACTAGACTTGTTAACACAAAAGAATTATAAACTTCAGATATAAACTCACCTTTCATAGACTGGTATAAGACTTGTGTTATCAACTAGCTTGTTGAGGAAACTTAAAATTACATTCAGTAAGTGATGTGGTCTATTCACAGACAACCAGAATGGATCCTGTAATAAATATTAAAGTGAAACTGATAGATCAATGAATGATCTACACATTATAAATACTGACAAATTTACACAAAACTACCAGCATTTACCAACTGCTATAAAATATATGTTGATCAGTAGTTACCTTGCTTCAAGATGGGGAAAAAAAGTTTTATGATCCTACATTATAATAGCATTAACACAGTTATTTGTGGAAGGTTGCATAGCTGATCGAAAATAATGACATAAGTACAGTGAATGGAGGAGAATAGAAATCAGTGTTAAGTTCTAAATTCTAAACCCAGAAATATCTATATACGCTATGAAATCCAGGGTTCTATGACACTGTGACATCATATGACTGACAAGATCGTGAAATAGCTAAGTAACTTACTCGTGATTTAAACATTCTATCATATAATTCTAGAAGACGTAAAGCAGGTACTCCGATATCCAACATAATCTGATACACCCAGCCATATTCCAGCTGTAATTCACAACTCCTTTGTTCAAGATACTTGACAATAAAAGCTGAAAAAGGGCAAGTTTGAAGCATGAATAACAAGATAAAAGCAACGAAAGAACTCATAATTCATACATGAAGGCCTTTCAATAAGAATATTTATCAGGCTGAAAATAAATATAAGTTTGTTTAGATGATTTTAGTTATTTCTTTATACATTCTGTAATTCTTTTTACCATAAATCTCTAATTCCTGTCCGTGACTAACCAACAATTAAATTGTATACACAGAGCATTTATATTAATATTTCAGACAAATACAGTCAAAACTCGTTATATCGAAGTTCGTGGGACTTGCCAAAATACTTCGATATAAACGAACTTCGATATAGGAATTTCGATACCCGTGTTTAGATTTTAGAGCCAAAGTCAGTGTGTCGTAATAATAACGTAATCGAGTTATTTAGTGTACGGGATTGTAACGGGTTATAAGAATACGACATTTATACCTGTACTTATACGGGTACTTTCGATATATCTATTTTGCTATATACATTTCAAATATGCATAAGATAGTTCTAAATGAGCGTATAGCAGCATTAATAATAATTCGTTTCATCAACGAAAAGTTTGTATCAGTTTTATAATCGTGAGAATGGACACTAACATGTTTATACTGCTCTCAATAATTAAATATCGATTTTAAATTGTGTTTGTTTGCGGAAAAGGTGCGAACTTTTTGTAAGTTGGCGACATAATTGGTTTGACATAGATGGTCACTTTATAGTTGAAAATATTTGGTTCGGACCGAAAATCTACTTCGATATATAAAAATATCGAGAACCACAAATTCGATATACGTGCGTTTTTTTAATATGTAATAAGAAGGAGAAAAATCGGAACTTTATCTTTACTTCGATATAAGCGGGATTTCGATATAAGCGATTTCGATATAACGAGTTTTGTCTGTAGCTCCAAAAGGTTGCATGTGTGCAAGTATTCACTTGATTGCTAGGTAAATACTGTTCAAATATACTTACAAAATGGAAAATATCTTTCAGCCTTAATGTAAGTTTTACCGATAACACATAGTTTGTTACCAATATTCTTTATACGTATAGGTGGGGCACTGGCTCTTGTGTTATCAAATTCTGTAAAGTAGAATAATTCATATAGAACTAAAATAAACAACTCTCACATTCTAAGTCACTGCATGTCTACTTGTCAAAGAAGTAGTTTTCACAGATAAAACTAGAGCTTTGTCACAGAAGTGACCAATACTCCTGCCACCGCTTTGACACTATGAATTCGATAGTACACTATAAGGCTAAGTTGAAGCCCACATAACTCTGTAATGTGTGGATCACTGGACATGGAAATTGTGTTTTGCACATCTACACTTCATGGGGATCACATATTTCAAATTTCATTGCAAACACTTTAGGAATGTGAAAGTAGTTCGCTCTGACCATCCTACAGAGTGACTTCAATATAACCTCTCTCAGACTTGGTTTGCAGTAAGGATGTCAACTGGAGTCCGGATATCCGAACGTTCGGATCCCGTTCCGAAGTTTGTATCCGATTTTTGGATCCGTATGTTCGTATATATGTTTAAAGGAATTAATGACGCACTGACGGATGGACAGACGCACAGACGACAACACACGATCACAATAGCTCACCTTGAGCACTTTTTGCTCTGGTGAGCTAAAAATGTACAGAAATAATATTATAACAGATGTTTCTTAGACAGTAAACAGTCAAACCTGCGTTGGTGGCCACCTCCGAATAAAGGCCACCCTGGGAATAAATGTCTTTCTTTTAAAAACTGCCACTTACTATTCTGATCAAAATGACCTCCGAATAAAGTCACCTATCAATAAATGCCACATTACATCTTTCCTAAGGATGGCCTTTGTTCACAGATATGACTATACAGTATCTATAAAAATTCATTCCTACAACTTGTACAACTAGTTACATACTTACCTTTATCAATTATGTTCTGCCATAGATTTTCCACCAGGGCATTATCATACAGACCAGCACAATGTACAATGGCTAGCTTACATTCAGAGAGATCAAACCTATCAGCAAATTCTTCATAAAGCTGTTCAAGAAAACATAATTCATCTTAAGCATATAACATAAATTGAACAATACATGTCAAATGGAATATTTTTGTGATATTCTGCAAATTTTTCCCTAAGTCAGCAATACTGCAGATGAATTCTATGTTGTAGTAAAATGGTTGCTATGAAAATGTTACATGTTTGTCAAATATCCCCATACTTGATTCAATATCTAAGGCCATTCATAAAACATACCAGCTTATAGTCAAGCCACTCAAACTTTTAAAATGGGTAGGTAGGTTGATGTTTGATTTATTTCTTCATCTGTTAACATTTTATGCCTGTACTGAAAATGAAACACTGGAAAAAATCCACTTTTACTAGAGTTCTTACCATTGTGATATCTAACAGATCCGACTCCAGTCTTGACAAAGCTTCCTGGACATCTAACACAGCTGTTTCCTGACTGAGGGCTCGAAGAACACTCATCTGTAACCTAGCAACCTATAAATAGTGAAAAATACACAATGTGACATTCTAAAGTAACTAGAGCATGGCAAGCGGTGCCAATCCTTGTCTGTTCACCGCCTCAGTTGTAACTTTCCCAGCAGAATAAAAAAATCATGTACTTACCATCTACATATTGTTCAAATTTCAGTAGATCACACTGATCTCAGTATCAATGTATACAAAATCAGGTATTTACAATACTAAAGTAATTTCAACATTGGATCATCTGAATATATTTCTGTACACAAATGCATGATCACTTGCAAAGCTCAGTAAGTAGGACATTATGCAAAAGAACCTCTGGATCATTTAAGTATTTTTTAAAGATAAAAAAATTGCCAAAGGACCTACAGCAACTGTAACTTAGTTTTCTCCAAGACTTGCAAAACAACACTATCAATTTACAAACAAAAATAGAATAAATTTATACAACTTACATCCATTTTCTCTTCTAGTTCATGCAAGAATTCTCCTTCAACAGCAGAACTTGATCTAGATGTTGAACTTTTAGCACACATGATAGCTCTAGATAACAGTTCTATACGTTTCTGTAGATCTAAATCAGTGCTGGAAACAAAACATTACACCCAGAGATTAACAGGATTTTATGACAAGAATCAGTAAAGTCAGTAAATAGAACTTGCTTGAGTTTGAATAATATTCAACAGACTTCTATGCTACAAGAAGCACTAGACGTAGAAAGAAGAATAAGTCAGACCAAAAGAACAATTTTTTTTATGTGAATATCGATAATTCTCATAACTTCAAACATGATTTAAATAAAAACATCACAGAAGACATTAAAAAGAATAATTACTCAAATACAAAAACTTACCCATGTCTTTGAGCTAATCGTGACAGAATTCTAGCAGCAGCAGGGTAGTTCTCTATTTTCTCGTAGTATTTCCATAGTAAATCTAGAGCACTTGTATCTACGTTATGATAACTTGCTCTTCTTTTCAAGTATGGCTCTAAGAATGGGGTTTGAATCTGACAGAAAAAAACACTATCATAATATTCATAATAACAGAATTATGTCCTTATTGTGTTCAGTTTTCATAACTAACCATACACAAAACATTACTTTTTCATTACTTAACCATGTACCAAAAAATACTGTTTAAGTATAAACATATGTATACTGTTTCTTTAAATATCTTTTTCTGCCCAAAATTAAAACATTTTTCAAAATGTCTATGAAGTAAAATGCCAATGGTCAGAATTTTTCAGTATGTATACATTTAAATTTTCTTTGTTATAATTTTGTGGCTCAAGAATTAATATACTGACACAGAATGTAATTGTTTTTAAATACACAGATACAGTAAAACCTTGATTATCCGAAATTGAAGGGACCAAAATTTTCATGTTTCAGGTAAGACAATTCGGACAACTGAGTTTATTTTACATTGAAATATATACAGAGATTTTGGGACCAAAAATTCATTCTGGACAACACCAGGTTTTTGGATAATTGAGGTTTTACTGAAGTTATTTAAGAGACATTTTAAATGTTAAATATGTTAATTAGAAGAATAACTTTACCTCCAATAACTTGTCTGTCATATTCATACTGAACAGCCAGTCATATAATGAAGAATGAAACAACTCATCATCAGACTTCAATGCAAGACGGAACACTTCAGCTTTCTATAACACAAATATGTAACATTCAGATAAATACTTCATGATACAAAGTTAAGTTCATGGAAAATGTTTAGTATGAAATCTCATACATTAAAACAAGAAGTATTTGTGAAACATGGATGCCTCCTAAAGGTCAACTAGATGGTATGACTTTGTCTTACTGACCTCAAAATCATTAAGGGTTATCTGCATGTGATGATCAAACTCCCAACCAAATCTGAGCAGCTTAGGCCAAATTGTTCTCGAGTTATTACTTGGACAAGGTTTGGTTTCAAACAGACCAACATGTACAAAGCAATAT
This sequence comes from Lutraria lutraria, assembly GCA_964023205.1. NCBI lineage: Eukaryota > Metazoa > Mollusca > Bivalvia > Venerida > Mactridae > Lutraria > Lutraria lutraria. The sequence continues at coordinate 18,795,959 of OZ026838.1, forward strand.
ACCCCCCTATAGAAAAAATTGACTTAACATCTATTTTCAATTTACTGGGAAGTGACATTACTAAATAAAAATCCAACATTTCCATGATTAAATGATGTGTTAGCCAATTAATAACTGTACCAATGAAGAATCATGATTACAATGCCAAAAGGGTAAAACTTGATCCTTAGCTGATAATAATTTGAAGAATCAACAAAATTTCCAACTAAAGTAGTAATTAATTGACCCTTTGGTACATATTCTCAGACAAGAGTCAGAATCTTTATTTTGCTGATTTCTAAAGTTAAATTGTTATTTTAAGGGTCCAATAAAAGTCCAGTGAACTACTTCTATAAGCCAAGCATGTTGACAAACCAGTAAACTTACATATTGTTCAGCATCTTCTATAGACATTCTACTGCTATCTACAGCTGGTGGTGGACCTGGAGATTTAGGGATCACACTGGCCCCTTGAGGAACACTGGCAGTCATCAAATAACCGAGAGTTTCCGTGATACATTTATAACACTCCTTCCTGAAAACAAACAAAATTGTCTAGAAAACAAGATGTAAAATATTTTTGGCCCTAGAAAATAACAATCACCACAAGGGTTAAATGGTTTTATCTTGGGGCATTCCTTATATACAAATTTTTAAAAGATACTGTCCATATTGTCAAGTTAGTACATGAACAAAATTCCTCAGTTGTCAAACTAGGCCGAGACATTATGCCAACAAAATTGTCACCTATGACTATGAAGATCCGATAAAAAATATTAGACAAGGCTAATATGGCCAATTTTGAATAATTCAAGGGCCCTAATCCGAAAGTGCCAGAAAAGATCTAGCCTGTAATTGAACTTGGCCAAGATGTTATACCAACAAATATTGTCACCAAGTGTGATGAAGATTGGATAAAAGACATTGTTCTGGACACCGCCAGCCTGGTACTCCCATAATATGTCCCGTCTTTGATGGACATACAAAAATATATCACATAATGTGATATGATAAATTATTACCTCTGCATGTGTTCATGAACACCCTGCATGTCTTCTGACGGCTCATCATTATTATAAAAATGAAGGGCTAGTTTCTGGGGGTCTCTTTTATTAGCCATAGTCAAACATAGATCAACGATGCCTTCATAGAAATGAATACTTGAGAACTGATTACAAACTTGAGCTAACTGTAGTGGCTGGGACACTGTCTTGTATAACTGTAATAGAATAAAACAGGACTGTGTTAAATATGGACACATGACTTATCCCTAATGATTCTAATCATAAACAAAGCATCACATATGCTTTGGATTAGTGATAAAAGTATGAAATTTCCAAAAACCTGAAAGTTGGTGTGAAAATGGCAATAATAAAATGCAAATTTACCGACATTGTCAGCATATCTCAATCTATTCAGACATAGGGTAACCCTCCAAATTTCTCACTGGATTTACATAATTTGGAAAAATGACCTTTGTGGACCTTAAATAACCTGAACTTCAAACAGAAACCCTGAAAACTTTTACCCTTGAGTTAAAAGATCTTAAAAGATACTCTAATTTATCTGGTAAAAGACATCTCCCAAACAATATAAAAGACACACAAATACAAAATCAACCATTTGCTACTATTCTTGATTGAGAAGACCACACTAACATCACCAAGTATATATAGTATCTGATTTTTATTGACCTTTAAAGCTTCCATTAGATGATGTCTTCTTTCATTTCTACTCTGGCTGATCTTTGCTGCCTGCAGCATCTCATTGGCCTAGAATCAAATAAAACAAGTTAGTACATAAAATAATATTGTTCAGACTTTTTGTTAAAGCAAGCAATAATTGAAAATAATGCATGAACATTCCCCTGTCAAATATTCATTCATACTTCATGAACTATTCCTGAAGTGTGCAAAAATGGTTCAAGAAAAGTTCATGTTTCATGAATTTCTTGTGAAGGAGACTGTTCTATAGCATTACTGAGACCATAGTTCAGATCATAGTTCCTCAATACAATCCAAATAGGCAATAAGTTGGAAGGGCCACAGATTTCAGATCCAGACACAAAAGGTTTGCACTCCACCATATACCAGAGGATTTGCAATTACTGATATGTAATTCAGAAAATAGTCACTAAAAGTGATTTACAGTTACTGTTAGCAGCCATCTCTGAATAAAGGCCATCCTGTCAGTAAAGGCCATTCTTTTAAAACCATCATTGATTATTTAGAACAAAATGACCTCCAATCAAAGGCCACCAATCAATAGAGGTGACATTATTTCTTTCCCAAGTGTTGCCTTTGTTCACAGGTATGACTGTATATATAAATTTTGAGAACTTCAAACAGAAAATTCTTTATGCTAGGTGTTTTTTCAGTAAACACATGGTCTTACCTTTGAGCATGTAGCATCATCAGTACTGTACAATGAAGGACATATCTCTCTCAATCTGCTACTAATTGCATCTGTTGTAGCATTGTCATCAAGGTAACGACTGATCAGACATTGAATCAATGTAGCACATAACTGAATATATCATAAAGTACATATTTGTATACTGAATTCAGTGTCAGATGAATATGTAAGAATCGGTGATTTATCCACTCATGAACAATGATAATAACAAACCATTTCTTTTAATAACCAAATTATTGTGTTTGTTTGTTTATTTGAGTTTTATGCCCCTTTTCAACAGTCAGAGTCATATGAGGCAGACAGTTCACCTAACCATTGTTCCTGGGAAGAACCAGTACTAGTCTCCAATCCTCCGTAGGCAACTGCCTTCTTTCTAACATAAAGAGACATGGTCAGTAGCAGGGCTTGAACCCAAGACCCTCTATTAGTGAGAGGTTACAGTGATTTGAAGTCAGCAACCATTAACCACTCAACCACGGAGGCATGTCTCAAATTATTATGACAACCAGCACACAGGTAACTTATCTACATCACCTAGGCAAGCCAACATTATAAACTTAGTGAACAACCCTTACATACAGATATAAAAGTACACTTCTGTGAACAGTTTAACTCTTTTCAAATATGGTTTGAAATTTGTCACTAAAAACTGACTGATCTGAGACAAACTTTTATCCTACAAAACATGTCGTCACTTACGTGTTTCCCTGTGATAACAAATTCTTTAAATGTCAGTTGTTTAAGTTGATTCTGTTGATCCTAAAAATCCAAAACAAAGACAATAACAATACACATAGTCTAGTACAGATGAATTGCTCAACAACAAAACCTGTCAGCTGGACCTAACACAGTTAAATATTAATACATGATAGGATAACATCACGTCATGAAACACAAACTTAATCTAACCAAGGATGTCTGAATGTTCTACAAGAGCATAAAAAGCAGTGTCAACACCTGTCTGTTCACTACCTCAAAGAGATCTATCCATCTATTACTAGTAAGTTTCATGTTGCTATCTCTTATAGTTTCTCAGTTAAATTAAAAAGTTTTTACACAGATGAGGTGATCACGATAGCTCGACATTCTTTTATTAAAAACAGCAGAGCTTTAAAGGTAAAAGGCAATTCATTTTGTATAAGGCAATTACTGTCAGCCCTCTCATAATTTGAATGTAATTAAGACCAGGAAGGGACGTTCAGATAGTTACCACTGATATGGCAGCTACAAGTGTATGAAATTGGTGATCAACCAAAACTTTGAGAAGTCCAAGGGTCTCTTCAATCCTGTGTATTAAATCTTGTAAATGTTGTAAGGACACTCTCTCAATTCTCTGAGCTTCAGCTGAAATGTTTACAATATAAGTTACAATCAATTCAATAACTCTTTGTTACTTCAGCCATTATTTTTCTTCAAAGTTTCAATCCAACATAAGTCTATAAATTACGTTTCCAAACTAGAGCTTTGTCACAGAGGTGACTAATACCCCCACTGCTGCTATGACACTAAGAATGCTAAGTTCAAGGGCACAAAACTCTGGAGTGAGTGAATCACTGGGAGTGAGTGAATCACTGGGTATGAAAATTGTGTCTTGCACATCTACACTTATGATAATATATTGCAAGTTTCATTGCAATTGCTTAAAGAATGAGGAAGTAGTTCGCTCCACAAACTTGTGATATTTTATGCGGACTGACGGACGGACCAACCAACAGACCAATGACAGATTGACAAAGCGACTCCAATATCCCCCTCTCAAACTTTGTTTGCGAGGGTATAATAAAGTCACACTGGTAAACAAGGAACAATACCCAGGAGTGTCAATAGAATCAAATTCAAAATTCTGAAATTCTTATGTGTTTGACCATTTTTGCCAAACAAGAGGCTTTCAACCACATCGTTCCCATATTTAACTCTGTATTTATAAAGAAAATCCTTTGGTGGAGATTAAATTAACCACTATTTTGCCATTTCTTGAGATATTTTCAACAAGTAACTTTTATTTTGCACAAAATTCATAGCTCTTTCAGGACAGACAAATCAAGAATTCTAGATATATCCGCAATATTGTCACCCCTAAATACCTTTATGCAGTCGTCCACATTCTAAGCTTTTTAGAATATGCTATGAACAAATATGTTAAGCTACATGGTCATGGCTTGCAGGAGCCAAGTTTCACTTTAAGTCTGTATCAGCTAAGTCAGAATTGTATCAATAGTTATGATAAGATAATGAACTGGATTGTATCAATAGTTATGATAAGATAATGAACAACTACCTTGCATTTTCCTGCGTGTTTGGTCATCCATGTGTCCCATAATATGAGGTGTGTATGGCACACCACCCATATTTCTGAAAAGTGAAAATGCAATTAGCAACTATTATTCTAAACATTACTATCCATCAATATTCAAGAGCCAAACATACATTGAAAACAATGAAGAAAAAATTGTTATTTTTTTTATTAATGAGACTGTTGTGACTACAGTACATCCTCTCCAGAGCGGCCCTCTGTAGAGCATCAACCTCTCTATAACAACACCTTCAAATATATTTAAAAACATATTTACAATAAACATATCCTTTGTAGAGCAACAACATCTAAGGCCAATATTTTAGGTCCCACTGGGTGTTGCTCTACGGAGGTTGTACTGTACTTGAAGTTCTTAATTCATTGTCATAAGCAAAAAATGACTGTGTCCTTCAATCAGTCAACGGTGAGTCTACTATGCATTTGCAGTCAGTGAACATAGCCTTCGGAAAGTGATTTATACAATTTCATTTACATTCCTATAGTATAAATCTTAACACTTAACACTAAAAACTGGTTTCTGCAAACTTCCCCCCAAATTAAAGGCTCAGTACAACCACAGAACACTTCTTTCAAGAAAAAAAAGAAGAAAAAATTACAGTCAGAAAATATTGGGTCAGGTTGGATTGAGGAAATCGGATCTTTTTATGTCTTATAATCAGTAATGTCTTACCCAGAATCTGCTGGTCCCATATCAAACTTAGAATTAAAATCAACAAAATCAGATAACTCCCTGATGTTATCCAAAACAAAACCAAGATCTTCACTACTGAAGTTACAAGTCAGCTGAAATATACCAAACATAAATATTATATAAGATTAATGCTCTTATCTACTTATTCTCATTAAAGATTAAGCAATCACTTGTTTTGTTTTATTGTTGATGAGTTTTACACCCCTTTTCAACAGTTAGAGTGATATAAGGCGGACAGTTCATCTAACCATTGTTTCTGGGAAGAACCAGTACTAGACTCCCATCCTTCGTAAGTAACTGCCTACTTTCTCACATGAAGACACACAGTCGGTAGCTGGGATTGAACCCATGACCCTCTGTCAGTGAGAGATTACAGTGATTCGAAGTCAGCGACCTTAACCACTTGACCACGAAGGCTGGTCGCAGAAATCACTTGTACAGTTTAATGAACTATCTAAATGTCATGCAATATTCATGTGTACTAGGTCTCAGAATGTTAAATGAATGTTGCCATAAAATAATATAAAGAAACAGAAATATTACTGAGTGAAAAGAACACGGTTATTCAAGAACTTTAAAAAATGTAGAAAACTATAAATCATACAACTTATTTAAAGTCATAATACAAAATTTGTTAAAGGCCAGGTAATAATAGTTTTACAATATAAAATAAATCTAATATATATATATGAACATACATAGGTAACAACTCCTTCAGGTGTCTGACATGGAAATTCTTTAGTAACCATCATCTCCCATATAGGTCTAAAATATGAACAAAACACAGAGTATGACGACTACTAGCAATGAAGAATAGAAAACACAACATACTCTAAATACTGAAGTAAATAAAGACATTAAGTCTAACTAAATCTAAAACAAAAGGTGTTTGTCAAACACTGATGCCCCCTAAATGCTAACTGGATAGTAAGACCTCAGCCTTGACCTACTAACTTAAATCCAAGTCTGAGGACCTTATACCAAATTGTTCTCTAGTTATTTTTGTGTTGAAGGTCACTGTAAACTTAACCTTCGACCTCAAAATTAATAGGGGGTCATCTTCATGTAATGAACAACCTCCAAAGCAAGTCTTAGGACCAAAGGCCAAATCATTCTCTAGTTATTGGCAGGACAAGGTTTGGTTACTGACGGACAGACTAAAAATACAGACAACTAAGACAGAGGAATACATAATCAGTGAGAATATGGATTTTATATAAATAAAAAATGCAAATAAGACACCAATCAAGGTATTATGCAATCCAACATTATAATTGTTGAGTTAATAGGATTCACATTCGTTTTAAATTAAATCACATGATACAAGGTACTAACTACTAGTATTTAATACTCATACGTATAAAATGGTAATTCAAAGCTTAAAAATGAGATTATGAAGACAAATTTTCAGGAAAACAACACTACAAGATAGTACCTGAGTATTCTGGACAAATAAAGACAGATTCCATTATGTTTTCCAGAGAATATGATATCCTGCATGAATCCAGGTACTGGGGCTACGTGATACGGCATCTGATGTCCAAATGGCACAGGTGTTGATGCTTGTGTAGGATGCATACCTAAAATTATACACAATATAAAATACATCCATCACAGAACTGTAATGTCAATATGCTTATACAGCAAATAACTGCATGTAACAGCTACCGTGGCCGAGTGGTTAAGGTGTCCGCCTTCAGAACAGGAGATTGAACATTCCAACCCAAGTGGATACTGGTTCAGAACTGATGCGGTCGGTTTGCGAGTCCTAGCTAGTAAAATAATGGTTACAATAAGCCCATCTCAGCTAGGAGCCAAGCAAAAAGAGAACAGATTCAGGAAGTACAAAATCTTTACCTAAAATCTTTTTCTATCAGTTTTAGCTTACTAATATCTCTCAGATATGGCAAGGTTTATAATAAATCTATGATGAGTAAGCTACATGGTAAATTCAATAGCTTTAAGATATCTATGCTAATGTGTTAGTGCTGTATATTTAAATCTATTACCATAGACATACAGAAAACATGTAAATGAAGTTAAACTATTTCCTAAGCACTAGTCCAACATATATAAGTGGGCTATTGAAAAACAACCACATGCCCAAATAAATAATTTTGAGAAAGTTCACTAGCCTGAACAGAAATTTACCAGCCCGAGGCTTTGGACTTGTAGGTTAGTGCTAAGATGGCTTAACATTTTAATGGTGATTGATAACAGTCTTACATATCATACAGTAAAATAAGCGTGAACATGAGGGATGCATGTCAGTAAAGAGTACCTTGCATAGGAGTGGGGAATACAGACATATTCTGTTGTTGTTGTTGCTGATGTTGATGTTGTACGGGGCTATACATTGATGTACTCATTCCGAAACCACCACCTGTAGAAATAACATCAACATGACAGATGCAGAGAGATCAGGCAAAGCAACATACAGAGTAAGAATTCTAGTGTATACACAGCTAACTACAATCTAGCTACACTTTGTATGAAGAGAATCAAAGATGAATGATAACATAATACAACACAAGATGCAGGATTCGACATTAAGGTTTGGTCTTGCGCATCTCACTATTTGATGGCCCAAATGGTTGTGCTCTTGAAAATGCAGTCAAAACTCTCCATATCGAAGTTCAAGGGACTTTGCAAAATTGTTCCATCTAAACGAACTTCTATGTATAAATTATCGCAGTAATTCGCTGTGTTTTTGCGTGATTGTCGGTGTGTTGTAATTATCATTTAATTGTGTTATTTTGTGTACGGGATAGGAATGGAATGCAATGAAAATTAAGTAAATGAATAGGAATCACATTTTAAAGTTTGAGTAAATTCAAGATTTATTTTCAAATTCAGGTGTTTTTAGGCGTTTTTTCAAGGCAAACCCAAATTTAAGGCATTTTCAAGCAAAAAATTGTTTTCAAGGTATTTTTCAAGGCTGTGTGAACCCTGAACAAAAGCTTCCACCATCTTCTTCTAATGAAAGCATATTGTCGATCACATGGGACATTTCAGTGGTATCATTTTATTAAGTAAATCATGAAATAACAATACCTGATGGACCGATGTTACTTGGCATCATGGGCCTGTCAGCAGCCATACCTCCACCATACACATACTGAGCCTCACCACCGTACATGAAGAAAGCCATCCTGGCCCAATCAGCCACTTGTTGGTCTGTAGCAAGTCTAGTACAAGCCAGGATCAAGCACGTTGCACATGCTTGTTCTATCTACAAGAAACAATATTCCAACAAAATAACCATCAAATACACCACTTCAGCTAAAATATCTCAACATGTGCCTGTAAAATCAGTTCAATATGTGCCACCTTCATTTTTGGAAACTAAACTATAGTTCAACTTTCCACAGCCGTCACTTATTTGGCAAGCAGAAATATTGATGCAGACCTAAGTACTAACTTTTTTAACATCTGCCAAGCATTTGTTAAACTAGTTCCTGTTCCATGTTCCAGTGCGAGTCTATCTAAATTCAGTTTCCATGAGTATTTTCAGTATTTTGATTTTATGTCTTAAGATTGCTTGCAGAAAATATATTCATTTACTTCACCACTTATAATAGTTATTTAAGCAACAAATTCATAACCTTAAATGAATAACTCATCGTGAAATTGCTTGAATGTATTCAACAGAAGTTTACCTTGTGAAGTCTGAAGAATGCCTTAACTTCATCCGCTTCATGACCCTGACAGTCTATTAATAACTGTCGTAACTGATCTACTGGGCGTAGCTTACTCATGATATGACTTCCCTACAACATGTACAAGTATAACACATATAATACAATCATTGCAGCAGGGATCATTTTGGGGTGTGATTTTGCAATATTCTAACATTTTTTTACCGAAATCGCAAAAAATCTCTCAAAGAGAAAAAAACGCTCATCAAAAGGCGTACGTTTATTATCAATAATGTGTGGGAACCACTCATCTATTCTTAATCACTGTGGAGCTTTCATATGACCTTCACAAATGATTACAAGTGTTTCCTTGTCGAGGCGATAGTGTCGGCTGTAAACAAAACCGAAAAAGAAAATCAGGCAGTTCTGATTAAAACATAGCAAAATATTTTAGCGATACAGCATGAAATATTGTGATATATCGTGATACGCTTTTAAGGACCGATACCCAGCTCTACCCGGTATTGATACACGCCTCACTGTTTTTCCTGTGATTTTGTAGACACAGACTTGGCTCAGTAGTTGGGATGGGACACTGAGAAATTGAAAAGGCAGAGCCAAGAATTTTTACCATTTGACCACCTATCACCCCTGTTAAATGAAAAAGTATGAACTTATATTCCAAGACAAATTTGACATTTATCATTAATATTATATTAAAGCACCTGATATTTATTGATCTTACCTGTGCACTAAGAATAACAAATTTTCTGGCTGGTTTGGCATGTTGTGTAACAACTACTGGGGGATCCCTACAGTTCACTTCTAATGGATTCTGTGGCTTAATGTATTCTACTTCACTGATTGACCATGAGCGACCTTCAACAGGTACCACAGTCTGAAACAGGGTAAAATGAAAATCCTTAGGACTAAGAATGTACAGCTTTCACTGCAGCACATAAATAAACACGAATATTGATATACCAATATACCAGGCGACCACATAAAGTCTCCCATGTATTCAATCAATGTTGCCATAATATATAATCCATCATTAAGAGTGATACAATGACATTCAAATTATCTGAGTTATCTTGGCTACTTTTTTTAATAGTTCAGTTAGTAAAGTGGTTGGAATATATTTTACTTGTTATGCAATCTTATCATAGTAGCACAAGGTCAATGTTTGATCAGTAGCGTCTGCCTTCAAATTCATGAAATAATCAGATAAACTAATATTTAATTCTGTGAGACCTTCATTTAACAAGACATGATTGTGAAAAACGGAAGCCCCCTAAAGGCCAACTGGATAGTAAGACCTTGACCTTTGACCTCAAAATCTATAGAGGTCACTACATGTGATGACCAACCTCCCAACCAAGTCTGAGAAGCTTAGTCCAAATCATTCTCTAGTTATTGCCCAAACAAGGTTTGGTTATGGACGGACCGATCAACAATTGAACATTGTGCTAAGCAATATACCCCCTTTTTCTTTGTAAGGGGTTGTGCTATTGTAGCATATAATGATATTTTAAAGGTTAATAACAGATTAATAAATAATAAATACATGAGATTCCATGAGTTGATTCTGGAAAGGAAAGGAATCACTCCCAACAGTCCACATTAAATCTCTGTTTTCACCTTGAGAAGACAGTAGTATCATGCAACCTGTAACAATAATCATTCATCATGTAAAATATCTGCTTCAATATCATTTGATTTTATTATACTTACATAAAACACCTGTAAGGACTTCTATTTAACAAACCTTGTATTAACATGTAAAAATTTATAAAGATGAAATTTGGCAACTGTCAGTTTGTTTTTTGGGTTTATCTGCATTTTTCAACAATTTTTCAGTCATATATGACGGCCGATTCACCTAACCATTTTACCTACTAGGCTAGCGCTAGCCAAAAATTCTTAGTAGCCAGACATTTAATCGTCTGGCTATTAACCCGGATTTCTTAATAGCCAGATCAGCATTTAATTAACCAAAAGCAAAATGTTGGGCATGTCAACCAAGACTTATTGGTATATACAGCTAGTTATAGTTTTCTCTGCATTTATCAAATCAGGTCACATTGGCTAATTATTGGACCAGTTCAATTACCATGAAATATGGCTTTATGTGCCTGTTACTGCACTGACACTTTCTGGACTTTATTGGCAATGTAGTCACTTGGTTTATTTATGTTTTGACATGCTGCAACTATTTAGATGTTGCTTTTATATGTACTCTATCAGACATGAGTCTTTGACATACTTAAACAACAGCAAAGTAATTGATATTGTCTAGATGCATTGGCTATCTAGGCATGAGTTCAAATCACATTTTATTGCTCAGATTTTGTCTTGAAACAAATCTATACACCCAAAAGCATATCAACATGACTATCAATTATTTGTGAGTTGTGTTGTTTGGTACGAAAAGGAGATGAATCTCTTTCGCAAAATTGCAGATGGTAACTTCAATTGTTTGGCTCTTACACCTTTTACTTTGTTGAGCTGCAATATTATTAAATTGCAAATGGTGATGTCATTAATTATGAACTTATAATAATCAATCCAACATTAAAACTGCATTATGATTTTCATAAGACTAACAGTAACACTGCTGCCCTGGCAAATGATGATTTCATCATAAATGTGTGCCATATCATCATATATCAAGGATTACATACCACATTTACAATAACAAATAGAACAGGTTTACACAAATTACTTAATAAATGCTGTTATCCGAAATGTGTTGTCCGAAATTCGTATACTTCACGGAAGTATAAGTTTAACAAACATGCTTGAAAATTAACGATTTTTTTATATGTTGTTGGTCATACCGCTAAATTCAACATGACATTGTACTTTTGTAGTGAATTGTCAATAAAAACTTACAAAACCCGAGATTGTTCAGTAAAGTGCAATGCAATTTTCGGAAAATACAACCCGGACTGTACCGGTATGTTACGGACTTTATTCACTACCACGATGCACTCGCGATTGTTTTGATAGAAGAGTCATCTGCATTATGAATGACCGCCTGGGGCAATTAAAATTGGTGTTGACAGATGTAAACAATCGACATGCATCGTTTGTCACACATATTACTGCTGTCTGCAGTGTAAAAGTGCGTATTTGAGATTAAATTATTGGGTTATCAAGGTCTGTTAGAATCGCCAAATAGCAAATTGTCTGGCGATTTTTGTTGCCCATTAGAGAATTTTAACTCGCCAGATTCGACTTTGACTCGCCAATAGCGATTTGGCGATCGGCTAGCGCTAGCCTAGACCTAGACAGTATTCTCTATCCAGTTCTTACTTCTTACCCTTCAACAAGGAACCACTGGACCAGGGTCCCAACGTCTGCAACCGTCATGATTCAGACCTTCGACCCCTAGATCAAAGATCTGTCCCTCAAACAAAAAGTCATAGCAATAAAGCAAAGATAAAGAAGGAAATAACCCGCCCAGTTAGCTATGTGGTTAGTGCATTGGTCTATTGATCAAGAGGTTGTGAGTTTGAACCCCGAGGTAGATTCACACTGTCCGTAACAAATTTGACTGAAGGTATTACATCCTATGTTAAATTGTCCCCAACCTTTGAATTATGTGGGGTAGCTTGGTAGCAGCTTACAGACAGAATGTGGTTGGGACTGGTTAAGGCCTAATTGAAATCCTGGGAAGCTGGTTAGGATAACTTCCCGTCTCGATATGACTGAAATAATGTTGAAAATGGTGTTAAATCTGAATAAATAAGACAGAAATTTATTGATAAACAGAAAATACATGTTTTATATTGAACGTAAGAACGGATCATACCTTGTTTGTAGTAAGCCATGTGTACATTATTAGGCCTCTGTGGGGCTGCTGTAGTCAGGAATCCAGGCGGTAATCTAACATGTACTAAAGTCAGCATATTAGGACGTCCTTTTTGTGTACCAAATGGGTTTGTAGTGAAATACATTCGAACACCTGGAATAAAGAAACAGTAAATTATGGACCCAAGTGAGCAAGTAAACGTGAAAAAATCATGGACTGCAAAAAAAAAAAAGTAAAAATAACAAATGCCTTACCAGTTTCTGATATAGCCACAAGATGGATATTCGAAGATTCTGATTTAGTAATTGGAGAAATGTGAACAAGTGGCTTGAAGTTTGATCTATCAATTGTCCTGAAATAGTAAACATACAAAAATGTTAAGAATTGCAGAAAAAACTAGAGCTTTGTCACAGAGGTGACTAATACCCCCGCCGCTGCTTTTACACTAAGAATGTGATTGTACACTATACGGCTTAGTTCAAGGGCACATAACTCTGGAATGAATAAAATCGCTGGGCATGTAACATCGTGTCTTGCACATGTACACTTCATGGTAATAACATATTCCAAGTTTCATTGCACTTGCTTAAAAAATGTGAAATAGTTCGCTCCACAAACTTGTGATATTGTATGCGGAAGGACGGACGGAACTATCTACTGACAGAGTGACCCCAATACGTTTGTGGGGGTATAAAAACAGAAATAAACAGACAAAAATGTAGCATATGCTAGCTCTGAGTCAGTTGGATGTTTTTTTGATAACTCAGTATAAGTTACCCATTTATTAACTACTAATAAAGCCATCATTTAACATTTGCTCATATGTGGGTATGTGACCCAAACTTTTAACAGTGAGTAGGTAGGCATTCATTTGCTTTGTTCAAATTACATACCAGCACTGAAAGAGGAAAGCAAGAATTAGGAATGAAATTTTTTTTGTCAAAAGCACTTAAAAAGCATGTTTTGGGGATTTTTATGCTGCTACCTCTTAAAGTTACTGAGTTATGAGCTACATATTAAAGTTTTTGCACAGACTCTGATACAGACAACGCAGTGGTCACAACATGCATGACATTTTCCTCAGATGAGCTAATAAGACTTTGAATAAATCTGAAACAGTGTAAAATGACGTAAACATTACCTTGCTATGTGAGAAGAATTGTGTACGATATTTTGCAATGGTGTGGCAGCAATCTTACTCAGGCTTTTACCATCTTCACCAAGATCATACACTTGGATACATCCTTTCTCTGTACGACAGTACAGAATGTTACGAGAATTGTCTACACAAATTTGAATAAGTGGATCTGAAATACAAAATATTCCCAAGATAATTACACATGTATACTAAGTGTGTCAGGTTAACAGAAAACTTTCATTAAAGCAATTTATTATGTAATTCAATGGTACAACACATTTCTTGTATTAAAATGGTAGCCTTGCCTTCTTCTTGCAAAGACACTGGAGATCAAGATGAAATATCACATGAGACATAGTATAAACAACATAAAACTGTTCTAATATTTCTGAAAGAAATTTCATTTGTAAACTAATCAGTGTATACAGAAAGTTGAACAGCAACATGAAAAATAATGTATTATAGACATACTAACCTTCCTCACTGAATGAGAAGTTCAGAAATGAAGGCACTAGAAATGATATAGTGCTTGTTGAATGATTGACTTTTCTACATTTTCTACTAAACCAGCCTTCAGCCTGTTAAAAATAAATTTGCATTTACAACTTCTAACAAATACAGTAACTTCAACAGACTCAAGAGTACATGATACATAAAAAAGCCAGGATTTTCAATGATTTTTGGTAGCTGAACAATAGCTCAGCTTTCCATAGCTGTCACTTGCTTGTAATGCATGAATTTTTATGCAAACCTGAGAAATATGTGATAAACTAGTTCCCATTTCATGTTGTAGAGCAAGTCTATGTAAATATAGTTTCTAAGAGTACTTTTAGTACTTTGATTTACCTTTGTCTTACACACAGGAGCAACTTAACACCAGTGATTACAGTAAATATAAGCTAAAAATTAGTGATATCAAATGTATCTATAATCATAATTTCATATTCATAAAATATCCAAAAAATTTACAATAAAGAATGACAGGAAATCTTTTTTTAACTTTTGTAAGTTTTGATTATGGTAAATTAATAAATGTCAAGCTCCTCCATATCACAGGTAAAATGATAACTCGCAATAAAATGTATAAAACACATTTCTTTAAACACTTGAATTATAGTCTAAAATGAACCTCTAATGCAATGTTTGAAGTCTATCAGCAGTTTATGTTTTCTAGATCACCATTTTCAATATCTGATAAATAATTCAGTAAATAGAGGAAAGGTGAGTCATACTTGATATGCAAGCTCATAGAGACATCCATCTTTTCCTGCCATGAAGATTCTACCAGTGTCAGTTCCCACAATATTCATGATGTATGTATTGTCAGTGGGGATGGAAAATAGAGGTTCAGGTAACAGATGCATTTCATCATAGTCTGAAAATAATCCAGTACTCTAGTATATAACAAATCACAACAAAACATGTTGTAACCACTGACTTCTCTATCCCAGTATAAAATGCTGCACATCAAGGAATATTATCAGCAGAATTATGTTATATTGTGGAAAATGAAAATATATCAAATTAAACATTGTTAATCACAATGAAGTAACAACAACTTACATAACAAGAAGTGTTTGTGAAACACGAATGCCCCCTAAAGGTCAACTGAATAATAAAGCCTTGACCTATTAAACTTAAATAGTTTAAACGTGCGATGACTAACCTCCAAACCAAGTCTAAGGACCTTAGGCCGAATCGTTCTCCAGTCATTGGGTGGACAAGGTTTGGTTACTGACTGAAAGTCACTGTGACCCTCATCTTTGACCTACTGGCCTCAAAATAATTAGGGGTCATCTAAATGTGATGACCAACCTCCCAACCAAATCTAAGGAGATTTGGCCAAATTTTTCTCTAGTTATGGCCTGGACAAGGTTTGGTTACTGACCGACGGAACAACCGACAGACATGTGCAAAGCAATATTATATACATCCTTTTCATACGAAACTAACAGCTTAAATTATCATGAAAACAAGAGCTGGACAATTTTATTTCAGACTGTTCCTCCTGCAGGACGGCCAGCTAGAATTTTAACTAGGGATGTTTTCTGCTCATAATTACAGTTTCATGTGTGGATTTGTGGAGCCCTAATTACAGGAAACTAGGAGCAGTGGCTGGTGGTGCGTAGAATTACACGAAGATTAAAGCCAAGCGTGCTGTAGCTCCTACCAACTTGATGATGGGCAGGTCTTATCGGTTCAATCAATGAGGTTTACAACTGCTATAACGTAAATACTCCTTTAGTTGGGCTTGGCTGGGCTGATATCTCACACATGTAGCCTGTACATTTACATGCTGGTATAAACACCCAGTAGCAGCAGATTTCTGTTTACATCATGTGACTAGGGTCAGAGGTTATGTCAAATTCAAATTTAACTGCCAACTATTTTGAAATTAGGCTCCTCCCACTTCCTTTTCATACAAATTCCTGGGGTTTAAGCTCAATAATAAAACAACATAAAAGGTACATAACTTACCTGAATTTGTATGAGTAAAACTAGCACCTAACAATACAATGTCTACTGGTGTTGCTAGAACAAGCAAATACTGAATATGAGGCTGGAATATACCTGAAACATTTATTTAAAACATAAAACATCTTCAATTGAATGTTGAGAACATGGTACCAACAATACAACTGGCATTTTGACAAACTTGAGCTTCATAAATTGGTACTTCCTTCTCATAGTCAGATGTCATTTATAAACATAGATTCTAAACATGTCTGTAATAAGTTTGTTTGATTTATGCGCCTCTTCAACCGTCACAGTCATTTGAGGCGGACAGTTCACCTAACCATCGTTCCTGGGAAGAACCAGTAATTGACTCCCATTCTCAGTAAGCAACTGCCTACTTTCTCTCATAAAGAGACATGGTCGGTAGCTGGGCTCAATTCCAATCCATGACTCTCTATTAGTGAGAGGTTACAGTAATTCATATTGAACAATTTATACTGTTACAGAAGCTGTACACATATAAAAAAGCCACAGCCACAGTCCAGTGTGCTGGACTTGTAACTTGTCAGTCTGGGTTTGAATCCCAGCAGGTCATACCCTTATATGAAAATTTGACAATAAGCGATTTTCCTCTATATGAGGAGCTGCTGGCTTCTTGTAGAAGGGCTAGTTAGTACTGTTAGAATACTGTCCAGGAAACTGGTATGGTGAACGAGAAGCTATGTATAACTAAATTTTCATTGGAAAACAGAACTAATTCCACTGAAACAGACAAATTACAATATCACTTTAAACAAAATCATAGTCAATTATTAAATTCAATATCACTGTGAGATATACATGCACGATACAATTAAATCATGAATTTATCAAACTA
Organism: Lutraria lutraria; assembly: GCA_964023205.1. NCBI lineage: Eukaryota > Metazoa > Mollusca > Bivalvia > Venerida > Mactridae > Lutraria > Lutraria lutraria. Next base: position 18,813,285 of record OZ026838.1, read on the forward strand.
AATAATTACCTGGTTTAGGTTTGACTAGTGCTGCTGAGAGAATAGTTTCATTAATTCCATCAAAGTAGGCTAAATCACCACTGAAAAATGTTCATAAAGAACTGAGAAAACTAAACACCCAAATGTTTTCATTACATATTCATTACTGTATCTAATTCACCATGAAGGATTACAAGAATTCAGATCCTGCAACCAATGAAAAAGATTTAATAATACCTTGAAAATGGAACTGATGCTTGCAGTATGATAATACTTTACAGTCATTAAAACAGCCTTGATAATAAAACTACATAAGAATGTAAAGTTTACAGCTGGTATACTGTGCAACCATCTATAAGTATTGTTACATAAATTGTAAATGCAATAATTTGTTAGAATAAAACTAAACTTTATTTTTTGGTTATGAAAATGGAATTATATTTCTGTGATTTTTTCATCTCTTTGGGAATGGGTCCGGGTCCAGTTTTATGTCTGATTTTGAAATTCTTTTTTTAAATGTTTGTTGGGAATTTCTCCATTTAAATTTGGGAAAATTGAAGCCTAAATGCTGTTGTGAAGGGTCCTTTACTGGACCCAAACAAAGGAGGAAAAAAATTGCTGTTTCTTTTATGAAGCAAAAATATAAACTCACCCATCCTCATACTTCCAGATAAATATGTCACTGTCAATGGAAAGCCAAGCTCTTTCAATCTCAGGAAACAATCCCATCATACAATTACATTGCATGCCTATATACTGAGTTAAGAAACCACATGTATAATTATAATACAAACAAGACAAGAATCATAGTCTCATAAAGACTGTAAACCAAGTAATAATTTCATTTTACAAATGCAGTAGGCAAGGTTACATAATATGACAACTGAAATATACATCAATATGTTGAACATACATTATAGAAGTTATTCTGAAGTACAAATTGAAATACTACCACTTTCAACCATGATCAATTATTAACTAATTCTCTCAAAACAACAACTGTACAGAAATATATCACAATGATAGTATTATAGACAAACTAAAAAAAGATACGTCCAAACTGCTCAACAAGTTCTGGAGGCAACGGGACTCTTTTCAAGTTGGTGACCTCCGAGAGAGTATCAAGACCAATACCGGTGTCCAACAAGCTTGGATAATCAAAATCATGCAGTCCACTGACACTGGGTTGAGCTAAATAAAACAATGTGTAGACTTGCTAAAATTTACAAATATAAAATCATTTCTACAAGGGCCATTCATAAGTTTTCAGACAGGGGCCTTAACTTTTTTTTAAAATTGAACCTAAAACAAGAACTTGGAAAACAAAATAACAATGTGTTTTAAGTACATCTGACTAATACCCCTGCCACCGCTTTGACAAATGTGGAATAGTTCATTCCACAAACATTCATGAGCTAAGAATGCCATTGTACATTATATGGCTAAGATCAAGTAAACAAGTATAAATGCATGTACATCAGGTATATGATTCGTCAGACAGTGGGAAAAAAGATACTATTTTCCATTAGGAATACGACCGAATTTCAGCTACTAGGCTAGCGCTAGCCAAAAATTCTTAGTAGCCAGACATTTAATCGTCTGGCTATAATCCCGGATTTCTTAATAGCCAGGTCAGTATTTATTTTTTAAAACCAAAAGCAAAATGTTGGGCATGTCAAATAAGACTTATTGGTATATACAGCTAGTTTTAGCTTTCTCTGCATTTATCAAATCAGGTCACATTGGCTAATTATTAGACCAGTTCAATTACCACTTAATATGGCTTAATGTGCCTGTTACTGCACTGACACTTTCCGTGGCATTCTCTGGACTTTATCGACAATGTAGTCACTTGGTTTATTTATGTTTTGACATGCTGCAACTATTTAGATACATGTTGCTTTTATATGTACTCTTGCAGACATGAGTCTTTTGACATACTTAAACAACAGCAAAGTAATTGATATTATCTAGATGCATTGGCTATCTAGGCATGAGTTCAAATCACATTTTATTGCTCAGATTTTGTCTTGAAACAAATCTATACACCCAAAAGCTTATCAACATGACTATCAATTATTTGTGAGTTAATTGTGTTGTTTGGTACGAAAAGGAGATGAATCTCTTTCACAAAATTGCAGATGGTAACTTCAATTGTTTGGCTCTTACACCTTTTACTTTATTGAGCTACAATATTATTAAATTGCAAATGGTGATGTCATTATGAACTTATAATAATCAATCCAACATAAACTGCATTATGATTTTCATAAGACTAACAGTAACACTGCTGCCCTGGCAAATGATGATTTCATCATAAATGTGTGCCATATTATTATATCAAGGATAATATACCGCATTTAACATTAACAAATAGAACAGGTTTATACAAATTACTCAATAAATGCTTTATCCGAAATTTGTTGTCCGAAATTTGTATGCTTCACGGAAGTATAAGTTTAACAACCATGCTTGAAAATTAACAAGTTTTTTTTATATTTTGTTGGTCATACTGCTAAATTCAACATGAGATTGTTATGATTGTACTTTTGCAGTAAATTGTCAATATAAACTTACAAAACCCGAGATTGTTCAGTAAAGTGCAAAGCAATTTTCAGAAAATACAACCCGGACTGTACCGGTATGGTACAGACTTTATTCATTACCACAATGCACTCGCGATTGTTTTGATAGAAGAGTCATCTGCTTTATGAATGACCACCTGGGGCAATTAAAATTGGTGTTGATAGATGTAAACAATCGACATGCATCGTTTGTCACACATATTACTGCTGTCTGCAGTGTAAAAGTGCGTATGTGAGATTAAAGTATTGGATTATCAAGGCCTGTTAGAATCGCCAAATAGCAAATTGTCTGGCGATTTTTGTTGCCCGTTTGAGAATTTTAACTCGCCAGATTCGACTTTGACTCGCCAATAGCGATTTGGCGATCGGCTAGCCTAGAGCTATAAAAACGAAAAAAAAAATCCCTGTATTTATGTCATAAACAAACACACTTACAATGTAGTGGAACTCTCAAAAGCTCTGAGAGGTCAAGGCTGTTACGATCTTCTTGTATATGCTTGTCAATTAATCTAGCAGCCAAAGACAAAGCATCTTTATGAGAGGTAGGCTCCACAAAGGAGGTCATACCTCCCAACATAGACATCAGTCAATAAAACAATCTGCAGAAAAATAAATAAATAATTATAAAAAAACAATATATCATAAAATGTCGCACATATGTACTTTAATTATTGATAACTATAAAATATATCTTTTATAAATAAATCATTAAATATAGCACTTTAATAATTTAAATATTGTAACTTATCATTTTACGCTGTGATCGATACAGTTTGTTGTTAAACAAAGTTTACTACATCTGTCCTTTAGAATTGCGCGCGGGAACAGACATAGGTGGCGTCATTAAGCCTCGTATACAAGATTTGAAAATACCGCGATATTACCAGAAACGACTATAAATAACAAAAAAACTGGGCTACCAGAAAAAAATGTTGGTCGTCCCTGGTTAACCAGTAACAAATCACGATGCCCAGCTAACACACACAAATATTAGCAAGAACAACTGACTTCGACGATGAACTGCAATACAATGCATACTTCATCACAACTATTCATCGTCAAAAACCTTCGACTAACCTGATCCGAAAGTAACGAAATTGCATGACAATTAGCATATTTAAGAAGCGAAAAAAGTACAAAGTCACCTGTGTGTACGAAAAGAATGTTTTCTACTAACGTCAGGATATAAAGAAGATTAATTTGTGTGTTAAGCTACAATTACACCAAATAATGAAGATCAATTCGAAAAATTACCGGCGAACCGCGATTTTGCCAACTTCCGGTTCAGTGTGTCGTTTTAATAGTCATAACGTGAATATCAATAGACAGTAGTGAATAAAAACCCGAAACGTATTTGTCGGACCATTTAGTCTGGAGTTACTTCCCCTATCACCACGATGCTTTGAAATAAACTGGTTCCCGTTGACTTGTGTGTACAACGGTGCACTGCATCATGGAACGGGAACCAGTTTAGCTTTGAAATTTGCAAAATCGGGAACCTAACTATCGGACCGTTTAGTCTCACTAAAAAGCGACACGAAGTAATTTAGCGACACGAAGCATCACGAGGTCATAATTTTAATTTAAACAGTAATTAGTAGGGTGCAACGATATGACATAACCCTTATTGCGATATAATGCAATACAGTCGGCACATATTGCCAAGGACTAATATAAGTCCTTGATATTGCGAAACGTATTGCAATACAGTGAAGTAAAGAAAAACACAATAAAACTTAAAGCTACTGTCAAATCAAGCGTTAACCCATTACCACATAGAGATATAACACATATATAGTGTCGCCTGTAGATGGCTCATCAGTACCAATAGATAAACCATCAGTTTTACACACTGTACCAATATAGGTTGATTTGAACTACAAATACTCAATAATTTGTCATTATGAGGGATGAATCGGTTTTTGCTGGATTTCCAACCAAAACCCGACCACTTCTGACCAAAATCCAACCAGTTTCCAATCAAATTCTGATGGTTTTGCAAGCAAATCTCAAAGATTGTTTTAATTCTAAGTGTCACGTGTACTGTGTATGTTCAAGTGGATTCAAGTGAAGTTGATTGAGGATAAATGGGAAAAAACATAGTAACAATACAGAGCCTTTATTTCATTTTTCATAAATAAATATAGAAAGTTTATTCATGCAAAATGCAAATTGCCTAATGTTCTACATGTTTGCATCTTAAGCATAAATGTATGGTCAATAGCATAATAATACTGAGTTGATAACACATTAAATTGTACTTAAACCCCCAACGTCCGATCAGACTATCGGATGCAAATTAATTCTCTCTCTACATTGTTTTATCAGTGACAGTATACAGCGAATGCTGACTAGTGTAATGAATATATAAATAACTGAAGCAGACAATAAACTCCACCCTCTAATTCAAATTTCTGTTATAAATTGTTTTGAAAATGTAAGAAGCTTAACCTGCTAGAATTCGTTGTTGTCGCAATCTGCTGCTACTAATAAAATGAATGCTAACATTGAACAGCTACTATATAAGTGACCCCCCCCCCCCCCCCCCCAATCTGTCTCTTGTTTTTTTTAAAATAGACAGTTGCAGATTGGCGACGATATGATCTGAAGTTTCGTTTTTCTGCTTTGTAGAGGAGCTCGAGTGTCTAGGTCAATTGTTTACCACCCATTTCTTACGATTTTAGTTCATTTCTGTGTAGTTCTAATTCTGTAAGAGAAGTATTGCAGTACGGTTTGATATACTTGTATGATTTATATTTCACTGTTGGGATGTATAAGTCCGTTGCAAGATTCAGTATAACGACAATTTCCGAGTATAAGTTATTTATATCAGTAGTGTTTGTGATAGGTAAATTTTCGGCGTATATAGCAGCACGTCACTCTTGTCTATGTAGTCGTTGTATTTTTCCGTACAAGAACGTTTCACGTTGCGCCATTTAACAATACTTTGTTTATATATAGTACATTTAACATATGGGTTTAAAGAGGCTTAAATCATAGGAGCTCGAAGTCAGGAATTGTTTTTTTCGGCAATTTTGCCCTTTTCACATGTAATATTACCCAAACTTTAATAACTCGGTCGTATTTTGTCCAAATATTGACTTTTGTAAATTACTTGAAAACGGGTCGGGTAATCTGATAAAAAGAGAAGGAGTGACATACGCCATGTTATCCGCAACATAGTCTGGTTCCCGTCGTACTATGCTACGTAATAAATATTTTTGTACATAGATAATGAATATATAACTTTTACTTCATTCATATCACTCAGTAGTATAAATTAATAAATATTTTTGTATATCGATAATGAATATAAAACTTTTACTTCATTCATATCACATAGCAAACATGTACAGATTAAAATAAACTGACTTGTTTAGGGTCTATATATATTTGACCATTTACTATATTTACATCCGAGAAACATGTTTTCATAGTTTTTAACGAGTCATTGTATACACGAAAATGGTCTTAGATAGCTTGTGAAGCATGTCAGTAAACTCTTTCCCAACGTTTCAGATGTTGTGTTTTAGTATGCATGAAAAGAATTGTTATGAAATATCTGTCAAATCCTACCATGTATACAAATAAGTTCAACGTCCTATGCCAGCTCCAGAAAAGAAATATTGACCGTTGCGCACGTTTTCTAAGTCCCACCGCACTTTGACTACAATTGCCGGGGTTCCCGGTACAATATTGCGCCGCGTTGTGATTGGGTGAACCAGCGGGGTAGATAAAAAATGACCGCACCAAGGGGAGTCACTCTTGGTGTTTGTTGCGGATAACATGGCGTATGTCACTCCTTCTCTTTTTTCAGATTACCCGACCCGTTTTCAAGTAATTTACAAAAGTCAATATTTGGACATAATACGACCGAGTTATTAAAGTTTGGGTAATATTACATGTGAAAAGGGCAAAATTGCCGAAAAAAACAATTCCTGACTTCGAGCTCCTATGGCTTAAATCCGTATCCACGTCGATCTAAACTATAAAAGTATGAACAAATGTTTATACAGGTATTTCAAACTGAAAATAGTCAAGACAGTAATGACCCGGGAAGTATTTCACCAGTTTTAAAACGTATACATTTGGTCATTTGTTTTACAAAATGTTTTTGAAGTGTGGATGAAAAAAGTGCACTTTATAATTTTAAGTTATATATAATCGTATTGTTTTATGTAAACTCGCAGCTGAGAGCATTTCTACAGGATCACTCATATATACCCTGATTTCTATAAGCAAATATAGTCATGTAGTTTGATATACAAAAAAATGTACTTTAGTCTATATAAAACTATCATGATGTAATATATTGTAACAGGAGACAAACTGTACTGACTCCTTTCAACCCAGGTTCGATTATCAATCTTATTTACTACATGTATCTGAATTAAAACAACCAATGAATAGTTTTATCATTTATCTTTTACTTTAGATATTTATTTTACATGTTTAAAGTATTAGAACAATGTTTAGTGTATAAAATAGTCACAAAGCGTATGCAAAACAACCAATCTTAAGTTATAGAATTTTAGAGTAAGAACCTAAATATTTGAACAGGTAGAATTACCTCTGTGTCCAGATGAACTGGCCAAGTTATACATAAATTTTGGCTTTATATAGGGTTTGATTCCCGCCAAATACCATGAAAAACATGAATCTTGAAAATGTGTGAAAAAGGTTTAAAATCTACACTGGCGTAGCTTACCACAGAAACTTAGTATACAAAAATGTTTGAAACAATAATGGTGTCAAATTGATGAATTGGGATATGTAAAACAATAAATTTGTAGCTGTAGTTATAGACTATATAATGGTACTAATTATGATATTAACAGTAGGTTTTAAATATAAATGTGAAACTAGTATCAATTCCATAAATGTTAACCATCTACACCCCATTAAACTATTGTTTATTTAGATACATGGATGGACTACTGAGGCATTAATTTCTAACATGAACAACAAAAGGTGAATATAAAACATAACACATAGATATTGAATTTAAGGTCATAATGACTGTGTAGAACTAAAGAAATGCAAGTAAAAATGTTTAAGGTGATTAAATAGGAAAACATTCAATACATGTAGAGTCATTTCTGCCACATTCCACCCTTCTTAAGATGTAAATTTCCAATTTAAATCAAAATTATTTTTTTCAAAATTATAAAAATATGGCAGGAATGAATAACCAATGAATAAGAATAAATTATAAAAAGGTAACATTTTCCTTCAAATTATCAATTATTTGTAACAACATTGATCACAATAATGCAATTATGTCCATATTGGTTTCTTCCAAATGACTGAATAATATCAATAACTTCACTTGGTTTTAAATTTAACCACTAATTCACCATTGTTATCGAATTCGGCTGTCTGATCCCTACATATTTGTCCTGATCTGACAAGTTTGTTGGCGATTTCTTCGTCGATAGCACCATGTCTCTTTTTTGTTAACCGCTGTCTGTTATCAAATTTGTAAGGTAGTGTTTCACCGGGGTCCATGTAATTCTCATTATAAGCTTTCTGTTTGTCCATTTCCTGATTAGAGAGAGGGTGTTCTTTTTTTATATGTCTAGTACAGTTGTATTTTCTGGCAGACTTAAAGTTACATATTTTGCATTTGAATAATTCGATGGTAGGTATATGTTTAATTGTCCAATGTCTGGTGAAGGATGGAAAATTTGTATAAGCTATCTTCTTTTCACAGCCTTGAACTGGACATGGTGATGGCTTATTAGGCCAAACTGGTCTTTTCAACGTCTCTTCCCCAGCCAAGAAATCTGACACTTCATCGTCCACTCCTTCTAGAATCTGTACAGACATAATGATTGATATCTGAAGTTAAAAATCAAAGGATAAACAACATATAACTTAATATCTCAGCCCGGACTACATGGCTTTCTGAGATAAGCCCCATTGCATGAACACATCCTAGGCTCATTCATCAAAAGATCAAACTTATAAAAGTCAGGATTTAAGTACTATTATCCTTTTTCTAATTATAAGTATTACAACTGATGGAGATGTAGACCATATCAAGAATAAGATTTTATCAATTGAAATTCCTATCAATATAAGTATCGACCAATACATATTTTAAGATTCAACAGTAAAATTTTACTTAAGTTTTGTGGAATTTAATGACATTTTATTTGTAAATTAATAATGAAGGCAAGCAGTAAATTGTAATATCCTGACTTTATTTCAAATGTCACTATGCCAATGCCTTAAATTTCTCAGAAATACTGTTTTTTTTCTTTCATTTATACAGTATTACATGTTATGGACATATTCCTGTATGTTCCTAATAGAAAACTTGTTATGTACAATACAAGTAATTAATAACATCAACAACTATTAATTAGGCTTAAATAGTCACAAATTATGGACTTTGTAGCCTTGATATATATATATACAAGTGTATTTACAGGCAATAAATTGAATAGTAATTCAAATTATTTAGGTTTGGTTAGAGTAGAACCCATACATAAGTTAACAGGCTTTCTTTGTATCATAAGACAACGTATGATTATTGAGCCCCATTCAGTTAACCTAAATTATTTATTTATTTTATTATATATATATTTTTTTTTTTTTTTTTTTAACAAAATCAATGATTTTCCTAGGATGGAGATAATATTAATTTTGGTTTTACTCTTCTACCCGTTCTAGTAGTATATGGGGTTTTCTGAATGGATTCAGAATCATTGGTAACTGACAGATCAAAACCATCATCATCATTATCAGTAGCACAAGTGCCATAGTAATCATCATAGTTGTGACTTAAATCAGACTTAATAGTTGTGGGGTCAAGGTCATCATTCAAGTTTTCTTCAAGATTTTGTGAATCATCAGTAGATAAATCAAAACTTTGAGTACCTTGATAAGGTTTCAAGTGATCGACATGTACAACTATTATTTTTAAAGATTGATTATGTTGAATTTCATACAAAATATCAGTTATTTTCTTGCATACTTTGTAAGGACCTATCCAACCCAAAGAAAGTTTCATTTTGGCCTGAGGAGGATACCATCTCCAGACTAAATCATCAACATCAAAGATTCTAGGTTTCAGACCATGGTCATAAGCCTTTTTCTGCCTTGATGCTGCTATTTGTAAATTTTGATGAGCACAATCAAATGAAAGTTCAATAGATTGACGTAGCCACTCAACATATTGTGAGGAACAAATGTCGATCGGGTATGTAATTTCCCGCCCAAACAGAAGTCTATTAGGTGAAAACTTTGTACTCTCATGGCATGAAGACCGATAAGCCATCATAATGAAAGGTATATGCACATCCCAATCGTCTTTATTTTCATTAACAAACATTGCTAACATTTGCAAAATGGTTCTGTTTAAACGTTCAATCATGCCGTCAGATTTTGGATTGTATGGACATGTTCTTGTCTTTTCTATCTGTAAGAGTTTGCACATTGCCTTAAAAAGATTAGATTCGAATTATCTCCCTTGATCACTGTGAATATAAGTAGGGACACCAAATCTACAAATGAATTCAGTTACAAGCTTGTCAGCCACTATTAATGCAGTATGATCTTTAATTGCAAATGCTTCTGAGTACTTAGTGAAATAATCCCCAACAACCATAATATATTCATTCCCATCTCCAGACATTGGTAAGGGGTCTAATATGTCCAAAGCTATACGAGTCATTGGAAGTGTTGAAATTTGTTGTTGTAGTGGTGATTTGCCTCTACCTGGTCCTGGTTTTCTTTGTGCACATAAGTCATACTGATAACACCATGTTTTAATGTCAGTAGACATGCCAGGCCAATAAAAACGAGATTTGATGGCCTTTAGAGTGCGATCTCTACCAAGATGGCCTGCAATACGATTACAATGAAGTTGTTGGAAGATTTTTGTCCTTAATACGTTAGGCACAATAACTTGCAGCTTGGGAGACTCCAACTCAGAAGAATCAATTATTTGTTTGTATAAAATACCATTTTGAAGAACAATTAATTCCCAAATACTCCAGAGAGCTTTAAGACTATTTGAGGCATTACCTATTGCTTTTCTGATTGGTTTCATGTTAGATGTAAGCTTTAGTTGAATCAATTTTTTTAAAACTGAGTCATTTTCTTGGAATTGTTTAATTTCATCAAGGGACCAACAATCTAACCAATTTGATAGGTGATCACTTTGATTTTGTTGGTTCTCATGAGTATTTAAGCTATTTAGGCTATTACAAGCCTTTACTGGGAATATTGGCATCACTACTTTAGAGTTAGACTTGCTTTTGCTTTCTAAGAATTGAGTACAATCAAAACATTCTGTTCGTTTACATTTACGTCTTAGCAGAGGATGACGAGACATAGCATCTGCATTACCATGGAATGAACCTTTTCGATACTGTATATCAAAATCATACGTTTCTAAGGTGGTGATCCACCTGGCTAGCATGCCTTCAGGTTCCTTGAAAATTTTCAGCCATTTTAAGGATACATGGTTAGTACGAACAAGAAAATGTCTACCCCATAAGTAATGTTTGAAGTATTTTATGAAGGTGACAACAGCTAATAATTCTATGTAGGTAGTGCAATACCTTTGTTGAGATTTACTTAAAGTCTTACTGGCATATGCTATTACACACTCTTCTCCGTTTTGAATTTGAGATAGCACAGCTCCTATACACATTTGACTACCATCAGTGTCTAAAATGAAATTTCCATCTCTTTGTGGATAGCAAAGAATTGGTGCCGATATCAAAAGTTGTTTGAGTCGTTCAAAGCTGAATTGGCAGTTTTCATTCCAAGTAAATTTTGCCCTTTTTTGAGTAAGTTGAATTAAGGGAAAGACTACAGTTGAAAAATCAGGAATGAAACGCCTGTAGTAATTAAGAAGGCCTAGAAGACTGCGTATATCAGTTTTATTTTGGGGAATAGGCCAGTCTTGGACAGCCTTTATCTTTTTTCTAGAACATGTGATACCTTTGTTTGAAATTTGGTGCCCTAAATATTCTACTTGTTGTTGGAAGAGATGGCATTTCTTTGTTTTTGAGGTTAGATTGGCTTTTCTAAAACATTCGAATACTTGTCTCAGATTATTTAAAGTATCACCAAAAGTTCTTCCAAAAACAATGATGTCATCAAGATAACAAAGACATTTTTCAAACTGTAAGTGGTGTAAGACTCGTTCTATCAATCTTTCAAATGTTGATGGGGCATTACATAACCCAAATGGCATAACATTGAAATGATGTAAACCCAAATGAGACGAAAAAGCAGTTAATGGTTTAGATTTATCAAACATAGCATCTGCATTACCATGGAATGAACCTTTTCGATACTGTATATCAAAATCATACGTTTCTAAGGTGGTGATCCACCTGGCTAGCATGCCTTCAGGTTCCTTGAAAATTTTCAGCCATTTTAAGGATACATGGTTAGTACGAACAAGAAAATGTCTACCCCATAAGTAATGTTTGAAGTATTTTATGAAGGTGACAACAGCTAATAATTCTATGTAGGTAGTGCAATACCTTTGTTGAGATTTACTTAAAGTCTTACTGGCATATGCTATTACACACTCTTCTCCGTTTTGAATTTGAGATAGCACAGCTCCTATACACATTTGACTACCATCAGTGTCTAAAATGAAATTTCCATCTCTTTGTGGATAGCAAAGAATTGGTGCCGATATCAAAAGTTGTTTGAGTCGTTCAAAGCTGAATTGGCAGTTTTCATTCCAAGTAAATTTTGCCCTTTTTTGAGTAAGTTGAATTAAGGGAAAGACTACAGTTGAAAAATCAGGAATGAAACGCCTGTAGTAATTAAGAAGGCCTAGAAGACTGCGTATATCAGTTTTATTTTGGGGAATAGGCCAGTCTTGGACAGCCTTTATCTTTTTTCTAGAACATGTGATACCTTTGTTTGAAATTTGGTGCCCTAAATATTCTACTTGTTGTTGGAAGAGATGGCATTTCTTTGTTTTTGAGGTTAGATTGGCTTTTCTAAAACATTCGAATACTTGTCTCAGATTATTTAAAGTATCATCAAAAGTTCTTCCAAAAACAATGATGTCATCAAGATAACAAAGACATTTTTCAAACTGTAAGTGGTGTAAGACTCGTTCTATCAATCTTTCAAATGTTGATGGGGCATTACATAACCCAAATGGCATAACATTGAAATGATGTAAACCCAAATGAGACGAAAAAGCAGTTAATGGTTTAGATTTATCAAACATAGCATCTGCATTACCATGGAATGAACCTTTTCGATACTGTATATCAAAATCATACGTTTCTAAGGTGGTGATCCACCTGGCTAGCATGCCTTCAGGTTCCTTGAAAATTTTCAGCCATTTTAAGGATACATGGTTAGTACGAACAAGAAAATGTCTACCCCATAAGTAATGTTTGAAGTATTTTATGAAGGTGACAACAGCTAATAATTCTATGTAGGTAGTGCAATACCTTTGTTGAGATTTACTTAAAGTCTTACTGGCATATGCTATTACACACTCTTCTCCGTTTTGAATTTGAGATAGCACAGCTCCTATACACATTTGACTACCATCAGTGTCTAAAATGAAATTTCCATCTCTTTGTGGATAGCAAAGAATTGGTGCCGATATCAAAAGTTGTTTGAGTCGTTCAAAGCTGAATTGGCAGTTTTCATTCCAAGTAAATTTTGCCCTTTTTTGAGTAAGTTGAATTAAGGGAAAGGCTACAGTTGAAAAATCAGGAATGAAACGCCTGTAGTAATTAAGAAGGCCTAGAAGACTGCGTATATCAGTTTTATTTTGGGGAATAGGCCAGTCTTGGACAGCCTTTATCTTTTTTCTAGAACATGTGATACCTTTGTTTGAAATTTGGTGCCCTAAATATTCTACTTGTTGTTGGAAGAGATGGCATTTCTTTGTTTTTAAGGTTAGATTGGCTTTTCTAAAACATTCGAATACTTGTCTCAGATTATTTAAAGTATCATCAAAAGTTCTTCCAAAAACAATGATGTCATCAAGATAACAAAGACATTTTTCAAACTGTAAGTGGTGTAAGACTCGTTCTATCAATCTTTCAAATGTTGATGGGGCATTACATAACCCAAATGGCATAACATTGAAATGATGTAAACCCAAATGAGACGAAAAAGCAGTTAATGGTTTAGATTTATCAGACATATGTTTCTGCCAATAACCACTAGCTAAATCAAGCGTGCAGAAATAACTTGCTGAAGACAAAGTATCCAGGGCTTCACTTATTTTGGGTAATGGGTATGCATCTTTCTTTGTCACTGAATTCAGTTTACGATTATCAACACAGAAGCGAATGGAACCATCAGACTTAGTAACTAAAACTATGGGAGCAGCCCAACTACTGGTACTGGGTTCAATCACATTATCATCTAGCATTTTCTTAATTTCTTTTTCAACAATTTCCTTTTGTGCAATGGCTAACCTGCGGGTGGTATTTTTATGGGTTTAGCATCACCTACATCTATAGAATGTTCTACCAGGTTGGTTTTCCCAACTTTTCCCAATCCATCATAGAAACAGTCTTTGTACTCATGTAATAAAGTTTGAAGTTGACTCTGTTCTTCTTTATCTAGATTTTTGGATGCGTCATTTAATAATGGTATTAACTTATCAGGCAATTCAGAGTTATATTCTGATCGAGCTTCCTTAGAATTTTGTAATGACTTCACACTAACTACATGGTGTAAATTTCCTACTGCCATATTGTTAGTTAGTTTAACATTTTGTTGTGACAGATTAATAAATGATAAGGGGACTTCTGATTGATAGGAATTAACAAAGGTTTTGCACATCAATAGACCTTTCTTAGTGACAAATGTGTAAGGTTCTAAACATACATCATTTTCTTTGAACGTACCCTCTGTAATACCCTTAACGACAACTTCAGTTTCAGGTGGTATTGAAATGTTTTCACTCAGTTTTACTCGTGCCACTTTATTTGATTCTGTCTTACTTAGCTTTATTTTATGTTTTCCTATTTGCATTATTCCTTTACCAAATTTCACAGATACATCAAAATCATTTAGAAAATCATTTCCTAAGACTACTTCCATGCCATCAAGTTCAGCTACCAAAAACTCATACTGAAACTTTTCATTATCAATCTGAAAGGCCAGGCATATCATGCCTTCAACTTCTATATTTGACCCATTTGCAGCAGTTAAGGTTGAATTGACTTTGACTAGACTTTGTTTATCAAAACATAACCTTTGAAATGTCTTATGAATCAATAAGAGCTTGGCAGTTTAATTCTTGTATCAAAAGTTTTGCATAAAGACAATTACGTTGTTGAATGGGACTTAACACAATATTTTGTTGCCCGTTACATAGATTTTCATAATTTGTGGCTGAAATTTTGGGCACAAAGTCAGCCTCACCTAGTTTTCCTGTAATTTAATTTGAGGACAGTTATTAGCTAGGTGTCCCTTTTGGTGACAATTGTAGCACTTAACATTTCTGAGATCAGTTCGATCTCGATCCCTACTTCCACTTCTGCTGCTATTACGTTTCAATGACTTTGATAAACCTTCAATTAATTTGGCTATGTCACTTAATTTTACAGCATCTGATCTACTTGTGTGGTTACCATCAGGGGGAAAAGTTTGTTCAGATACTGAGTTTAAAGAGTTGTCTCCCTCAAATCTAGGTTTACGTAAAATACCATGAGCAGTCTCAAAAGCCTCAAATTCTACAGCATAGGCAATGGCTTCATTTAATGTTTGATGATGTTTAAATTGTATGTGGCGGCGAAGTTCTGGACGTATTAGTCCATTTATAAACTGATCAATAGTATAGATTTCTCTGGCCTCCACATTTATTCTCGGAAAAGCTAACAAACATAACCTTTGAAGGGCATAACCAAAATCTGCGGCAGTTTCTTTGCTATTTTGTTTCCTGTTTCTAAATTCACACCTAAAAGCAGTTTCTCTCTCAGGTGGATTAAACCGTTTTGACAAGATTTCTTTTATGTTTTCATAGTCAGTCAAAATTTCTTGGCTTAATTCACTTAAAAGTTTTTGTGCGGTTCCACGTAGGCTCATTATTAATTGTTGGGCCTTTTCTGGATTACCCCACCCATTCCATAAGGCTACACTCTCAAAATGAACTATATAATCCCTCCATTCAACACTTTTCCCATCAAACTTATCGGGATCCTTTTGTTTCCGTTTTGTTTGGAAAGTATTTTGAAACTGATCAAATTGTGAGTGATGTCTGTTGTTTTGAAGTCTATAGGCATCATTATCAGGCATCAAAGTTTTATTGTTCTGCTCTGTTAGATAGGTTGTTACTCCGGGTAAAGCTGTATTGTGTTGAGTGTATTGAGTTGAAGGAGAGAGATAATTCTGTTTTTCTGATATGAATTGTGTTCTGTCGGTATAACATTCATTATCATTTGTCTTACCAGATGAGGACAAAGGTAATCTATGGTCGTATGCTGCCCCTAGTGTATGTGAATTTGGGTGATATCCTGTACCCTGTGAATTTTGTTTACTGGTGGCAGGTTATAAGTTGACCTTTCAGTTTTAATTTGTGTATAAGGAATGTAAGGTTGTTGTGTTTGTGAAAATTTAGGTTGATCCTCCCCAGGAATATTGGTTGGACGTTTATACTCAGCCATTTGCAGGCTTTGAATGTTAAATTTATGAAATTAACTTCTATTTCTTTATTCTATGCTATTTTTTTTCTACACAGAATTCAGGTTTTATTTAAAAACTATACTACTTTCTACCCTTTTAATGCATTTAGTCCTATGTTTATTTGTTGATATGAACTTAGTTTAAAGACGCAACTTCCGATCGGACTATCGGATGCAAATGAACTCTCTCTCTACATTGTTTTATCAAATGAACTCTCTCTACATTGTTTTATCAGTGATAGACATACAGTGAATGCTGACTTACTATACTCAATCTATAAATAGCTGAAGCAGACGATGGGTTTAAACCATATAAACTCCTCCCTCTAATTCAAATTTGAATTTCTGTTATAAATTGTTTTGAATATATAAGAACAACCAATGAATAGTTTTATCATTTATCTTATACTTTAGATATTTATTTTACATGTTTAAATTATTATTAGAACAATTTTAGTGTATAAAATAGTCACAAAGCATATGCAAAACAACCAATCTTAAGTTACAGAATTTTAGAGTAAGAACCTAAATATTTGAACAGGTAGAAGTTACCTCTGTGTCCAGATGAACTGGCCAAGTTATACATAAATTTTGGCTTTATATAGGGTTGATTCCCGCCAAATACCATGAAAAACATGAATCTTGAAAATGTGTGAAAAAGGTTTAAAATCTACATTGGCGTAGCTTACCACAGAAACTTAGTATACAAAAATGTTTGAAACAATAATGGTGTCAAATTGATGAATTGGGATATGTAAAACAATAAATTTGTAGCTGTAGTTATAGACTATATAATGGTATTAATTATGATATTAACAGTAGGTTTTAAATATAAATGTGAAACTAGTATCAATTCCATAAATGTTAACCATCTACACCCCATTAAACTATTGTTTATTTAGATACATGGATGGACTACTGAGGCATTAATTTCTAACATGTACAACAAAAGGTGAATATAAAACATAACACATAGATATTGAATTTAAGGTAGTAATTACTGTGTAGAACTAAAGAAATGCAAGTAAAAATGTTTAAGGGGATTAAATAGGAAAACATTCAATACATGTAGAGTCATTTCTGCCACAATATATTGTCTATGTGTAGATCAATCTGATTAAAATCATATCCTCAAACCCGCTACGCTATGAGGATCTGAAGACGACCTATAGAAGGTCACCTCAGGTGACCTTTTCCACTAGCCAATCAGCGCCTTACTTTCATAATTCTGAAAGTGATCTGATTCTATTTTTAACCGCAGTAAAAAACAATATTTGACTTGTAGTTATCACGAACACCTATTCTTACGCAACTAAATGTAATGGTAGCGCCCATGTGACATGCGTGTTTATTAAATTTTCTGTACTACTATGGCCAAATCGATCAGGATTACTAAAAAAATCAAAAAGTGGTTGCAGACAAATATGTTATACGTAATTTAATGTTTACTAACGTTTAAATAACATCGTCAGGTCGGCCAAAGTACCGATGAAACGAGTTATACGATTGGCTGAATTATAGATAGATATAAATAGTGATAATGGAAATTCCGACTTTTGAAAATAGAAACTGGTATAGGCCGTCATCAGATCTTGCCGTAAGGAAGATCGAATACTTAAGTCAGATTGTGTGTAGATGTGCGATTTAATTAATACATGTGTCGTGCCGTCTTATGATTCCGACGTTCTTATGTTTTCGACGGTTTTCATTTTCTCAAGATTGCGTCATGATCACGCGAGATTTTTTGAAGTCCCGCCCCCTCTGAATGTAAACAAATGATGCAAGTTGCCGCACATATCAGGCGGTTAAAAAATGGAATTTCAACTGTTAATATAGCAATATCAAAGTCACTTACTGATATTTCATGGTGAATTGCTATTCCCAAAATTTGTGTCGACAAAATACCCAAGAAAAATTGTTTTTCATCTAAAAATCTCCAAACAAATACGTGTATGTATGCAGCAGACATAACTTTTTCCGGTAGTCACGTGGTCTGTACAAATTTTTGTACAAAGGTGTTCTCAAAAGTTTTTCTCCCACTTATACTTTCTTACGGTGTCAGACCACAAAATTGTGTTTCCTCACTATGCTAATTCTCTAAGTATCCAGTAATAATTCAGGCCAAGTCCCAAGTAACGAGAAAGGACAGGTCATATTTTGCCGATGACTTGAAAAATGCATACTTGTAAAACAGTGATAAAGCAAGAGATCAGTAGAAAGGGTAATAATGAACAGTAAACCAAAGTTAAACAATAGTTTGTGGAGTTTTTTATGGAAAGAAATACCGAAAAGTTGCCGAAAGTGCATCATATTTGCTGTTAAAAGTTGACAGTTAGGTATTTTAGTGAAAACAGCGTTTTAATTTCCAATATTCGTTGAACTCACTGACTGAACTTCGCTTTTGAGAAAAAATGTGTTTATTAACTTTTTAACCACCCCGTATCGCTATTTATATCGACCAATGAAAACCGTCGAAAACATGTAACGTCACTGAGTGGGAAAACAAAAATGGCTGCCTTCATGAAACGGCTCTAAAAAGGTCAATACTCTATTGTTTTGCTTAGAAATCGGTATTTTATGTAGAAATCTAAATGTTAGTAATTACTTCCATGTCAAATTGTACATGCAATAAACGTCCGTTTATTTACCGGGCGAAATATGCTTGCACCGTCGAAAACATAAGAAGCCAGGATATATATAAGCATGACATTTGTGGCACATATAAGTATTGACTGATCAATTCGTAGATGTTTTTGTAGAAAATAACTCTCAGTAGATGATAAAATATATCCACTTCCCACTGCTATTTGCATGACCCCATACGCTGCCATCTTGTTTCACCATATAGTGGTGTACCGCTAGGGGGCGCTTAACTTGAAATCGGCGATTTGAAGGCATTTTTTCTGTTTATATAGCACTAGGGCCGGCGAATACACATTCCCGTTTTAGTGATATACCTACATTTCCTTTTCCGCTTTATGGAGCATGCGCATTATCAACAACAACAATGGAGAGAGAGCAAATATTAGCTGACTTCCAAGTGTGTATTTACTTATTTAGACACTTCCCTTTTCTCTGAAAAAATCTAATTAGATAATACATATATTACATTTTGCGAGTCACTGTTTTATTTCTTTGATTATGAAGTGGTTTATTAAATTATTGCCATTAACTATCACTGACATAATGACGAATCAAGTCATGATATTGCGTTTTTATTTTAATGATGATTCAGTCGCGTATTTTTAGTGTTCGTCGCAATTTTAAGTTGATTTCGTTCTTGTTGAGTGTATCTGTTTGTAAGTTACACATTCTTCTTCATGTTTCATTTTTCTGATTAAAATTCTTTGCCTGATTTACTTTTCTAAAATGATTTCAATTAACACTCACTGACTCAGTCAGTGTACTGTGTAGTCATGGAAATTAAATAATTCCGCTCTTGCTCATTTTGACAACAATATGTTTATAAATTGTATACCGTGTGGTAAAATTATATTTGACATTTCCGAAGTCATTGATTGTAAAATTTCCTTATAAGGAATAAAAGATACATGTGGATGTTTTGTATATAACAAGAAAACAAATTTGGAATGTTTAACTTTAAGGCCTTAATCAGTTGGGAAAGCATCGATAACGATCAAAGCGTGTTGAAACTGTGAAATCCATGCTTGCTCGCAGCGATATTTAATCACATGTGTAACTGTGTTGACGACTGGCTACCGGCATCCGTAATGAGATCGTGTATAATCGCATTGTTTCTCACGGAACCAATTGTGTCATTATACCAGTATGCATTTGTTTATTACACTAGATAAGGAATTATCGATCGGATTAACAAATGCATATAACCACATCAATTAAACTGATAGTCTTTGAATCTTGATTAATTTACCGACACTTAGTCACGGTCAATTAGCATCTTGGAAAGCGAGTATTTACTATCGTAGACATTTATTCCAGTATGTCGGTCCGAGACCGACAGAAATTGTAAAGCACCGTCACATTTATAAAATAAATCGAAACTCTGTGTGAATCAGTTAAACCAGTCCACTACTACATGACCTTACCGTTTTCCGAAAATTTACTTTCGCTTTACTTATCGATTTAAGGATACATCGCCGAATAAAGCTAATTATAATAATAATGAATAAACGCCCGTTGTACGGTCCGATTCCGGTATTAAATAGACAAACAGAGATGTATCTTACGGAAAAACGTACAAACAAATTATGTTGTTCAGAGTCTAATTCTTGGATTGATTAGTTACTAAAAAAAAAATTTGAAACGAAGATGTGTTACTTTTTGTGATTGTTAATGTTAAACTATGTGTATAGGGTGTGTGTATCTTTGAACAATTTTGAGAATAAAAGTACATTTTTTACAAATTTTTTCTGTTATTAAAATTGTTATATGATATATATTATATATAGCCAGTACCCCGTTTACCGGTGTTATCCAAATAACGGTGCATCTTATAATATCCGTAATATACACTCATCATGCATAACATACCATTGTCAACAGAGTAAAACGTCATTTTGAGGATAAGTATGCATTAAAATTTGTTTTGTATTAAAAAATACATGAAATATGAATGATTCAATAAAAAACGTAGCTTTTCTTTGAAAAACGAGATTTCTTTCACTGCCGTCTGCATTTTTGAATGCAGGTGCTCGTTTTTATGTCACTTCCGCTATAAAATAGTTCTGTGTTGAAATTATTGTTTGGAGTTTAACCCAGCATAATAATATCACTCCTACATTATGACGCCATGTGACATTCAGAGGTTTCTACTTGTGCATTGTTATTAAGATCATTCGAGGAAAGAAACATGGCGGCCGACTGCATTGTATTTATTGATTGTGGGCACTAGATTAGTACAGATTTTGAACATTTGACTGTTGGCATTTGTAAAAGAGATGTGTACTAATAAAAGAAAATATTTGGTTCACGTCAGTGATTTTTTTTCTTTGTTCTATTTCCGTTCTAAATTTAGCAACACCGTTATTTGGTACCACCTGTATATGAATAGTTACAATATATGAAAATTATGGGCACTCTTAAAATTGTGTCTTTAAAGGCTTTAAAACCAAAAAAAAATTACCCTTCCCTGTGTCATAACATAACACACAC
This sequence comes from Lutraria lutraria, assembly GCA_964023205.1. NCBI lineage: Eukaryota > Metazoa > Mollusca > Bivalvia > Venerida > Mactridae > Lutraria > Lutraria lutraria. The sequence continues at coordinate 18,834,625 of OZ026838.1, forward strand.
AAAAAAGAAATAAAATAATCAACAATAACAAACACTTGGTTTTATAGTTTATTTAAATGCTGCAAATGTATTGTGTGTTAAGCAGATTTCCGCGTTACAAGTGCCCTAATGTCCTTGCCAATGCCCTGCCCTTCCCAAAGTCTAGCTGGAGCACTGCCATGCATGGGTGTTAATAAAAGAGATAGAGGTGCTATGACTCCCAAGCTACTCAATCCACCTAGGAAAACCTAGCAACGTGAAAAAAATGGTGCAAAACCCTAAGTGACCTTAAGAGTCTAAAATGCTTTACATTCTGCAATATGTACATGTTTTTGTGGAAAGGGAAAGACTTCAAAGAGTATTCATCATCATCCTCATCATCTGGTTGAAGGGTTGGAATCCATAATGGATTGTCGAAAACCCTAGTATTACTAATACTATTAGTAGGTTAAAAATAAAAGCATGCTGCATACAGAGCATATTTAGTTATGCCTTATGGAACAGCCCATGCAGTCAGCGCTAACTTGAATCCAGAGACTAAGTCAGTGCTGACTACATCCTTTTCGGACTTGATTTTGATCAAAATCAAGTCCTTTGTAATCAGTGACCAAAATTTTGTCGCTGGACTCCCATAACAGCTTGTTTAAAAGAAAGTACACAACTAAATGGTGTGATTATATAGAAGTATCTGGAATCATTCCCCAATTAAGTGTGTCGGATCTAAATATATTTCAAATCATTTTAATTTTTATTGTAACTACATGGAAAGAGTTATGTATCTAAATAAGTGCTTTAAATGTAAATTACTGGATATGTGCTTTTAAAAATTACAGTTTAAGAGTTCCTTTTACGCCAGATTATTTAGAATTACATAATCATGTCTGAATTTCATGCAACATCGGGTTAACTAATAGGTCATATAGGTCTTACTCTACTGTGTCAGGACCTTTTTGATTTGAGTGACCCTGCATGATTGATTGTGTTCAATGCGACAATGTTCTGTTGTGTTAAAACCAGAAGAATCAATGTTTGTATTTACTGTTACTGAAGTGTTGGTCACTAGTTTGCGTACAATAAAGAGATTTTAATGCAATTAAATTGTCTTCAATTAATGTGCTAATCTTTAAACTTTCCAATATCAGGCTTTTTTCATTTTAAAACTTTAGCAAAGGGACTAGTAAAGCACTACTAGCGTATGTCATTTACCTACATGCATATGACCTGCATTACAATATGAATGAAAAATCGGTTCATAAGTTTAAATGTTAAAAGTATTTGTATGGGCTCGAACGATGTGGGTACACATTTCTCTCTTTTGCCTCGTAAGGTAAAAATCAAGTCCGACAGTACTTTCAGTACTTTCAGTACTTTGATTTATCTAAGTTACTAAGTCCTGAACTTTTTATGCTATTACTTTACAAGGTGATATTAATTTAAGTATAATTATTTATTAAGAATCATTTGTTTGTATTACAGGCTTGTACAAGCTTAGAAGACATTGAAACATGCATTGCAATTCTTGACCAGCATGATTGGAATTTACTGGTAAGTTCTTTCTATCATGAATCACATATATACAGTGTGTTTTCTTCACCAGTATGGGATTGGGAATGATGACAGGGTCCAAAGGAAGGGAAATTCTTATTTGACATTTGATTACCTATATCCAAGGGCTTAATATACTTATTACCGCTGGATTTGATTACTTCTAATTGTTAACACGGAAGTTGCGAATCCATGTATGTATATTATAAGTCCTTGCTATATCTAATGACAATGCTTACAACAGAAAAGCTTTTCATTCTAGCTCAACTATTCGAAGAATATGGAGAGCTGTTGGTATTATAGTCGCCTATGCGTCGGCTGACATATGGTTAAAAGTTCTGTGTGCAAGATACTATCATGCACATATCTCAGTAACCACTTATAGCATTGATTTGAAACTTCATGTAAGTGTCCAGAAGTATCAGACAGACAAGTTAGATAACTCTTGGTTGGATTTAGCCAAGTAATGGCCCTTCTTTGACTTATAAAATTTGGTAAAAGTTTTGCATTCAAGTTACTGTCATGCAGTTGCACATATCTCAGTAACCACTTATGTGATTGACTTGAAACTTCATGTAAATGCCCAGGGGTATCAGAGAGACAAGTTAGTTGGATTTTAGTCAAATTCCATGATTTTTATATGTTTCCTTTATTGAGTGTATAAAAACACCAAGGTAAGTGCAGTCGCCATCTTTTCAATTGACGGAAATGACGAAAATAAGCGTGGGTCCCGGCTTTCCTTCTAATCTGCACATGCTTTCCGGGAACTTTGCTTTCGTTGTAGTGTGCCCCGTTAAACGTTTTGACAGCTTGTAGAAGGAAAGACGGCGAAACAAAAAGTGGTGAGTTCACTACCTTGGTGTTTTTTATACACTCAATAAGGGGAAAAAATGAGGATTTTTCTTTTGACAGATTTGCGTTGTTTGATGGGTGAAATTGAAAATAACGTCCGTAAACGTATAAAAATCACGAAATAGAGTGCCTATGGACAAAAGTTTGTTTACTATCAAGCACTGAGAATAGTCGAGCATGCTGTCTTGTTTACAATTTTTTTACCAAAAATGACTGATAAAGAAAGATTCAACTGGTGGGGAATCATTATTATTAAAATTGATTATAGAGCGAAAACATACTTTTCAGACAGGGGAACCCTTTGTCTAGATTACTACTTAACTAGATAAATCATGTTCAGCATTGAAAAACTTTATTATTGACAATTTTTAGTTTTCATCTGAAACTTAGAATAAAAAGAACTTTTAAGCTACATGGGTTGGCCAACTGACTTGTTAACATCTTTGTTATCTTTATTCCTATAGATTTTTTGTAGAATTGGAATGACAAATCACCTACCATAATTTCTGATAAAAATTGAGTGTTAGTTTTCACTTATATAATTATTATAGCAATCAGTACAGAGTGTAATGGGTGGACAAACAGATTCTCCAGCTGGGTTTGACATGCAACCAACAGAAGCTTCTGTTCCCAGACCAATGGCTGAAGAATTCTTTAGTTCCGGTAAGATTAAGTCTTTGAGGTTCATTTGACTGTACTTCAGTGCCAGAGAATTGGATGCTATAGATCACATTTAAACTGAGACCAATCAACTTGAATGTCCAATTGTTTTATTTCAGATTTCAAATGTTGAATGTATATTCTAACCTTTTTGGGGGCTTAACTTTCAGAGAATAAAGATATCTTAACCTTCCCACCATTTTCAGAAGAAGCGAAAGTTAACAAAAGAAAGTTCATTCATGCAAGATCCTGTATATTTACAATGTTATACTGACTCATGTTTATATTGCAGGTATTTTAAGTGACCCGGTGCCCTGGAGATCTGATGCTAATGTTACAGATGCTGCAACAAATTTTGACCCGGGATCGGCATCAGGGGCAATGCCTGGAACCTCAGGGGCTGGTTTAAACACTCAAAGTCATGTGAAAAGAATGCTCCATTTTAATGTGGAATACAGGAACAGAAATGTCGACGTCTTTATGGATGACATGTCAACAGTTGGTTAGTATTGTCAGATCTAAATAGTTGTATACCTTTCTTTGGATATGGTCAAATATATTTTTGATACATAACTTTACAAAAATTCAAAATATTTGGAAGCATTATATCATAATTTTAAAGTGTTAGCTCTGAATCTAATTCTACAATCCACTGGAATTTCATACAAGGCTGAAAATAAAAATAAGTTTGTTTGGAGTGCTCCGACCGAGAATTTTAGCACTGGGTATGTAGGTAAAGATTAATTTTTTTACTATGCAAAAAAATGCCCCCCAAAAAACATTTGATTTGATTTATTTGCTAGGATTTTCTCGAGTAGGTAGGAGCACTCCAAACAGACTTATTATTATTTTCAGCCCCATAGTTATCTGTTCAGTCAAAAATGTATCATCATTTTCTTTGTTTGCTGAAATATTGTGTTAACTGACCCATTCAATTGGTTTCAACTTACCAGTTGGGATATGATTTTATGACATGTTCTCATGAACAATTTATCTAATGAAATAGATAAGCCTATCACATACTTATGATCATACAGATAAAATAACAGTTAATACCAGCATAATAACTTGGTGTACATACATGTTAATTTCTCATTCTATATGGACTCATTTACATCTTCTTTTTATTTAGCTCAGATTAAAGAAAGCCTCAGTAGCGAGTTATTAATTCCAGTCAGTAAGTTAGAGTTGAAAGGCTGGTCAAGTAGAAAAGTAACAGACAATGTAAGTATGAAGTACCTTTATGTCTGTAGTAATAGTGGCAAGTTTTTGTAATGATTCTTATTTGTAGTCTTTTTAAAATTTAACAGATCTAATCAATGTAATTACAATAATGCCTGCATTGCTCACAGGTCATAGCCTTCTGCCTCTTGTCTGTCCATCCGTACAAGGTTAAGTCAAGCTGCCACAGGTGGCATATGTGTTTATTGAACTTAATATTAAGGTCTTGTAATTTGGTGTTATAAACAAGTAAATGGTGTTAGTAATTTTGTTGTGGTCTGCAATGAATTAAATCAGACTAAAGTTGATATTAAAATGCCATGTTCTGTGTTATGTTTCTATATTTGATACTATGGTATAAAAAAAATTGTTCAATATTTTGAAGACAATATTTCTAATTGATTGTCTAATAATTATATTTCATTTGTAAAATATAGTATGTTAATGTATTTCAGTCTGTATTACGTGATTTACATCTTCCAAAAGAGAACACATTATTTCTGTTAACACCTGAATATCATTCTACTGATACAGCCTCTGGTTCTTCATCCAGGTAAGTTGGTTGGTTGGTTTCACCTATGAATACTATATAGACTTGTTGCACATTGCAATGACTGTTATTTAAGGTATCATGACATCAAAAGTGTAATTCTATAAAAGAAAGGCCTAGTTAAGATACTGTATTATTTGTAGAAGTGAAAACCTGTTAACTTATACTACACTTAATTGAAGGACTTACATCTCAAGGTACTATGGAATCTATGATGTATGAATTATAAAACACCTAAGAACTGGCCCCTATCGCCAAATGTCCGGTTTTATTAGAATTCCGGCTTTCAGAGATTTTTAAAATAAATTCAGGGAAAAATGGGACTTAAGAATTGTTTAATTTTCAGGGAATATCAGTTATCAGGGGTATACTGTGCTTATTTTGTTCTGCATATGATATTATAGTAAAGAACTTTCTTTTATTTCAGTGTAACAGAAAATCTAAACAGAACATACAACCTAAAGATAACATGCAAAGATGGCAGTAAATACAATCAATTAAACTTAAATTTTCCTGGAACAAAGTCAGTGGAGGAGGTCAGTATTGATGTTGTGTGATTTGAAATACTGATTAATTTTAAAAGAAAAAAAATACAGGAACAGCTAATTCTATTTCATATGTTTTAAACTACTGTTATAATTCCTCTGTATATCCAAACAGCTTTGTTGACCAGTAAATGCCAGTAAGCATCTTAAATTTTGCACATATTCAGGTGTCATACTGAATTTAATCATAGAAAATAATGATGTTGATGTTTCTTTATTGGTGTCTGCTCTTATTAAAGTTCTAGGTCTTACACTAATTCATTTCTTTTTGTTATAATATTTAGGTGAAGAGAGATGTATTTAATGTATGTGATATCGCAGTAAGACATCAAGTATGGACTGGTTGGCCAGAAGCTACTGAAGATAGTGTATGTCTAATGCTATATTAATTACATTATTCTTTTAGTATTTGCAAATATGAAGAGAGATGTCCAGCAATTTCGCTATTTATTTCAAATGGAAAAAAATTATCAGGGAAACCAAGATTAATATGTGTGCTACACTAAATTCCCATTTCTTATACATACTGATTTTAATTAGAAAGCTGTGAAGCTAACCTATGGACGGTCAGTGGTTCTATCCAGGAGTGCACCTAGGGTCTTCCTCTACTGTTAAACTGGCAAAGTCCTCAGTCTACAGTTACTTGCTTTCTGGTAAAAATTAAATTTCATGAATATTCAGATAATGATGTATGGGTTATACTAGTATTCTTCATTCTGACACCACAAGTTCATGATATATTGTTCATTTACAGAAAGCTATAGGATGTATAGGACTTTCATATCCCAGTCATGTATTAGAACTTACCAAATCAAATCTCAGCAATAACAACAGAAGGACAGCATTGGTAAGTGGAAGGCTTTCTGTGTTATTTGTTGCTTGTTAACTTGTCCTGAGTTACTCAATTTCAGTTTAGAGAATTGTCTCTTAAACAAATTTCATCAAGCCTGTATCACATTTACATTTTAAGCATTCAAATATATGATAAAGTGATTGATTTATTTGTGTGATTTAAGTAAATTTCAATTATTAGACTAAATACTTGTCTTCATGTATAGCTGATGAATAATACGGTAGAAAGCATTGTTGTTCTTATCGTTTTACAACAACTAAAATGGTGAACTTTTGTTAAAGTTAAGTTGACTTTAAAACCATTTTAACCTTTGAGTGTAAGTGAAGTTTATATGAGGCTTTCATAGAGGAACTTTTATACATATATGCGTATTGTTAAGGAATAGAAGAAAATAATGTATTGTTTATTTCATTAATTCACTCACTCTTGCTGACTTTGATAAATGTGTACAAATTTGTATTTACTTATTGTATATCGTTATTGCACTATTTACATGTTACAAAAATGGCTCTTGAGAAAAAATTATTGCCAGATTTATTGTAAACATAATTTTTAGCCTAATTTTTCGAAGAATAGTGGGTTTTGTTAAAACACCTTGGTTAAAGTTTTGTGTGCAACTTCTTGTACAACTTGATATCTCGTCAACCACTAAAGATATTTGCTTGTTACTGCACACATGTCTTTGATATCATAATTAGAAGTCACTGTCCCAAGGTCCATAACTCTCATGTGGATTTTGACTGATTTATGGCCCTTTGTAAAGTTATAAAATTCCTGGTTAAAGTTTTGCATGCAGCATTAATCTTCAGAACTACTGAAGGTATTCACTTGGCACTTAATACTTGTCTTTGGGATTAAAGTTAAAGGGAAAGAGTTGAGCCTGCTATCAAACTGACAGCTCTTGTTAGTATATTAATCAGTGTTGTTTGTGGTTTATACAGGAAGTAGCACAAGAAATGGAGCTTAGTGATGATGATGAGGAATATGATACACCTGTTTATGATGATTCAGAGTTATTTACTCATGATGATAATGTTGGCACCAGTAGAAAGCAAGATCCACTAAGTATGTACTCAGTTATTATGTTACAAAATTACTTCATTTTCTGGTCATTCTTGCCAGGTGGATGTTTTATGTTTGATTAAAATTTTAAGACATAATGATATATAAGTGATATCTGGACTAGATGGATCATTATAATATGTGATAATCCATGTATGAATATGAATCATTATCAGATAATCTAATTCATAATTATTCATATTGAGTATTTTTCAACATGATTCCAGAAATATTGCTATATAAATTTGCATGATACGATTATGTGACAAAAGCTGGGGTTTTTTTGGTATTATAATATGTTTCATTGTTTTGGGCAAATATTATTCACAAATGTCTAGTTGTGATAGAAATTGAAATATAATTCAAACTGGCAAATCTATCAAAGGGTTAAACTATTCCCTATTGAATGTTTTATTGCTGATTTGGTTGTGTGCTTATTGGAATACACATTGTTGATTCTGTGTTTTATTTGGAATTTTGAGACAGGGTGTTGACAAAAATATCGATTTCCTCCACAAACTTGCCAACTCCTTGCGGGAAGACAAGTTAGTATCAGTTAAGATTAGAGTTTGTCCATGAAGAGCTTGTTAGGTGAATAGATGGCCATATTTAACTGAAAAATTGCTGAAAAAATGGCGTAAAACCCTAAAATAGTGGACGTGGACTATTGTATAAATGTTTGTATTCTCCCGTTTCAGTGCCAGAATGTATTAAAGATGAAACTGAAGCATTGGAACATTTTACACGAGAATTTAGAGAAAGGTTAAAATGATGTTTCATATGAATTTTTATCATATATTATAAGCATGTCATACTAAGAATACAGGTTGCAATACAAAATAAAATTTAAGTGATTTGGTTAATTTGTAAAGATAACAATTTATGTAAAAAAAATGTTTGGACAAACACAGGTCTTAATTTAATTCAATCTACTTATATAATGCAGCTTTCTTGAAAAAATACAGTACTAGTACAATAGAGGAAATCTGATAATTACCTTAATGGCCTAGTCACAATATTTAAGTATCAAGGCCAGTACTTATTCTAATGTGTGAATTGTAGGTATGGAGAATGTCACCCTGTATTTTATGTTGGTCAATTAGATAATGCGATTAGAGACGCTCTTGTTTGTAGTGCAAAGGAGGTAGGTATTGGTTTAATGCAAAAGAAAATTTCTGATAATTATATTGTGACCCATTTAAGCTTTTTCCGTATCTTTTCTGAGCTGTTTATTAAAAGTTACGAGTTGCATGTTTATCTTAACTGATATTATATTTATTAGTATATTTATCAGTGTTACAAATCATTTTTTGTATCATCACCAGAAGACAGGTTGTCAGTGACTTTTATTCAAATTGAAAGCTGATTTGTTATAAATTATAGTAGGAAATACAATCGCTGGTCTTAAGTCATTCTTGCTTTCATTTCTATGTCTTTAAGCAATATATATTTAAGGAACACAATGGAAATAAGGGTATTGATTTACCCTTTTTAGCTCACCAGAGCACAATGTGCTCAAGGTGAGCTTTTCTGATCGCTCCGTTGTGAAGTGGCGTCCATATTTACTTAAAACAACATCTTCTCCTACACTGCTATGCTGATTGCAACCAAAATTTGCTGGAATGATCCTTGGGTGGTCCCCTTTTAAAGTTGTTCAAAAGTTAAATTTCATTAAAAACTGGTTGCTATGGCAACAAACAGAAAAAACTTTACAAATTGGCTCCGCCCCGGGGGTAACTTGATTTTACATAGATTTAAATAGGAAATTAAAAAAATATTCTTGTCAAAAACTACAATGCCTAGAGCTTTGATATTTGGTGTGTAGCATAGTCCAGTGGACCTCTACCAAGTTTGTTCAAATTATTGCCTTAGGGTCAAATTGGCCCCGCCCCGGGGGTCACTTGATTTATATAGGCTTATATAGGAAAATTTAAAAAATCTTCTGCTCTGATTCCACAAAGCCTAGAGCTAAGATATTTTGTATGTAGTATTGTCTAGCAGACATCTTCAAAATTTGTTCATATTATGGCCCTGTGGAAAACTTGATTTTACTTGGACTTGTGTAGAAAATTTTTAACAATGTTCGTCTCCAAATGACCTTTTTTCTTAGTGAGCATTTACAGGGCCATCATGGCCCTCTTGTTTGTGTTATCCTTAATTATAATGTTGATTGATATGGCTTTTTTAATTCATTCCTGTCTTTCATTGTTTGTATGTTTTAATGTACTTGCCATGTTTGTTTGAACATTTTATAGTGAAATAAATCTATCTATCTGGCAGGATTGATCATTGTGCTATCCATTCTTTAATTACAGAGGAAGTTGTTAGCCATATATCTACATCATGACAGTAGTATTTTTGCCAATGTATTCTGTTCTCAAATATTATGTAATGAAGGCATAGTGAATTATCTTACCAATAACTTTCTCACATGGGCTTGGGATATGACGCTGGAAACTAATGCTGGAAGGTGTGTATGTTCATCTGTGGAATTTGTTTGTATGACAGTACTGTTACTTTATTTGTCATAAATTTTAAAAAATTGAATTTGTCAGAAATCAGTATACTTATGATGTATTAAAGTAACAGCAAAAAATGGATTCTACTATTAAAGGTTGAACGTTTCATATCAACATGATAGTTGCTATTCGGGTTCATGAAATGAAATTAGTATCAATGGATTTTCTATATGATTAAAAATGTATGTAAGTAAATTAGTTTATTTATTTCCATTTCATATATTTTTGTTGACTATTCAGATTAATAACCATGGCAACAAGACATTTTGGAAGTGTAGCAGCCAATCAGATACGTAGTTACAAACCTGATAATCTTCCAGTATTGTTAATTATTTCAAGATCACGATCTACAAATGAAGTTGTTGATGCTATCAGAGGTATTGTCTTGTTATTTTATAATTTTTGGAAATTAATGGCAATTTAAAAGGTCAATTCATTGTTAATGTTAAATTGTAACCAGTTATACTTGAAACACTTAATTTGCATAGAACTGTTCTCTTAAAGTGATTTGTATTTTTATCCAAGACATTAGAGTTGTTTGTATATTTTTTCTGCCTAGTTAGCTCTGTCTGTATAATACATGATTGCTGATAGTGAGATATTTGGTTTAATGCCTATAATTAAAGATATTTATAAATCAATTGTGTACTGTTTCTAGTAAGAGAGTTGTCTGTAACTTGTAGAGGAATGGGTTAATTCTGATGTATCATGGTCAATCTAGGTACAGCGGGTCAGATCAGCTTACTACAGTGTTAGATTGAAGTACCTGAAATAGATCATATAAGATGGTTTAAACCTAATTCATACTTTTAGTTGCTTTTGAAAAGTTGTGTTTAAATATAATCTGGGAACATTTTTTTAAAGATATTCCATATCATATTTGGATTCTATCTGTCCTGTGTACATGTATGCTAAATGAAGCTACTGATTGATATTACTGGTACTGTTTATCTGTATTTTTTATATCTGTAGGTGATGTCACAGTAGATGAACTCATGTCTAAATTGTTACATGATCAAGATGCATTTGGTCAGCAACAACAAAAGGATATCCTAGAGGAAGTATGTGACATGAATTTGTTTCCAGTCTGTTTTATTCGCACCAGTTTAACGTTTAATTTTCTTAGCTCTTAATGCCCCTGTCATAAAATTGAACATGGGCATATAGTGATTGCCTTGTCCGTATTTAGGTCACTCCGTCTATCTATATACACATATTTTAGTCAACTATGTACATACTGTTCTAATAATGTTACAGTTGATTGAAATGTCAAGGTTGGATATTGGTTAAATTACATGAATTAAGCAGTTAGCTTATACAGTTGAATCTCGTTCTCTCAAATTCCTAGGGACCATGGAAATTAGTTTGAGATAACTGAAATTTGAGATAAACAAATATTGTATAATTAGGATTTTTTTTAAGTATTTGTGTGTATAGCCTCTATTACAATATTACAATTTAGTTCAATAAGCGAAATGTCGTGATAGGTGTGAAAGAGCCCATTGATTGCCGATCAGCTCCAACTTTGAGATAAACAACTCAAACTACATGCTAATTAGAGATAGGGGACAAACATTTAGTTTGACATTTATAAACGAAATTTGGAAAAAAGTGTGAAAATAGAACCAAAAAATCAGGACCACCGGAAACAATCTGACATAACCAAGATTTTGATATAAGTGAGTTTGAGATAACAGGATTCAACTGTATAATAAACCAGTCAAGTGTTTACACTGATCCATACTATTCTAGAGCTTAGGACAAGTGAATTATATCCTTGATTGGTATATAGAGTCTTTCATCTTTCATTTCAAGTCTAACTTACTATGTGTTGTATTTTACTATTATCAGGCTGAACGTGAAGCAAGAGAAAACATAAGAATAGAACAGGATGCAGCTTATCAAGAGTCATTAGAAGCTGACAGGAAAAAGGTATGTTTTTATTTGTTTCAGTGTGTTTATAGCCATTATGACCACACATAAGAATATGTAATTCATATTAGTGTGAATTGAGTTTACGAATTTGGTTTTGTTACCTCTTCAAACAATACATTGTTTTACCTGATCGTAAGACTCAGACTGATTGAAGTTTCTTTGCTTTATTTTGCAGTCCATGTGACCTTAGCATTCCCTACTATCAAAAATTAATGTGACTGTTTTTTTACTGAACTATAAAATGGGTTTTTAGTCTTTATTGAAAAGAAAGATGTTATTTTTCTACATTTTTTCTTTGTTTACATAATTCAGTTATTTGAAATTTAATATCAGAGAGAGGCTCGATTAGAAGAAGAAAGAAAGCTTATTGAAGAACAGAAGAAAGCAATGAAGATACAAGCTGAAGAACAGAAGAAGAAATTGGAAGAAGAAGCCATGAAACAGGTGATTTAACAAATCTTTTATCAGTCTAACTCAATAGTTAATTGGTTGCATTGTTTAATCATTTTATCTTATCTAAACTGATTTCATTTTTATGCCCCCGTATCGATAGATCAGGGGCATATTGTTTTTGGTCTGTTTGTCTGTTCATCAAACTTCATATGTAGGTTCCTCATGACAACCTCTACAGAACCTGTGCATTTTTCAGGTCAGTAGGTCAAGGTCATCTGATGGGGGCATTGTGTTTCAAAAACACATCTTGTTTCATTTGAGTCCCGTTAGGTAGAAGAAAATGTGGGACATAGATAAAAATAAATTATTTTATACTGGTGATTATTTACAGGCCATACAAGAATCCCTGGCTAAAGAAGTACCTGATGAGCCACCCCAGGGTTGTACAGAAGTCACATGTGCATTAAGAATACGTACACCAGATAGAAATATGTTGACGAGGAAATTTTACGGCCAGAATAGATTGCAAGCCGTTCTTAACTACATAACATCCAAGGGTTTTCATCTCTCAGAATATAAATTATTGACAACATATCCTAGAAGAGATGTAAGTATAAGGCTGTTTTTATGCCCCAACCCATTTGTACTGACTTCAATCCTGTTCAATTTTATTACTGAAAGGAGTTTACATAAGTACTTGGCTTATTTTTAGTCTGTAAACTTTATTGTAATTTATACTGATACATGTTTGTAATTTATTTAAAATAAATCCATGTTTAAGTAACTACTGTTTTTAGCATCAGTTAAAGAATTGAGAATTTAATTAATTTTTTAGCTCGCCAGAGCACTCAAGGTGAGCTTTTGTGATCGCCCAGCTTCCATCGCTTGTTGTGAAGTGGTGTCCTCCTCTTACACTGCTTTGCCGATTTCAACCAAACTTTGCTTGAATGATCCTTGGGTGGTCCCCAATCCAAGTTGTTCAAAAAATTAAATTTCATTAAAAACTCTGGTTGCTATGCCAACAAATAGAAGAAAATAATATTCTTGTCCAAAACACAGGGTCTAGAGCTGAGATATTTGGTATGTAGCATTGTCTAATGGAACTCTACAAAGTTTGTTATAGCAGACCTTTACTAAGTTTGTTCTATTCATAGTCCCAGGGTCAATATTTGCTCTGCCCAGCGGGTCAGTTGATTTCAATAACTACTTGACAGTTGGGGTAGATAACGTTTTACCGTGTCAAATAACTTCCCTTGATTAAATTATCCCTTAAGTAGTGTTATGATACTCAGGTGAGCGATACAGGGCCATGATATTCACTAACAGGGCCATCATGGCCCTCGAGATTTTTTTTATGAAACATTGAAACAAATTTTATTAATTTGTGTTTTTTTTTCAATTGTTATTTCAGTTATCAAATGAAGACACTTTTCAGAGTTTAGAAGATTTAAGGTTATGTCCTCAAGAGACACTTATATTAGAAGAACGTACCTGATTTAATACAACTGTAGACTCTAGTGTTCATTCTGTTATAAATGTCGGATGATTGCATTGTGTTATGGATATATTTTGTCATTGTCTGTGTTTGTACAATCGCTTTCTTAGGAAGAAGTGGACTTGGGTGGATGAATTGAACTGTATAGCTGAGAGTATTGATTGTTTGTTGTTATTTAATTTTTGATATAACCATTGGTGATGTTTTGTATGTTTACTTGAAGAAATATTAGCATTGTAGATAGGTGCTTGTATTGTTGCAGATAGTAACTAACTCTCAAATAATCATATTGAATAACAAATCTTCATATTCTATTGTTATTGTTGGCAAAGATCAGATGTTTTTGTCTTGTTTCGGAGATGATGCTCAAAATTATGAAAATAAAATCATTTAAGTCCATGTGTCTGTTACTAAAGTGTCTCCGACATTGATGCAACCTTACAAAATCTATGAATTGTGAATACACTGACCATAGATATATTGATTTATGATAAAGAAATAAGTTTGTTGCATGTCTTTACCTGGAAATATTGTGTTTACGCTCAGATGCAATGTGTATTCTATCACCTCTAGTTTAAATCTCATCTTGTTTAGACATAGTAATACCGCATCAGCATGTAAAATAAATGCCTAAACTGTGACATATATAGCTATACATTATGTATACCAGTTAAACACATGTACAATACATTTTGTTAGGAAGTGATCTTTTTTTGCTCATTTCTGTGGATTTGATGATGATGATGATGGGGATCATTTTTAGAACACTTAGTGATAGTATTCTGCTGAAACCAAATTTGTTCCTCCACTCAAATAAGTGACTAATGATATCCCTGTATATAACAGAATTTTTATTGAGACAAGATATCTATATGATGATTAATAGTTGGAGATCATTATACCCCCAGATATGAAATATATGGGGGCTATATTGGATTCACGCTTGACGGTCGGTCGGTCGGTCGGTCGGTCGGTCGGTCCGTGCGTCTGTAGACACAATTTGTCCGGAGAATTTCTCAGCAACTACTTACAGGATTTTAATAAAACTTCACAGATGTGATCAGTAGTAAGCCTAGTTGTGCTAGCTTAAAGCATTTTTCGTTCGGATTAATTTTCACTGAGTTATACCCCTTTGTTGTTTTTATACAGTATATACAATAGGCAAATTTTGTCCGGACAATTTCTCAGCAATTACTCACAGGATCTCAATGAAACTTCACAGAAGTGATCAGTAGTAAGCCTAGTTGTGCATGCTTAAAGCAATTATTGTTCGGATTAATTTTCACTGAGTTATAGCCCTTTGTTGTTTTTATACAGTATATACAATAGGCTAATTTTGTCCGGACAATTTCTCAGCAATTACTCACAGGATCTCAATGAAACTTCACAGAAGTGATCAGTAGTAAGCCTAGTTGTGCATGCTTAAAGCAATTTTTGTTCGGATTAATTATCACTGAGTTATACCCCTTTGTTGATTTTATACAGTATATACAATAGGCAAATTTTGTCCGGACAATTTCTCAGCAACTACTCACAGGATCTCAATGAAACTTCACAGAAGTGATCAGTAGTAAGCCTAGTTGTGCTAGCTTAAAGCAATTTTCTATCGGATTAATTTTCACTGAGTTATAGCCCTTTGTTGTTTTTATACAGTATATACATTAAGCAGATTTTGTCCGAACAATTTCTCAGCAACTATTCACAGGATTTCAACGAAACTTCACAGAAGTAATAAGTAGTTAGCCTAGTTGTGCATGCTTAAATCATTTTTCATTTGGATTGATTTTCACTGAGTTATAGCCCTTTGTTTTTTTCTACAGTATATACAATAGGCAAATTTTGTCCTGACTATTTCTCATTGACTACTGCCAGGAATTCAATAAAACTTCTCAGAAGTGATGAGTAGTTAGCTTAGTTGTGCATGCATTATGCTTGTCTTGGTTGGTTGAATTTTTTCACTGAGTTATGGCCCTTTGTTGTTTTTATACAGTGTATATACAATATCTCAGTAACTACTCATAGGAATTCATTGAAACTTCACAGAAGTTATAAAAAGCAAGCCAAGTTGTGCATGCAATAACCAGGTTTTGTTTGGATTAATTTTCACTGAGTTATGGCCCTTTGTTTTATACAATTAGGTAAATTTTGTCCTTACTATTTCTCAGCAACTACATGCAGGAATTCAGTGAAACTTCTTAGAAGTGATAAGTAGTTTGCCAAGTTGTGCATGTCCACAATAGGTTTTGTCCAAGTAAATTTTAATGAGTTATGGCCCTTTGTTATTTTTTATATAATGTATATTTAGAAACTGGTCAGGATATATCTAAGCAACAATTTGCTGGTATTAAAAAAATGAAAATGCATTATATTTCCCTCTGTAAAATGTAACAATAACTGTGTCAAGGCCGCATCTGGGGGTATTCATCACCTTTAGTGATAGTTCTAGTTCTGTTTGTGATATGTATTTATTTTGTAGTGGTTTTAGTTTTTCTTGTATTGTTTCCCACCCTTTTCTGTACTAATTTTCTGACCTCATCCTATCCTCTCCACTTAACCTCTTGACCCCTAATTCTGTAACTCTCTCCTTCACTTTACCTCTTGTCCACTGTTTCTGTTACGTAAGTCTTCCCAACAAGTTCTTTTTATGTAGATATTCTCAATCTGACAAAATATTTATTTTCTAAAATCGAAAATAAATATCAACTTCTGAGGCATTATTTTGTCTTATTGGTAAAAATTGGTATTAACACTCTAAATTTTGTTACGATAGTATTTTGACTCTGTAATTATTTTAATCTACTTTTGTGTATATTGTGAAGATGAGTAAGTTTCTGTAAATTGTATTTGATAGTTTCATTTACTAAGATAAAAAATAGGTTTATAACTTGATTTCGAGCAATTACAAAACATCTTTTATATCAACTTCATCTTGTGGCATTGGTAAGTACTAGATCTTGTCTTCTCAAAAATTGTTGAAATTTCTGTTTTGCATAATTGGTTACGAAATGATTGATTTATTGGTGCTTCAAGTATTTGGTATGCATGATTGATGAGTTATTATTTATTTGTTGATGTATTTTTATTGATTCCATTTTGTCATAAACGTGATCAATATTATTTGTTTTAGAAACAAGTTGATACTTGATAGTCATTTAGTTACATACATTTTCATAGAAATTTGGGTAAGACCCTGTTCTCATGTGCATGCTAGTATGATGGCTGTAACAAACTATGGAAGGTATTTTACTTATGAAAAAAATGCTGAGATGAGTTTATGTCTTTAAATATTGAAGGGGGGGGGGGGGGTCTCCAGTTGTGATTTTAGAATTGCGCCTCAGGTCATGAATAACTTTCACACCAGACTGAAAATAAGTGTTTTATTTTTAATTTCTCCATGAGTTGTATAGAACTATCAGTGGATAGTATGTTACAGCCACAATTCTGTTATGTATTTGTAAATCATCGTCAAATAGCTCCATATCCTGCATGTTTCTCATTCTTTTAATATTGTCCTTCATAATTATATTGATATTAGGTCAGTCGTTTGTCAGTTATGCTGTTAATGTGTAGCAAATGTTTTTTTTTTTCTTAATACATAACTGATACAAAAAATGTATATTGTTTTTTTACCAATTCCTTGTTATGTTGTTTCAATGGTCTAAAATCAGCTGACTCATTATTATTACATGTACTAAGGTGATAAATAAACAAATGTCAGTTACTAATGTTTAACATCAACAAACCGCAAAGCAATAAGCCATAATTATTCATTTTTCATATTTTATTATTTCACGAATTACATACTCTTTATGGTTCTGTTCTGTATTTTCGACATATAAAAGTTTTCATATGTTTGAAGTGTGTTGTAATTAAGTTTGAATGTACCTGTTCTCAAATTTTTGATAATTATTTATAATGCATTTGTATTAATAAAATTATTTTTTAAGGAAGGGCACCAAGAATCCTTAAAGTGACATTGCAAGCTTTTAGTATCATACATTTCTTATTTTTGATCTGCAGTTTACCAGTAGTTCCATAAAGGTTATAGACTCACCATGTAAGTGAATCAGTTCTTCAGAACATGTGACTAGTCTAATGTTGATGTATACAACTGTTTATATAGATTGTATTCGTGAATGTTATTATTACAATTACAGTTAATCCTGTGTGAGCAATTACCTCTGAATAAAGTCCACCAAGTCAATAAAGCCATTCATTTAAAAACTGTCATTGATGATTAAGAACATAAAAATCTCTGAATACAGGCCAACTGTCAATAAAGGTGACATTATGTCTTTCCAAGGGTGGCTTTTGTTCACAGGTTTCACTGTATTACTTTGTATGAATTAAAGAACTAAATTTGTCAGAATATTGTAGCATTGAAGATAATGTAATGATGAGTTAGCTGGTTTTAAATTGATTGTTCCATGGATGTAAACTGTCAGTAAAGTTACCATGATACCAGAGTCTGATTGTTGTTTTAAATACCTTCAAACCTGTACTCAGTATTCACATAAGCATCGTTGAATAACTAAGGTATTACTACACTCTGCTACATAGCAACCGTGGATATCCGACGATGTGACATGAGATAGAGACGACATAGCCTTTATAAGCAGTTAATCTTTGAACGGAGGTGTACGGGCCACTTGGGTTGGACACAAGTAGGTACCGAGACAGTACCAAGAATTGTTTAAATTTGTACCGTTCTGTAACCGTTTAAAAAATACCTGTACCGTAATTGATACTTTAGGGTGTCTGAAAAAGTTCCAAATCTCAACAAATCATATTTCAGGCTGTGCATCAAGAGTGATCAAAACTTCAGTGATTGATAACAAGGTACACAAAAAAAACCCAAAGATATTAAGCTATATCTTACTTGGCAGACACATTTTTGTATCAGTTCTGGGTATCGTATTTTAGCATTAAGTACTGTTAAAATACTGATATCATTTCGTTGGTACCGGTATCGTACTGTACCGTTTGGTTGTCAATAGTGTCCAAACCTAGGGGCCACCATGGTTTGATTGGTTACGGACTTGTACTAGTAATCACAAGAAATCACACAGTAGGTTGGAGGTTTTACCCAGTTGTACAGCATGGGTCTTCATCAACTGTTAAAGCTAGAAAATTATTATAAGGAGGTGTTCTGCCTCAATTTATCCGTATGTGCAGTGCATGGTAAACAATGAAATATGTTCAATGAATTATGTTTGCATGGTGATTGTTATTAAAACTTAAATAAATGGTGGTCATGCTTATACACTTAAAGTTCAGAAAGATTCGTGTCAAGCTCTAATTTTTCCGGTATGTTATTGTCTGAGATAGTATTTCGAATGTTTTTATTTCATGCTTTATCCATAAACCACGCCACGTGACATTCCTACATAGATTGACAAATGGTGATGACGCAAGACGTGTAGTATTCCTAACAAAAGTTAAAAGTACATCTCTTTGTGCTTGCTAACAAAAACTGGACGGTTCGAGAAAAATTGTAACACAACGATAGATTGTTGATTGACTCCAACAAACATGACGTGCATCTATTCAATGCATGTCCTAGGATTATAGCTGTGGGACACCTGTTCGTGTTTATGCTACAACATGTTGATAATGAAATATAAATGATCTGTGATGTTGGTAAAATATTGAAAATTTTCAACCGTAAACAGAATAAGTGAATTCTGAAAACGCAGATGGTCAATTTTGCCTATATTAAGGACAGAACATAATACACCTACTGTATTATTCATGTAACTTCACATACAACTAAATGTATCATGTTAATGGTATGAAATTCGACTCTAGGTCTGGAATTGTAACTCGACGTTCTTTGATTCTTTAATAATTGACGAAAACAGATTTGATTGAAATGATAGTAGTACTGTAATATAAATTTGGAACAAAAACCTACAATATAACAGGGATGCATCTCTGACTATACATAATACATGTATAGTAATAATACATGTATAGTATAGGTCTTTGGTTTGAACAAGAACTGCCACAGTGGTAGCATATAACAATTTTAAAACCAAACACTTCATCGTCCGAAATATCACATACAACCGATATGCTGATGTTTCCTACAGCATGTTACTGAGGCCCATGTCGGTTGGTATTCTGAAGAGGCACATTCAGATCGCAGCTTAAATCATGCAGGACAAGATGTTTTGTGTTTTCTTGTAGTTACTGATGTCACCTATCTCTGCATTGTCACGGCAAAATACTATCACAGCATTCTGTGCTATGTTTGTACAGAGACATGGACTATGTCTCTGGTTGGTGTTTGAAGGGTAAATTATTTAATACATGTACTTATAAGAAAAGGCCTAGGAAAGGGCATTTATGACACAATAGTCGTCGTACAAGAATAATAATGAGCTTATCCCATTTTTACCATTTTGAGAAAAATACCAAAAACATTCAAAGTCAATTGAAACAAAAAACATGGAGATAGCGCAAAATGTGATTGGAAACACTTTTTAACGGGGGCTTCAATTGCTAAAACAATGCTCGAGGAGCTCTCTCTGACACGTATCCAACCATGTAAAATCTCAAAATCTTCAAAAAGGTAGATATCTCACAATAAGATTCAGGCGACAATATGACATAGTATACAATTCATACGGACAGCGTAGTACGCTGTATACGAGGCATGGCACAGCACAATCATCCTGAAGGAAACACTGAGTCAATCTGTCAAAATGTGAGCATGATTAAACGATATATTTAAAACTTTTGCAATAATCAGAAAGAACACTAATAATCCGTTTTAATACCAACAGCTTAATCCAACATAGAAGGTTAATGCGTATTATGACTAGGTCTCAGACTTAGTTCATATAATCCATGATTTACGATTTCGTAACGATTGTTTAGTATATTACCGGAGAGTTAATTAAGGTAATTAGTCATGCATTAGTCATTAAGTCGTATTAAACATCTATAATAGAGCTATCACCCCCTATCATACGAAGGCTTCGTGCACGCTGTAATACACACGTTGATAGTGTTTTTTCTGGTAATTGCCCAGAAATTGATAAGGCCAGAAAAAATAGTTTAGCGTTCCACGGCCGCCACTCGTTCAGCGCGCATGAATTTTAATGCGAATCCAAAGCACTGCGTTTTTCTACATCCACCATATGTCGTTAAACTTGTTTCCGTTCTATATTGCTGTGAAAGTCTATGTAAGTTCAGTTTCCATAAGAACTTCCAGTACCTTGATTTTGATTGCGATTACTGACCCCCCCCCCAAAAAAAAGATTAGGTCTGATTTTTCTTTTCCAAATATGACTTTCATTTTCTGGTAATACGATCAAGTTTTTTTTCATACTTTGAAATTTGCAGTTTGAAACCGTTAAAGTGTCCGTGCCAACAAAGTGTCGGTCTGGTAACCACATACACAACTTTTCTGGCCTTAATCGTCTAGGCAAGAATTACAATTATACCCATCGTCTGTTCTCTCATACAGTACAATTATAGTCTCTTCTAACTGGCCTGTCTAGTTCGTTGATTAAATAAACACAGAATCATCATACGATACATGTATTTCTTGATTTTTACATTAGTTCTAATCACCTCTTGTAGTGTAAAACTAAATAAGTAACAAGAAATAACTATAACCAGAAAGTCTCCTCACCATTGAGGCATTACACCCTGTCATATAGTTATTCATACTTTATGAACTACTCATGAAGTATGCGCCAATAGTGAAGACAATTCATGATTTCATAAAATCATATAGACAGGAAAAAGATGATTACTTCAGTATTCATACATATGAAACACACAGGCAGATATTTAGAACTAAATCACGGCAACGAATGAACGAGTAAGTCTGCATTTTAAAAATGAAATTGACACATCAACAGTAATTTCGCAAGTTTGGTAGAAAAATGTGTTAAAATTGAATCGTGGAATGAATATTCAACGTCGATGTAAACCTCAGTACAACAATTGAGATGTACATTGATTTTATACTTAAACAATGTCAGAATTGACCTCTTTCGACGACGAATTGTTGATTTTTTCATACAATTTCGAATTTAATAATTTTGCAGATTTTCATATTTACACGCAAGTCTGTATATTTTGCATGATTCGAATTATTTTCACGTATGAATTAGTTATACAGAATAATTGTGTCTGACATGTGGAATACATTTTATTTACAACAAACCATAATTTGTACATGTGTTCAAGTAATGTTGGATTGTTGAAATAAGCAAAGATTTACAACTACAATCAAACGTGTGTGAGTGGTCACCTCCGAATAAAAAACAATCATTGATTATTAAGAACAAAATGACCTCTGAATAAAGACCACCTGTCAATAAAGGCCGCATTATGTCTTTTCCCAAGGACGACTTTTGTTCACAGGATTGGCTGTATATCTGATATAGGTCTTAGTTATAAGTTATAAATGTTTTATATTTTTAGTAAGTACTATTAATGACACTTACAGCATTATGTTTAATGATATAAACAGGTATACTGTTAGAAAGCAATATTAATTCATATTATAACATTTTACACACAACAACGTATTATAGAAAATCACCCAGATCTATTGATTAATACTACATGTAGTGTGTAATACAATAGTTCTGAATTCCTAATCCTAGATTAAAGTTTTACAAATCCGCCGGGTTGCGAATTAACATTACATTGTATATATCTATCTCTGATCGTGTTAAAAACGATATACGTGTATACATGCCAAGTATATTGTCTATATAGAATTTAACTTGGATTTATCTCCCGCAGACGTCAAATTGTAGGTATGTTTCGATTAAGAAATGATATGAAATATACATTTCTATATGATTTTTGTCACGAATTTTAATGTGTATCAGGGCATGTAGTTTCGGAGACGATTAGTGTGTTGGACATGTATACCGCCGATTCGAGTTCGAATTTCGGCCGCGTCAAGTCAAAACCTTCTATGACAATTTGACGAAAATGTCAATTAAATATCTTCCACACGTGAAGAAGTTTCCGTCTCCTTGGGGAAGGGTATGTTGGTACTGGTTAGATTACAGTGCAGAAAACTGTTGAAAAGCTGCGTTTAACCCACTGAAATGGTTCCGTCGTATCAATGTCACATTCATATTAATTTACCGAACCTACAATACTTTCTTCATTCTTTTTTAGTTTCCGTTATAGATTGGTGTAACTACTATCATTGAGGTACAAGCGCTTTTGTCCGTTACTATTTCAGGTTTCTGAGATAAACTGACCACTTAGTCCAAGCAACAGAAGTGAATTATCTATACACTGCCAAGCATTGGAGCATTGGAGATGAACTACCGATCCTAATTGTTCGTTGTCCAATACACCTTCTAAATAGGATATTTATTACTTGACCAGCGTCTGAGAAGTTGTTTTCATGCATCTTGATCTGATGAAAAAATATTTGTTGTAAATTCAAGGATTATTTTTGACACGTGTGTTTTATAAACCAAAAAAAAACGAATTAACTAATCTACCCGATGTATGCAAAATTGTCATGGATTTATGAATATACATGGAATGGTGGTATATAGCTGAATATATCGTCGTGGACAACTGATTCTTACCATGGATTATAACTCTTATTGTATACATTTGTTCCTATGGATATTATACTTCATCACAGGTTTGTTAATATTTATTTTTTACTGTAATTCGACCAATTACTCAAATATTGTTTAGTTTAATCAGCATAATATAAAAACACTCAACATTATAAAGACTCGCCGCATTATCTTATCTATACTGTTAAGTTTATAACATCAGACGTTTATTGATCTGCATAGTTCTTATACAAATGTACATGAATAAGGTGGAATTGTGTATAATGGTGAATTTAAGCCTAAATGCCTTTTGTCTTATATATACAGTACAACCTCTCCAGAGCCACTCTCTCTTGAGCAACAACCTCCCTTCAGTAACAACATGATTTTACCCACTGCACGATTTACTTATTAAGTCAACCTCTCTATGGCAACGATTTCTTAACAAACAACATGATTTTACCCACTGCACGATTTACTTATTAAGTCAACCTCTCTATGGCAACGATTTCTTAACAAACAACATGAGTTTACCCACTGCTCGATTTACTTATTAAGTCAACCTCTCTATGGCAACGATTTCTTAACAAACAACATGATTTTACCCACTGCTCGATTTACTTATTAAGTCAACCTCTCTATGGCAACGATTTCTTAACAAACAACATGATTTTACCCACTGCTCGATTTACTTATTAAGTCAACCTCTCTATGGCAACGATTTCTTAACAAACAACATGATTTTACCCACTGCTCGATTTACTTATTAAGTCAACCTCTCTATGGCAACGATTTCTTAACAAACAACATGATTTTACCCACTGCTCGATTTACTTATTAAGTCAACCTCTCTATGGCAACGATTTTTTAACAAACAACATGATTTTACCCACTGCTCGATTTACTTATTAAGTCAACCTCTCTATGGCAACGATTTCTTAACAAACAACATGATTTTACCCACTGCTCGATTTACTTATTAAGTCAACCTCTCTATGGCAACGATTTCTTAACAAACAACATGATTTTACCCACTGCTCGATTTACTTATTAAGTCAACCTCTCTATGGCAACGATTTCTTAACAAACAACATGATTTTACCCACTGCTCGATTTACTTATTAAGTCAACCTCTCTATGGCAACGATTTCTTAACAAACAACATGATTTTACCCACTGCACGATTTACTTTTTAAGTCAACCTCTCTATGGCAACGATTTCTTAACAAACAACATGATTTTACCCACTGCACGATTTACTTATTAAGTCAACCTCTCTATGGCAACGATTTCTTAACAAACAACATGATTTTACCCACTGCACGATTTACTTATTAAGTCAACCTCTCTATGGCAACGATTTCTTAACAAACAACATGATTTTACCCACTGCACGATTTACTTATTAAGTCAACCTCTCTATGGCAACCATTTCTTAACAACAACATAATTTTGCTACTTCCAAAGAGTGTTACTTTGGAGAGGTTGCACTGTAGGTACAAACTGGACTGTGTGGCCTTTGTAGACCTAAATACACTATCCGTACATCCTTCCCACTAACTAGCCCGTTACGGTTACATGCCCGTAATATGAAGAAAATCATACATGATCAGAAAGCTATCAGAATAAAATGTCTGGAAAATTAATGTTTCATAAAAGGCAAGCTCAAATAAAGCAATGTTGTGTACAGCCATAAACAGTCAATAACCTAATGATAACAACACATCAGGAGCATCAAGCATTCCACGTGAAACTTGAAAATATAAAAGTGTTATTACGCACTGTTGCTATAAAAGGAAGGTAATGTAAGGAACACTGACTATATTCCATTGCTTATTCTATTTTATAATTATAATATAATCTCATTATCGATGGTAAAACCACGTGGATATTTTACCCAAAAAAAGGAAATCCCATCCTTTCATTGGCAGTATATAGATAAGCTTATGGCGTAGCGTTAACACGCTTGAATTACATGCAGTTCCATGAATTCGAATCGTATAAAGTCAGGTTGTGATGACTCATAATGTAACAACCTAATGCAAACAAACTCTACGAAAACACGTCTGAAACTACGAACGACAATCTTGCACTTGTCACTCTCCGCCACTATTTTTGTGCACGGTCGCATTACTTGCATTCACTAATGTCGTTATTACAGCGATTTTAATGTTATGGCTTTTCCCCACAGACACTTGTAAAATTACCCCACCCACCACGTTCGCACCTATGACTATCAATACATATGAATTACTAGTATTTACATGTATATGTATTAATAGTCATAGGTGCGAACGTGGTGGGTGGGGTAATTTTTTCTAAACAAGTGTCTGTGCTTTTTCCAAAGGCTGGTTGCTATTCAGTGGCAGTGCTTGTATATTTTAATGGGTACAAGTCTTCCAAAGTTTGTTCACAATTTAGGTATTTGACCAAGTCACTACAAATTTATATTGTATCTGAAAAAAATACAAGTGCTTATAACATTTATTATAAAGGTCCTTATAAATTGTGTCAAATCCCCTGGTGTTCGATGTGATACACCCATCTCCGATCGTTTAATCAGTACATTGATATTCAGTTAACATAATCATTTAGTGTGTTATACGATATTTGTATTGTCAACGATATATTTGAAATACAAAAAAAATGAATCTGATCTGTTAAAAAAAATCACGCTGATGAAAATGTGCATGCATAAGACTTAAATTCAACTACAAAAGAAAATATGTTTTAAACTGAATTTCATTATTTATTTATCTGGTTTAACGAACATGTTCGTTTGTGTTACGTATTTACAAAAACCATAGATTGAAAAAATTGGAATGGATGTCAACGCCTTTTATGTACTGAGTCTTTTTATTAACACGTGTTTTCTTTCATTAAAGATATTGTGACCGGAAATTCTACCACAAGTACAACAAAGAAACCCAAAGGTAAGTAATGCGTGAATAGAAATGATCGTTTTTGTCCTATTTGGTAATAAAGATCTATCAACAGATCTATCTGTCAATCCGGACGTGTTCATACAAACACGTGTACGCTAAAAAGACAACAGAGCTGGTGTGGTACAATTCATTGTCGCAAATCAATTAACTTTACTTTACGACAATATTAACAAGTTAAGGTTGTTTTTTAAAAAATAACTAACTGAAGTTGTTTTTAATGGACATGCGTCATTGTACAACATCGTTTATCGTTCAAGTTAAAGCATTCCGTGAAGCACCATTAACGTAAATCAGTATCTAATAAACAGCGTGATTAATTAAACGTTGAAGTGAGTTATTACTATGCAACCGAAATAAGTCACATTATGTTTAAATCTAGATAAATCCTAATTAAGCATTCTAACTGAATACTAAGTGGTAATAAGTCATATATGGTGTTTATTATACAGGCTCGTAAGAAACAATCGGGGACGAAGTATAGATTTTGTCTGACAGTGTGTGTGTGGGGGGGGGGGGGGAGAATCTGTTATATAGCCCCTTACAGCTGATATTATTGGGGGGGGGGGGGTAAGCCTTTCCCCTGGCCCCCGGCTCCAACGGCACATCTATACGTATTTCCCTGACACAAAAAGCATTCGCTAAATTTCAAATAAAGCTCCATGTGAATAAAGATCTATGTGAATCTATCACAATGCCGTTCAGATACAAACAATAACCTTCTCTGATCGTTTATTGTTTTTCTGACTCTGTTAAGCTTCGAACAAAGACCGCGGTATTCATTTTTGTTTTTATTTGTTGTTTTGTTTTTGTGTTTTTAGATTTAAACCAAAAACAAACTGACGAGGAAGAGAAGGGGTTTCCGGTGTGGGCGATTGGTGTTATAATACTATCAACATTAGCCGTAATTATATTAGTCGCTACCATAGTACAAAGGTAAAATGGATTGTTTTTTATTCATTGATGTTAAAACGAAGGAATGTCATTGTGTACTTTACGTTAAACTAATTGTTGATTGAGTATCGCATTGACTTATTTAATTTATACAGTTGTTAGCGTATTATTGCGACCTTGACTCAATGTTCTGACGTACGGGCCTATGACGTCGATATGATTATGGCTATTACAATAATGACTTCTTTGCTTGGCAATAAACTGATGTTTTTTTGTTGGAATTTACTAGAGTCCATTTCCAGCGTAGTTTTTATACAGTATCCTTCATTTAGGAAAATAGAAATAATTGGATGCAATTGTGAGAAGTGATGGAAACTTCTAACACTGGGCTATTTCTCGGCTTATTGTTACACAATCATACCTCAAGTAGCAGCTTTTTCCTCTTCAGTGTTAGCAATGATTAAAACATGTCCCACATTACCGTTTCTATCATCAGCATCGAAATGTTTATAGACCGTAAATTGGATTCATTTTTTATATAATTTACGTATTCATATTATTATTGTTATCGTTACAGATTATTACGCAGACGAGCGAACAGACAGGATGGCTATAACATGCGTAGTTAACAAATACACTTCCAAAGTACATCTTGAGACAGTATTAGAATAACGATATTTGTTTCGGAAAACAGACATTGTGATCTAGGGGGTATGAATGCACAAGAAGCCATATAATTTTATATTATGACAAAGTGGAAACTATGCATTAACACAAATTACTCTTGTGCTTTAACCAAGACAGTCGCTTGGCGTTGACATGGCGTCAATCTTGTATTGTCAGATGAATTCACGGTTGTGGTAGACGTGTGTGCATTGATTGATTTAGCTAAACATAGTTAACCATTTATTCTCTTCATATATACAGCATGTTTAGCTGCAACTACAGAAATGATAACCATTCCAAGTTTTTATAATCAAAATCATGCGTCAGTTCTTACATATAAATCGCAATCTGACTAAAGTATTCGATCTTCCTTACGGCAAGATCTGATGACGGCCTATACCAGTTTCTATTTTCAAAAGTCGGAATTTCCATGATCACTATTAATATCTATTTATAATTCAGCCAATCGTATAACTCGTTTCATCGGTACTTTGGCCGAATGAACTTTCTACCTGACGATGTTATTTAAACGTTAGTAAAGATTAAATTACGGTGTAACATATTTGTCTGCAACCACTTTTTTTATTTTTTTAGTAATCCTGATCGATTCGGCCATAGTAATATAGAAAATTTAATAAACACGCATGTCACATGGGCGCTATCATTACATTTAGTTGCGTAAGAATAGGTGTTCGTGATATCTACAAGTCAAATGTTGTGTTTTACTGCGGTTAAAAATAGAATCAGATCACTTTCAGAATTATGAAAGTAAGGCGCTGATTGGCTAGTGGAAAAGGTCACCTGAGGTGACCTTCTATAGGTCGTCTTCAGATCCTCATAGCGTAGCGGGTTTGAGGATATGATTTTAATCAGATTGATATAAATCGTGTTTTCATATTTGTATTGTTTGGAAGGTAAAACAGTTATTGTTATTACTGTATATGTGTTTACTGATCTCAGAATCTAATGCTGCTCTTTTGTCTTGCACTGGAGTCACCCTCGACTTGTATACAATGATTTCTATGATATTTCATAAATTTTTCATTCATTTTTATGATGTACGAATATGTGGAGAAAAAGCGATGTGTCAGTTATAGTCAAGTCTTTAAAAGACAACTGCATACAAAAAATATAAAAAAGGTCAATCTTTAGCCTTTATTGATACGAAAATAAAAGCCCTGAATAAAGACAAAATTCGCGTAAAGAGGACGTTAAGTAGCTACAGTCCCATCTTTACTGGGCTAACTGTTGTTAATGGCAACACTAGTTTGATAATTTGTATAACTAACAAAATTACCTTGACATGGATTTCATGTTCGTTTCAATGGGATTACCCCCATCTTTAACGATATTTCAGTAAAACATGGTGCTCGGTTCAGTTTATCAAATTTCCTGGACTGTATTCTAACCAGTAATAATTTATCCTTCCAGAAGGAGTCGGCTACTTCTTCACATGTGGAGAAAAATCGACATTTTTGTCAAATTTTCATGGAACGCTATGATCTGCTGCGACCGGGATTCGAAGCCGGACCGTAGGGTACTAACCACTGGACCAATGAACACTGCGGCGTGTGACATGTACTTCATATAGATTATCATTCATTGTTTTTGTTTTGTCGATGTTTTTTATTTGTTTGTTTACGTTTGGAATTTATTTATGCATGAATTTGTGAAGTCAAAATAAACATTATGGCTCCATATATGTTGAATATTTCTCAATCATTATGCCGGAAAGAAGAAGAGAAAAGTGGACAACAGACGTCTATTTGGTTGAGTTACTTCCCTTTAATTTTTCAACATGTGCTGTATGTGTACTCACGCTCAAAGTCGAACTGACAATTAACATGAGCATACATTAACATAATTATATTGAAGCCTTTTGTATGAAGAAATGGAAAGAAACACTATCATATCGAAATTTGTTTTAAAAGTCAATATGTAACTGAAGTTTTTGGATACATTTAAACCAATATAGAAGTATACATTTTTGTGTAGCGTTTTCACAGAAAAGGTTGCGTAAGGGACTGCCTTAACAACCTGATGATGGAATCTGACGCCAGTAGTTCACTCACTAAGTTACAAAGATAACAAACTAATCACTCAACATGTCTTTTGGTAACACATAATTATACAATCCCAATATTTCTTTTTTTTTTCAATCACAATTTTTGTTGTTCGGTACGAACACAAAGTTGATACTATTTCTCAACAGTCGGTCGGTTTTAATTCTCCTGCATACCGAACAACTTCCATTAATCTTCCGCCTTCGAACATAGTTCCAATTTTTCTATTCAATGGTATAAAAACAAATTCAAATTTGACGTGCATTCAAGTCAAAATCAGACGGCTATGCAAACTCGTAAACGAGCAATACAAAACAGTCGTAAGAAATCTAAACAATCCTCCACATCGGAATACTACAATATTTACTATCAGTACACACATTTCAAGGAAGGACGACGCCATAATTTACGTGCTGTATATGCTAATTTAGTTCACGAAGCGATGATAACTGTGAGTCAACCAGATAATTATTTAAAACAGTGGTTCATCGGGAAATTGTAATAGATTAATTTAATGCTTATAACGTGTAACTTTTTCTTCGAGCATTCTGCGTAAGTTGAAAATACGAAGGGCAGGTAATGCAGACTATTTATGCTAATTGCTGAACTACCTTTGGTGATCAGATGGGAAACACAATTCAAAGTACTGAAAGCACATGGAACGGGATCAACTTAAACAAGTGCATGGCGGGTATAGAAAAAGCATAGTACTTATTGTCTGCATCAAAATTCATGCGCGAATTATCGTTCGGTTTCCATAAACTCAGCCCAATACCTCATTCCACAAAGAAAAACAACTTTTGACTACTCTGTAGTTCCGAATAACAGTGGAACCTTCAGAGCTTTGATTTAATAAGGACATGACACTTACTTAATGAATGTACATATCATCAACGACACATAGTTTGCTTACCAGTTTTCAAAGACATTTGGTCAAGGTGAAGGGAATGTTTACAAATATCAATAGCTGTATCATGTGACCCACCCGGTATAAAATCCATAATACACTGTGAATATATAACACGTATACGTATATTTCAAGGTTTTGAATCTGTGATTCAATATTTGACAAGGCATTACATTCATATAATATACAGATGAGTTACCATCATGGCGAACGCACTAAGCTCACAGAGACAGAATGTATTGGAATCAACTTGAGGTTGGAGTAAGAACCCATTTCTTCGTTCTAGGTATTGTCACGTTGCAGTAATTGAAATTACATGTACTAAAAAAACGTACAAACATTCGTAGGGAATGGTTGTCGAACGATGATGGCGATCGAAATAGCACCATTCTGATAGTTTTGGTTTGATATTGTGAACAAAGTCAATCGCAAACTCTTCTACAATAGCTCAAATTTATTTTATTCCCCGTCTTTTAAGGATGAAACACCAATGTATTAGTCTGAGCAATCCTAATTACTTCAAACTAAATTACGCTCATCACTAGTACGCATACGGCAATTGACGGACAGACGGACACCCGTACTATAGGTAAGATACTTAAGTGGCTTTACCACGTTAAAATTTGTAAAAATTTAGCCACATAAACCCGATTTTAGCTACATAAATCCACTTATGTACATTTTTTTAAGTGACTCCGGTTGAACAAAGAGTCCTAACCCTAACCCTAGAGTCACCCAAACCCAATTTGTTTGTACGGACGGACGAGCGTTACCACCTTGCATCGTTTGTTTTGGTTACCGATAAACTGTATAATGAATAGACTGCGGTATTCATTAATGAAAGTCGTCATTTTGTTTGTACATTATAATGCTGTGTTACATAACACGTCATGTACAAACGAACAATGGTGCACATTGTAACTATATATCCTACTACACATGTCGTCTGTCGTGTTGTACAAAATAAGGTCACAGGAGCTTGTGTAACACTTGTCAATGTTGATACAATAGCGTTTACCACTCCTCGCCGTGTTCTTCACTTCATATATATTTCTCATACTTCTTTATACACTATTTTGGAATGTACAGTTCAACTTCTCTAGAGTGGCTCTCTCTTGATCAACAACTTTCCAGCAACAACAGCATGATTTTCCCACTGCATGATTTAACTATTGATTTTATCTCTCTAGACCAACAACCTCTCAACAACAACATAATTTTGCTACTTTCAAAGGATGTTGCTTTTGAGAGGTTGCATTGTAGTTTGCTTCTTCTTTTACGCTGAATAAGACAAGTTTATTCAACAAAGTATTTCAAACTTGTCTGGTGGTAGGTATATACTGAATGGTGGACAACATTTTATGCAGTCATAATATGTTGAACAACGCAATTCTATAAAATATACATAAATACAACTCAAAATTAATGTGAAATATTTAACATAGATTCGAAAAGGATTCATAGAATAAAACACGCTAAAACATACAATTTCCTCAAAACACCATCTTCGCCCCGAAATCCCCCAAACTCAAGATCCACCCAACACAAAGTACCATAAAAATTGACGAACGCTGAATTACGGAGAGTACCGCCTTGATATGATATGTAGCAAAGACACAGGTGGATTAAACTTGTTGTACTAGTAACTGAGTGTCCAAATGCAACCTCATAGTTCGACCTTCTTATGCACAATGCTATGACAACAAAGTACAATATGACCAAAAAACTGTGTATGAAGTGCAGAAATACAATGAGAGCATACAAAAATTAACACCCATTATTGTTTTTTGGATCAGGTAATTGATAGGAGTATATTTAAAAGATCACTTTAATGTATCCAAACAATTTGTGTAAACTTATTTTCAAGTCATCAGTCACGACGCCCTTAATAGTATGGGTGACGCATTGGGCATTAAACGGCCCGTCATGCATTTTAGAAAATGACATTGTTTTCATTTGATGGCAAATATAAAAAGAAATCAGCCAACATGTACCAGGCGTCAATACGCCTTTCCTCTTGATTCAAAATCTTGAATTGCTTTATTGACTCGGTATAATGTATGTATTTTCTAGGTTTATCATCAAATTTCTTATTAACAATCCATGTGTTTTATAATAACCCTATGTTGTACCTGTGTGAAATAAAGACATGTTCTGTTCTGTTCTAAGATCAGTGAACATGCTGAATTCATGTATGTTCATGACGTCCCGAACAATTGTTCAGTGAACTATTGTATTTTTTCTCAAAATTTGATAGTTATTATTAACCTGGTAGATACGTCAGAAAAAGTGCACCAAGAGAGCTCTGATAATGTCTATGTTATAATGCATTAGATAGTAGATTACAAATATACACAATTGTTGAATTGTTGTAATAGAAATGAAATTATTAACTTGTAGAAGCTTTGTGTATTAGAAATGCAATTATTACTGAAGAAAGATACTTATGTTCATCCTCCAATTGTTGTGTATGTAATTGTATTTGAAATGTGTCCACCTTGTTTGCCACGGGTTGTTTGCATACATTATACATGTATATGTATGTTTGAAGTCGATGTACTTTGCACAAGACGGAATCAAGATATTGTTCTGCTCTATTATGATGATCATCTAAGCTATCAGTATGTACTCAGCTCCATATATGACACGAAGACGTTGGAGTCAGCTGATAAAAATAAACTAATTATCAACAAACTAATCAAGTCTTAATAGTAATAAACAATTATGTATAAAAACGTTAAAATCATGTTTTATCGCTGTCACTTAACAGTCATATTTACATCGTATTAATTAACATGACATGATAACAAATATACGAATCGTAAAGTACGTGTTAACGACAAGATTGTAAACCATGATAAATGAATCGATCAATTTACCAAGACTGCTAAACTGTCAAACGTTCAGATAACTGACGGACGTGTGCAAGTCAACTCTCATCATTGTAACATACTAACCAACGCGTCTGGACTTTCGAGTTAAATTATTTCACAAGAAAATCTTAATTTTACAACAAATCCAGAATATACTGATTTTAGGAAACTAAACATGAAAGCTCTTGTATTTCTCGGATTGCTTATTGTGGTTCTATGGACTGTGGACGCAGGAACAGTGTACAAGACGGTCAAAGAACCTGGAACGGGTGAGTTGGGAAAATGGGTTATAGTCAAGGGATTTTAAATAATATTGTATTAATTAATATTTAGTTCTTTCATCGACTTAATTCATAATACTTAATAGTTCTGATTTTTGTAAGGTCCTTCATTTTATTATCAGAAATGAAAATACAAATGTAGTACAATTACGAGGATAGATTACCATATTTGGTCATCTCGTAAATATCACTTCAGCATTATTTAATCCATGGAATCTTATACACGATTAACGATGGTTAAATGTCGGAGATCCCACAACAATTATACTCTGTTCTTTCACATGATTAAGCGTATCTTTTATTTCTTTAGTTTCTGTTTGATTGTTATGTATATTATCTTTATCACATTCAAAATCACACAAATAATTATCTATGTGGCTTTATATATTAATGCTTTATTTAATACTGTGCCTGTTTTTTGTCGGACACTCGAAACTTTCGATGATAATTCAGATACTAAAATGCGTGTTAATGGACTCAATTTATTCGAATTTCTTTTTAATTTATGTTCGTCTCTTTTTATTACTTTCCATTTTCTTTCGTTCATTTTCTTCTTCCTTCCTTCCTGTCTACCTTTCTTTCTTTCTTTTTCTTCTCCTTCTATCTGTATTTATTTCTTATTCATTTATTTATTAATACATTAATTTCTTCAGAATTTTCGTTTTATGCCTGTGTGATGATAGATATTAACTTTGTTATATAATATAATGGATTGTATTTTTTTGTTGGATATTTTGATGAAGTGTGTAAAATTTCATCATTAATGACAAAATAATTATTCGTAACAATCCATTCTATCAATTTGTCTAGTCATCGCTACATCAAGAAGTAATGATACATAAAACGTGTTCTCGTAAATGATTAATATTCATAATGTAATCCCATGTCATGAATCCATACTCATATATAAGCAATAAAAATGTTGTTACGATAGATCATAAATAAGTAAATTTTGGTTCTTGAGCAAATGTATCTTTTTTTGTACCAAATCAGAATATACCAAATCATTGCAAGTCAATATGTTATATATTAAAGAGCAATTCAATTAATGTGAATACGTTGTATATAGGTTTCTCTTTCTCACTTTTCTTATATTGAACACTTGAGGTAAACGTCCTATTATTAATGTTTCTGGACAAAATTTCTTTTGGCAAGAGTTTGACACATTGATTGATGACATTTGTCGCCTTTCTAGACATTTACTCACAATTGGTGATCAACTAATTAGTAAAAGCCTTCAGGGCTTATAACAAGGACATGATATATACATACTACACATACATTGACAATGGTCCAGCCTCTATGTAAGGTGTGAAAATATGTGAATTCGTCATATTCCACTGACAGGCTATATTTCATAACCATAGACGCCCTGGTCCATATATACTTAACTATAATCTTGTAATGTAAATATGCCGAAGAATAATTTTCGATATTTAAATAATACATCAAATTTTCTTTTTTGAATTCTATATTTACCAGTTGTTAATGTGATCGCTAAACGTCGTGGTTTAATTGCAAATGTTTTAGACAGCATTATATTGTTGTTTCGTGTGTATCTCATGATTTTCATCTTACATTACGAAACGAGCATTCGTGTTTTTACATAATAGAAGTTATTACATAAGATACAACATGAAAGCCGAGTTTAACAAGTGTAACATGTTATTTTACTAACGAATATACCTTTGTTCAAATGTTGTTTAACTTGTTATATGACCACAGTACATTTAATCGGTGCATTTCAAATGAATTGATATGTAAACAGATGATTTATTATACATGTTCATGCACGTGACCATTGCGGACACGTATTCAGACCATGTCGAATCAGAATATTGGATAATTTTCGTGTAGTTCTACACTAAAATCATAGGCACTCGATTCCGTGATTTTTAAACGTTTACAGACGTTATTTGATCAAACAACGCAAAACTGGGTCCCGGCTTTCCTTGTAAAAGCTGTCAAAACGTTTAAAGTTGGGGAACACTACAACGAAAGCAAGGTTCCCGGAAAGCACGTGTAGATTAGAAGGAAAACCGGGACCCACGCTTATTTTCGTCACTACCGTCAATCGAAAAGATGGCGAGTTCACTACCTTGGAGTATTTTATACACTCAATGGGAAAAAATGAAGATTTTTCTTTCGACAGGTTTGCGTTGCTTGATGGGTAAAATTGAAAAATAACGTCTGTAAACGTATAAAAATCACGAAATCGAGTGCCTATGACTAAAATAAATTTACTGTCGTGACCCTTACTAACAATCAAAGTACTGAAAGCACTCGTGGTATCTGTACTTACATAGACTTGCACTGCAACATGGAACGGGAAATAGTTTAACAATTGCATGGCGGATGTAGAAAAACATAATAACAAGGTTCGCATCAAAATCCATGCGCACCGAGCGAGAGACGGCTATTTCCAAACAATGTATAGCTTTATGACATAGCAGGTAAGTCTGACGTAAAAATAAAAAAGTTTAGACTTCCATCATCGTAAATTAGAATCAGATAAGGCATAAATAATCAATTACGCGGGTCAACCAATTGAAAGCGATGAGACATTAAAAAAAATACTGACCATCCAATGAAATTGATTCGATATTTGAATTAACCAATCAGACAAAACATAACAATAATAAGGATCATCAAACACATTAACGAGAACACTATATCATTTTAACTATTTTCTATTTCAGTAGATCTCCTCAAATATAGCTTTTTTGTCGCAATTTAAGTTGATGGATTGAAGAACTAATATATCTATTTCGCGCATGAAAAACAAAAAAAATGGCTGGCGTATATTTCAAGAATTGTTTATCGTGCGTGCTTGGGTTCCAGAACAGATGCACGCTCGTGATTAAAAGTTTTAATATAAACCACATAAAATGTGATGTCACATTAATTAACAAAAAGCAGAGTTATAAATGTATTAATCGTGTTCTCTGAACGATTATTAAGCATTTTGTACGTAATACATAAGTTTTCATGTAGATATTGTCTGGCTGTCGGTCACGAATGAATCAACAGAAACAAAAGACTGCATATAATCCAACAATTGATTATGTACATGTACATCAATTAAGTTATATATAATTTGAAGATCATCTAAGCATAAACTTAAAACAATATACATTTATATACAGACATATTTAGGAAGTATCAATAATGGACATTCATTTAGTCATAGATGGTAAAACATCTAATAAGACCACTAAAGGGAAAGAATATGTTATGATCTTTATGTGCAGTGGGCCTTTATTTAGAGGCTTTTATCTAGTATTCATGATAAATACGAATGTACACTTGCACAAGAGCGGGCTTTGTTCGATGGTCAACTGTTGCCTACATGTTGATATAAACTGTAGCAGCCGGCCCGGTTAGCTCTGCGGTTGGAGCGTTGATCTACTGATCAAGAGATTGTGAGTTCAACCCCAGAGTATCTTATTGTCCGTGACAAATCTTTACTGAAGATATTCCATTCTATGTTAAATTTCCCTCCACCTCTGAATTATGTGGGGTAGCTTGCGATTAGTATGTGGTTAGTACTGGTTAAGGCCTAAATGAAGTCCATGGCAGGGAAGCTGGTAAGGATAACTACTAGTCATGATATAACTCAAATAGTGTTGAAAACAGCGTTAAATCTGATGAAATAAACAGATAGGAATGTATTACATTGTATTTGAATGTTCAAGTTTTCTTTCTCTAATTAGCGAACCGAAGTAATCATTGAAAAATTATACACATTCGCTCTCCACCACGTTGTACGATTCAGTGGGGTTAATGCCGTTTAAAGGATGTATTTCAATTATAAACGGTGGCCATACTATCATACATACATACGTACATAATTTATAAATACAATCGGATGTTACTAAATGAGTGACAATACAAAACAGTGGGAACTACCAAAAGTATGTATTCTGTAAACATCATGTATCAACATTACTCTCTCTACTTCAGGTCCTCGGCCTAGGAAGAATCAGACGGTGATTGTTCATTACACAGGTACGTGAGGTTCAAGTTATAACGTATGAGAAAATGAAACCTTGATTAGAACAGATATAATACACATCAGAGTTATTTCAAAGACGTTCAGTACAGTCCTAATACATTGCAAAAGGCATGCATGCATCAATTATTGAGATAATAAAGTATTTGAATAATAAAGCAGTAACTCTCAAGTTTCAATTCTTACATAGATAAACTCCTATCCAAGCTTTATAAACTGATGAATAACATGTATGAGAAAGTGGTTACAATTTATAAATCAAAACATGCTACATTGTATACATGTACAAATTTACAAGACATTTCGTTCGTATTTGCGTATCCATTGCAAGAAAATCTGAGATTACCAAAGGTAATCAGCTTAAAGGAATATCTATGTCCAAGAATTTCTATACAATATGCTATTACAGCGAATGATATAGCTGACCTTTAGGTGTGGTCATTAAATGTTTTAAAACACACATTACAGGAAGATTAAAATCAAATGGATCGGTGTTTGACAGTTCACGTTCAAGAGGAGAACCTTTTAAATTTCGTCTGGATGCGGGAGAAGTCATTAAGGGCTGGGACGCCGGTGTATCTACG
Source organism: Lutraria lutraria (assembly GCA_964023205.1). NCBI lineage: Eukaryota > Metazoa > Mollusca > Bivalvia > Venerida > Mactridae > Lutraria > Lutraria lutraria. The sequence goes on from OZ026838.1 coordinate 18,873,013, forward strand.
GTAATATTTACATATTTGTCTTATATTCCAACATACGGCCAACTTTGTTATGGGCTTCGTATGAGTAAAGTCGATATGTACTTTTAAGTACACATTGATTGCTATAACAAAACAAATTAAGACTGAGTATGAAAACAATAATTATCTATGACTTGGTTGCCTTGTCCACACTGGGGTTTAACGTCTCCATGATCATTCGGTCACACTTCCGGCTTTTAAACATGGGTGGCACCACCGGCCTTCCTCATGTGAAACTTGCTCCGGTGCGGGAGCTGGTGATTACAGGTCAGAGACCATTACCACTCGACCATGGAGGCCCACCCAAACCTTGTTCAAAGCCGGGGTTGTCAATGTCAAGCCTGTAATAAAGAGCACCTGTAATTTTAGACAATCTTATGAAAGACCATCACTCTAACGAAATATCCATTCATCTGACAGAAAGTTCGTGATAAAACAAAGTTTGTATTGATCTAATATTTCTGGACTCTATGTTGTTTCTTTCCATCATAAGGTAGACTAGTTGAAATGACATGGCTTGTATTATCGACAGATAGAATAGAAATGGAACAAACAGGTTTTTAATTCATTCATTTTATTCTTTTATTCATTCAATGGTATATATTGCTAGTCAGCAATTTTTACCTTACACCATGTCATGAGAATAAATTCATTTAGCTGTTTGTCCGCAAGTGCCAATATACTAGTACTGTACAGGTTTATGACTAAATTAAAAGTGCTATACAATGTACAATGTACAACCTTTGTTTAAATATGAAATGGTATGCGATTGTTACTGTACAGGGATATCTATTTTAATTTTTAATTTGTTTACATAAACATTATGATTTTTTGTACGACGATTTGTTCCAACTTTTCTAAATAGTGAATGTCAGTATGGAAAATTGGAATTACATGTATTAATTTGTCATGTTTTACTTAATTTTCTGTGAATTCTTTTAAGCACTTTCCCTTTGTCCAAAACAACAAACAAAATGATTTATCGCAATCGTTAAATATAAACAATATCTTCTTAGCTTGACTTATACGTGGTCTCATTATGTGAGAAAGTATGCAGTTCTCACGGAGGATGCGAGTCTAGTACTTTTCCATCCCAGGAGCGATAATTAGGTGAACTGTCCGCCTTATATGACTGTGGCTGTTGAAAAAGGGAAAACTCGATAAAAAAAAAAAAAAAAAAAGATTTACACGTATCATGATATCTGATGTTTGCTGAGCATTTGTTTATTTAATTCAAATAAAGATTGGCTAAGTCGGGGTAAAGGGTTACTTCACTTGATTCTTCACGATATCCGTGATTACTAAAGACGTGAGCATACTGGAGTCATAATATGAATAATACAGTATCCAGCGCAACCTTTCCAAAGCAACACCCTTTGGGAGAAGCAAAATTATGCTGTTGTTACGAGGTTGTTGCTCTAAAGAGTTCAAATATTAGTTAAATCGTACAGTGGAAAAAATCATGCTGTTGTTGAAAGGAGGATGTTGCTTAAGAGAGGGTCGCTTTGGAGAGATTGCACTGTAATACTTAAACACAATGTTTTGTTTGTTTTCAGATGAAAGTGGGCGAAAAAGCAGAGTTAGAAATATCCCCGGAAGACGCCTATGGCCCGGAGGGATACGGATCATATCCTTTTCTTACATACTTATCTTGGTAAGAGTTAGTGGTGACAACAATAGTGCCGCGAATATAGACCGTTATTTGTGACAATGCAATGAAACTCTGGTAATTTGCATTGTTTTAAGACCGCGGGATAATTGAACCCGCAAAATTAGAAGTCCAAATAAAATTACCGATTGGGAAATAAATAACAATATTCCTTCAATATTGCGCAAATACTCATGAATATTGATTTTCATTGTATCACACCGATTACCAATGGCGATGTTCAAATGTATAACAACCGGAAATCTCTGAGGTATGCTGTATTTCTGTCGTCTAGTGGAGTAATATTGTCTTGTAATGTACTACTGTATTATACATGTTTGATTCTTATAAAGTTTACAAATGATTTTTGTATAATAATAATTTGCGAAAACATAACCACTTAAAACTCACTCGTAAAACTCATATGTTATGTACCTTAACCTTTATCACAATTCCGCCGGCTGCTACGCTGATTTTCGACATAGAATTGATCGCCATTGATGGCGTCACAACATCGCCTACAGCACCGGCTTTCGGTTTAGATAATGTCATCAACCCAAGCAGTCAAACGTCTTTGACATCAAATTTTGATGCAGCAATGACTGGATCAGACGGTTTTAGTTCACAAACTTCCCAATCCTCTTTAGAACCTGGCGGATTTAATGTACCTGATGGTTTCCAAGAAGCTCAAGCCCAGTTTGGAGGTTCTCAAGGACCTTCGACTGGATCAGGAGGATTTCAAGGATTAACTGGAACTGGTGGTTTCCAAGGCTCTTCTTCTGGAACCAGAGATTTCCAAGGACCTTCAACCGGATCTGGAGGTTTTCCAGGATCACCTGCATCTGGTGGTTTCCAAGGCCCTTCTTCCGGGACCGGGACCAGAGATTTCCAAGGACCTCCAACCGGATCTGGAGGTTTTCCAGGATCACCTGCATCTGGTGGTTTCCGACCTTCAACCGGATCTGGAAGTTTTCCAGGATCACCTGCATCTGGTGGTTTCCGACCTCCAACCGGATCTGGAGGTTTTCCAGGATCACCTGCATCTGGTGGTTTCCGACCTCCAACCGGATCTGGAAGTTTTCCAGGATCACCTGCTTCTGGTGGTTTCCAGGGCCCTTTTTCCGGGACCAGAGATTTCCAAGGACCTCCAACTGGATCCGGAGGATTCCAGGGATCAACTGGAACTAGTGGTTTCCAAGGCCCATCTTCTGGAACCAGGGATTTCCAAGGCCCTCCAATCGGATCTGGAGGTTTCCCAGGATCACCTGCATCCGGTGGTTTCCAAGGTCCTTCTTCCGGGACAAGAGCTTTTGAAAGACCTCCAACCGGATCTGGAGGTTTTTCAGGATCAACTTCATCTGGTGGTTTCCAAAGCCCTTCTTTCGGAAACAGAGATTCCCAAGGTCCTCAAATTGGATCAGGCGGTTTCTCAGGATCACCAGCTTCTGGTGGTTTCCAAGATCCGTCTTTCGGAACCAGAGATTCCCAAGGTTCTTCAACCCGACCAAGAGGTTTCCAAGATCCACAAAGCAGATCAAGAGATTTTCAAAGATCTCCAACGGAAACTGGAGGTTTCCAATCATCTTCGACTGGAGGTTTCCAACGAACCGGGCCTGGAGGCTTCCCAGCATCAACACGACCTGATAATGTCTTTGGTTCATCAGGAAGACCAGGAATGCAAACCGGAGTAGGCTCGTTCGCGAGGTCTTCAACGAGGACAGGCGGTATGCATGGCTCACAAATGGGTACTGCTGGTTTCTCTGGCCCTCAATCGCAATCACAATTTCCCCGAATGGGCCCGGGCAATTCTGCAGGAACGCCAGCAAGGAGCGGCTCGATGTTTGGTCAACCTGAACCGTCTGCAGAATTCGGTTCACGTAGTAGTTCATCTAGATCGGATATAACAGGAGGTTCTTCCTTTGGTCGCTCGAGATTTGATACATCTATGCGCGGAAGTTCAATGACAGGATCAGAACGAAGAGGAGACCGTGGAATGCCAGGTTCGGTGGAATTCCCAGACACTAGACCGATTCTTTCAGGACCAGATATGTTCTCGGGTCAAGACCCATCGAACACAGGATCAGGAAGATTTCCATCATCAGATTCCAGATTTTCTCAATCAAGTGGATTTTCAGGTGGTGTACAATCCCCAGACTTCTTTCCTAGAGGTTTTGGTGGATCAAGACAAGGTGGCTCAAGTGTGCCGACAGGTCTCGACATGGGGATGGGTTCATCAAGCGGAAGAGATTCTAGCTTCAGTGGTCCAACTACATCAGATTTTGGACGCCGTTCAATGGACAGAGCATTAGATTCGTCTACTCGTGGTGAAAGGAGAGGAGGGCGAGAACTAGACACAAGAATGCCCCCGGGTGGTGGTAGCGGTATGGGTTCCGCAATTGGTAGCGGAGCTCCTCCCGGAATGGGACCTGTAATGGGACCTGGGATGAGACCAGGTATGGCGCCTGGCATGGGTATGCGTGGAGGGCCTATGATGGGCAGACCTGGTGCATTGCCACCCTTTCGACGGCCCCCGATGACATTCTTTGTTAGAGGTCCACGGTCAATGCGCAGGCGGTTCGTAGGATTTCGACGAAGATAAAACATCTAAATTTTAACTGTGATCTATTTTATTCGTTCAGACAATTAAAATAAGTATGTATGTGTGTGTGAATACTGAGTAACAATGTTAGAAACTATATTCACTGTGATCAAGCTACAATAACGTATTTACCAATTCTTATTCCATGTATTATATAAACGAGCTTTAAATTCCCGAATGTGTGATAAAGTGGTCCTTTTGTTTTGTTTGATGAGGATGGATTGTTTGTCAGTACAAACACAACTTTGGTAAGTACAGGACTCGGTGACGTAAGCCATGCATTACATAGAAAATACTTAAATTTGGTATACATGTACATTATAAGTATGAGTGACTTAAACATGTTAAAGATTTAATTAAGTGTTAAGGCAATGTATGTTTGCCAATTATTGTACTGTAATCTTTGAAATGAAAACTTTATTTAGCTTACAAATTAATTAGATGTTTATTGGTGTGTGAAATAAGAATACACGTATAGCGATTTATATGTACAGCGAAGTCGTGTCATTAAATGACAAAGGCAATTTATTATCAAATTATTAACACGTGATCTTATGGTTAACAAAAGGTTGCATAAAGTTGGAACGCCCCTCGCAAGTCATTTTTTAATTGCGAACTACGTTCGAGTCTGCAGTCACAACGAGTGTAGTGTGTATTATTTCGGTTTTGTGTTATATTAACATCTCTTTATTACCACGTCACTGGTGATCACAAAATTACTAAAGGTTATCACAATATTGTAACCATTTCATGTATCTATGATGTTTTATATATAAATCAAAGGGGTTTGTCACGAAAAAAATCAAAAAATTTTTTCTCCCTGTAACCCATATAATTATATATATAATTATATACTTTGTGTCGGCGCTATGAAATCATCGCGTACTAGTAGTAGGTGTTTAAGATATATGTATTTGTATGTTATAAAATATAAAATACAAGACAGAAACAAACATGATCTTGAAGCTTTAACCAAACATCTTTGGCGTTAAATATCATAATAATAAAAGAAATAATAAAACATTTAGATTTCTTTTCACATTGCAGTAGAGGACCTAGACTCTCAGCGAATCCTGACACAAACCATATAATACTAAATGACAAATTATTGGTTCGTTATATCATATGGATAACTTGTCAAGTCAGTTAAGAGGGTCGTGGGTTCGAGCCCCGCTATCGACCCTGTCTCTTTATGTGAGCAAGTAGGCAGTTGCTTACAGAGGATGGGAGTCTTGTACTGGTTCTTCCCAGGAACGATGGTTAGGTGAACTGTCCGCCTCATATGACTCTGACTGTTGAAAGGGGGTGAAAAAACCCGATGAAACAAACATTTACCGTACGTACGCATGTAAAACATCTCTAAGCGATCATTTCAAAATTATCGAAAGCCAATCTCACTATAACGTCCATTTATATTTGTATCGGTTTTCATAGTCAAACATGTGAATAAAAAAGACAAAAATAGCCTTCATTGACAGGTGGCCTTTATTCGGAGGGCATTTTGTTCGAAATCATGATCAGTTATTGTTTTCAAAAGAATAGACATAACATTGCGGCTTTTATTCGGAGGTGTCTGCTAACATAGGTAAGTATGTGAATTTTCATCTTAAATCTATCATTACAGGTACAGTGCGTCCTCTCCAAAGCAACACCCTTTTGGATTAACAAACTTATGTTGTTGTTGTTGAAGGGGGGTTGTTCCTCAAGAGAGGGCCGCTCTGGAAAGGTTGTACTGTTTATACTTATATTATTTGTAATGTGTGTATTTATGAAGTTTTATTGTATACAAAAGAAAAGCAAGTTTGACTATAACACGTCATTTATTCACAATCTTTTATACAAAATGTTAGCACTCATCATGTAGCCTGAAAATTGAAAATACATTGAACGTTTTATTATAAACTTGATAGTAGTACATAACATACATTCATTAATACAGATCATTATGCACAAAATTTCTTGCTATACGCAATATTTTTGAAGTAATTATTCAACATCAAAGCTGAATTATTTCGCTTGATTTGTTTTGCTAAACTTACGTCGATCAATCAAGAGTTCAAATACAGACAATTTAATTCAGAGGCAAAAATGAACGACGCAATTAAAGACCATCAATTACTTGTTGTGTACTTTCTAGGGATAACAAGAACAGCTATAACAAAACGTTATAGGTGGACGAATTACAAGAAGCATACTGGATTATGTTTTTTGTATGAAGTTGGTTTTTTTTCATAAAAGACATTGACTATATATTTTAGAGTATAAAATATTTATATGATATGAGTAATACACACTATAATGACAATCATGAGTATTTGACAAATGAATAAATTCATGTATATAGTTCAAAAGCACATGGTAATATCATACCCTACATCAGTCAAATAGAATCAACCCTAAATGTTAACGAATTCACCATAAATCTGAGCACTATCATACAACCAGTCCACATTGAACTTCAAATAGCCACACAACAACTTATCTAGGCAATGCCTTCATGCTTTACTTACCTGTCAACTATTAATAGATTCAGTCATCACCATTAGCCAATCAAATGGCCAGGATTAGCCAAACTAGTAATAGACACTGCACTATTTACTCACAAACAGCTATAATAAACTAATACTCACAAGCATAATTCGTCTAAAAAAGTATTCATTACTACATCAGTTTATCACAGAAAGTGGGTCAACTATGTGTTTGTTAAAACAACAACCATATCTGCTTTAATTCTTTCACACAGTCATAAATTAAAGCAGAAAAAAACCTACAAATCACTGTGTTTTTCTAGACGAATTATACTTTTTACGAATTTTTGTTTGTTATAACTGTTTGCGAGTACTTACTGTAGTGTCTGTTACTAGTTTGGCTAATCCTGGCCATTTGATTGGCTAATGGTGATTTCGGTCATTTTCGATTGGTCAATCATTGGGCTGGCTATTCGTTGCGTTACCTGTCATGTTTGACTGAATCTGTTCGTCTGCTCTGTTGTTGAAACGTAAGTAAATAATGTAGACACCGTTCTATGATGTTAACGTGGCATAATACCGGAAACATCATTAGATGTAAGTTTAATGTGGTTGTATCATATCAGACTATGGTGGATTTGGTAGTATTTAGGGTGTACTTTATTCCATCGATGTATGGTATGGTAATACCATGTACATGTGAACTATATACATGAATGTATTCATTTGTCAAATACGCATGATTGTCAAAATAAGTGTATTATCTATAACTTGTAAATATGTTATACTCTCCATAATGGAGGAATGAATATAGTAGACGGTCAATAACCATTATGAAACAAGAACGCTGCGTTCAATAAACGCGTATGACCCCGGTGGCATGCTTGTGCAACAACAGCCCATTTGAACAATATCAAGGTCAAAGTCCGTGTTTGATAAGTATGGGTGGATTGAGAATGGTCATATGCAACAACTGTAGAATTATCAAAGCATTATAGCAAGCGGTATTGATGCTAGACGAAACGGTAAAATCTATTTAACCTGGTACAGAATCATTCTAAGTCCAAATTAAGTCAAGGTCAAGGTCAAAGTGGAATTTCTTGATATGGGTGTATTGAGAATGATCATACGCAACAACTGTATAAGTATCAAAGTGTTCTAGCAAGCGGTATTGATGCTAGACGAAACGGTAAAATCTTCTTAACCTGGTACAGAATCATTCTAAGTCCAAATTAAGTAAAGGTCAAGGTCAAAGTGGGATTCTTGATACGGGCGGATTGAAAATGATCATGCGCAACAACTGTGCAAGTATCAAAGCGTTCTAGCAAGCGGTATTGGTGCTAGACGAAACGGTAAAATCTACTTGACCTCGTACGGACGGACGGACAGGGCAATCACATAAAAAGCAACTTCATACAAAAAACTTTAACCGTTTAATCCTTCTTGTAATTCGTCTAACTATAATTTCGTTATAGTCTTTTTTGTTCTTTCTGCACCCAATTGCATAAACATTGATTAAATTTGAGGTTTGGTTAAGAAGTTAACCAAAAGTTAACCAGAGGCAAGATGGCTGCTCTTGTTGCACCGAAAGGTTAGATGACCTCGACGAGTAAACAAACAAACTATGGACCATGACGGCTTCTTGATCAATATTAAACAATAAGGTTAAATCGAACTAGAAACAATTTCTCAACGAACTGAACCAATGTTTTCTATTAATCGTTATACCAAACTTGAACTCAAAACTTAAACCGACCTCAAATTTAACTCATTGGTTATAATTAGCCAATTTACACAATTAGGTGCTATTTACATAAAACAATCACACAAATTGAACCATATCTTGTAGAAACCATTTCCCCGTTGCTTTAATGATGAATAATTTGCATTAATGTTTTTATAAGCAGATTTGATTGTTATAGGTATATACAATGTATGTTGTTTTACTTACTTTTTTCATAGATTTTCCAGCTTGTTGGTGTATGTGGGACATCACGTGTTGTAGTCTTGTTTCTTCGTGTTCCAGTTCTTTAATGATATCCATTAACTAAAAGCGAAAAGAATGTCTGAAGTTCTGTACAGACCCGCACAAAAATGATACACATGTATATATACTACGTTTAAAACATGCAATTGCTCAGCTTATAATATACGGTACAACCTCTCCAGAGCGGCCCTCCTTTGAGCAAGAACCTAAACCTCCCTAAAGCAACAAACTCTCAACAACCACACATAAGTTTGCTACTCCTAAAAGGTGTTGCTTTGGAAAGGTTGCAACCCTTAAAGTTCTAACAGATTGATCCAAAGTACGGAAATATTTAGGACCGAATCGTACCTCTTAAGTACGACAGATATTTAGGACCGAATCGTACCTCTTAAGTACGACAGATATTTAGGAACGAATCGTACCTTTAAAGTACGATAGATATTTAGGAACGAATCGTACCTCTTAAGTACGACAGATATTTAGGAACGAATCGTACCTTTAAAGTACGATAGATATGTGTAGAAAAGGTATCTTACAGTTTTCCGACCTGCCTTCCCTGTTGTTTGAGCAAGATTCCGTTATCTTAAACATGATTGATTTTCTATTATTAATATAAATAATATACATGTACAATGTAGCAGTATGTAGAACTGCACACTAAAGTGCTGTAAAAACAGATTAAGCGAATCAACCACATAGAACCTTTGAATAATTCGTATTTTTCTACAAGTCAACAAGAACATAACAATATATTATATATGGTTAGTTCTGATACACAAGGTACCAGTAAACTGTTAATCCAGTTTCTCAGCGATAGTTTGGCTATATACAGCGGTCGGTTCACCGGACCAATTTTCCTGGACTGTATTGTAACCAGCACCAACTTACCGATCTACAAGATGTCACCTACAAGGTGCCATCAGACAACATCTCAACATCTACGATGCACTGCATCAAGACTTCATTAGTAAACTACGTGTAACTTTGTATTGACGCATTAACTATATAAATAGTTACTTCCTACCTTTTCTTTTTGCTGCTGTATTTCCTTCAAGCGTCTATCAATGTAATCAAATTCTTCTAGAAGCTTGATTGAAGAACACAATGAATGTGTTTGAGAGGACACTTTTCCTTTAAGAAACAAGATATATTTAACAGCATAATGCCAACATGGTGTAACATATGAGGTTGGGAAGGTGCTTCTCGGCGCAATTCTTGTTGAGTGACAAGTAACGATTATCAAATATAAGTCATCAGGCACACACGTTGAAATGTGTGATGCACGGAGAGTTACTTCGAAGAGTTTAATTAACAATCATTAATAAGTTATCGTCAATGCCATTTTGACGCGGTTTGTGTCTTTAATGTAGCATTGGCATTTGAGGGATGAAATCTTGTACGTTAGTCTCATGTCTACCAATTACACACAGCCTTAGAGATCGAACAAAAAAACCGGAGACTCAAACATGCACTCGTGCATATATACACTCAAAACCGGAATAAGTGATATGCTTCAAGCGACATTATTTATTTACCATTTTGCTTTTGCATTATTATGATGCTTAAATGGCCAAATTTTAATCAAATGTAATCAACAGTAGCATTAGAATAATGAAGCAATCACTTAAATGCCGTCTAAATTACTTAAGCCAAGGGAGATAACTGCAGTGAAATTCATCTGATATGTTCAGGTCATGTTTTGTGTTCGCTGAGAGCAGACACATCCGAAATTGTATGTATTTGTATTGCGACAAGTATATGAAGACTAAAATGCTAGACCTATACAAATGCATTGATGGTTCCATTCAGATTTAGTGATAAACGTTGTGACAGGCTGACATACTTTACGATGTGTTTGTTCTTAAGTTCCTACGGTGACTTATTGTGTAATTTCATCTGATCAATAGATAATTGTGTCTAGTTGTCCAATTGACTTCCCATAAGGAGTTTAATACAGTGTTATGACACGAATGATAACTGTTTTATTAAATACAATCAGTCTCCCATATTCACCAATTTGTTCGGACACATTGATATCACAAACAGTATTGGGGGTCATCAATAAATCTATAACTTGACACATACCTCTTCTGACTGGTTGTCTGTAGGATGAATTACGTGACAATGACACGGGTGAAGACTGTGACACTGCTCCATGTTTTCTAACTTTGGTTGATACTACACTAGGACGGCGACTACGGGTTGACGATGCTTCTCTCGTCTTTTCACGTGAAACTTCCTTTGCTTTCTTGTCTTTGTCCAAACCTGGGCGTGTTGAGGATCTTCTCTTTAGAGCGGCTGGAGGTTTGGTTACTTTAGCAAGGGAAACTTGCTTAGGAGTTATTGTTGACACCGATTGCTTTCTTTGTCTCACTGTGTCTATCTGAAGCAAATATTGTCCAAGTTTAGGTAATACCATCTTGATTTCATGTTCAATACTAGTACATGTATATACCATAATTACACAGATTTTTAACAGGCCAGTTTTTGAAATCTTTATTGTTTAAAACAAGCCAATCAAGTCCGTTATATTTATTTTGGAGAGAAGCATAATGAACAGTTTTAAAAGTACAATAAGACGATACGTTTATAAAACGCATATGTCCCCAGTGGCATGCTTGTCAAGAAGTAGTCCATTTGATCAAGGTCAATGTCGAAGTGAGGTTGGTTGATCAGTGTTGATTAAGAATGGTCATATGCAACAACTGTATAAATATCCAAGTGTTCTAGTGAACGGTGTTGGTGCTTAACCTCATACAGAATCATTCTAAGTCATAATTAAATCAAGGCCAATGTAAAAGTGAGGTTGGTTGATATGGGTAGATTGCAAACAACTGTGTAAGTATTCAAGTGTTCTAGTAAGCGGTGTTGGTGCTAGAAGATACGTTAATATCGACTTAACCTCGTAGGGACTGACGGACAGACGGAAGGACAGGACAATCACTATAACGCCTCCCGCATCATAGATGACGGGGGCATAAACACTAACAATTACTGAAATGAATTTTGTTAAATTTGACAATTACTAGAGTAAAGATCTTACCGGGAATTCAGGTGTTGATGTCATATTGAATATAATTCGTCCTAATTCTGGTGTTTCTAACTGACTCAATGTAAGTCTTCTACCTTCAGGTGTAGCTGAAATAGATATTGATTTCAAACAAATAAAATATCCCTGTCTGTCTGGTTTTGTAAGGAGGGCACTGTTCCAATGGAAAATTTGAAACTGGATGAAGAATTACTCTGATAATCACCGAATAAATAGTGAAGGAATAAATTAATTAAATGTAGTTATGTTTATCACCGAGAAGACATTTTCGTACGACTGTCAGGTGACCTTTCAGTTGTCTTGAGCTACCTTCTAATTTGACATGTTCCGCCCCATCCTACAATCATCAAACAGCTCTTTTGAACAACCCTACATGGCTGCTATTCATTCGGTGAAGTTTTAGATAGGAATACGGGACCCGCATTAAAGTAGCAATCTACAATTCAAACTAATTCTGGGTCGTACCGACTAGACTAAACAAGTGGGCTTACAAATCATGAATGTAATTATTTTGGAAACATATACGTGTTTTTTTATTTACCAGTTTTAATGCCTTGATCAGGACAACACAGTTTTATAACGTCTATGAATATTTGTATAACGTCTGCTAGTTGTCTTCTCTCAAGTCTCGCCAAGCCTTCTCCACTTATATGGCCCAGTGGCAGTTTTAGTGTCTGAAATAAGGAATACTTTTTTATCAACACTTTATTTGATACAGCAATGATCTTACTCGAACACGTACAGTTAGATGAAATAGGAAATTTGTCTCGGCGACTTGCGTGTTACTAGTATATTGTTTACATCATACAATGAATGGTTGAAGTATTTCTAGAAGTTAGTGTCTAGCAATTGATGATTATTTAACAAAACTCTTACACTTACATATATGAATCGTTAGTTTCTTTCATAGATCAATTGGATAACGTACTTGTTCGAGAGTATCAAGGATATTCTGCAGGGTTCGAGCCCGCTGTACCGGAGTACGGAACGGTTTGTCTTTTATTGTCTCCGCAGTAAGTAATTCAAAGACACTTAGCAACAATAGCGGCACGTCCGCTGGACTTCTTACTCTCAACTCAGACTGTCCACTTATATTAACCATCGATAATAACACCCTCGCTTCGTGGACAATAGCTGAAATATCATAATACACAAAATAAGTTATATCCAGTACCCGTACGAGTAGCCCATGTAATTGTCCTTTTCACAAATCAAATTTAACAGTACATACTTGTTCAAAGATAAGTCAATGTAAAGTTTTAAGGTAACGGGACTGGATGTCTGGTGATATCAAGTTTCACCAGTTTATAGATATAAAAACTAAATCATAATCAAACACTGAAATAAACTCACTGTATAAAGTTCATTGCAAGTGATTTTAAACATTACATTTGATTGGTCTTCTATAAACCGATATCGCACGTAATTTACAAACTGTTGAACAACGATAACTACACTGTTTATAGGAATATATTACACAAAATAGCCTTAAAATGACTACAAATGTATGATGCAGGGAACCGTGCCTCAGATTTTTGATAACGCCCTCCGTTCGTTAGATACTTGACTTTAAGGAAATTCCGTCCCCAGAACCCCGCTGTTTATTACTTAATACGCCATAGATAAAAACTGAAAACAAGCATCAAAATTCTGAGACAAGGTTCCTTAGATTAACATTTCTACTACAAAAATACCGAAACCCGCTTTGAAAACCGTCATCAAATAAGACGTCAATGTTAATTCGAAAATGACACCTGTGTTTTTTAAGCTGAGCAATTAACAATAAAAGTGTCTGATCATTATCGTCTTATGAAATCATGTGAAATCAACGAATTTGACGCATCCCATTCAACTTTGATAGCCAATAAAAATCGCAAATGTTTGCGGTTCGATAATTGAAACCACGCTCAGATTTGACGTCTAGTAAGAGATTTTATAACAAATTATTGTCATTAACGAATTATAGTATCATATCGTACCAATACAATGGACATTACGTTAGAGATGATTAACAGAACAGAACAGATATTTTATTACTTTACTTGAGCCAAGGCTCATCATCATTTACATAATATGAATATATACATAACTTACATGCGACATGGTTAACGCTGATAAGGAAAAGTCGATCAAGGGATGCAGTAAATTTTATTGCAATAAAACACATTTTTGCGAGTTCGGTTGGAATTTTATGTTGCTTGGTACATGTATTAAAGTATGAAATTTAATCTAATATGTAAGTAACTTAAAATATTATTTGACGATTTTAGCGATTTTAGCCAATCCCGTTATCAAACTTGAACACATGTACACTTTTAAAAACCCGGAAGAGAGTTCTTTGGGATGCCAATGATGCCAGTGATTGCATGATTACGTTCATGTCTGGCTCGCTGAATAACATTTTGTTTTGATAAGCTTATCGTCTTACACATTCTTATTCATCCATATAGACAGAAAATGTCCAACTGGAATAGAAGCAAAACACGCCGTGAATCGGTACAAGGTTTTTATATACGCAGTCATATCTACCAATCCCATTACTGTATTTGTAGTGTTATCGGAGATTTAACCAAGTAGCCATTACTTAAAAGGACCATAGTGTATCGCGAAAACGTACCAGACATATCAGGGGAGACAACACAGGAATAACCGAGCTCCTTAATAGATGTAAATGGACAATCAATCATGGCATACATTTTTGTACCTACAACCACCACGTTTCTGTCTGCTTAACAGAGAGACATTCTTTGTTTCTGTATGAGTCCGTCAAACACCGCTACCGCCATGACAAAAATACGGAGCAAAAACACTACTCCAAATTAAATATTGAACGCAGGACAACTCAGCGGCAAGGGTCAATCTCCGAGCTCATATCTTGTTTTTTAATGTTCTAAAGTAAATCATGATCAGACTATTATGATATTATTGATACATTAGTCTGTCAGCATAATTGATCACTGAACATGTATTTAAGCATTAATCAGCTCCAATTTTTAAACCATAATTCTTTGAGAATGGAATTGAGATTTGAGTTCGGAGTCTGTTTTTAAGTTTTATAACCTCGGGTCTGTACTGACAGTGAATTCTAAATAATGTTCATAATGAGCCAATTCAATTCAAAGCCTTTTAAAAAATATCTGTGCTTAGAGTAATTGAACATTGACCTCCACTCACAAGACTAATGCCGCTGTACTGGCCGAAGTATCGGAACAATACATTACAGCAGCGGCCTCCGTTGTCGAGTGGTTAAGGTCGCTGGTTTTGAATCACTGTAACGTCTCATTGATAGATGGTCATAGGTTCGAGACCAGCTACCGACCATGTCCCTTTATGTTAGAAAGTAGACAGTTTCTTATGGAAGATGCGAGTCTAGTACTGGTTCTTCCCAGGAACTTTGGTTAGGTGAACTGTCCGTCTCATATGACTCTGATTGTTCAAAGGGGCCTAAAACTCAATTGAACAATATATTAGAAGCTACAGTGTATAAGTACGAAGAAGCAAACAAATACACAGCCATCTATGAAATCCATCAAGATAAGAGCAAACAATAACTAATGGTATTATCAGATAACAAAATCACTTACAATCGTCTATATCCTTCAGTCGTTCCATGTTATAGAAAGTGGCGTGTTTGGTTGGAAATCTATCAAAAGAAAAAACATGACCAAAATTCTAATCATTTCAACACACACAGTTACGAGCGATATATTACATGCACGGGATTCACGCACCGACGGATACACATAATGAATTATCCGTTAATACAACCGAACATTGCACAAACTAAAACATTGAACAGAGGTACACACCAAGACAGCACGCGAAACACGTGCAGCCTGTCCTATGTAATTTGTTTTAAATTGTTGAAATTAAAAGAAAATTTATCAAGATGTAGATAGAACATCATTAAATTACTAATCGGAACAGTGTGTTTTTAATGCAAACTAGCATAAAACATTGACCATGCTGTAACTTGAAATTCGTTGTGTCTTATTTTAACTTATTAAATAACTATTCAGTATTACGCGCGAGATTTCACTTCAAGTGCTGACCCGAAATGCAGTTTATCGCGATATAATGAACACTAATGAAAAAAACACACGACCTTTCCGAAAAATAAAACTCGGCTATTTTGAGATTCTGTCATTCTGATTGTTTGTCAAACTCGGCCATTATGAAACCACTGCTATATTTTATAGATAATTATTAAAATTGTCAACACGTGTTTTTATAATATAATATAACAGTCTTGTTATTGGCGTCAGACAGTCATATTAGCATTCGGCTTTTGGCCTCAGGCTAATATGACAGTCTTCAGCCCAATGCCAAGACCATTATGAAAACACTTAATAACACTTCTGGCTCTTTTCATTAAAATTCACTTAAACCATGTTTTGATTAGTTATCAACAATAAATCATTCGTCTATCTGTTGGTTTTGAAAAAAATCCGGTCTGGTTATGAGAAACAAAAAATAAATTGCAGCAAAAATGAATAAACTTGAAATTCATTATATATTTCATAGAACAAAAAGAATAAAATGTAATAAAATTAGATAAGGTATTCGATGGTGGGCTAAAGAAACGGTCGGATCGCAATCAAGTGAAGTGGTATTATCTTAGTAGATGTTGACAGATACGACATGAATTGTAAAAAATATAATAAGTGCTTTAGGAAAACTTACTATCTATACAAGTTTTTGTTCTCGTACGATCGTTTTTTTATCAATTCCATTCGCCTACAATATGTTTCATGTTGTATTTTTAATCACATTTCCAGTGATTGATTTATAAGGCTGTGTATTATTTGTTAAAAAGCTACGCTGTCGTATTTTATTATGTATTTATTCGTTCTGGAACATTGTTACATAATGCACGTTCTTATTATTAAGTAATTTAAGTAACAATGGACTGTATTATATTTCTAATTTATCACTTTGAGATATACTCAATATAGCAATTACCGGAAATTACAACGAATTACCAAAAAACTGTTATTTTCAACCGATCGATCTATTACGAGAATTCATTTTACATTTGCGCTATTTTCTCTCTCAGGATACAACCATTCAACAAGTGACAATGCATTCTCCATATTTCCCTGACGGCTTGCATTGACCCATACAGTGGGATAGGACATATGTTAAGTAATTAACTCACCCTCTATAGATATACATGATAATGATGAAGACAGTTTTATTATTGCAACAGTCCATATTAATATCAATGATGATCGCGACTCCACAATGCATTTAATTTAAGTAATTATGGCTGGAACCATATCCCGTTGATTTTAAGCCTTTGTAATGGTAATGCGTTGACAAAGACGTGAATAGCAATGGTATGCCCCACAGAGATATAGTGTATCAATGCATCATCATTTCGAGCCCGGCCCAGCCCATCCCTCTATCTATGATTGATCGATACAGATTCATAGAAATTTTGGTGGTTAAATGATAAGTTTGATTGTACGAAGGTGTCTGTTCTACACCTGACCAAGAAGGCCACGGCGTGATTTTGATTACTGGTAAGTAGACATGGTCTCATCGGACCATTTTCTATCAATAGTATTTGTCTATTTTATCAACTATTTTCGAATGTATCAAGGTATGACTTAACATTTACATAGAATTTATGTTTTGAATATTAAAACATGTCGGATTGAATATGGGCTGAAAAAACGGTATCATTTCATTCATGGATTTTTATCATCCGATTTAATGATGTTACGAGGCAATTGCGCGATTAGGTTATGGATTTAAGTTTTATCTTATAAAGATGTATTTTTGTAATATGCCCATGAGTACACAGTGATAATCTGACATAAATATGTACATGTATATTCATAAAGACATGATCGGTTTGTCCCAGGTATACATACAAAACACAGGAATGGATATCATACAAGACAGTATATATTAGACAAAAATAGCAAAAAGATACAGGACATTGATGTGAGAAATGCATTTTTCACCAAACAGCTCCGTTACGCCTCTTGACAATGTACCTTTAACGACAAGCTTATGGGCGGGGTCATATTTGGGTGGGTGGACGTCACTATATGATGTCATTTTATATGTGTATGAACTTCGAAGCTTTTAACAATTGGGTTTAACCGATTTCTTTGTCCCGAAACATCCTCATACGGTGACAACTACATACCCACCATTCTTTAACACAAAGCATTGACAAAAAGGGTTATAAAAACGATATGAGCCGGATCATAGATCTATTTAGACATTGAATTTATCAATTGATCTCTGGCTGAGTGATATATGTTTTACATTGTAGACATGGTGATTCGTTTGGAGTAAAAGTTGGCATATTAAATCCATGTAATTAAGTGTGGTTAAATAGTTTTTGGATTAGTGTGTGTTACCCTGAGAATGAAAGATCACGCGTGTGGACCATATGAACGACAATAATTAGAGATCATTTAAATACAGTGTCAACATTGTGATATAAATATAAACAGTTTATTATCGAGGATTTTATCGTAAAAGTGGACTTCATAATTTAGAAAATTTGGATATATTTCTCAATGCGATGGTTTCGGTAAGTATTGTAATAAACTTTTATTATAACACGAATCTTTTGTTTTTGGAGACCAATTAACACCAATTTGAATGCCCTTAAAATACTTAATAAAGATATGTATTATTATTATTAACATTACAAATCTTAATAATCTTGATAAATAATAAAAATATTATTGGTAAAAATGTAGTTATTATTAAGAAGTTGGTATGACTTACATGTTCCTCGATTGTATCTGCTTGGATGAATATAGCACGGATTAAAATATGTTTTGTTGTAAATGTTTTTATGCGTACATTACGCGTTAAGTATTTCTTTGTATCAACATTTAATAACATAAGTGAGTTAGGGATATAATAATGCTGGTACGGGGATTGAACCCAGATCACAGAGTGTTGTAAACGAACACATAACGATGCCGATAATGAGATAAACCATAAGAAATGCTGATGAGTGTGGCCTTCCATCAGTTCATGCTTATTTTCATTATAACATAGAAAGGTACTCTTGTACCAAATAAAATGAAACAGCGCGATATTGTTTTTGTTTTCAAAGCAACTTATATGACAATCGCTCACCAATCGCTTAATACATACACTGGAATCATTACTTCGTGTAAGCTTTGGTGCAAGACCATTACGGTCAACAACAAATACACTCGAATCGCTTCTGATTCGATTCCAAAATGGATAAGAGAGTCATCACCTGTTTTATGGTTTTATGATAAAACAAAAATTTGTATCGCGTTACCTCTAGTGGCAACCACCTTGTTTCTTAATCTCCGAAACAAGCTCTCGATCCTAGTTTACTCTTAAGTTAAACGAACGTACCAAACCTTCTGGAGGCAAAATGGCCAACCACAAGCAAAGAGTTAAATTCGTGAAGAATGCTCTCGAGAGTGTGTTCTGGGCATTCATCGGAGATATAATAAGAAATCATGTCGTTTAACGAAAGTCTGACGCTGAAAATGATTTATATCCTGTCAAATAGGAAATAAAACAAAACTAACTTGTAATGGAACAACCACTATATCTAGACTTGCACACGATCTCTCAAGAGAGGGAGAAGTGAGGCAAACCAGATACAATATAGACAAATTTTTGCCTCTTGTGGAACGTGGTAATCAAATGCAATATGACCTCTTAGCAAATTCAATGTAAATCGTATATACGAAGGTAAACGATATATGTAGCCGTAATATCCAAGTAACGGCTTGTCTGAGAGGAGAGAATTGCTTCAATTTTGTTAGCTGTACAAACGCGACGCATTTGAAAATTTGTTAAGTTAGCATTTTGATGGCGTAAGTCAGAGTCGATTATCAACTTACATAGAAATGGCGATGTGAGATATGCATCCTGGAATCTGCAATAACACCATACGCTTTCCGTGCAAGTTTTCGTAAAGACATACAATATAATTATCTAAGCTGAGGCATCGATGTGGCATTTCAAAAAATACAATGACATTTTCTCCTGTTAGATTTAATAATGAGGATTATCTCAAAAAAGGATTTTTTTCATTAAATGTAGGTTGTAATAATCCCTTTCCTAAGACCAATTTTTTAAAGAACCAAAGCTGAAGGCTAATTGGAAAGCTAATCCACAGACAAATAAGAATCAGAAGAAATGTTGTCATACATTAACGAATTGGTTTACACACGAAGAAAGTAGTATACCTGTATGTAACATTTACATGTTCATATATTACACGAAATAAATGAAAAATTTAACTATTTTATGGAATTTCCGTTAGCTTAAAACCTATTTACTTTACATCGATTGTAGAGCAAGTTCTTGCAACTTGTATTAACTACTATCTATGACTGCTTATTCGATTCTGACCAGTACTATACTATACTTAACGGTAAAAGTACAGGAAAATATCCTGAAAATAACCCGGACTTACATCGAAATGGGTATTTAATATGTAACCATGGTTACAGTCCCGTGAACAAAGACAGTTAAAAGGAGGGAAGCGATAACGGCATATATGCTTTACTGATATTTACTCAGTGGTTAAGTTATGCTATTGTATGAATTCAATGACTGCGCATTGCTCAGAGCTGACCTTTATATTAAGTAATCACAGGTGTCCGTAAACTCGACTTTGGCTATTTTGGTTCATAATATTGCTTGAAATACAAAATATTTTTACAAACCCGAGGCATAAAAAGCACGAACGACCCTACAATACGACAAGGGTAAAAATCTTCATAACGCCAACTGAAAGAAAACTGTGTCTGTGAAAGTTTCACTGGTCCCCATGTTTTAGCTCTTATTGGTGAATGACCATTTCGCCACTGCCGATTTTTACAAGATCTCGGGCTGGTCCTTAATGTCCGCATTTGATTTTAATCCGTCTTTAGTCTCGGATCTGTGGCTAAACGTATTCAAAACCATTTAATTGATACTATATGGAAATATTTTTGAATGTTTTATCCGAGCGATTGATGGAAACTGATGAGCCAAATAACGTACAATGTATTAATGTATTCGTCAATCACTATATATATAGCATTTTAAACTAATTACTAGATGAAAAATACCAAAGGACCAACATGCCAAATAATTATGTTCGCCTGCCAATTAGTGTTTTATTACCTAATGGATAGATGACACCATCACGATTCTGAATCTAGATTGTTATTATCGTCTGTCCGTAAGTGGCTCAAAAATTGGAGATTTTATCTTGTTTACTGTTTCATTAAGGGTATGACAGACTTATTGTGTCTACGAACCTTTTTTAGACATACCTCGTACATATACTCGTGATTTCAAGGGCTGAAACTGACAAACTACATCTAACTATTTATCTCTAGACCTGATTCAATTTCAACTAACGATTTTATTGTATTCTATTTGTTTTATAAAATTTCAATTTGCTAGACACGACACGTTACAATGGCATGTAATAAACAACAAATAGGGAATACTATGATTTGGTATTCTGCAACACATAATCATCATTGTGTTTATTGTATGGACATGTACTAGTTAAGATCTTGTCATCATGCCAATCCTTATGTATAAAGAATACCTTTAACCTCACACTAACTGCCAGGATTATTCTAAATCGACATTCTAAAATGTTACTAGTAACATCCCTTATCCAGTGTCATTTGTACTATTGTTGTTCAGTTTGGTATAACAACTTAACTCAGGAACTTTGGAACAAGCTACAGGTCATCCTAAACAAAATGATCAGATTTGTGTTAGATTAGACCAGGAAGCTGTGTCATGTGTTTGAGCACCAGGTTATCTATATGAGCATTTAGTTACTTAGTTCAGTTTATAACTATTCTACTTGGTTCAGTCATAACTATTCCACTTAGTGCAGTTCATAACTATTCCACTACGTTCAGTTCCTAACTATTCCACTAGGTTCAGAGTGTCAGCTGCTGCTTCTAGTGTAGTGATGTGATTCATTTACAGACACTGGAAGATCCTGTCTGCCCAAGGTTACGGTAAACGATCATTTGCTTATCAATGTTGCTCCGTCTGGAATGAAATACCATTGCATATAAGAGAAATTTAGAGTCTCCCTCATTTCAAGTCACCGTCAAAGCCAATCTGCTTGCTAGTGTTTGAGGTTGTTATTATAACCATTTTGCATATTAATAATTCTTAGAAAACAATATATATTCTGTTATAGTAATTTTCGTGTCTGTGATAATAACGATCTCTAAGATTAATTTGTATTTCGTTTTCTTTCTTTTTTCATATAAATTTAATTTGTTGTTGTTTCCCTAGTGATTTACATTAATTTTATAAAGAACCACAATAGAAATAAGGATTTACATTATTTTTGTATTTTCCTTGTATTTTAAGGTTTGTTACATGGTTTCATTTTTTTATTTATATTTATTTACATTTATTAATTGAACCATGTTTTTACATATGGTTAAAATACGAAATAACAAAAGACTTTCAGTCTAGCTACAATGGATAGGGAAGACCCCAGTCATACACATAGTTAGAGTTACTGACCATTCAGGGCGACGACAACGTTTCACCGTGACGGGATATTTTACATTTATACATTAATAAATAAGGTCATTAATCCGATACCTCTATTTCACATATTATATAAGGAAGTTGGCAACTGCTTGCGTAATGGTTGGAACTTGTTTGTTACCCGTGGATACTGATTAGATCGAGATGATTCACTATACGCATTACTGGAGCATAGTTGACAACATTGAACACAACACAACACGCGATTAAGTGTTTTTTTACAACCTGATGGTAGTCAGTTAGTTATCTTATGTATTCATATTTTGTTAATTCAATGGGAATTAGTATACTTGAATATATCAATATTTAAAACTTTAACTTATTGATCTTGCAGTGATTTTATTTTGGGGGAGGGGGGTAATTAAACTCTGGTCTAGAATAAAATAGTGTCTAGCTTTCTGGTGTTGAACGCCTTTAATCGTTGTAGTCATGTTTCAGACAAAATGCATTATGAGCCTATATATTGGTAAAATAAATTTGGGAAATATTGCCGAGACAATCTATAAACCATTGGTTAGAAAGCATTTGCTTGTCTTTATAATTCAAAGGCACAGAAAGCATGAATAAACAATGCTCTTTAACTAATGAATACGGACAATACGCAGCGCTTTTAAACATGCATATACGTTTCGAGGGATGTACCCGAGCTGTTCAACATAATAAATCCTTTTGATAAAGTTAATGCTTATTTGTGCCTTAATCCGATCCATACTAACTCCGGTGGTCAATAAAATGTTACAGGTAATGTAATATTTCATAATGTTTGTATGCTTATTAGAAATGCAAACCTACATGTAACACATAAACTGTCTCTGTCAGCAATGCCTATTACAATTACAAGCTTATTATAATGGATTACAATCAACGATTCTTGCGTTTTGTATGCCACCGACATTCGAACTGGTGGAAGGGCATACAGTGTTACCTAAGTCTGTCCTTCCCTCCGTCCGTTCAAATTTTGGTTTCCGTGTGATAACTGAAAAAAACTATTTCATGGACTGGTTTCAAACATGAAGGCATTCATATTCACCGGACACATTTCTAACTCTGTTCAGAATCTGATTATCGAATTGTAAATGAAACACGTATTCACTGAGTCCTGTGTTATATATATTTCTACTTGTATTCTTTTTAAATTATACCAAACTGTAATATACCACAACATAACAGAATTATAACAATGTCATTTCATGTTCTTTGCCTCTAACCGTAAAGACCACGTTGCAAATAATTGCAAGTCTTCAAACATCATAAGCTACAACGCCAACGTCTAGAATTTTATGAATATATATTTCATTAATTTGATAAGTAACTTTAGATTTTATGGGTAGATGCACACTTTATTATCCTCTTCCACATGATAAGAATTGATTTATCAAAATTATGAAGACTGATCGTATCATGGTTAAGTAATTGATGCCTACAGAACGATATTACAAATGTACACTGTATATTATTTCTATATATATGATGGAAATATAAAATAGAACAAGCGCCTGAAATGCAGTGGATCTAAATATAGAAAGACTTACGTTTTTGATTGTATATTTAACAAAATGTTAAAACTGATATTGAAACTAAAGCTTTTATTGATAACATGGTATTGTTTTTGTCAATATTTCAGCAAATGGGTCGATCATTTGGATACTGGTGGATATACACCATAGTTGTGTCCTTTGCAATGGGTGCGATAGTTTCCGGTCAGTGGTCAGAGTCACTGTTGGAGTCTCCAGTGTCATGTGAGGCTACCATGGATTGGTACGATGATCAATCCTGTTTGGATTCATTAGACTGTATGACTAAGTTTGTTGTCTGTGAATGTATACCCCAAGATGTGATAGATGTTTTATTAGAAGATAACGAACTGCCATTGGAAAGCGAAACAATTTGCATGTGAGTATTTGTGATTTGTCTCATTGACTTATAAACAATTGCGTGTGTAATGAATGTATGTATGCACTAAGCTTTAACGCCAACACAAGTAACAATTGATAAATTTTAACAAGGGGGTTCATTTTTTGGAAATTTTATGTTTTCTTATCATAACATCACAACCAAGTTAGATTTTCCCTTAAATTTCTTAATCGTTACTCTTTTTTAAAAAGAAATGCATTGACATATTCTTGTTTCACTCATAGGACTAAATGACATGTGAAATAACACGATAGTAATTTGACTGCAACCATGTAACCCTAAAAGCAAGGCGATTACATCAATAAAACACTTGACCAATTGGACACAGCGCCAAATATTTGATAAAATACCAAGCATAGGCCTATACACAGGGCTTTATGTTCCATTTAAATATTTCGGTGTGAGTTGACAAGAAGTCGAAACAATTTCGCGCTGCTGACTAACAGATATGATTTGTTCTTCAGTCATCGTATCATTGATTTTAAACTATTTGATACATATAGAACTTCATCTTGTGGCATTCTCAAACAGTCTGCTGACTTGTTTTACTTACAAAGCATTGAATTTATGGTCAGCTAATTAAAATGAATGACTCTGAATAGAAGTTTTGAAGTCTTTAAATGTTCATTTATAAAGTGTATTTGCATCAAAATCATGACTCTGAGGCTATGGTTTCATCAAGAGTTGTCCTTCTTTGTCAATACCAGAACTCATCTATCGAAATGTCCCCAAAGAATAAATTCACATAACGAATTCGTTTCAATGCACGTCTGTTAGATTAATTTGCCCAACTGTTTACTTCAGACCTCAGATGTAGGTAACGTTCTAGACTTTATTTGCACTATTTCTGTAACATTGATTGATATTAAGATGAATATATTCTAACCACTGTCGTTGTTGCCATAGAAAGACTGTTTACGCTTTGCGGTCCGTTACTTTATTTAAATACTGAACCAGTCACTAAGGAGATTTTATTGACACTCTTTAAAGCCCCTGTAGAAAAATATATGCAAAAACATTTAATTGCTGATATCATCCCAAGATAATTATAACCGACGAAACAAGCCCTTTTTCGTTTGAAAACACTCATTTCACAGTGATTTTTGCTTTTGTAAACTTGAAATATGTAGGGCGCGTGACGTCACTTTACTACGTGTGCATACAGTAGTATGACTGCGGAAAAACACTGATGTTCTATAAAAAAGTATTTATTTCAATGATATTGAAAAAAATACGATAGTGGTTTCGGAAACAGTTTTTCTTGCTATAAAGTATGCACGGGAGGAAAACACCGGATTCCTCTCTTATAGGACAAACAGAAACTATTAGGACCAATACATTTATAAGCTTATGGAACTTTAATTTCGAACCGGCTTCCTGAAAAGTTTTTTTTATTGAACTTTACATTGGGCCACCTCAATATCAAAACGGTTTGATGTTTCAAAGCTGAGTTTTTGATATTAGTTTCTATATACCTTTGCAATTTTGTCACATTTGTGTATTACTTGTAGGAAAATATTACCTAGCAGATTATCAATAGTTGAGACCGCACTTATTACCTATTCTATTTATACATCGCCAAGATACATTGATTGGGTCATGACATACTGTGTTGTTATATGACGAATAATGTAATGAAACATTGCGTGTTCTGATAACATATTGCATTAATAAATTCCACGAGTTCCTTGTAATTTAATGTTAGTTTCATCAGAGTTATTTCCCCGTTTCTGGTAGATGGACGATAATTTCATCTTAAAAACACAATATTTTAAACTTCTTTACATTTATATTTCTTACCGTGATATTTAGCGTTTAAGGGTTTGTGACTTCTTCTGTGTTTCTTTCGTTTAAATGTGTAACATACCAATTGTTTTAAATGATTTCACAGGTATGCCATTTACGTTATGGGAATAGGCAAGCCGTTGTGCTGTTCTGGAAGCAAGCGCAACATCCCTATGCATACAACACCAAATCAACGGTAAATATGCATTTCTTCTGATAAAACCACATTCTATACTTAAGTCTTTATTTAGTCTCTCTGGTTATTCAAAATATTAATAAATCAAATATAGCTTGTTTGGTGTAATTTATCTTCCATATATGGTCCGTATTTTGTGTCAAAAATAAAAATTTCTGCTGATTGGTACCCTAGGCTTACCTGTTGGTAACCAAGGCACACTGGAAACTTGAACGGCACTGTGCTCAAATAACTTTTTAACAAAATCTATAAATAACATTAATTTTGTTTTATAGTAATTATAGTTAATATCAAGTTATATGATATTTTCCTTTGATAATATAATGTACGTTTTATGTTTTCTTATAACGTTACATGCAGGATGGTATTTTTTTTAAACTGAACAACCACAAAAATGATAGAAGAAACATATTGTGTACGGGTGTGAGAGGAGCCATATGATTATAGTTACATAGTGTTGTTAAATTGAAATTGTTTGTGCGGTATGACAAGAAAATGCTTGATGAATTCACATAGTCGTACATATGTTAATGATAAGCAAAACAACTCACCTGGTACCCTTCTTACTCCGCTGATTATTAACCTAAGATTATAAAGAAAACGAATCTATGAACAAATTCATGTGACCCAGATGTTTAAATATTTTATTTAATTTTGTGATGTCAGTTTAATGTATTCATACGTCGTGAGAAACTGACTACCTTGAATTTATTATGAATATGATGCGCCCTACGCTTCCTACCTTCTTAACGGTTAGTGATAATATTTCTCACCGATTTGTTTATTAAATAAATAATAACGTAAAATGTATGTAAAGCGTATTTGCATCAACATCTTTTTAAATAGATAAATGTTTGAATTGACTTCTCCATATTATAGAAGATAATGTCCACATATAAATTGCGTGCAAGTGTTCGTTTTTAATTCTGACAACAAATGAACAAACCAATCTTTATAATGTTTTTTTTTTATATATATTTTTGTATTTATATATGTAGGACTTGGCACTTAATGTCTGGACGGCGTTTTCCATGGCCAAGTTTTCAAAAGAAGAAACAAAGCCCCTCTGAAAGTATTGGTGCCAAAAGAACTGAAATAGTCGGACGATCAGAGACATTTACAGAAATACTGGACAGCCTCCGTCAAGCATTAGAGCAAGATATCATAACGGAAAGTGCTAACAAAGCTGCGTCTACTGACGATGTTGATGGTAAAGAATTAAGCACAGAAAATGATATCAGAAACGCTATCAGAAAAGTTAACGAAGAAGTTAGAGATATTTTGTATAAATTACTTTCTCAATATTTACCCACGGAGGATAAAGACCTGGGTTACACGAAACCATAATTGTACGATTTAAAAGTGTGTTGTTTTTTTGTGCACATAAAATATCGATGAAAGCTATCTTAATTTTAATAAATTGGGTTTTAATTTATTTAATATTTGTATTTTCGTCATGAGTGGGGATTTATTCCTGGAATGTTGTTAACAATATAAAAGCATTAAATAAATGTACTGTTATTCTGTGACGATTCTGAATGTTGAGCAGATAAAACTTAATTCTACTCGTACACCTGAAGAACGGTTCTTGTGCCAGTGGTTATGGTCTCAGACTTGTAATCACCAGCCCCTCACTGTTGTCAAATTTCATATGTGAGAAAGCTGTCGTACTAGCTTACTGAAGGTTGATGGCGCTAACCATGCATGCAGATGTTCGTTAGGATCTTCCTTCGCAGTTATAACTTGACAACGGTTGTCAAATGACTCTGATGGCTGGGGCTACGTTATAGTTTCCCCAAATAAAACAATAAAAAATAACCAAAGCATAGATGACAAACAAATAAAATACAAAACCTCAAAAGACATATCGCAATTTTTACAAAAAAATACTCAAACATCTGCCACTAAGTTTTTAAACTACATTATACGTGTATTTAATAATTCGTCAAACAATATTCTGAATTTACGATCCAATATCAAATGTAACGTTTCACTGGTCTTACAATCCAACTACCGCAACTAACGGTCGAAGCGTGGATGAGATTGTAAGGCAATGAACAGACAGACAGACAGACAGACAGACAGGCGGACGGGCGGACGAACGGAACGCCAAGAGTAAGGTCAGTAAAGATAATGGGCATATAATGAGGCAAAATAAACAAGAAATATATTTTAAAAGATCGACAGTCGCGAAGTTTCTTTGATGTTATTAACACTGTTGAAACCAAAAGTATGATATTTATTAAATTCCTAAACTGCGTTAGTTCCGTGTGAACACCACTTATCAGCTGGCGGTCCAATTAGGTCACGCATTAAAATGATGATGTTAAGTCAGCTAAATAAATTACGCAGTTAGTCATACCCATTTATATTAATTCAAATAAATGTAAAAAAAAATGTTTTGTTAAGAACGCTAAATAACTTTATTTCGACCGCACAAGAATACATTTTCGTACATTTTCACTTTACAAATTTTACAACCACAAGAAGTACATGTACACATTAAACAATTGTAGACTCGCATTAATTTGGCGTGGTCTTAATTTTTCTACGTTTGTAAATTTCGCCCAGTGGATGGAAGAGTTTTCTCTGAATCATCCAATGGAATGAGGAATTTCGTTTGAATAATTAATACATCATGCCAAGAAATATAGGTCAAATGTGAGTT
Source organism: Lutraria lutraria (assembly GCA_964023205.1). Taxonomy (NCBI): domain Eukaryota; kingdom Metazoa; phylum Mollusca; class Bivalvia; order Venerida; family Mactridae; genus Lutraria; species Lutraria lutraria. The sequence continues at coordinate 18,901,893 of OZ026838.1, forward strand.
TAGACACCTTCGCGGAAAAATCACCTCCGGCAAAAAAAATGTGTTGTAATAAACAAAATAAAAAGTATTTTCGTACAGTGATGAATTTATAACATATATTTATATATATATAACGTTTAAATCAACGCAGTCGTCTTTGCACACAGACCTGGGACGAATTAACAGCTAATTTAGCGTCCAAGCATGCGTATGTCTTCATATTTCAAACAGTTTAATTAAAACAATAATAGTCTTGTTTATTTCCCCCACAAATCCATATCGCCATTGATTATTAGTGTATCATCTTTGAATAAACAACAAAAATTGGACCGTACTGATAATCATAGACTGGAATATCTTTGTTTTCATTTCCGATCCATTCGTCGTGAATTACGACAATAAACTGACGAACGATCTCATAATTTGAATTACAACAGACCATCGAACTTGAACAGGGATATAGTTTAGCATCGTTTCCACTGCGTTGACATTATGTTGCGCCGTAAGATCGCAAGAATCAGATATTTCCATAAAACATGGACCAAGGTGTTGCTACGGAGCTCACATGGTGTTCTATCGCGTTCCTGTGGAGTTCTTGTCTGCGCTTTCACGGCGCTCACATTGTGCTAACGGTGTGTTTGAAGACGCGTTGTACAGACCATACTGCGCTGTTATTCCGACCTTACGGCGACCCCACGGCGCTCTTATTAGAACGCTGATCGACGGTGTTCGTTTTGTGCATGCTGAATGTGCGCGCCGCCGCTCGGCGTTCTCTGCGATCCCAACGCGTCTACTGGTGATGCCACTGCGTTGCTGCTGCGATGCTTTCGGTCGTGCTGCGCGCACCTCTGCGTTCTGCACGACGTGGTCGCGGCCCTAATGTGACAGGAGTGTATCCCTCTTACTAGAATAAATACACTTTTCGCTTTCCAGAGGTGTTTAAAAAGACATTGATTTGATTTTAACAGTCGTATGCTTTTAAATAAAATTAGAATTATTTACATGGCTATTTGAGAGTATTTAAGAGTATTTGTTGAAATGAGAATATGGTGGCGGGGAACCCTTTGATGTCCGCGGACCAAACGATGTCTCCGTCAGTGTATTTCCGGTTGTTGTTGTTGTTGTTGTAGTCGTAAATGTTGAGTGTGCTCTTTTCTGACCTCTTCCAAATATGCATCTTCTTATAGGTCCACAAAATTGTCTGCAGTTAGAAATATGGTATTTACGTACATTGTCACGTGATTACAACATGCCGTCTGGAAATCGTCTGCTTATATCAAGTACAATGTAGTTCGCATATTTTGAGGTTATTTGAAATCGATTTATTGCCAATCTAAAATAGAATAGAGCCATCCTTAGCGTAATGAAATTCACCAAGTAAATTAACCGCACCATACTGTTTTAATTATGTAAATTGAGGATTTATTTGTTAACTTTGCAAACAAGTCTGTGAGCAAACAGAGGTTACAAAGATACGTCACACATCAGATTGTATAATAAATATCACATGTATATATAAAACAGGTGCAGCAAAACCGCTTTAATAGTCAAACCTATTCATAGCTACGACCATCACTTATCGTTGAACCAGATTCGATGTTTCGCCTCTATTTAAACTTGATCATTTGTTCCCCTCAATACTGGTATTAAAAAGGGGTATTGTAATGTATGTAAACATTGTTTGCAACCAGAAATTCTCAGACCACGATCCGAGGTAAAAAACTGAGATTTATCTCCATTCTCAAATCTCATTTTCAGTTTACATTGTTCTGAACTTGATATGATTATTGTACGAGTAGCATTCTGCATCAAGATTTTTAGGCCATCCTTAAAAATAGTTTGCTTCGAGCTAATAATACCTACTCACCATAAAACAGCCATACCCACCTTTTTGGGGGCTCTTGGGTATTTTTTTCAATAAATAGGTGTTTTGGGTTCAATGTAAAAAAGAAATATTTCCTACCTACCTATATATATGTAATTTTCTGGTTAGTGTTACCCCAAACAAACACTTTAAGGATGGTCTTACTTACCCATACAACGAAAATACTAAGAAATGGGTAAAAAACGAACATGAGACAGAATCTTGGAGACCAATCTCAAGTTATTTTAATATTGTGTCCATAATCTAATACTTACGATGACATTGCCATGAACAAGTAAGGATTTACTGCAGCACTGACGTATGTAAGAGTCTCGAACGCCAGACGATACCTGTTGCTATGGTTTCTTATAATACTCATAACACATAACAGCTGAACGATCAAAGGTGGACCCCAACACAGTATGAACAACGTGACAATACATATCAACCCTTTAATAACCTTTAAATGAATAAACATACAATATTTTATTAACAAAGTCAATCTCCATGCTAACTTTAGCAACACTATACAAATAAACGACTTAATAATTATAATGCAATTAAAAAATCTTTTTTGCCACAAAGATTTTGCTACAGGACAAACTTAATTAAAAAGCGCACTACATGTACAGGAAAGGCACATTTAACATAACTCCATCCCATTCGATGAGATCAACATGTAGCGCCCATGGTTACTGGTACAACGAATAAAGACATGTGTTTCTCTGTAACAAGTTGTTTGACTTGTTTTCTTTCCATGAAAATCAATTATCGAAAACAGTTGCTTTGTTTTGTGGAGATCATTTTTTTGAAATTATCTAAAAGAATAGCAATTCATTATTCAACTGTGTTTTACAAGGAGCACAGCATAGTGGAAATTCATTAATGATATGCAATCTGAGTCACTACTCACAGAGTTGAGCATTACGATTGCATCAACAACAGAAGCATTATACAAAAATATGATAATTAAAACAAAACCACCCGAATAAAAAGCTTCATCATGAAGCTAGCAAGCTTACTCGTTTACGTGATCGGATATCCTCGGATTCTTTCGTGGACATCTCGTCTCTGCTGTTGTCTGGGTCTCTGAAAAATAAACCCGTCATAAGCTTGGATATTGTGCAGTACTCCGTACTTGTACACTTGTGAATAAACAGGAAATCTATTCACTTAATATGGAGATATATGTGTCTGCTGTGTTTTTATTTATAATCCAACCGTTTGGAATTTCCAATTATAATCATTATTTGCGACATTTTATATGTATTATTTTAGAATTGCTAGTTTGGCAGCATCATTTGGTCATAAATTCTTTGGCATTTATCGTCTCTGCTCAAACCATGACGCAAATAATAATTCAGAAAATAAAAAAGGGTTTTAGTTATACACAATAAATATACATAATTCACACGAAGTATGCTTGCGTCACACCATTCATTCGTTTCTCTTGAATAATAAATCCTCCGAACTTTCTTATTATTCTTTTAATATTGTTTTTGATAACATTGTACAGATCCATGACAGGGACATTTAAATACCGGTTTCGTCCTGCCTTATGAACTTCATAAAGAGAATTTGTCCACATTTGCTTATATGATGGAGTTATTTATTCATTCTAGTGTTTATTATCAAAGTGTTTTTTCAACCTTGGGCAATTCATAGACGGTATTGTGTCCACTATCAACTAACTTAACGATAATTTTCGCGAATGTTATTATTTTTTCGTCTACTAAGGGCATTTTTTCTCGAAACCAGACAACTTGGTAAATAACAAGGAGTTCAAAATGCTAAGAAAAAGATCAACAACAAATTTGAAGTGTGTTTGTTAATATGTTGTTTAACGGTCCATTCGACAACTATATTGTCATTTCAGGGTCGACCCAGAGAGAGGCGAGAGGAGAACCAGGCATTTATATCCCACTCGAATAGTTCTTTATAGTGTCCGCCTTATATATTTCCTGTGATTTTCTTAACACAGCACTTGGCTCAGTAGTTTGAATTGGGACACTGAAAAGGTGTCCCTGAAGTATCAGAAGGCGGAGTCTAGATTCAAACTCACAACCTTTCGTTCAATAGATCCACCTTATGAAGCATATCATTAAGTCCATTAAAGGTACCAAATAATTTCTACGTTTGACGGAGTTGTTTCTTTCAGTAAAAGATCAGAGATCTTTTAGATAAGATATATAGAGGTATGTAGAGGGTTTGATTTGGTTCTTGAAGGTGTGCGTAAAGGTAAAAAATGAGAAGTGGATGAGCTGCTGTACGGGCCTAGTATTGTGTCGCGGAGTAAAATAATGGCGTGTTGAGTAACCATTAACAAGAAATATCTTTAAAAATACAGTCGCGAAGTGTCTTTGATGTTATGATGCATGTTTTTTATTTAATTCCTAAATTGCCGTTATAGTACCGCGTGAACACCACTTATCACCTAGCAGTCCAATTAGACCACGTATTAAAATGTTGATATTAGGTCAGCTAAATATTCAAATAAATGTGAAATGTTTGTCAAGAACGGTTTATAATGTTATTTCGACCGCAGACAAATACATTTTCGTACATTTTTACTTTACAACTTTTTTCAACCACAAGAAGTACACATTAAACAATGCAGACTCTATAAGTTGATGTAGTCGTAATTTTTCTACCCTTTAAGTTCCACCCAATGGAAGGAAGAGTTTCCTGTGAATCATCCAATAGAATAAAGAATTGCTTCTGAATAATTAATACGTCATGCCAAGAAATATAGGTCAAAGCTGAGCTAAGACACATTCGCGAAAAATGTAAGCCTAAATCAGTTTATCTTAACAAAATGCAAATTAAGACAGTGCCAATGGGAACTTTTGAGTTATTACTAGTCAGATGATTGTATAACGATTTACCCTTGCTGTCCGCCAGCCTTTAATTTCTGGGCTATGACCGTACTCTTCCATAATGTGTAGCAACTACATCCATATGTGAAGGTCATCACAAGCGAAGGTAGAGCAAACAACACACCCAGAAAATAGGTGAAATATAATACAAGATATATTTCTTCCTTTGACTGTTGAAGACATTCTGTGTAACCATGTCCTGGCGGAGCGTAAAGTTGCTGAAAACATTAACATTGTCTTTAACAATATGTTAGTACCCCTGTCACACTATGCCGCGTTTCCACTGGATTGGCACGGCGTTGTTTAATTTCCAGAGCGCCGTGAGATCGCATGAAAAATCTGGTGTTTTTCATGAAAATGGAAAATGTCATGGCGTCCTAACTGAACGTCCCATAAAGGTTTTATAATATAAAAAGGTGTCACAAAAACCTTAATAAACTGAATGAGTTTTCTTACATCTGATTCATATTCTTTACATAAATTATGCGGTCAAACCTGTGAAAAAAGACCATCCATAGGAAAGACAAAATGTGGCCTTTATTGAAAGGAAGCTCAGTTTATTCGGAAGCCATTTTGTTCTAAATGATTAATGACGTTTATTTTTTTTGTAAGAATGACCTTAATTCACAGGGTGGCATTTATTCGGAGGCGGCCGATAACACAGCTTTCAATGTACGACTCAAATTCTGATAAGGATCACTAACTCGATGTTTGAATAGTCCGTACATACAAATAATTATATAATAATTATATAGACATGCTTACATGATATACAGATATGCTTCAATTTTGCACTGGCATAATATGCTGCTTGAAGCAATCACTACAAACAATATGGCAAAAGATCCTTATCCAATTTTGAGTGGTATAATTGCCTTTTATGATAACATAATTAAACCTCGAAGTAAGCTATGGTCTTTATTTCCTCCTCGAAAAAATATTCGACTTCATTGAATTTTAAATCTGCGTCACAGGATATGCACTTTTAATTGTTTGCATATTAAATTGCATAAGCTTTAAATGTTCTGTTTATGTTCATTTTGATCTGATAATCTAAGAAATAACACACAAATATATAATAGGCATACATATGTCTGTACCATGCGACTGAGACAAATTCCGTGAAAATATAATAGAAAAGAATTGAACACGCTATAAAATGCTATTTTACGGACTTGCATTCAATAATCAACGACAACGGTACAATACATACCACAATAAATGGTGTAGGAATGGCCAAACACGTAGATAACAACCAAGTGACCAGTATGATTTTCCGTGCACGTTCCCATGTACACAAATATTGTACAACAAATGGTCGACAAATGGCATAATATCTGAAATGGAACACCTTGGTGTTAATTGATTGCAGGATTACATCTATTGGCGAACAATGTGTATGAAACTATGACATTTTGATAGCCGCAATGGAACTTGAATACTCGCAATAGACATTTGCTCAAAACATTTCCTACCAGCTTCATGTCGCGTGCGTTCGTATGGCTCTGGAGAAGCAGCACTTATGTCTAGGCACTAAATATCACAATTTACCATGGTAGGTCTTTAAAACATAAAATGACATGTCCTAAAGCAATTATATCTTCTACAATGTTTTACACTCAATAAAGACTTAGAATGGAGCTGCCCAGTGTGTGTGCTGAATTGTAACAGAAGCATATTATCTTATAGAGAAAGCAATGAACGTTGCTTATTGCTTGTGAAGTGGTTGTATACAGAGACTCTTAAAATGTTCTTGCGTCTACATTTCAGTATCGAACAAGGTATATCTTTTACCTAGTTACTTATATGTGTCATTTCTGAACTGAGTGCTTGCATTTGTTAGAGAATGAAAAAAGCCAAACGGACAAACATGATCGCGTATGAACAATCATTCGATATCACCATCGCCTGATCGTAACGATTTGCTCTTCGGTGACATGTTTTCCAAATAAATTGTTCTCTTAATTAACCTGAATTGTATGACAGCTATAAAAGCATGGTTTTATCTATATCAATTGTTGTCAATTCAAAGAATCTTATCTGGGATAATTATGGACGTTTATTTCTCTGATAAACGTTCTTCAGGATTCTGATAACGGCAACCATATTGACAGAATCGCGCACTTTAATGAAGTGCGTCACGAATTAATGACATGATAAAGTGCCCGGATGTTTGTCATATTTGGCAACGTTTATCACAGAATAACAGACGTTTTGTAGATAAACAGAAGACATGTTTACTTCTATGTGGCATGGAAATAATGACTGAGATCATGAGTAAAGTATGACAGATTTGATCTTGTTCGCTTGTCATACAATGTGGTGCTTTAATTGGAGGAAATTATCGGTTATCTCTTATCGCATGGAGCCACTGTCGCCATGATAGAATGTATAATAAATACTTTCTGTACTACAAACGTCAGTGAACCATATGGTACAATTTTGGTCAATTTCCGTAAGTAGTCTCCCTTTCGAGATCGAGCTGATTAAGCTGATACCAACTATTGAATTGTTTCCCTTTAGGTCATCTGATAGAACACATGATATAAACTGGTTCCCGTTGCACTGCATCATGGAACGGGAACCAGTTTACACATGATACTGGCCAAAATTTACCGTGTCACCAATATAGCCCCAGGAAATCGATAGGCAATAAAACCGCGGGTGGTATTATACAAGCTTGTAATATACGTAATTATCTGTGTATGAACATCGATAGTATAATTTGTACAACAGAGAAAATGCTAGCGTAGTTGGCAAGTAAAAGATGTTAATGCAGTTATAGAAAAAATATTTTTTTTTTTTATTGAATTTTTTAAAATCCGAATATCCATGATTATATTATTTTATTAATTTGGTTGTTGATAGCGTTATACATCACGAGAACCAATTTTCTTATTCACTAATATTACAAGTATTCGAAAACGAAAGTTTGTATGCATGTAAAATTTAATATAATTTATTTGTTGCTAATTGTGTCTTAACCATAAAATGAGTAAAACATTGATATATTAATATGTCGTGTATGACTTTGAAATAGAAAGACAATTCGGATTTTGATCCATTAACCATTAACACACAGAGCTAGCATTAATTTACACTGGCTGTGTGTAATAAGAATATTTAAACATAATCTAAATAGTCTAGAACAAAGATCGAGGACTTATATATGTATATATAGTTGTAATTGTTTCTTGAACAATTTCCTCAAAGTCAAAATCCTTCTCACTTCACGCGTACGTGAAAATATGAGGAACATAATGTACAAACAATGCTATAAAACTAGCTCTTAACAAAATCAAAGTTCTGACTATCAATATTTACATGATGCTCAATATAAAAAATATCTAAATAAAAAAATATCGCTTTTTAATGGAGTATTTCGCACCTTTTCTCGAAACAACAATCAAAAGACCTGCTCAATTCTAATTGCATTAAAACTGTTAATCGACAGATAAACGATATTATGTATAAACTATAGTATTATTATTTTCATGTGTATGTCAGTTCGAACTAAAATAAAGCACAGAAACAATCATGATGGATAGTAAAGATTTTAGTACATTTATTAAAATGAGATATTAGAACTGTACGTATCATAAACACTCGTTTAATCATTTAAAAAATAGAATGCTTTAAGTTTTACCAAAAAATAAGAAACTTTCTGTTTAGAATGATTCACTCTTGAGATATTTACTACCGCAGTAGAATTTGTATTAACTTTATAAAAAAAAAATACTCAAAACTTTCCTTACAGTAACGCCATAATTGTCTACTGGAATCATCAATTTACAATATCTTATCTTATTACAATAGAATTATGGAACTGAAATTGTATTTTAGACTTAAGTATAACAACTCATCGTCACTACAACATACACATAACTATGAGTACATGAAATAAAAGTTAATGCAATTATTTAATAAATAACAATTCAGTACATGTACAATGGAAAGAAATATTAGATCGTATCAAGGGCATATATATATATACATACATATGTATATAAGTCCTTGATCGATATAGCAAATAAATACGGTATTATCAGAATTTTTATTGATATATTGTTTCATGCATCTTTTCAAATTCACAAGAACTTAAATTTACGTCTACAAGGGATTTTCTACCATAAAGCTGTTTAAGGATATATAGATATTCCAATGTGTATAAACCACCCGCTGTGCTAAATTTGTACACGCATCGGTAAACATCGGCCAAACGGAAATTACCGAAGATCGAGCTCCAACGAAAGCAAAATTTGTCAAAACATGGTGTTACAAATCGTTAAAAATACTGTACAAGATGTATATTTATTTTATTTTGGTTTATATCATTTTACGGGAAAAGAATTTCTCTAAAATGTCATATGTGGTAATTTATTGGCAATTTATGAATTGTTTGTCAATTTTTAGTCTGAAATTTGGCAAAAAATCATTTTCTTCAATATTTACATAGAACATAGAGTAAATTTTGAACCGTTTTACCTATTTCATACAAGTGCAAAATTACTGCCCAAGATAGATAGTTATTTTAAATTAAATTACACCATTTGAAAGATAATGATTTTATCTACAATGTCATATGTGGTAATTTATTGGCATTTACCGAATAAAGATTTTATAGCAAGTTTTAAATTATTTCCCGATATAATCTATATAGAGTTAAACTGGGCAATTGTTATCTGATTGTGGTTTATCGAGTCATTTCAAGGGAGATAACAACATCGATTAAGACGATTATTGGTTCAGTATTGTTCCATATGCTTTCCACGGGTTGTAATCAAAATCAAAGCCCCAAAACATAGAGTTTGTTCTTAAGTTCTTGATCTTACTACTGAACCGCGCACATATATCAACATGAACTTGTTGTTCAGTGTAATTCATTCACATGAAATACAAAAGATGAAGAAATATCTAATTCTTTGTCAAGTTTCATGCTGTGTATTCATGTGGTATTAAAATACATTTGTACAAGCACATTTCTTATTATTCTCCGTGTGATTCTATCTAATGTTGTTTTAGCATACGACGTTAGAATGTTCGTGTACGTTACTTGGTAAATCATATACGGACCAATGACCTCTCTTATTGATGTACAAAATTATGATAAAGAAAGCCCCGAAGTTAACCCTGCTGACAAAACACGGATGGATTACAACAGTTTACAAACCTTTCAAAACTTATCACGGTCAGTGTAAGAACAGAACATGTAAGCGTATAATCTCGGAGATAATACGATAATTTACATGTTATCTCTGTAAATATTTCACCTAGGTGGAAATACTCAGTCACCTGGAATTACAAATAGAAATGGTTCAAAAATATCACTCTAAATTAAAATATACATACATTTGTATACCAGCAACATTGTTAAAACGCAATACTCGTATTAATACTGGCGTGAATAACATAGTATACTGTAAACCAGGAAATTATTTCGCGTATTTAATGTTAGCGAGTTTCGCGGTCGGGTTGTTTCCGCGAATGTAAAACGCAACGAACCACTCACTTGTCATAAAACCGCGAAAATTAGTCGATACAAGTAGATTGTCTGCTGGTTTGTTTGTTCAATGTAATGGTAGAATTTTGACTTGTTTACGATCCAAGGTGTAAGTATTATATTTAAAATAAGGTTGGTTCCCGATTATTGGTTCGAGCGTTCGAGTTTATTCGTTTCCAGCCAAGCGGAATCGAACTATATATAACTAAGCAACCTGGTTACATATATAGAATATATACAATGTAACAGACACATTTAGGACAGGAGAGTGAGTTCCAGTTTTCCGGAGTGTTCGAATTTACCGAATCCAGCCAACGAGAGTCCACTGTATAACATTACAAAACCACAGCGTATAATGGAATTCTCGAAACTGAAATATGATGTTTTACACTAAACACGTGTGCCATTACTTTGTGCTAATATAACTGTTTATTGAAATCCAATGAAAATTGAAGCTTTATGTCAGAAATCAGTGTCTGTTGATGGACAAGTAGTGCATGTCAAGCTGCTGATAGGTAATCACTCACCACAAGACGCATTATTTAAACTGATGTTGATTGCCGACACTTAAATCTAGCAGAAAAAAATACGAGATATTCCAATCAAATTGAAAAAGATAAATTGAAGTGCATTAAACAAAGCAAAAAATAATTGACAGCCTGTTTCATTCTGCGTCGTCCTTATTCGTAGCCTCGACGAAATGACTTTGTACAGCGAAGCAGGGTTATAGTGAATGTCGGCATGGTAAAGAATCGGATCTAGTGAAGAATGAATATGTTTTTGTATTTCATTGCAATGTATGTAGCAGAGCAAGGACATGATGAATTAAACATTCGAATTCTGCTATGTTGAACGATGGTGAAAAAGATATTATAAAACGAACCGAAGATTTAATTCATGCAGTAGGTTTAACATACGGTGAAAATACGAACTCCTACCTTCAGTGGCAGACAAACAGATAGAAGCAACAAATCTGAACATGACAAACTAATGATGAAAGCGTACGTAGGTGATCGTTTTTTCATCCAGGTAGACAAGCCAATAATTGTTATGATATTACCTGTAAGAGATACATATAATCATATAAACACATTATGTAAACACACAAATGCTTCAACTCTCCAACTACATGGTCTGTAAATGATAGAAACATTGGTGACTTCTTGGTAATTGTTCCGTTACGACGTTATTATTTTCCGGACGGTATCTGCGACATCATTGCACATGAGCAGACGGTATGATAATGGCTCTGCTACTTTTCAACGTACTTTTGGTGAATAGTTATTGTTAACATTTTAGAAACTCGGTTTTATAGACAAAGTTTTCACTAATATCATTTTCCAATATTGGCATCTTAAAAGTTCGCCGTATAGAAGCGACTAATGCAACGCCAATACAATATGCACAAACATTTAGAAAATCATAATTATACATGATTAGTATCATTAGCAACAAGCAACTTACCAGTGACGCCGACCAGAAATATAATGCTGTACACTGTAACTATAGGGACAAATTCTTTAAGATTCAATATCGACAGTGGATTGTTGACCAGGTCCAAGGTGCCTTGTTTGACTTCCGGTTTCGCTGTCACTTTTTTACAGACATGTTTACATCTACACAGAAGGCTTACCACTTCGTCTTGTGAATATTTGTATACAAACGACCAGCCACCGAACTTTTTCAACACTGAACATGGTAAATCATTCAAAGATGTAGGAATTGTCGGCCATGGAGGTTTGGGCGGGGCTTGTGAAACTGTTATATTCGAATGTTCGCTCGTTCGGTCTTGTTCTGGGTTCTTCGTTGTACTGAATGAATCCCATGATGCATCATTCTCGTTTGTTATGTTTATTTCCGACACATTCGTTACAGTTGACGTTGAAGGATCTGTTTGCATTAAAATTGCATGTTTTAGTTTATAAGTTGATGTAAACGATTTAATGTGAAATATAAAGCGGAATAAATAGCAAAGATTATCATATTGAGGGTTTGTGTCTGTATATAGCATGTTATGTTTGACTAGCATGTCGTATAAATAAAGCATATTACAGAGATTTACTGATATGAAGTATCGAACATTTACACAAACAATGAAGAATAATGGTCTATGTGTTTTGTTTTAAAAGGAATGTTTTTTTTCTTTAAAAAGCTTCTATCGAAATTTAATCAATGACTTTAAAAATGTTCTATCTGACACTTTGTCAATGTAGGACTTTGTACGACCAAGTCAGTACAGCTGATCATCTTTCCTACATGCTTCCCGTATTTGGGATTTTTTACTCGTTTTTTCTTTGTATATGCAGTCAAACAAAGACCAACACAGGGTTGACAGTAAATCAGAATACATAAATATACACGAGAGTGCTGAAATCCACATATATCGTGCATTATTGATATTTCATGGAACAGAGTATAGTCTCATATAAAGACCACTGACTTCAGTATCAAGTTCGACTACTGATGAAGTTTTCTTTGTATTATTGGTTTTATATAGTCCAGTGGTGGATCGATGATCTAGTTGTCATGTGTTGGACTTGCGAACGAATGCCGTGGGTTTGAATCTCGACTCCGCCTTCCGTACTTCTCTGGGAAGCTTTTTCAGTGTCTCCATACCAACAACCGAGCCAAGTACTGTGTCTAGAAAATTACTGGGAAAGGGAGATGCGTGTATCGCTGCTACCAGACACGATAAAGAACTTCTAGTATTTGAAATAAGAGCAGAGATATAAATGTCCGGTTCTCCTGTATCTTCTCACCCATCTCTCTCTCTCTCTCTCTCTCTCTCTCTCTCTCACCCATCTCTCTCACCCATCTCTCTCTCTCTCACCCATCTCTCTCTCTCACCCATCTCTCTCTCACCCATCTTTCTCTCTCTCTCACCCATCTCTCTCACCCACCTCTCTCTCTCTCTCTCTCTCACCCATCTCTCTCACCCATCTCTCTCTCTCACCCATCTCTCTCTCTCTCTCTCTCACCCATCTCTCTCTCTCTCTCTCTCTCTCTCTCTCTCTCTCTCTCTCTCACCCATCTCTCTCTCTCACTCACCCATCTCTCTCTCTCTCTGGGGCGGCTCTGAATTGACCATAGCTATCGATTGGGCTGTTAAACAACAGATAATCAAAGAAACAGATCTTTGTTCTAATTGTCAGATTGTTAGTGAGACCACCAGAATATCGAGACGTTTTTAGTCCCAAGGGAACAATTGCTATCACGGTATTACTCCTTTCAGTTTGTAATTCAGATTTATATTATCCCTGAGCCTATTACAAATATGTACAATGTTTGTGTTTAAAATGCTTTAAGCAGACTGACGGACAAAACCCATGACAACACGCAGCAGACCTCATACAACAATAAAAAACGCCTCAGTACATGTAACACTGCCTGATCTCCAAACTTAATAACTTCACATTCGGGTACAACGTTAACATCCGCACGTGCGTAAAATTACATAACTTGCATCGGCAACATAGTTTTTCAACATCACAGATCATAAACCTCACTTAATCTCATCTTAACGAGATCCTATGTCAAAGTTCATTTCCTGGGTGATGTTTTTTCAAGGAGACGTTTAGAACTTGATACATCACCACACATCATCTTGTATTGTCTGGAATTATTTAATCGGTTTCTTGTGTAATCGAGACATTAAACATGGGTCTGCTATTCTTGTTTATTAACATTGAAAGGTTGTAGCTGTTTCTATATAATCCGACATATGACATCTTGTAACAGTCATCAGATATCAGTATGGTAGGACAATTGTCTTATTTAAGCGCCATTTTAAGGCGGTTTTTATTGAAGTCAAATATTAAGAATTTCGGACTTAAATGGGCATCTCCTGGAAATATCTTTTCATTGGTTTAATTCTTCTTTTAGAAAGTGTAAGACATTTATTGTTCAATAACATTTACATGTATTAGCAAATGTCACTGTCCCATTCTTTATTTTTTTATTTTTAGTGTCATGCCCTCTCTTTGCGTTTTTGCCCAAATTTCACAAACCGTGGCACATTTAAGAATTTTTTGCACTTGAAATAAGTTGTTGGTAGAAATTATTTAGGTTTTTGTTTTCATTTTGGACAATAAAGTGACTTTTAGCAACAAATTATCATTGCTTTTAACAATTTCTTCATCGGATAGAGAATAGCCACTTCCTTGTAAGTACTGGTCATGTTCATTAGTACATGTATTTTATCATGTGCATTGACATATACGATCTGTTATACTCCTCTATACCAGAAACAATACGCGTATAACGGTCACTCGTGTATAACGGTCACTCGTGTGTAACGTTCACTCGTGTATAGTGGTCACTTGAGTATAAAAGTCACCCGTGGGAATCGGCTAAGTCAATATAACGGCCACTTGAGTTTAAAGGTCACTCATATATAACGTTTACTTTTGAAGTAAAGGGTACTGTGTATAAAGGCTACATTTCTTCTCTCCCTTTGTTGACATTTGACTGGAATTTCTGAAGTGATGGATAAAGACCGTCGAACCGAAAGTATCCCTAATAGCATAATGCAATATCAGTTGTCCGTATGTTCGGAGTACGGAATATAACCACCATTGTATAAAAATTCTTAGGTAAATATATCTCAGTTTCCTTCATGGCGGTAATCATGAGTTGATAAACGATGGGGAGTTTGTTTTTAATCTATTGTATATTTATACTCCATCTGCCAACATCGTGCGATTATAAAGGTTAATGTGTTATGATTTTAACGATGCTATCTTATTAAAACAGATTTATAGAAATAGCTTACAGACATTTTTATCTACGACGAGGGGTGTTGGCAGATTTAATTGAATGATGTATACTAATTACTTGTTATATCAGACCCACGTAAATCCATGTTGTCGGAACAGAAGGAATGTTTTACTAACAAGATCCTTTATGTTTCAATCCCTACTCTTTTCGAAAAATTGTCCCGATTCCTCAACGTGCCCGGTATAAAGCACCTATAAGCGCTTTACCTGTTTCCTGTGAACACAACAAGCGTCTCTGAAATATGGACCTGAAGGTGGAGACGACATTTAAACCAACGACCTTTTGTTCAGAAATCCAGAGTGGTATCACTATAGTACCACTGATCACTCCTTATAAATTTCTAAGTCATTCTTTCGCGGTGAATGTTAAAAAAAACAAGTACTGGTGGTATGTGCTTTATCAAAAACAAACACATTTAGACAAAATAAAAACCAGCGCTTTCTTGTTTTAAGTACCAATTTCGTTGGTCACAAAGACTTTATAAAGTCAAATATCGCATGCGTTAACTGTCTTCATTAAAATATTTCTTTATAAAGTAACACCGTGAATTTTACCATTTTTATAAACCAACCATATCAGTCGCCATAGATTATGTCAGTTAGATTCGACCAAACAAACTGAACTTCAAAAAAGTATATATAAGTATTAGTAAGGATAAAAGTGTAAAAAATACAAAAAAAAATGTATATATTTATGTTATCACATATTAAAGTAATGTTAAAAATGGAATCATCTTGATACATTTGGTTCAAATACAATGGTTTGAAATAATGGTTTGAAATAATGTCTAGATAACGTGTCGTGGTGTCGTGATTTTAAACAATTTACGAATCGTACATACATATGTATCAAGATGACTATTGAAATTTCGTATATTTAATATCCAATACTTGACAGTTTCGAGCCCATCCGAAATAACACACTCAATTAGCATGCACTGAGATTTGTACGCCGTGAATTATGAATTATGTCACGAAACAGCGTGGTGTGCCAATTATGTCAGCAAAGAACATTTCATTTGATCAGGCTGGTTATGTGTCCGGTGTTTTTGATTCTGAATTTCCTTTTACAATAAACACAGTTTGGTTTGTTTTGACTTTAATTCATATTCGCCGTGTTTTTATCATTAAAGAAAAATTCGGGACATGTGTCATATTTAAAACGGAGTTATCGTTCATTATCTCGTATTAAAATGGTACCCGTTCAGTGGAAGTCTCTACAATAATATTAAAGGAGTGTTCGGGAACCACGTCAAATTTAACAACCAGAAAACGGAAAAATATTCAAATGAATGATTAATTCTTTCCGCATCCGGGCGATTCTTTTATTACACACGAAACAATAATGTGAATTGATAACATCTGCTAAATAGTTCCTGTTCGTTGAAGACAAACAACTGAAAATCTGTAGAGATGACCTGATTTCATTTAATTTAGTACGAGAATAAATGACTTGGTAAAAGTTGTTTTGAAACCGTACTTTTTGTTAAAGTGCGTTAAGAAATTTCTATTTCGATCTGCGGATTTAATTCTTCAGAGTTCGGTACCAAAAGCGGGACGGATCACAGACAATTTTCATTCTATAATACATTTCGACAACTTTAACAGACAACTTCATATTGGTACCCGTTCAATGAATAAATGAATGAATGAAACAATTTCGTTAAAAAAAATAGATTGAAATCCTCGCCGTCTTAAAATATATGTTACACTGTAAATAGACATGGTAGCAAAGAAAAGTAGGAAATGACTTTGAATGTGAGACGACCACCAGTAAATATTTTTTACCACGTTACCAATAGTCCTTTAAAACGAACATTGATATAACTATCTTAGTGTATTTGGTAAGGATGAAAAATATATGTGGGTATCTGGTGATCTGCATTCATAAGTTTAACTTAATTGTCAACCAAAAGATCACACTGAGCATGCGCAGTGTTGAGATACAATCTTCAGACTGGTATAGTAGAACGTTTTATTTATATTTACAAGCGACGTCGCTATCACAATGATCGTCTATCTATCTAGAAACATTTCGGGTCATATTTGTATTTATTTAATGTGACATTTAATTGGATAAGCTCATAAACTCACTTTGCATATAAGAATAAAATTTAACCTACGAACAATGGTCATCGAATAGCAGCAATCGTAACAACTCGGGCATTTCCGTAACCGAGAAAAACGCAGAGGAGTTCCGATTGCAAACAGCAGAAGAAATTTAAATGGCCTTTACGCTCAGCTGGTCTTTATTTAAAGGTTTATTTGCTTCAATAAATCAAAAAAGAGCCGAGCCAGTGTGCATGTTTAATACGTGATTGTTTAAACTGTTTTGTTTTTTATTGCGAATTTCAGTTTATGTACGTATTTATCAGACTCAGAAACATTTAGACAAAATAAAAACCAGTGCATGAATTGAGACAAACATTCTCGCGCAATGTACCCATTCAGTCGGTTTTTATATCGTATATTCACTGTACAACCTTTCTAGAGCAGCCCTCTCTTGTGCAGCAGCCTCCCTTTACTGGCAACAGCATATTTTTCCTACTGTACAATTTAACTATTAATTTAACTTATCTAGAACAACAAACTTTCAGCAACAACACAATGTTGCCTCTCCAAAAGGTGGTTGCTTTGAAGAGGTTACACAGTCTTTTTATTTTTTACTTTACGGTAAGAAATCATATGCGCTAGTATTGAAAATCGACCCTTCATTAAAATGTTCGATTTGTAGTTGTTTTAACATTCGCAATTCTCTTTCTTTATTCATTCAAACCCAGAATTCCATCTTTTTTCAAGATAGATTTATTGGTTCCACAAATATGGAAAATGCGTTTTTCCTGATTTATTAGTTTCCTGATAATGTTTGGAGCTTCAGTTAGTTTTCAAGAAAGCAAAAATAATATTAAATATTAGATGACACGAAATTTATGAACTCTGTAAAACGGGCCAGAAAAATGATTTTGAAAATCAACGTTTTATAGCCAGATGGAAGATAATAAATTTTGTGTTTAAAGTCGTACAATCAACTATAATACAAGTACAGTTCTGAGTGAAGTTTCTATAAACGTCATAACATTTACGATTTATGCAGATATGTATTAAAATAGCTACTACAGCATTCGGACAGCGTAAGGGAATTTCTCTAATAGTAAAAATAACATAGCTAATATTAATCAAGTAAAATATCACACGGTTTTGAAAACGAGGGATTTCCCAAAATTTATCTAAAGAGATTCATGAAATAGATAAATTTGATGATTTAATTGTAGTTCTATGTTAAACGATTTATTTGTACAGCATTGTATCGTATTCATTTATATGATTATGGTTTAATGAAGTTTAGTTGTTTTGTTTAGAAGCATTGGAATAACAGCGGAAATAATATGTAAAGGTATCTTTACTGGGTGGACTGCATACAGTCTCGTTTTCTATACAAATATCTAATTACAATGATTTATAAGTTTCCAATGAACTAAACTCAACGAACTTTCGGATCCACCCTCATACATCCATTAATTAATGATCTTGACATACTTTAAAACAATATAAAAGATGCAAGTTAGAAGTATAAAACTATTATTTAACACCTTACCTATTTATTAATACAACATAAATAAATAAATGGACGTTATAACAGGATTTATATGTAATAATAGACTTATTTATTGATATAACACGCGAATGTTATTGTTCATGTTTTTAGAAGGCCTCATTGAAAAAAGTCGAATTTCCGTACATTTACTTTACGTGTTCGCATTCTTTAAATAAAGATATTATTATTACATTATATTGTAGTCCTAATGATTTGTTGTAATGGCCACTTTTATCACTGTTAGTTGTATATTTGTGAAAGATATTTCAGGCACGGAACAACAAAAAATATATTACGGATCAGCGAGAAAAACCTCTTTACCATAGAGTCAGTATGCTCAATTCGAATACAATACGCGCATGATATAAATCATACATTTAATCGACGGAATTTTCTGTTCACTCAGATACAATTGTTTGGATATTCCCACATTGCGTGATGTGTTCATGAATCATTCCAAACAACCTAAAACACAGCAGAGAAGTTTGAACCAATGAACGTAAGAACTAAACTACAATGCTGCCGGACATTTTGTCCCGTGACGAGTTTAGTGAATTCTGTACTTCTGGTGCACTACCCGGACAAAAGCGGACATCATTAATTATATGACTTCAACTATGTCCGCTTTCCTAAGATTCGAAGAATATACGATATTGTGAGAACATATTAAATCGAAAATTCAAAAAACACAAAATACATCGACAAATTTTGGCTATAACAAACGGTAAATACAATCATAAAACACGTAAACCAGCAATTCTAGATATTACATCAAAGAGAAATTGTCGTGAGTTTGTGTTATATTTTAATGAATTGCGTGAACATTAAAAGATGGAAATATCCATCTCGGATGAAAGGATGAAGGAAGCCGGTTGATGAATGGTTTATTTTCAAACAATTAGAGAGCAAATCATATTAATCTATTATTCTGTAGGATGTATAGCAAAGCACGTTCATTTATCTTTATGATAATTATCAGCGTTGTATTACATCTCATAATGAGAATTAAATGGCTTCTTCAAAGAGAGATTTTCAGTTATTTTATCGCGCGAGCATTTTGATATAAGAAAACAAAGTATTACCTTGGTGCTATTAAAGCTTACATCGGTACAAAAATATTCCACTAATTACTCCGAAAAATGTTCTACATACGAGGTTATAGCATGTCATTATTTTTTAAATTGAATCACTTGATTCCGTTCGTAAACTTAGTATAGTAAGGTACATGAATTTAAAGTGAATAACATTGTTTTGTACCGATTAAATATTAGAAGAACAGTGTCAATAAATTATAAATAAAGCAAACTTACCACAATTAACGTCTAATATCGAAAGATGTAGTATAAAAACAACGAATAACACAATTTTGTAAAAAATTGACATGTTTAAAGATATCTGCGTATAGCGTGTATGACGATTTACCGGATGGTTGTTTAACCGTTTCTTGCCATGCGTTCTCTGCTCCGTTATTTCAGAAACATCTTGTATCGAGTCGTTATATCAGAGCCAATCAGCTGGTAGTTTATCGTGTCTAGAACGTCAATACAACACTCATTATATGCTGTTTAGACCACTTTCATTCGGAACAAAAGATGTAAATCAAAATATGATAACAATTATCCAATCTTTATATCAGCCATCGAACAGAAGTCATTTATAAATAATGTTTTGGCTCTCTATTGCCAAGTTCATAACCAAAGCTCTAGACAGACCGGAGAACGTATTTTAACAGATACCGATGAAATGTTTTTTATTTGATTCATATCCGAAAATCGCTATCACATAGGTAAAATTATTTAAAATCATTTATTCCATTAACATTTTTTCTAATTCAAACCAAAACAATGGAATTCACATTCCAGCTCCCATACTCTAATGGGTGAATCCAGAAGTAAAGGGAACAAAACACATTTACTCAATCCATATAATTGTCAATTAGACTTAATGCGTTTAAAACTTTATCGTACAAGAAATGCTGTACATAACATTTCCAAAAGTGTAAAATCACGTTGTTTTCATAGCCTTAAAATGTTTTGTCAAAAAAGACTTTTAACAAAAATTGTATCAGTAATTTAACAAACATGATTCACGTTTACAAGTTATCACAAGTAAGTGTTCCTGAACATTTTATTTCACTGGTCAAAACAAGCCTCGCACGCTTTCACAAAAATATATACATTGTATACAACAACGTATTTTATCTAGAAAAAAAACTATGCCTGACTAAACAGTTAAATGTTTAATTTTGTTGATTTTTATTCCTAAGTTATATCCCTTTTAATTCTATTTATATTTGCTAATCAAAATTTACAGATCACGATATTCATTATTAAAAATTTAGGTTCTTATGTATGATTCCTATCACATAAAAACACTTTTCTGTCGATAATAGCACTGTCAGTTATAGCTTTACACAGGTTGGATAAAAAGTCAAAATCCATGCCGTTTAAAAGTAAAATAATTTTTTGTATCCCTAAATTTTTCAACTGAACTGGTAAGATTACATCCAGCAGCAGTATCGTCCCCCATTCGGGAGTCAAGATTACGACAACTTATATATAAATTATATAGATAAAAAGTTACTGGTTCCCTGCATTACTTACAGTTGCTAACACTATTAGCACACTTATGGTGGATAATTGTAAGTGACAATTGTAGCACGTGATACTCGGCGCAACCTGTTGTTTAAGATTATTCAGTCTTTTGTACGATAACATAAATATTACGAGGTGTGTTTTTAGTTTATTATAAATGTACTAGGTATTTACATGTATTTGGAGTCCTCATCAGCAGGTTGTGAGCGGAACATATATGATAAGTAAGAAAAGGTGTAGCCGTCTCCGTGATTTGGGTGGATATGGTCTCTGAACAATAATCACCAGCCACTCATTGATGTGAGTTCGAATCCTATCCGAGACTAAATTTATCATGTGATGGGCTAGCTTATAGAAGGTCGGTGGCTTTACCAAGATGCACACATAAAGTCTTCTTCACCATTAAAGCTGAGAGGTCACCAAATGTCCCGGTATGGTTGTTGGTGCGATGTTAAGCCCAGGTGTAACACGATGTGAACGTATTTCGTCAGAATTGAGTATTGTTATAGGCAAATGTGGTTATCGGTTGAGTATTTGCAACAGTAATTGTTAAAGGCAAAACATATTAATTTTGTAATTGTTTTGAGTAAGAATTCTTTGTCTTTATAAGCAAGGACTTTTTGCTGTAAATATCGTTATACGCATGTTCGAAGTAGTCAGCTCATAAAAAAGTATCCTCTTCGATTTTAAAACTTCATTACATTCTGCTAAGTATGTGATTAAACTGTCTACTCTTTCCTATGCAAATTAAACAAGTGAAAAAAGGCTGCATGTTAAACTATATAATTATATACTGTATAATATCATGTTGCTAAATAATAATTTTTTATGCTGATGCTGTGCGTTTATTTAGTGTCAGATGCAGTTAATATCCTGTTTATTTGGTATCTGGTGCAGTAAATATCCGGTTTATTTATTGCCAGGTGCAGTTAATATCCGGTTTATTTGGAGTCTGGTGAAGTAAATATCCGGTTTATTTAGTGTCAGATGCAGTTAATATCCGGTTTATTTGGTGTCTGGTGCAGTTAATATCTGAGTATTTAGTGTCAAGTGCAATCAATATCTGGTTCATTCAATGTCAGGAGTAGTTAATGTCTGGTACGTATGTTGTTTAGCGCAGTTAATGTCTGGATCATTCAACGAGGTGAACAATTAATGTCTGGTTCATTCAAAATGAGGAACAGTTAATGTCTGGTTCATTCAACGTGAGGAACAGTTAATGTCTGGTTCATTCAAAGTGAGGAACATAAAATGTCTGGTTCATTTGTTGTTTAGCACAGTCAGTTAATGTCTGGTTCATTCAACGTGAGGAACATAAAATGTCTGGTTCATTTGTTGTTTAGCACAGTTAATGTCTGGTTCATTCAACGTGAGGAACAGCTAATGTCTGGTTCATTCAAAGTGAGGAACAGTTAATGTCTGGTTCATTTGTTGTTTAGCACAGTTAATGTCTGGTTCATTCAACGTGAGGAACATAAAATGTCTGGTTCATTTGTTGTTTAGCACAGTCAGTTAATGTCTGGTTCATTCAACGTGAGGAACATAAAATGTCTGGTTCATTTGTTGTTTAGCACAGTTAATGTCTGGTTCATTCAACGTGAGGAACAGCTAATGTCTGGTTCATTCAAAGTGAGGAACAGTTAATGTCTGGTTCATTTGTTGTTTAGCACAGTTAATGTCTGGTTCATTCAACGTGAGGAACAGTTAATGTCTGGTTCATTCAACGTGAGGAACATAAAATGTCTTGTTCATTTGTTGTTTAGCACAGTCAGTTAATGTCTGGTTCATTCAACGTGAGGAACATAAAATGTCTTGTTCATTTGTTGTTTAGCACAGTCAGTTAATGTCTGGTTCATTCAACGTGAGGAACATAAAATGTCTTGTTCATTTGTTGTTTAGCACAGTTAATGTCTGGTTCATTCAACGTGAGGAACAGTTAATGTCTGGTTCATTCAACGTGAGGAACATAAAATGTCTTGTTCATTTGTTGTTTAGCACAGTTAATGTCTGGTTCATTCAACGTGAGGAACAGTTAATGTCTGGTTCAGTCAACGTGAGGAACATAAAATGTCTTGTTCATTTGTTGTTTAGCACAGTTAATGTCTGGTTCATTCAACGTGAGGAACAGTTAATGTCTGGTTTATTCAAAGTGAGGAACATAAAATGTCTTGTTCATTTGTTGTTTAGCACAGTTAATGTCTGGTTCAGTCAACGTGAGGAACAGCTAATGTCTGGTTCATTTGTTGTTTAGCACAGTTAATGTCTGGTTCATTCAACGTGAGGAACAGTTAATGTCTGGTTCATTCAACGTGAGGAACATAAAATGTCTTGTTCATTTGTTGTTTAGCACAGTTAATGTCTGGTTCATTCAACGTGAGGAACAGTTAATGTCTGGTTCATTCAACGTGAGGAACAGTTAATGTCTGGTTCATTCAACGTGAGGAACATAAAATGTCTTGTTCATTTGTTGTTTAGCACAGTTAATGTCTGGTTCAGTCAACGTGAGGAACAGTTAATGTCTGGTTTATTCAAAGTGAGGAACATAAAATGTCTTGTTCATTTGTTGTTTAGCACAGTTAATGTCTGGTTCAGTCAACGTGAGGAACAGCTAATGTCTGGTTTATTCAACGTGAGGAACATAAAATGTCTTGTTCATTTGTTGTTTAGCACAGTTAATGTCTGGTTCATTCAACGTGAAGAACAGTTAATGTCTGGTTCATTCAACGTGAGGAACAGTTAATGTCTGGTTCATTCAACGTGAGGAACATAAAATGTCTTGTTCATTTGTTGTTTAGCACAGTTAATGTCTGGTTCAGTCAACGTGAAGAACAGTTAATGTCTGGTTTATTCAACGTGAGGAACAGTTAATGTCTGGTTCATTCAACGTGAGGAACAGTTAATGTCTGGTTCAGTCAACGTGAAGAACAGTTAATGTCTGGTTTATTCAACGTGAAGAACAGTTAATGTCTGGTTTATTCAACGTGAGGAACAGTTAATGTCTGGTTCAGTCAACGTGAAGAACAGTTAATGTCTGGTTCAGTCAACGTGAAGAACAGTTAATGTCTGGTTCATTCAACGTGAGGAACAGTTAATGTCTGGTTTATTCAAAGTGAGGAACATAAAATGTCTTGTTCATTTGTTGTTTAGCACAGTTAATGTCTGGTTCAGTCAACGTGAAGAACAGTTAATGTCTGGTTCATCAGTTAATGTCTGGTTCATCAGTTAATGGCTGGTCAATTAAGTATTATTGTCATGTCCAATATGTGTTTGTTTCATTTTGAGGTGCGTACAAGACGAATAGTGTGCAGCAAGTTCCTAGTGTAGCCTAGCTATTATATTACATGCAGTCTTTGTGAGAGACATATCCTACAAATAAGTGAGGCATTTTAGGCGGACTCAATATGCATTGCACGTTCACTGCAGACTGAAAAACGATGAACTTTCTAACTCATTAAAATGACAATTTGAATGACTGTGTGAATTCACTGTTAGCATCAGATCGTTACAATATCCGAATACATTGTATTCATCATTGAAAAGAACCGATGAATGATGCATTAAGCAGTTTAAGCTCGTACTTGAGATAACATTTTTACACCATAAAACTTGTTTTCATTCTGACATTCAGATATTCCTCTTCTAAATGGTAAAGGGCGTTTAACAAAGAATTTGAATTTCTGCATTTTGTTCATGCATTTGTTCGTATTTCCCGTCGTGTATCCATTTGTATTTGACAATTCTGTCATTGACATCTTTGCCCATACGATAATGGTTATGCTAATCGTATGATTAGAACACATGCATGGTTATGGCGTTTAACATCGCTGGAAAAGGATAGCTTGTAGATTTTCCTTTCTTCCTTATTGTTGTTAAGACATTTGTATTACAGAGCTGAATGTTATCAAGCATGTATTAGATTTTTTACATCGCACATGTACACAGATTGAAGACCAGTGCCGATCGAAGCTTCACGGGGGCAATATGTAAAGACAAATGTCTAAACATGCACGTTTCTTGCAATTTCGAAGAGAAACATTCGGTGGACCAAAATAAACCTATGATTTCGATCTTTTC
The DNA here is from genome assembly GCA_964023205.1 of Lutraria lutraria. Classification (NCBI taxonomy): domain Eukaryota; kingdom Metazoa; phylum Mollusca; class Bivalvia; order Venerida; family Mactridae; genus Lutraria; species Lutraria lutraria. The sequence continues at coordinate 18,927,150 of OZ026838.1, forward strand.
TAAGAATGGTCTGATTTTATAACAGACATCAACAGGTATAGTATAGGGTTTCAAATATTTCCATTTTCCTGGATTTATGAAGTTATTGAAGTATATGGTACCCGCTAATCGAATAAGGCTAAGCTACGCTACAGACGATGCATGGAGCCAAATCTTGATTGCGTGATGTTATATTTTCTAGATAATAAAACAATACAAAAACTATATCATACAGAAATCTTAATGCACGAAATATTTGTTAATGTTGAGTGACATGCAGAATGTTACATTTTACGATGTCGTAACAAAATGTATCCCGAAGTATTTGAAAGATAAGCGATTATTATGGTTATTTATGTTCAACACTGTCCACTGGCACCATCAGTTTGTGCAATGGTTTTAATTAGAGTCATAATTTGAGACAAAAAGACTCCATGCGATAGAGGCTTGATCAAACTTTATGGAAGTATGGAAAACATGTACGGAAGATTTGCTAATTATGTTTGTGAGCATACAGATAACGGTAACTAGTTCCACTCCTTTTTGTGTTGTTATTTTAAGACGACTGACGCAATAAGATCTAGTGTATCCAAAATGTAGTAACATAGATAACGAATGGAAGAGAGGCCAATATGCCAAGTTGTTGTTGATGATGCTGCCGCTTCTGCTGATGTTGCTGCTGTTGCTGCTGCTGATTATGATGGTGTACTGAAGTCTGATTTTCTTTCCATTTACCTGTGTATCGTTTGGTTCTGATCAATGGGATCTTTCAATCTTTCCATTTACCTGTGTATCGTTTGGTTCTGATCAATGGGATCTTTCAGTCTTTCCATTTACCTGTGTATCGTTTGGTTCTGATCAATGGGGTCTTTCAAATGAAGAAGTATGCTTCAGATCTATTCTTGCTTACGACATTCCAGTGTGGAACTTACTTCGTGTTAGTGTAAATTTCTACTTACCTAATTTGTCAACACTCTCTACTAAATCGAACTCTTGAACTAGCTTAATGAAGTATAAAAAGGCCAAAGAGTCAGTAAGTATTGACAGAACAGAACAGAACGGGAACTTTGCTTAGACTTGAGTATAACAGCTCATCGTCATAACATATATATACATACAATTATGCAAACATGCTTTTACAATAAATGTAAGAACTTAATAAATATATAGTAATTCAATACAAGTATAATGGAAAAATATGAGATCGTATTTATCAAATTAAAACTAAGTAGAGTCGGTTATAAATATACAGTAAATTAAAGTGAGAATGTTGTTATCGTAATATTATACGCGAATCATACATGCATCTTAAGTACATAAAAGACTTAATGCAAAAAATACATAATTTATTAAGAGACTTTTTATTTGTTTCATTTAATGATCCATGTAGTAACAATTTGTGCATATTAGGTCTACTTCGGTTTAATCTGGGAATAAAACTATTTCTAAGTTGGTTGTACAAAGGGCAAACAAAAGCAAAATGAAAAATATCTTCTACATCTAATAAAGTACATGTACAATAATTACACAGTCTTTCATTCCTAGGAATATTCAAATGTCGACCAGTTTCGCTTAATAATTGATGAGAAGAGAGTCTTATTTTTTATATTAAGTTTCGATATTTCTTATTTTGCAGTATTCTAAGGTATTGTGCTCTTTGGAATGAAAAGTTGATTCCTTGTAAACATCATTTGCCAATGGTTAGTTTTAACCACAGGAACCTGTTATTCATACAAAAAAGTATGCCTCTTAAAAATTACCTATGTATAAAAAACAACAAGAGTGCAATGCCTCCCACTCCCCACCCACATTGCCGATACAAGAAATTTAACAATGTTCAGTTTTTACAGTGGGCCAGTACCAACAGTGATCATTATTAATAGTGGGTCAGTATTGGTAGTGGTCTGTATTAACAGTGGATCAGTGTTAGCAGTGGTGAGTATTGACAGTGGGTCAGTACCAACAGTGGTCAATATTAAAATTAACAGTGAGTCAGTATTAACCGTGAGTCAGTATTAACCGTGAGTCAGTATTAACAATGGTCCGTGTTAACAATGGTCAGTATTAACAGTGGGTCAGTGTTAACAATAATCAGTATTAACAGCAGTTAGTCAATATTGACAGTGAGTCCATATTAACAGTGGTCAGTATTAACAGAGGTCAGTGTTAACAATAATTAGTATTAACAGTTAGTCAGTATTAACAGTGAGTCAGTATTAACAGTGGGTCAGTATTGAAAGTTAGTCAGTTTTAACAGTGGTCAGTATTAACAATGAGTCAGTATTAACAGTGAGTCAGTATTAACAATGGTCAGTACAAACGGTGTGTCAGTATTGACAATGGGTCAGTATTTACAGCGGGTCAGTATTACCCGTGGTCAGCATTAACAGTGCATCAGTATTGACAGTGAGTCAGTATTAACAGTAATCAGTATTAATAGTGGTCAGTATTAACAGAGTACGTAAGTGTTTAGACTGGTCAGCATCTAATTCTACTCACCCATTGTGGAAACCAGTCAATAGTCCATGTCAGAACGTGTGCATGCTTTCATGCTTTTCTGATTTCTTGTGTTTTCGTTTTTTCGTTTTTCGTGTCCCCGGATTCTGACCTTGTTCACCTGAATTTAGTGCAAAATTTTCAACACGAATTATTCGAGTTGACGATGAAGTGATATACATTTGAATATATAAATATACACATGTCATCAAAATTATGCCGCTCTCGGGGATTGAACGGAGCCACGCTGCAACCTATGGTGAAGAGTAAAATCCCGTAAGTTAATGCAGTTGCATGAATGACGGTGTTTAAAAACACAAACCTACTTGCAGTGGGATGCATGACTGTATACTTACATGTTTTTTTATTAAACTTTATTCAAATGAACCACGTCCTGGATGAGGCTCACAGAGGAGTCAAAGTAGGTTTTATAATTAGTTTCAGTTGTAATTTGAAACGTCTTGTCGGTAGTCTAGACCATGAAAATTTCTTGTTCGAAGACAAGTACGTGTACATGAATTTTAACTCACAAAATAGTAAAATACTTCTAGCCGCTTCTGGACGCTTCTTGTCGATATAACGCTATAACGGTGGGAATGACGCGATCTCGGAACTATGTATAGTTTCTTGTCATCAATAATTACTCTCAAAATAGAGATAGCTATGATCAATTGCAACTGATTTCAATATAATTTATCATTATTTACTTAAAATGACTTATTATAACATCCGGGCGTTTCTGGACGCTTCCGCGGATGCTTCTATCGTTAAATAGGAGACGTACTCAACATACATGTATCTTGTTTTTTTGCCGCCGCCAGGCCTACAATATGTACTGTTATATGTCCGTTAGTTGATGTCACAGTTTTCCTGGCATGACCGTGAATAGTCTCGGTAGAACTTAATTCCATAAAACATTTTTCATTCACCCAAGGACTTATATATATATGTATGTATATATAAGTCCTTGATTCACCTTACAAAGTTCAAACTTTTTTAAGTTGCTCTTTTTAATATTTACAACAGTGGTCAATCGTTGAGAAGCCGTACATTATACGGAAACCTAATATTTTTATCATTAACTGTAAAAGACATGCATCCCTTTCCCCCGACTTCCACTGTTTGGAGGAATATTAAATGCACGTAGACAAAGCTCATGCAAGAACACTTTAATATATACACACGAATACTCGTAGCTTGATTTAAAAATGCAATAGCATTTTTGTATTTATGTTAACTTAACATCAATGTTTCAAATTGTTTGTGACGTTTTGTTGGACATGAAGTTTTTTTTAAGAAAAAACTGTCCATGAATAAAAATACATGCTTCAGCAAGCTGTAACGATAATTTTTACAGCAGTATATATGTACTATAGCTTCATCTTGGGGTCAAAGTACTAAAATAACACCCTAAGTCGGACCATCCGCGTATATATAAAAATACTCTTGGATTCGTTTTATTTAAAGCCATTTCTCAACACTTAAAATAACTCCAAAATTCATTACAAATATACATGATATGCGTGTGTCTGTACATGAACTTCTAATTATGAGTTTTACATTTTCAAAAAAAATGTGTGCGCAGAAAAACAGAAGACAAAACATCTCAAATCCTTTTTCAGTTTTAAAATACTATGTTGAAACAAAGAGTTATATAGTATACGTACATATGTAAGTGCTTAATTAATATTTGGTAGGAATTAAATGGTTATTTTAGGATCGTCATGATTAATTAAACCAGGTAGTACTACCTGATTAAACGCAGCTTGTGGAGCGCGCAATTAATATAACTCAAATTTTCTAAAAAGCATGGGTTAAATTGAAAGATAGTTTGCACATATAACTTATTTCATGTTCTTATAAAGCGCAGAACATCCATGTATTGGTCGTTTTACGCCACTTTACGCCGTTTTTTGCCTCTTTGCGCCTTTTTTGCCACTTTACGTACTTTAGGCATGTTTACATGTCGGACTGTCGTGTGCTCCATTAATAGCTTAAGAACGTGTATTACTGATTGTATAATGCCCTTTTATGCCGTAAGACGAGGAAAACGCCCTGGAATATATCAAACGTGGTATACACACAAATATTTTTTACAATGTTCTTATATTCGAAAAATATTTGATCTATAGTATTTCTTATTTATTCGTCCTCAGTCTTTTCGACACATGCAGATTCTGATTCGTACTGCACCTTACTTAAAATTACATAATATTAATGCTTTCACTTCTCAGTTATATATTTTATGTTCGTCTATTTAACATTTGAACAATTTATTGTACAGTTAAGTTAGTAATTTGTTACATTTAACTGCATGTGCTCGGCTGAGCTGATCATGTTGATGGTCCGCATGTATCTACTTTCTGTTTACAAAATGTGTGTATTATTAATACTCTTAATTTTTTCATTATTGTTGTAAACTTTATGATTTCAGTATATATTCATTTTCATAACTATTGGAAAATTGTTGTCTTCTATTCATATTTGGGTACACAAGACTGACCGTCAATGTTGTGTTCATGGATACCATGACAGTTATTATGATTAAAGCAGAAAACAGTTTTAACTTTTATGTAAACAGGTTTTGATTGCTACATTAGGCCCAAACAGTTGATTGCTTCTGGATGAATGCTCATTGAAAAGAGGCCAGAAATTCCTTTTAATTTGAGTGACACTTGACTGTCACTGTAGGGTTGGGGCATTTTTAGCTCTGACTCTTGAAAGCATGTGAAAGAGAGAAAATGGATACTTGTACCATTCTTTGAGCCTGATAAAAAGTTTTGGGTTGCAGGGAAAATAGGATAGGTTGGGGTAACTTGAAATAACACGTTGTTTAGGCCTTTAATACTATTTGTGATCTTTTAGGGAGAATCAAACAATGGATTTATTTGATAGTTATAAAGAATACTGCATGCCCTATAGTGACTAAAGTTATTTAACTAAATATAAAATGCATTCCTTTTTCAGGGCTGAATGTAAGGAACAGGTAGAAAAATTTATAGGTGCTAGGTACAAGAAGTTTGAGACTGAATTAGATGCAAACAACTTTGTCAATGGATTTGACACCCCAACTGGCAAAGGTATAAATTATTACTTCTTATTAGATAGATATACTATAAAACCTGCGTTAGTAGTCACCTCCAAATAAAGGCCACCCTATGAATAGAGGCTATCCTTTAAAAAACATCATTGATTATTCAGAAGAAATTGACTCCTGAATAAAGGCCACCTGTCAATAAAGGCCACAATTTGTCTAAAAGTTCCCAATTGTGGCCTTAGTTCACAGAGTTGATTGACCAAGATTTAGTAGAGGTTCAGTAGTTTACAGGTTTGACTGTATTGGTTTTTGATTAGATAAATTTAATCCTTAATGAGGTGATGTATTTGAATGATTATTTCAACAATTCATGTTTTATTAAATCGCTTATTGCTTCAAGATATATTTGGATAAAATTTTATTTTCAGCGTCCAACTCTACAGTCAAACGAGATTATGGCAAAACTTCAGCATCTCAGTTATCTAAGCATTTTGAGTCCCAAACAGGTACAGTTATCCAGTTTAATAAAACTGTGATGGAAATTGAGGCATTGAAAGAGCAGTTACAATTAAAGGAAGCTGAGCGGGACGTCCTTGAAGCACAAATGAAATTAGAGCAATTGAAAGAAAAAAGTAGTGAGTTTATACACATGTATAACTTGTTTATGTGTATTTAAAGTGAGTTTCAATATGCATTTTAAATTCTCTTTTGTTTCATAGATCTTTTGGAGATTACTGACATAGTTTATGATATAATGTGGCAGTTATGACATAATGTTTATATTCTACTTGGGTTTAATCTTGCACCAACAGCATTATTTGGTAACATTTCCAACTTTAATGTTGGAGGAAGACTGCAGGCTTGCACTTGGGTAGAACCTTTGACCTTTGTTAAGTTAGATGGACAGTTTCCTCACATGTAAAATTTGGACCAGGATGGGATTTGAACTCTTTCATCATAACCACTCAATCATGGAGACTCCCCGTTATAACGCAATCATGCTACATCTGAAAGCCATGAAACCTTTGTTACGCTTTGTCTATGTAGATGATATCACAGACTTTTATTGATAAATTTGTGTGTGTTAGAGTACCAATATCACTTGCCCGCAGAGTGTATTCGTTATTCAGTCAAACCTGTGTTAGGAGCCACCTTGTAAAGGCCATGCTGTGAATAAAGGCCATTCTTTTGAAAACAGTTATTGAATATTTTTGTATGATATGACCACCGAATTAGGACCACCTGTAAATATAGGCCAAATTTTCGTCATGGTCGGTGTTCACAGATTTGACTGCATTATTTTTATGAAATTATCTTGAAGATGCTTTTTCCTGTGGTACTGATATCATATATAACAATATTAAATGTATGGATATAGAACATGTACATGTACATGTATACATGATATCAATATTTGAAAGAAGCAAAGTTTAATTCAACATCACAGGTTTGTCTATTTAAGCATTAGCGTCATTAAGTTCTTTTTTCTGCTTATTGTAGGTACACCTGGTAAAACCACTTCTAGTAAGACAGCAGTACACAATGTCAAACCTTATGATAAATTATCATCTATGTCAAGTTCAAACTGGAAACAAAACAGAGTTACACAGATGATAGATATCGATGAAGCTAGACAGTTACATACATCTGCATGTCTAGGTTTGTAAACACAAGAACTATCAAGATTGTTTTTAGTTTGTTTAAACATTTGTGGTAATTTTGTTTTTTCAAAACAGCATTCATCTTTTTATTGTTAGAATTATTACCATGCATGTTTTTGACAAAGAGGTCCGACATAAAAAAAATGTTTGTGTTGGACCCCTTTGGTTTAAGCAAAGACCTATACATACGGGTCTTTGGTTTAAGGCATCATTTATGAAATACCAAAATAATTGAATCGAGAGATAACATTTGCGGTCTAAAAGGGGAGTTAAGTCTTGAGGGTTTGATGTGAGATAATGCTTTCTGATATGATTAGAGATTCATGTATTAGTTCATTCTCAATGTCTGATTCATATAAAATTTTGCTATGAACCGATGGTTTTGTTTTGAGGACTAAAACAGTTGTTTGTTTCTGGTTACATGCTCATTAGAAATAATGTAGTTAAGTAGAGGCGATTTTTTTCTCTGGAATGTGTAGGTAACTAAAGTGAAAATGTGGATTTTCTGTTCCTCTGGCTAATGAAACGTCTAGGGTCGCAGGGAAAAATTAGAGTTGGTGGGGTAGCCAGAAACAAACTTTTTTATGCCTGAACAGGCACATGAATTATCACAGCAGGTCTGTTATTGGCTGTTCATGGGGTCATTCTTGTGACAGATGTAAATACATTGAGAAAATATGATCCGGATATGGGTGTCATATTCTTCATGAACATACAATGTATGTTGATACATTAAATTGGCTAGTAGAATTACTAGTACTTGTAGTATACTGATACTAGCATTCAGTGTCTGTCTTATTTTATATCTTATTCTGTATTTGAAAATATCATTCTGCACATTAAGAAAAGATTTTCCCCTCTGATCTATGACCAATAACACCTGTGGTAGTGTAAACAAATACATTCTACATACTGGTATCTAAAATTCATTGAGCACTTTTAGAACAGCTAGGACAGATGAGGAACTGATACCCTGGTGTTTCTGTGATTTTTCAGGCAGTGATTCTGATACTTCTCCTACAGTTTATACAGATGGTTCCTGTGTAAATAATGGTTCCAAACATGCTAGAGCTGGTATAGGTGTTTATTGGGGCCCAGATCATCCCTTGTAAGTACACAGATAAGATGCACTTTATTTTTCATTTAACAAACAAAAACCCATTTATTAAGAGCCCCAAGTTTATCTCAGGCAGTTAGTCTGGTCTGATGACTCCTCTAGATAAAGAGATTTTACTGTATTGCTTTAGATGATTATTTTAGACTAAAGATTTATGCTACTTCTTGTTTATAAGATAGTTAAACATGTAGGGGTGCAGTGATATGACATAACCTAACTGTGTCATGTTATATTGCAGTACAGTCTACCCACATTGCAATGCTGTGGAATCATTAATTTTCATTGGGGATTTAATTTTGGATTTCGTGGGTCAGCTCATCCACGAATTCAAATCCCCATGTATTTTAATGCAGACATAAGGCATCTATTTTATGTTCTCAATTATTAAAGAAAATATCGCATTACATGAATGTCATACCACGGCACGTATCAGCTCAATGCTGTGTTACAATATACAGTTACATCATTGCACCACTAAAAACATGTACTGGTAACATATTTCATAATCATTTATTGGTCTTTTCTCTGGCTGATAATGTAAGTGACTGTAAAATCATTTGGAAGGATTAAAGAATAACGTCTGTACGTAGGCATACATGCCATTCTAATTATTCTTCGTAAATACATTTATTTCTATTCATATGCAGAATGTGTATTTGCTCTTATTTTGTTCATGCTCATTTAAAAGGGGCCTCCATGGTTGAGTGGTTATGGTCTCTGACTAGTTATCACCAGCCCCTCACCACTTTAGGTTCAAATCCCACTTGGGACAGATTTCACATGTGCGAAAGCTGTCCTGCTTGATTATGGAAGGTCAGTGGTTCTATGTAGGTATATATCTGAGGTTTTCCAATTGACACTAGCTGACCTTAAACCCCTTAGGTAAAACTGTTCATTTTGAGGTTACTGAGTTATACATGTATTTATGGTCATTCAAATGCATATCAAGTTTTTATCAAATGGATTAGGATGTTTGATTATGTCAAAATTTAAAACAACAAATTTCAGAAATGTTGATTAACCTGAATCATTTTGCCTATCACTGAAATGAATGCTTACCAAAAAATTATTAGGGTGTTCAATAGATACCAAAAGTTGAAAGTCACAACAACCCTTATTTGATGATATTTTGAAGAGTCAACAAAATTTCCTACTAAAGTCATGGTAAATTTGACCCTTTGGTACAAATTATCAAGAGTTAGAAGCTTTATTTTGCTTATTTCAGGAGTCAAAATGCCATTGAAGGGTCAAATGAGAACCCTTATTGTATCTAGGTTGTACTTGACTCAAATGTGCATAGACTAACGCTTCATTTATTGTAAACATTATATCATTCAGGAATGTAAGCGAGAGGTTACCTGGGCGACAGACCAATAATAGAGCAGAGATCTTTGTAAGTAACTACTACATTGTAGTACAGAAATATGGCATGTGTACTAACTCGTCTTAGTTCATATTTTATTTTCAAGGATTGTAGTTTTTCACTGAGAGCTTCAAGTTCTTGAATCGTAACTACTCAGGCATTTTCGTAACTGATAAATATGCCACATAAATGTATGGTTACAAATTTTGTATATGTGGTTTCCGGTCACTACTTTTTCAGCACTAGGTACTTGTTTTCAAGAATTACAGACTTTGAAACAATGTTTATCATTCACGATTGATAAAATGGGCATCAAGTTCCCATTGAAAGAGAAACAGGTTGTTTCTATTGTTGGATTTCCAGAGTAAGCCGTGATTGAAAGTTAGAGCGTTTGTCTGATGATCAAGAGGTTGTGAGTTTGAACCCAGGTGAGACTCACACTGTCCGTGACAAATTTGACTGAAGATATTGCATCTTATATTAAATTGTCCTCCACTTCTAAATTATGTGGGGTAGCTTGGTAGAAGCTTACGGATAGAATGTGGTTAGTACTGGTTAAGGCCTAAATGAAATCCAGGGAAACTGGTTAGGATAACTGCCCGCAACGATATGACTGAAATAATGTTGAAAATGGCGTTAAACCTGATGAAACAAACAAACAGTAGACAAATGCAGAGGTGCTCAGATTGCAAGTTCTTGTGACTTCATATCATTATACCAAAATAACTGTGCATGTACATTTGGAAAATGAAACTACATACATTCGATAATGTGCATGTCTCAGGAGGTTTGAAATTTTAAAATCCTGATGCATGTAATTGATGTAGGCTTGAACTGAAATATCCCATATTTGGGTAATAATTACATTACTGCTCAGGATATGAAGAAAACGAAAGTGTTAGATAATAACATAAAACATGAAAATCTTTGATTATTAGCATTAGTGTTTTTAATTAAGGCTACACAATTTTTATGATGTACTAATGTTCAGTACAACCTTTCCAAAGCAACACCCTTTAGGAGTAACAAAATCATGTTATTGTTGAGAGGTTGTTGCTCTAGAGAGGTAAAATCAATAGGTAAATCATGCAGTGGGAAAAATCATACTGTTGTTGTACGGAGGTTGTTGCTCAAGAGAGGGCTGCTCTGGAGATGTTTACTGTACACGAATAACCAAAAGGGCTGATTGGAAACTGAATAACAGTACCATAGCAGTCACTCGCTTGGTGCGCATGGATTTATTTAATGTGGACCAAAGTACTATGGTTTTCTGTATCAGCCATGCAATTGTTAAAAGTAGTTCCTGTTCCGGGCTGCAGTGTAAGTCTATATGTAAGTTTAGTTTCCATGAGTACTTACAGTACTTTGATTTTTTTATGCAGACCGACATTATATCTTAGCCAATGTTCTTATAATTTTAGGCTGTTGTTAAAGCTGTTGAACAAGCAAAACTTCAAGGATTTTCTGAACTCACAGTTAAAACTGACAGTCAATTCTTAATCAATTGTAAGCCACATTTTGTTACTACTAAATCCTGTATATGTAAAGGTTTTCATAAGGTACTTCATTTACTGCACTTATTTATACAGACGTCAACTGATATGTTAGACTAAATTGCACTGATGTAGATTGTATGGTTTTATGTATCAAAATCTTAATAACATGGGTGCAAATTTTCTGGATTTCCATTTTTTCGAAGTCCCAAGGTCATTACCAGCCTCTTAGCACCAACATTAGTGCTGTTGTGGTTTTCAAAAATACTTATTTATGGGAGAATCGCCACTAGGCCCCCTACCAGCTACATTACAGTTTTTCAAGCTTGCACCCATGTAATTGTATTGGGGGTGGGGGCTCTGTAGTTGAGTGAATATGGTCTCTGCCTAGTAATCATTAGCCCCTAGCTCACTTGTGAGTTCTAATTCCATCCAGGACAAGACAAATTTCACTGGTGAGGAAACTCTTAATGCATCATGACTGCCTAAATAGCATTAATTTATTGATTTGTAATTATTATTTGTAATTTGTTGATTACATGAGACAATAATAATAATCTGACAGTTTTATTATCAATTACTTGCTTACCATATCCACAGCATTTTTTAATTAAGATTTGTCGCTTTTTTTGAAGATGGATTTCAAAGGGTTTTTCGGTGTTCTGCAGCAGAAATGTTTATCTAGGGAACCATGCCATGTTTTTAGTTTTTATCTAGGATTTATAGTTGTCAGATGGCTTCATGCTACAGAATTTCTTTGAAGTCAAATATCTAGTGAACGAGGGACGTTATCACATATCTGAGGCATGGTTCCCTGCATTATAAATTTATAGTTATTTTAAGGCTTTTTGTTTTAATATATTCCTATGTACAGAGTGGTTATCACTGTTCAAAAATACATAAATTATGTACGATATTTGTTTATAGAAGACCAACTTAAGGACGTTCCCTACAGTATTGTGATTTTTTTCCACATAATAGATTTTGTTCAAATTTTGTGTATCAGAAGAACATCTTAATACATGCTCAAAAATGAGATAAAAAATATGGGTCACCATGTTCGTTTTCATTTTATTTTAACTTAAGTAAGCCATATGAATTCTCTTTTTTTATAAATTCATATACTTCAAATTTTCTTGTAAAAAATTGAAACTGAATGTTTGAAATTAGAAAATATGCATGATTTATGTTGGAATTAATGCACGTTTTAAAAAATCAGGTAGACTGAAAGTTAAAAGTGGATAACTTATTATTTTGGGGGGGCTTTTCTCCACATTTTTGCCATTTAGTGTGATACATTTTTCATTTTTTCTACATAATAGAAATTGATCAAACTTAATAAGTCGATAGTCAGATATATTCTCCATTCAAAATGAGAAAAACATCATAGGTCACCATATTAGTTTTGGAATTGTCCTGACTCTTATCATGGGGGGGGGGACAGTTATGATAAACAATAATAATCATGTATATCTATACATAATCACTCTTATAAACTCCAGTGTTGGTACAATCTTAAAAGCAGAAAATTAGTATTTCCTCAATCTCCTTCAAAACAAAAAGATATATAAAAGAACAATTATAAAATTGTACAAAAAAAAAATTAACAACTTACGTGCACCTTTCCCATTAATACATGCTTTATATACATATACAAGTGTTAGATGACGTCAAGTCCATTGTTTATAGTCGTGAAAATCGATATTTTAGCCGGTGTACATGTAAATTATGACCAGTGAAAATAAACTGCAGCGAACGTCTTTAATGTAATATTTGTTTCAAATCACTCGCAGTGGACTTTATATGCAGTGGATTTATTTTAGTATATAATTATGTTATATTTTTTAAATCTATAAACTGGTGAATCTTGTTATGACCAGTCACAATACCTTAAGCTAGCTTATGGAAGGTCGGTGATTCTATCGAGGCCCATAGTTGTCCTCCAATGTTGAAGCTGAAAAATCACCAAATTACCCGGTTGTTGGCGCTACATTCAACCCCAGAGAGAAAAAAAAATTAAACAGAATCATCATTCTTTGACAAGAACATTTTATACTCTATGAAAATTTAAAAGATTCAGAGATATTTTGATATTACTCAACTATTTCGAAATTTCATATTTTTTGGCAATCATTGGGATTTGTATGATATGTATATACATGTATGGTAGTTAGAAAATTAATTATCTTTCAAACTTTCAGCTATGACAAAATGGGTGCCGGGATGGATAAAAAAAGGCTGGAAGACGGCGGCAGGAAAATCTGTCATCAATAAAGAAGACTTTGAAACTCTTTTGGCTGGTTCTAAAGGAGTTCATATAAATTGGGTAATTTGGATCTTAAGTGGAAAAAAATGTTTAGTTCTGGTTACCTGACCTACCCTTATTATGCCCCCTAGATGACCCCTATTGATCTTGAGGTCAGTATATCAAAGGTTACACTCAGTGACCTTCAGCACAAAAACCTTGTCCAACAAATAACTAGAGAGCAATTTGGAGTTTAAGGTCCTCAGATTTGGTTGGGAGGTTGGTCACCACATGTAGATGACCCTTATTGATTTTGAGGTCAGTAAGTCAAAGGTCAAGGTGTAACTATCCAGTTGGCCTTTAGGGGGCATCCGTGTTTCACAAGCACTTCTTGTTTTTCCTGGCGACCCTAAAAGATTTATCAGCCAGAGGAACGGAAAATCCACTTTGTAGATAGAAGATTTCTAGCCATCTAGCCTACTTTTAATGAGCATGTAACCAGAAACAAACACATTTTTAGGTCTTATTATTGATTCTAAAATCATACATAGATTTTTCGAATTATTTTTTGAATTATGTTTTTTTGTAGTTCTCACAAACTTTAATTATGAATCTTTATTAATGTTTAAACTCCTGATAAGCCTTTTTCATAATTGTCTTATATGGTTGCATAATAATGGTCAATTATAAATTCACACTAAGATTTATTCTTGTCTTATATTGGGAATGATTTCCTATAATGAAAGCACATGAACCTGTGACTTACCTGAATATTCCATGAAGATTATCCCAGGCATAGCTATACAATTTTCACTGATATGTTCATCAGATCACAGGTTATGTTTCCGTCATTAAAAAAGGTCCGAAGATGAAATTTTACTTTTTTCTAAACAATGATGATAGGTACTGTAGTGTATTGATTACATTCTTAATAAAGTTGATGTTGTATGTATATACATGAACAGTCAAACCTGTGTTAACAGCCACCTTCCAATAAAAGGTCATTCTTAGAAAACAATAATTGATTATTTAGAACAAAATAACCTTCATATGAAGGCCACATGCCAATGAAGGCCACTTTGTGTCTTTCCCAAGGGTGGCCTTTGTTCACAGGTTTGACTGACTGTATAATATATACTGGTAAAGTAAATACATGTATGTGCTATAGTATATGTGCTGGTATATTTGAAGCCAAGGGATTTGAAATACTGATATGTTTTATTGTCAGGTACATGTTTATGGTCACCAAGGTATAGAAGGGAACGAAGCAGCTGACAGACTTGCTGTTGAAGGCTCATCCAAACCCCCGTGCTGAAAGTTCATTTATTTATTTGGTGCTATCAAGATCATTCATGGTGTTTATTGCCATATACTGGGAACATTTTCTGTTGTTTTTCAAATTCAAATACAGTCCATTGTGATCATGATTGTTAGTGGACATGTTTAATGATATAATATTTTAATCTGGGATCTTTGAAATTCTAACATTTGTTATTATTCATACATGGACTAATGGATCATTGACATTACTGGTACTGGTTTGTATTGTATCAAACTAAAAATGATACAGTAGATATGAATTGAGTAAGTCACCTCTATTTGACCCAACCCTGGTGACAACTTGTGTTACAAAGACCACATAGGAAACCTTTTGGCCATAACTGGATTGCCTAGAACTTAGATACCTGTCGTATTCCATTGTTTGTGGTCCTCTAAAGAGAATGTTCAAATGATTCTCAAGGTTAAAAAGGGCATGACCTAGTTGTTTAGTGTATATCGTCAAGTGTCAAAATTGGCTCTGCCCTTGGAGTCATTTGTTTATGAATTCGTTATTTCATCAGGTTATTGAGGTGTCAGAGCTTAATATACATGTATGGCCGTCATGGCTGTCTTATGTGATTGTATACCAATCATTTTGTTATAACTTTGAGGGAATCTCTTTGTTGATATGTATTGACTATTCTGTGATGTTTCTGTACATTTCTGAAGCTGCATGTTTACTTCAGGCCATCCTTAAAAATTTGCAATTCATGACAGGTTTTATAAAATTCCTGACTTGAAGCTGTTTGCAGTGACTTTGACAGATAATTTTTTATTTATTATTCCAGTTTACTTGTTTACATAATCAGCAAAAAATGCCTGCCTGCCTACCTACACACTGTTATGTTTGGGTAACATAATCACAAACCATAATTGTTTAAGGATGGTCCCTATGTGTAAGGATGGCCTCTGATGAACTAGAATTTACCATTAAGTTCATGAATTATTTAACATAGGGGTGACAATAGAACCAGTTTGTATTAGAGGAAATCCTCCAGAGCAGATTAAATTGATCATAACTTTGCCATTTCATGAGCTGTTTTCATTGAATGACTTTTATAAATCATAGCTCATTCATAACAGATAAATGATTAAATCTGGAATTCCGGATAAATCTGGAATATTGTCACTCCTGTTTTATGGAACTGTACATCTGTCTAACAGAATCCGTATCATACTGGTTTTATGTTTATCCGGCATAATTTTATTTATGTGCATGATCATTTTCTTGTAAAAAGTGATGATCTTTGTAATTATAATATTGGGTGAACAAGTTTTCTAATTGCTTACTGGTAGTCGAATATAAGACTTGCTTCCATACTGTAATAAATATTACCATTACTAAACATCTAGGCTTGAAGCTTGCATATATACATTGTAAATTAAATCCTTTTGTGTTCATGATTTCATGGATTGTTTCAGTATTGTCAATAAAAGAAAGAATAAAATTCATGCACTTCTCTTCTATTTGAACATATTAAGTACAGTCAAACTTGTGAAAAAAGGCCTTCAATAGAAAGACATTATGTAACCTCTATTGACAGGTGGCCTTTATTTGGAGGTAATTTTGTTGCAAATAATCACTGGCAGGTTTTGAAAGAATGGCTTTCATTCACAGTTTGACCTTTAGTTAAAGGTGGCTGATAACACAAGTTTGATGACTGTATAAGCAATTGTTTCTATCAAGAATAAGAATTTCATGCAAAGTAAATCTGACAGTTCTTGATACATATTCTGCAACTTTTGTAGTGAAAAAACATCAATGGTTAACCAGCATGCATTGCAGAATTATACGAGTTTGAATCAAGGCAAGATGAAGATAATAAGAAACAGTAGATCTATGTAATATTTCACAAATGGTTTAATTTCAAACAGAAAATTATTGCAAAGCTTACAGAATTCGACATTATTGACCAGATAAACATACACAACACAGGTTAGAACCTTGTGCAATGGCTCATGCTATAAATTACATAAATACACATAGTATTACATTTGTAGCTGAAGTATAAAAATGCAACCAGAAATCTCTGACTAAAAATATCTCTTAAAAAACATGCTGATGTATTGTAAACTTATCTAAAATGAGTTAAATGCATTTGTATGTACAGTACAACCTCTCAAGAGCGGCCCTCTGTAGAGCAACAAGCCCTGTAACAACACCTTCAAAATTCCCTATAAGCCGATATTTACTGAAAAATTAACCTCTGTAGAGCAACAACCTCTAAACAACAGCCAATATTTGCAGCTCCCGCAGGGTGTCACTCTACAGAGGTTGTACTGTATTGATAAAAGTAGAAAAATACCATCACACTCTTTGTAGAATAAATACCATCACACCAAAGAGTTAAAAATAAAATCATTTTATGGCACCAATTAAATTAAATTCGTGAAATACAGGCCCCAGTTTCACAACAAAAGTTTCTACTCAAAGTCAACTTATTTATTATATTATAGATTAAATCATACACTTCTCTGTTTTATTGTAGGCAATTCAAAATGTGGTATTAAGAGAAGGTACAAAGTTGTTCTAATTCCAGTTTCCCACAATTTAACCTAGTACTGGTAAGCATCTCTTAATAAATCATAATTAAACAAAATTGATTTGAGTCTGTTATTGGGAATTTAATTTTTGACCAAAATTAAAAAAGGCATGTTTTTACTTAGCATGTCTGCTAAACCCACTGTATCTTATCCTGGTATGATTAACATGTCCTAAGTATACAAAGAAACAAACAGTAGCATTGCTGGTTCAAGACACAAAATTTCTAGATTGAAAAAAACGCCCGAGTCCATACTTGAGTTTCTATTGAATTTTTTTCGTGAAACTGGGGCTGATGATCGTGTGTTTCACATTTAAGTAATCTCTTAAGTATCAAAAAATTCAATGCATCCATCTAAAAAAACTGATTCATTCACTAATGTAAGAATTGAATTGCTGAAAATTTATAAACAATAATGTTCTATATTCCAAGTTCCACTTCTTGGACAATTTAAAGTTTTCATGAATTCACCTACAATGTACATAAGTACAGAACTACTTCGAATTATCTAAATTTTACAACATATATTGATACACAAAAAAGGATTTGTTCAATATTATATATCAAAACTGTGAACATAAACAAACACTGAGATCAAATGATAGCATTTGAAGCCGAAGAGTTCAAATGAAATGGACAAGGACCTTCAGTCCACTGAATTAAACCATGTTCAGAGAGCTGGGATGACTGAAAATGGTCCTTGAGAAGAGATTGGGAGAAACTTGTATGCAAGCCACACCCTTCCTCTTCATTTACCTTGTCACCGGACAATCTATACAGATCTTTCAGTAATGACGATGCCCACAGTTGCACATGAACATCCGGAATCTTGCCAGCAAGTTGCATGGCAGGTGTCACCATATTGAGAGATTCACTACTATTGCCAAGTGAGAGGAAGATATGTCCTAGTAACACAAGAGAACATGATGTGAGTCTATTCAAGTCTTCAGCATTTGCCATTTTAAGAGTCTCACGTAAAAATCTCTTTGCCTCATTGTAACGAGCCTGAAAAAATGTCTGAAGTCCTTGTACATAGTAGGCGGAAGCTTTCAAACTATGTGAGTTGGAATGTTCCATCTTCTCAGGATCAATTTTGTCCAGCAAGCCCATGAAATCTTGTTGTCTACCCATACGTAAGTAGACTATGGCAAGGTTCATGTTAACAAATGAGGATAGATCTGGACTCTCCGATTGTCTCAGTGCAGTCAGGAACTGAGCTTCAGCTGCTTCCATACAGTTCATAGACATGGCATACAAACCTAGGAGTATGTGAATTTGAGAGCCATGTGTAGTGAACAGCCTTGGCTGGGCTTGACAAACATGACAGGCTTGAAATATTTCTTGAATAGCTGTGGTTTTGTTTCCCATTATTAACCTGCACATAACAATGTGTTCCAGCAACATGATTTGAAATGAAGACAAGAGTGGATGGGCATCAAGCATTTTGAGTTTTTCTATCTGCATCAGAGCTTTGTCTGTGTATTTCTGTGCCTTATCCATATATCCTGCTTGCATCGAATGCATCACTGTTACCAAGTACACCAACACACACATGTGTTCCTTAGGTAACCACTGGAACATATCAAGTTGGTTAATACCTACAGGTTCCTCATCTGTGTGTAGTTGTGTAATAGTTTGTATACTTTGTTGTAACTGTTTCAAGGATGGCTTTACACTTTTCACTTGTCCAGCAGTGAGATAGTGGCAAACTTGAAGTACAAGGAAGAACACCTTAGAAGACTCTTTCTGAACAGCTGGACCAGTCCATTGTTCAATCATACCACCTGAAATACACAGCAAAATATGTACCCTTCGGCCTTAACAACTATAAGTTAGCTAGAATGTAATCAAACAAAGAAACGTTCCCTTTCATTCTGTTCTTAATTACTTTGAAGTTTGATCAAAATCATTTACTAAATTCAGACTTGTTTGAATAATTAGCAATTTAATACAAGAAAAACAACACTGTATTATTGCTTGTCAGTTGGCCATATGTTCGTTTTCACTAATGAAACAAAAGGGGCATAAAAGTAAACAAACAAGTAATGATGTTATGTTCTCATAATTAAGGCATCAAGACTGCCTACATTTGTAGATACCCTAAAAAACATAAAATAATATTTCATGCTACGGAATTTCTTTAAAGTCAAATATCTAGACTAATAAATGAAGACTTTATTAAAAATCTGAGGTATGGTTCCCTGCATTATACATCTATAGTCATTCTAAGGCTAATTGTTGTAATATACTTCTTAGTTTCGCTGTTCAAAAATATGTAAATTATGTGCGATATTGGTGTACAGAAGACCAACCAAATATAATATCTGTTTCAAATCACTTGCGATGGACTTTTTACAGTGGGTTTATTTAAGTATATAATCAAGGTTTAGTTTTTAAATCTATTAACTTTATGAACCTTGATATGACCAGTCATTCAATCACTATCATGCCTTAATGATACAATCATATAAACCATCTGTCTACATATTATAATTTATATGAGAACAAATCATCAAATTGCCTTTTAATTGACACATTAATAGCACTTGGACAATACGGTATCAATCACCACAGGAAGTCACACATAGTGTTGTAACACTAAAATGGTGAAAGCCACAAAATAAGAGAAATTTATTAATTAAGTATTACTTGAAAGGGAAAACGAACACATAAACATCTTTTATGCCATATAAACGGTCGTTATAAATGCAATTCAGAATTAACAGTTCACCAAATCTGTCAGGTAAACTCAATCTGTTCTATGATATCACAGGCCTTGACAGGGTGCATACAGACTTCAAGCACTAAAATTCCATGATTTTTCCATGATACTAAAAAGCATAAATGGCTTCGTAGTATTTTCAAGGAAATTTCTCGAATTCCAGGGTCTTTTCAGGAATTTCCCTGATATTTCCATGATAAATTGCCTAATTTCAAAATTCCATGATTTTCCCAGAAAAGTTGATTTTCCATGACTTCCCAGCTATGTATGCACCCTGTATCAAACAAACAACATCAATCCATAGTAGGAAATACTGGTACTGTGTAGTGAAAACTGAAAAATATTCACATAGCATAATACTGTCTTTTTTTCAGTCATTATATAATCAGACAAAATGTAGGATAAAGAAGGACAGGACAATCATATCTTACCTGCTCTAGACAAAGTCTCATTCACTTGAAATGCATCTTTGTTGATAAGTAACAACATGCCTTTGCTTAGTAGAAACAACAAAGTTGTATATTGTGAAGATGCTGAAGCAGCATAGTCAGCACCAGAACCCAACAACAGACACGCCTCTGCAAACTCTTTGTTCGCTGAATGAATCTGGGCAAGTTGGAATAAAAGACGGCAGTGCCAGAATGGAGCTTGTAGTGACATTTCCTTGGCTTTGTTCAATAATGGCTTTGCCAGCTGACTCTGACCCTGGAAGAACAGTACTCATTAAAATAATTGAAAATGTACATCAACTAAAGCATTTCTTAACGCGGCCAAACTTTAGAAGTTAAATATTATCATTTCAATTAAACTTTATACCTGTTTGGTTCAAATTAATCATACTAGCGTCAGGTTTTCTTAGTTCAATTAATGGTCTTCATTCATAAGAAATGTGTACCCATATTGTTTGTACCCATGCAAATAATTTTAACATTTACACTAACAGACCATCTTTTCATTCATATATAATGCAAGTCATATACATGTATGTGAAGGACAATGTCATACGCTTTACTAGTGTCTTAGCTTTATTTTAAAAGCACACAACCAGTATTTTATGTTCGTATTTAGCGACTCGAATTATTGTTTGTAATCCGCAGTTTCAACATTCAACCTCCGCAGTTTACCCGACATGAACTTGATGTTTACGTCATTCTGTAAATAGCGACGACCTGGGTTTACACACTGATGTTTAAGTCACCATTTTATGTCAAGTATTATTATATCAATACCATTAGATGAGAATATGCCCTGTGATATCAAGATAGTGTTAAAAAGGCACAAAACACATACATCAATGGTAGATTGTTGCAAATGCATGCGTACGTCTGTCGAGATATTACTGAACCATTAAACGAAAACCGAAACTACTTTTACGGAAACAGGATATGCAAACAGCCACTTAGGCGCGATATTTTATTTGCTAACAGCGGATACCAGGTTTTAAATATACGCATTTGAATATGCCATGTACTTACTGACAAGCACTTATTTAGAATAATTCCATGCAGTTACAATAAAATGATTTGAAATGTATTTAGATTGGACACACTTAATTGAGGAAATATACCAGATACATTTATATATTATAATCACACTATTTAGTTCACTATTGTGTACTTTTTCCTTTATGCAACTTTCTTGTAACCAAGCTGTCATGGAGTCCAAGAAGGGTAGATTGCTCTATGATTACAAAAGAACTTGATTTTGATGTGATCCATTTTAATGAAAACTTACGGTAGAAAGATGCAAAATCACAATATCAGTCTAATTGGATAAAGAAAAATGTAAGTCACAGTCATGTGACTGCGCAATATCATCAGAAATAACATTTTTCTAATTTTCAATATGGTACCGTAATTTTTTAAAAGGTACAAATTTTAATGGTTCTCGGTACAGTATGGGTACCTGCCACTACCTGGTACCTACCGGTTGCAATAAAACTTACTGAAGTTATTCCATAACTACTTCAGGATTCACATTTGCGGACATCGCGAAGGCAAATAAATCTGCCAGACATTCGGTCTGAGAATTAAGCTACAAAATTCTGTCGGACCAAAAAGGAAATCTGTCAGAGTAAATAATAATAAATGTGTATACATCAGGTAATTAAGACGCCGGACAACCGGCCCGATGAGATAGAATTCTTCATTGGACCAACATACATTGTCCGGCCCGATGAGATAGAATTCTTCATTGGACCAACATACAATCTATTGGACAAGTCTGTCGCCTTTCGCAAAGTCTGCATTTGACCTGGTATGTGAGCAAAACCAGGATCATGTCTGTCATACCTGACACACTTTCAGTCTGGGAATTAAAAGAATAGGCAAAGCCCCACACTAAAAAAACAGTCTGAGAAATAAGCCATATGCCTGATGCCCGGGGAGTGTAAAATCCAGTCTGGGCCTACGAAAATAAAAAAGCGTAAGCCTGATGGGCGTATAAATTTCAATTTCACAATGACAGTTTTATCATACAAAGCCATTATTCATTGTTGTGCAATACAGTTGAATCTAGTTATGTCAAACTCGCTTTCATATCAAAATTTTTATCATGTCAAACTTTTTCTTTGCATGGGTCCTGATTTCCTTGCTCTTTCTCTATATGAAATTAATCCGCTTATATTTACCTCCAATTCACTTAACTCTAAATTTTGGGGCTGTTTGACCAAACCAAAATATACTTTTAATATAGTGGGTCTGGACAAAGACCTATACATACGTATGTATAGGTCTTTGGTCTGGATGACCAAATTGTTGCAAGTTTGACCAGGGTACGGTTTGACTAAGTCACTTTAATCCATTTCAATGATTTATTATGATTTTTCTGTCTTACTTGATAAGGATAAAGGATCAAATAAACGATCAATATATCCCGAAGCGTCCAGATGCGTCTACAGGGGGCAAGCCGAAAAGGCGACGAATAGCGCTTATAGGGGGCACGCCGAAAACGCGTCAAAAGGCGCTTATAAGTGAGAAAGGGTTAATAAAATTCGTAAACACCCAATTACAGCTGTCGGACATTGCCGAGTATATAGCAATGCATTGTGGGATTGTCGAATGATATCGTTTGAGCTACAGTATTTTTAGCAGTTGCGAATCCATGTATGTCTATAAGTCCTTGCATGTTACAACTATACAGACTCTAAATAAAACTTGTAATAAAGTTGTAATTGTATGAAACTAGAGCAGTAAATTGTATTGATTTTTACTAAATTTTAGTAAATATGCAAATCATTACAATCGTACCTGTTTCTCATACATCGATGCCAAATTGCTAGCAGCCTCAAATTTCACATCATCACTGTGGGGGAGACTTGAAGATATAGACCATGCATTTTCTAGATGCTGTCTTGCCAAATCTGTGTTTTTGGTATGAGACAACAAAATATTGCCCAACTGGAGATGTGTTCTGGCTGCAATGGCTGGTGGTGGATTCATGTTAAACACAGCTTTCAAGCAATGAATGCAGTGTCGAATATTCGACACCGATCTATAGCTTTCAGCCACTCCCAACAAAGCAGCATAGCAATTTTGATCAAATTCCCGATTTTGCTTTTCGGCGGCCATCATTATATTTGGAGTACCTCGGGTTTCTTCCTAAACTGGTTCCCGTTGACTTGCGTGTATAAAGCATTTTTTGCTGCACTGCTACATGGAACGGGAACCAGTTAAATTTCTTCCTGGACTGGTTCCCGCGTTCTACATTGCTGGTTCCCGTACATTTTCCGAATGTGTACTCCCCGGCCGCTCTTTAGATAAGAAAAGGGTAATTTATTGTAGAGTTTTATTATTTCAATTTCT
The DNA here is from genome assembly GCA_964023205.1 of Lutraria lutraria. Classification (NCBI taxonomy): domain Eukaryota; kingdom Metazoa; phylum Mollusca; class Bivalvia; order Venerida; family Mactridae; genus Lutraria; species Lutraria lutraria. The sequence continues at coordinate 18,950,929 of OZ026838.1, forward strand.
CTGCCGATTTTAATACATCATATACCAATCGGAGCATTATGAATCAAGGGAAATCAATTTTTGTCTAATTTGTAAACTTAAATGACGACCAACCATGACTCTTTATGTGAGAAAATAGGCAGTTGCTTACAGAGGATTGGAGTCAAGTACTGCATGGTTCCTGTCAGGAAAGATGATAAGATGAATTGTCCACCTCATATATACAGTCAAAAATTTCATTTTTAGCTCACCAGCTTTTGTGATTGTGTGTTGTCCGTCGTTCATGCGTGTGTGCGTCTGTGTCACTTTTTGAAACTGGCAATAACTTTAAAACTTGTGAATGGTTTTGTTTGAAACTAAAAATATAATCTAGTATAAATATATCCCTAAAAGGGGATCACAATATCGTTTGCAGCAGAACCACTCTAAACTCAAATTTTCGACCTGGCGGTCTTTTTCAAGAGCTATGATGCACTAACAATTTGTCTACATTTTTAGTATAGCTTAAAACTTTGCATTGTAACTTGTTATCAACTGTACTAAAAATGTAGACAAATTGTTAGTGCATCATAGCTCTTGAAAAAGACCGCCAGGTCGAAAATTTGAGTTTAGAGTGGTTCTGCTGCTAAAAATATAGGTAGAACATGATGAGTGGAAGTGTACTGATCAAGAACTATAACTCTTTCATGCATTTTGACAGAATTATCCCCCTTTTCTACTTAGAAAAATTGTCACTTGCTGTAACTTACAATTACTTGAAAAGTTCCAATAAGAACCACATGGAATTTAATATATGGGTAAAGCATGATGAGTGGAAGAGTACTGATCAAGAAACGTAACTCTGTCATGCATTTCGACTCAATTATCACCCTTTCTGTATTAGAAAACAACTGACAAAGATACTCGGCAGCAATATTCAATTCAACATATTTGCTTGCTTCTTGAAATTCTTGCTATAATTTTATATGACTAATTAAGATTTGGTAGATCTAATAATAAGTTCTTAAAAGTAGACATTAACAAAAAAAACTTTTTGTTGCAGGTTATTGTCAATGTATATATGTAGACATGTTACTACATGTATACGTCTTTGAATTGACAGGGCTAAAATTTGGCGTTATCTGTCATTTATGGTAGGAAACCATCATTAGACGATGTGTCGGGCACAACTCCCATGCCTGTAGCTCCAATGTCAAGGTCACAATAAGAGTTCAAAGGTCATACTCTTGTTGGCTTGGAGCTACGGCTCCAAGCCTATGTATTGTTTTCGGTTACGTTTGTTCCCTAGATGCTGGTAGATGCAATGCGAAAGCTGGGTACAAGTGCACAAAAATGTTAAGAGTCCGGCGATTGGTTGAGAGCTATATGTTAACAGTCCAGTGATTGGTTTACGCTTACTGTGTGAATCGGTATCACATGACTTGAGTGTACCAACTTCACTGTGCTAGTCTATTATGAAATCAGGGTGTTTCACTAAAGATCGGTTAATTTGTTCTATTAACATTAATTACACGTTAAGGTACACATTTTAAAACTGTCGATTTTTTCTGTTACTATGTACAATATATTTAAATCAATTATTTTAATCGTTACTGAAAGACATATTAGCGGAGGATTGTTCAAGAGAATTTAAGGAAGCCCCTTCTATAATGAAACCTGCGAAACGCTATTGTCGCCAATAATTTTGTCACGTGATCTTGATGTACACATTTGCGATTTCATTGTAAAATCGGGGTGTTTCACTATAAATCGGCATGTTCCATCAACCGTTAAGGCACGAAAAGATAAGATATATTAATTAACGCAGTCTCAATTGTTTTTACTTTACTAGCTCTTTGTTTAATTATCAACATAATTGCTGAAGGTAATAAGCGGAGGATTAATTAATTAATGAAATACACCCCTACTATAATTTAACTTGCGAAACGCTTTCTCTGATGCAATTTAAAACTTGTGTACAGTACGATGAATTATAGGAAAATCTATAAATAGAAAAATATACCGATGTTTCAGACTACCTGACTTTGAAAGAGGACAATTCCATAACTAAAATGGTCAACAAGACGAAATAAAATTATGGTATCAGAACTAACTTTTATCAGCAACAACCAGCCAAGCCTTTCCTTTTTAAAAGGAAACTTTATTTTTTGTTGTGTCCTCTCTGTAACTTTCATTCATTGGAAGATTTTGTTATAACTTACAACAAATGTTAACAACCTACAATTGTCAACAATGTGTCTCGCGCAATTCCCATGACCATAGCTCTTAGGTCCATGCAGCATGTGGGGGTATTTGTCATAATGTGATAGCTCTAGTTATTCTAAGCATTGGTTACGTTTACATTTTTCTTGACAGATGATTTGGTTGTCCTGCCCAGATTGCCAGGTGAAGTGTTCTAGTGATTATTTTCTTCTAGACCACATCATGCAACAACAATTTTCCCATTTCTACAAACCAGAGAAGATAGTGAGACCTAGTGCAAATATTTGCACACCACCAGCAGGAACAGTATGTAGTTTGCATTGATCTTTGTTATCTGCATCTTTGTATCAGTCTCATACTGGAGTCAACCTTGATGGTGCTGTATACATTCCGTCTGGTTGAAATCTGTTGTCCATCGGTTGATTGTTGAAATACATGTCAGAAATGTTCATTAATATGTTGCATGTGTCCTGCACAAAACCAATTTCCATACCTCTAAGGTCAAGGTCACTGTTAGAGGTTAAAGGTGATAAAATTTCTTTTGTGTCTGCTTAGTAATTTGGTTATCTATGGGTGGACTTCGGAACTTCTTGGTAGAAATGTTCAATAATATGTGGTGATGTGTCATGCGCAAGATCTAGGTATGTACCTTCAAGGTTAAGATCACACTTAGAGGTTGAAGGTTAGAAGGGTCTTTTCTTGTCTGCTCGTGCAATAACCAAGACATCTATTTTTTTCATGCCCTATCAATAATTTGGACATCTATTGAATAATTCTGGAAATACAGAAATGGCAGGAATGTTCACCAACATGTGATGGTGTGTCATGTGTGAAACTGCCTCTTGAAGGAAATCAAGTTTGCATCTTTAAGCAATAACCAATAACATTTCCGAAAAATCTTTATACCTCAGATTTTAAACAGCATCATGTGGGATTAATTCATCACTCCTGTGACAAAGCTCTAGTGTTTTATAAGTTATGTATTAAATCTGTAAGATATTGTTTCTTATCTCTGCAGGAAGAAAGTTTGTTGATCCAGTATCCCAGCAAACACACAACGTTAGGACAACGTTGTGTTTTAGTTGTGTGGTTGTATTATTTTACAACGTTGTCACAACGTTGTTACAACATTGACAACTATTTAACACAGTGTTTTGAAATGTGTAGGAGAAAGTATCATGAAAGCAATGTATTTATGAATTGAGCAGACACTGTAAAAATGCATACAGCATTGTTATCTAAAACTGGAAATTTTTCCAACGTTGGTACAACGTTGTGTAAACGTTGGGCTGCAACGTTGTGTAACAACCATGCTGTAACGGTGTAAAAACGTTAGTAAGCAATGTTATCACAACGTTGTACTAATGTTTTAGTCGCAACGTTGTTAGAGTAACGTTATATCAACGTTGCCAATTTCAGTGCAAACTAGTGTAGAACATAATGAAAGTACATGTATATTCAAAATGGTTATGAATTTACTCTGCGTCGTTTTTATTGCTGCAAGAACAAGATCCAATCCCTTTTGCTTAAGTGCTGCCAAATTTCAATCACAATGACATTTTTTCATGTGTAATTCACTAATTGTAGACAGTAAACAGCACATTCAACTGTTTGTTGCTCTATATTTAATGGATAAAGTAGACCTGTGTTCTGTACATACATCAGGAACATAAAGTACATGTTGTATTCGTTTTTTCCTATACGTATGTTATACATATAATGATATTCATACATGTATGCCATATCTTCAGACTGTCAATAAAGTTGAAATTTGTTTCAGAAGCGTCATTCTTAAGTGAGATTTGGGTTAAAATAAGTGAGACTTTTTCTCACACTTTTTTGCGTGCGAGATGGCGCTTTATGCATGAAAAAAATGCCTCTATTTACACCCATGAATAAATGCATCCTATGATGTATATCAAATAAAATAAAGTCGAAGTAAGTTAAACAGGATTTATTTATCAATGCACATCGTACTCTTTAGCAGCACATAACATGTTATATTCAAAGTATCCTCACAATCACATTAAAAACGCAGCATCAAGTCTCTTCGATCTTCATCTGCAGCACATTATAATTTATATATGTTTAGATATAATGACATTGTCTATATAATATTATTCATGATATATAACACTCATTGAATATTCTTACTAGTCCTACTAATTAATTACTTGCACTTCAAGCTGCTTTCAAAATTGCATTGTTTTGCAGATACATGAAACGGTCAAACTCCTTCAATCCTTGATAATATCATAGCATCATTTTCCTTTTGGTGTCATTACACAAATTTACCCTGTGATCAGTTTGTAAGTTTGTATTTTCCTTAATGCTTAATGGACGAAAGCTCTCTCTATCAGTCTATGGCAAAATTTGGGATAGTTATTGCCGTAAGAGCAACTTTATTGATATGTTCAGGTTGTAGTTAACCACTGGACTGGGCAGAGTTTGTTCTGAATCTGATGTATCAACCCAGAAACAGGCTTGGTTTCTCTGAAAATTTCGAAGCTCTTCATTGGTCACAATTTGGTGAAAGAAGGTTTTCTTCTGCTTCTTCAAGCCAGGTTAAAAACTGAAACAAGATATATTAATGGAATAGAGTTTCCAGATTGATAAAAAATACTATTTATCTAAGCGGAAAATATGAAAAAGTCTACATGCAGTACCCAGTCACTATGAATAGCTTTGATGACTCAAGTACTTAAGCGCAATAGTAACGTACGTCCCATATGTTGCAGTGCAAATCTATGCGAGTTCAGTTCACATGAGTACTTTCAGTACTTTGATTTCAACACATGTTATTCAAAGTTTATTTTGAGAACACGCTGTCACAAAGATTCACCCACGTATCTTATGTTAACATAAGTAACTCGATACATCAATACTTCGCGGAGAGATACGAATGGTTTTCGAGCTCGATTTTAATCTAACAACCCGGGCTTATAAAATGCCCAATATTCACTTGACATCATCAAATCTTATCAGCATGATGTATTGTCAATATTGATTACTACAACTATACTTGTAAATTCATCATTAAATGATGGCTCTGTTAATTAATGTATTTATTTATCTGTTGTTTAACGGTCCATTCAACAGCTATGATCAATCTAGGGCCGCCCCAAAGAGAGGCGAGAGAAGATCGATACAGGGTAATCATGGACGTTCTATACGGTATAGTTTTGTAACAGCAATATTTAACCTACTACAAGCGATACGATCGTGGAACCTGAAGCTCGAGCATGTTGTATAACAAGGGTTCTATTCATTACAATACAATTAAATGAATGTTTGTTAGATGATGGAATTAATTGAACAATTTTTTTTATTACTCCGCAAGTTTTAGCCGAGGCAAGCTACAAAGCCGCAATGGAAGGGTTTTCATTTTTATCGTCATATTTTTTTTATTTCATGTATTAAATCTGTACTGATCGATCACTCATTTCTAATTACTACTTTATCTTTCTGATGATGTGCATGTACTTTTTATTATTCTGAATTAAGTATTTCTTCTATCCATTTTGTATTTGAAAAAAAAAACCACATACATGTATCGATATATGCACGACTCATTTGAGAAACACTCCTTACCAATCTTCTAACAACCTGTTGTTGCCTTTGACTTTGCACATTTGCAACGCAATCAATCGTGACCCCTCTTTACTTCCATGAGACAACAATCGGCAACGAGATTGTTGCTCTACAGAGGTTAAATTTATAGTAAATATCAGTTCAGGGAAATTTTTAAGATGTTGTTATAGAGGTTGTTGATCTACAGAGGGCCGCTCTGGAGAGGTTGTACTGTATACTGCAATTTCATTTCCCTTGCAATTCCCCTTCTCATATTGGCATAATATAATTAATTTAGAAGTACATAATGTAGACTGTATTTAGGTTGTCAACACATCAGAACCTCATTTAGATATCACTTGATGTCTCATTATAAATACATGTACCGCTAATTTCAGAATGTTTAGGCTGTAAATGAGACAGTTTGAAACTCATATTGCTTTATTTGAACAAAACTACCTCATTTTGTATTACAGTTCACAGTTTTGATTGTACAATGTATATACTATGCATATTCGGTTGATGTAAATATATCTATAACAATTTGCACTGAATGGTGTTTCATTATCCTATGCATGCTAACCAATCAGTGCTTAGTACATGTAATGCCACAACTGATAAGCACCACCAACTGTAACTGACCACTTGGATATTGCTATGTTAGAGTCTTATTGAATAAACCTTAGAACCAACATCTCTCTTGTTATACAAATGCCATTATAAAACAAATGGCTTGTCTTTTTTTGTCTATATTTTTATGCATTATGTATGTTACTTGCCGTTCATGACACATATTCTCATTATGATTAACTTACTTCTGTTCCCTAGCCATATTCCCAAGCTATCTAATCAGGCAAGTTCCATGTAAAGTGTTATTGATGAACTTAAACTTTGCTCTCTTCTAGCCTTAGACAAGTTCAATATTTATTGTTAATCCAAGTTTACGTGTATACTTATAAATTAAGTGACTACCGATATTTTAAACATTAATAATAATCATTTTAAATACTGTGTTTTATTTCATTTAACTATATGAGTATACATATTATAATAAATGTATTTTTACCTTAAAAATGAGTACTCTTGACATGCTTTGTGTTATAGACATGATATCAAAAGAAACTGCCAGTCATCTTTTCTAAAATTTTGTATTCATAATGTTTATTACTTGCCATTCATAACTTAAATTTAATGTAACTGATCTTTGGTCAACTCCAATAGACCAGAACTCAATCTGCGCAACAATTTTATACGTAGACCTGAGTACTAACTTAGTTTTCTACATCGGTTGTGGACATGCTTCTATTTTCCAATATCTATTTTTATGCCCCCGTATCGAAAGATCGGGGGCATATTGTTTTTCGTCTCTCTGTTTGTCTGTTTGTACCAAACTTTAACCTTGCCTATAAAATCAAAACGCTTGCACCTACATTCGGCTTGTCTGGAAATAATAATTATATTCCAAATGCTAAAAGTCATGACATACAGTTAGAAATTACAAGCTACTGCACATTTTGATAACCCAAACGAAGTCAGTGCCTTCAGCGCTTTGATCTGTGTACTGTCAACTGTGTAAAAACATCTGTTATATACTGTCTGTATATACTGAACTTTTGACCTTGTGTCATTTTGTAATCTCGCTACTCTCAGAGACAATATAAAGTGTTCCTGAATTACTTTACTGAATGAAACTAGTTTCAATATGCAATTTTATCGTATTACATCAACAGTTTTGAGCGGAAGAATACTTAATTATCATACATGTTAGTTTTACATTTAAATTGCCAAAACCACCCCATGCTTTCGAAATCTACAGAATCCAGCAATATATCTTTTACATGTATTATGAACTGACGTCAATAAAAACGCTACAATGAAAAACGTGAATAACTTTTCTGTTTCTCTAAGTATTCATATCATGATATTTAGCTCATAACGCGTCTATTGAAGCAAAATAAAATACCCTCTCTGGCCCCTATGTTTCCAGGTATACACAACTGGGACGTTCTTGGACGCTGTTTACGTCAGCGTCACCCCAGCCACAAAACGTTCAGCAATTAACACAAGCTTTACACCAGGAGTGGGCACGTATTTCACGGTACATGTTGCGTAACTTGTGTGGGTCAATAAGACGAAGATTGCAAGCAGTCGTCGCAGGACACGGAAGTCATACTCGATATTGACATTTTGGACAGGGCAATGTTTTTGTATCACCATTCTGAACATCTCAATGGCGATAAAAACAAATGAATTTTTGTATACATGTTTGCAAATCTCTTTATATTGGTATTTGACAAGAGTTGTAACTGTTACTACCATACCGTAGTAAATATGCATACATAAATACAGATGTAGCGTTTCTTTTTGACGTCAGTGTATAAACTGCAAATTCTGCAATGGATACGACAAGTGATACTAGTTTTAACCCCGATGAGAGAGATGTCACGTAACTATAAGTAGAGAAAGTTATACATAATTGTAGGAGCTTGCGATAATGCATCTTGTAAAATAAACAAGTTAAACAAAATAAAATCGTTGGGATAGATACATATACTTATTTACAAAGGTACAGATTTACTACACTAGGCCGGATGGAAAACGTGTTTAGTTAAGGTCTTTATTTGGGTGAAACATGCTGGAATAACTTACACGTACTCTTGTGTATCTGTACCACTAATTTGTCAAGCATTTTATTAGATACATGACATTAACAGTTGACCGATTTTTATTGCGCAACTTTTTGCGCGTGTTTTTCGAGAGGCACGATTTGCAGGCTTTATTTGTCCTTGAATGATTTACATGACTTGATGTACAATAATTAAAGCACTGGGAGGACTGTTGCATTGCAGTAAAAAATCGTTTGAGCGACTTAAGAATGGTAATGAACACCTATCCGCTTTTGTCTATCAGAATGATTTTCATAAATTTTCGTCGAAATCCATTCTGAGCTAGTTTAGTTTACAGTTTCGTTTATTTCCAAAAAGAGGTACATGCAAAACGATACCTGATTTCACTTTTTGGTCAAAATTTAGGACCTTTTTTGCATAAAACAGACCATTTCCCACCTGATTTAAACTCCCCTGTAGCCATGTATTCTCCCGTTTCAGAGTTAAAAATGGTATCATTGGACTTAGGCCATTTCTTGCACAAACTTGACACAACTGATGTTATGAAAACCGTAGTGTGCCTTACCAATTTGTGTTTTTCTCCCAATTTTAGCGATAAATTGGTGATAAATCCAGCTTTTATGTATTTATTATGTTTAACTTGCATTTTATTAATTGCTTCGGCTAGTTTCGACTACACAATAGTCTTCATCAGGGATCAAAAGTATGAGATGTATATTGCATGATTCTGTTGATTTTGAAAGCATGGGAAATATTTTGGCAATTTAGACTGCAAAACTAGCAAGTAAAATAATTAGAAATTTCTCGCACAAAAGTTTTATTCATAAACTGTTGAGGTAACCAAGTTTACTACTTAATGAAAATTATTTCATTCAGTTAAGTAGTTCTGGAACACTGTATTGTCTCTGATAGTAGTGAGATAATATCATGGCACAAGGTCAGAAGTTCAGTATACAGAATAACAAATGGTTCATATACTTTACGGACTAACAGTATAAACATCAAAGCTCTGAAGGCACTACATTTGTTTGGGTTTTCAAGTGTATTTATTAGCTTGTTATTTCTCACCGGATGTCATGATTTTATCATTACACGACAAAGTCGACTTTTTCGCATTGTCGCATTGTTGCATTTTCGCGTTCCGGTTGTACAAGCGCATACGCACCAACTTGTATAAGGTTTATGTAAACTACATGCGCATGCGTAACCGGAACGCAAAGATGCGAAAATGCAACAATGCAACAATGCGAAAATGCAACAATGCGAAAATGTAACAATGCGAAAAAGTCGACTTTGTCGTGTTTTAGCATTGTTTTATTTTCGCCACGAAAAAGCAAAAATACGACAGATGTAAGGCGAAAACACAACACATTTTTGGTGTCGTATTGTCGTCCTTCATCTCGTATTTGCGCATTTTCGCTTTGTTGTGGCGAAAAGGCGAAAATACGACATGGCATAATTCAGCCACCATATTAGGAATAGATTTTTTCCAGACAAACAGTTAAAATGTGTATCTTTTCCTTGGTAATTATGGTTAATTGACGTAAATATGTCAAAGTCTGATTAATAATGGTAGCAACACAGGCCTTTAATTATTTAAGGATGAATTTATCTAAAATATTTAAACTTCGCTCTTGACAGTACTCACAGTGCTTTGATTTTTAAATAAAGTAAGATTGAAGGTGTATAGAACAAATAGTAAGACTTTGTAGGAACTCGAAAATCTCGTGCTTTTGTAAAAATCTATATAAATAGTCCCGTCCCAGTCCTCTCAGTCAATTCCAGTACAGCTCGTGGGCTACCAAAGGTAAATATTTACAAATTGATTTAAATTAATCTTAGCATAAATGTATATTCATTTGAGGATTGGGTATTTATTTACTGAAAACCAGTTATATTTTAAGACACAGCTGCAATAAATATATGCATGCGCGTTTTTTCTAATGTTTGTTATTGTGTCATAAATTGTGTCATAATGTAAACTGTATTCTAATTTCATAAACCTCCGTACAATGATCATTTTTTAGACTTAAGGTGAAACGTCACAGCACAAATTTGTGAAAAAATAGCCACCTGACATTTTTGCTATGCATTCTAAAAAGTGGCGTTGTTCAATAATTACTGAAAGTACATACTTATTAACTGAAATGAGTTTTTATCAATAGCTAATGATTCAATGTACATTTCTGCATCAGTAAAATAACATTTGATGATTAATAAGTATCTATAACTCTCACCTGAACTTATGCTAATTCCATTTGCCAAAATAATGTATCATAATATCAAAATTAATTTTTAAACTACAATGTCAAACAATAACTTCAATATGTCTTGAGGGTTTCCATATTCTAAATGTTCATTATTAAATGCTTTTCCATGATAAATATCAATTCTTAACAGTCCTCTACTTTCACACAGTGAATTTTCTTCCATGTTTGTTTAGGCTAGGGTGATGTACATAGTGTAAACACATGTGTGGAGGATTTTTGTTAAATGTGAATATTGAGGACTGTGTTTAGAATTGAAAATAAACATGGAAGAACATTTAAAAGTGAAAATTTAAAATATGGAAACCCTCAATGACACATTGAAGTTATTGTTGGACGTTGTAGTTTAAACTAATTATGATATGATTATAAAGTAGGCATGATACTTTTTATCATTCTGGGTTGTTGTATAGTAACTCAACATAATTAAAAAAATTAAAAGTTAATGCAAAGTGAGCATTTTTATAACTTAAAAAATCTAAGTAGTGGCTTTAAAAAACACCAAAAGGGTCGAAGAAGATATTACTTAATTGTTTTCATACTTAACACGGTGAAAGGAATTAAATTTTCCAAACGAATACAATGAGTACACATTTGTTTCCACATTTTTCCCAAAAAAAGATATGATGTTGAAAACATCAACATTTCATTGAAAATCTACCAATTTTACGCTTTTTACATTGAATATAGAAATAATCGATACGTGCCTTTTTCGAATGCGAAAGGGTCGGAGAAAGCATTAATTTGAAATGATAAAAATATCTTAATAGAAAAATGAAAGATTAAATAAAATTTTGTGATGGGTACAAATTTCGTAATTTAAATAGAATCAAATTATGACGATTATAGTGAAAATCCCATTTCTTTGTACCTGAATGTAAAACTATTATCTATTTTCCAAATCAGCATGTCCGCGAAAGTTGGGTATGGTTAGGATAAAAACATGGATGCATTGATTGTAAAGGTACGTGTGGTGTGTTTGTTTATATTAACATTTCTTCATTGGTACACGGGTATAGTGCTATTTCATTAACCTGTCAAAGATGAATAATTACACGGTCACAGCATGAACGTGGTTATTTTTAGCTTTGTACCACAGTCGATAAGTTTTCGTTTATTTTACCGTTTAAGCATGTTCCATTCAGTATGTTTGTATAGTATTATGTAGCACATCTATAAATACATGATTACTTTCAATAACCGTTATGTTGAAAATTATTGTATAGATTACGAAAGTAATCGAATCCTACCGAAGCCAAAATTAAATGCAACTATTGAAACTCCGAATGTAAGCGCCCTATGCTGTGATATGAATTTAATCACGTGCATTCCATACAATGTTAATACAAAAACCTGTTTCAATGTGTCATTGTAATAAAAAGAGGGATTAACAAATATTCGATTGACCAATTGTGTGCGTGCAGTTTTGAGTGAAAAGTGAAATGATTTTAGCAGGTAGTAGTAGCCTATACGCGGACAACAGGTAAACATTATCTTTTAAAGAATTTTGTAGATTTTCATTTTTCATGTATTTATTATGTACATGTTACTTTTGGTGTTATATATCTTAACTGTAGACTTAACTTTATAACATGCATGTTTTCGGTCTTTGCCAGCATACATTTAGATTGGGGCGACCGACAACATAATGACGCCATTATTGACGATCAAGTCGGATTTGAGTAGTTCTGTGCAATTATGCATTTTAGTATGAGATGACTTGTAAAACGTGTTGAGTAACATCAATTCTTATTTTTGAATTTTATGTACAGGAATTACCTGCCATGACTGGGAATCGAACTGGGTGTGTCACGTTACTAATCCCCTTTTGATCACATTCTAACTGCCGTTCTGTTTTCTCTTTTGCCAGGTCAACTGATGTGGATACAATGGGATGATGGTGATATGTGGATGCCCTTGATATTCAGCACACTAGAAAGATCAGTATATTTCTATCTCATTTTCTCATCCATATATCTATGTGTTTAGTTTAGACTTCCAGCATTTAATGTATGTTTCTTTTCAGGATATTTTTCATTTTATATTGGTTTGGATGCAGTAGAGCATTTCGAACTCCACTTCTTATCAAGTTTATGTTTAGAGGTACTGAGAATTTTGTCATTATGTGATTAAAAACAACAACAACAAAGAATAACCAAATAAATAAGTATTCTGGTAAAAACGATATATCACATCAAAGCTAATTTGCAAACAAGGAAAGTAATTTGTTAATCATTTCATTTTGTGTATGGCTAAGTTCTGATAGTGATTCTTGGTGCATTTGTTTGATTTTTGTGTTTGTCTGAACACTGGTGCATGTAGGATGATTGTGTTATGTCCAGCAAAGACTTGATTAAAGGCTCAAGGCTACAACATGTCGAACGCCACCGGGCACTTTAAGTGGTGTTTCTGCATCAGGCCTGCATGCCTAATTTAATTTGGACTATATTTAACTGATAACTTTTAGCGCACTGGTATAGCATTTTCTTCCTACACTAAAATCTAAAAAAAAAATTGTCTGATAATGCAGAAATTGAATGGAAACAAAGTTTATGATTTCTGCATAATGAATTAAAATTAAGTAAGTTTGCACAGTGTTATACTTTAAATATTGTAAAGTAGGTTGCACTGAGAGTCATTATTTGTATGTAGAAGCAAAAGTAACCAGCATACTAAAACAGTCCGTATATATTTACCTTTGTATTCAGGTGTTCATGTATTTTCAAAATGTTCATGCTTGTCAATATTCAATTGCATTTATCACAGTCCGGATCTGTCTGCCTGAGGTTTTGTCTGAGAGTCAGCTGCCCATAGGCTTACACTACATATTAGGTTCCTTACACCAAAGTGGATATTTGTTTCATTGTCTTCCTGTGTCCCAGTCAAGTTGAAAGGCCCTCGTACCAGTCCAATGACTCATGACCCAGTAGGCTTGTTTGGATATGATCGTTATATAGGGGTTACAGTATATGCGGTTGTCATCAGCAGGAATAAAGTAAGGAATCTTTGTCAAACTAGTTGTTTGTGGACGCTTTCACTAAGGATGAAGTTTGAGAGATAGAACCAGTAATTCGGAAAGTGTGGAAAATTCAGATGGTGTCATACTTGATAATAGGCTGAGCATGTTACATAATGCATGATTGAATATATTGACTTCACATAAACTTATACTCTGGTTCTGGACAAAGATGCCTCTACAAATCGAATTGGAGAGTAGGATTCAGCTAACCAGTTTTCCTGGACTGTATTCTAACCAGTACTACCTGACACTTCTCAAGTAAGATGACTTGTAAAACGTGTTGAGTAAAATCAAATTTTATTTTTGAATTTTATGTACAGGAATTACCTGCCATGACTGGGAATCGAACTGGGTGTGTCACGTAACTAATCCCCTTTTGATCACATTCTAACTACTATTCTGTTTTCTCTTTTGCCAGATCAAATGATGTGGATACAATGGGATGATGGTGATATGTGGATGCCCTTGATATTCAGCACACTAGAAAGATCAGTATTTTTCTATCTCATTTTTTTCATCCATATATCTATGTGGTTAGTTAAACTTCCAGCATTTAATGTATGTTTCTTTCGGTATAATGAATTAAAATTAAGTAAGTTTGCATAGTGTTGTACTTTGATTATTGTAAAGTATATTTACCTTTGTATTCAGGTGTTCATGTATTTTCAAACTGTTCATGCTTGTCAATATTCAATTGCATTAATCACAGTCCGGATCTGTCTGCCTGAGGTTTTGTCTGAGAGTCAGCTGTCCATAGGCTTACACTACATATTAGGTTCCTTACACCAAAGTGGATATTTGTTTCATTGTCTTCATGTGTCCCAGTCAAGTTGAAAGGCACTCGTACCAGTCCAATGACTCATGACCCAGTAGGCTTGTTTGGATATGATCGTTATATAGGGGTTACAGTATATGCGGTTGTAATCAGCAGGAATAAAGTAAGGAATCTTTGTCAAACTAGTTGTTTGTGGACGCTTTCACTAAGGATGAAGTTTGAGAGATAGAACTAGTAATTCGGAAAGTGTGGAAAATTCAGATGGTGTCATACTTGATGATAGGTTGAGCATATTACATAATGCATGATTGAATATATTGACTTCACATAAACTTATACTCTGGATCTGGACAAAGATGCCTCTACAAATCGAATTGGAGAGTAGGATTCAGCTAACCAGTTTTCCTGGACTGTATTCTAACCAGTACTACCTGACACTTCTCAAGTAAGATGACTTGTAAAACGTGTTGAGTAAAATCAAATTTTATTTTTGAATTTTATGTACATGAATTACCTGCCATGACTGGGAATCGAACTGGGTGTGTCACGTTACTAATCCCCTTTTAATCACATTCTAACTGCCGTTCTGTTTTCTCTTTTGCCAGGTCAACTGATGTGGATACAATGGGATGATGGTGATATGTGGATGCCCTTGATATTCAGCACACTAAAAAGATCAGTATATTTCTATCTCATTTTCTCATCCATATATCTATGTGTTTAGTTTAGACTTCCAGCATTTAATGTATGTTTCTTTTCAGGATATTTTTCATTTTATATTGGTTTGGATGCAGTAGAGCATTTCGAACTCCACTTCTTATCAAGTTTATGTTTAGTAGTACTGAGAATTTTGTCATTATGTGATTAAAAACAACAACAACAAAGAATAACCAAATAAATAAGTATTCTGGTAAACACGATATATCACATCAAAGCTAATTTGCTAACAAGGAAAGTAATTTATTAATCATTTCATTTTGTGTATGGCTAAGTTCTGATAGTGATTCTTGGTGCATTTGTTTGATTTTTGTATTTGTCTGAACACTGGTGCATGTAGGATGATTGTGTTATGTCCAGCAAAAACTTGATTAAAGGCTCAAGGCTACAACATGTCGAACGCCACCGGGCACTTTAAGTGGTGTTTCTGCATCAGGCCTGCATGCCTAATTTAATTTGGACTATATTTAACTGATAACTTTTAGCGCACTGGTATAGCATTTTCTTCCTACACTAAAATCTAAAAAAAAAATTGTCTGATAATGCAGAAATTGAATGGAAACAAAGTTTATGATTTCTGCATAATGAATTAAAATTAAGTAAGTTTGCACAGTGTTATACTTTGAATATTGTAAAGTAGGTTGCACTGAGAGTCATCATTTGTATGTAGAAGCAAAAGTAACCAGCATACTAAAACAGTCCGTATATATTTACCTTTGTATTCAGGTGTTCATGTATTTTCAAAATGTTCATGCTTGTCAATATTCAATTGTATTTATCACAGTCCGGATCTGTCTGCCTGAGGTTTTGTCTGAGAGTCAGCTGCCCATAGGCTTACACTACATATTAGGTTCCTTACACCAAAGTGGATATTTGTTTCATTGTCTTCCTGTGTCCCAGTCAAGTTGAAAGGCCCTCGTACCAGTCCAATGACTTATGACCCAGTAGGCTTGTTTGGATATGATCGTTATATAGGTGTTACAGTATATGCGGTTGTCATCAGCAGGAATAAAGTAAGGAATCTTTGTCAAACTAGTTGTTTGTGGACGCTTTCACTAAGGATGAAGTTTGAGAGATAGAACCAGTAATTCGGAAAAAATGTGGAAAATTCAGATGGTGTCATACTTGATAATAGGCTGAGCATGTTACATAATGCATGATTGAATATATTGACTTCACATAAACTTATACTCTGGATCTGGACAAAGATGCCTCTACAAATCGAATTGGAGAGTAGGATTCAGCTAACCAGTTTTCCTGGACTGCATTCTAACCAGTACTACCTGATACTTCTCAAGTAAGATGACTTGTAAAACGTGTTGAGTAAAATCAAATTTTATTTTTGAATTTTATGTACAGGAATTACCTGCCATGACTGGGAATCGAACTGGGTGTGTCACGTTACTAATCCCCTTTTGATCACATTCTAACTACTATTCTGTTTTCTCTTTTGCCAGATCAACTGATGTGGATACAATGGGATGATGGTGATATGTGGATGCCCTTGATATTCAGCACACTAGAAAGATCAGTATTTTTCTATCTCATTTTTTTTCATCCATATATCTATGTGGTTAGTTAAACTTCCAGCATTTAATGTATGTTTCTTTCTGTATAATGAATTAAAATTAAGTAAGTTTGCATAGTGTTGTACTTTGATTATTGTAAAGTATATTTACCTTTGTATTCAGGTGTTCATGTATTTTCAAACTGTTCATGCTTGTCAATATTCAATTGCATTAATCACAGTCCGGATCTGTCTGCCTGAGGTTTTGTCTGAGAGTCAGCTGTCCATAGGCTTACACTACATATTAGGTTCCTTACACCAAAGTGGATATTTGTTTCATTGTCTTCCTGTGTCCCAGTCAAGTTGAAAGGCCCTCGTACCAGTCCAATGACTCATGACCCAGTAGGCTTGTTTGGATATGATCGTTATATAGGGGTTACAGTATATGCGGTTGTCATCAGCAGGAATAAAGTAAGGAATCTTTGTCAAACTAGTTGTTTGTGGACGCTTTCACTAAGGATGAAGTTTGAGAGATAGAACTAGTAATTCGGAAAATGTGGAAAATTCAGATGGTGTCATACTTGATGATAGGTTGAGCATATTACATAATGCATGATTGAATATATTGACTTCACATAAACTTATACTCTGGATCTGGACAAAGATGCCTCTACAAATCGAATTGGAGAGTAGGATTCAGCTAACCAGTTTTCCTGGACTGTATTCTAACCAGTACTACCTGACACTTCTCAAGTAAGATGACTTGTAAAACGTGTTGAGTAAAATCAAATTTTATTTTTGAATTTTATGTACATGAATTACCTGCCATGACTGGGAATCGAACTGGGTGTGTCACGTTACTAATCCCCTTTTGATCACATTCTAACTGCCGTTCTGTTTTCTCTTTTGCCAGGTCAACTGATGTGGATACAATGGGATGATGGTGATATGTGGATGCCCTTGATATTCAGCACACTAAAAAGATCAGTATATTTCTATCTCATTTTCTCATCCATATATCTATGTGTTTAGTTTAGACTTCCAGCATTTAATGTATGTTTCTTTTCAGGATATTTTTCATTTTATATTGGTTTGGATGCAGTAGAGCATTTCGAACTCCACTTCTTATCAAGTTTATGTTTAGTAGTACTGAGAATTTTGTCATTATGTGATTAAAAACAACAACAACAAAGAATAACCAAATAAATAAGTATTCTGGTAAACACGATATATCACATCAAAGCTAATTTGCAAACAAGGAAAGTAATTTATTAATCACTTCATTTTGTGTATGGCTAAGTTCTGATAGTGATTATTGGTGCATTTGTTTGATTTTTGTATTTGTCTGAACACTGGTGCATGTAGGATGATTGTGTTATGTCCAGCAAAAACTTGATTAAAGGCTCAAGGCTACAACATGTCGAACGCCACCGGGCACTTTAAGTGGTGTTTCTGCATCAGGCCTGCATGCCTAATTTAATTTGGACTATATTTAACTGATAACTTTTAGCGCACTGGTATAGCATTTTCTTCCTACACTAAAATCTAAAAAAAAAATTGTCTGATAATGCAGAAATTGAATGGAAACAAAGTTTATGATTTCTGCATAATGAATTAAAATTAAGTAAGTTTGCACAGTGTTATACTTTGAATATTGTAAAGTAGGTTGCACTGAGAGTCATCATTTGTATGTAGAAGCAAAAGTAACCAGCATACTAAAACAGTCCGTATATATTTACCTTTGTATTCAGGTGTTCATGTATTTTCAAACTGTTCATGCTTGTCAATATTCAATTGTATTTATCACAGTCCGGATCTGTCTGCCTGAGGTTTTGTCTGAGAGTCAGCTGCCCATAGGCTTACACTACATATTAGGTTCCTTACACCAAAGTGGATATTTGTTTCATTGTCTTCCTGTGTCCCAGTCAAGTTGAAAGGCCCTCGTACCAGTCCAATGACTCATGACCCAGTAGGCTTGTTTGGATATGATCGTTATATAGGTGTTACAGTATATGCGGTTGTCATCAGCAGGAATAAAGTAAGGAATCTTTGTCAAACTAGTTGTTTGTGGAAGTTTTCACTAAGGATGAAGTTTGCGAGATAGAACCAGTAATTCGGAAAGTGTGGAAAATTCAGATGGTGTCATACTTGATAATAGGCTGAGCATGTTACATAATGCATGATTGAATATATTGACTTCACATAAACTTATACTCTGGATCTGGACAAAGATGCCTCTTCAAATCGAATTGGAGAGTAGGATTCAGCTAACCAGTTTTCCTGGACTGCATTCTAACCAGTACTACCTGATACTTCTCAAGTAAGATGACTTGTAAAACGTGTTGAGTAAAATCAAATTTTATTTTTGAATTTTATGTACAGGAATTACCTGCCATGACTGGGAATCGAACTGGGTGTGTCACGTTACTAATCCCCTTTTGATCACATTCTAACTACTATTCTGTTTTCTCTTTTGCCAGATCAACTGATGTGGATACAATGGGATGATGGTGATATGTGGATGCCCTTGATATTCAGCACACTAGAAAGATCAGTATTTTTCTATCTCATTTTTTTCATCCATATATCTATGTGGTTAGTTAAACTTCCAGCATTTAATGTATGTTTCTTTCTGTATAATGAATTAAAATTAAGTAAGTTTGCATAGTGTTGTACTTTGATTATTGTAAAGTATATTTACCTTTGTATTCAGGTGTTCATGTATTTTCAAACTGTTCATGCTTGTCAATATTCAATTGCATTAATCACAGTCCGGATCTGTCTGCCTGAGGTTTTGTCTGAGAGTCAGCTGTCCATAGGCTTACACTACATATTAGGTTCCTTACACCAAAGTGGATATTTGTTTCATTGTCTTCCTGTGTCCCAGTCAAGTTGAAAGGCCCTCGTACCAGTCCAATGACTCATGACCCAGTAGGCTTGTTTGGATATGATCGTTATATAGGGGTTACAGTATATGCGGTTGTCATCAGCAGGAATAAAGTAAGGAATCTTTGTCATACTAGTTGTTTGTGGACGCTTTCACTAAGGATGAAGTTTGAGAGATAGAACTAGTAATTCGGAAAGTGTGGAAAATTCAGATGGTGTCATACTTGATGATAGGTTGAGCATATTACATAATGCATGATTGAATATATTGACTTCACATAAACTTATACTCTGGATCTGGACAAAGATGCCTCTACAAATCGAATTGGAGAGTAGGATTCAGCTAACCAGTTTTCCTGGACTGTATTCTAACCAGTACTACCAGACACTTCTCAAGTAAGATGACTTGTAAAACGTGTTGAGTAAAATCAAATTTTATTTTTGAATTTTATGTACATGAATTACCTGCCATGACTGGGAATCGAACTGGGTGTGTCACGTTACTAATCCCCTTTTGATCACATTCTAACTGCCGTTCTGTTTTCTCTTTTGCCAGGTCAACTGATGTGGATACAATGGGATGATGGTGATATGTGGATGCCCTTGATATTCAGCACACTAAAAAGATCAGTATATTTCTATCTCATTTTCTCATCCATATATCTATGTGTTTAGTTTAGACTTCCAGCATTTAATGTATGTTTCTTTTCAGGATATTTTTCATTTTATATTGGTTTGGATGCAGTAGAGCATTTCGAACTCCACTTCTTATCAAGTTTATGTTTAGTAGTACTGAGAATTTTGTCATTATGTGATTAAAAACAACAACAACAAAGAATAACCAAATAAATAAGTATTCTGGTAAACACGATATATCACATCAAAGCTAATTTGCAAACAAGGAAAGTAATTTATTAATCACTTCATTTTGTGTATGGCTAAGTTCTGATAGTGATTCTTGGTGCATTTGTTTGATTTTTGTATTTGTCTGAACACTGGTGCATGTAGGATGATTGTGTTATGTCCAGCAAAAACTTGATTAAAGGCTCAAGGCTACAACATGTCGAACGCCACCGGGCACTTTAAGTGGTGTTTCTGCATCAGGCCTGCATGCCTAATTTAATTTGGACTATATTTAACTGATAACTTTTAGCGCACTGGTATAGCATTTTCTTCCTACACTAAAATCTAAAAAAGAATTGTCTGATAATGCAGAAATTGAATGGAAACAAAGTTTATGATTTCTGCATAATAATTAAAATTAAGTAAGTTTGCACAGTGTTATACTTTGAATATTGTAAAGTAGGTTGCACTGAGAGTCATCATTTGTATGTAGAAGCAAAAGTAACCAGCATACTAAAACAGTCCGTATATATTTACCTTTGTATTCAGGTGTTCATGTATTTTCAAACTGTTCATGCTTGTCAATATTCAATTGTATTTATCACAGTCCGGATCTGTCTGCCTGAGGTTTTGTCTGAGAGTCAGCTGCCCATAGGCTTACACTACATATTAGGTTCCTTACACCAAAGTGGATATTTGTTTCATTGTCTTTCTGTGTCCCAGTCAAGTTGAAAGGCCCTCGTACCAGTCCAATGACTCATGACCCAGTAGGCTTGTTTGGATATGATCGTTATATAGGTGTTACAGTATATGCGGTTGTCATCAGCAGGAATAAAGTAAGGAATCTTTGTCAAACTAGTTGTTTGTGGACGCTTTCACTAAGGATGAAGTTTGAGAGATAGAACCAGTAATTCGGAAAAAATGTGGAAAATTCAGATGGTGTCATACTTGATAATAGGCTGAGCATGTTACATAATGCATGATTGAATATATTGACTTCACATAAACTTATACTCTGGATCTGGACAAAGATGCCTCTACAAATCGAATTGGAGAGTAGGATTCAGCTAACCAGTTTTCCTGGACTGCATTCTAACCAGTACTACCTGATACTTCTCAAGTAAGATGACTTGTAAAACGTGTTGAGTAAAATCAAATTTTATTTTTGAATTTTATGTACAGGAATTACCTGCCATGACTGGGAATCGAACTGGGTGTGTCACGTTACTAATCCCCTTTTGATCACATTCTAACTACTATTCTGTTTTCTCTTTTGCCAGATCAACTGATGTGGATACAATGGGATGATGGTGATATGTGGATGCCCTTGATATTCAGCACACTAAGAAGATCAGTATTTTGATACCTCATTTTCTCATCCGTATATGTATGTGCATTTAATAGATGTTTCTTTTCCAAAATATTTATCTATCTTGGAGGAAAATCAACATATTTTGTCAAATTTTCTTGCGAGGATATGACTTGCCGCGACTGGGAATCGAACACTAATTGTTTACACCTGATGTCACCAAATTTTCTTGCATCCAACAATGTTTGTTTTTGCCGTGCGGCACTTTGTGGCATTCACAATTCACAATGTTTGCATGATGTTGGAATACATAGTGTGTACTGTCAGGAGTAAGGACTCCCAACACAATCCTGTCAGTTAGCATTGACATTTTTTTCCCTATAAATGTTGGAACCCGATTTGCCAGGCTACATGTCCCTACTCGATTCGTAAGTTTGTTTTATTTTTCTAATACTTTAATTTTAATTTTAGAATTTTCAAAATATTTTATCTTGGTATGGCTTATTTGCAAACAAGGAAAGTAATCTCCCAGTCAGTTTATTTTGTGTATGGCTAAGTTCTCATCTTGCTAGCTTGTGGATGCTGATGTATAGCGATTCTTAGAGCAATTCTATTTTACTTTTATTTTTGTCTGAACACTTGTGCATTTAGGATGATTGTGTTATGTCCAGCAAATACTTGATTAAAGGTTCACGGCTAGATGTTGAAGCCACCCGGGCACCAGTAGCTTTCTTACTGGGGTGGTGTTCAGGTCTGCATGCCTACTTTAATTTTGGATTATACTTGTATTTATTTTATAACTGTTAGCTTACTGGCATAGCACTTTCTTCATACCAAAAGATAAATGTGAATTGGTCTGATTACGCAGAAAATGATTGAAAACAAAATTTGTGTCTTCTGCGTAATGAATTATTTTAAGTCAAGTTTGCACAGTGTTATGATATATAGGGTAGGCTTCATCAGTTAAAGCGGTGTGGGATATATGAACTGATGCCACTATGAATTGAATTGGAGAGTAGGAAAGGCAGGTGCCGTTACTTTTTATCCTTTGTTTGTGGAAGATCTACTTTGTTCTTGAAGATGTGGTAGTAATACAATATATAGGTTTACACTATCTAGGTTTCATAACTGAATTAAATCGGTTCTCGAATAAAAGTCAAATAGTTGTTTCTCGAATTGGTTTATTACTGTATTTATCAACTTTAAATCTTTAGTTTGTTCTTTCTTTATTTTTTAATTTTTTTAATTAGAATTTAATTTTTCAAATATTTGTTTCCTGTATTTCTAAATGCTCTATGCTTTTTGTTAATATTTTTGACAAACTTCTTGTCTCTTTTGTCCATTGTATTGTTATCATTTTTCATTTAATTTTTTTTATATATGCACACGATTTTTTAGACAATTTTCATGAAGTACTCTTATGTTAAAATATAAAACAATTTTGGTTGTTATATGTAGCTTTTTATAATAATAATGATAATACTGTCGAACTTTCAATTTTGCATTCGTAAAGAGTGTGGCCCCATATGCTCTGCAATCTAACAACTTGACATGGGGTACAGGTTTCCAGTGATATTTTCCCTACACGGTTTTGATCTCTGGTTTTTCCTGGGCCATTCAGTTTGCACACTAGAATTTTGAATGATTTGGCAGTCAATTTATGTTTTTGTAATTATGAATGAATGTTATGCTAATTACATTTTTTTCATTTTAAATCAATCTTATGTAAGTTATGTTTTTGTTATTGTAAACAAATTTGTTATAATTGTAAATAAATGTCATTTTTGTTATTGTAAATGTAAATCAATGTAAATTACGTTTTTTGTTATTGTAAATAAATGTTATGTAAATTATGTTTTTGTTTGTATTATCTTGACATTAATAGAATGTGCAATCATGTGAATTGATATCATGTTTTGGAGTAATGATTAGTTATGTCCGAACTAAACAGTTTTGATTGGTTACCGCCTATATTTTTTCGTTATTATTACTTATCTCTGGGAGGTTCATTTTAGTTCCTTTTTTCGCAGATATCCAAATAAAGATAGAAACCAGTCCTGAGTTAGAAAAAAAGTTGAATTTTAATTATCAGCAAATATTTAGTTTAATATCAATGATAATCACAAATTCACTTATGACAAGTTATAATACTGAAAAATACTGGTGGTATTAACTAAGCAATTTTGTTAAGTGCATCTTGATACACAATACAATCCTGTGAACTCATTGACAACAAGCAAATATTCAAACAAAGAAATTTAACCACACTAAAATTTAGCTGTCACATGGCTAAAAATAGAATGTTATCAAAACTAATGATAATACATGTCGGTGTATATTTATTATCATCGGGCGTAATGTATTGACAATTTGAGAAAATTGTACCACAGCCTAAATGATATTAATTGAGCCTCCGAAGTTGAGTGGTTATGGTTTAGCTACTGCGAGTTGGAGTCCCACACTTGACCGAACAAAACTTCACATTTGTGAAAACAGTTAATCTACTGTATGGTTATGAATAAAGTTCCCAGTTTTGTCAAGAACTTAATCAAATTTTACGTGCAAGATTCTTTCTTAACACAACATAGAAAGAAGTCCAGATATTAGCATTTTTGTGTCCGTCAATAAACATAATTATGTAACTTCAGAAAATTAAATAAAAATATAGATCTAACTTACAAGTATAAAAATAAATACATATGTATTCTCCACAATTATTTGATTTTTTCTATACATGTGGACTACTGATTTAATATTCTAAGGTGTAGATATTGACTCAACCTTCAATCAAGGCAGAAATCATAAAGTTTTAACATGAAAAGCTGCAACTCTAAATAATAAATCTAACCACTATACTTATCATCATGAGCCACAAAGATACATGTAGAAGCATGTCTCACAGTCTAGTACCTTAAAGGAATTGTGAGGGTAATCTTAACATGATTGTGTCATTAATTTGTTGCGCTTTTTGGCATCAATTTGACCAGTTTTGGAAACGTGTTGTTTCTCATAATATTCCCGTAACCAGCTAGCATGGCTTTAGAGATAAAATCAGTGTGCTCAAATAGTGTATAAGTAGCTTAGATGTTAGTGTCAGATCGTGAAACGACCTTTGTACAGTTTAATACAATGAAACTCCTAATTCAAACATTATTTATTATTTTTTGTATTTTTTTTTCAATTTGTAACTAAAGATCATTAATCTTAATTTAGATATATTTTGTTCATTTTGTGATTTTGAAAAACATAATTCCTGGGACCAATATACACATATATATGTAGATAATTTTTAACAAAACAAAGTGCGAAAAAATAAGCAAGATAAACAATCATTGGAAAATTGTGAAAATATAATACCCAGATAATAGAAGTCATAATGAGATTTAATTGTCCATTATTTATATTTTTCAGCTTATACATTTGTATAATGCATTACAAACAGAGTGCATGTTTTTCTGTTTATTGAAAGTAAAGTATATGTATTTGTTGAAAGCGTTCGATTGTTTGTTCTTTACCAAGTTGTCCCTTATTGTCCTACTTATTCGGTAGAATAGAGTAATCCGTCTTCTACTAACTAATGTCATATTTTACATACAAGTTATAGTATAGCTCAAGAATATTATTTATTTGTAATTAAGTTATAGAAACATAATGAACGGCTTTAAATTAGCTGTTGAGCACAACCCTGTCATCAAAATAATAAATTTTGTTTCCCTACAGTAAGGCGGATCAGCATTTATAGATGAATGCAGATTACATCGCCAATTAACGTGATTATCAATATACATGTGTATAATGGTCCCAGTTAATACAGACCGTTAGTGCAATAAATATAATTAGTTCACTGAACCACGACCTATTGGATTTTATTACTACATGCTATTTAAATTGGTAAAATATTAACGCGAAATAGGTACATGTATTATATCGTAGACAGGTAATATTTTACAATCATGATAATTAACATCGAACTTATTTTAAAGCCCCATTAGCTTTTTGGATGTTAAAGACATTGAACAGCTACTATATAAGTGACCCCCCCCCCCCCAAAAAAAATCCACATGAGGTCTAATCTCTTAATTGTTTTATTGCCCCTAATGGGATTAATCCTGTCTTTTCACGGTCAGCTAAGTGTCTGTAGACTTGACACCTAGTCATGCATATAAGAGGGTCATAAATTTTATTGATTTTTAGTGATAATAAGTTTTATGGATAACTTCCTGTTGTTTTTATGTAATTAATGAATGTTGTCCTTTAATTACTAGATTATGTAAAAACAGTTAATACATGAAAAATGCAACTGAATGCTTCTTCTATTTCTAAATCAAATATTCTATTTATACATGAAATTATTTTTTACAAGATAACTATTATAATCTTTAAACTGACTATGTTTATACATTTTCAAAATGGACGCTTAATTTATCAAAATCATCCAGACCTAACTAATTGGTGTGAGATGCATATATTTGCTAATGTGTTTGAAGCGTTGAGCATTTATATGAGTAATTGATTTCTTAATATTTGTCATTTAAATATAAAGATACTTGTAATAATTTATATTTTTAATTAAACATTGAATCCATTTAAGTATCTATACAGTAGCTATATATTAGCCATAAATTTAAGTGACTGATTATGTAATTAGAAGCTAGTCTATCAATGACCCTGTCAGTTTTATTGGACTCCCTACTGTGGAATATACAGGACTGTTGGGTCTTAGTCACATGCCTAGCATTACTGGTTCAATGTCTTTAAAATTAAAGTTGGTCTCATTATACCAAGAAAGATGTCTAATCAGTGAAACTGACTTTTATTTGCAATAAAACATTCCGAAATTTTCTTTATTTTTAATCAGACTTATAGAAATGTAGCACAGTTTTTTCAATGATATTGCAAAAAAATAAGAAAAACATCTGACAACATTTTACGAGATGTGGCTTAAGAAAGGCATTTTTAGAGCTAACGTATTTCTTATTTTTTACTCTCATTCTATCTGTTGCTCTGTATTACTAAATTCCCCCAAAAAACTAATGGGCCTTTTAACCAAATAATTGGTTGTTAGACTTAATAGTTTAATCAGAGACTTTTTACAGTTTATTTATCAAAAAGGAATTTTAAATACATCTGAATTTATACTCTGAAACTATAAACTAGTTATTTCCCCTAAAGAAATGAAAAATCATTCAATAAAATAGCCTACTATCCTAGATACGCCCCCTGAAATCCTAGATCTGCCGCTGTTTAAAATAACCGATTTCGATAAAATTCAGAATAAATAAAACTGAAGTAATTTTACAATCTAATTATCTGCATGATGACAAAATTAGAATTAACTAAATTTTCACCTTTTCAAAGAAAACTTGTTAGTAGCAGAATAAATATAATAAAGCGTACATTAATGGTTATTTTATTATAAAACATGTTCAGCTTAGTGGTAGTTACCCAACAACTAACGTTAAATAATACAAGTATAATACACAGTTCTTCGTGGCATGGTTTTACTCGATGAACCACTGATGTAAAACGGATAACGATCATGCCTGCGGGCGTAATGCTAGTCTTGCTTAATGAACCGTGATTCTACTGATTTCAGTGCTATCTAGGTATATCTAGGGTCCTTGTCTAAGGGACATAATCGAAATTTGATCCCAAGCTTCCCTTCGACCGAAAATCAAGGGAGGCTACTTTGTAAATTAGGCATTGAAAGCAGGCAATGCAAACTTCATATGTAGGTTCCTTATGACAACCTCTACAGGACCTCGGTATTTAAGGTCAGTAGGTCAAAGGTCAAGGTCACGGCGTCATGGTGTTTAAAAAAATATTTTAGGATACTACTCCTACATTTTTCATTGGATTTTGACGAAACTTTCACAGACTTGTTGTTACCAAGAACCCAAGCACATATATTCCGGGTTTTGTGATTCGATCTTTTTTTAT
This sequence comes from Lutraria lutraria, assembly GCA_964023205.1. Classification (NCBI taxonomy): domain Eukaryota; kingdom Metazoa; phylum Mollusca; class Bivalvia; order Venerida; family Mactridae; genus Lutraria; species Lutraria lutraria. Next base: position 18,978,570 of record OZ026838.1, read on the forward strand.
GGAATTATGGCCCTTTGTTTAGTTTGTGCATTTTCAAGTTAAAGGGCACCCGGAGCGGGCATTGCGGTTTTGAAACACATCTTGTGTCGGTCATAAATACAAACAAATACAAGCATTAAGTTCGATTCACATGAGTACTTTCAGAATTTTGATTCTGTGTTTATGTATCATATTAGTCTCTATTATATTACATAACTGTATGAACGAAAACATGTAGTTATTTGACCTCTTGTGTTCATTTAAATGTATTTAGTTTTAATACAGTTTAATATACTATAACAAAAATGTATAACTTATTTCTGTGTGCAAAAATACAATAGTGCTTTCAAAAATCACCAGGGACCCTACACTCCCCCAGGGACCCTACACTCCCCCCAGGGACCATCCCCCTGGACCCTCCCCCAGGGATCCTGCCCCTTGGGATCCTCCCCATGGACCCTCCCCCTTGGGATCCTCCCCATGGACCCTCCACATAGGGACCCTCCCCCATAGGGACTCACTCCCAGAGACCCTCATCAAAGGACCATTACCCAAGGGACCCTCCCGCCTGTCTACTCCATAGTTAATTTAAAGATGAAAAGAGACAAAAAGTAACATAGAAGCGGAACTAAGCAGAACTATGAGGATAATTACATGGACATGGCTCCATGGGCGATTATTCAAAGTGGCAACAGACATATGCCAATATACAATAATTATAATGAAGATGCCAATAGACAATAATTATAAGGGAAAACACTTAAAGGAGCATACATACAGGGGAGCATTGCATGACCGTGCGACCACATACACGCATCATGCGGGTTTTCCATCCCTCGACACCGAGTGTCTTTAAATGAATTTTTTTTTGTCACAGATTCGACCCCGTTCAGTTGATATATATAATTTAAGTGCAGGGCGTGCAACTCCACGTTACCGTGAAGACTTAGAAAACAATACGAACGAATTCTTTAAAACAAAGTTTTTATAGCGGCTTCAGATATATATATACTTGCACAAAATGAGAAGTCAGTTGTTCTTTTTTATTTTTCAATCACTACGACTTATGACGGACTGACAATTTTGCATTAATTAGTATGTGAAATTAAGCCACTTTGGGGTGGCCGCATTCATTCCTACTTTTAGAGGTTCTTGTTCGGTGTCTCTGGAACCTACCGGGCTAGGAACTTAGCTTTGGTATTTGAATCGGTTAAAGCAATAAACAATAAATAGCAAGATATAATAATATCACTAATTATTTCTGAAATATGTTGATTTAATGATGGTTAACATTAACACTTGTGGTAACTTATCTCCAGCTACTCCAGTGAATGATGAAGTTACAGAAAGAGACCCAAATTATGAACTTTAAACTCTAATTGTGACCTTTATCTTGGAGCTATGTACAGTCAAGGGTGTTAAGTGCAACACATTTTCTAATGATGGTTAACATAAACACTTGTTGTTACTTATCTCCAGATACTCCAGTGAATGATGAAGTTATAGAGCAGACACAGCAAAAAAAACTTATATTATGAGGTTTAACCTACAGTCAAGGGTGTTAAGTGCAACACATTTTCTAATGATGGTTAGCATTAACACTTGTGGTAACTTATCTCCAGCTACTCCAGTGAATGATGAAGTTACAGAAAGAGATCCAAATTATGAACTTTGAACTAATTGTGACCTTTTTCTTGGAGCTACAGTCAATTTAAGGGTGTTAAGTGCAACACATTTTCTAATGATGGTTAATATAAACACTTGTGGTAACTTATCTCCAGATACTCCAGTGAATGATGAAGTTATAGAGCAGACACAGCAAAAAGACCTTATATTATGAGGTTTAACCTCTCAGAGTGACCTTTACCTTGGAAATACAGTAATTGGGGTTGAGTGCGATACCTTGTCTTATGATGGTTAACATTTGTAGAAACATATCTCCAGGTACACCAGTGAATGATGAAGTTATAGAGCAGACACAGCAAAAAGACCTTATATTATGAGGTTTAACCTCTCAGAGTTACCTTTACCTAGGAACTACAGTCATTGGTGTTGAGTGTGATACTTTGTCTAATGATGGTTTATATTTGTGAAAAGTTATATCAAGATACCCCCAGATTATGCGGTTTAACCTGTCAGAGTGACCTTTACCTTGGAACTACAGCCATTGATGTTAATTGCGACACATTTTTTAATAATGGTTAACATAAACACTTGTGGTAACTTAACTCCAGATACTTCAGTGAATGATGTTATTACAGAAAGAGACCCAAATAATGAACTTTGAACACCAATTGTGAACTTGACATTGGAGCTACAGTCAAGGGTGTTGAGTCCAACACATTAACTAAAGATGGTTAACATTTGTTGTAACGTATCTCCAGATACTGCAGTGAATGATGTGACTAACAGAGAGTAGCCAGCAAAGAGACCCAAATTATTAACGTTGAACACTAATTGTGAACTTGACCTTGGAGCTACAGTCATGGGTGTTGAGTGCATCACATTATATAAATCTAATAATGGTTAACATAAATATGTGGTAAATTATATCCAGATAGAGCTACTCCAGTGAAGGATGAAGTTACAGAGCGGACACAGCAAAACATAGATTATGAACTTTGAACTCTATTAATTGTGACTTGAACTTGGAGTTACAGCCACGGGGTTTGCCAATAAAAATTCGTCTAATAATGGTTAACATTTGTGGTAACTTACGTGCAGTCAACGTACGATTCAAAATACTTACTGCAGCGCGTCTGTTTTTCCATGCAGTGGGTGGGGTAAGAGACAAATCGAACATTGTCAACATTTATGGTGACTTAATATGTGCAATCAATGAACAATTCAAGATACTTACTTCAATGTGTATGTTTTTTCCAGTACCGCATGATCCTGCCATAACAAAACTATGGCCTTCCAATGCCATGGAAATAGCGTGTTCCTGTGACATAATTGCCTCTGTTTCAAAACAAATTTCGAGCGTGTTCTGTACGGACCGGTACGGTTACCTGGAGTTTATACATATATTTATTCAGCCCGGAGCAGTATCACATGAGAGTTGGGTAAATTTTGCCCAACACCATATTTGGAATATTACTACTCAGTGCGCATGTGCGTACGTTTTCGACCGAGTGCACCGGAAGTAAGTGTTAGCAAAGCCGCCATTGCTTACGTATTTTTTTGGTCTGCTACATGTGTATGTTAAGGCACAAAGAACTGTCGATTTTGAAACTAGAGACATAAATGTAAGTACATTCTACATTAGTATTTAACACCAAGAATATGTCTTTGTTCCCTCTTAGAATTCTACTAATATTTGTATCATCGTTGACCTAATTTCAAAACTGATCCTAAAATAATTATTTTAGGGCTTTCGTATATTTAGTTACCATTGCATTAGATGTCTTTGCTATATCAAAGATTGTCTCAAACACAAATCTCAATTAATGCCATGATTGGCATTAAATGAGATTTGTGTTTGAGCGGGACTCGACACTTAGACAGACCGGAGCAGTACGCGGACGCTACCAGTTCGCGGACACCCCCGTATTCGGCGAGTTTTAAAAGATCCTGTACGATACCGATATTACCAGCAGCAAACTTACCTTTCTTCCAGTATGATACATATTCTGTTTACACTTCTTGTTTATACTGATCAAACAAAATAAATTGATATTTGTAAAAATGTGTAAGTCAGTACCCCGTTTACCGGTATACCGTAACTGTACCTGCCGCGATGCCTGACTGCGCATGCATAGTGCATTGTTTACGATCTTAAGTTCCTCTAAATTTCTAAGCAAGGATTCATCTTCAAAACTACATAGACTGGATGATTTGAAACACGGCCTCAATTACACGAAATAGTTACATATTGGGGAAAGTGTCCATGTACTGTTCCGGCCTGTCTATTTTTCATGGTGGCCCAAAGGACCACCAGCTTTTGAAACTTGTGGTGGCCCAAAGGACAACCAGCTTTTGAAACATGCTGGTCCAACAGAATTTTAGGTGATCCTTCCGCCTATGTGTTATTTGTTTATTTACAGTAAAATATTGATACTCCTAGAATTTTCAGTGGTCCATTGGACCATTCAAATTCAATGAGTTAATGGTCCTGCACAAAAACCACTGGTCTCAGACCAGCGGACTAGTGTTAGTGTCAAGATAAGCTGCATTGAAATTTTGTTTCGTACCATTTTTATTTATTTACTGGTTCAGTGCCTAATTCCGTACACTTTGGTGCTTTCAGATAATTACTGATACAATTAATTGCATTCACTTGAAAGTTTGAGTAAATTATTTTGTGTTCTTCATGAAACAAGAGGGCCACATTGGCCCTTTATCGCTCACCTGAGAACCAAGGCCAATAATCAATGACCAGGTAATATAGTTTCCATCTCGTAAACTCATTTTTACGTAGATTTTGATATCAAAACCAACAATGAAGGTATAATACTGTTAAACAAGCTAAAACGAAGCAAATTTTCTAATCCAAGGGTCCATAACTCTTGAAGTTGGTTCGATTCCACCCATAACTTAACATGTCCAAAACCATAAGGTTATACACATTCATTGTAAATATGATTAGGATCGGTGAATAAATGAAGGCGCTAGAGTGTAAACAAGCTAAAATATAGCAAGTTTGCTAAGTCAAGGGCCCATAACTCTTGAAGATGCGGTCCGATTCCGCCCATAATCATACTTGTTCGAGATCTTTTGGTTATACTCATTTACGGAAAATATTATTAGGATCGGTGTATAAATGAAGGGCCCATAACTCTTGCAGTTCGGGTCCGATTCCATCCATAATCAAAGTTGTCCAAGATCTTTTGGTTATACACATTTACTGAAAATATTATTAGGATCGATGAATATATGTATGTGCTAGAGTGTAAACAAGCTAAAATATAGCAAATTTTCAAAGTCAAGGGCCCATAACTCTTGAAGTTCTGGTCCGATTCCGCCCATAATCGAACTTGTCCAAGATCTTTTGGTTATACACATTTACTGAAAATATGAAGGCGCTAGAGTGTAAACAAGCTAAATATAGCAAATTTTGTAATTCAAAAGTTATCATCAGATTTTGCCCATAATCGAACTTAGCCGAGACATTGTGGCCATATACATTGTGAGCAAGTTTAATCAAGATTCGTAAAGAGTTGCGGTTGCTAGAGTGTAAACGAACTAATTGTGGACGGACGACGGACGCCGGACAATCACCGATCCTAAAATGATGAATCAGGTGAGCTAAAAAGGCATCAATCAAGCATTTCAAATTCCAACAGAATTGAAGTTATTAAACATTTGGATAATCACAGATATTTTCGCTGTTGAAAACATTTCGATCATCAGGGATATTTTCGCTGTTGTAAACATGAACATGAAATTTCGTTGATTAATGTTGCTTCCACAGGATTTAATTACTTCTAATCAGGAAGTTGTGAATCCATGTATGCAATTGCATATATATGTCCTTCATGAAATATATTGTCAAAATAGGCCAGTAAACAGTGTCACAATTGACTTACAAAGACATTATTTCCAGCTTTACAACTAAATCTTACCTGCAAATAATGAAATATAGATTTGGGTCTCTCATTGGTTTTAATTTAATTTTGAGACTTAACATACACATACTGTTTCACGGTTTGCCTATCAATTTATAAGTAACTCCCATTATTAATTGATTTAGTTGCATTCAACACAATAATTGGAACATTGTCACACCTCAATTTAATACACACACGCACAATGCAGTCTTCACACTGACCCACTAGCACACAGCCTGGGGCTAGTGAGTAAATTTCCTATCAGGCTCGTGAATTTTCTAAAAATTGTGTATTCGGGCTAGTGGTATTTTTTTTCTTTTCAACAGCTAGTGCACATATAATTCGGGCTAGTGCTTTAAAAAATCAGTTCAAAGACTGACAGTGTGATGTCATCCCCTCTTCTCAAAGCATTTTGGTCCCATTCCCCTCCTAAAATTTCCTTGAAAAGAAAACAAAAAATAAAATAACTTTTTTGGCTTAAATGGTTGATATTAAGTTGTTATGATTACTTGTATATTAATGCTTGACACAATGTTTAAATGTAGCTATTTTAAGCTTAAAATGTTTATTGCAGTTTTAAAAATTCTCCTGAAATTCCCCTTTTTCCTCAAAATGATGCGAAATTCCCCTATCTGGTTCCCTTCCCCTAAAGTAAAGTGCAGCTAGGGCCCTGGCAGGCATTGAACCAGTATATATAAATAAACTGATGAATTTTTGGTTGAGATTGGTGCTAAGTGATAGGCATACAAAGTTTCAAACTTAAAACTGGCTATTTGTGTATCTCAGTATGAATATTTCATTATTTTTTAAGATCCTGCAAATATTAAATAATTTGCAGAGTGAAATATGGAGCTTGATACATTCTGATGCTTGCAAATGGATGATTTTGAACATCACTACTAGATGACCATTATAACTTCTGTATAATCATGGATGAGTAAAGTGAACTGCTTCGGAGAAGTGATCTTGTTGAAACTGACACATACTCCATATTTTTATCCACAAAGGTATTATAGCACTTTTTTCATTTTGTATCTCTTTAGTCTCACAAAATCCTGATGTTTTTTAATTTTAATGATACTTTATTTATCGCATCATCAATTATACAGCTGAACACAGAAAGTAAATTATGCAATGCGTCAATATTGTATTACCTTATTTACTCTTATAAACACATGATACATAAAATTAAATCATTCCTGTGACGTCATCCTTTTGTTCTCACTGTCCAACGGATCGCTCTGAATGGACAGCTGTCCGTTATTTTTTGTAATATTGGAGTGTAGTCGACATATTGGACTGCAACTCAAATTTGGACACTAAAAACGACGCATGCGTAAGATTATCGAATGCTTTAATGATCTGAAAATAAATATATCTTACGAGTCTTGTCAAGGACTTGTATATATGTATAGAAGTCCATTGTCTTTTTTAAGATTTTAATGAAAATGTAGCAGTACTGTATCATAGTACTCGTAGTACTGTCCGATTAGCTCAGTTCGCAGGGTATCTGACTTGCAAGAAGTAGGTCGAGGATTCGAGCCACGCATCGGGTACATTAATTTCCTCTTCCTATTACCTTTGGTGACGTGAATGTGAGACCAACCTTTGAATACTACACTTAGGGTGAAGCAAAGATTGGTTGTCACGATGAATTAATTTGAATAAAACAGTAGGATGAATGTAGCAGTACTGTACATTGTACTTGTATTTATGAACTGGCTGTAATATTAATAACCCGATAAGCTCAGTTGGTAGAGCTTTTTGACTTGCAAGCAGGAGATTGCGGGTTAAGCCCCGCACCGGTTGCATTATATTCCTCCTATTACAACAAAAATATATATGAAGAATCAATTGATCAAATTTCAAAATACTCATTATGTACAAATTTTCAATACAATTCATACCTTGAAATATAACAAATTAAATCAAACAAAAGTGTTAGACGGAAATCCTACATAAACAGTTTTTCCTATTCACATCTTCCACATTGTTCCACGCTGCTTTACAAACCCAATCCCAACAAATGAATACATAGGAATGACACGACTTGAGTCGATGCGAATAGGTTTGAATAAAATGTATATTCCTCGTGCTACCCGTGCAGTGTGATTGAAATAGTTGATTTAAAGGTACCGTCCGTGATGGCTTTTACGCAGTTAAATTCAAACGCTATTTTATCTATTTATCTGGCCATAATGATACAAGTAAATGAACCCCTACTACTTTTTTAAAGCCAATAGTCTTCTTTAGTGACTTTTAATGAGTAAAGTGTATTATAAAAAAAAAAACAGGAAAGAAAATCAATATGAATCACTTGATTGTCATTGGGAACTAGAATTACTAAGTCGACGGATGCCTTTAAGAATGATAAATTATCATGGTCAATGAATTGTGTAATCCTATCGAAATGATTTAAGTTACATATAAACCTCAAACTGCCCGTTATGTAAAATATTGGAGTGTCTTCGGCGCTACGCGCCTCAAACACTCCAATATTTTTCATAATTGACAGTTTTCGGCTTATATCTATCACATAAATATCATGATAATATCTACATAAGAATTCTGGATATCCGTCAAGGACTGTACAAAAATATATTTGAAATCAAGTGAATGACAATAATACCATGATAATGAATATGGTATACTGGATGAACCATTCTCCAATATTTGTTAGCCATAATGATATCATAGGCTTTAGCAGTCAGTTAATTAATACACCATTAAATACACAATATTAAAAACAGTGCAAATAATACAATAAATAATAAATATAATACATAATATTAATAAATACATAATACATACATTGTAACATAACATAACACAAATGTTACATGTACATACACTGATAATTAATCAGTTGAGTGTTCCACATTTCAACATGGAAAAAAGTTCAGTTTGTACTTCCCAAACAGGTCATTGATGGATTTGAAGTCAGGGAAGTAACACTGTCTTCCAGAATTGCAACACTCAGGAACCATGCCCTTCTCAGCACAAAATGTTTTTCTACGGTCTGTAGATCCTTCCGCGCTGGCCACATATAAGTTCCCGGTTTACGACATGGAGTCATGAAATCAACAGTTGCTTGATCATTTGACGTAATTTTAACCATAACACCTGTGTACCACCCATCTTGATACGCTATCGCCACATACTCATTTTCCTAAAATCCACTTTCCATATTTGGCAACATATCTTTTAAAACTAACATATCATCCTCGAAATCCTCCTCATCTGAATCACACACAGTTTCATTCATTTTGCGCCTTTTTGTGTTTTGACTCTTCTCCATCATTTCCAGAATCTCTCCCTGCACACCTTCTTCCTGTTCTCTATGTCTTTTCCTAAGAGCGATACCACCTTTTCGCGCTTTTCTCATAAGGTCATTCTGTTCATCTTGCGGCATATCATTTATCCAACCTATCAACTGATAACGATTTCTTTCCAGCAGTTGTACTGAGGAGTGGTGGTGGAATGTCGCGTTCGGTCTCCGTCGTTGACTTGAATCAAGGTCACCAAAATGGTGTTCGCATGCCATATTGTTAACTTGTGCAAATGCTGTTCGTAAAAGATCTTCCTTCGATGGCACAGTGCTGTACCGTCCACCCTGAAGAAAATCACATAGCTGCTTCCTAACAGTTCTAAGCATGGACTTGCAGATTAATGTCAACAGTTCATAATAGATATTAGACTGATCACTTGGGAGAGGGGTTGCAAGTTTATCAAGAAATGTCTTTGAGTGGGGCACAAGTAGGTCTTAATCAACAATCCAAGTAGTTTCAGCATGCAAACGAGTTGGATCTGTTACACATTCCTCAAAATAGCATTCAAGACTCTGCACATGAGGATAAAGCAGGAAGTAGGATGATTTTCCAGAAGTAACAAGCCACCAGTATGGTCCAGTGATCTTGATGTAAGCTATTGTAAGGGCCTTTAACATTGTTTGTACTGTATCACTTTGTAGATCTGCTTCAACTGACTGTATTTTCTTATTTGGATTTGGAATAGTCTTAATTACACGGAGGTAGTATCACTGTGCAAAAACACTTCGGCTGAAGTTTGAAATAGTGAGTTGAATCTATTGTCTTTATAGTTTCCAATAAGGGATTTGATTCCATTAGACGCGCAGTAGGCTTGCCACCTGTCACGTAACCCTAGATAATCACCTGCTGGTCCAAATATGCCCGAAGAAGTGTACGCAATCCTTTCCACTATTGTTTGTTTCTATGACCAGAATTTAAAAAATGGAAGCCTGTCTCTTCCAACTGGACCTTGAGATATTGTGAACGCCTTTTCATACGTCTTCAAATCATCCGTCACATATTAATGAAATCCCAACAGGACATGAGCCATGCAGTGAAATTGGAACACAGCTAGTTTTTCACTTGCACTTTCACTGTTTTCCAAAACACTATTGCGCCATTCATTTAGCAACTTATCAGCCAGCTTCTCATCACTGGCTCTGTCGCTCATTGTAAAGGATAGTTTCTCTAAAGAATTAGTGATGAACCGAACAGTGCTTGTATTTTTCTCTTCATATCCAGTGACACTGACAGTTTCTGTTAACTCATTTAGTTGATTTTTGGTCACATTGTTTATTACCTGTGCTGTTCCTCGCGCAACTTTAGTAAACCCTAGACTCATGATCTCTCCTGAATTCAAAGTGACAGAAGTGTCGACTATTTTCTCCTTCTTCCGTGTCGTTCCATCTCTGCTGATACCAATGTTGTCTGCACTCTCAATTTTTTTGCTATGAAAGTTTTAGCTAAGTAATGTCCTTCGTCCACTATATTTCTAACAGTCGACAGCGTTGGTAAATCAGAATTCTTTAACTTGTAACTGAACATATGTTTGCTTACTGCCTCAATAGCACTTGGAATTTTTTTCCATCCCTTCCTCAAGACTGAAGAGTTCCATTACACATAAACGTAGATTGTGGCTGAAGGACCCGTCTTCATTTTAAGTTACACATTTCTGCTGGCATTCTTTTAATCTTTCATTTTCAGTTACTAACCAGTCTATTTCATCTTGCTTCTTCTTTAAATCATACTTAATTTATTCAGAGTTATCTAAGCCGCGAAGCTTTTTAAAAGCACCTCTGTAAAAACTAGCAAGTCTTTTGTCTTTTGTCTTTTTATAGTTAACATCATTGAGACGTTCATTGTCATTGAGCAACTTCACATGATTAGATTCATACTCTTTAAATTTTAACTGAAGCTCACGATATTTAGCATTTGCTGCTTCCAACAGGTGGTTCTGTTTAGAGTACGAGGTTTTTAATGCACGAAGCTTTTGACGCCCAAGTTTTGAATTTTCACCGCGTTTGGTTACATTGCAAACTGAAAAATGACGTCTGACTGTTTTCAGATGCTGCAAAGATTCCTTTTCAGACTGTACAAGATTTTTAATAATACTCAATTTCCTTTGTTGCTTTGAAATTTCAAAACTCAATTGATTATAATATTTCTGTGGTTCTTCTGATATTCGCCGACTTGCACGAGATGGGGGGTTATAATGAGTCTCTGTCTCTTCAAGGGGACTGGGACACTGGAAATGGGATACATCAGTTACTGTCTGAACACTTGGGGGTGAAACACTTATCACAACTGGCACATTAGGACCAGGAGTCTCTGTCTCTTCAAGGGGGCTGGGATACTGGGAATGGGATACATCAGTTACTGGCTGAACACTTGGGGGCGGAACACTTATCACAACTGGCACATTAGGACTAGGAGTCTCTGTCTCTTCAAGGGGGCTGGGATACTGGGAATGGGATACATCAGTTACTGTCTGATCACTTGGGGGCGGAACAATTATCACATCTGGCACATAAGGACTAGGAGTCTCTGTCTCTTCAAGGGGGCTGGGATTATGGGAATGGGATACATCAGTTACTGTCTGATCACTTGGGGGCGGAACAATTATCACAACTGGCACATTAGGACTAGGAGTCTCTGTCTCTTCAAGGGGGCTGGGATACTGGGAATGGGATACATCAGTTACTGTCTGATCACTTGGGGGCGGAACAATTATCACAACTGGCACATTAAGACTAGGAGTCTCTGTCTCTTCAAGGGGGCTGGGATACTGGGAATGGGATACATCAGTTACTGTCTGATCACTTGGGGGCGGAACAATTATCACAACTGGCACATTAGGACTAGGAGTCTCTGTCTCTTCAAGGGGGCTGGGATACTGGGAATGGGATACATCAGTTACTGTCTGATCACTTGGGGGCGGAACAATTATCACAACTGGCACATTAAGACTAGGAGTCTCTGTCTCTTCAAGGGGGCTGGGATACTGGGAATGGGATACATCAGTTAATGTCTGAACACTTGGGGGCGGAACACTTATCAAAACTGGCACATTAGGACTAGGAGTCTTAGGTCAAAATTGACCCTGCCCCCGGGTCACTTGATTTTACATCTGTATACATGTAGGCTTCTATAGCAAAATCTTCAGAAACCAGAAGACTAATAGATATTTGCGGTGTAGCATTGCCTAGTGGACATCTACTAAGATTGTTCAAATCTTGACCCCTAGGTCAAACTTACTCTGCCCCTGGGCCACTTGATGGTACATAATAAAATCTTTCACAAATTATTTCTGAAAATAAACCAGAAGGCATAGAGCATAGATATTTGACATGTAGAATTGCCTATTGGACTTCTATGAAATTTGTTCTGGGTCAAATATTGGCCCTGCCCTAGGGGTCACTTGATTGTGCAAGGTTGCCCTGATGCTGGTGAGCGATATAGGGCCATCATGGCCTTGCACTGCACAACGCCTCATGGTGTTTTACAATTATGCCAAGATATCTTAAAAAGTTGCCTATGCATGAGGGAGATACAGCCCGGACAAGGTGTATAATGCTCATTTTTGACGTTTGACCTCTAAGTGTGACATTGACCTTTGAGCTAGAGACCTGGATTTTGCGCACAGCACACCGCCTCATGGTGTTTAACAATAATGCCAAGTTATCTTAAAAAGTTACAGCCCGGACAATGTCTATAATGCTCATTTTTGACGTTTGACCTCTAAGTGTGACCTTGACCTTAGAGCTAGAAACCTGGATCTTGCGCACTGCACACCGTCTCATGGTGTTTAACAATTATGCTAAGTTATTTTAAAAAGTCTTGATGCATAACGGAGATACAGCCCGGACAAGGATCCGGACGGACACACTAACTCACTCACTCACTAACTAACGTACAGACACGCAACCGCCATTGTGGCGACTATGTCGAGCTCACCGCAGGCGGGCTTGACAAAAACAGTCCTTCAAACACAAACTGTGTCCATATATGTAAACTGACTGTGACAGGAGAATAAATGCCCTATCAATATGGTTTATTGAACATAGATTAAAACTAATACATACTGGTGATACCAGAGAATCAAAACACAAGGACCAGGGGAGTATCAAATACCCATGACGTGAAATGTATAAATAAAAAATCACTGGTAATTGGGACACACAGTATTCAGGCATGTATCCACAGCACTCTCTCTCTCTCTCTCTCTCTCTCTCTCTCTCTCTCTCTCTCTCTCTCTGCCACAGTGGGCATGTCACGGCAACGTCCACAGCTGCACCAGGATGGACTTGGACCACCATGGGGGGGATGAAATCCTGGCTGGGCGTGCTCTATCCTGTCCAGCACATCCAAAATCAAGACAGGCTGACAATCAATAGTCTCACACAATACCTCACGACATCTTTCGATCGTTAAATTAGCAATCAGTTCCTGAAAATGAAAGAATTACTAGTCAGGAATTGGCACATAAACAACATAGTTGTGACAAAAGGACTCGGGCAGAATAATTACAGATACAAAATTACAATGCGAATTCAGACTCAACTAAGAGCGTGCAAATCAATTTGTGACAGTATGTTGCCATATATAGAAATAACACATCCATAACAAAAGATGATACCTACTGAAGTGACAAATTACAAGTTTAATCCATCTTTCAGAATTATAATCATACAGGTATCATAATCATTGAAAACCCTGGACTGTTCTGAACTTAGATAGTGCAGAATAATTATAGACAAGAAGACATAAATGTAAGTAAAATGTAAAACATTGACATTCCAGATCACTCTGTCCCTTCTTTGCTGTTCAGATTCTGCTGGCTGGACCTGACAAGACCACCACGTCCTCGACCACTAACACCACTTGCTCCACCTCTCCGTCCACCACATCTTCTACCCCTACCTCTGACAGACTCCTTTGACCTACTGTTCTCTGCAGACTCAGTATCCTAAAACATGTAATATATTTGCTTGCCTATAATAAATTAATATATAACAAATTGTCTGTATACTAATTCAAGCAGGTGTAGCTTATCCCATATCAAGAGAAATATGAGACCAGGGCAAATAAGTATAAACCACTAAGATCTTTAAATCTTGGACTGATCGTACCAATATTGGTCACTTATTACCATGCATACAAACCTAAAATAATTTAGGTTTGATTCAAAATAACATCAAGTTAATTATTGTACCATGATAATAATATACGTAAATATCATATCAATACAAAAACACATTCATTTTTATCCAGACAATTACGGATATTAACATTTTATTATTTTTGATCAATTACCTCCATTTATATTTTAACATGAACAAACAAATGAGGGATGTAATCGGATTACATCAGCATCATACAAAATAAACAAAATCATAATGATACTATTGTAAGCAAATTTACGATAAAATAATTTACATTATATTTTCTCTATACATTTTCTAAGTTCTGTGAAACACAAAACAATATCATTATTCCGTCATACAGTTTCAGCAATTGTAATTACAAAATAATAAATACGATACAACCAGATATGTACAGGGCGCGATATTAACACTATAGCAAAATGCTTGTGAAAATAGATTTTGCTAGTTCATTTTACGACCATTAGCATTTTTTCTGATTGGAACTGAAAGTGTTGTAATAACTTTATTTTTTATGCAATACAATTACATGATTGTACATAAAATACAACATATTTTGTTATGACATGAATATTTCAGAAAAACAAATGTTGCGAAAAAAAGATTGCCCTAGTGGATTTCAAATTTTGCTTGTTGAAATTTTGTGTACAAGCAAAAATTGCTAGTGGCAAAAGAGTTAAATTTGAGTCTTGTTATTTTCTCATTTTTAGTGAAATATTACACACAGTAAAAAAAATTAGTACAACAATCTCTCTATCCAGAACTTTTGGTCATTATCCCTAACATAGTCTCTGTCTAAATAGTAGCTAAAAGCATGCAACTTAGACTCCTTTAGTTTTTATCTAGGTAAATCACAAAATCATAATTCAGTTTTTCTCTCAATATTTACTGGTTGTCATCATTATAACGATTATTCTTTTTTTAAATAACCCTATATATGAGCATGTAACCAGAAACAAACACATATAAAATGATAAAGAAAACATGTGTTAAATAACCTATAAGAAGATTGCACATATTTCTAAAATCAATTTATCAAAGATACATATAAATGAATTAAGAAATACCATGTCAATCATATATATATATATCCTGAGATAACACAAGAAAGAGTAAACTCTTGTTTCCAGTACTAGTTTCTAAATAAGGAGATTTAACTTGTTTTTTTAATAATTTATTATGTGATAAATTTAAGTTTGGGAGGTAAAATACCAGTGAGAGGTTAGTGATTTGAAGTCAGTGACCTTAACCACTCGTCCTTCATCATTACTAGGTATAAGTAGCATACATAGCCCAAATTTGATTTTGTATCAAGTATAATATTATGTGAGTCAGGCTAAACCGATTTACAGCTTTTTCTTGGTATTTTGCAAAGATTTCTTCAAGTTTAATTCTAGCTTCAAAAACGGTATTTAAAAATCATATCGGGACATTTTGTATCGCTGAAGTGTACCACAATAGCCAGTATACAGTACCCATCCTTCAATAGTAGACCTGTTTTTACCCGCTGTAAGAATTGCAGAATCATCAGCATATGAAGTACATGTAGTTCATTTCCAATAACTGACGTCATGTCATTAACATATACTAACAAATCGCTCGCCAGAAAAAAAAACTTAGAGACGAACATTCTAAGAAACGAACACACTTAGAGACCAACATTCTTTCATTTTTTTCCTGAATGAGCCTTATGTAAAATCAAGGGAGCCGAACCAATTTTGAAACTAGGGCTATAGTTTGTACAAACTAGTTATAGCTATACAAACCAAATATCTCTAGTTATTGTGGTTTCTGACAAGAAGAATTTTCCTATGTAAGCCTATGATATAAAATATATAGTAACCCTGGGAACCCCAACCAATTTTGACCCAAGGGCCATAATATGAACAAACTTTGTAAAGGTATCTAAGCTCTATGCCTTGTGGTTTCGGACAAGAAGATTTTTAAAAAATTCTTACATAAGCCAGCCCATATAAAATTGAGTGAACACTCAAGGCGGGCCAATTTAGACCCCAGAGCCATAATTTGACACACTTGGTAGATGTCCATTATACTATGCCAAAAACCAAATATCTAAGCCTAATGACTCTGTGATTTCAGACATGAAGATGTTTTTCTCTATTGGTTGCCATGGCAACAAAAGTTTTTGATGAAATTTGATTTGTTTTGTATAACTTAATTTTTTTTGGTAGTGTTTCATGCAAGGAATATCCCAGTGATGTTTTGTTGAAATTGGCCGACTGCTTAAGAAGATGTTGTTTAAAGCAATTGTTGGCGGAAGCACACACAGACGGACGACGGACATCACATGATCACAATAGCTCACCAATTCAAAGTTATGTACAAAAGAGTTTCATCACAATGATACACAATACATGTTCATACATCAGGGTTTCATCACAATGATACACAATACATGTTCATACATCAGGGTTTCATCACAATGATACACAATACATGTTCATACATCAGGGTTTCATCACAATGATACACAATACATGTTCATACATCAGGGTTTCATCACAATGATACACAATACATGTTCATGCATCAGGGTTTCATCACAATGATACACAATACATGTTCATACATCAGGGTTTCATCACAATGATACACAATACATGTTCATACATCAGAATATCCTCACAATGATACACAATACATGTTCATACATCAGGGTTTCATCACAATGATACACAATACATGTTATCATACAACAGAATATCGTCACAATAATACACAAAACATAGTTCCCACATCTACAATATTTACCTCCCTTACAATGAATCACATCTATGACAACAGGAAAATCTAATCATCTGCCATTATGAGTCATTCAGATCACATTTGGGAACATATCTTGCAAATTAAAATTTCTTCTAAATTGCAATGGATAAGATAGTATTACAGTAATACATGCATCACAATTTTATGAAGGCATATTAAAAGTTGATCCTCTGGAACTAGGGTTATTGAAAACTTCTCCATGAAAAAGAAATACAGTAATGCCACAAAATTAGGGGTTCAACAGTTTATAGAGCAGAAAGTATCAATTAATTGTAGTATTGACCTTCATTTGAGAACCCTCAAAATAACACCCGAAGCTAGGTTACTTAACCACTTATTATATACCAAGTTTAGCAATAATAGGTCAAAATCTAGGGATGTGGATCGTTGGGTAAGTGGTGATCCAATCTAATCCATGATTCAACTCTCACGATCCACAAATAACAAATCTTTGTTATCAAGTAACCCATCTAAAACTTCAACATTGCAGTCCAGAAGACAGCTTAATTCATTTTTCTTTTAGGAATAATGAAGTAAATCAATATAAATTGTTTTATGGCTTAAATTTATATATTCTCCCTTCCAATTAATGGATTTACCAGCGTTATTTTCTGGTTTAAGCCTGTGACCCATTATTTACAGATCCAATTGGACCTCTTGGCAGACAAAGTAGTCCATGATGAGACAATAATTATATATTCAGAGAAAGGGGATTTTTAGGAACAAAGAGTACACTTTATGTTAAACAAGAGGGCCAAAAAAGTCAACCCATATTATCATTAGTATCAATAAGTGTTAGTATATCGTACATGTGTATATCCTTGTATAATTATTTTCAAAAATAAAATTACACTTCACCAGTCATTTTTAATGTCAATGTTGCGCTAGGTCTTAAAGTCCCATTAGCTTTTTGCTATAGTAATATACATGCAAAAAACAAGCAATTGCTGATATCATCCCAAGAAAATAATTACCAACGAAACAAACCTTTTTTCGTCTAAAAACACTGATTTCGCTGTGAATTTTGTTTTGGTAAACTTGAAATATGTAGAGCATGTGACGTCACTTTATGCCGTGTGCATAATATGACTGCGGGTAAACACAGCTATTCTATAAATAATATTGTTTTCAATGATATTGAAAAAAATACAATAGTGGTTTCGGAAACATTTTTTCTTGCTATGTAGTATGCACGGGAGGAAAACACCCCGGATTCCTCTGTTATAGGACAAACAAAAACTATAACGATTGATCAATTTATAAGCTTATGGGACTTTAATGTCATTTGACATGTATCAGGTGAGACCCATCCATTAAAGTATATAATGACCGAAGATGAACATAATATAATGTATAATATTATGTCCAGTAGAGTACAGTACATATTTTCATTTCAGACAACAGAGATATGTGGCATATTGCCAGCTTGTTCAATGGTGCTGGGGGTACTTGGGAAAGGAAATCTTAAGAGTTGTAATCCAAGCAACATTGTGAACAAAATGAGAACACAATTTCCTTCAGAACAGTACAAGGGATTTGAAGAGGTGTAACTCTCATAATTGATGATTTTGATTTCTTTGGTCATTTGGATTACAAAACTAGTGTACTAATCACTAGACCACGGAAGAGACATAAATAATTTTTGTTTTATTATTATACAGATTTATAACTACACTAAATAATAAATATTGAGCAGGGAACTCTGGTGTAACAATTAGTAGCAGCAACTAAAACTAAAAAAGAACTGGTCAGACAAACATCAATTATGCATTTTGGAAAGCAAAAACATTAAAATTCAGCTGCAGAAATAATAATAAATATGGACAAATAAGCATTGTCTAGTGAGATTTTACTTGATCAATATAAAACTGAGAAAGTTTTGTTCCTACAAAATGGTCAATTTTTATAATTTTTCAATTTCCTTGGTGACATTAGGTTGGTTACTGTGAAAGTTGCCAATCTGTTTATCTATGTCTCTGACCAAAATTAAAGAATTAGTACTTCAGTCTTTTATATTTGTATGACAGGCAGTGGGCTACTTCAACCTTTGTTGGTTTCCTTTTATCAGCTGTAAGGGGAGGTGGAGCGGGTGTACATGTATGTACGGTGTTGTCTTCCCCACAAATTTCAACACACTTGACAAATCATTTATTAACATAAGTAAAAGTCATCTCCTGACGTACAAGTCACACAGAAAAATCATCTTTGTCTTTATATTTGGAGAAGACAACCTGTACACAAAACTGTCCATTTAAGTTCACTTTCTCTTTCCTCCTTACATTTTCATTAAAGTGCATGACTGCCAGATACTGGCGACACAACTGTCCATGAAATGAAAATGAGGTCATCTTTGGTGCAAAATGGTTAATTACACTATGGAAGGCCTCAAGCATTGAAGTTTGGTAGCCAGTCGACAACTTCATCACATCTTTGCACAGTCTCTTATTAAGAATGACTGCCTGCATTTTCACTGCTGCTTTAGAGCCTGGTTTTAACCATTCACGTGGCTCTAGGGGACCATGCTGGCACTGGATAAAGAGTTTACCATGGCCCGTGTGAATGTCCTGCACATGGTTTACAACAGATTCCCACTTCGCAACAATCACTGAACCACCCTCACCATGTGATGAACCAGCTGACCAATACGAGTGGTTGGTTACACATTTTTTATCCATTTACCAACATATTGGAAAGAGCCAACAATTTCTTTTTCACAGCTGAAATAATGAGAGTACTGATGTAAAATAGGTATAAAATATTTGTAATGCCTGCAGTTAAAAGAGAGGCAATTATAACATAGAACTACTTCCACAAATTAACATGCTTGTAGTCATCACTGAAAAAAATATTAGCAAGAACGTATTCTGAAGGGTATCAGTTATAACTGTATTGATTTGACACAAAAATCACTGAGGTTGACAATGAGGCTACAGGAATACTAATTACAGACAATGTTGTGCATATCATTGCAAAATGTTATTACAATAATATTTCAAGATACAGGTTCATCTCAAAACTTGAGCTAACATGCACAAAAACTGACCGCAAAAAAAATCTGCTATTTTGAGATTGAGGCAAGCAGACTCATCGGAAATTTTACTTGATAAAAACTGTAATAACCTTTTCCAACATGTTGTATATGTACAATTTATATAAACTAACTGAACTAATCTTGATAATGTGACTAGTGCAGCTTAATTTATTGTATATGTACAATGTATATAAACTGAACTAATCTTAATAATGTGACTAGTGCAGCTTAATTTATTGTATATGTACAATGTATATAAACTGACTGAACAAATGTTAATAATGTGACTAGTGCAGCAACTTATTGTATATGTACAATGTATATAAACTGAACTAATCTTAATATTGTTACTAGTGCAGCTTAATTTATTGTATATGTACAATGTATATAAACTGACTGAACTAATCTTAATAATGTGACTAGAGTAGCTTAATTCTAAGTTTTATGAATAAAGTAGAAAGCGATAGTAAAGATTCTTTGTTTGCAGCACCATGTCAGGTCTGGAAATTATTCATTTCAAAATAACCTTGCACATGCAATACATTTGTAGCATAACATAATAAGACTCGTTAACATGAAACAGAGTTCATTCCTAAAGTTCTTTAAAACAGCTGTTGGTTGGTCATGTAACAAAGTCAACAAGTACCTTCAACACATTAAATGTTGATGTGAATGTCATTTATTAGTCAGAGGTGATGATCAGATTGAACTTTGAACATGCATACCTGTAGGGCTTAAATTATTCAAGGTTTGTAGCTTTAGATGTAAGTCATATGTAACTGATGAACCGTATTTACTTTAATTTATAAAGTGCTTCGCCTCATTATATTTTAGAAAACAGACGTAACATCCAAAATTGCACACACATCAAACTTCGAAAATGGAGCCAGGCCCGTCATTATGGAAACAAGTGTCTTACACAGATTTAACATATGATAATAGAGTTTAAATTCCACTTCACTTTAATTCAATATTTCATTATTTATCTATATCCTTAATTATTATCCTTAATCACTTGTCGCCATTGTACTGTTTTAATATGTGTGTGTTATATTTATTTACACATTGAAGAACACCATGAATATTGTATACGTTTTATTGCTACGACGGCTGAGAGACAATAAAGTATATATGAGATAAAGAGAGCATGCAGGCATTGTAATATGATACAGAGTATACTAGGCTATGGGCTACTGGTCGAAACCCTCCCCCCCCCCCCCGGAGGCATTTTTGTAGACACCATTTTTTTGAAAGCTCAATGCCTGCTGATCATTTTTCCAGTGTCTACAATCTGGGCGTTGGGGCGTTTGTGAACTACAGCATGCTAATTACCGTTACCGAAAAATACGTTTGACAATAATTTTATTTTGTTAGAAGTCTTATTCTAGATATTTTCAATAATTCATCAATTTGAACAATTCCCTTGACCATGATAAGTTAGCAACGGCTTTACTTGTCGATCAAATGCATGTTTTTCACTTTATTGCACTATATATGCTCTGTAATTTACGTTACCCTGCGTTACCCTAAAATGACAAGGAAATGACAGTTGTATATGTTAAATTAACACAAAAGCAGTCGTAAACAATGTTTTTATTTATATTAGGCAAATACTAACACATGTTCATGTTTTTCTTTCATTGAATGCTCGTTTATGTCTTCATTTTATGTAAAATACGTTACATATAAAAGTAAACGTGTTACATGGAAATCATTTATATAACTGTGATCACATGCTATGATCAAATAGGTATACAGTGATAGGTAATCATGATGCATTCTGTCATACCCATAACTGGAAAACATTTCTAGTTACAAATGTTGTAAAGTTTGACTGGGATAATAGTAGTTTACGTTACATAACGTTACCTTTATCACGATAAGTACTTAACACGCTTTACAATGCATAAAACATTGATTTGATATACAAAATGTTTATAACTTGATTACTGGCAATACGTACATGTAAATTAACATTCCAACTTTTTTAATTCATCACTGATTGTGTTTTACGTTACATGGTTTTATTTGTGTTACGTTTGAAATTATTCATAAACGAGTAACAACATTTCTATGAAACTGTTATAAAATCATCATCGAATGTATTCTAAGAATATGTCTCTATGAAACAATCAAATTTACAACGACAGCGACAATGCAATAAACATTGTGCCATTGACACACATAAACATGTGTGTGTCATTTACGTTACCATTTGTTACGTGATTATTTATATATATATATACTTAAGTGCAATATTGTAACTATGTTATGTCAGATTTCATTAGCTGTACATATTGTCATCAAGGTATTTTTGTTGTTCTGATGGCAAACGTTCACGAATTTCACAAATCCTCATCACTTTTCTGTTTCATAGACAGCATCGTGCATACTAATGAGCTCGATGTCGTTTTTATCATCAGGGTCTTCTGCGTCGCTAGCCTTTGGCACAATATTATCCTCGTACCAGTTGTATTCCAGCATGTTGTCAGGACTGAATTTCCAATTTCATCCACTTTTAGAAGATCAAGATTTCCCTCTTTGCATGGGTCCAAATTTACACCTTATAACTATCCGTAACACATTGAACATACGAGACGGGATCTGCAGGGAGTGAGTAAGCTCATGTCCATATCACTTAAAGCGTGCAGAACACAACCATGGCTTTGATACTTGTCATACCTCAGTTTATTGATGTCGTATTTTAATGACCAAACAACACACATACAAATGTCTCAATGGCACTGTAAAGTTCATCCGAACAAACATGCGTGGTAAATTGGCTAATATTGTCATGTAATCTTCATTTATAGGAGCAAATCTCCTATAGCTATACATTACTTTTTCTAATTACAATTACGTGACGCATATACATCCGCTTTGAAAAGTATACATTGCAGACTTTGCAGTTTTGATAAAAGTTGGAGATATATGCAGGATTCTGTATGTTTCCTCCGTTTCATCATTAACTGTTGAGGTAACGAAATTCACTACATATTGAAAATAGTTTCATTCAGTAAAGTAGCGCTGGAACACTATATTGTCTTGGAGATTAGTGAGATTGCGTATTGACACATGATAGCTTTTCCTTGGTAATTGTGTTTAATTGGTCAAATGATGTACATCTGTACAGACTATACATACTTGACATTCAAATTTTAATTCAAAATGATGATAACACAGGCATTTAAATGGTTTAACGATGGTTTTGTCTAACATATTTAACCTTGCTCCAGACTGTAATCTCAGTGCTTTGAATCTCAGTTAGTGTGACTGTGGCGCCATCTCTATAAGACTGGTCAAAGATTAGCTTTATTGACTGTGTCTTATTGTCGTCATTAGATATGAAGCCCATCCGATTTCATGGAGTTATTGTTTTTTTAATACCTGAGAGCAAGAACGTTGGAGCTGCCAAACGTCATCGGCACTCATCTGATTTAATAGACTGATTGTTATAAGTGTCTGATATAAAGTCTACACGAGACGTTTTAGGCAACTGATAAGAAATCGCCTCAGCCACTTGCTCGAATGTGTCCGGAACTGCTATAAGACTCTGCAGTTACCCAATTAGGCGTTACCATTAACAACATAGGATGCGCCTTCTGTGGAATGGCTAGTTGTTGGTTCTATTGGTGATTCAATATAAGGCACTCGACCTAGAAGAAATGACCAGGTAAGCTTCAGGTCTATGTCATGTTGAACTGACAGGAGCATAAGCAGGCCAAATGCGTTACGTTCTGCTCGTATCTGAGTTATTATATTATGCTGAAATACTCTGTGTGAAAGGTTGTGTTTCTTCAAATCTTGGCCGGGGTAATTGACCCTTCGATAAGGGCTTGTGTTCCCATAGTGCATGGTGCATAGTGTTTCCCAGACGTCACTTTGTCAAGAAAACCACTGGCACAATTCCGGAGTTCATGATAAGTTCCGCGAGACCACTGTCGTTCATTACTTTACCTAGATGTAGCAAAGATGGAGCATACGTGTGTGAAATACACCCGTTCTCACTATGACATTAGTGAATTTGTTCCGGAAACTACCAGTACGATTTCATGGCCACTGCTAGGTCACAGGTTACAATTGCATAATCATTGAAAAAAGAAACATATCTATAAATTACTATGAAATTGATAGACTAAATTAAATATTTATTTGATTAATGAAATTATTTATTTATTGACAATTGATTGCTTTGATTTGATTGATTGATATGAAAATTTTATAATGAAATGGTTGTTTTTAAATTTAAGCCTAAATGCCACTTTAGATTTTATAATGTCTGATGCAAAAAATATCAAGGTTTAGTTATACATGCACTTATGTTCATAGTTATATTTTGGTAACGCATGCGGTTAATAATATACACGTATTTTCTGCATTATTGTGACATTTTTTTCACCTTGTCAACATATAATACAATTTCGTACCATTTACTCATTAGATAGTGTTCTGCTCGATCCAGAAACAGTAAGTATATGATGATAATCGAATATTTTAGAGTATATGTGATCTTATTTCAGTGATATAATATTGGTAACGTAAATTATACCACATTTGATGATGAGTTTAACATTTCTACACTCTTGTTTACATTCTCTGTGTTTATAATCATAATTACAAAGCCTTTAACACAAATTATTTTGATCTCTTTGCGGTATTGTGTTAACTTTAAAATTTCAATTATGGTAACGCCCCAAAATGGCGGTAACGGTGTAAAGCCCCAACACCCAGATGGTAGACACTGGGATTTGGTAGGTCTTTCCATACACTTTCAGAAAAACATACTGTAGAAAAATGCCTCCGGGGGGGAGGGGGGGTATTGGTGCCCCATAGTCTAAGGACTCAAATTTAACTTTTTTGCCGCTAGTACACACATTTCAACTAGTAAAATATGAAATCCACAAGAGTAATTTTTTCGCAACATTTGTTTTCTGAAGTATTTATGTTATAACAAAATATGTTGTATTTAATGTACATGTAATTGTATTGAAAAAAATTGAAGTTATTACGACACTCTCACACTGCTGGTTATAATATGAACCTGCAAAATCTATTTTTCACAAGCACTTTTCTAGTTTGCTAGTGCTGAACAATTCTGGTTGTATCATATTTAATAATTTTGTAATTACAATTGCTGAAACCATTATGAAGGAGTGATGATATTGTTTTTGTGTTTCTCATTTAGAAAATGTATAGAGAAAATATACCAGACATGTTTATCTAAGAACCGTGCCTCAGAATTTTGATGCTTGATTTCAATTTAGTCTATTAGCGGGTTTCAGGATACGGAATATCTAACGAACATAGGACAATATAAAAAATCTGAGGAATGGTTCCCTGTATTATTCATTAATAGCAATTTATTTAAAGGCTAATTGTTCTAATATAGTTCTAAATACTGAGTAGTTTATATCGTTGATATTAACGTTTGATATTAGTTTATAGAAGGCCAACCAAATATGTGTTTCAAATCACTGGCAATAGACTTTATACATTGGATTTATTTAAGTATATGCTTAGGGTTTTGTTTTTAAATCCATAAATTGATGAACTTGATGTGACCAGTCATCGAATACCGATACATTAATGAGTGTACCAAAACATCCAATTCTTTATTGGCCAAACTCAGTGCCGATTATGATCTCGCTCTTGAACTGAAATAGTGTTAAAAGTCTTACCTCTCTTAGCAACAGAGAAAGGCGTTCAATACAAAACGTAATGTGAAGTCGGTCGAATACTCGGCAGGCATTCGAGAAAAAAACATTTGCTCAACTAGTTACATACATTATTCGAAACACAAACTTTGTCGCACGAGTGTCATTGTTCAACTGTCTGACCGTATTAACGCAGTAAGAAAGTCTTATTGACTTTGAAGAAGGATACAGGCCCTGCATTGTTTGCCGCATGTGCTGATGACCCATGAAAACAAATTCAGTGGTAATTTCGTACCAGAAGTCAATTGATATCAGTACCCAAACCATCTCTTGAATTAGTGAGTAAGGCACAATATGGGTGAGACAATGGAGAAATTGCAGATGGAACAGTGCAACTCTAAGTCTCCTTTGCAATAACTAAATTACTTCAGTATAACTGTCATAGAGGTATTCACAGTGCAGCAAATGTCAATCTTCATTACAAGACAAACGAACCCCCATTTGCTATTTACATTGACCTTTTGATTTTGTGTAAACAAGGAAACGACATCTAATTGATATCTTGTTTCAGTGCGGTATATGTACATAATATAAACGAAATTTCCACAATGGTTGGAGGAGATGTTGTACAACCGTGTGGAGTAGTTTGTTCACCAGGGCTACACCGTGGACTCTTCACAATATAACATTGATCACAATTCTGGCTCCACTACGTCAATATCAACATTTCATGGGACGGGCATTTCTTTATTTCAACATACGATACGAACGTTGACGGTGAAAAACAACCACGTTGACATGTACATTGGTGATAAGCCCGCTTCAGCCAGCCGGTGTACCATCTATACCCGAACAATACTAAAATTTAATTCTAGCATACTTTTAACAAATTAATCAACCATCTTTATTGTCTGATACTTATCTTGACATGGAGACCAGCATTATCAAACAAAAAATAAACTTTAAATATCAATGCCTTCAAAAGGTTTTGATTGCGTATCTTGCGTGAGCGACTTTCTATACCAATGAAAAGTGGGCGTCCTCGTTTCAACTATCGCTGAATGCTGTCTTACCCATATTACATGAGCATGCTCATTCCGTTGCCATCATAAAAATCCATCTATAAGGTCCGGGAAGTCACCAATTTCCTCAATCCATTTCAAGTTCCTTTGTTCGCTCTTGCCAAACAAATTCAGTGGCAATGACAAAATTTCGTTGTATATGTTTGGTGGTTTGGCAAGTTGAAAGGATGTCTCTGAAAGTTCTTGGTATTACTTTTGAAAGATAGTGGGTGGATATGTGATAGATATAAGCCGAAAACTATTATGTAAAATATTGGAGTGTCTGAGGCGCGCAGCGCCGAAGACACTCCAATATTTTACATAATGGGCAGTTTGAGGTTTATATGTAACTTAAATCATTTCGAAAGGATTACACAATTCATTGACCATGACAATTTATATTTCTTAAAGGTAACTGTCGACTTATTCATTCTAGTTCCCAATGAAAATAGAGTAATTTATATTGATTGTGCTTCCTAGTTTTGGATGATGCACTAAAACGAAAATGCTCACTAAAAGTCACTGAAGAAAGTTATTGGCTTTGGTCAAGTAGTTAGAGAATCATTTTTAACGCATTGTTTTGACCAGGTAAGTAGATAAAATAACTTAACAATAAATAAATCGTGTAAAAGCCTACACGATGGGTACCTTTAAATCAACTCTTTCAACTACACTGCTCGGGTAGCACGAGAAATGTACATTTTTTTCAAACCTGTTTGCATCGATTCAAACCGTCATTCCTTCGTTTACATTCGTACTGTCACAAGCTATCGATATGGAGAATTTGCCAGATTTTTCGTTGTCAACAGATTTGTTTACGGACATGTCAGAATTTGATAGTGATGATGAAATTCTAGTACAAGCCTCACAACGGATAGAGGACTATTTAAACATGAACGATGGGGACGACGACGAGCTTGTTTCCGCCAGCCAGCAGGCAGAACAAGAGGCTGCAACTGGACGATTCGCAAAGCCGATGGAAATGCACCAGTTACATAATTTGATTGAAAAGTCGGTTCCCGAGGCAACCCGAAGAAAATCCAAGTGGGCGGTGTCTGTTTTTGAGGAATGGAGAAAGGCTAGAAATACTAACATTTCCGAGTTGACAGACATGACAAATGATGATTTGAACACAACCCTATCTTTTTTCATTGCGGAAGTTCGAAATAGAGACGGAGGTGAATACTGTCCTAAAACCTTATATGAACTTGTGGTGGCCATTCAGCACTTTTTTAGATCAAATGGTCGGGCTATTAATTTCATCGATGGTGAGGATTTCGTAGGCATGAGGACGGTATTAGATGCCAGAATGAAAGGCCTTTCCAAACAGGGATTAGGTCTGAACACCAAGAAGGCGGAAGTTATCTCTCAGGAACAGGAAAATACATTATGGGAAAAAGGCCTCTTAGGTTCATCACACCCCAGAAGTTGCTGGATACACTTTTATATTCGGTCGGCCTCAACTTTGCACTAAGGGATGGTCGTGAGCACCGAAGTCTGCGTGTTGGGCCACTGTCACAAGTAATACACAGAGGATGTGTCTAAAAGCAACACCGGAGGACTCAAACATCGAAACATCGCCCAAAAAGTTACACGTGCCTATGCGATTGTGGAGAACACCGAACGCTGCTTCGTCAAACTGTATGAGAAGTACATGAGTAAACGGTAAGATTAATATCTTCCAATCTTCCATCCATATCAGATTATGATATACATCGATTTTTGTTTTTAAACTTAATACAGTATAACCTCTCCAGCGCCAACACCGTCAAATTTTCCTTCAGCTGACATTTACTGCAAGTTGAACCTCAGTAGAGCAACAACCTCTAAACAACGGTCGATACATGCAGCTCTCAAAGGATGTTGCTCTACAGAGGTTGCACTGTACATTTGTCGCAGTTTTTAAAAATGTGAAATAAATAATAAATAAATGCCTTTAAAAAATATAAATAAACAAATCGATAGAACGAACATATATACAAACGAACGAACGCACGCACGACCGACCGACATTCCGAACGGACGAACGAACGCGCAAACCAACAAATAAACAGACGGATATAAGAATGGACACGTAGACAAACAATACGATTGACGGTCGGACGCAGAAATTGAGCGAACACAAAATGCCAATTATTGAACAATTAAAACAACTAATTTGTTTGATTTCAGGCCTAAAGACGCAAAATCCGACGCCTTCTATCTGCGACCGAAGAAAGTGTATGGCGATGAGATATGGTATGACAGCATGCCTGTAGGTTTCCACCCACTTCAGGCCACAGTTGGTCGGCTTTGCCAGGCGGCTAGTTTTCAGGGGTTCTACACAAACCACTCGCTTCGGGCCACCGCCGCCACGCGCCTCTATGCTGAGGGCGTTGATGAACAACTTATTTCTGAGAAGACAGGCCACAGGTCGACCGCCATTAGATCCTACAAGCGGACCTCAGACGAGCAAAGCGAAACCGTCAGTGACGTCATTCAGTGTTATAAAAAGCCAAAAGAAGACTTGGTTTCAAATACAAGTTCATCGTCAGTGAGAGAATTTTCTTTTTCCGGGAATGGTGTGGCATTTCATTTAAGGTTTTAGAATGGTTTGTAAGACAGTGTAATGGAAGTGATGGAATTTGTGAATAGATAAAAATATGGTATTTTTGCATAATACATGTACTTTGTTTGATTTAATTTGTTGTACAAATATATTATATATGTTCATGTTTAGTCTTCATATTTTCGAATCATTAAAGTATATGAAAACCTTACGTATGCATCGTTTTCAGTGTCCAAATTTGAGCTGCAGTCCAATATGTCGACTACACTCCAATATTACAAAAAATAACGGACGGCTGTCCATTGAGAGTAATCCATTCGTAAATATATTGGACAGTGAGAACAAAAGGATGACGTCACAGGAATGATTTAACGACACTTACGGTTGCCAATATCGCTACCATGGGTGTTGCTGAATCATTCTTTTTGGCATCCTATGTTTCTAGAACACGACTTGCCCACCAGACCACAGCGTGTTCTCTAAATCAAAATTTGGTGAATATGTATACGGGATAAATCTGAGACCGTTCTGATTTCCATATCTCTTGATTGAAGACCGGCCTGACATACGAGAAATTATAAGTTCTTAGATTTTGGTTTGGAACCAGGTTCTTGCACTCCAGATAATAACACTTATATATTTGTCCAACCATACAGAGAAGCAAACTTTGCACTATACCGGAAAATACTTGTTCCCTTTATTTTTGCATTAGACCATATAAATTATGTTAGTTCGGGTTCAATAAAAACACAAGGTGTATTTATTAGATAAAACTCAATACACTACAACCACATTCTCTGGTAAGATCCGTCATTTCGTGTACGATTTTAATCAATCAAACCAAAGTTCTGAAAGTTGTCGTCAGGGGCGGATTCGATATTCACTCCTGTCACATTAACAAAACATTAAAAATGCACAGGAGGAAACCTTCATGATAGCATACATAAAATGTAGCCGCACACGTAGCAGGACCTTAGTCTACCCGGAGTAGGACCAAATTTTTTCACTTATATGTTTGTTTACAAGTCGATTTCTCCACTCTAAAATGGACAATAACAAAATCATTTTGTCAGAGTATGCAGTAAATATTGCAGTAAAGCCAGTTAATGATTGTATTTCCAAAAAAACGCTTTGTTATGCTTTGTAGAAAAATAAAGTAGTATTTTGGGGGTGTATTGTGGCTTTCCATAGTAAACAAGTTGTTGAATCATCGTCTAGAACGTCTGCTGTTACTTCCTGAAATGAGATGAAAAGCTATTTTGAACCCCAGCAATAATTTACGAGGATTATACGCCTCTTCCAAACACAATTTTGTACCGTCCGTAGCACATTCAATCAATTCGCACGACTTTCTCGTGTGTCCATTTATATCACCTGTAAACATTTGATGGTTTGTTGAAGTTACAATTTGTGTAAAACAGACCTGTGTAAGAATGTGGCCATGTGACTCATAAAATTTGGTCATTTATACGATGGCGGGACAAGACAGCTGTCATTGTTTGGTAAAACAGAATGTTTCCGATGAGAATTTGTTCCAAGATGTGGACAGTTTTGGAATGTTGCGACAACTGTACGGACAGGTAAATTTGTTATTTTGTAATATACTGTGATAAGATTTAATTCACGTGACGGCTTAGCTTCCGTATACTGTGACATATCATACCAGTATGGCGGTGCACGTGGTT
This sequence comes from Lutraria lutraria, assembly GCA_964023205.1. Taxonomy (NCBI): domain Eukaryota; kingdom Metazoa; phylum Mollusca; class Bivalvia; order Venerida; family Mactridae; genus Lutraria; species Lutraria lutraria. The sequence continues at coordinate 19,009,334 of OZ026838.1, forward strand.
TTTCTTATGAGTAATAAAACACTGTACAAAAAATGTCTCATGTTGTAAAGCAGTGCTGGGACAGCTGTTTATTTCAGCCATTAGAAATTCACAGCTAATGTTACATTGTTCATATGCCAACCCACAGACACTTGGGGTTAGGAGCTCTAAAGATAAGAAAAGTTTTATTTAAAGTCGGCAAGATAGGTAACATTTATATAACATAAGCTCATATGAGCTTGTACAACCAACTATAAAACATGATAAATATGTATAACAATCGTAAAAAAGCTGAAAGATAAAGTGTAATTTAAGCAGTTTCGACAGATTTTACAAATTTTCATGCAACATAAAACAACATAAAAACATATACAATAGTAAGCAAGCAACATTTACTAAGTAGCAGCTTAAATATATCAATAGCAAGCAATAAAAAAGCATAGCAACAGGAAAAAGATTCTTATATAATACACAAAATTAAGCGTACATGCATTTTTATGCTGCTCCATATCACTATGACACTCCCATAACAGTACAACTTTTACATTTACAAAGCTCACCATTCCATAAGAGGATGAGAGATTTGAATTGAGCAAAGTTTGAGCATTTTCTGAAGTGTTCTGTGATGGAGCATCGTACTTTAAAGATTTTTTACCATAAGTTGTTGTTCTGACATGAGGTACCTGTAAAATACGTGTATATCTAAAATAAATACTTGATTCTCGTTTAACAATAAGATCTGATAGCACTGGTGGGAACATACCATTTACAATTTTGAAAGTTTCTACTGCCATAGACCTCATGCGCCTTATTTGCAGGGATGGAAGATTTACCTTGTCTAACAAGTCATCATAAGACAGACTGTAATTATTGTAAACAAAACGGAGTGCTCTCTCTTGTAATTTCTCCATCTTTCTTATATTGGCTTTGAACAGAACAGAAATACCGAGCCATTGGACAGAAATTAAAATTTGATATAACGAAAGTATGGAATATAAGGAGTCTGTTTGGCTGGGTTGGATTTTTGCCTATCCTTTTCAGAATGTTTATTTGAGTGGCTGCCTTCTTACATAGACATTTAATATGGTGGTCAAAGTTAAGTTGGTTGTCAATATCCACTCCAAGTAGTTTAACAATCTTATCGCAAGTGATTGTGGCATTAACAATATTAAAAGAAGGTTTTTTGAGGAGGTAGATTTGCCAACAGCAATTGATTGAAATTTTTCAGGATTGGCTTGCATTTTATTTTTATTTATACGGAACCAATCAATAAGAATATTGCTGGGATTTAAAGGAAAGGGTGTTATCATCTGCACAGTTGTACACGGTAGACTTCTTAATAAAGTAAAAAATGTCATTTATAAAAATATTGAACAGTAGAGGCCCCAGTATTGATCCTTGGGGTACCTCTTTGTTATATTTGCCCAGGAGCTGAGAGTTTTTCCTAACTTGTTTTGTCGTTTCCTATCAGAGAGATAATACTGATGGAGTGTGGGTGCAGGCTCTGACAGGCTATAGGCAGTAAGCTTTGACAAGAGGATGTCATGAAGTAGGCAATCAAATGCCTTAGTGAGATCCATAAGTACTGCAGCGACGTACTGGTTACTGTCTAGAGCCTGCCTCCAGTCCTCCCAACAGTTTAAGTAAAGTTGTCTGACAACCGTGACCCATCCTGAAAGCACATAGATACTGATTAAAAATATCATCAAAATAAGCTAGTGCTAGTAGAAATTGATATATTAATCAAATTTGTAAGGGGTTCTGTCAGAGCTGGTTTACTTAGTTTTAGTAACTTGGCAGAGATTTTGTCAACTCCTGTAGCTGTTTTACATTTAACAAATGTATTGCATTACAAACATCAGACATATCTACATCACTGAATTTGAAGTTTTCAATTACATGTTTATTTTCTTTTATTTTATCAAGACTGGGATGATTGGCTGGGTTAAAAGTATAATCTTTGCCGATGGACTCGGCTACATTTGCAAAATGAGTGTTAAAATTTTCAGCATTTTCCGCATCACTTGAAATGATACTGTCTTTTTCATTTAGAATAATTTTAGGCAAGTCTGAACATGATTTATTAGATAAAAAAGGTTTAATTGTCATCCAGAAGTCTGAGGTAAAAAATTTTGCTCCCCCAATACACCATTCTTGAAAATACATATTTGCTGACTTGTGCTTTAATTTGTTTACTAAATTTCTTTGTTTTCTGTAAGTTTCCCAATGATCACAAGTTCTAGACTTTTGATATTTGTGAAGATACATTTTTTTCTGGTATATAGCTTTACGTAGTATTTTATTCATATATGGAATTTGTTTTGCTTTTTTATACATCTGTTTTTCTGGTACATGCTTATTATATATATCAGACACAGCAGAATCAAAATATTCATATAATGTATTTACTGACTCTTTACTGGAGTCAAAATCATCTACTGTAGGAACTCTAATATTTGACAGTTCAGTATCAAGTGCATTTACATCTAGATGCTTAAAACATCTGTAGTTAATCTTAGTTTTCTCATTTTTTGGAGTTGCGTTGTTGACAACCGTACAAATAAAATTATGACAGTCGCTGATTCCGGTTGGAAAGTTTTGAGTTTTCATACATAGTGATTTGGAATTTGTAAGTATGACATCTAATAGAGATGGTGTACAATTTTTTACAAAACATTATATTTTAATTGTATTTTTGTCAATCCCAACATATAAACGTATCATATCTATCAATAAGACCTAAAATAAGCCGTCTTGAAAAAAAATACATTAAACGTCAACAATATATAGTTGTATATATACTTAAGGCCAGATGTTCTGCATGGGTTTTTCATGTGCTACAACTTTCTGAAAAAAAAATTTGAGCGATTTCCCTAAAACCGGTTTTGTTTTGCATCTTAACACAATTTCAAATATTTATGCTTAAAATACAGGAAAGCGATGGATTTAGTTTGAGCATTTATGGTATATTGCACATCGTTTATATTCGATTTGTAAAATTAAAATGTTTATGCTTTTCTTGTATTGATAATGCCCGACACGTTATTCGCCGGTGTAAAACGTTGTTTGAGTTGACGTGAACGTCACAATGAAACTCTCAAATGAGATACAATTACATGTGTGCTGTGGGCTAATCTCATGGTTGGGTCATTGCAGCGCAAATTGCAAGAATTTTAGTGTTGATGAACAAACCATTTATCGTCTAAGACAACGACACGGCGAAACCAGTGTAGTCAACCAACGTCGGCGTACGGGACGTCCGCATGAAACTACACATCAGCAGGATAGGCAAACAGCTTTAATTCATCTACGAAGACGTTTTGAAGTTCCTTTTCACACTGCGAGGAGCACACCAGGTCGGACTCATCCTCATATCAGTGCACCTAAGATTCGACGCCGTCTGTGTGAAAATAATTTTGTAAAAACGTACAATGTACTTGGGGCTTCTTGGATAACGTAAACCAAGATGATAGAAGACGTACGTGCCATAGAAACGCTATACCGATGAAATTTACGTCCTGTTTTGTTTATGCGGCGGAATCCTGGACAAGATACTCGCGTACCCATACTGCAAGGTTGACCAACAATTCCTTGAGCAAAGCAGCATTGACATATCTAGTCTGCGGCTTGCAATGAGCCCAGACTTTAATTTGATAGAACACATCTGGATAGATCAGAAGCTTTAAGCCTTCCAAAATGTAACTGACCGTCGGAACTATCTCCGTCGTAAATGGGCTGCTTTGGATCAGTGGTTCTTTCAGACACTTGCTTAATCAATGAGAAAAGACGCACAGCTGTTTTTAATACAAACGGTGTTAAATGTAGCATAGATCACACCCCGGTGCACTTGAAAAAGAAATGTAAAACTGATTTTGATGGTAGTGTTAACACATGATGCATACCTCCTTTATTATTTGATCAAATTTATTAAAATTCGGAATGATTGTTCGATAATGAATAAATTTGGATATAAAATAAGAATGTAGATAAATGGGAAATGTTGTTTTATTTTATTAATCTTTAAATGAACGGCGCAGAACTTTTTGCCTTAAGTATATATTGTTGACGTCGAAAAATGTATTTTTAAAAAAAACGGCTTATTATTTTTATTTTATTGATAGATATGGTAAGTTTATGTGTTGGGATTGACAAAAATAAAATTATTTTGTTTTTAGAGCTCATATAACCCCAAGTGTCTGTGTGCCAACCAATTTTGTAATTGCATTTTTGTAACAATGGGACCCATTGGTATTTAACTGAAATGCTGTTGAAAACATCAGGGGTTAGTACGTTGTTGTGGGTGTATATACATATGGTTCTTTCTGCTTATTTTGACGGTACTGCAAGAATTAATTTTTCTGTATATTCATGAATATTTATTATTATTTAAATGAAATAATTCTCTTTAGTTTGGTGGCTAAACGTTCTAAATATGTGTGAGCTCAACCTCACCTGATGACCAATGAACGTAAGAATGGAAACAATTAGAATGTTCTATAATAATACAAACACTAGTACTCCTAAAAAATTTGTGTGACAATGATTCACGGTGAATGATAATGGGTGACTTAGTTATCAATTACAACACTGTGTTACAACAAACATGACATACGCATATACAGTGCAACTTGTCCAAAGCAATACCCTTTTGGAGTAGCAAAATTAGGTTGTTGTTGAGAGGTTGTTGCTCTAGAGATGTTAAATTAATAGTTAAATCGTGCAGTAGGAAAAAACATACTGTCGTTGAAGAGAGGTTGTTGCTCAAGAAAGGGCCGCTCTGGAGAGGTTTTTCTGTGTACATGTACAGTAAGAAATGCTACTACTATTTAGTGATTAAATTTATTCACAGATCTGTGTTGTGACCATATATTCATGACTACAAGCTGTTACGCTGCATGGCCTGACTCGTTCACGATGACAAAATTTTTAGGTCGCCATTAAGTGAGAGATTTGAGAGAGGTAATTCTAATTTTAATACTATTAAGTCGGTCATTGCATACTGCATAATATTATATTTGTGAGTTATTTATGAAAATATGTGTAACCGATTAACAAATATAGCATTATTATCATTATTATATGTTCTTTACGAATAGAGTTACTTATTATAATTGTACGATATTCAGGATTAGATTCACCTTGTTGTTAATATATGTGTAAGTTATTTACGAATAGGGTCACTCCAGAGAAATAACATGTTTGTATCACAGTTTACCTAAACAGGGACTTTTAGACTAAGTAAATATTCAATATTTTCTTGAATTCAAACAACGTCACTCCGCCTTTAGATAAACAAGAGGGTTAAGATGAAAACCATTGTTTGTTCATTAAAACATCGTTAAAAATCTGTGTCATGAGGTCTGTTGATATTTTATGGTTTTCCTGTGATTTGACAAGGTGACCTAGTGTCTGACCCATAGATGACGCATGTCCGAACTTGTCCCACATATCATTATTAAGACAAACATTCTAAAAAGGTTTGGTGAAGATCATATCAAAAGTTGACATCTGAAGTGTTAATAAGGTGTTCCTAAGATTTGACCTGGTGACCTAGTTTTTGACATCAGATGACCCATGTTCGAACTTGTCCTCATTAAGACATACACTCTGACAAGGTTTGGTGAAGATCCAATCAAAACAGTGACATCTAGAGTATTAACATGATTTTTACCTAAGATATGACCTTGTGACCTAGTTCTTTTTACCCAAGGTGACCCATGCTTAAAATCGTCCAACATATCATAATAACAAACATTCTGACAAAGTTTGGTGAATATATTTAGGTTTTCCTAAAATTTTACCTGGTGGCCTAGTTTTTGACCCCAGGTGATTCATGTTCAAGCTTGTTCTTCATATTATTAAGACAAATGATTTGACAATGTTTGGTGACTCATGTACGAAATTGTCCAAGATCTTATAAAGACAAGCATTCTGACAAGGTTTCATGAAGATCCAATCAAAACAGTAACTTCTAGAGTGTTCACAGTTTTCCAGTAATTTGCTCTGGTGACCTAGTTTTTGATCCCAGATGACCCATTATCGCACTATCCATTCAAAACAGTGATTTCTAGAGTGTTCAAAAGGCTTTCCTTTAATATGCCCAGGTGACCTAGTTTGACCCCAAACGACCCATTATCGAAGTTGTCTGAGAATTTGTCAATATTAACATTCTGACCCAGTTTTGTGAAAAGTGAACTAAAAATATGGTCCCTATGTGTTCACAAGTTAAAAATTGACACTGCACAACGTGGACGCCAAACCATGACTGATCACAAAAGCTCACCCTGGGCACTAATCTATCTTTATAAATTTTAGCATTTTACCAATATATACAAGTGTTAGTTTATTTTAGTTTGTTATTATCTGCGGTCTGAGCATAGTGACCCTTTAATCTATATCATCGAAATACATTTAATGAAACATTCATATTCACTAGTATATGATGTACAGAATCAAAGGCTAAATAAATGCTGAATAAACTTAGATAGACTTTTTTGGAGTAAAGGGAGACAACCTAGAGATAATAGGGGTGGCTTATTCTTCACAGAAATTACTTTAGTTATTACATAATGTTGCCAGACTGCTGTGCTCGACTCCCAGTGCACCAGGCCTATGTCCCTCGGGATCTTGAGTTCAAGCCCTAGACATAATTTTCGATGAGTACAAAATGTTTAGGTATGGTAATATTGGAGGTTTTATTCACTTACATAATCAATAACAGTTTATCATTTTGTGGTTACAGGTCACATGGAAATAAGAAACAGTCTTCAATTAAAGTTGTAAGCACAGTACACTTTAAGCATAAGGCTATGATTGGGAGATTTGGGCAAATAGTTCTTGACAATAAACTACCAACACAGTTTGATGCCAATTAGAGCAAGAGTCAGCAATAAAAGACTATTCAAGGCTTCAGGGTAAAATTTTTATTTAATGATTGTGTAGTACATGACATTCTTGTTCTTAGTCAATAGATTGGGCTGGTAACTTACTTAAATACTTATGCAGGAAGTTACATACTTTGTTTGTCCGTTACATACTTAATGAAGCACTTATATACTTGGAGACATGCATACCATGTCAGGAACTTACATCCTTAACCAGGTTCTTACATTCTTCTTTAATTCATTTCAAACTCAGTAGTTACAAAATAACATACTTAGTAAGGCAATTATTATATACTTAGTTTCATCATTTCATATGTTTTAATATGTTACATAAAAAGTAAAGCAATTAAATATTTAGTCGTTTTCATACTTAGTAAGGTACATGTACTTTCATATTTTAATTAGCTTGGCAATTACATCCCCAGTTGCGCATTTACTTATTTGGTCTGTTACAAATTCAATTCAGCACTTTAATATAATGCCAGACGCAATAATACTTATTTAGTCTGTTACATATTTGGTAAGAAATGTACTTAGTCAGTATGTAAGCATAATTAGTCAGGCACTTGCATACATAGTTAATATGTTACATAATAAATTCAGCACTAACATACTAAGGTAGTCAGTTGCATACTAAGTCAGACATTTGTATACTTGGACAGATACTTACATACTAAGTTTTGTCTGTTCCATATTAAGACAGGAACTGTTATGCTTAGACTTATTTAGTCATGTCCTTATAATATTATATGCTAAGTTAGACAGTTACATCCTAATTATGTCAGGCACTCATATACTGATTCAGATATTTACATAATTAATCAGGCACTTATATATTTGTTCAGATACTCAAATATCAAGCCAGGCACTTACATACTTATTCAGATACTTAAATATTAAGACAGGCACTTACATACCTATTCAGATATTTAAATATTAAATCAGGCACTTACATACTTATTTAGATACTTAAATATTAAGCCAGCCTCTTACATACTTATTTGGGCACTTAGATACCAAGTCAGGCACTTAAATACTAAGTCAGACATACTTATTCAGAATCAGATACTTAGATACTTTATATAATATTTACATATTTTGTCATAAGTCATACATACTTAATTAGATATATACTTAGGCACTTACATACTTAGCCAGACATTTACATACTTAGTTACATACTAAGTCAGTTTTTATATACATACTTAGTTAATCAGTTATATACTAAGTCTTGAACTTAATACTTAGGCAAATACTTACATATTTAATCAGGCACTTATATACTTTGCCAGTCACTTACATTCAGCCAAAACAGTGGCCACCCTTAGGAAAGAGAAAATGTGGCCTTTATTGACAGGTGACCTTTATTTGGAGGTCATTTGTTCTAGATATTCAATGGCAGTTCTTTAAAGAATAGCCTATATTCAGAGGATGACCTTTATTCAGGGGTGACCCCTTACACAAGTTTGACTGTATTTAGTCAGGTCCTTTACTAACTTAGTTTGTCTGTTTATACTTAGTTAAGCACTTTTGTGAATAGATATTCTAACTTATATATTTTCATATTTTGTCTAGTTAATGACCATTTAATTTATTAATACCGAAATTGTTCTTTTTATAGCATGGTGCAGAGAACTAAGAAATCACTCATTAACTGGATGTATGATCTGTAGAAAGCTGTGGTGGTATTGTTTTCCCATGATGCTCCTGTATTGATCTGATGCCTACCTGAGGGTATGTACACAAGTCCCCAGTATAGTTTCATAGACATGTCTTAACTTAGATTCTATAATTACTGCGCATATCTCTCAATTATAATTAATAAGGGCTTCTTATTTGTCAAGTACATACACATGTTCTTGAACTAGATTTTGTGTCAGCTAATGGATCCTCATAAAAGCAGGACCATGGTTGTATTTCATAGGAGGGTGGTCAGTTGTTTCTGAACATTATTAGTCAATAGTTAAAAGTTGATAATGTGCGATTATATTAAACTGTCAAAGCTGCATAATTTCACGGTCAATGCTTGCATTTATTTTTACCTTCAGAGTATGATGAGTACCGTACAATTATTTTGGTATTCTGTACTATGATTATATGATACTATGTTATACCAGTGAACAAACATACAATTATGTATCTAACGATGACTACAAAACATTATATATTGGTAAAAAAATAACTGTGGTATTGAAGCTAAAAATAATCACATTCATTGACCGTGTAATTATTTTAGCTTTGACAGTTTAATAAAATTGCACCACACATTACATTAAGCAACAAACAATAAGTCAGTCAGTCAGTCACATACCAATTTATATACACTAAGTAACATACAACTAGCTAATCACTTACCGAGTTATATTGACTAATTAACATACAATTAATCAGTCACAACACAAGTTATATTCACTAATTAACAATTAATCAGTCACAACACAAGTTATATACACTAATTAACATACAATTAATCAGTCACAACACAAGTTATATACACTAATTAACATACAATTAACCAGTCACAACACAAGTTATATACACTAATTAACATACAATTAATCTGTCACAACACAATTTTTTAAAAACTAATAAACATACAATTAACCAGTCAATTACCAAGTTATATACACTAATTAACGTACAATTAGCCTGTCACCAAGTTACATATACTAATTAACATATAATTAGCCAGTCACTACACAAGTTGTATACACTTATATTAAACATACAATTAGCCAGCCACTACACCACAAGTTATATACACTAATTAACATATACAATTAGCCAGTCAATACACAAGTTGTATACACTAATTAATACACAATTAGCCAGTCACTACACAAGTTATATACACTAGCTAATTAACATACAATTAGCCAGTCACTTACCAAGTTATATACACTATAGATAGTTAACATACAATTAGCAGGCCACCTACCTAATTATAAACAATTAATCATTGACATTGTCTTATACATTTGCTCAATCACTTGTCGAATACATACTATGTATATCTAGTTACATGATTAGCATTGTCACTTACTTGGTCAGATACTTACATAGTTATATACATTTAGCTGATTACTTAGCCTGTCACTTATGGTATTATAGACACAACCAGTCACTGATAATGTATTTATAATAGGGTAAGTGACTGACTTAGGTTTTTACATAACCTATTCAAAAATGCTTGTTAAAAATAGTCACTTAGCAGGTTATATACACTTGGTCAGATCAGGGTCTTTCAATTGAATGGTCTTCTATTTGAGTGACCCTGGTCAGATGTAACTTACTTAAGTTACTTAAACTAAGTCGACCAGTTATATACACGGTCAATTACTGACCAAGTGTATAAAATAGGGTAAGTGACTGGTTAATTGTATATAACTATGTAAGCATCTGACACTTTTAGTCACTTACCTATAGTCTCTTAGACTTAGACATGTCTTGCATAATATAGCTATTATAATTAAGATATTACAAGGGTGATAAGGTGACTGGTTAAGATACTGGCTAATAGCTCCAGTAGTATACAACTAAGAAAATATATGACATTAAGTTATACTTACTTCTTCACATTGGATATTTTAACTACATGTATATACTACTCAAAATTTGATAAAGGTCACTAGCAATATTGCTCGAAGTAATTGCTTCAAAATTTTAATACTACTGATGACTAGATTTGATTAAAAATTGGTCATTTAGGCATCATATGCCTGTGAAAAAAAAGAAACAATATTTGTCCATTGAAGCATATCTGTATATCATATAGTTATCATAGTATCAACACTTAAGAAAACTTGTAAGTTATAATGTCCCCTTAGTAAAATATGCATATTTCATATATTTTTTTTATATTTGGAGCTCAAATTTTCAGTGCACATCTCTAACAAGTCAAGCTACATGACTCTATCAACAAAAATGCATGTTATTGATTTTTACCCTGTAATGTCTCTAAAGTCATGAAACATTTAATTTTCAAGTGCAGCGCATGGAAAGTACAGTATGAATCTTCGAAATATTTTTTGAAATCGATAGAATGTTAAGACACATTACAGAAAATCAAAATGAGATGGATGTCAATTGAGGAAAGGGCCCGCACATGCCTTACTCTAGGAGGGCTCCCGTACTACTATCATTTTATGTATATATAATAATAGCTGTCAAATGTATTTGGCATTCAGTCAAGCAACCATTTTCTTACAAAGATTCTGGCAATGTAGAAGACATTAAAATACAAATTTTCATGAATACATTTGACAGCTGTAATGACTTACGCGAAATGATTGCATAATACCAGATTGAATTTGAAGAGTTGCTTTAAAACCTAACTTAATTCACTATAAATTTTTACAATTTAATGACATTCAGTACTTTTTGGTGACATTGGAGAAAACAATTGGAAGTTCTAAGATAAAAATACTGTGTTGTTTTTTCTTTTGTTTAATAAAGGTAGATATATCACTAAATACTGCAGCAATACAGACTGGGCACATTATAAGACATCATATCTTCTAGTAAATAACATTGCCAAATGATTTATAAAACTTAACAACAGCTATTTCATATATTAACTTAGTGGTTTGTTTTAATTTGATGTGTTAAGTAAATTGAAATCTAAATGTACCTGTATTTTTTAGTATGGGACCCGATGCTGTTAAGGCAGACAGCGCTGGTCCTTAAAAGATTTCCTCAATGGACATCCACCCCATTTTGTGTTTTTTTGTAACATGGCTATGGATTTTAAAAAATACTTTGAAAATTCATACTTACCACATGCAAATTAACTGTTTTATAACTATATAGAAGAAACAGGGTAAAAATCAATAGAACACATTTTGTTGATAGTCATGTAGCTTATATATGAAAAAAATATGCATATTTTACAAAGGGACATTAGGTGTATTTGTCAAGTGTATTTGTAAGAAATATACAGTTCTTTATCAAATTTGGAGTAGTATATTTCTTAATGTATTAATTGTGTATAAATAATTATGTGATTGTTAAACAGAATATTTATTTATGTGATAATGCAATAATGCAATAATTTAGGGATGTAATATTTGTATGTAATACGTTCAATAGAATATTTTAAAAATAATGTGATGGTGATAATTTAGGAACAAGATTTTGAAAATGAGATACACAAGGCCGACCCTTACACATTTGGTGGTCTGTGTAAAGTGTAGTCACTTATGGAATTTTTGCCGTCTTTGTGGGCAAATTTTTTCTTTTTTTTTTTACTTCTGCTTTCTTCACATTATTTATTTACTTTGTTTTATTTTCAATTTCTTCACTTGTTATAATATTTTTTTAACAATGTACTTGTCACAAAATTACTGCTTTTTCACTTGCTTATTAAAATGTATTTGTCACAAAATTACTGATTATCTTGAATAAAAAATGCTAACAAAAGACCAAGTCTAACATTTTATTTTATATACACATGTTATGACAAAAGTAAATCATTAATACAATATATGGTCAGAAAAGTCATTTTTATGACTACCTGAATGATTCTAATGCAACAGACAAATATATTTCAGAATAAATTGTACCTAAGTCTTCTCACAAAAAAGTTATAGAACTCTGGTAATATGTATGTCCAAGTCATCCTAAACATGACCCTTTTCTAGCCAAAAACAAGTATACATATATAGTTCCCACATGTATCTACAATATTTACCTCCTTTGGCAGCCATCTTGAAAGGCTAATTTGGCAAGAATTGATAGAAGATATTTTTGTTTAGACAAAAATTGATATTCATATCTGACAACATTTTCTTAAACCTGATATGCTTGTTTTTTCCAACTTCATGATTAAGTTATATTTTGTAAATTCAGTTGTTTAATAACTACTTTTTGTTCTTTTTTCTATTAAACACATAAGAAATTTGACTTTCAAGATGGCCACCAAATCAATACAAGGGAGGTAAATATTGTAGATGTATGTATTATGTCATTTTATTAAACTGTCAAAGCTGAATTTATTTTTAGCTTCGGTGAGCTTCGATTACTTTCCTAATTTATATGATAACATGTCGAATTTACAATCTGACATGTATTTAACAATGTGCTACATATAAAATTACTGGAATATGAACATGAGGAATGGGACATTCCATAATGATAAAATAAAAACTACCGACTGTGGTATGAAGTGAATGCCTTAATTTAGCAACCGTGTAATTATTAAGTTTTGACAGTTTGATGAAATTTCACTATAAAGTATAAAGCAACACCCTTTTGGAGTAGCAAATTATGTTGTTGTTGAGGATGGTTGCTCTAGAGAGGTTGAATTAATAGTTAAATGATGCTGTTTTTGAAGTGAGTTTGTTGCTCAAGAGAGGGCCGCCCATGGAGAGGTTGAACAATATAAACAATACAAGTATAAACAATGCACTGACAGAAATTGATTATGCCTATGACAATTTCACATGTTTTTGTGTCAACGTCATTCTTGCATATAATATTGCTCTTCCTTAGGAAAGTAATGATATTTATATTATATATATATATTAAATTCAACTATGATACCCAGTAAACTTTAAGTTTTAACATCGAAATCAGCATCAAGGATCAAGTAGGATCAATCATGTGGAGTCAAAAACAAACATAGCTAGTATCTCAAATGTATACAAAACTATATCGCCCCCCCCCCCCCAAAAAGTGGTGGGGCACAAAAATGTACATTAAATAGTTGATGTTCAAGGAACATTTACAATGATGATCAGTTTGTGACTTAATTAACAAAGATGTAAAAAGTTGTATCTGCTATAAACACATGTCCCAATTTAAAACTGAATCAAACTTATTTGTTACTGACATGTAAGGGAAATGTTTCACTCAATTATAAATTCATATATTAATGATACAGAATGAATGAACTGAAAGAAGGCGATTACAAAATTTGTCTTATTGAAGATATTTCTCTAACAAAGTTGTTTGTTTTCCATTGTTGTGTTGAAATATTTCACTGTAAACCATACCTACATCCAAGATTGTAATCTTTATCACCTACAAAAACATCAGATAAAAATAAAACAGAAATAACTTCATACAGGTATCTACAGTACAATAGACGTTAGTGTTTCTTTGTTTTATTGACATTATATTAGAAATCAACGCTATGATTTAAGAAATATAAGAACACTACAAACACAACAAGATGCTGAGACTCTGGTGTGTTCATTCATTGTATATATAGTAACCCCAGTGGCATGCTTGTCAAGATAAGTCCATTTTAACAATTCTGAGTCCAAATTATGTCAAGGTCAAAGTGAGGTTGGTTGATATGGGTAGATTAAGATAAGAATGTCATAGGCAACAACTGTATAAGTATTCAAGAGTTCTAGTAATTAAGCAGTGTTGGTGCTAGATGAAATGGTAAAAACTTTGTATGAACGGACAGGGCAATCACAATAATAATGCCTCCTGCATCATATATAACTAAGCAAGTAACTGGCTAAGTGTCTACATGAATGACAAGTGTATATAACTATGTAAGTAACCGACTTAGTATTCAGGTGTTCTCGTTCGGATGGACGAAAGGAACGAAGGACAGACAGGACAATCACTATGATATTATGTCTCCTGCATTATAGATGCTGGAGGTATTAAAGCTTCATCATAAACTTCTTACATACTAGGTTGACATCTGCGGTACAGTGTGATTTTATTAACCTGTTGAAGCTGAACAAGAACTATCACCAAAGGTGATGAATACCCCCAGATGCTGCCTTGACAGTTATTGTTACATTTTACAAAGGGAAATATATAACACATTTTCATCTTTTTAATACCTGCAAATTGTTGCTTAGGAATATCCTGATCAATTTCTAAATATTCATTATATAAAAAATAACGAAGGGCCATAACTCATTAAAATTAACTTGGACAAAACCTATTGTGGACATGCACAACATGGCAAACTACTTATCACTTCTAAGAAGTTTTACTGAATTCCTGCATGTAGTTGCTGAGAAATGGTTTGGACAAAGTTTACCTATTTTATAAAGCAAAGGGGCATAACTCAGTGAAAATCCAAACAAAACCTGGTTATTGCATGGACAACTTGGCTTACTTTTTTAACTTCTGTGAAGTTTCATTGAATTCCTAAGAGTAGTTTCTGAGATATTGTGTATACACTGTACAAAAAAACAACAAAGGGCCATAACTCTGTGAAAATTTAACTGAACAAGTCAAGCCTAATGCATGCACAACTAGGCTAACTACTGATCATTTCTGTGAAGTTTCATTGAGTTCCAGGCAGTAGTTAATAAGAAATCGTAGACAAAATTTGCTTATTGTATATACTGTATAAAAAACAGGGCTATAACTCAGTGAAAATTAATCCAAATGTAAAATGCTTTAAGCATGCACAACTAGGCTTACTTCTGATCATGACTTCAATGAAGTTTCATTGAAATCCTGTAAGTAGTTGCTGAGAAATTGTCCGGACAAATTGTGTCTACAGACGCGCGGACCAACCGACCGTCAAGCGTGAATCCAATATAGCCCCCATATATTTCATATCTGGGGGTATAATAATTTCATGGTCGCTGAATGCAATTATTTTTAGCTTCTTACCACAGTTGATAGTTTTTGTTTATTTTAAGGTTAGGGAATGTTTCATTCTGCATGTTTACATAATATTATGTTGCTTATCATTAAATAGTATAAATACATGCACATTTGACAACTGGTGTAACAAATTATGAAAGTAATCGAACCTTACCAAAGCTAAAAATAAATGCAAACACTGACCATGAAATTATGCAGCTTTTGTCAGTTTAATAAAATCGCACAATATCTGGCTTTAAATTTTGATTATCAGTTAACCAAAATCAAACAACATGAGGGTTGATTATTTTCAACCATTAGCAACACGTTTTTGAATGTCCCATTCAAAATAGAAACACTCATTGGCTTCGCAAGATTAATTTTTTTATTAGTAACTCAGAACTTGAATGTTCCAGGCTTCACAATGTTATTTTTTAAAATATCTTTTAATGGTTTTCCCTGGTTCAATACTGTCAGATAGTGATGTCAGTCATGAACTAATTAATGACTGTTTTTAATCACCCAAGTTTTCAGTCATTATAATCTCATCAAAATTCAGATCAAATATAAGATATATGATTTACTTACCAGCAACTGGTCATAAGATTTTCTTGGTTACTGCAGAACATTTTTCTCGGATTATCTAGAAAATAGATAGAGAGACATTCAATAAACAGTGAACAAGCAGAAAATCTTACAAAACAAATTTTGCATATCTGAAATTCCCACTGGAGCTAAGACAATAAATCTGGAAAATGAAAACAAGTCAACAATTTTCTTTATCCCCTCATTGGTTGCTTTGGCACTGTTTCCTTATTACAGTAGAGCAGCATACCAAGACCCATTTACCAAATCTTTGTTGTATCAAAAACTGGTTGCCAAATCTTTGTTGTATCAAAAGCTGGTTCCCAAATATTTGTTGTATCTACCGTAAGACTGGTTCCCAAATCTATGTTGTATCAAAGACTAGTTACCAAATCTTTGTTGTATCAAAAACTGGTTCCCAAATGTTTGTTGTATCAAAGACTGGTTCCCAAATCTATGTTGTATCGAAGACTGGTTCCCAAATCTTTGTTGTATTAAAAACTGGTTCCCAAAACTTTGTAGTATCAAAGACTGGTTCCAAGATCTTAATTGTACCACAGTATTATTGGAAACAGAATGATAGACAGCTTTCTATAGCCGTTACTAGCTAGATGCGCCTGACTTTTGATGCGGACCAAAGTACTATGTTTTACTACATCCGCAATGCAACTGTTAAACTAATTCCCTTCCCATGTTGCAGTGCTAGTCTATTAAATTTCAGTTCAGTTTCCATTAGTACTTCCAGTACTTTGATTTCATGATGATTTCACTATAGGACCAGCAATGTTAGTCCATAAAGAATGAATACAGAAAGATTAACTTGAGTTTTATCAGGGTTCATTCATTAAGGCAATAGTATAGTGGCATATCTCTGCATAATTTATTTGGATTACTTTCGTGAAAATCTATCAGATTTTCATGATAAGATTTACTGACTTAAAAGTGGGTCGCTGGTTTCCTCACGAGAAAATGGTCATTTTTTCAGAAATCAATGCACAATTTAATGTATTGGCTAAAGCAGATATGATATATTCAAAGGATATTTCCATGGAAACCACTCAAAAAGCACCACCTAGTGGAGGGTATATGGTTTTGTTGATTTTCAAGTTATTTGTGTAACTGCAATGCTGTATCATTTCCAAATCCGAAAAATACAAGAATGTCATATAAGGGGGGGGGGGGGGGGGGGGGCAATTTACAAAGCCAAATAATGAGACATTTATCTCTCATTCGCAACAATACTTATATACATACATAGATTCGCAACTTCCATATTTCTCAATAAAATACGTTTTCTGTATGCAGCAAACAGAGTTTAAAAGAAATGACCTGAAAAAAGTTGCACTTTCTACACTTATATTTATTTTTGGGTTACAGCTGTCGAGTATGGCAATGGATTGTCTATCGATATTGTTTTGGCTATTTTTAGCAGTTGCAAATCCATGTATGTATATATGTCCTTGATGAAGGCAAAACATTTTTTCATGAAAATTAAAGTGTATGCAGAAAAATGTCACCATACAATAGCAATAATAATTTACAGTGCAATCTCCCTCCAACAGCCATCAATGGGAATGACAAGGATGGCTATTGTATGGAGGTGGCTGTTGTTGAGAGGAGATTGAAAATAGAGTAAAACATCAATCTAGGTTGCTAGAATACTGGCTGTAATAAGGAGGTGGCTGTTGTTTGGAGGTGACCGTTCATGGAAGTTACAGTATTATACATTAAAGAAAACTAATGTGTACAATAAAACTACCTCTTGATTTCCTGCCAGTAATATCTGATCTTTAGTACACATTATCATCTTATTGTTTTATCTTCATTAGAATGGTAATCTTCAATGATGAACTGGGTTGTTTTGTTTCCATGGATACTGGTGAAGGTACAGCTGAACATGACCTTCATAGCCATTATCAGAGTTTGTTCCACAATTGTAGAATAAAGCTGGAAATTCAGCAGAAGTCAAATTGTAATCTTTGAGTTACACATTGGCAGAACAGAACAGATATTTTATTCAGATGTGTACAAAGTACACAATCCATATCAGAAAAAAATACAAGTACAAATACATAAGTCACATGAATAATTTACACAGATAATGGTCAAATTATTCATATATGAGAGAAATACATAAAGTCATGATATAAAAAATATATAATATACAATACGATAAGGATGAACAAAACAGAAACTCACAATTGTTAATCATATTACCTATTAATATTCAAAATTGTATTTCTTATAGCGAGAGCTTTATGTACATAGTCTATCACTACGGATTCAAACATTATAGATAAAAACACCATATGATATTCATTGAAGTCAGTTATTGAAATTTGAATGGTCTATCAAGTTTTGTTATTAAGTGTATAAAGCTATATCTGACAGACCTTTAATTGGCAAAACAATTGTTTGTATGTGATAAGAATCACACCCAAGTACCTAATTTTTATTAATGAAAAGATACCTGTAAATTTTAAAAAGTATCTGTACTAAGCCATAAAAGAAAGTATCCACTTTTTAAAAAATCATTTCATTGATATAAATAATTCGCCCAAATAACCAATATACAATGTAAATGTATTTGTTGGAGTACCTGTTAACCTTGATTTTATCATTCGAATGATAAAGGCTCATATATTACCTTGTTGTAATTTACAGCAGATGTTTGAATTACTGCGAATTAAGTTAGTTAAGATACTCGCTACCACTGCTACCTTCCTGCTACTAGTTCTTGCTATCAAATAAAGTAGTGACTAGGTAGCAGCTAGCACAAGTTAAAACTTATCCCGTTTTCAGGCCTTAACTAAAGAGACTTACTACAAACCATTTTCATAAAAACATAATATGCAACAGTAAATCCTTGGTGCGCGATATCATTTCATATCAATTTGACGATTTCATACAAATTATTAAATCTAACTTCCGAGTCGAGGAGATGTTGTCAGAAAAAGTGTACGATGTATATCAATTAGCAGGTAGTAGATGAGGTAGTGTACTACCATTGATATCATTGAAAAGAACATGGTATGGGCACCATGTTTACAAAAATGTATATACCGACAGCTCAATAGAAAAAAAAAACTTGAAAAGATAAAACATTGTTCATTGCTAATAAGGAGAGACAATATTTGAGTTGCATCTATGCAACTCTACCAGGCTCTACATACCTGAAGCAGACATATACCCAGTATAGAAGTATCATGGGAAGGCTCTTCCATTGCAGCATCACAAAGATGAGAAGTAGATGAATTTTCTCTAAAGTTCAAACTAATCTACAAAAAAACAGCAACATAATTTCAATCTTATTTTCTTATTTTCTATGAAATTGAACACTTATTACATGTGCATGCGGAGAGCAAGGTAAGTATTGGTACAGAAGCCAATTGGTTTACTGCCGGCTGCAGGTTACCCTGAGTGTAAAGTGGGATGGCAAAAAATGAGAAATATTAAATTAATTAAGCTGGGAGCTTAGGGCTGCTAGGGCCCCAGTTGGTCCCAGGGATGATCAAAACCACAAAATTCTGCAGATGAAAAATAACACCCCTGCCACTGGTATATTACATAATTATACTGAACTATGGTGGAAATTGGAGTACAACCAAAAAATAGTTATGATAAAGTCATTGACACCCTGAGAGTGATAATTTTAGAGTATGCAATTTTTAACACCTACCTTAGACTGATGGTTCATTGTAGAACACAGGCCTCAAAAATACAAGTCTATTCATTCATATGCACCATACCTAGAAGTGTTCACTGTTGTTCTTGTTGCCAACGACTTTAATATAAAATGATAAATTTAGAAATAAACACTGACATCATGGGTCCATTAACAGCTATTTTAACAAGAGAGCCAAGATTGCCCTATATTGCTCACCTGAGAACAACTACACTATAATTAATGACCAGGTGATACAGTTTTTCATCTTGTATATGCAGTTTCTACATAGAGTTTGATCAAACTGAATTTTTTTTCATGAATAATGGATGCTGCGTAAATATGATTACGATTAGTGAAGAAATGAAGAATGTAAACAAGTTGAAATAGAGCAAATTTTCTAAGTCAAGGGCTCATAACTCTGGAAATACTTATTAACATTTTGCCCATAATCGAACAATTAATCGATATATTATACTAAGCTGCCATTGGCTCATGTGAGGTAAAAATCCAACCAATTGTTGTCGAGCTTAAGAATGTTAGATTTGATGTTTCATTGTTATACACAATACTGTCAGTAAAACAGTAAATCTATTTTAAATAACTGAGCTTAAACATCAACTACAAAATATCTATTATATATCATTCAAATAACCACCTTATGCATAAAAGAAATATGTATTTTTCTGGTTAGTTACAATAAGATACTAGGCAGGTTTGAGCTTTTTTGGTCACTTGACAGCACATGGAAAAGTTAAAAGCAACTGCCTACTTTCTCACATAAAGAGACATGGTCAGTAAGTTTTTTACAATATCCAGCAATAACATTACAATATCCTAACAAGAAAATTAAAGAAAATTAAACAAACTATAAAATAATAAAACAAAATCATTGGAAGAAAGAATTCATAATTTAATTGTATAAAAGCTCACATACCTGTGACCTAAAATTAATTTCATTAGTAAAATATCAACCTACCATGTGCCTGTCCGCTAACAATCTGATAAAAACTGGTTCTCCTTACAAGCGTGTGTACACTTTTCAAGAAGCATGAGAATTTTGCATCAAAAACTGGTTGACAAATGGGATGATAGGAAAGCACTGAACCATTTTATACTGAGATTTAAATTTGCAGTGTAAACAAAAGGATTAACAAACAAGAGAGCAAAGTGGCCCTGCAATGCTCACCTGAGAAATGAGTTGTGGCAATATCACCAATGAATCTGATTTAAATGTGTGCTGCAATAAGTAAAAAGTATTGGAAAATAAGACCTCAGGGATATCATTTTTAGCTATTTTGTAAGAGGGCCTCAACATGCTGCTACATGCAAAATATCTAAGCTCTAAACCTTGTGCTTTTAAACATGAACTTTTTTTTTATATTTTCCCCTATACAAATCTATATGAAACAAGTGACCCCTGGGGTGGGGCCAATTTTAATGATTTTTAAAGATTTTCCTTATGGTTACCATGGAAACCAGAGTACAGCATGGAATGACATTCCTTTAGCACTATTGTAAAGGACCACTCAAAGATTATTCCTGTGGAAGTTCTTCAAATTTGACTGAGACATTTCATAGGAAAGTCAAAGAATTATGGGCAGAGAGACAACAGACAAAATACTATACTATAATACTTCACACTCAGGTGAGCTAAAAAAGATACTTCAAACACTTGTAAAATAAATTGACCAGACTAGAATATGTTGTGTATTTTACAAAGGATAATAAGGCCATACCAGTTCAATTATTTGTTCATCGGATTTGCTGTTCGCTTTTTATCAAAATTAGAAAAATAATATTTTAATTTTTGATTTTGACAACTTGCTGACACGCCAACATCATAAAACAAGAGGGCCATGATGGCCCTATATCGCTCACCTGAGCATTGTAACACTAAGGGATAATTAGATCAAGGAAAGTTATTTGACATGGTAAATCTACCCCGACTGTTCAGTACTTGTTGAAATCAACTGACCCCCAGGACCGGGCAAATATTGACCATGAGGCCATGATTTGAACAAACTTGGTAGAGATCCGCAAGAAAATGCAACGTCCAAAATATCTAAGCCCAAGGCCTCATGGTTTAGGACAAGAAGATTTTTTAAATTTTCCTATGCAAATCAACATAAATCAAATAAATTTTCCAATATAAAATAGCGGTATAACCCTGTGGTGCGGCCAAATTTGACCCAGGGGCCATAATTTGAACAAACTTGGTAGAGGTCCACTAGACAATGCCACATACAAAATATCGAAGCTCTAGGCCTGGTGGTTTTGAACAAGACGATTTTTTCAATTTTCGTACATAATTCTACATAAATCAAGTGACCCCTGGGGCAGGGCCAATTTTGACTCTAGGGCAATCATTTGAACAATCTTAGTAGAGGTCTACTAGGCAATGCTACACACCAAATATCAAAGCTCTAGGTCCTGTGGATTTTGAGAAGAAGATTTTTAAAGGTTTTCAAAAAAATCCTTCCAGTTGCTATGGCAACCAGAGTTCTGCATGGAATGGAATTCTTTGAACAACTTTGGTAGAGCTTTAAGCAAGGAACACACCTGTGACGTTTGATCGGAGATGTTGTTTAAAAATAATTCTTGATGACGGACAACGACGGACGACAGACAAAGCTTGATCCTCAAAAACTCAGCTTGGCACTCTGTGCCAGGTGAGCTAACAAGAGGGCCATGATGGCCCTTTATTGCTCACCAGATAAAAAGATTCTTAGAGAAAATGAGCCTTTGTAAAATTAAGTGACCAGGGGGCGGGGCCAATTTTGCCCCTTCGACAATAATTTGAACAAACTTGGTAGATGTCCACCAAACAATGCTACATACAAAATATACATGTAAGACCTTGAGGTTTTGCACAAGAAGATTTCTTTTTGATTTCCTATGTAAGCCTATATAAATCATGTGAACCCTGGGGCGGGGCTAATTTTCACCCCGGGGTCATACTTTTAACAGACTTATTACAACAACAAAGGAGTGAAGCGGAACACATGGCAAAGACAACAGGTGTTTTACCAATTTATTACTTCTTCTTTAACAGACTTGTAGAGGTCAGCTAGACAATGCTACATACCAAATATCTTAGTTCTAGGTCTTGTGGTTTTGGACAAGAATTTTTTTTAAATTTTCCTCTATAAGCCTATATGAATCAAGTGACCAAACTAAACCAATTTGATTCTAGGGCAATCATTTGAACAAACTTGATAGAGGTCCACTAGACAATGCTACACACCAAATATCTAAGCTCTAGGCCCAGTGGTTTTGGACAAGAAGATTTTTTAAGTTTTTCCTGTTGGTTGCCATGGCAATCAGAGTTTTAATTTGTTTTAACAACTTTGGTAGAGGTTCATGCATGGAACATCCATGTAAAGTTTTGTTGAAATTGGCCAAGTGGTTAAGAAGGAGATATTGTTAAAAGCAATTGTTGACACACGCACGCACGCACACACACACACACGCAGACGACAGACATCACACATTCACAATAGCTCACCACGAGCACTTGATCTGGTGAGCTAACAAGAGGGCCAAGATGACCCTACATTGCTCCCATGACAATCATTCATCAAGGTTTTCCTCAAATTTGACCTGGTGACCTATTTTTTTACCCCAGTTGACCCATTATCGAACTTGTCCGAGATATCATTAAGACAAACATTGACCCCAAATGAACCTTTTTGAACTTGCCTAATACATCATTAAGACAAACATTCTGAAAAAAATTCATGAAGATCTAATCATAACAATGACCTCTGGTGTGTTCAAAATTTTTAATTAAATTTGACATTTAACCTTATTTTGACCCCAAATGACAATCTCTATCCAGAGTTGTCATTCCTTTCCAATCCTCTTTCAACATCTAAAAAGTAGTCAGGCTTTACAATGGCAGGCGTGTGATTTCAAAATGCTTACAACACCTCGAAAAGAAACTAAAATAGATTGTTTTGTATTGTTCATCTGAAAAGTATCGCATACTTAAACTTAATGATAGGAAACTGACATTCGAGTCTGCATGGTATCTCTTAGTAATATCATCCATGTTTTGATTTTTTTTACTTCGCTCTTACTCCGCTATATTAGGTTGAGAGTAACAAGGTTAACTAATCCCTAATGGCACAGCTTATAATGGAGCAACCTGAAGCGTATTTAGGAACGAAGTTCCTATAGGTATACACCACATTATGTAGTTACAAAACAGTGAAGCCTCTCACCCACATTGAAAAATAGTACCATATGTTGGATAAGTATACACTGCAGACTTTGCAGTTTTGATATAAGTATGAGATATATTGCAGAATTCTATCGATCTTGAAAGCATTGGAAATGTTTTGGCAATTTATAAAATAAAACTAACTAGTATAATAATTAAGTATTCATCCGCACAACATGTTCGATCAGTACATGTATTATAAAGCCCAAAATTTTGTGTAATTGTTTTCAGTCAAATTAGCCTTATTGATCTTAGTTTGATCATCATACTATGACATAATTGTATACACATGTACATGTATTTGAATACTGATAAGTATGTTTGATACCTTGCAGTTACAGTGACTGTATTATTAACAAAATAATCTTTTCTTGTATTGTTAATTCCTACATGTTTCATATGTGAAAACAGATGTTCACCTAAGCTGATTTAATGACAGATTAAGATCTTTTTTATACTTTATACTTTCAAACTTTGATACTGCTCAGTTAGGATAAATATAGAGTGACGCAGTGGTCGAGTCCACTTTTACAGAGTAAAACCGTTGTCATATTGTACAAATTATCATTATACAAGTAGGCTGACTATAAAGTTTACAAATTTCGATTAGTACATCAACTGTCGGCGAAGCGCAGTTGGTAATGATGTTGTCTCATGATACATTTGTTGTGAAAATATCAGTGTGACACCGCGATAGTACTTTTTCGCAAATTATTTTCTATATTCTATGTATTTTTTGTTTTAAAAAAGCTAGACAATTTTGTCGTTTTTTTGTAGATCAAGTAATTCTGGTAATTGCGATTAGTTCGCTATTAAAAGTTCACTTATTTTCAGTCATATTTAGCTAGTTGGCCTTTAGATAAGTTAGCACAAAATACTTGTGCACGGTACTAATACTTCATGTACTTGTGCACTACACACTTCTAAAATATTATAACAAATCTATCTATGTACGACAATTCGTTTGAGTCTCGATCAGGTAAAGTTAAAAAGAAAACGAAAAAAAGAGACAACCAGTGAGGTTCGAACTCGCAATAAAATTTTCGCTTCATAGCAATTCTAAAGGCTTTACCAACTGCGTCAACCAGACATCTTCAATTTCATAGCTAAACTATAATACTATATTTGTTTCTTATAAACCCATTTCATCTGTTCAAATAATAGTTGTAAACTTTTGTGTACACATAAAATTAATGAAACGTCACTATCACATTATCCTAACTGAATAGTACCTTGCAACTATAAGTAATTTCTCAGTACATGTATACATTTTTGTCACTTAAGCTTTTACTTTCCAAACACTTTGGCTAGTTATTAAGAAGGTGCTAAAATGTTTGCACTTAAGGTATTGTTTTAAAATTCTTTATAATCTGGTAATGAAAGGTAAAATATGTTGCTGGCAGGAAATGTCAAGTAATTCCCTTATGTATCACCTAGAAAACTTGCTAAATTGTCCAGAAAATTAATTTCCATTGCACCAGTATTATAGGCAATGTTTGCATGCTTAAAACAAAATCTTTTTATCGACTGATCGAGAATAGAATGCAATGGGATCATGTCGAGAATATTAATAGTTGCCTCCCTTGTTTTAGATTTTGGGAATCAATTGTTGATAAACTTCCAGGTAAAAAACTATTTCAAGATTTTTTACCAGCTGTTTTTGTTTATTCAGATGCATCAGTGATGGCAGGGGGTGCATATATATAGATCGAGCATGATTTTTCTATTACTCATAAGACCTGGTCAGATTTAGAGAAGCAACAAAGCTCAACATTCAGAATTGTCTGCTATAGAATTTTCTTTAAAAAGTTTCTTGCATAAATTTTCGGGGAAAGAGTAATTTGTTATACTGCGACTGCAAAAATTGTGTGAGTATCATAGAAAAAGCTAGTATGCAAGTGCCTTTAAATGATATGGCACTCGAAGTATTTACCTTTTGTGCAAACCATTGTATTTCTTTAGAGATGAGATGGATAAGCAGAGACAAAAATAAGCAAGCCAAGGAAATCAAAACAATTATTGATCATGATGATTACGAAGTGAGTGGTGATTTTTTTAAATACATAGACAATTTGTACGGGCCCCATTATGTCGATCGTTTAGCAAATGAGTATAATACAAAATTAGAACTTTTCAATTCTTTAATTATTTTGGACTCCCTACTTCAGAAGCAGTTGACACATTTATTGTTCATTGGGGTGACAGCAACAATTGGCTGGCTCCCCTGTATTTTTAATTCCCAAAAGTCTAAATCATTAATGCATTGCAGTGCCAACTGTACTTAAGTCTCTCCCTATTGGCTGTCAAGTCCATTTTTGAACAGGGTTACTTGCAACCTTGTTCTTGGTTACTACAAGTTTTCAACGCTCGATCACAGAATCAAAATTTGTAGCAGAATCTAAAAGTAGATTTCATGGTAAATCTACATGAAAAGTCCAAGTCATAATTATATGCATATTTCATGAAAATTGATAAAAACAATATCAATAATCAACAAACTGCCTAAAACATGTAAATGAATTACCATTATTTTCAGTGATAAATAATGAACAAATGGACCATGGTCGTGGCTGTCTGTGTAGCACTCTGTTGCTGATAATACAACTGTCTAACCTTAGGATTAAACCCTGTTCTTCCAGCGCTTTGATTTCCAATATTGTTTAATGAAGACACTGTTTTTCAAGCACAAATACACGAGATACTGATATTTGATCATGCAAATAATATTTATGTTCAGGGTAAAAAAAAAACAATAAATTTTTTGATCTGATCAATTCACTAGTAAAGTTAAAGATGAGATGATGTCAGGTAAATGTTGTTTAATTTCTAATCACCCTGAAGGAATGTTCCCAGAAGTTAAAGACATTATTTCAAGAGGAAAAGAACCTTCAACAATGAGTAATTATATGTCTTATTTTAAGAAATTCGTAAAATGGAGTCAAGAATTCAATTTATGTTATTTACCAGCATCACCAGCGAGCATAGCACTTTATTTGACATCAGTTATTCAAAATGAGAAAGCTTGTGGTAAATTGAAATTGAACAACATATTCTTATTTTTGCTATCAAATGGGCTCATACTATTTCCCAATCAAACAATCCTTGCACAGATGATTGGCTTAAATTATTTTTATCCATATGAGAAAAACACCTCAAAACCTCTCAATAGAAAAGAACCCATATCTTCTGATATTGTAAAACAATTGATCATGTGTTTGGTTCTGAGAACAGTTCTCTAGGATATTTAAGAATTGTATCGCTATTTCTTCTTAATATGTATGCTGGATTTTTTCGGCTTTGTCATGTAGATCTAGCCAATTTATTATTCCCCGTCATTGGTGTATGCTGGATTTTTTAGAATAAGTGAAGTTCTAAATTTAAAAGGATCTGATATTGTGTTTTTCAACACTCATTGTGAAATTATTGTCTCTAAGTCTAAAATGGATGTCCTGAGGCAAGGTAATTCTGTGGTCAATGACAGGTCGGGAAATATATATTGTCCAGTCTCTTTATTAGAAAATTATCTTTGTAAGGCTAAGATATCTTTCTCTTCTAATGAATATGTGTTTGTACCTGTACATTACTGCAAACATTCCAAATCACATGTGTCCAGATGGTGTATTCAACCACTCTCTTATTCAGAAGTGGGTAGCATATTTAAAACCAAACTTAAAAGTATTGGTATTAATTAATCCAGATTTACATGGTTTGCATTCATTTAGATCTGGAGCAGTTATAATAAGTGCAAACAATAAAACCAACGAAAAACTTTGGCAAAGACATGCAAGGTGGAAAACTGTTTCTGCTAGGGATAGTTATGTTAAAGATTCTTTACAAGATCGCTTGTCTATCTCTTTAAATTTAAAGCTTTAATTTCTCATTGAATTGATGTTATATTTTGTTGAAATATATCGTTCAGTGACGGGAGGACATATTCATCATTGATATTTTCATCATAGTGACAGTCTGTGTAATAAAATAATCTGATGAACGTAGTGTAAATCAATCAGATTTATTTGATGTTTATATAGAACAATAACTAAGATAATTGAGACTGTGGACTGAACAGTGTAATGTGATTATATCGATTAAATACATGTACGTTCAATAATATGCTAAATCATGAATTACATTGAACACGCTTATACACATGTTCACGTAGTTTCACTGTTACAATAAATGTAAGGTATGCAGAGCAAATGTTTCGTAAATTTATTATTGAGTGAAAATTTATGTGATAGCTCATGGGGTAACTCTTTGTTATATTTATTCAGTCTTCGAATAAGTGGGTTGCCCCCTGCCCAAACAGACTTTTTCCTTCTTAATATAATTCTTTTGGGGGACAATCTAGTTTTAGAGGGTTTTCTACATAAAGAATATAGTCGGGCAACCTGTCACAAAAAGATAAATCAAAGACTGTTTATTCAGATGCAGGATATGACAGTGTGTCACAGGGCTTTTCCTTGTGATATTTGTCTCCAATATTTGCCAGCAATGATGACAGAAGAAAGTACAACTAATGTCCAATTTAAATTAGATGATGTCTTGTATTGAATTCAAAACAAATTAAAAATGAAGTAACAATTACATAAACAAAGTCAACAAATAATCTTGAGATCAAGATCATAAGTCACATGCAATTCCATAGTGTAGACACTCGAAAAACTAAGTAAAGACTCACTTATAAATTAATAACAAAATAATATATAAGAAAAGGGGCTGGACCCTTTATAAAATTTGACCAATAGACTATTTTATAGAAAAACTTCCTTGTGAAATGTGTATCATGTAGAATTCACATGGGTGATAATGTTTGCTGAGATGTACCCAGGTTGTGATGTTATTTCGAAAAAATGATGCAAAATTTGCACGGGTGATAATGTTTGCTGATATGTGCCTAGGTTGGATGTTATGTTAAGGAAATGATGCAGAATTCACACGGGTGATAATGTTTGCTATTATGTGCCCAGGTTACGATGATATGTCAAGAAAATGATGCAGATTTCACACGGGTGATAATGTTTGCTGTATTATGTGCCCAGGTGGCGATGTTATTTTCAGAAAATGATTCAGAATTCACACGGGTGATAATGTTTGCTATTATGTGCCAAGGTTGCGATGTTATGTTAAGGAAATGATGTTGAATTCACACTGGTGATAACATTTGCAGTTATGTGCCCAGGTTGTGAATAAATTCAAAGTATGATATATATAGCTACAATATCACATTGGTGTCGATATATCAGTGAAGTTGGAAATGAAGTTATGGTACAGACACAGACTTTGGAGATGTCATTTACAAAATTACACGTCATGGTCATATTGTTTGGAAACATAATGGTAACAACTATCTTTGTTTTACCCTCTTTGTTTTGACTTGAGAATTGCTGCCATAATACACAGTCCATACCTATTTGTTGTATTTGTTATATATTTGGTATATGCTTCATACTAATAATTGAGATTAAAGAATAATTGATTTACTCACACTTTTAATGTGAATAAATGAAATTATTATCGTTTTGAAATTAGCAGGGTTTAAGGTATAATTATATGTAGTGTAGGGCGGGAAATAAGTCAATGTTTTGCGTGTGGTATAAAGGTATAAGGTAGAAAATAATGTGGCAGTCACTTGGGTAACAAACACTGGTAGCCCCACCCGCCTTCCTAGAATGGAGAAACCTGTATTTTAGATAATCATACACGTCAATGTGCTTACCTTACTCTTTGGACAAAATGTTATGCATGAGTTTTATAATCAAATACCAAGCGTGGTACAAAGTTTGATATGACAGGAAGATGATTCCTGGTTATGTTGAGCTATTCCAAACTTTATCCGAACAAGAATCCACCTTACTGTCTGATCGAACTACATTTTTAACTAATGGACTTGTTAAACTGATTTTTGACTAGCTGATGCAAGGTAAAGATACGAAAAGTATTTTTTCAAATTCCCATAAAATTAGCTAAATATTTTCATTAGTTTCATTTCAGAATACAGCCAGGAAGACACCTAAAGTCCACTACAAGTTTGCAGACAGATATAATTTGCTTTATTCATTGTCATATTACATGTTAAAAGACGAGAATTGCTGCCGTAATACACAGTCCATACCTATTTTGTTGTATTTGTTATGTATTTGGTATATGTTTTATACTGATAATTGAGATTAGAGAATAATTGATTTACTCACAATTTTAATGTGAGTAAAGTAGAAATAAGAAAGTGTGATAGTAAGAGATGTAGAGAGAGAATTAGATATCCGGATTGTCATGAATAAATCTGATAAACATTTTTATCTGTGGACTATGGCACAGTTGGTCTAGTTGAAGTCACAGAGGAATATGATAATCCTCTAGTGAAGGAGACTGCATGCATACCATGAGTCACCAGACATAAGTGATAAGATGACTGTCACCCAAGCCCTATTCTTTCTCTCCGGACTTATATCAGTAATATGCAAGTGTTCAAGATCCCTCTGTAGTCAGTGATTGCAGCCAATTTAATATTATCAGGGCATCAAGTGAAATTTGGTCCAAAAAATATAGGACAAACCTCTGAAATATAGGATTTTTGGACAGAAATATAGGAAAATATAGGACAAATAAAAACAAGAACTATTACAGTATCCTTTTATCCTCCTCCTCCACTTAAACACACTTCCCTTTTATAAACAAATTAAATGGAATAACAATATTCATAACTTAATAAAACAGATCAAGTAACAAATTAAAGCCTGATTGGTATACATGTTTGTCAATGCTCACACAACATGACTAATTTAAGACCCTTAAAGCCAAGTGTGGTAGCTCCTATCGACTTGATATTGGGCAGAGCTTATCAGTTCATTGTAACTGCTATAATGTAAATACTCCTTTAGTTGGGCTTTTCAGGGCTGATACCTCATACAGATAAGCCTGGATGTTACATGTTTGTACAAACACTCAGTAGCAGCAGATTTCTGTTATGTACGAGGGGTGATCCAAAATAAACAGGACTTTTGTCGATGCGTGAAAATGGTTCAATAAAACCGACAGAAAATTACATCAATATAATGCTGAAACTTTCTGCTACGTTCTGTATCAATATCAACTAAAATGAACAACTAAAACAAATTATACAGATATTTCTTTACCAACACTAATGGCTGTCCGGCGCACGGTAAAAACAACGACATTGACGTCAACGACGTCACGTATTTCACATCGGTACTGAAAGTTAGTTTTTCTCAAAATACTCCTCATTAAGCTGAATGCAACGATTGTGACGATATACCTGCGTATGAAAGACATCCTTATACCTCTCAGAATCATATTCGTTTATAATTTGTGTGGTTGCTGTTCTCAAATCAGTTAGGGAATCAACTTGTTAACTCTTGAGTAATTTTTTTATTCCCGGGAAATAGTAAAATCAATCGGGGCTAATCTGGTGAGTTTGCTGCATACATTAATTTGCATAATGCTTGGATGGCCATTTCAACATGATTTTTTCTGCAGGCAGTGTGGGAAAAGACATTGTCCATTTGAAGAATAAAGTTTTCTGGGGTGGGGCGGGGGTTCCAGGTGTCCTCTTCTGCAATGCGCACAGTAGGTTTCTACAGAGAACAGTTGAACAGTGGAAGTGGATCGCATTTAAAAACGATGCATCTATGATATTATTCTAATTTGAAGGTCTTTAATTAAAATTATTTATTCCTGTCATAACCTATATTATACATATCATTTTGACAAACACCTAACCATCTGACGTCGATCCTTGGCCAGCGCATCCACAACCAACGTCATTGACGTTGCGACTGTTTTCTCTTTCGGGACCCTACCCACATCAAATTTCATTGATCTTCTTCTGACAAAATACCTTTTATGTCAATTGAATGCCTGTGTCTGACTGACATGGTTTCTCAGACATGTTTCTTGTATCATATTATAATTATGTCTGCGTAGGCCTGTTGTCTAATTATTTGCAATCTTTGATCACAGATCTAATTTCAGTGTGGTGTGACGTCGACATATTGACGTCATTTACGTTAATTGTCACTTGTTTTGTATAAAGTTCGTTATTTTTAAATGCAACATCCAAATTAAGTAAATTTTTCATACGATGTTGTATATACATTGTATGATGACTTGATGGAATTTCATGTCCTTAACCCGAATTCTGACTAAAACATTAGTGTCATTACAGGTATATTCATGTTTTCAATTTCTAGTGCTCCGGGTGCACGTTACCATGGTAATATATGGCGTCATTGCCGGAATATGGTCAAATATTTTTTGTCAAAATTCATAAATGTCAAGCAGATTGGAAAGCGGTTTAAAAATATGTTTAGTTATTAACAATTGAACCATATAGGTTTTGCCAAGAGAGCAATAGTCCTGTTTATTTTGGATCATCCCTCGTACAATGAACATTATGTGACTAGGGTCACAGATTATGTCAAATTCAAATTTAACTGCCAACTCTTGTTGTAAAATTTCATGTTTCAGATGCCTGTAATTAATTAATCAAAATGATGTTGAAAATTAAAACCTAAATAACAAATTTGTAGATCATGAAATTCACCAACATTGTGGCAATTTACACATAATGAGGAATTCAAAACCTGAATTATTTCACAGAGTTCTCGGAGAACAAAATGTTGCAAAAAACAGCCACCATTTGAAATTAGGCTCCTCTCACTTCTCTTTTAACAAATTCCTGGGGTTTAAATGCTGTTCTGTATCCATTCATATGCAAAACAACAACAACAGACAGTAAGAATAGTAAAGTACCCTTTGAAGCAAAACACAAATGCAACTTTTAAAATAATTACATGTACATTGTAACTTCTGAAATCCGAACCCTCTGAAATCTGAAAATGTTTATCTGTTATATTCTATTATGCATAAACAATGATGTCCCTATTTTCACCATAAAAATCTCTGACATTTTAACATCTGAATTCCAGAAACTTCCAAAATCGGGACATTTTGGCTGGTACAGTGGGTGTCCGGATTTCAGAAGTTACACTGTATTTAGAAAAAAAGTAAACTACATTAAATGTTCATTAGGAAACAGTCTGGGGTGGTATTCACGAAAGATCTTAAGGATAAATTTTTCCTTAAGGTTGAAGTTTTTCCTTAAGTTTGAAGAGATTTTCCTTCAATCTAAAATAAATCTTAAGCGGTATTCACAAAACATTTTAACTTAAGATTTTCCTTAAAACTTGCGATTTTTTCCTTAAATTTTTAGGAAGGTCGTGGCTTCCTTAAATCTGTTAAGGATGTCCTTAAGTATCCAAAATTTCATAAGTGTGTTTAGAAATTGCATAGAACGTCAAGTTCAGGCGGTATGCATTTGGTTTCTTCGTAATATAATTATTGCGTCTGTCAAAAATAAATTTGTATCATCGATGTTATCAGTTCAAAGTGAATTTTCTGCTTGATGAGTATACTCATCTACAGATAGAAGCTGCATACAGCAAGACATGTGTGCATAAATGCTTTTATGTCATTGAATGTCATGGAAATGACACAAACAACGCCTATTTTGGTTCAAATATATATTCAACTGTACAAAACTTTATTGAAAATTAAGGCGTTAAGCCCATGCTAATTAATTACATATACATGTATGTACATGATACAATGTAATATAATTAAGTCAAATACTAAAGCTTGAAAGATAATTCCAATACAAATTTAATACAATATTGCATAATGTGTTTCAATGAAAATTATATAATTTAATAAAATATTTTAACTACATTTTGTATCTTAGTAATAAGACATTATTTTTACAAAGCTAATATAACGTGGAGATAGTATTTAATTATTAAGATTTTTTAATTGTCCCACGAAATATTTGCGACAATGGACATATGAATATATGATAAATCAATTTGAAATACATAAACTCTCTAAAAAATGCTCTTAAAGTAAAGCTTTTGAATACAAAAACTGACAGTTCTTTAGTTTAATGTCTTTTTTGCTGGACACAGATTTTTTCGCAATAAAGTCCTTAGCTTCAAGATATTTGCATTACGTCTATAATACAATTCATATGTCATTGATTGTAATGGATGTTTAAAATATGGAGTTTTTTTTTTAGGTTAGGTTAGAAAATTAGAATAATATTTATCAATGAAATAATTGCTATTATGAAAAGACGAAAACACCACACCGTTCCCTCAATCAACAGTCACCAGTTTAACATGTAAAAGATAGCTGATCGTTTAAGTACACTTGATAAGTTTATTTCATCTTCATAATTATATACTTAACAAAATTGCTAATTACATGTAGTTACCTTCTACTAAGTACAATGTATATTTTTTCTATTGTATTACTTATCTTTACGGAAGAGCGTATGCATGTCATATATGTTGATACTTAATAAAATCATCGCTTGTATGTATATTTGATTAAATGTTTGTTTTCCTTCATGAATCTCATCCAAAAGTAGAATTCGCGACTTTCCAGTTAAGCGCCACCTAGCGGTACACCGCTATATGGGAAAACAAAATGGCAGCGTATGGGGTCATGTAAACATCAACGAGAAATAGTAAATATTATCGTATACACAAGAGTTATTTTCTTCTAAAACATCCGAGATTCCTCAAGAGTATTGATCTTAATCGACACGTTTGAATTTAATCAGGTACGTTTTTTTTTTATTTATATATGTTGTTAAAATATATCATTACTGTATTAGCGGTGGTGGGTGGGGTAAATCAGCTGTTTTATCCTAACATTCATGGATATGTTTTGTAACTTATCTATCGATTTCTGGTTTCTGTCAACCCCTATTGCGAGTGTTAAATGGAAGATAATTGTATGTGTGAATTGTTAGTGATGCCTGTGACTATGGTAGAATGTTTAAGATCCTGATTTAATGACGTTCATGATGGTGTCACTAGTTTCCGTGGTATCAACAAAACAATGAATGTATTTTACGCTAAGTTTTCATTACACCAGGAAAATTTTGCTAGTGGTCATGATACAAAATTATTCTAATGAAAATTTATCAGATTTTTATAATATTATTCAGGGCTCCAGATAAATATTTGGGAAAGGGGTATTTTACCCCCTGTTTTCTTTAGCAGCTTAATTTGTTAAGGGGTAATGACAAGCATGGCAACCAGTATAAAGGGTATTCACTTATAAGCACAAACACACACTAAAGCTTTACCTTATAAATGCACAGGCTACCGGCATGTGATAACAGCAAAATAAAGTTTCAAAAAAAAAAAAAAAATTCAGCATATATATATTATAGAGTAAAGGTATAGAACTCCTGGGCTCAGAAATCACACTGGTCATGTTCATCAAGGTCCTGTTATAACAATTCTGAACCAATTCTTAAAAGCCTGGTCTTATTCGACGCAGAAATAATTTCTCTTTAACTACCATCCATTCTTATATCCATATATTGCTCTGAACTGGAGCAACAAGCCCTTCAACCTACAAAAAGTACTACTCGCCATCGATGTGACCTAAGTTTGTTTTCATTAGCTACAGAGTAAATTTCTTTATTCCTTCGTGATTTCATACCCACTCCGGTGTAAATCGAAAGAAAATCAAATTGTTTAAGATAACATTTATAATAAAAATCACAGTTAAATTAACTTTAATGTAATTGTTTCCATGACCATTTGTTTGGGGACGGACATTACAGGGACGGACATTACAGATAACTTTTATGTTGTTCCAAATATTTTTTGTTCTGTAATTTACATTCAGGCAAATACTATTGATTTATCATCATGATGCATAAGGGGATATTGTAACCTATTTCAAATGTTCTCTGTATGCTTAATTGTTCCAGTGACAGGAGGGATGGATATTACCGTTTTTTTTGACACAAACATAAAATGACATTCAAATTTCAAAATAAATCACGCTAAACATAATTCTGCTCCAAGGAACCAATGTAAACATTAAGTTACCTTTTGTGTTATCCATAAAGTAGGAGAAGTACATTTTACTTGATTTTGACCAAAAAAATTCCTAACTACAGGGAATATGGGTTGTAGTGATTTTAAGCCCATTACAGCTACCCACATTTTAGATTTTTCAAAATCTCTCCACTATTTATGGGTGTATCTTAATATATAGGGTATCAGATCAACCAGCTTTAATTTTTCTTATTGAATAAGAAGTCACATAATACTTTACTTTCCAACTCCAACAACTGCATTGATTTTAAAAAAGTGAAAAAACTAGATGCTAATTCATTACAGGCAAAAATGGCTCATTTTGCAAACATAGTGTCATATTGTTTTCATATGTGAAGATATTTTCCTGAATTTTTTTGCACATCTGCAGGAGTATATATACCATAAGAAAATGTCAACATTTTAAAGCTTAGTACACAACTTATTGAAATCTGAGTCTGTACAGTCAAATTTAAGGCAATGCACCATAATTTGTGCACCAGGCCACATGTTGTCGGGCTAGTGTCTTCGGGCTAGTGTCTTAAAAAAATAAGGTCGAACACTGATAACATACATGCATTACAATAATTGAACCAAATTGTTCTTATTTTACTTTTTTTTTATTACAGATGCCTCATCACTGCTGTGTGCCCTTGTGCACAAATGACACTAGGTCCAAAAGTGATGGGAATGTATCATTTCACACATTTCCAAAAGACGAGGAGCTTGTGCAAAAATGGATTAAGCACATAAGAAGAGATGTTGGTAAACATTTCAATCTTAATAAACATACTCGGATATGTTCAGCCCACTTCGAAGACAGGTGTTACAAAGTTCAGGTTTCAGGACAAGTGCGTCGTAGGTTGAAAAAGGATGCAGTGCCAACATTGTTTTCGTGGGCAACCCCGAAAGAACCAAGGAGGAAATTATTCAGAGTTCATACACCCAGTCTCCCTAAGAGTTCAATGAAAAAATGTCTGGCTTCCAGCTCATTCATTATTGATAATTCATATTCAGGACCAAGTGATAATGTAGATTTGGATTTAAGTGCTAATGATAGTGTGAGTTTGAATGACAGTAAAGGAAGTTCAACGTCAAGTGATGATAGTCTGCAACATATTGAAGCAGATCCCTCACCACAGAAAGAAGCCTTGTTGGTCCAGCACAAAAGACTTCTACAAACTAGGTCTGAGGAAAAATTTACTGTTCTTCGTTTCTGTTCCTCTGACTCGGACATCAGATACTATACTGGTTTTCCTATTTATGCTGCTCTGTGTGCTTCTTTTCATTTCCTTCAGCCAGAGTGTAATTTTCTATACTACGTAGGTACTGATAACACATCACATGGAAAACCCTATGAACTATTGATAAAAAGAGGGCCTGCAAGATCTCTTTCCCCTTTAGAGGAGCTGTTTTTGACCCTCGTAAGACTTCGTAAAGGCCTTCATGAGAAAGTGATTGGTGATCTTTATAATATGTCAGAAGGCCACATCTCAAAGATTGTGAACACATGGATTCTGTTCCTCTTCGATAGATTGAGATGTCTACCAATTTGGCCTGATCAGGAACACGTTAGGAAAACAATGCCTACAGAGTTTAAGGATAGTTATCTGGATACTAGGATAATTATTGACTGTACGAATACAATTCTAGTGGTTACAGCTTAATTAGGGACATAGCTTACTTAGCTTGTGAATTTATTAGTTTGTGAATTTATGCTATTCAAATCATTTATATAATTATTGTCTATCCATGACTTTCACGGGAAGCAATGATTCATTGATTAAAAATGAGGGATTCTCTTCTTTGCCTAGCTCATATTTACAACGCTTTGTTGATGAAAACGAACGTATTTCGATTTCCGGTCTATTTTTAGATTTCCTTAAGGTTAAGGATATCCCTAGATAAGAAAATCCTTAACTTATGCTGAGGAAAATTTTAAGGATAAAACATTCCTTATCCTTGGTTAAGGAAAATATATAAAGGACAAGGAATTTCTTAAGGTAATAAGATTCTTCGTGAATACCACCCCTGGTGTCATATTTATTGTCAATATGTTTCTGTATCAAACAAAAATTAAGGAACAATGATACACTTGACTCTCATTGACCAAACTCAACAGGACTGGCAAAAGAAGTTTCCAGAGTTCTAGCTATCTGAATCCATCAAAAAGAGTTGTTTTCCATGTGTACATGATGTTGTGTTCATGTTGTTTGTGTATATAGTGATATATCATGATCAAATAACTACATGTACATAAGTATGTAAAAATAATGTAAGAAATGAAAAATAAGGATCATGAAATGCAAAGACATTGCTTTGCTTATAATGCGAGACAAAAGTTGTTCCATATATTTACACTTTGTACTCCTTGTTGCTTTTTTTAATTAAAAAAGTAATTATGAAGTAATCACTCAGACACATTAACTATCATTTCAAACATGTAATTATTTGTTAAAAAAATTATAATGTACTCAATTACAGTTAATGTTGCAAACAAATTAAAACAATTTATAATTTCCAATTATTTCTTCATACATATCAAGGAATTGTAAGTTGTGAAAATGTATTGTTTTACTGAGACATGTGACAAACAGAATAGATATTGAGTCTCGGACCTTATTCAAGTTTCAACATTTATTCATGACACAAGTTTATGTGGATCTAGCCATGCAGTGTCAAACAATATAGAACATACTAGCAACACCACTTTCATTAATCATGACTAAACACAGGACTGGTGCTGATGATGCTGAAAGAAATGCTAATTTTGAAGTAAATGTTGCATGTTTGCAAACACATGACCAAAAGTGTTTGAAATATGCATAATTTGTTTCTGTCTCAGAATCATACATTTCTTGCTTACCTAGAAGTATAGGAATTTATAGGAATTTCTTGGAAATATAGGAATTTTTACTGAAATATAGGAATTTATAGAAATAACCCCAAATCATAGGAATATATAGGAATTTATAGAAAACTTGACGCCCTGTATAACAGAAGAGAACTCAGTAGTCTCTGTCCACTCCATGCTTTAATGATTCATACCTTGAATTATCAATATCTTGAGTGGTCATGGTACAGGGGACACCTGTCAAAAGGACACCCCTGTTCACAACATACAAGAAAATTTTGCCAAGATTTCCATCTTGAAATAAACAAACAAGAAACTACATGTATACTTAAATTCATCTATCACAACACAAATTACAGAAAAACTGTTTTCCATACTAGTAAGTCTAGACCCACTAGATAAACCCAACACCAAGTAAAAGGGCGAAAATGACGGTAAAGGAGACAAGTACTAGAACAGGAGTTGTCAGTAGGACATCATGCTTGACTATATTCCCAGTCATTGATAATGAGTTATGGGCCTTGGAGAGTGGAAAGCACATTTAATGCACATTTAAGTAGTCATGTGATCAATAATATAGACATAACGTCATGATATGCTTGACATCACACAAATGTTCTCAACTTGTTCATTCCAGTCGGGTTGTGTAAAATTTCTCTGCAATTTTCATTTGTGATTATGCCCCGATTCTTTTAAAAAGGTCGATGAATTCATCATTTATGTGGATTTATGTTAACTTTGCAGGACATAAACAACATCACAGTGGAACCTCCATGAACGTCCATCTCTCAACAACAGTCACATCTTAGCAACGGTCACTTTGAATTCCCCAGTGCATCTTCAACATACTAAAAGAACGATTCACCACCAGTCATCTCAGAACTCTGGCCTGCAAATTTGTTCCCAATGACCATTTACTACCTCTAAACCGCCAGCCATTGACTGTCATAATAAGCCTCTAACGGCCAGTCAAGAATATATTATGTGTGAGTCAAAAGTCAAACAATTGTCTAGTGTGATTGTCAACATGCTTCTTAAATATATTTTATGCATAATTAAGGTAACGGGCTTGGATGTCAGGTCAAATCAAGTTTCACCAATTTATAGATTTAATAACTAAACAATAATTATATACTAAAAAAAACCCACTGTATAAAGCGCATTGCAAGTAATTTGAAACAAATATTATATTTGATTGGTCTTCTACAAACCAATATCGCACGTAATTTACAAATTTTTGAACAACGAATAGACTTAAATTGACTATAAAGCAGGGAACCGTGCCTCAGTTTTTTCATAATGTCCTCGCAGCGTTCGTTAGATACTTGACTTTAAAGAAATTCCATACCCAGAACCCCGCTGTTTATTACGTAATACGCCACAGATAAAAAATGAAAACAAGTATCAAATTTCTGAGGCACGGATCCCTAGATTAACATTTCTGCTACAAAATACCGAATACCGCTTTGAAATCCGTCATCAAATAAGACGCCAATGTTAATTTGAAAATGACACATACTGTGCTTTTTTAAGTTGAGCAATTAACAATAAAAGGGTCTGATCATTATCGTCTCATGAAATCAACGAATTTGACGCACCCCATTCAATTTTGATAGCCAATCAAATTTTATCACAAATTTTTAATTGTCATTAATGAATTAATAGTGTCATATCATACCAATACAATGCACATTACGTTAGAGATGTTTAACGCTGATAAGGAAAAGTCGATAAAAGGGTGCAGTATTTATCGCAATAAAACACCATTTTTGAGTGTTCGGTTAGAATTTTTTGTTGCTTGGTATTAATGTATGATATTTAATCTTTGTAAATAACATAAAATATCATTTTACATTATTTTAGCGATTTTATCCAAGCCAGATACGTTAAACAAATAAACTTTGACTTTGTTTATGTGACTATGAGTACTAAAACCACACAAGTTTCTGATGCTTGAGTAGTGTATTGCTGTCATCAAAATGCTAGAAAATTTGCTGAGCACTTCAGTGTTGGTAGTAAATTATAGGTAATAAAAATTGCTTGATATGCTCCACAGCGTGCACCACAGTGCGAGGCCGTCGCTCTGCCTGCGACCCTCGATCGGCCACAAATTCAACAGAAAGTGAATTAGGTCTGCATGAACTTAATGCTTCCAATAGTTGTTAGGAGAAATTCTTGAAAAGACACAACATTGTGTGTAGAAAGATGAGGTGTCGGGTTGGAAAGATAAGTTTTAATTACGCATGTATGTGAAGAATATGAACCGCATGACATATTTAATATGGATGAAATTGGGATCTTTTATACAGCCTGTTGAAGAACAACATTCATCAAGTCAAGAGAAGAGTGTGCTATTACAGTAATCGTATTACAGTAGCTCTTTGCGCCAGTATGACAGGAGAAAACTCAAACCATTAGTGATAGGGAAATCAGTGAAACTGAGATGTTTAATTAAGGTGAAAGCTGGATAACCAGTAGGTTATTTGAGGAATGGATTTTGTGTGTGGATAGGAAGATGAGAAGTCAAAGATGGAAAATCTTAATGATAATGTGCCATCTCATCC
The DNA here is from genome assembly GCA_964023205.1 of Lutraria lutraria. NCBI lineage: Eukaryota > Metazoa > Mollusca > Bivalvia > Venerida > Mactridae > Lutraria > Lutraria lutraria. Next base: position 19,050,569 of record OZ026838.1, read on the forward strand.
TAACAAGACATTGTGTAATGTCAAGCTTGTATTCCTTCAACCAAATACAATCTCAGTAAATGAATTTTTGGATCAAATGAGAAATTTTGCCTGTGTTAATGGGACAAACAAATTTTTTAAATGGAGTTGTGGATTTGTCACAGTAGCTGCAGAGATGCTAACCAGCATGAATAGCAGACAACATAGTATTACAGACTTTTTTTCATGGAAATGAAGTGTGTATGTATTAATTGTGATGCCAAGGTACAAATGGTAATGAACTGATTTATGATAAATTCATGTAATATAGTTAAGCATGTATAGAGGTCTTACAAAAGAACAATTATTCAAACTTTTAGGACTTTAAGTACATACGGTAATAATTATCAGCATTTTAAATATTGGTATGGTGTAGTTTAACATGAAACGTACAGTATTTAAACTAAGAAAATGTTGTTTTCTTTGTAATAAAGTGAAACTAAAATTATTGAAATGCAATCTAATAGTAATGTTTGAAAGGTGATCTAAATTATACCAAAATGATGATAAACTACAGTGCTATAAGATTATAATTTATTATTATACTGGTTGGGTTTTACTCCTCAAACATATTCAAATATTTTGATAAGTCCAAAAAAAGTGACCTCCAATTATGATATCAAAGACATGACTGTGTGAAGTAACAAGTAAATATCTTTAGTGGTTGATGGAGATATAAAGTCATACAAGAAGTTGCACACAAAAGTCATTGAGCAAGTAAGATAGCCCCACTGTTCTTCAAATAGTCAAGCTAACACAAGCTGTCTGAAGTCAGCGCTAGACTTTTGTAAGTCTTCAGTGAAATAAAATGCTTGATAGAGGTGAAAAATCTAAATTAACAAGACGCTGTGTTCAATAAATGCGTATGCCCCCGGTTGCATGCTTGTGAAGCAATAGCCCATTTGAACAATGTCAAGGTCAAAGTCTGTGTTTGATAAGTATGGGCGGATGGAGAATGGTCATAAGCAACAACTGTAGAATTATGAAAGTGTTCTAGCAAGCAGTATTGGTGGTAGACAAAACAGTAAATCTACTTAACCTGGTACAGAATCATTCTATGTCCAAATTAAGTCAAGGACAAAGTGGAATTTCTTGAAACGGGTGGATTGAGAATAGTCTTAAGCAACAACTGTATAAGTATCAAAGCATTCTAGCAAGTGGTAATTGGTGCTAGACGAAACGTTAACATCTACTTAACCTAGTACAGAATCATTCTAAGTCCAAATTAAGTCAAGGTCAAATTGGGATTTCTTGATGATAAGGGTGTATTGAAAATGATCATACACAACAACTGTTAAGTATCAAAGCGTTCTAGCAAGCGGTATTGGTGCTAGACAAATTTCATAAGGTAAAATCTACTTAACATCGTATGGACAGAGGGACAGGACAATCACTATACGCCCCGACATCAAAGATGCTGGGGGCATAAAAAGGGGCATAACTCTGACAATATTGTTGCTTGTACCACAGAATGAGTGTCATGTCCCCATATGGAAGTATTTAAAGTTTGAGTTGAATATCTTTGAAAGTCTTCAAGATATTGTACTATTTTACCTATTTTAACAAAAAATATACCGCTAAGTTAAAACGGGCATAACTCTAAAAGTAATGTTGATAGAGTTATGCCACTTGTCCTACAGATGCACCTTATCCCAATAAGGAAGAATTCCAAGTATGAGTTGAATATCTTTTATAATGTCTTCAACCAACTCAGACATTGACACTGGGGCAAGTAGTATAATATAGCTCTCTTTTTTTTCAAAAGTCAAGCTAAAAACTATAACTAGGTAAGAAGCTGCTGATCAAAATTATGTTGCTTTGGTTGTGTATTTAATTTTGTGGAATTTGTGTGCTGTGAAGTTAACTGAATTGTTGTGATGTAAATAAAGCTTCTCTTTTAAACTTGCATTGATGCTAAACATTACAGGGACAGAAGTATAAGGGTTGTGCTATAATAGTATTGACATAACTGAAACTATGTTCCTATGAAAGGTGTGTACACCAATGGCCCCTTAAAATTTTACTCATTTTTTTACATCAGATTCTTTCATTTTGCAAATATCAAGTATTAAATTTGACATGTATATTAAATTCAAGTTTGATATTACTGAATTCGGACACATTGTATATGTCATATTGAGTGCATGTATTTATTATTCCTGCCAATATTTTCCTTTGTAACACAAAACCTTATGATAGATACTTAAACACACTTTACTCAGATTCAAAATGGAGGGTATCACTTATAAATTGTTTTACAATACACACAAAAACAATGACTTTGTGACAACAGGATTAGTCTGTTTGAATTACAATAACAAGCATCATGGACGAGTACTACGAAGAAGTGTGATCCTTATTAATCTCAGGCTTTGAAAATTGGTCTATTCGAATTTCAAATTAAAAGCCAGAATTCTACAAAAGACTTGTAGTAATTAAAAAAAACTTTCAATATTGTATGTAACACTGAATGTTGCAGAAATCAAGGCAATCAATAAATTTAATAACTAAATCCAGTTAATCTAGTAGCTTATAAAAACATCTGATTTAGTGACAATTTTTTTTATCACAAAATGTCCAAATTTAAGGTTCATGCTTCAAAGCTCACCAGTCCTATTACTCAATGTCATACCTAAAAAATTACATTCTCAGAAACAAAATAAAAAAGTAAAATGCCAAAGTGGTTCAAAGCAATGTGAATTAATTAAGGTTCATTTTACTCAACACTACTAGCACACGCTTAATCATTAATGTCAAAAAGTTGTTAAAAAATTGAAACACCAGTTACAACAGACAAAATTGTCAGAGAATAGTACTGTCAAAAACATGACTGTTCGAACTTCATGAGAAAAGTCAGACAACAAACATGTGGCTATAAGTATATGTATATGCATGTCAATTCAAGTTTTATCTTAAACAATGGTCTTCTTCCAATACACAAAATTAATGATCATTAAGATCATTTACTGCACATGGTAGCTTAAAACTATGCACTCCAAAATTTGGGCTATGGACATGGCCAGTATCCAAATATTTGAATACATCATTTAAGCCTAGTGCTTTGTTGATGTGTATTTTATTATAGATAGACATTAGTTGACCATTGTTATTATTATTCTTCAACCATTTGTAACAAATGGTACATGAGAAATATATTACACATAAAAAAGGTTGTAACTGCTTATAGCATGAGAAATAGCAAATCTCAGTTGAGAGTTCTATACATAAAATAGTATTAACAGTTGAAAAAATCAGCATAATTTTATAAAGTCAAGCTTAAGTAGAAAAAATTAAAAGAAGTGTTCAAACCAAAATATTTAACTGAAAATAAAAATTGAAATTGTAAAATTATTAAAGGTAAATAAATATACCCGGTAAGTAAAAAATTGAAACCATACGTCACAAACATTAAAATTCGAGGATGACAGGTACATTACAGGTAAGTAGAACAAATACTTTACATTTGGTGTTAAAAATGCCATTTTGAATAAGACGATATTTTTGTTTTCTTTAATATAATCGCTACCTAAAGTTTTTTTCCATTTTGTTTATTTGTGCGCTCTTTGTTAAGCTTTTGTCAGTCTGAACAAGATCAGATTAGAAAGGTTTTACTGTAAAAAGAGAAGGTATAAGGATCACTTCTTTTTCGCATGTACTACCCTACCCATGTGCACCTGAGGTATCATGCACTGTCCATTCATTTAAAGTAAGTTTTTTATATGACACTGCCCCAACTTTTCAAATTCTAAGTACATTATGTTTTCTTTAAAATCTTTCTTATAATGTGCATACAGGGTGTCACAAAAGAAAGGTAACTCTTTCATACATGTTTAATGCCCCTTTAAATTGCAGATAAATACATAATATATTTATAGATATGTAGATCAAAGATGTAAATTTTTTGTGTCAGAGAATCTTATAAATATCTTCAGAATTTCCAGTTAAATACAAATTAGAAAACAAAAGTGCATTTTTCATCCTTGACGTTGTTTTAGTATTTTATTACGTTTTTTGATGTGATGACTTCATCCTCTATGACACAAACAACTTACATCTTTGATATGATATCTATGTATATATTATGTATTAATCTACAATTCAGAGGGACATTAAACTTGTATGAAAGTATTACCTTTCTTTTGGGACACCCTGTACTAAATTATGCTATATTAAAGATTTATCACCAAGCGACTTTCCGTATATAAACATGCAAATTGTTCATGTAATGGTAATTTTTTTCAATAAATTTGCTTGTCACTCTGCTACATGCATGGTCATTTATCTAAAAGCAAAAACAGTCAATTTCATAAAAAAGGCTGCTTTACTTTCCATTTTCCTACTATATTTCCAAAAATACAAATATGCATGTGTTCCCTGGTTACAAAACTTATTTCAACAAAAAATACTGATAAGTGTGAAATTGTTAGCAAAAACTCGCTCATGAGAGAATGTAGTTTGAATTAAACAACTTATTTTTGTGTAATCATATACATGTTGTGGTTGAACAGAATTATGAAATGCTATTCTTATTAGTCCAAACTTACAAGCAAATGAAATAACAATAAGAGTTGGTGCACAAATTTTCGTTAGGCTCCATTTTTTCTGTTTTTATTTTAATAAAATGGCATTTTCGTTGAGACAAAAAAATGTAGATTTGAGTTTTAGGAATAGCTGTCTGCCCTTATTGCATTCTTTCATTTTCTTAAATAAAGAAAACTTTGTTAATGCAGTAAAACCTATTAATGATTGAGACCCAAGCATCAAAAGGGGCAACTGTCAAGTAATTTAACATGAATCTTAATTTCATGTACTGTAGAACGCTTTAATTTCACGAGGTCAAAATTGCGCGTTTTTTGTTAAAAATCAGCTGTTTTCTTCATTCGCTTATTTATGAATTCGCGACGTGGTCAGGCAGGATTAAAGTGCGATCAAAGACACGCTGTCGTTGCTTTGATATTTGTGTGTCACATCTGATCTGTTTGACATTTAAGTTGTGATTCAGTGTTTTATATCTAATAACGTATAATAACAATTGATTGATAATAGTTTAGTATTGTTGTGGAAGTTATGTTTTACAAACAGTAGGTAAGTGTGAAAAATCTGTTACTAGTATGTTCCAACGATGTCCAAAATTGTTCAACAAACGATAGTTTAGTAAAAGTAGTATTATAAAAAAATTAGATTGCAAACATTAAAGGTACATGTTAATTTTTAATATATTGCTTTCAACAGATTAAATTAACTGATTATTCTACGGTAAAATACTATTACTGACTTAAGTTGCATATTTTCGGACATACATATATTCAAATATATAAAACTCAGCATTTATTTGCGACATTTATGAATTCGCGAGGTATTCGATTCGCGAATATTAGCGAAAATAAAACTAATGCGAATAAAACCAGTTCTACAGTACATAAATAGATAAAACTATACTTGAATACACATCATGACAAATTGATCACTTGATATTTGCAAATTTTTAGGCCTAAAGATTGCTTGAAGTTTAAGGTGATCTTTCATGTTCACACCTCTCTAAGGTACATTGTTTCCATTATGTCAATACTACAGTACAACCTCTCCAGAGCAGCCCTACTCTTGAGCAACAACTTCCTTTCAACAACAGCATGATTTTTTCCCAATGCATATTTTAACTTTAATTCAACCTCTCTAAAGCAAAAACCTCTAAACAACAACAACACAATTGCAACTCACAAAGGGTGTTGCTTTGGAGAGAATCCGCTATATTTCAGCATGGCCTTCATATTTCTATTTGATAGAACATGTAAACTGACATTTTGTTTTTTACTGAATTTGGTAGACATGTTTTTTCTGACTGATGTTTACTCATAAACAGATTGGTTGAGGACTTAGAACTTAAGAGGCCATTATGTTTTGGTGGCACTTATAATGATGACTATTTTGATATCTTTTATATTTCAAGGTTATAATGTTAAAATAATTTTAATTTCCCATCTTCTTGAGTTGGTGGCTTAGTGACAGTCAGCCATGATAGTCATTGTCCATCTTCAACATTTATAAGTGTGAAAGGATGCCTGGCACTATTGCTATAACTTTGCAAAGACTGAATTGGTGTAGAAAAAAGAGGGCCACTACACAATGTTTCATGCCAAATATTTATGTTCCAGAGAAGATTTTTGAATGTTTTACCATAAGAAAAACCCATGACACCCAGGGTGGGGCCAATTTTGATCCCATGACCATACTTTGAACAATTTTGGTAGATATCCAACACATAGTATTCTATGTTGAATATGTTAGCAAGCCCTAGCAGTTTTGGAGAAGAAGATTTTAAAGTTTTTTTCTTTCCATTCCCAATTGGCAACCAGAGGTCTGCATGGAATGGAATTCTTTGAATACCTTTGAAAGAGCTTCAGCCCAGGAACATACCTGCCAAGTTTAAGCAACATTGGCCCACTGTGGTATAGCAGCCTTGCACAATCAAGTGACCATGAGAGGTAAGGTCATTTTGCTCCTGCGGTTCTACAATGCTACATCATGGAAATGTCTAAATTCCAGGCCGTCTGGTTGATTTTTAGTAAATTCTTGAAGATTTTCCTACATGAAGAAATGACTCCCTAGGATAGGGTCAATTTGACCAGGGGATCATGATTTGATCAATCTTGGTAGTCATCCATGCTACATGTACATACTAAATATCTAAGCTCTAAAAGTGTTCTGATTTTAGATTAGATTTGTTAAGATTTTCATATAGAAATCTGCGTAAGGTCAAGCAGCCCCTTGGGCAGGATACCCCCAGAGTCATGATACATACAGTTTGGTAGAGGTTCACAAAGTGATGTTACATGCCAAATACCTAAGCTCCAGGCATTATGGATTTTTTTAATGAATTTTTTTTTCAAGATTTTCGTATGTTCAATCAACAGTGGTTGATAATTTTTTTATATAGACAAGAGGGCCATGATGGCCCTATAAATGCTCACCAGGAGAAAAGGTCATTTGGAGATTAACATTGTTGAAGTTTTCTATACGAGTCTAAGTAAGATCAAGTGACCCATCTGGGCCGTTTTTTATCCCATGGCCATTATATGAACATATTTTAAAGAGGTCCATTAGACAAAGCTAGATACCAAATATCTTAGCTCTAGGCCTTGTGGTTTCGGAGAAGATTTTTTAAAATTTTCCTATATAAAATAGAATAAACCCCAGGGCAGGGCTAATTTTGACCCCCGGGCCATAATTTGAACAAACTTGGTAGAGGTCCACTACACAATGCCACATACAAAATATCTAAGCTCTAGGCCTTGCGGTTTCGGAGCAGAAGATTTTTTAAATTTTCCTATATAAGTCTATATAAATCAAGTGACCCCCGGGGCGGGGCCAATTTTGACCCTAGGGCAATAATTTGAACAAACTTGGTAGAGGTCCACTAGACAATGCAACATACCAAATATCTTAGCTCTAGGCCTTGTGGTTTCGGAGAAGAAGATTTTTAAAATTTTCCTATATAAGTCTATATAAATCAAGTGACCCCCGGGGCGGGGCCAATTTTGACCCTAGGGGAATAATTTGAACAAACTTGGTAGAGGTCCACTAGACAATGCTACATACCAAATATCTTAGCTCTAGGCTTTGTGGTTTAGGAGAAGAAGATTTTTTTAATTTTCCTATATAAGTCTATATAAACCAAGTGACCCCCGGGGCGGGGCCAATTTTGACCCTATGGCAATAATTTGAACAAACTTGGTAGAGGTCCACTAGACAATGCTACATACCAAATATCTTAGCTCTAGGCCTTGTGGTTTCGGAGAAGAAGATTTTTCAAATTTTCCTATATAAAATAGAATAAACCCCAGGGCAGGGCCAATTTTGACCCTAGGGCAATTATTTGAACAAACTTGATAGAGGTCCACTAGATAATGCTACATACCAAATATCTTAGCTCTAGGCCTTGTGGGTTTGGAGAAGAAGATTTTTTAAATTTTCCTATATAAGTCTATATAAATCAAGTGACCCTCGGGGCGGGGTCAATTTTGACCCTAGGCCAATAATTTGAACAAACTTGGTAGAGGTCCACTAGACAATGCTACATACCAAATATCTTAGCTCTAGGCCTTGTGGTTTCGGAGAAGAAGATTTTTAAAATTTTCCTATATAAAATAGAATAAACCCCAGGGCAGGGCCAATTTTGACCCGGGGGCCATAATTTCAACAAACTTGGTAGAGGTCCACTAGACAATGCTACATACAAAATATCTAAGCTCTAGGCCTTGCGGTTTCGGAGAAGAAGATTTTTAAAATTTTCCTATATAAGTCTATATAAATCAAGTGACCCCCGGGGCGGGGCCAATTTTGACCCTAGGGCAATAATTTGAACAAACTTGGTAGAGGTCCACTAGACTATGCTACACACCAAATATCAAAGCTCTAGGCATTGTAGTTTTTGACAAGAAGATTTTTTAAATTTCCTATATAAGTCTATGTAAAATCAAGTTACCCCCGGGGCGGAGCCAATTTTGACCCTAGGGGAATAATTTGAACAATCTTTGTAGAGTTCCATTAGACAATGCTACATATCAAATATCTCAGCTCTAGGCCCTGTGGTTTCAGACAAGAAGATTTTTTAAGGTTTTTCAATTTGTTGCCATAGCAACCAGAATTTTTAATGAAATTTAATTTTTTGAACAACTTTGAAAGGGGACCACCCAAGGATCATTCCAGCCAAGTTTGGTTGCAATTGGCATAGTGGTGTAGGAGGAGATGTTGTTTTAAGTAAACATGGACGCCACGTATTCGTAATGACGCACAACGCACGACGCACGATGGACGCAGGGCGATCACAAAAGCTCACCCTGAGCACATTCGTGCTCTGGTGAGCTAAAAATGTAAGGGATGAAAGATCAGATTATTAATTTATTATTAATTGTTTGATTTCATTTGATTCAGTGGGTTTATTTCAAATTTAAACATATTTCAGTTATATACTGAATTTTCATAGAAGGGTATGACCTAGCTAAGGCATTTGGGATACCACAGTCGAAGCTTTGTTTTGTTTGAATAGAAATTAATTTTAGTTCAAATCATTTCTGAAAAAAGTTTCTCTATCTTGTAATGGTATCATGTTGTTGTCATGTTTTAGTAACTTGTTTTGAGTTTTAATAGGTTAGAGCTTCAGAACTGAAGGGATGTAAGGCCAGACTTTTAGAAAAGGAGAAAAAGCTCAAGTTGGTAACAAATCAGTTGTTTGAATTGCTACAAGGAGTACAAGAAGTAAAAGGAAGCTAAGAAATCAGAGTTATGTACCCTTGAACTTAGCCATATATTGCACAATGGCAATCATAGCTCATGAATGTTTATGGAGCAATTAACTACTTCCACATTTTTCAAGAGTTTGAATTGAAACTTAAAATACATAATCAATATGAAAAGTAGATGTGCAAGACACAATTTTCTTGCAAAGTGTGCATTTGTCTGATTATAATATGAAATAGTTGATTCAAACTGAACTTCAACAAAATACAGGGATAAGTAAGGATATTTTATAGAAATGTTTTAAGAAACCAAACCCAGTGCTGTTAACTTCTTGTAAATAACAATGTCAAATATTTTGTATTTGTTTAAAACAGACGAATAAATGACACAAATGAATGGTCAGCTGAGAGCTGGTGTCAATTACCAAAAGAGATGGCTGAGAGAAAGTAATGGTGTAAGTTTAGCAATTTGTTTTTATTAGACAAACAAAATTATAAAATCTTATGTTTTACAATCACTTACATTGGTTTTCTACTTCATATCTCCTCTTCCTTATCATCAATTATGGGCTTGTATGTGTCCTTGTTTCAATATAATTATATTATGCATAAAATCATTGTTTTTATTTTCTTAAGATAACAGCACTGATGCCAAACAGTGGGGTACTTGTGTACCCAAAGGACATCAGAGTGGTTAGCAAGAAGATGAATGGTAAAGCATTTGCATTTTTACACAAACAATGAGTTAGTCACCAGTGGAAACTTGTCTGGAGCAAATAAGAAAGAAGGGGTTGTGAAAACAATAACTGGTAAGAAAATCTAACCAAACCAATAAGCTAGTTTTAATTGTGTTGAAGAAGCATTGACAAGCTTCATTTCATATGAGCATAAGCAAGCGCTGCAGTAATATTTCTTTTCATTTTTTTAATCAGATTAACACCATTTTCAATATTATTTAAGTTATAGGCCTTAACCATGCAGTAATAACCACATTTTATCTGCAAGCTATTGCCAAGCTACCCCACATCATTCAGAGGTGGAGGACTATTAACATAGGATGTAATGTAATCTTCACCTAAATTTGTCATCCAGGGTTCTTACTCAAGTAGACCAACACTCTAACCACTGAGATAACTATATTTTGTGTTGAATACTCAATAAACAAGACGGCCAAGATGGCCCTTGATCGCTCACCTTAGAACAAAGGCACTATAATTAATGACCAGGTAATATAGTTTTCATCTCGTATAATATATTTTTACATAGATTTTGAGATCAAAACCAACAATGAAGGTATAATACCGTTAAAGAAACTAAAATGTAGCAACTTTTCTAATCCAAGGGCTCATAACTCTTGAAGTTGTGGTCCGATTCCACCAATAACCATAAGGTCATACACATTCATTGTAAATATGATTAGGATTGGTGAATAATGAAAGTGCTACTAAGAGTGTAAACAAACTCAAATATAGCAAATTTTCAAAGTCAAGGGCCCATAACTCTTAAAGTTCTGGTCCGATTCCGCCAATAATCGATCTTGTCCAAGAATTTTTGGTTATACACATTTACTAAAAATATGATTAGGATTGGTGAATAAATGAAGGCGCTGGAGTGTAAACAAGCTAAATGTAGCAAATTTTCAAAGTCAAGGGCCCATAACTCTTGAAGTCCTTGTCCGAACTTAGCCGAGACATTGTGGCCATATACATTGTGACTAAGTTTGATTACGATTGATTGGGAGCTGTGGATGCTCGAGTGTAAACAAACTAACTGTGGATGAACGCCGGACATTCATCGATCCTAAAAGCTCACCTGATTCATCAGGTGATCTAAAAATTATTGATTCATATATTGTATTATATCAAATCTTGAATTTTTCCAGATTATGCAGTTACAAAGGGGCAGGATTTGAAGGCATCAGTGAAACTTAGTAACCTATGAGAACAAAAATAAGTGCCTTGGCAAGTTTAAAAAAAAAGGAAATCAACAAAAACAAATGAGATAGTGAGAGGACTGTTGTCATGTGTATAAATGTAAATAGTGTAAATAGTGTAACAATAATGATATTTTGTCCAACAATCAGTTTGGTTTTATATGAGAAAGAAGCACTGTAGATAGTATATTTGTTTTATCCCTAATTATTGACAAATTCTTACGTAACGAGAAGAAAAATTATACGGTTCTTTCATTGATTTTCAGAAAGGTTTTGATTGTGTATACAGAATTGGTATTTGGTTTAAATTGTATCATTTGTGACATGATTAATACCTCAAATGTATGTACGAAAATGTGAAGTCATGCGTAAAGGTCAAATGGGAAGTAAACAGGGTGAACCATTATCTCCATTATTGTTTGTTTTATTTGTAAAATAATGCATACAAAATGTAACTGCGGACACTTAAACTCTTGAACAATTACCAATTTTCTAATTATTATTTGCTGATGACACTGCACTGTTTGCTTATTCGAAAAAAGATTTACAGCTATATTATTGAATAAACTTCATTGCTATTGTAATGAATGGGGTATAGTCTGACAATGACCTGTGAATGATCAAAGATCAGCTAAGTCCATTCTGTAGGGTGAGTGGCATTTCGGAACATTTTGGTGGTTTCCGTAATACATAAATATCAGTTATTTGACCGTCATAGCTGCAATTAAGTGCGTAGCTCAGTTGGTAAAGGCGCCAAGCATTTTACTTCTACAGTTTAGTAGTTTAACCAATGTGAACATTTTTCCTTTCCATTTTTATTTGATTTTTGACAATTTGTTATTGCAAATTTTTTTTTCAATATTTGGAATGAATTTCATATGTATCATGCAATTTCAGTTTCATTTACTCCTTTGTTAGCAGTCAGAATCTGATAATTTGCTTCATTATATTAAGTTATAACATGACATCATCTGCATACATAGGAACGTTATTTGAACAGAATTTGATTTTGATTGCACATAATATAATTATATACCTTTCTTAACATGCAAATTAAACTTAATAGTTTTCCAATCCGATATGTCATAATACTATGTATTAATTGTCTTGTATGTCTGTCATGCAATTACCTTTGTGATTAATATTGCTTAAACTAACATAATGCACCAAAATCACGAGCAATGCATTATTAATAATGATTATTTGAAAAAAAGTGGCAAGATTAAGGGTAACGAACCAACACAATTCAGTTAAACAATGTTACTTAAGTGCGGTGTACTGATTTCAGGACCACGTAGGCCTCTTGCAGTGGCCTATAAATATAAGAAGCCAACAGTTGCCTACAAATGTAATGTGGTGTTAAGTAATGTACTTGGTCATTGTATTACTTATCCCTATTTTAAAGAATATGTTACAGTCCATGACATTCGTCACGACTCACTGCTCAATTTCTATCTTTATAGTTCAAATTTTAGGTCAGCAATAATATTGTATACATGGAAGATCCCATTTGTAAATGTTTAGGTAATACCGATACTATTGTTGTAATATGCTATGGAGCAATCTATGAAACATTATATATCACTGTCCTCTGTGGCGCAGTTGGTAAAGCACAAAGTTTGTGAAACTTGACGACTTTGTTGGACATCGCTTTTTTATTTTCAACTTTTTTTTTCATTTTAAATAAAAAATTAACTTTATATATATCAATAGAAAAATATGTTTAAAATGTTTGTTTTTTTAATTTATATTTGCTCCGTTAAATTAATAAAAATATAATAACCTCACAAGGGTAAGTTAGCATGTATCATTATTTTAATTGTGGAGTAATTACAGTAAAACCCTGATTATTCGAATGTGGTTGGGCCCTGAAAAATCATTCGGATAATCCATGGTTTCGAATAATCCATTTCAATATGATGTACTGGTTGGAAACGATAAATTCTGTACTGTCAGTATATTGCAAGGGAGTTAACTCTCGTATGCAAACCAAACATGATGTTACTTGAGAGATAATAAGAATAAAATAAAATGTATAACAAACACTTATTATTTATCCTTGTTTTATGAATGTAATTTTTTATGAGTTAACAAATGAAGCAATAATTCTTGTTAAAAAAATACCCGTGCATTTATGGATTATGCAGAACACAATCCGACACAGTAATATGTCATTCTTACTTCACTTACTAACGATCGACTAGGCAACGCTATCGTCACATTCTAAAACAATTACAGAATCAAAGACGTAATGTGTTTATGTTTGGTACATTTTTTCACTAAATCATCATATTCTCCTTAGTTTTGTTTAATTGTGTTCGAATCAGTTTTTAAATTTTGAATGACGCTGAAATGCAAATAATTTCATACAGATCACCAGGTACGTACGCATATTAACTAATTATACCCCAGATCACAGTGAAATATTCGTCGCAAATAGTATAAAATCGTAACAAACAATATGGTCAACTTAACGATAATTAAACTGTTGACACGCTTCATGTATGAATTGATGTTACACATTAATTGTTTGTCACACATTTGATTCTCAATCGGCCATTGTTATCATTTGACGATTTCGAATAATAGGTGTGAAAATATGCGCATTCGTAACTTTAGGGACCAAATAATGTATTCGTATTACACCAGGTATTCGTAAAAAAATCTGATTCGTATAACCAGGGTTCGTTGTACTTGAAATATATAGAGACATAATCGGGGTGAGATTTTATTCGGATAATACCGGGTATTCGAGGTAATCGAGATTTTACTGTACATAATAAGTAGAAACTGGTTTTTAGTTGTTTAGTATATAAAGTATTTGAGAGTATTACTTTTGTATTCAATAAACTGTATGGGTTACCATAAATCTCCAGATATTGAAAACAAGAGGGCCAAGATGGCCCTATATCACTCACATGACAATCACTGTTCACTCATTAAAACATTGTTTTGAACCGGTGACCTAGTTTTTGGCCCTGGCTCACCCACATATTATTGAGGCAAACATTCTGACAAGGTTTGGTGAAGATCCAATCACAACTGTGACATCTAGTGTTAACAAAGTTTTTCTAAGATTTGACCTGGTGACCTAGTTATTGACCCAAGATGACCCATATTTGTACTTGACTGTGATAGCATTGAAACAAACTATTTGACAAAGTTTGGTATAGATCCAATTATATCTGTGAAATCTACAGCGTTAACATGGTTTTTCATAAGATTTGACCTAGCGACCTAGTTTTTGACCCCAGATGACCATGTTCGAACTTGTCCAAGATATTATAAAGACAAACATTCTGACAAGGTTTTATGATGATCCAATCATAACAGTGACTTCTATAGTGTTCACAAGGTTTTCCAGCAATTTGCCCTAGTGACCTAGTTTTTGACCGCAGATGACAAATTATCAAACTTGACCTACATATCATTGAAATAAACATTCTGACAAAGTTTCATGAAGATCTAGTGACCTAGATTTTTACTCCAAATGGACCAATGTCAAACTCGTCCAAGATTTTGTCGATATTAACACCCTGTTTTGCAAAAATTGAGCTAAAAATCTGGCACCTAGTGTGTTTACAAGGTAAAGTTTGACAACGCACACCGCACGACGCCTGTCAAAGACTGATCAGAAAAGCTCACCCTGTCACTTTGTGACCTGTGAGCTAAAAATATATATATACAGCGGTCATTAGAAACAGTAGTGTCCACAAGTGAAGAAATCAAACAATAAATAAGTATAGCTTGACCATGAGTTTTGAGCTGTGATGAAATTATTCAGAATAGTCCACTATGTGAAATAGGGGATGTGGATATTCGGAACAAATCTGACTAAAACATATTGATAAAATAAATTTAACCAGCACAATAATGACTGTAATGCTGGCGCAATAGGTAGAGCGATGTCATATTGAATAAAGTTCAATTCCAGTCACCAGCCCTCTTATTATGCATGTTTTTCTTGAATGTATTTTTTATGTAAAGTTTCTATGATCTAAGTGTTTTGTATACATTTTATCATCATAAAATCTGATTTATGAAGTAAAAAAACTTGATATTCTAAAAAGAATATGTTTGATTCAGATTGACTCCCTGTCTGACTCAGAGACAGATACAACTTCAGTGAAGGGTCATCGAAAGATACAGCGAGTGAAGTAGATCTGTAAACTGAACTGTATTGTGCAAAATGAATTTATTTAAATAAAACAAAAAAAAGATTAGAAAAGAAAAAAATCTTTTAAAAAATATGTAATATGCTTGAAAAAAAAAGTATGGTGCAATCTGGAATCGAACTCGTGCCTGTTGGCTCATGGTGAATACGTATGTTCTACACACTAAAGTCTATGTCCAATGAGTTGCCTTTGGGACGTTTGAAATGCAACGTTGAAGCATGGAAACAAATCAACATTGAAAACTATGTCTTAGACGTGATAGAAAATGGTTATAAGTTGCCTTTAATATCTTTAAACCAGAACAATCAGGATTTAGAAATAATATGTCAGCAAGACACAAGGAAGAATTTGTGAAAAAAGATAAATTGTTATAAAAAAATGTTGTGTCCAAGGTATCAGAAATAACAGTGTTTAACAGTAGCTTATAACAGAGTAGGGAAAACAATAATAGTTTTGGATTGTAGGCATATCAATCCACACTTACATTTATTCAAAATAAAATTTGAGAGCATTAATACTGTGAAACAAAGCCATTCGTAAAAATATTTTGTTTGCTGTAACCCTGTCTACTCGCCAAAAAGGCCCCTTAGTCCAACTTTTTTGGGGCCTCACAGGACTTTTTCTATTCTATTTTATAAAAATAGCATTCTAACATGTATATTGGGTTAAATCTAAAACTGAATTTTCTGTTTTTTTTAGGAACAAAGTCCTATAGGTATAAAGCTCATTTTGTTTTTAACAAAACAGTGACGCCCTCATCCACCTTGAAAAATAGTACCATTTGTTGTATAAGTATACATTGCAGATTTGACAGTTTTGATATAAGTTGGAGATATGTAACAAGGTATAAAACTATGCCATAAAATGTTTTTAATTTCAATGAATAATTTCATATTGTTGTATAAAAATAACTTTCTGTTAAGTTTCTTTATAATTATAATGTTATTGCTATACACACAAAAATGTATTGCTTGTTCTAAGTTCTGTGTGTCAATCACTTTGTTTTCACATCAATCAATTTGACATATTTCAAATTCTAACTTCTATAGATATGTTTTATCACCTTAGATTAGATATTTATCAAAGCAAAATAAAGGGTCCAGCCCCTTTTCTCATTGATTATTTTGTTATTTGTAATTAAGTTAAAGTTAGTCTTTACTAGGTCTTCATAGAGTCTTTACTATAGGTCATCTGGTTTCTCAACTTATATCTTTTGGAACTGAGTTTTATAAATGTTTGTTATGACTGAATAAAATAGTGAAAATACTGAATTGGACTAGTTGTGTATATTTCCAAGACATATACACATTCGGCCCTCCGTCACAGATATACTGCAGAATTCATTTCACTATAATAAGAGTTAAATATTTTGTACTGCGTTGCAATAACATGCAGGTTTATAACATGTGTTGGAAAATTTGAATTGTCAAAGTTCTTTCCCTTCTTCTACATATATATGGGTTACATGGAAAAAAAACCCTTTGCGTAATTTCTCACTGTAGGTAATGACTTTTAGAGTGTAGCTTTTCCTTGATAATTGTGGTAATTGGCTTAAAGATGTACTTTTTTTCAAGACTATATACTTGAAGCTCAAATTCTAATTCATAATGATGAGAACATCCCTGTTGAGAATTTGCTCATGAACTGATCATGTTTATGAATAGTTCATGAAGTTTCATGAATTGTTCATCAAAGTTCATTAAATGTTCATCAATGTAATTCATCAATAGTTCATGAACCTAAATTTCACAAACTGTTAATCAACTGAAGTCCGTGAACAATTCATGGAATTTCGCAAACTTTTCATGAACATCATAACTTCATGGAATCTTCATGAGCTTATTCATGAATTGTTCATTAAAATAATTCATGAATAGTTCATGAACCTATGGAAAAAACAAACTTTAGAATAAGTGCATGAATATTTTTTGTAACCTGTTCATCAAATTGTCGACAGGGACAGGCCTTTCATTTTTTAAGGATGGTTTTATCTAACACATTTAAACTTTGTTCCTTACAGTATTCTCAGTGCTTTGTATTCAATTTAAGGTAACGGGTTTGGATGAAAGGTCAAATCAAGTTTCACCAATCTATAGATTTAAAAACTAAACCATGATTATATACTAGAATAAAACGACTGTATAAAGTGCATTGCAATTGAATTGAATGATATCAATAATTAGGGACCCATACTGTTAGCCGACTTAATCCCATTGATGACTGTATCAATTAACACATGTTTTTTTGTTAATTTGAATGTTTTTTCACGCATGACATTGACACTGTATATGTCCTTTATTGCACCCGAGAAAACTAATTATAGTCTTTATTACAATATATTTAGACTTTTTTAATGAAAGTTTATGTGTGTCTAATTTTTAAACGTAGATATTGCTATTCAGTATTTTTTTTGTCTGTACTATAACGTGGACTATAGCTATATTATAACAGTTATTGCCATTTCTATCATATTTATATACTTATTAGCATTTTTATATGCTATATAATCTTTTTTTTTATTTTGAAGAAATATTCTTTTGTTAAATATTAGATATGTAATATAATTCTTTTTTATAGTATGACAAAATAGTGGACTGATGTCAAATAATAATCTGAATTGAAGGAAATTCACTACCAGCCTGATATTCATTTAGTTGATTTAAGTCTTTTTAAAAAAAATAAATGTATAATCAATTCCTTTATATTGCAGATCCAATGATTGTCGCAGTTGTCTCATATTTATCACGTAATGTTCCGCCAAAAAGTCTCCATTTTCACTAAAAGTTATTTCACTTAAATCAAGTTTTTACTGGATACAGATTCATTCAGTACTGTATCTTCAGCATTCTCATACCAACTTCCGCGAAAAGAGACTTCAAACTACATTTTTCAGTTTTTGAGAAAACTCTAACGCCTTGTTTATCTTTATTTCTCTTATTTCCCATTTTTAATCCACTCGGAACTGATCATACGTGGATTTTTAATTACATATGTCAATAGTACACAAACGATACCGAATTATAAATCGATTGATTCTAACTAGTCCCCTATGGTGCCCCTTTCAGCGCAGCGCAATAGATTTTTCTGGCTGATATTATATATTTAAGGGGAGTCAATATGAGGTACATTGTTTATCGTAATAAAACACTAATTTTGCGTAATCGGTAAGATTTTTTGTTGCACGATATGAAAGTTTGATATTTTATTATTATTAATAACTTAAAATGTTTTTTAACGTTTTTTACGTATACATCCAAGCCCGTTATCTTAAAGAGTGCTAATCACCATATTGATATATTAAGTAAACACAATATTTATGTTCTCATCCAACAGAGATCGGAAACATCTATATTGTTTTTAATTTTTTACATTTTGGACTAGCAACTAAGCTGAAAAAACATCACGATCGATAATAAGACCCCCACAATCAATTGTCAATTGATGGTACATTTGGTTTACACAGTTTCTTTTATGACTATTCTTTCCTTTAAGGTTCCAGCCTTTCCATACAATAATGACCAGATTCTTTCTCCAAGATTGAAGTAAGATTAATCTTTTTAAATCCCTATAAAGATGTGAACACTAAATACAAGTTCATGACAAATTTTATACACTTAATAATAAATACAAATGTGTTGACAAGTTGATATTTGCTAGTTTTTTTTCCTGGATGTCTAATTAGCAACCCCAGGATCCAACGGTATCAGAACACTTAAACGATAGATTGTTGAAAAAAACCATCGATTGTCGCCAATTGTGGAGTAGTTAGAATAGTTATTGTTTAGCAACAGCAGGGCATACTTTTACCAAAGTTGTTAGAATGATATGTGATAAAGCATTGGCTTCGTTCGGTCATAAAGTCATAACATTCCTTGACGGTAGCTCAGAATTGGAAAATCCTTCAAATACTCAGGGCCAAAAATATAGAATTCATTACCTATAGAAGTACAAAATTCGCAAAATCTTTACACATTTAAACAAAAATATAGTGGATGGTGGAAATCAATTCATTAATACAAAATGTATATTGTTTCTTGTTATCTTAGTACCTAAATGCTTACCGGTATATTGTTGCTTTTGTTGTTTTCTTTGTTTGTTGTTTTTTCATGTAATGTATGTATATATTATGTAAACATTGTTGATCAAAAGGCTCACAGGGAAGACTGGGCATTGCCTAACTGTGATGCCTCTATAAATAAAGTCTTTATTATTATTATTATGATCAAATAAATGGTTTATTATTAGTGAGAGGATAGACAGAATAGAGGTAACAATTGATTCTGTCATTTATCAATTATTTACCAGGAAGTTTTTAAGCAACCATTGTTGCTCAAATTATTTCTCCGAGTGTTAGGAAGAATTGTTTGTCTGAAAACAAGGTTTATGCATAAATGCATTGATTCATGTAATATGTGTATGTCAGTGATGATGCTTTGAAAGAACTGCAATTTTGGTATAAAAATATAAGCATGCTTAATAAACAAGAGCTGTAGATAAGACAGCATGCTCGACTATTCTCAGTGATTGATAGTAAACAAACTTTTGTTTAAAAGGCAATACTAATATACCGGTGTAAACAGTGTAACAGACAAATAAAATATTATCATATTATTTGATATTTTTGCACTAATGTAGAAGGAAGCAGTATTCATAATTTTATGGATAGAGTTATCTAACTTGTCTGTCTGATACCCCTGGGCACTTAAATGAAGACCATCCCATAATTGGTTACTAAGATATTTGCATGATAATAACTTTTACCATATGCAACACCGACGCTGACACCGATGCCGACGCAACGGTGATTGTAAAAAGCTCTCTATATTCTTTGAATAGTCAGGCTAAAAAGGTAGGAGATTGAAAGATAACAGAAATGCAGATTTTATAATACTAGTATACTCAGACGCAAGTGCCATTGGTTACGGCAGCTGTGTTAAACCAAATTGTTCCAATCTGGATTATGTAGGTTATGAAAACGGAGATAACGCTCCAAAGATGACTTTAAGGGTTCAGTTTACATCCCCCAGGAAGTGAATGGATTTTGTCGGAATTTACACCCCCAAAAAGGGATGGGGAAGTTTTAGTTCTTACACAAACGGTAGCATGTGCGGTTAAATCATTGTTCACACCCTCGTAAGTGGGTGGGTATCGGAGAGTGTTCACACAACCTAATGTGGGTGGGGATGGGCAAGTGTTCACCCCCACGGAAATGGGTGGGAAGGGGTCAGCATTCATACCCTCAGAAACTGGTGAGGTTGGGTTTGTAAACCCCCTGGAAGTGGGTGAGGTTAGTACATTGTTCACACCTCTGAAAGTGGGAGGGGATGGGCCAGCATTCAATCCCTTTAAGTCCGTGGGAAGGGGTCAGCATTAAATAATTACCCTGAGATACTGGTGAAGATTGGTTTGTATTCACAGCCCCGAAAGTGTGTGAGGTTAGTTCATAATAGTAGGTAAAGTAAGGTCATGGGTTATACCTCTGGAAACGGGTGAGGAAACATCAGTATTCATTCAAGCCTGAAAGGGTTGGAACACTGAGTCAGATACAAAACTTAAGACCAAAATTTTGTATAGATGCATTTACTGAAACAACAAGGGTTGCCCCCTGGAAGTAGGTATGTATAATGAAAATGTATCATTGATAAACATGTCAGAAATAATAGAACTTGGAAGGATGACAAGGCATTGAGAATAAAACTCAACTTAGCAAGATAGAGAGGCTGTGAACAGAATATTGTTGTCTAGTCAAAGTATAATCCAAAATTCTTCACAGATAACAGAAACATTACTTATATTGTCAGGTTAGGTAACAATAATGACAGATAGCATGAACTCAGTTTGAAAATACAGTACAACCTCTCCAGAGCGGCCCTCTCTTGAGCAACAAACTCCCTTCAACGACAGCATGATTTTTTCCAACTGCATGATTTTAGCACTAATTTAATCTCTCTAGAGCAACAACCTCTCAACAATATATTTTTTTGCGGAAAAAACAATGTCAATATGATCATTAGCGGTAATTGGATACCATGAAAATTCAACCAGAGAGCAGAATATTATAAGTAAATGTTCAGCTTGTAATGACTGGTCAAATTCAGAAAAAGTTTTCAATCGATTAAACAATGTTTGGGGTCCTCACAGTGTAGATTGATTTGCCTGTCACTATAATGCTAAATGTATGAGATTCAATTCTAGATGGTGGGTTGAAGGGACAGAAGCTACCAATTGTTTTGATCAGAATTGGTGTGGTGTGTGTAACTGGTTGGTTCAATACCAAAACAGCAAAATGTACTGCTAAAAGGATTCATGATAAAAGCCCAGGTACAGTCAAACCTGTGTTAGCAGCCACCTCCGAATAAAGGCCGCCCAGTGAATAAAGGCCTCTCTCTTAGAAAACATCACTGATTATCTAGAACAATATTGCCTTCTAATAAAGGCTACCTGTCAATAAAGGCCACATTATGTCTTTCCCTAGGTGGCCTTTGTTCACAGGTTTGACTGTACACTGATTATACCACGATGGACTTCAACTCCATATTGACCAAAGTTAGTGAAAGATGATGGCGCATTCAAGCACTTTATAAGTGATTATAGATTATTACCTATATCAGGGGTGGTAAATCTGGGTAAAGACAATTATAATGGCATCTTTGGTGAATAAGCATACATTTTTCAAACGTTATAGCCATGAATTAAGATACGCAATGCTATCAATAGCATTAAAACAAAAAACGAGTTCCAAAATGTCACAAAATACGCCCGTCAAAAGGTTTGGGATACTATGAGTGGCAAATTACATAATTTTTTTCAAAGATAAGCAATATTTGTCAAAAATGCCGATAATCAATGAACATAATCATTAAGTTTGTTGAAGATCATTAGATAATGGGTCGACTTAGAGGGTGGCTGTTGCATTTTTAGTCGGTTTTCAAAGTGTCAAGGGGCATAACTCAGAAGGGCCCGGGCCATTTGGCTGTTATCAAACTTGACTGAGATCTCATGCCCATGAGTTCCACTATGTTTGGTGAAGATCATTGATAACTGGTCGAATGGGTGTAATCGACAGTGCATTTAAGTCAATTTTCAATGTATCAAGTGTCTGGGGCATCCCTTTGAAAGACATTATCTATGATTTTGTGATCATATGCAGGTTTTTTCAGATTCAATGAAGATCACATCGTGATTTTTGTTAGTCAAAGTAAAACTGATGTTTACAGACAAGGAAAATATGCTTACAGTGCTAAAGGTGTTACTTGTGCAAGTCCAGTTTCGGTGTTACAAAGGTAAAGGAAAAGTGCCAATTTTTGTTATGATTCGGACACGTTTTTATTTCATCAAGCTTGTAGACCAGGAAGAAAATGCTTTTTGATAAGAAAGAATAAGATATTAAGTTACACCAGCTTAGTGACTTAGGTACTCATATATTAGGTAATCATTTAAGGTGGTATTAAATTTGAATAATCTTAATGTGCTAATTTTCGAAGTTCTGGTACGGTCATGTGAGCAACAAACAAGTGTTTGTTATTTGTGCATATATAGTTAAGACTATGTTTACTTCATTGTTATTGTTGCATGCTATTAACACTGTGAATAACATAGACATTATTGACCATAATGCCTTGTGTTGGGTCATACCAGTGATTCCATCCATGCTACAAATGAAATAGCAAAAGTGTTCATTTGTGTACAGTGCAATCCAACTACAACAGCCACAAATTGAGAAGGACAAAAATGGCTGTTGTAAGGAGGTGACTGTTGTTGAGAGAGTGAAAATAGAGTAAAACATCAATCTGGGTTGCTAGTATACTGGCTGTAACAACGAGGTGGCTGTAGTTCAGAGGTGACCATTATGGAGGTAACACTGTATACACCCAGTCAGTGGGATACCACAGTGAGGAAAGGCCATACGCTGTTGTGCCATTAAAGCATTTTGACTTGGTGAATATCAAACCCTTGACTAAGTTAATGATGCAACAACATTCTTCCGATAAAGAATAAAGCTGAGAAAAATCAACCACCTGAGTTTTTTAAGTTATTTGATATATCTTAAGTTAAAATAAGGGTACTAAAAACTTCATTGTTTGGGAAACACTGATGCCCTAAAAGGGCAAATGGATAGTTGACTTTTGACCTATTGATAGACCTTATCAACAGGGGTCATCTATCTATATGTGACCAACCTTCAAACCAAGTGAAGACCTATGGGGCCAAAACAGTCGAATTGGCTGGACAAAGTTTGATTACCAACAAGCAAAATAGACAGACATGTTTCTTCGTAGTTGGCGCATAACTAATATGACAAAAATATAAATACAAATCATGACAATTCAAGATATTTTAACTAATAAAAATAACTGCTAGGATAAGAATGAAGTTTTGTCAAAATACTCTTAGAGAATAAAATTAAGAAAAATCAAATGCCCAAGTTTTAAAAGTTATTCGATATATCTTATGTTGAAATAAGGGTATTTAAATACGCTATTTTAATGAGGTGTTTGGGAAATGCCGATGACGCAAAAAGGCAAATGGATAGTTGACCTTTGACCTGTTGATTTGACCAACCTTCAAACCAATTTTTAAAAAAGAACCCTACAATTACAAAAATATGACAAAAATAAAAATACAAATCATGTCAATTCAAGACATTTAACCTTATAGAAATAACTGCTGGGATGAGAATAAAGTTTTATACAAATACTCAGGCAGTCAATTTTCTTTCCCTTTGTTTTTTTGATAAACTTTGGAAATATATACAATCTAAGTTTTGCTGTAGTCATTCTGCAGGATGTGCATCATTATAAGACATTTAGAGAAAACAATGTTTGTTACTCTTTAAGAGTCAGTTTGCATCAAATGCAAATACAACACGAAAGAAATACAGAAATACTTTTTACATTTTGGTAATTTAAGACTTGATTAATCACAGATGGTTGTCAAATGCATATAATTATCAGGAATTATTCTAGTTGAAAAACAATAGGGAACATTGGTGTTCATAAGTCATATTATATTTCAATTTTATATCAATAATGTTCTGATTGTCTGGTGTGGACAGTGTTTTATTTTGTCAGAAGAGAATTAGATAAATAGCTTTATTCTTGAAAACAAGTTATGATTCTGATACAAAATTCATAAATTGTTCAAAGCCAAATGTAAATGAAAGCAGATCCAGATAAATAAAAGCAAAATATCAAGCAGCACTGATAATTTATGTAACTATTTTACTGAAAGGTTAGTGGAAAGTTGCTGCACATGAAATAATGTGTATATGTAGGTTAAAGTGTAAAGAAAACAATATCTGAGGCAGACAGACAAAGAACTTCAAATCAAACTGGATACCATACTTTTTGTCTATTTGAGTTTTACACCAGGTCCTCTTTTCAACAGTCAGAGTCATATGTGGTGGACATGCAGTTCATCTGACCATCGGGAAGAGCAAGGACTAGACTCCCATTCTCCGTAAGCAACTGCCTTCTTTCTAACATAAAGAGACATGTCCGGTACCTGGGTTCGAACCCACGACCCTCTATCAGTGATTTGAAGTTAACATTTAACCTTAACCACTTGACCACAGAGGCGGGTCTGATATTGTACGAATGCCAGAGCTTTCATATGTGCAAATGATAAAGAAGATGATCCCAACAAAGGTAGAGCAAAATTTCGAGGCTTCAATGCAAAAGTGTCGAAACTCATATTGAAATAAGAATAAGTTACGACAGTGTTGTGCTGAGCCATCGAAATGCAAGGAAGAAACAAAAATATTCAAGATCATACTTCTTAGAACATGTCAACAAGTCTTTTTGAGTTGTTGAAACTGCACTCTTGGCTATATTATTCAACAGATAGGAGAGGTGGACATAATACCTAACAACAAAACACCAGACATTGTTATTGACAATGTGAGAAGACACATTAAATCCTATCCTGTTCTCACAAGGAACAGTACAAAACTGGCAGTTCTATGGGGGAAAGAGTTAAACATTTAAAAGAGGTGTATATTACACAAACGGGAGTGTATTACTAAAATAACAAAATATTTATTTCATCATCAAAGTGCAAGTATATATTTTGCAGGGAATATGATTACAATGTCTTTATTTCATGCCCCTAAATGGGACGAATGCTTGACATGTGTAACTAAGAGACAAAAAGAAAACTCAAATAAATTAACTTACTGATATAGGAATATACCAAGATTATATTATGAGACTCATAGTAAGGCAACATTTGATGTACAGGTAGCATGACAAGTGCCTGAATCTTCAGCGAGTCAAGTATATAGCCACAGGGCTGCCATCTTTGGAACAAAAGTAAATGGTCATATAGTGCGCAATAAAAATTAATTAATTTAATAAAAATTAAGTCATGTAATACAATAAAGTATAATGGGAATGAAGGGTGACTGATATAAATAGGTTTAAAATTAAAAGGTGATGGCAAAAGTTAACTAAATAGTTAACACTGGTAAAAATGAAGTGTCTAAAAAGTATTACAGTCTATTGTAAAGTCCTAATTCCTTTAAATAATTGATAATGGTCTCAGGTTTTACAGTTTCAAAAAATGTGTTCATGTCTTGAAAGCTAAAATGTTTTTTACGATTTGGTTGAAGGTCAATGCAGCCAACAAGAACATGTCTGATAGAATGTGGTGCACCCCATGGTGTAATTTCTGGAATATCATCTTTAGTGATAAGCCAAGAGTGAGTTAAACGAGAATGACCAATTCTGCATCTTGATAATATTACCTCCTCTTGACGATTGTCAGAGAGCTGTACAGGTCAGAGTAGGAATATGTTTAATGTATTGAACACTGTGAATAACATTGACATTATTGACGATAATGCATTGACTCTGGTTATACCAGTGATTCCATCCATGCTACAACAGTAAAGTGTTCATCTGTGTACAGTGCAACCATCCTAAAACAGCCACCAATTGGAACAAGAATGACTGTAGTCAGGAGGTGACTGTTGCTGAGAGAGTAGAAAAAGAGTAAAACTTCAATCTGGCTTGGTGGTATAGAGGCTGTAACAGGATTATGCTAGTTCTGAGGTGACTGTTCAAGAAGGTTACAACGTATATATCCAGTCAGTGAGATACCATACTGAGACCACCAAAAGGAAAAAGGCCATACACTGTTGTACCCATTAAAGCATTTTGACTTTGTGGATATCAAACCCATGACTAAATTAATGATGCCCAAATATTCTTTGGATTAAAAGAGGTAAAATATTCTGTGGACACAAGTAAAATGGTGACAGTACAGAAAGACAGATTCACAAAACATCTATTTCAAGTATGAGTTTGAAGAAAACGATTTTCATTATGTAAAAAGTAGGCATGTAAAGAAGGGAACCTAATAATCATGTGCTTAGCTACCAAAAAATAACGGACCTCGCTTTCCCTATGTGAAAATGGTACATATTGTTTTATCATAATATCATAATTAAACAAATCATGACATTGTAACTAATAGAAATAACTTCTGGGATGAGAATAATGTACATGTATTGTGAAAATACCCTTAGAGATTAAAGCTGAGAAAATTCAACGACCTAAGTTTTTTAAGTTATTTGATACATCTTAAGTTTTTAAGGGTACTAAAAATTTTAACGCTCACTTAATGAGGTGTTTGTGAAACACCAATGCTCCCTAAAGAGCAAATGAATAGTTGACCTTTGACCTATTGATAGACCTTATCAACAGGGGTCATCTATCTGTTTTGACCAACCTTCAAACCAAGTGAAGACCGAAGAGGCCAATACAGTCGAATTGGCCAGACAAGGTTTGATTAAAAACGAGCAAAAAAGACGGACATGAGCAAACCAGCAATATATACCCCCATTTCTTTGAAGTGGGGGCATAACTAGAAGTCTAAAAAAGAAACCTACAATTGCAAAAATAGGACAAAAATATAAATGCAAATCATTTCAATTCAAGACATTTTACCTAATAGAAATAACTGCTAGCATAAGAATAAAGTTTTGTAAAAATACTAGTAGAGAATAAAGCTCAGAAAAATCAACTACCTAAGTTTTTTTAAGTTATTTGATATATCTTAAGTTTTAATAATGATACTAAATTGCTCACTTAATGAGGTGTTTGTGAAACACCAATGCTCCCTAAAGAGCAAATGGATAGTTGACCTTTGACCTATTGATAGACCTTATCAGCAGGGGTCATCTATCTGTATTTGACCAACCTTCAAACCTAGTGAAGACCTAAGAGGCCAATACAGTCGAATTGGCCAGACAAGGTTTGATTAAAAACGAGCAAAAAAGACAGACATGAGCAAACCAGCAATATATACCCACATTTCTTTGAAATGGGGGCATAACTAGAACTTTAAAAAAGAACTCTACAATTACAAAAATAGGACAAAAATAAAAATGCAAATCATTTCAATTCAAGACATTTTACCTAATAGAAATAATTACTGGAATAAGAAAAGTTTTGTAGAAATATTTAGGCAGTTGATTTTTCCTTAGCTTTATAAAATCTACAATTTAAGTTAAAATAAGGGTACTAACATGCTATCTTAATGAGGTGTTTGTAATTAGGAAATAAAAATCTAGAAAAATCCAAATTCACCTCCTACACCTAAAAAATGAAGCTATTAAAATGAAACAAATTTTATTCAAGAGGTATTTTGTGTAAGTCAGAATTCAGTGTTTGTGAAGCAGTTAATGGAACCCCGACAACTATGTAAAGGCTTGTGTCATCTGCAAATAGAGGGACGTTTGCCCTGATATCAGAAACGATGACATCGATAAATATCAAAATTAACTCCTGTGGAATGCCAGCTAGCTTTAATATCATTCCATTTTGATTGAGAATCAGACAGAACAACATTTTGCTGTCTGCCACTTAAATAAGATGGAGGAGAACCAATTAAAAAGTCTGCAAGAAATCCCAAAATGTTTTGAGTCTCAAGAGGAAAGCATGATGCGAGATACAGTCAAAACCCTGGCTTATGTCGCAGAATAAAGCCCTGGAATCGACAGCCTCAGTGAAGAAGTTGTATGGATAAGTCAGTTGGTTAAATGTTGAGTCACCAGGTACAAAGCCTGATTTAAGGCAGAGTGAGTAGATCATTGTTGTTATTGTGTTTAATGTATGCTTGTCTACTACCCTTTCAAAAACCTTCCTTATGGTACAGAGTAGAGATATAGGTTGACAATTGCCAACATGAGAATGGCTTCCATGAGTGACAAAAGTGTCTTTCCATGAGCTAGGAAAAAACAGAAGAGGACAGAGACTGGTAAAAAAGTCACACAGAAGAGTAGAAAGTTCAAATTTCATAATATCCTCTATCTTAGAGGTTGTAATTGTAATGTGGTCCAAGACAGGGCTGATGACATTCACATCATTCTGCAGAGTTCGACCACCTAACTATTCATTAAGAGGGGTTTGATCCCGACAAATGTTATTCAGAAAGTTTGCTTTGGTGATTTCATCTTCCACAGTGTTATCACCATCTTGCAGTGAAGCAAAGATGAACACAATTTGGAGGAGATGAAAGACTTGAAACAAGTTCACCATGATTTTGTTGATGATGAATAGGAAAGGAGTTTTTGTGCTAACAAATTTATTGTAGTTTAGTTTGGCCTTTCTTATTTCATCAACATAATTATGCAGTTTGGTTTCGAAGGCGTAAAAAATAGTTAGGCAGTCAATCTATTTATTTTTTATAAACATAAAGGAAATCAACTAGCTAAGTTTTTTAAGTAATTTGATATATATTAGATGAAAAAATGGTACAAAAACGCTCACTTAATGAGGTGTTTGTGAAACACCAATGCTCCCTAAAGAGCAAATGGATAGTTGACCTTTGACCTATTGATAGACCTTATCAATAGGGGTCATCTATCTGTTTTGACCAACCTTCAAACCAAGTGAAGACCTACGAGGCCAAAACAGTCGAATTGGCCAGACAAGGTTTGATTAAAAACGAGCAAAAAAGACGGACATGAACAAACCAGCAATAATATACCCCCATTTCTTTGAAGTGGGGGCATAACTAGAAGTTTAAAGAGAAACCTACAATTACAAAAATAGGACAAAAATATAAATGCGAATCATTTCAATTAAAGACATTTTACCTAATAGAAATAATTACTGGAATAAGAAAAGTTTTGTAGAAATATTTAGGCAGTTGATTTTTCCTCAGCTATATAAAATCTACAATTTAAGTTAAAATACGGGTACTAAAATGCTATCTTAATGAGGTGTTTGTAATTAAGAAATAAAAATCTAGAAAAATCCAAATCCACCTCATACACCTAAAAAATGAAGCTATTAAAATGAAACAAATTTTATTCAAGAGGTATTTGTTGTAAGTCAGAATTCAGTGTTTGTGAAGCAGTTAATGGAACCCCGACAACTATGCAAAGACTTGTGTCATCTGCAAATAGAGGGATGTTTGCCCTGATATCAGAAACGATGACATCGATAAATATCAAAATTAACTCCTGTGGAATCCATGCTAGCTTTA
Organism: Lutraria lutraria; assembly: GCA_964023205.1. Taxonomy (NCBI): domain Eukaryota; kingdom Metazoa; phylum Mollusca; class Bivalvia; order Venerida; family Mactridae; genus Lutraria; species Lutraria lutraria. The sequence goes on from OZ026838.1 coordinate 19,080,424, forward strand.
ATATCATTCCATTTTGATTGAGAATCAGACAGAACAACAATTTGCTGTCTGCCACTTAAATAAGATGGAGGAGAACCAATTAAAAAGTCTGCAAGAAATCCCAAAATGTTTTGAGTCTCAAGAGGAAAGCACGATGCGAGACACAGTCAAAAGCCTGGCTTATGTCGCAGAATAAAGCTCTGGAATCGACAGTCTCAGTGAAAAAGTTGTATAGATGAGTCAGTTGGTTAACTGTTGAGTAACCAGGTACAAAGCCTGGTTTAAGACAGAGTGAGAAGATCATTGTTGTTATTGTGTTTAATGTATACTTGTGTACTACCCTTTCAAAAACCTTCCTTATGGTACAGAGTAGAGATATAGGTTGACAATTGCCAACATGAGAATGGCTTCCATGAGTGACAAAAGTGTCTTTCCATGAGCTAGGAAAAAACAGAAGAGGACAGAGACTGGTAAAAAAGTCACACAGAAGAGCAAACTGTTCAAATTTCATAATATCCTCTATCTTAGAGGTTGTAATTGTAATGTGGTCCAAGACAGGGCTGATGACATTCACATCATTCTGCAGAGTTCGACCACCTAACTATTCATTAAGAGGGGTTTGATCCCGAGAAATGTTATCCAGAAGGTTTGCTTTGGTGATTTCATCTTCCACAGTGTTATCACCATCTTGCTGTAAAGCAAAGATGAACACAATTTGGAGGAGATAAAAGACTTGAAATAAGTTCACCATGATTTCGTTGATGATGAATAGGAAAGGAGTTTTTGTGCTAACAAATTTATTGTGGTTTAGCTTGGCCTTTCTTATTTCATCAACATAATTATGCAGTTTGGTTTCGAAGGTGTAAAAGTTAGGTAGGCAGTCAATCTTTCCTTAGATATATTTTTTTATAAACATTTTGCAAATCAACTAGCTAAGTTTTTTAAGTTATTTGATATATATTAGATGAAATAATGGTATGAAAACGCTCACTTAATGAGGTGTTTGTGAAACACCAATGCTCCCTAAAGAGCAAATGGATAGTTGACCTTTGACCTATTGATAGACCTTATCAACAGGGGTCATCTATCTGTTTTGACCAACCTTCAAACCAAGTGAAGACCTACGAGGCCAAAACAGTCGAATTGGCCAGACAAGGTTTGATTAAAAACGACCAAAAAAGATGGACATGAACAAACCAGCAATAATATACCCCCATTTCTTTGAAGTGGGGGCATAACTAGAAGTTTAAAAAGAAACCTGCAATTACAAAAATAGGACAAAAATATAAATGCAAACCATTTCAATTAAAGACATTTTACCTAATAGAAATAACTGCTAGCATAAGAATAAAGTTTGGTAAAAATACTAGTAGAGAATAAAGCTCAGAAAAATCAACTACATTGTACCTTCAGTTTTTTTAAGTTATTTGATATATCTTAAGTGTTAATAATGATACTAAACCGCTCACTTAATGAGGTGTTTGTGAAACACCAATGCTCCCTAAAGAGCAAATGGATAGTTGACCTTTGACCTATTGATAGACCTTATCAACAGGGGTCATCTATCTGTATTTGACCAACCTTCAAACCTAGTGAAGACCTAAGAGGCCAATACAGTCGAATTGGCCAGACAAGGTTTGATTAAAAACGAGCAAAAAAGACGGACATGAGCAAACCAGCAATATATACCCCCATTTCTTTGAAATGGGGGCATAACTAGAACTATAAAAAAGAACCCTACAATTACAAAAATAGGACAAAAATAAAAATGCAAATCATTTCATTTTAAGACATTTTACCTAATAGAAATAATTACTGGAATAAGAAAAGTTTTGTAGAAATATTTAGGCAGTTGATTTTTCCTTAGCTTTATAAAATCTACAATTAAAGTTAAAATAAGGGTACTGAAATGCTATCTTAATGAGGTGTTTGTAATTAAGAAATAAAAATCTAGAAAAATCCAAATTCACCTCCTACACCTAAAAAATGAAGCTATTAAAATGAAACAAATTTTATTCAAGAGGTATTTTGTGTAAGTCAGAATTCAGTGTTTGTGAAGCTGTTAATGGAACCCCGACAACTATGTAAAGGCTTGTGTCATCTGCAAATAGAGGGACGTTTGCCCTGATATCAGAAATGATGACATCGATAAATATCAAAATTAACTCCTGTGGAATGCCAGCTAGCTTTAATATCATTCCATTTTGATTAAGCATCAGACAGAACAACATTTTGCTGTTTGCCACTTAAATAAGATGGAGGAGAACCAATTAAAAAGTCTGCAAGAAATCCCAAAATGTTTTGAGTCACAAGAGGAAAGCACGATGCGAGATACAGTCAAAAGCCTGGCTTATGTCGCAGAATAAAGCTCTGGAATCGACAGCCTCGGTGAAGAAGTTGTATAGATGAGTCAGTTGGTTGTTGAGTAACCAGGTACAAAGCCTGGTTTAAGACAGAGTGAGAAGATCGTTGTTGTTATCGTGTTTAATGTATGCTTGTGTACTACCCTTTCAAAAACCTTCCTTATGGTACAGAGTAGAGATATAGGTTGACTATTGCCAACATGAGAATGGCTTCCATGAGTGACAAAAGTGTCTTTCCATGAGCTAGGAAAAAACAGAAGAGGACAGAGACTGGTAAAAAAGTCACACAGAAGAGTAGACAGTTCAAATTTCATAATATCCTCTATCTTAGAGGTTGTAATTGTAATGTGGTCCAAGACAGGGCTGATGACATTCACATCATTCTGCAGAGTTCGACCACCTAACTATTCATTAAGAGGGGTTTGATCCCGAGAAATGTTATTCAGAAGGTTTGCTTTGGTGATTTCATTTTCCAGTGTTATCACCATCTTGCAGTGAAGCAAAGATGAACACAATTTGGAGGAGATAAAAGACTTGAAATAAATTCACCATGATTTCGTTGATGATGAATAGGAAAAGAGTTTTTGTGCTAACAAATTTATTGTGGTTTAGTTTGGCCTTTCTTATTTCATCAACATAATTATGCAGTTTGGTTTCGAAGGTGTAAAAGTTAGTTAGGCAGTCAATCTTTCCTTAGATATATTTTTTTATAAACATTTTGCAAATCAACTAGCTAAGTTTTTTAAGTTATTTGATATATATTAGATGAAATAATGGTACGAAAACGCTCACTTTATGAGGTGTTTGTGAAACACCAATGCTCCCTAAAGAGCAAATGGATAGTTGACCTTTGACCTATTGATAGACCTTATCAACAGGGGTCATCTATCTGTTTTGACCAACCTTCAAACCAAGTGAAGACCTACGAGGCCAAAACAGTCGAATTGGCCAGACAAGGTTTGATTAAAAACGAGCAAAAAAGACGGACATGAACAAACCAGCAATAATATACCCCCATTTCTTTGAAGTGGGGGCATAACTAGAAGTTTAAAAAGAAACCTGCAATTACAAAAATAGGACACAAATATAAATGCAAACCATTTCAATTAAAGACCTTTTACCTAATAGAAATAACTGCTAGCATAAGAATAAAGTTTGGTAAAAATACTAGTAGAGAATAAAGCTCAGAAAAATCAACTACATTGTACCTTCAGTTTTTTTAAGTTATTTGATATATCTTAAGTGTAAATAATGATACCAAAACGCTCACTTAATGAGGTGTTTGTGAAACACCAATCCTCCCTAAAGAGCAAATGGATAGTTGACCTTTGACCTATTGATAGACCTTATCAACAGGGGTCATCTATCTGTATTTGACCAACCTTCAAACCTAGTGAAGACCTAAGAGGCCAATACAGTCGAATTGGCCAGACAAGGTTTGATTAAAAACGAGCAAAAAAGACGGACATGAGCAAACCAGCAATATATACCCACATTTCTTTGAAGTGGGGGCATAACTAGAAGTCTAAAAAAGAACCCTACAATTACAAAAATAGGACAAAAATATAAATGCAAATCATTTCATTTCAAGACATTTTACCTAATAGAAATAACTACTGGAATAAGAAAAGTTTTGTAGAAATATTTAGGCAGTTGATTTTTCCTTAGCTTTATAAAATCTACAACTTAAGTAAAAGTACGGGTACTAAAATGCTATCTTAATGAGTGTTTGTAATTAAGAAATAAAAATCTAGAAAAATTCAAATTCACCTCCTACACCTATAAAATGAAGCTATTAAAATGAAACAAATTTTATTCAAGAGGTATTTGTTGTAAGTCAGAATTCAGTGTTTGTGAAGCAGTTAATGGAACTCCGACAACTATGTTAAGGCTTGTGTCATCTGCAAATAGAGGGACGTTTGCCCTGATATCAGAAACGATGACATTGATAAATATCAAAATTAACTCCTGTGGAATCCCAGCTAGCTTTAAGATTATTCCATTTTGATTAAGCATCAGTCAGAACAACATTTTGCTGTCTGCCACTTAAATAAGATGGAGGAGAACCAATTAAAAAGTCTGCAAGAAATCCCTAAATGTTTTGAGTCTCAAGAGGAAAGCATGATGCGAGACACAGTCAAAAGCCTGGCTTATGTCGCAGAATAAAGCTCTGGAATCGACAGCCTCGGTGAAGAAGTTGTATAGATTAGTCAGTTGGTTAACTGTTGAGTCACCAGGTACAAAGCCTGATTTAAGGCAGAGTGAGTAGATCATTGTTGTTATTGTGTTTAATGTATGCTTCCAAGGGTGTGAACTACCCTTTCAAAAATTTTTCCCTATGGTACAGAGTAGAGATATAGGTTGACAATTGCCACACAAAAAAGTCACACAGAAGAGTAGACAGTTCAAATTTTATAATGTCCTCTATCTTAGAGGTTGTAATTGTAATGTGGTCTAAGATAGCACTGATGTCATTCACATTATTTTGCAGAGTTTGAGCACCTTATTATTCATCAAGAGGTGTTTGATCCCGACAAATGTTATTCAGAAGGTTTGCTTTGGTAATTTCATCTTCCACAGTGTTATCACCATCTTGCAGTGAAGCAAGGATGAACTCGATTTGAAGGAGATGAAAGGTTTGAGACAAGTTCACCATGATTTCCATGATGATGGAGAGGAAAGGAGTTTTGTGCTAAAATATTATTGTGATTTAGCTACATGTATATATATATACAGGTATAGTTTGGCCTTTCTTATTTCATCAACAGAATGGTTTTGAATGCATTGAAATGGCGGCTTGTAATCATACTGTAGAACGCTTTAATTTTGCAAGGTCAAAATTTTGCGTTTTATGTTAAAATCAGCTGTTTTCTTTATTTGCGTATCTATGAATTCGCGACGTCGTCATGCAGGCAGAATTAAAGACACGCTGTCGTTGCTTTGATATTTGTGTGTCACACCTGATCTGTTGGACATTTAAGTTGTGATTCAGTGTTTTAAATCTAATAAAGTATGATAACAATAGCATTGATAATAGTTTGGGATTGTTGTAGATGTTATGTTTTACAAACAGTAGGTAAGTGTGAACAACTGTTACTAGTATGGTCAAACGATGTCCAAAATTGTTCATCAAACGATAGTTTAGTAAAAGCAAAATTGTAAAAAAGAGGGTCAAAATGGCCCTATAAGCTTACATGACAATCACTGTTCACTCATTAAAACATTGTTTTGACCGGTGACTTAGTTTTTGACCCAAGATGAACCATTTAAGAACTTGTCCTACATATAAATAAGACATACATTCTGACAAAATTTGGTGAAGATCCAATCAAAACCATGAAAACTACAGCATAGACAAGGTTTTCCAAAAATTTTTACCTCGCAACCAGTAGTTATTGAACCTAGGTGACCCATATTTGAACTTGTCTTTAATATCATTATTACAAACAATCCGACAAGGTTTGGGCAATATCCAATTTAAACCATGATATTTAGAGCTTTAACAAGGTTTTTACCTCATGACCCAGTTTTTGACCTGGCTGACCCATGTTCTACATTGACCCACATATCATTGAGGCAAACATTCTGACAAGGTTTGGTGAAGATCCAGTTATAACTGTGAAATCTACAGTGTTAACATGGTTTTCATAAGATTTGATCTAGCAACCTAGTTTTTGACTCAAGATGACCCATATTCGAACTTGTGCAAGATATTATAAAGACAAACATTCTGATAAGGTTTCATGATGATCCAATCAAAACAGTGACTTCTAAAATGTTCACAAAGTTTTCCCTTACATGGCCCTGGTGACCTAGTTTTTTACCCCATATGGCCAAATATGAAACTCCTCCGAGATTTGGTCGATATTAACATTCTAATCCAGTTTTGCTAAAACTGAGCTAACAATGTGGCCCCTTGTGTGTTCACAAGGTAAAAATTGAAGACGCACAACACACTACACCTGACGAAGACAGATCAGAAAAGCTCACCCTGTAACTTTGTGACATATGCGCTTAAAAATTTAAACATTAATGTTACATGTTGATTGTTAATAAATTATATTGCTTTCAACCGATTAACTAAACTGATTATTCCATGATAAAATACTATTACTGACTTAAGTTGCATATTTTCAGACGTATACATTTTCGAGTATGTAAAACTCAGCATTTATTCGCGACATTCATAAATCCACGAGGTATTCGACTTACGAATATTAGCACAATAAAACCAGTTCTACAGTACTCAATTTTCAATTTAAACTCTCAAATACACATGTATCCTACAAACCATCACTTTAATTCAGAGTAAGATATTTATTATGATTTTGATGATAAGTCTAAGTCTATGGTTTTTAGAAGTGAAAGCGAAGCAAGAGCTTCTATAGTGATACACCTGAGTTTTGTATTAACAAAAGCGTGACACCTCTACTCTATACATTTGTGTTGAAAATAGTACCACTGGTTGTATAACTCTACCGATCGCTGTTATGATACAAGTTGGATATATTGCATAATAATGTTCATTTTGAATTATTACATTGTCATGGCATTTCAAACTGTACAATTTTTGAGTTTAACAATTCAGTATTCATCAGCACAAAAGTTTCATAAGGACAATCTGCACAAATGTTTCATTCATAAAGACAATAAATAGTGCTCATCACCACTATACACAAGGGAATCTCTAAAAGACACTAAGAGAGCAAGGACACCAGTTAATCGTAACTCCGCCCACTGGACAGACATAAAGTACAAAAGTACTAGCTCAATCTTGCGAAATGAATTTCTTATCACTAAAACAGAATTATAATCAGCACGTTTGAATGAATTCGGGGCATCTTAAGAATTTTTTCAACACAGGACCCCTAGCATTGCTTAAGAGTTAACCCTAATGAAGGAGATACTAACTTTATTATAACATATTATTACAAAGTATTAAAAGTCAGATGTGTTTAATTACAGTGAACAGGAAGTGGAGGTATGAGTTTACTTTCAACTTGAACAGTATTGGGAGCATAACAATTGGACCATTACCAAAACGTCTTTATTACACTGAGCCAAAACTGACTCTTTTGAGGAAATTACTAGTCCAAACAATAAATACATTTGAGTTTGTAACATTGTCGCCTAGATAACATTTTAACTTTCGCTTCTGACAGTACTCCCAGTGCTTTGATTGTATTCGTTGCTGCGTAGAAGACGAATACAGTGTTAACATATTTCAGACACAGTTCACATCCGAAGTGAAAAACCTGAGAACTTACTGTAAAAGTGCTACAAAGAACAGTTTTCAGCTCATCCAATAATTTACTAAGGTCCACGAGAATCAAACCATGAAATTATTTACAGGCATACTCATAAACACTACTCCATTAGCAAATACTGATTATCAGTAATTGGAACTTTCACTTCTGCAATGGCTGACAACCATTTAATAAATTAATAAAACAATGACGCAGGTCTAATTTATAGAAATAGAATAGTGTATAGCAAAACTTGTTTATATCTAATATATGTGTAGTATTGTATAGATATTTAAAACAGTAGTGAATATCTCAGTGCTTTCAGCGCTTTGATTATTCACATGTTAATCTTATTGAGCTTCAGTTTAATTAGCGAAATGTAATAATAAGTGTGAAAGCGATCAGCACTTTGACATAAGTATCTTAAACTACATTCTTATTAGAGTCATGTGGACAAATTAATATTAAAATGTGACACAAACAAAATTGAAAGTATGCATATTATAAGAAATCAAAACAAAAGAGCTGGCACACAAAGGAACAGTTTGTCATAAACAAAATTTTCCTATAAGTGAAGTCGACATAATGAGAATCAACTATAGAAGGAACTGTACAAAAAGTGTATTGTATAGTTCAATTTTTCTTGATATGTTATTAATAATTATTTCAAGCAAGAACCTGCCCTCAATAAACATATATACCCCCGGTGGCACACTTGACACAACAGATTTCTATGGAATTTTGTCATATGAAATTGGTAATGCTACATGTATAGGGCTGATTTAGAACTTGAGCACTTACCTCTTGTCCAGTGGCTGCCACAGGATGCTTAGTCTTCATCTTTGTTTACTGAAAAATATAAATTGCTTACATGAATATTTGTATACTATTTGTATGTTATATGGAATAATAAAAATAAACTAGACAGAAGCACCTTAAGGTGGAGCAATACATGTCCAATGATATAAATTGAAAACATTATTTTGGGGTACTTTTCGTGCATATGACCTTTGACCACCTAAGTGTGACCTGCAGCACTTCATCTCAATATGGTGAACATTAGAGTAAAGTTTTCTCTAAAATCCTTTGCAGGCTTAAAGAGTTACAGAGCGGAAACAATTCATGTGACCTTTAAACCCTAAGTGTGACCTTGAAGTTAGCCTTCTGAAACATGTGCTGTGCATGTTGTCTTCATCTGGTAATCATTTGAGTAAAGTTTCTTCTAAAATCTTCAAGGGGCTAAAGAGTAACAGAGCGGAAACAAAATTGCTGATGGACGGACAGACGGACAGACAGACGCAAGCCAGCAGCTTAACAAAAATTAATACCTCCCTTGAGACGCATAAAAATAAGTACTAAGGTATTCTACATTCAAGATAAAGTTAAAATGCAAAAACAACAAACATACACATTTTGCACAAGAACACACAAACGTGACAATTTTTAGTAATTAACGTTTACATTTAAGCTTTTATCAAATCAGGAGAATTACAGACCTAAATTGTGTAGCTACAAATAAATTTGAACAGAAACAGGTTTCATTTATTTATTTCATTGGATTAAACATCTTTTCAACATTAGTTCAGTTATATCGTGGAAGGCAGTTATCCAAAAGCAGCTTTTCTGGACTTCATTTAATTAGGCCTTAACGTACACACATTTTGCACACGAACACACAAAGTAATTAATGTTCACATTTAAGCTTTAATCAAATCAGGAGAATTACAGACCTAAATTGTGTAGCTACAAATAAATTTGAACAGAAACAGGTTTCATTTATTTATTTCATTGGATTAAACATCATTTTCAACATTAGTTCAGTTATATCGTGGAAGGCAGTTATCCAAAAGCAGCTTCTCTGGACTTCATTTAATTAGGCCTTAACGTACACACATTTTGCACAAGAACACACAAAGTAATTAATGTTTACATTTAAGCTTTAATCAAATCAGGAGAATTACAGACCTAAATTGTGTAGCTACAAATAAATTTGAACAGAAACAGGTTTAATTTATTTATTTCATTGGATTAAACATCATTTTCAACATTAGTTCAGTTATATCGTGGAAGGCAGTTATCCCAAAGCAGCTTCTCTGGACTTCATTTGATTAGGCCTTAACGTATCTGGCTTGGTTAAAATCGCTAAAATAACGTAAAATGATATTTCACGTTATTTACAAAGATTAAATATCATACTTCAATACCAACCAACAAATAATACTAACCGAACGCTCAAAAATGGCGTTTTATTGCGCTAAATACTGCACCCCTTTATTGACTTTTCCTTATCAGCGTTAAACATCTCTAACGTAATGTGCATTATATTGGTACAATATGATACTATAAATCATTAATAACAAAAACTTGTTATAAAATCTCTTAACCTGGCTATCAAAATTGAATGGGATGTGTTGAAAATTGGTTGATTTCATGAGACGATAATGATCCGACACAATATACCTTAAGCAATATTAACTATATAGTGTTTCCTCCAGGCCTTTTTAGGATGGCGCTGCGCCATGCCTCAAAGACAAATCGCCATGCTGCCTTTATAAATTGTATACAGGACCAATTGTCATAAATATGCCCCTTTTGTTTGGCCTGATGAGTCATTTAAGCAATATTCATTCATTAGCAGCACAATCAATTCAGACATAATCTTGCACAGATTGCTGTGATAGCAAATTATACTATGCAGTGACAAGAACATCACAAACTAAAGGAGTAATCTGGCAAGTTGCCCTGCATGGTTCGAACCGCGCACTGAAAGTACCCTTTTAGCATAAAAACGCCATGCCTCACTAAAACTCTGCAGGAAACACTATAACCACATTCTATCTGCTAGCTACTGCCAAGCTTAATGTACCCCATATGATTCAGAGGTGGAGTCAAAATTGTCACAGACAGACTGTGCACCTTGCCTGGGGTCTAACTCACAACAATGAAACTTTTAAGCTATACAAAATTCTAAACTAAAACAATTATTCTTTATCTATCTCTAAATACTGCTTACGGTAAGCCCCTTTCGGGTAAACTAGCTGAGGTGCGAGTCAGTGTAGACAAAAGTGATTTTAAAAGCAGTGAAAGAAAGACCTTAAAGTAAAATAGTGAGAATGGAAGCTAAAAGCATGATAGGGTTAACTATAAGGTGAAACAATATACAGGTTAAAATTGGTTAAAATCATCTGCTTTATTTGTTCAGGGGCGGTACAGGGATATTAGTACACAGGGGTTAAGACAGCGCTTAAACCCCTCTTGGTCTGGTTGCAAAACAGTCATAGCTGGCAGGTTGTTCCATAATTAAACCACAGTATACGGGAAAAAGAATATTTATAATAACTGGAGGACATGACTGTGTACTTGACAAAAGGAGAGGGGATGCATGGGGCGGAGCATTCTCACTGGTCTCTCTGGTCTCTCAATGTATGATTGAACCAGTACTGCTACTAGACCATATTCTATTTTATAAAGAAGTGTCACTCTATTTAAATCACGGCCGTCTTGTAAAGTCTGCCCACAAAGTTCATTTTGCATGTGAGTGACACTGCATGCTGTATTGATTGTATTTTGTTATTTAACTGCCATCATTTGGTAAATCTTTATTGCAAAATATGAGTAGAATATTCAAAGAGAATCATCAAAAACTACTTACAACAAATCCAATATCCTTAAAACACATTAAAATAAATAGACAAAGTCATCTTTCAATATTTGTTAGACTTATACCAAAAACTAGGGTCACTTCCTGCTAAAACCTGAGTGAATCTGATTGGTCAGGACCCTTTGTTAACCAATCAATGACAAGCTCATAAAAAGAATTTGAATGTTTACAATATTCACCAATAAAAGTCAATGTTACAATTGTGATTCAAATGACAAAATCTTCAACAGCAAGTGTGACTTTTTCAATAGAAAAATACCTGCTATAAACACAAGGTGAACTATGAACTTACACCTCCCACTGGTTTATACTTTAATTGTCTTTGTAAGCTATCCACACCTATTTTCTCAAGCAAAAGAAGTAAAAGATCATTTTTATGATGAAATCACTTAATTAGATAATACATAATCATATGAATCTTAATCTACATAAAATTAGGAACAAATTGATACCAAATATGAATATATTTCACCTCCCAGAATCCAATTGATAAATAAAAAGTGTTAATTCATTTTAATTATGAACAGAAAGTTACAAGTCTGTGTTTCCTGCAAAATTATGTTGTTGTTAAGAGGTTGTTGCTTTTGAGGTTAAATTATTAGTTAAATTTGGCAGTGGGAAAAATCATTCTGTTGTTGAAGGGAGGTTGTTTAAGAGAGGGCCGCTCTAGGGAGGTTACAGGCGCTGTATAATATAATAAATTATTAAGGTTGTAAAGTTCCCTTCTCGAATAAGTGTTTGATAAGCACATTTAATGCGCTTTAAATGCGCATTTAATGCGTATAAAAAATAGTGGTATTGGCAGTGTTTTATTCACTTACCAAGTTCACTAAATGTACATTAAATGTGCTTTAACAACACTTTTTAATACACATTGCAGCCAAAAAGTGTTTTTTTTTCAGACAATTAATGTGTTAAAAAAGCGCTTTTTTTTTGCTACAAAATAATTAGTGCATTATAAGGGCTTTTTTTCATTAAATGCACACTAAATGCGCTTAAAAGCACTTCTGGCCAAAATGTGTTTTTTTTCAGTGAATTAATGTACTATCAGTACATTTAAGTGTTTTGTATTACAAAAATACATGACAAATGAAGAAATCAAAACACTGGATAGAACATGAATGTTTATCAATATTTTTAGGTGAATGAACAGTCAGACAGCCTCGCCCATACCGAAAAAAGTTACAAAAAAGTTATGCTTTTTGCATCATAAAAAGTTACAAGTTTGGAGCCATTTATTTCAACATAGTTGCAGAAAAGTTACAGTGAATAACGAAACAATTATGCCTAATAAAAGTTAGTAACTAATAACTGGAACATTTTTCTCTAAATATGTCAGCTGGATAGATAAAATAAATATCTCAACAACACACATAAAGTCAAACCTGTGAACAAAGGCCACAGCCATGAAAATAACATAATGTGACCTTTATTGACAGGTGGTCTTTTTTTCAGAAGTCTTTTTTTCTAAATATCAATCACAGTTTTTAAAAGACCTTTACTCATAGGGTGGCCTGTATTCAAAGGTGACCACTAACACAGGCTTGACTGTATATCATATGAAGGACATTGGCAAGATAAAGCCATGAACATTAGATCCATTTATGAAATGCATATAGCCCACCCAGTTAGGTCAGTGGTTAGAGCACTAGTCTACTGATCAAGCGGTTGTGAGTTCAAACCCTAGGCGAGGCTCACACTGTCGGTGACTAATTTGACTGAAGATATTATACATCCCATATTTAATTGCCCCCACCTCCGAAATATGTGGTGAAGTTTGGTAGTAATTTGTGGATAGGACATATGGTAGCCTATATCATAGTATAATTTATGAAGTCCACGGAAGTTTGTTAGGATAACTACCTTCCACGATATGACTGAAATAATGTTGAAAATGGCATTAAATCTGAAGAAATATATGAAATATTGTACATTTTCCATAACCACAGAAAATATTATTTTTCAAACATATCTAAATTGCAACATAATTAACCTATTCTTTTTTATAATTTTGTAATGTATCTTTTGCCCATTCCGTAATAAACACAGGTCTGCTTAATCATATGTCTAACAATGACAATTGAAATAAGCATATACAGACACAATGGATATTTTTAGAAATTAGTCAGTCCCTCAACATACAACATGTACACAATATTGTTAACTCAAATTGTGTTTTACTAAAATTATGTTGAGTTTTCCATTGATATAATCTGCTTCGGTATCTAACCTAGCACATAATTTTTTTTACATCATATACGAGAATGTGATGTCTTTTGACAGCATTGTATTGATTAAGGGTGGGCCGATGTATCGAAATATCGATGCATTGCTATCCCGAATGTCCTGATAGTATGGATCGATAGTAAAAGTATTGATATATAAATATAATCCATCAATGAAAATATATTCAACCAAAAAAAATAACTGATGCTTTAAAAATCTTGGGATTTTCATTGAAATATTTATTTATTATTCATTTATGTATAATCCATTCATGTTACAGTTACCCCTGCATGCATATTTCATGGTATAATCTTATTATTTGACACATATATATTTAAGTAGAATTGTCATTTTTGTTGTTGTTGTGTGCATAAATAAATAATAAACAATAAATTCTATTATCACTGATGAAGGCTAATACAGCCGAAATGTTTGATATGGAATAAAAATTAATAAAATAGACGTGTTAGCATGATATTATTATTATAGAATTTAATCAGATTCAATGACACAAATATAACAATGTGACTTACACACACATTTTGGCAATAAGGTTTTGGGACACACCAAATCAGCATAATCCATAGTCTGATATGATAACACCATAAATTGAAAGGTTTAAAACACAAAATTGGAACATAAAAAGATTTAAAGTCAATTTTGATTTCACCTATCAATCTACCAGTACTAACACCACACAATCTAGCTTAAGGCAAGTATTATACTCGCTGTGCTTTATCCCCTCCATTGGTAAAACACATATGCAAGAATATACAGCAAAATATCATTATTTAACGGCCAAAAAGAACTTATGCATAAAGAAACTACTCACAACAAATCCATAGTCCAATAAATTCACTTTTAAACAATTATAAAACAGCTAAATCTCAAAATTATTTTAAATGTTTCAGAGTGCAATATTTCTTTACACAGCCATTAACCTAATGTCCTAATCATGTTTACCTCCTAAAAATAATTGAATCTGATTGGACAATTCCCTCTGTGTCTGCCAATGAATGGCCTCAGGTTACAACATCATGGAAGACAGTGGGTAAAATATAGCCAATGAAATTCTATGTTGTAAATGTAAATCATGTCTCAATACAAAACACAAATACCTTCAAGACACAACAGCATTTACAGTTAGAATCCAGCATATATTATAAGTGTGAATTTCATACAAAGCAAGAATTTAATAGTCGCGGCTATTAGTATATTTAAACAGCATGCTTATCTGCTTAACATTTGTCACCCAATGTAAACAAAACAAAATAGATATTCTGATGAAGTAATCAATAAATCAAATTATTTACTGTTGCTTATGTGTTGCTCACTTGTTTGTGTATATATAACAAAGCATTTTAATGTAAGTTTATTAATTGTCTTTAATTAATGTGCTGTTAAACTTTCCAATGATTTTTTTCTTTTTTAATGCTAAGAGACAAATAAAACATTATAATATAGTGTCCTTCACATACATGTATATGACCTAGTTGCATTATATATTAATGAAAAGTCGTTCAGTAAGTGTTAATGTTACAAATATTTGCAAGGGCACAAATGATATGAGCACACAATTCTCTTTTTTGCTTCGTTTGGAAAAAATGACGTTCTGACAGTACTTTGATTTCTTAAATCTTTGAAAAATGTGCTACTCCCATAGACTTCAATGCAAATGTAAAGGGCCAATAACTCAAAGGATATTCATTGTTTTTAGAAATATCATGGTAAATCATTTTCTATCATAGAAACCTTCATTATTGTTCCAACAGTACTTTCAGAACTAAATATTTTTAAGGATGGCCTAATCGGTTCACTCACATCATCCATGATTTAAATTGACAATTTCTCCTCATGTTTAACACAGTCTAGATACATTTTGTTGCCTTTAAGTTCTTGTCTATTTGCAATATCATATCAATTTTTTCGCATTTTGTTTCATACTTTAAATGAGAGTTATTTTTGATGCTTTTGTTAAATCTATGTTAAAATTAAGACAAATGTTTAGCTCGGTTATTTATTAATAAAAAAGTATGCATTCAATTAAGGATAACGGACCCAAATACAAACTTTAAATGTCTGAACAAAAGTTAGAAGTATATATACTTGATCCTTATAAATTGTGACCTTCAAACATAATTGATTAATATTAGTCAACTTCCAATCACACAACATTTTGAAAAAAAGTTCAACCTGTGTTATTTCACTTATTTGACTTTATATCATAAAGGCAAGGACTTGTATACATACATAGATTAGTCATCATTGAATTCATGGATGATGCATTGATAACTGTGAGTCAACCAGATATTCAAAACAGTGGTTTATTCTGCTTTTTATATCATAAAATGAGACTATGTTATAATATAAAGTTTCCATGTATTCAATTAACTTTTTATTCCAAATATCATGATGATTGCATGGAGAATGATGGAGAAAGTTTATCCAAGAAAGGTGCACAGAGAAAGCTTAGTTGCCTATTTTTAGCTAGCTTTCTAAGCCTCATCAGGTTAAATTTTAAATTCTCAATATTGGCACCAAACATGCATTCTCTATTCACAGACCTCTTGTAATTGATGTTTTTTTTTTCAATGTTTCATGCAATTTGTCCTAAACCTTGTCAGAATGTTTGTCTTATTTATATGTAGGACAAGTTCTAACATGAGTCATCTTGGGTCAAAAACTAGGCCACAGGTTCAAAACAATGTTTTAATGAGTACACAATGATTGTCATGTGAGCGGTATAGGGCCATCTTGGCCCTCATGTCCTAATTTTTTCCTCATTGTATTACATGTAGAAGACGATGTTTGAGGCTCTACTAATACACAATGAAAGAACCTCTTTAAGAAAACCTTTACAAATCTTGTAAATATAAAATACAAATTACCTGTAAAGTTATATAAATGTATTTATTATCGGGTAAGCGGCTATAGATAAACGGTGGTACTGTATTTTAGAGTGTATTGAAGCGCACAGACCGTGAAATACACGGGTAATTAGCGTGGTATTATACACGAATTTGTCATTCGAGGTCTTGGCAGGCTACATGATAGTCGACAACTTCCCTCCCACCGACCCCTTTTTGGATATTTTCTTACTTTGTTTCTCGTTTCAGTTATAAAATGTTGTAATGGTCGAAGGATGGAAAAAGTGTGTGTGTTAGGCGACTTGGACTTTTATATGCCAGATTCATACTCTGGAATTATTCAAGTGATTTATGTTATAAGTGACATTTAAATCCACATCATAAATTATGTGGTTGTTTTTTGTTTTCTTCGCAAGTCGTCTTAGTGTGTATGTATGTGTACAATTGTATACTAAATAAATCGAAATGTAGTCTGCCATATAGCCACACCTACATTGTGTTTGTTGTTTATATAGATGCAATTATTATAGATGATAAATAATTTATGTTTGACGAGCATGGTGAGCATAAAACATAAATAGAAATTGTGAGAAGGAATTTCATTACATAATTATTTACTGTAAGGGGTGGTTTTCAACACTGAAAATAATCATACAAAGGCTGATCATTTTTAATGAGGGTCAAATTTTCACATGAACAGAACAGAACAGCATATTTATTCTGTCTTATACATAGTACATCAACAAATGTACATATACCGGTAGATATATATACAAACAAACAACCAACACGTGACAAACAAGGTGTGCAAATTTCAAATACAAATACATACATAACATAACAATTGGAGGATGAACATAATTATCTTTCTTCAGTAATAATTGCATTTCTTATACACAAAGCTTCTTTAACAAATTTGGACAAGTTAATAATTTCTTTTCTATTACAAGCATTTAACAATTGTGTAAATTTGTAAACTGAAGGGTTATTGTAGTAATTAATACTTTTTAATATAATTTCTTCTTATAACTTCATAACACAGGCATGTACAAATAAATGAAATTCATCTTCTATATCTAATGCATTACAATATAGACAATATCTTAGCTCTCTTGGTACATTATTTCTGGCATATCTACCAGTTTGTATTCTGTGGAAGGCAACTTAATCTGAGTCTACAGAAATAAAATCTTAAGCTTCTAGGTAAAATGTCTAAGTATTGTTCATAATCTAAATTTGTTTTAACACGTCTATAGATATTCAATACCGTACTATTATTAAGATTGGAATAAACATCCTGCTTAAATACATCAATAATACAGACTTTAACTTCACTTAGGAACACATTGCTGTCAATATAATCCACATTATCAAATACATATACATAAAGCCATAGTCACATAACAACTTTTTGATTTTAGATATCCAGTCAGATTTGCCGTTGATACAATCCTTCAAAGTTTCATTATACACCGTTTTTAAAATTATATTATCTGTTTTAACAATACTAAGCCACTACTTAATTACTCTTACATAACGATTAATGTACAATGAATATTTCCCTAATTCAGTATATGTAATTGCATTACATGTATTAATATTTGCTTTTAACAATATTTTGCAAAATTTAAGGTGAACCCTTTCTATTTCTTTAGATTTCCAAATACCCCACGTTTCACAAGCATAGTTTAATATTGAAACTACAAAGGAATCAAATAATTGACATAATATTTTAGGTTTCAGATCAAATTCATTACATTTACATAATAGTACATTCATGGCTTTTAAGCCTTTACCTATTAAATTATTTATGGTTTAGAGCAAAATTTCCAGTGTAATTAAAAACAGTACCAAGAAACATTTCATTATATCAACAAAAATAACATACAATCTTTTATTATCATTTAAATATTTCTCAACAAGCGACATTAGAATACATGTATATATTGCATCAACTGTAGATCTGCCTTTTCTAAACCCAAACTGTGCATCTGAAATAGTGTTATGTTGATTACAAAATTTCTCTATATGCTTATTTACAACAGAAGTAAATAACTGGGATAAACAGCTAAGTAAAGTAATACCTCTGTAATTGTTGACGTTATTTTTATCACCTTTTTAAACAGTGGGATAATTAGCCCTTCTGTTTCTAAAATAAGCATTCTTTTTTCTACGTATGTTTTGTAGTAAGATTTACTTTCACATAGTTGTTGTACGGCGGCGGAAGCCCGCCGTACACTCTGGTATGCTTATTTTTAAGTGGCAATGCAAAATCGCAACTTCTTGCGCGAAGCAGATTACTGACAGTGCCCGAAATATTCCGAAATATCCGCAATGGTCATCACGTGATATAAACAAAACAGAAATAGAGCGAGGTCACGTGTTACTCACACCAACTAGTGTTAGCTTGATGACGCAGTCGCTATTTATAGTCTAAGAATGTATTCAGCTCAGGAATGAATCTGCCCATCTGTCAATAAATGCAGCCGAAACTCTTTATATCAAAGGACTTAGGAAAAATTGTTCGATCTAAGTGAACATCGATGTATAAATTATTAGAGAAATTCGCTGTGTTTATTATCGGTGTGTTGTAATAATCATTTGATCGTGTTATAAGATACGGAACACGGAATTTATACGTTTCGATGCATTTAAAACATTATACACATATTCACACAGACTAATTTTATAATCGCGAGCGTGGACACTGACTTGTTTACGCAATTGTCGTTAATTAAATATCGATTTCGGAGCTCAATACAAAAAATGTCCGATCAGGTGAGAAATGATGACTTAATTGGTTCGACATAGACGGTCACTTTATGGTTCGATATAGATGGTCACTTTACAGTTGAAAATCTATGTTTGGGACCGTTATACCAGGTTTTTACGACAACGTACCCTCAGACAACGGAGTATTTTATTTTTGGAGACTTTATTTAAATATTTTATATGCATTCCAGCATACATTGCAACGTCTGATACATCGCGGTGATAGTTTCCCCTGATTTTAATTTTAGGGTGGAAACAGGGACTACATATAGAGTACCTCGTGAACTGTAGAACCATATGACCAGATTCATGAGATTCATGAAACATCAACGGCTTGTATTTTTGATGGAGTAGATGATCACTTTAGTTTCGGGATCAGTTAAGTCAAAATAAAAAATTTGTTTGATCTGAAACTTCGCACATCCTGATAAAAAATGCTACATAGGCCACATTCTAGTATTGAATTGCTGGATGCGATTTTGCACCGTACAAACATTTAACTTGTATTCTATTTACATCACATTTATCTGCATTATACAAAGCTAGTGAATTTATGTAGATATTTCTAGCATTAATACAATCCTTGTCAAACCATACAGAATGCTTTAAATGTGATACACTAGCTCTCATAATTATATTCATTTCTTACTGTACTGTGCTTAGCAAATAATATGGGTCTGCAACATTTCTCAACACACTGGTAAAATTATTCATTGCAGTATTTACTGTATACGTCTTTAATTCTGCGGGTACAAAATTTGGCGTTTTTAAGATGTTCATGAATTGGCGGGTTCTATATTTGGCGGTTTCATATCCAACCGCCAAAATAAAACCATGTCCTGTCTTTTTAAGCGCCAAAATTAAAACACTTGTCTTCAGAAAATAAGTTTCCACCAATTTTAAGGGAAATAATTACACTATCTTACTAAATATCTCCATAACTACTATCGCATCAAGAGAGGAATGTATAAACAGCAAGAATACTGTTAATCACTTTATATTCGCGTGATCTTTATTTCGCGTTTTTGCCTACCCTGAATATATTCGCGTATTTATGAATTCGCGTCTGAAGGCTCTTTATTTAAATTTCGCGAAGGCTTTGAATTATAATATACATAAATAGATAAATAAAACGGGTTAAACATATATCATGCATTACCTGCAAAAATTAAATCGTCCAAACCTGTTACAATAAATACAGTATTGAATATAGAAAAGTGACAAACTGTCCGTTAATACCTTTTGTTATCTTAAGAAATGTGTTTAAATTTCCAGTTTGTGCAAAGGATCATTATACCAAACATTGCCCCCTCAGGCAATATAACACACAATGCTTGTTTGTTTTATGCGTTTAAGTCACACCAATTAGTACAACTGAACAAAACAATATAAATGTAGTGTACATACCGACAAGTGGTAGTTTATTTATCAGTCTGTAATGAAATTTTCGGACAATGATCTTCTGATAGCACTTACGTTATATTAATAAATTTACACAGATTTATGAATTTGCGAAGCCTTCCATTCGCGAATAATAGCGAAAATAAAAACATCGCGACTAATACCGGATTTACAGTAAGATACATGAAGACCAAAGTGTTGGTAATTACTTGAGATCGAACAGGAATTAACACAATGGCTAAAAGTGATTATTTCTTTCGATAATTTAAATTGACACATATTGTTATCATATCGGGTTTAATTTAGTCTTTCTATATGTGCCAACGATATAAGTTTTATATGGTGTGACCAATAAGCTGCATTGTTTGAATCAATTAGATTTTACCTTGTTTCAATTAAAACTTAGCCCTTTAAGGCAATAAATGTAATGCAAGTACTTTAACTGATAAAAGTAAACACGTAATAATACATGTACCAAAAAAGTTAACATTCCTTAACAAACAGACTGTTACGTGAAAAAGTGTTAGTTACACCTTATGATAACAAAAGTTACAATAATTTTCTTTGACAAAATAATTGGCGGTGTACATTATTGGCGTGGTTTCATATTGGCGCAGTCAAGATTTGGCGGTTCCGATGCTGACCGACAATATCGCCAAAATAAAATGGGTGCCAATATTAAGACATATACAGTATATCATTATTACTATTACAATTATTAACAATGGTGTTTAACTCGGGCAACTTAGCAATTAAACCAGAGCGAAATTGATTAACAAATTCTTTGTTCCAAATAAATTTGAGATCATTATAACCATCCTCTGGTTGTACAACATTATTACATAACAATGACAAATGAAGTGGAGCATGATCACTCTATTCATTTAACAACCAATACTAAAATTACTAATAGTAGAAAATTGACGCTCATTACAGAGTACATAGTCAATCACTGAGGCTCCATTATGTGACAAAAAAGTATACTGATCCATTACGACCATTAACAATTCTAACATTAGTTGATTTACAAAGATCAAGCAATCTCACACCAAAACCATTGCTGTGCTTATTAACTGAGGCTCTTACAGGGTTACAATCTGCTTCATAATCTACGTCATCAATAACTGTATTTATTCTATCAAGCATAATAAAATCATTTGTGTTACCTATTCTGCTATTAAAATCACCTAAAATGTAAACAGCTCCCATATCCTTAAATGTGAATATATCAGCTTCTAATAATTCATACAAATCCGTGTGAACAATTTTATATGCTAGAGAATTTTCACCCCAAATATATGATCCACATAAATATACATCATCATCCATATTAAAAAACATTTTATCTAGCTTAAGCCATAATAAAGTATCATAATGGTTCTTAACAATGGATATGCCATCAGATATAATATCGAAATTTTCGATAAAATGATGTGATTTAAAACCACTTATTCGATGATAAAATGGCAAGTTCCCCTCCGGCGCACCCCTACTCCTTCACCGATCGTCCATCCATGTACAAGGTGTCATAAGCGATCCAAGACGCCTTTCCTTGCTGTCTGGCCGCCTTCATCTTTGGTACTAACTTCAGGCGTCGCTCAATCACTTCTGGTGGAAACTGTTCAAAAACGCTAAATTGTGTACCTTTAAGCAGCTTCCACTGTTTTCGCACAAATTCTCTGTCCTTAAAATATGTAAATTTAGCAATAATATTGTCAATCTTCCGGGCTGTAGGCTGTCCCGGCGATCTGTGGACCAGCTCGAAACTGAACCCTTTCACCAGCTCCTTTGAAATCTTCATAGCGTCTTGGAGATGTTGTCGTAGTTTATGTTCTGTGTGTAGCAATGTTAAATGTCGCATCGACGCTATATGTCGCATTTGACGTTATATGTCGCAAGGCTGACGCTAAATGTCGCAACCAACGCTAAATGTTGCAAAACCTCCTAACGCTATATGTCGCATCTGTAACGCTAAAATTCGCAACAAATAGCACTAACGCTATATGTCGCAACATCAACGCTAAATGTCACATTCTATTATCAACCTCTATAATGCAGAGTTATCGTTCCCGGTACACCCCCACACACTCGTCTATGTTTGATAAATAATTGTTCATTTGTTCATGATAATGTTTAGCTCATCTCCTCCTTTTTTACATTTGCTTGTTTGAATTGGGGATTTTATTTTTTATCTTGGCATTTATTATATATTGCGTGTGTCCATGTGTGTGTGTTGATAGAACGAGGCGTGATGGACTTACACACTAACGATATCATGTTTGTTTGTTTGTTTCGTCAGGTTTAATGGCATTTTCAACATTATTTCAGTCATATCGTGGCGGACAATTATCCTAACCAGCTTTCCTGGACTTCATTTAGGCCTTAACCAGTAAAAACCGCATTCTATCCGTAAGCTTCTGCCAAGCTACCCCACATAATTTAGAGGTGGGGGACAATTTAACATAGGATGTAATATTTTCAGTCAAATTTGTCACGGACAGCGTCCGGGGTTTGAACCTCTCGATCATCAGATAAACACTCTAACCACACTAACAGGGCGGGCACTAATGATATGAACTTCACACTAATGACATGGACTCTCCCACTATTGATATGGATTTGCACACTAACGTTGTGCACTCTCACAGTAATGATATTGATTCACACAATAATGATTTGAACTTTCCCACTGATTCGCACACTAAGGATAATGGACTGCCCCATTGATGATATTGATTTGCACACTAACGTGTCGGACTCTCCGACTTATCAAATGAGCTCGCACACTAACCATACCGACTGTCCCGCTAATGATATTGAGAT
Organism: Lutraria lutraria; assembly: GCA_964023205.1. Classification (NCBI taxonomy): domain Eukaryota; kingdom Metazoa; phylum Mollusca; class Bivalvia; order Venerida; family Mactridae; genus Lutraria; species Lutraria lutraria. Next base: position 19,103,762 of record OZ026838.1, read on the forward strand.
TCGCACACAAACAATTTGGACTCTCCAACTAATGATATAGAATCGCACACTGAAACGTCATGGAATCGCACACTAACGACAAAGAATTGCACACTATTAGTTTCACTAACGATATTGGCTCTAGTATAGTGATTCATCAGAATTTCAGACTCGCATTAAACATTTGCAAGAAATAATTAATCTAAAATGGAAACCGAAATACTTTCACAAAGAAAAAACATGTAGAACTACCGCCGGAGATTTGGTGTATTATTGTTAAAGTTTGTTTTGAAACTAAATCATTTGTTGCGATTCTCTCTTCAAATTGATGAATATATTATTCAAAGATATTGTGAGAGACAACGCCGCCGCGATTGCATCTCAACCCTGGCCGGTTCCGTGATACATCTGTGTCACTTATGAGTGTAAGAAAAGATATTAGAATAATTGGGTCTATAGCAGAGGGTTTCTGCGGATGGTCTCATTTTGTGACCGGTCTCATTTTGTGACTGGTATAGAATTAGAGCTGGGAGGTTTTATCGGTTTATCCATATATCGCGATATCAGCTAGACAATATAAATATCACAAAATTTTTTCAGCATACCGATATATCGGGTTTAGCTTAAATAACTGAACTTTATGTTTATTATACTAAAAAATAGTTTATACATTGTGGTAAAGTGTTATTCATGTCTAAATGCTGGCCAATCTTGTAATATTATTGACTGTGCATGCATACATATTTATATGTATACATGCATTAATAGTTTCAACAGTGCTAAAAAAGAACAAATTATTTGAAGTGTGAAACTACACTGTCAGCTATAGTCTGTATTATTACCCAAGACATTATATAAATGTTAATTTTTAATGCTTTTCTGTAAATTTACCATTTATATATATCGCGATACGTATCGCGATACAGCATGAAATATTGTGATATATTGTGATACGCTTTTAAGGACCGATACCCAGCTCTATATAGAATAGATGGAATATCCGATGGTATAGATGTCCCAACGGCATTAGTAATAAGATGTTTAAAGCCCCATTAGCATCTTGAATGTTAAAATTAAAGTAGGTCTTATTTTACCTAGAAAGATTATCTGTGAAATTGACTTTTAATTGCAATGAAAACATTCCGAAATTTACTTTTTTAATCACAAAGTACATATAGAAATATAGCACAGTATTTTTTTCAATGATATTGCAAAAAAATAAGTAAAAGCGTCTGACAACATTTCTACGAGATGTGGCTAAAGAAAGGCATCGTGTGATATTGTTTTAAAGCAAATAAAATATATTTCTTATATTTTACTATAATTACATATATTGTTCTGAACTGAAAATTTAAAAAGCTAATGGGGCTTTAACATACATGTATTAGGATGCTAACACCCAAAATTCATAAGGTGGTTTTTATATTAAAAATCTGTTTTTTTTCTTCAATAAATCTTTAAAATATGTTATTGGACAATTTTAGAAAGAGGTTTACCATGTAATTTTATAAAAAATAATGGTTTACATGACAGAAAAAACTATAATTATTCTTCTAAACAGCAAAACCCCGTGTATCATAGATCAATAAATTATCATAATTTTATTATTTAAAAAACAATTGCACAGGAAATAATGCATTAGTAGTTGTATTTCACTTACATGTAATTATATATAAATAATTATACTTAAAAAGTACATGCATCAGATATTAGTGCATTGTATGATATGAAACTAATTTCTTATTTTTTCAATGCTTCGGAGACTTATTATTTACGATCTCTTTTGGCAAAAAATCAAGAAAATGGCGCTATGATATATATTAAGTGACATAACTTATATTCAAAATAGTCCCTCATGTCTAACAAACATAATAAAACCTTACCAGGCTTACTGTTGCACAATACATAAACAAATGTGCAGATTTCTAGCATTATTTAGCCAACCTATAAAAGTCACTTAATTTAAATAAAACACTTCTTCAGCCTAAATATGTTCTAAGATATGCAAAAATAATGTTTAAATAAAACATAGAAAGAAAAATGTTTGTCCCTTCTGAGGTTTGAACCCACAACCCTAAGACAGCAACTTTAGCCTACTTAAATACTCTTCAATGTGGAGGAATGCGTTAGGATACCCAGTGCCACATATGTATCCATTTTTAGAAGCAGGTTAAGGAATAACCAAAAACGATTTCTTTATTTCATGAAGTTTCGATTAACCATTCACATATGTACTTTGCTTTTAAATTTTGTAACATTCAGCAAAACAGTTTTGGTGATTTGTACTATTTTTTATGTGACAAATCATACGATATTGAACTTATCTTGACTAATGTTTACCTAGAAACATATCGTTACGTATATGCAAATATAATGGTGTTTGTTGATAAACTGGTAGGATTTGAACCTAGCTTGTACCTTTCTTTCTAAAGGTGAATAGTCTACCACCGGGCAATCATTCCTCGTTACTCTACCTATTGGCCACCACTCCCCGTTCTAGCAATACACAAATGCACACACCGGCGACAGCGATATGTAATAAATGCCAAGATAAAAAATAAAATCCCCTATTCAAACGAGCAAATGAAAAAACTTAGAGGGGATAAGCTAAACATTATCATGAACGAGGAACAATTATTTATCAAACATATACGAGTGTGTGGGGGTGTAGCAGGAACAATAACTCTGCATTATATGGGTTGATAAATGAGTGCGACATTTAGCGTTGATGTTGCGACATATAACGTCAGTGCTATTTGTTGCGACATTCAGCGTTACAGATGTGACATATAGCTTAAGGAGGTTTTGCGACATTTAGCGTTGGTTGCGACATTTAGCGTCAGCCTTGCGACATATAACGTAAAATGCGACATATAGCGTCAATGCGACATTTAACGTTGCTACACTGTGACATCCAGTCGACGCTGTTATCCTCTGGTACTCTAATGAAAACGAGATTGTTGTGCATGGACTTTGACTTGATGTAAGCTACGTACCTCATCACGCACAGTGTACCTGGCCTTTTCCAGCTCCTCTACCTTACTGTTTAAAAGTGTATCTCTGTTCGTAGGCTCACTATTGCTATTGTCCGCCATATTTTAACATGTACAGTACGGTTCGGGTGATTTGTCCGATTTTCGCGTTTCCCCTGCGTTTGTAATCGTCAATTTATCACCCGTAGCGGCGATTTTCATCACGGCATCGATCTTGAAAAAAACGCGAATCACCGCAATGTCGCTCATCACCGCGTTTTATGACTTATTTATCAGTCGGTAATCTTTGGTCCTGGTGGGGTTTGAACCCATGACCCTCAAGGAATTTGTCAATTGTACGTAAAAATGATGAAATTGAGTACTGTTCAAAATGGAGGTAATGCATTGTACATCTAATACTATAATACTCTTATTCAACGGTCATCCCATAGCTATAATATTTCAATGTCATTCAAAATCTGTGTTACTCTTTCAATATGTAAAAAAATGTATAAGCTTTATTCATAACCCCTTATTTTTTAGCCATTTTATAGATCTTAATTTGGTAAATAACAGTGTTTGAAACAGTACAGAGTCAAGAAATTGGCATAAAGTGGACATTTAATGCTTTACATTTTCTTCTACATTCAGGCTGTGATACAACCAGTACATTTTTTAAGTGATTTGGTTAATATTTACTGAAATATTTGGTTGTTTATCTACCCACATCCCTTTTTCAAAACCATTATTAGGAAAATTACCGATTACCAGCAAAATGTAACATTATTGACTTTTTCGGATTTGATTTAGCATTGAAGTTATGTAAATTGCATAACTTAATATACAAAATTATCGGAGAATACAGGAAATAACGCGAAAATCAACGAAAAATATATCATTCCACTGGATGGCGCTTTTTGATCGGATTTTCATGGAAATATCATTTGAATGTATCATTTCTGCGTTAGTCAATACCTTAAAGGTTGTTCATAGAAAAAATTTCTTTATTGTATGTTGACGTCTAAAAAAATGACCATTTTCCTGCAGGAAACCCGCGATCCACCTTAAAGTCAATTTTGATTTCACCTATCTATCCTGTGCATCGGTATGACTTAATACCGAATATGAGTCATATTCGCGAATATGAACAAAAGTACACGAATATGAACGATATTTTCATTATTTATGAGAATTTTGAAAGTATTTTATTTCTAAATCATAAAAAGAATATAAAACAAATATGATATACCGAAAATCGTTGATTTTGGATCAACTTGATCAAAGATATGAGCTGTTATATGAATACTCGCTTAGAATATCATATTCGTGAATGTGTATTCGCTGTGAATATGAACGATATTTTTGTCAATTTTCTGTTTATTCTTTCAAGAAATCTGTTAAATTATCAAGAACATAACAATAATTGTACACACCAAAAATACTTGAATTTGGGTCACTTTAACAAAAGTTATGAGATCTTATATGAATGTGAGCGTAGAAATTCTTATTCGTACGAGCATGTAAGCTACGAATATGAACTATATATTGTTCATCATCTGCAGTGTATGTAAAATATTTTTGTAACAATTTCAATTTTTTGTTAAATACTAGTTGTTATTTAAAATTATTAGTATCAATAGTACTACACCACAAATTGTTGATTTTCGGTTACTTTATTAAATAAAAGTTTTATGAATGTTATATATTCAATTTTGTGATGCGCGTATAGAAATTCATGTTCGGAGTATAGAAATTCAAATTCGTGTTAGAGTGTTTGCAAGCTATGTAAAATATTTTTTATATCAATTTCAAATTTTTGTTGAATACTGTTATTTTGAATTGTCAATATCATAATTCTAAGTTTTATGAATGTTATTTTCATATTTTGTGATGCGCGTATATAAAGTCCTATTATCAATGAGCATTATAGAAAACCATATTCATGAGTGCATGTAAGCTACGAATATGAACGATATCAGTCATTATACAGTTATTGACTAGTGAGTCATTAAATATGATGTGACATTCACCGGCAGAATGTCAAATTGACCGCAGTGTAGCCGAGGTCAATATGGTATTCTGCCGGGGAATATCACATCATATTTATTGGCTCACTAGTCAACAACTGTTTTATTATATGAAAAGTTAATTTAAAACCATTGAGCATAATATTCTGAATCATGTCGAAATTTAATGCATTACTTGATAAACAGAAGTATATGTATATATGTATCATATCAGTCATAAAGAAAGAAGAATGTATCACAAGTAACAACTTATAATTCCTGTTGATGAATATTGACATGGTACAATTTTCAGAATTGGAAATTCAGAAATTTCCCGACAGTTGGGACAAAAATTGTCCGGGAGTTGGGAGAAAAATGCCCGGAGGTCTGGACAAAACTTGTCCGAAGGATCGGGACAAAAATTGCCCTGTGTCGGTGGAAATGCCCGTGGGTCTGGATAAAATTTGTCCGAAGGACTGCCCGGGGTCGGGGAAAATGCCCGGTGGGTCAGGAAAATGGGATGGGAACAAAAACTGCTCAGGTTGTTAAAAAATCTATCCCCCGACATGGAGGGACAAAAGAACAAAATACGCAATGCGTCTATCTTTTGTCTGATGAATATTGACCTGGTTCTATTTTTAGAATTGGAAATTCTGAAATATCCATTATACATCAAGTTTCACCGTTGAATATGACATTTATGTTTTATGATGGATCAGGTTTTAAGCCAATCAAAATGTGTTTATTTATAGATCATATAATAACATCGTTTAATTTATTAATATCCTGATACTGATAAAGCATGCCAAAAAAAAAAAATGATGATGCACATTTGGAAATTCATATTCTTGATGATGCCCATATAGAGATTCTTATTCGTGAGTCAATATAAGCTATTAATATGAACAATATTAGTTATGTATATAAAATGTATACATTTTAGAAATATTTAATAGCATATTTTCAGCGCCAATTGCATTATCACACCTATCTTAATCACACACATGCCTTGCATCATGGGGTCTTTAAAGTAGACCGATCATCCTATCATCTTTGGGTTTGAGAAACAAATGACATAACAGTAAAACTTTGATATTATAAAACTGCAAGATGGTACGTTTGAAGCGAATTCTTCAAGAATTCTATAATATTTTAATTAAAGAATAAATTGTGTTTACTCAATTGTATGGTAAGTATATATATTTATGAATAAAGTAGAATCTTCATATCTTCCATTTACGGAAAAAAAAACTTTCAAAACTCTAAAAAAGCCTAAATATCCATGTTATGTGTGCTCAGATAATTGTGATGATTAAAATATTATGCAAATCAAATGATTAAATATTTAACATGTGAACTATTTCTAAACTGTTATTATGTCAATCTATTATGCATTTATCATTTATATCATATATTCCTTATATTTTTGTTTTTTAATATTTACATACACTGTACATGATGACTGCATGATGTTGTTCATGTGCTTAGCTAACACGCTCATGACTAATATGAATTTCTATACGCTCATGACTAATATGAATTTCTATACGCTCATGACTAATATGAATTTCTATACGCTCATGACTAATATGAATTTCTATACGCTCATGACTAATATGAATTTCTATACACTCATGACTAATATGAATTTCTATACGCTCATGACTAATATGAATTTCTATACGCTCATGACTAATATGAATTTCTATACACTCATGACTAATATGAATTTCTATACGCTCATGACTAATATGAATTTCTATACGCTCATGACTAATATGAATTTCTATACGCTCATGACTAATATGAATTTCTATACGCTCATGACTAATATGAATTTCTATACACTCATGACTAATATGAATTTCTATACACTCATGACTAATATGAATTTCTATACGCTCATGACTAATATGAATTTCTATATGCTCATGACTAATATGAATTTCTATACGCTCATGACTAATATGAATTTCTATACGCTCATGACTAATATGAATTTCTATACGCTCATGACTAATATGAATTTCTATATGCTCATGACTAATATGAATTTCTATATGCTCATGACTAATATGAATTTCTATACGCTCATGACTAATATGAATTTCTATACGCTCATGACTAATATGAATTTCTATACGCTCATGACTAATATGAATTTCTATACGCTCATGACTAATATGAATTTCTATACGCTCATGACTAATATGAATTTCTATACGCTCATGACTAATATGAATTTCTATATGCTCATGACTAATATGAATTTCTATACGCTCATGACTAATATGAATTTCTATACGCTCATGACTAATATGAATTTCTATACGCTCATGACTAATATGAATTTCTATACGCTCATGACTAATATGAATTTCTATACGCTCATGACTAATATGAATTTCTATATGCTCATGACTAATATAAATTTCTATATGCTCATGACTAATATGAATTTCTATACGCTCATGACTAATATGAATTTCTATACGCTCATGACTAATATGAATTTCTATACGCTCATGACTAATATGAATTTCTATACACTCATGACTAATATGAATTTCTATACGCTCATGACTAATATGAATTTCTATACGCTCATGACTAATATGAATTTCTATATGCTCATGACTAATATGAATTTCTATATGCTCATGACTAATATGAATTTCTATATGCTCATGACTAATATGAATTTCTATATGCTCATGACTAATATGAATTTCTATACGCTCATGACTAATATGAATTTCTATATGCTCATGACTAATATGAATTTCTATACGCTCATGACTAATATGAATTTCTATACACTCATGACTAATATGAATTTCTAAATGCTCATGACTAATATGAATTTCTATACGCTCATGACTAATATGAATTTCTATACGCTCATGACTAATATGAATTTCTATATGCTCATGACTAATATGAATTTCTATACGCTCATGACTAATATGAATTTATATACGCTCATGACTAATATGAATTTCTATACACTCATGACTAATATGAATTTCTATACGCTCATGACTAATATGAATTTCTATACGCTCATGACTAATATGAATTTCTATATGCTCATGACTAATATGAATTTCTATACGCTCATGACTAATATGAATTTCTATACGCTCATGACTAATATGAATTTCTATACGCTCATGACTAATATGAATTTCTATACGCTCATGACTAATATGAATTTCTATACGCTCATGACTAATATGAATTTCTATACGCTCATGACTAATATGAATTTCTATACGCTCATGACTAATATGAATTTCTATATGCTCATGACTAATATGAATTTCTATATGCTCATGACTAATATGAATTTCTATATGCTCATGACTAATATGAATTTCTATATATGCTCATGACTAATATGAATTTCTATACGCTCATGACTAATATGAATTTCTATACACTCATGACTAATATGAATTTCTATATGCTCATGACTAATATGAATTTCTATATGCTCATGACTAATATGAATTTCTATACGCTCATGACTAATATGAATTTCTATATGCTCATGACTAATATGAATTTCTATACGCTCATGACTAATATGAATTTCTATATGCTCATGACTAATATGAATTTCTATACGCTCATGACTAATATGAATTTCTATACGCTCATGACTAATATGAATTTCTATACGCTCATGACTAATATGAATTTCTATACACTCATGACTAATATGAATTTCTATATGCTCATGACTAATATGAATTTCTATACGCTCATGACTAATATGAATTTCTATACGCTCATGACTAATATGAATTTCTATACGCTCATGACTAATATGAATTTCTATATGCTCATGACTAATATGAATTTCTATATGCTCATGACTAATATGAATTTCTATACGCTCATGACTAATATGAATTTCTATATGCTCATGACTAATATGAATTTCTATACGCTCATGACTAATATGAATTTCTATATGCTCATGACTAATATGAATTTCTATATGCTCATGACTAATATGAATTTGTATATGCTCATGACTAATATGAATTTCTATATGCTCATGACTAATATGAATTTCTATACGCTCATGACTAATATGAATTTCTATACGCTCATGACTAATATGAATTTCTATATGCTCATGACTAATATGAATTTCTATACACTCATGACTAATATGAATTTCTATATGCTCATGACTAATATGAATTTCTATATGCTCATGACTAATATAAATTTCTATATGCTCATGACTAATATGAATTTCTATACACTCATGACTAATATGAATTTCTGTACGCTCAAGAGCTTTCATTTTTTAACAGGGTTGCTTGCAACCTTGTTCTTGTTATGCCTATTGCCTGTTTTATGACTGTTTTTATTGACTGTGTAAATAATAAAATGGATAGGTTACTGAAAGAAACCTATTGAATGCACAATGCAAAGTTATGTCTTCTTTTTTCCCCATTATATGCTCATCACAAATATGAATTTCTCTACTCTCAACACTAATAATACGCTCATCACGATTATAAATTTCTATACTGCCAATGAATGGCATGGTTACAACATCATGGATGACAGTGTACTGTAAAATATAGCCAATGAAATTCTATGTTGTAATGTAAATCATGTCTCAATACAAAACACAAATGCCTTTAAGGCACAACAACAAGTACTGTTAGAATCAAACCTAAGTGTGAATTTCATACAAAGCAAGAATCTAATGTCAGGTCAAATCAAGTTTTACCAATTTATAGATTTAAACACTAAACCATAACTATATACTAAAATAATCACACTGAATAAAGTGCATTGCAACTGATTTGAAACAAATATTACATTTGATTAGTCTTCTATAAACCAATATCGCATATAATTTACAAATTTTTAACAACAATAACTACTCAGCTGTATATAGGAATATATTACAACAAATAGCCTTAAAATCACCTTAAATGTACAAGAGGGCCATGATGGCCCTATATCGCTCACCAGTATTGTAACACTAAGGGATAATTTTATCATGGAAAAATATTTGACATGGTAAAGAGTTATCTACCCAAACTGTTAATTAGTTGTTGAAATCATTACTGACCCCCCCGGGCTGGGCCAATATTGACCCTTGGGGCATGATTTGAGCAAACTTATTAGAGGTCAACAAGAAAATACCTAAGCTCTAGGCCTCATGGTTTTGGACAAGAAGATTCTTTAAATTTTCCTATATATGGGCCTATATAAATCTAGTGACCCCAGGGAAGAGCAATTTTTGACCCCCTACCATGATTAGAACAAACTTAGCAGAGGTCTGTTAGACAATGCTACATACCAAATATCTTAGCTCTAGGTCTTGTGGTTTTGGACATGAACATTTTTTAAAAAAATTTCCTGTATAAAATAGAGTAAACCCTGCAGTTGGGCCAATTTTAACCCGGGGCCATAATTTGAACAAACTTGGTGGAGGTCCACTGGACAATGCCACATACAAAATATCGAAGCTCTGGGCCTTGTGGTTTCAGGGAAGAAGATTTTTAAAATTTTCCGATACAAGTCCATATAAATCAAGTGACCCATCGGGGCGGGGCCAATTTTGATCCTAGGGCAATAACTTGAACAAACTTAGTAGAGGTCCAGTAGACAATGCTACATACCATATCTAAGCTCTAGGCCTAGTGGTTTCGGAGAAGATTTTTATAATTTTCCTACATCAAAATGGAGTAAACCCCGTTGCCATCAAAGGGGTTTGTCATGAAAAAAAAAAAAAAAATTGTTCCCATGTAACCCATATATATATAGAAGGGAAAGAACTTCGACAATTCGAATTTTCCAACGCGTGTTATAAACTTCCATGTTATTGCAATGCAGTACAAAATATTTAACTCATATATAGTGCAATGTATGGGCAACTCAATACTCTAACAGAAAATGTATACTTTTACTACCTTTAAAGATATCCTAAACTCGCTATTGAAGATTTTTCACTCGAAAAATGGTCAAATTTTACAAAATGACACACTGTCGTAAAATCGCAGCGTGTATACCGGTATACATGTACAGAGTGGAAATGTTAAATTACTAACACAACTTCTTAGAATGGGCCTTAATTCATAATAAAACACTATAATATACTAACTGCCAATGATTTCGCATCTCGGAAAGCTCTTTTAGCGAAGAATTTGCGTATTTTTTTGTTCAATATGCCGGCTACTCGAAGTTTACTTCCATGACGGGTCACATGACAATCGCCTAACTCGTGATGAAAGCTTAAATCTAATTGCATGAGCGATACTCAGTGGTATTTGTTTACAATTTACTTGCACCCTGTGCACTCTATCCTTTTCACTACACTATCGGGAAACATACCTATAAATACCACACAGTATCGCTCATCCTATCAGAATTAAGCTTTCATCATGAGTTAGGCGTTTGTCACGTGACCTATCAAGGAAGCAAAGTTAAGAATCCGCAAACTGAACAAAAACGTCAATTCTTCATTAAAAGTGCATCCCGAGATGTGAAATCATTAGCAGTTAGTAAATTATACAATATATGATATAAATATACTGTTTGGTTATGAATTATGACTCATTCCATGAAGTTTTACCTGTAATTTAACAGTTTCGCTATAGATTTGTACACGCTGCGATTTTACGACAGTGTTTCGTTTTGTAAAATTTGACCATTTTTCGTTTGAAAAATCTTCAATAGCGAGTTTAGAATATCTTTAAAGGTAGTAAAAGTATACATTTTCTGTTAGCGTGTTGAGTTGCCCATACGTTACACTATATATGAATTAAATATTTTGTACTGCATTGCAATAACATGGAAGTTTATAACACGCGTTGGAAATTTCGAATTGTCGAAGTTCTTTCCCTTCTATATATATATATATATACATTTATATGGGTTACATGGAAAAAAAAACCTTTGGTTGCCATGATCTGAACAAACTTGGTAGAGGTCCACTAGACAATGCCACATACAAAATATTGAAGCTCTAGGCCTTGTGGTTTTGAACAAGAAGATTTTTTCAATTTTCCTATATAAGTCTATATAAATCAAGTGAACCCCAGGGAGGGGCCAATTTTGACCCTAGGGCAATGCTACACACCAAATATCAAAACTCCTCTGGTTTATGAGAAGAAAACTTTTGAAGATTTAAAAAAAAATTGAATTCTTTGAACAACTTTGATAGAGCTTCAAGCAAGGAACACACCTGTGAAGTTTCGTTGAAATTGACTTTGTGGTTTAGGAGGAGATGTTGTTTAAAGAAATTGTTGACGATGGACATAGCTTGATCCTAAAAACTCACCTTGGCACTCTATGCCAAGTGAGCTAATAATGCAGGGAACTGTGCCTCAGTTTTTTTTATAGCGTCCTCAGTTTATTAGCTACTTGACTTCAAAGAAATTCTGTACCCAAAACCCTGCTGTTTATTACGTAATACGCCATAGATAAAAAATAAAAACAAGTATCAAAATTGTGAGGCAAGGTTCCCTAGATTAACATTTTTGCTACAAAATACTGAAAACCGTTTTGAAATCCGTTATCAAATAAGATGGCAATGTTAATTCGAAAATGACACCTACTGTGTTTTTTTAAGCTGAGCAATTAACAAGTGTCTGATCATTATCTTCTCATGAAATCAACAAATTTGACGCACCCCTTTCAATTTTGATAGCCAATCAAAATCGTTAATGTTTACGGTTCAATAATTGAAACCACTCCCATGTTTGATGTCTAGTAAGAGATTTTATAACAGATTTTTGTCAGTAATGAATTAATAGTATCATATTATACTAATACAATGCACATTGTGTTAGAGATGTTTAACGCTGATAAGGAAAAGTCGATAGAGGGGTGCAGTACTTATGGCAATAAAACACCATTTTTGAGCATTCAGTTAGAATTTTTTGTTGCTTGGTATTAAAGTATGATATTTAATCTTTGTAAATAACGTAAAATATTATTTTACGTTATTTTAGCGATTTAGCCAATGCCGATACGTTAAGTACTGGTTCTATTATTCAACTGACCAAGCATCTCAGCTAGAAACTCCTCTATACGTTTTTATTTCTGCGAGTGCAAAATTTGGCATTTTTACGATGTTCTTGATTGACAAGTTGTTTATAATTATGCGTTTTCATATTTATAAAGCCTGTCACCAAAATAAATCCATGTCCCACCTCCTTAACTGCCAAAATTAAAATATTTCTTAAATTAAAAGATGTTTCCACGATTTTCAAGGGAAGTAACTCTTAACATAATTATCCTAGAGACCTGAAAAATTGGGTAGGGCTGTTTTGGGTTAGTAGAGGTAGCATAACTCCAAACAAAATATATAGTATGGATGGCCTAATTGGTTCACTCTAATTTGCATTTACATATGTAAAATGTTCTATTTATGGCTTTGAAGTGACTACTTTCAACAGATTTTCTGTCATATTTCTATGTTATTTGACAATAAATGTATACTGTATATTAGAGCTGGGAGGTTTTATCGGTTTATAGTTATATTGCAATATCGGCCAGACAATATAAATATTTTTTTCAGCATACCAATATATCGGGTTTAGCTTAAACAACTGAACTTTATGTTTATTATTGTAAAAATTGTCCAAACAGTAGTCTTGAAATATAATTCATGTCTAAATACTGGTCAATCTTGTATTTTTAAATGTGCACATACACATTATTATATATGTATTAATAGTTTCGACACTGCTATAGAAAGGAACAAATTCTTTGAAGCGTGATTCCCAACGACCCTTCACCAATAAATTGCATTATTGCCAAAGGCATTATGTGAATGATAATTTGTTATTCTTTACTGTTAATTTGCAATATATATCACGATACATATCACAATACAGCATGCAATATTGCAATACATCGTGATACGCTTTTAAGGTGTGATACCCAACTCTACTGTAAATCATACCTTCCACCAACTTACATTTCTATTTACTCTTACATCTTTCTTGCATACTCAGGATGAACAACTCAGTTTTGAATGTCTATCTATTTCACTGATAAATTTGAATGACATATTCTGATAATATTGATTTTTCTTTTTTTTTAAGATTTAATAATATGCATAAGACATTGAATTACTTGATTTATCATTTTCAGGACACCACATTACAGTCCAAATTAATGTCTTTTAATAGAAATTAGTACAAAGGTTCTGAGAGAGTTGTTTGATAAATACATGGGGACAAACATTATGATGTACTAAATACAAATATCCATCAGTAAATACAGCAGCAGTTTATAATCCATCATACAAAACAACTTGCTGATCATCAGAAGCAGCAGCTTCTCCCAATTTAGACGAAACCAAATTCTGCTAATCAACAAAGAAGAATCAACAGTCTGTATCAATCAAGCTAGAGTAAAATTGTACGAACAATTATATATAAGTTTGTAATACAGTTCAACCTCTGCAGAGCCACACCATGTGGGAGCTGAAAATATTGGCCGTTGTTCAGAGGTTTAATTTATAGTAAGTATCAGCAGGGAAATTTTGAAGGTGATGTTATAAAGAGGTTGTTGCTCTACAAAATGTAATAAAACCAAAAGTAACCAAATCATACCAAATCTGTTCTCATCACAGATGTCCATTGATCTACACTAAATGTATGTGATGATTCCATGTCTGTACTATCTACAATTTAAGAGTAAATGAAAGATAAAACTTTGTGGAAAAGCGTCAGCGCAAGAAAATTTTCTCTCAAACTGCCATTTCTAAAATGTTAATGAAATCCAAAGTAAATGTTGCATGGCCAAGCCTTATGTGCCAGTGATTTCTATAGATGTATATTACTAAGATGTGCAATTTCAATGCTGCAGACCAAATAATGGTAGAGATATTGAACATCAAAGATTTTCAGCAACTCTCTGAGATTTTTCTCAGTAATGGTCATTTCTAGAATTTCAATAAAGTCAAAAGTAAGCAGAGCATAGCAAATTCAACCTTACCACTGACTTTTGTTCATGCCAACTACCTGTAAGTAAAGTTGCATTCATGTACCAACAACGCCTAAGGAGAAAATGAAAAATTAGATTTGTCATAAAATCTTGGCGCTAGGAAATTTTCTCACAAACTGTCATTTCTAGAAATTTAATAAAACCAAAAGTAACCATACCATACCAAATCTGTTCTCATCACAGATTTTCATTGATCCACACTACTTGTCTGTAATGGTCGCATGATTGTACTATCTACAATTAAAGAGTAAATGAAAGATAAAAATGTGTGGAAAAGCGTCAACGCAAGAACATTTTCTCTCAAACTGCCATTTCTAAAATGTTAATAAAATCCAAAGTAAATGTTGCATGGCCAAGCTTTTTGTGCCACTGATTTCTTTTGATGTATATTACTAGCATGTTCAATTTCAATGCTGCAGACCAAATAATGGTAGAAATATTGAACATCAAAGATTTTCAGCAACTCTCTGAGATTTTTCTCGGTAATGGTCATTTCTAGAATTTCAATAAAGTCAAAAGTAAGCAGAGCATAGCAAGTTCAACCTTGCCACTGACTTTTGTTCATGCCAACTACCTGTAAGTAAAGTTGCATTCATGTACCAACAACGCCTAAGGAGAAAATGAAAAATTAGATTTGTCATAAAATCTTGGCGCTAGGAAATTTTCTCACAAACTGTCATTTCTAGAAATTTAATAAAACCAAAAGTAACCATACCATACCAAATCTGTTCTCATCACAGATTTTCATTGATCCACACTACTTGTCTGTAATGGTCGCATGATTGTACTATCTACAATTAAAGAGTAAATGAAAGATAAAAATGTGTGGAAAAGCGTCAACGCAAGAACATTTTCTCTCAAACTGCCATTTCTAAAATGTTAATAAAATCCAAAGTAAATGTTGCATGGCCAAGCCTTTTGTGCCACTGATTTCTTTTGATGTATATTACTAGCATGTTCAATTTCAATGCTGCAGACCAAATAATGGTAGAAATATTGAACATCAAAGATTTTCAGCAACTCTCTGAGATTTTTCTCGGTAATGGTCATTTCTAGAATTTCAATAAAGTCAAAAGTAAGCAGAGCATAGCAAATTCAACCTTGCCACTGACTTTTGTTCATGCCAACTACCTGTAAGTAAAGTTGCATTCATGTACCAACAACGCCTAAGGAGAAAATGAAAAATTAGATTTGTCATAAAATTTTGGCGCTAGGAAATTTTCTCACAAACTGTCATTTCTAGAAATTTAATAAAACCAAAAGTAACCATACCATACCAAATCTGTTCTCATCACAGATTTTCATTGATCCACACTACTTGTCTGTAATGGTCGCATGATTGTACTATCTACAATTAAAGAGTAAATGAAAGATAAAAATGTGTGGAAAAGCGTCAACGCAAGAACATTTTCTCTCAAACTGCCATTTCTAAAATGTTAATAAAATCCAAAGTAAATGTTGCATGGCCAAGCCTTTTGTGCCACTGATTTCTTTTGATGTATATTACTAGCATGTTCAATTTCAATGCTGCAGACCAAATAATGGTAGAAATATTGAACATCAAAGATTTTCAGCAACTCTCTGAGATTTTTCTCGGTAATGGTCATTTCTAGAATTTCAATAAAGTCAAAAGTAAGCAGAGCATAGCAAATTCAACCTTGCCACTGACTTTTGTTCATGCCAACTACCTGTAAGTAAAGTTGCATTCATGTACCAACAACGCCTAAGGAGAAAATGAAAAATTAGATTTGTCATAAAATTTTGGCGCTAGGAAATTTTCTCACAAACTGTCATTTCTAGAAATTTAATAAAACCAAAAGTAACCATACCATACCAAATCTGTTCTCATCACAGATTTTCATTGATCCACACTACTTGTCTGTAATGGTCGCATGATTGTACTATCTACAATTAAAGAGTAAATGAAAGATAAAAATGTGTGGAAAAGCGTCAACGCAAGAACATTTTCTCTCAAACTGCCATTTCTAAAATGTTAATAAAATCCAAAGTAAATGTTGCATGGCCAAGCTTTTTGTGCCACTGATTTCTATTGATGTATATTACTAGCATGTTCAATTTCAA
This sequence comes from Lutraria lutraria, assembly GCA_964023205.1. Taxonomy (NCBI): domain Eukaryota; kingdom Metazoa; phylum Mollusca; class Bivalvia; order Venerida; family Mactridae; genus Lutraria; species Lutraria lutraria. The sequence goes on from OZ026838.1 coordinate 19,120,797, forward strand.
TGCTGCAGACCAAATAATGGTAGAAATATTGAACATCAAAGATTTTCAGCAACTCTCTGAGATTTTTCTCGGTAATGGTCATTTCTAGAATTTCAATAAAGTCAAAAGTAAGCAGAGCATAGCAAATTCAACCTTGCCACTGACTTTTGTTTATGCAAACTACCTGTAAGTAAAGTTGCATTCATGTACCAACAACGCCTAAGGAGAAAATGAAAAATTAGATTTGTCATAAAATCTTGGCGCTAGGAAATTTTCTCACAAACTGTCATTTCTAGAAATTTAATAAAACCAAAAGTAACCATACCATACCAAATCTGTTCTCATCACAGATTTTCATTGATCCACACTACTTGTCTGTAATGGTCGCATGATTGTACTATCTACAATTAAAGAGTAAATGAAAGATAAAAATGTGTGGAAAAGCGTCAACGCAAGAACATTTTCTCTCAAACTGCCATTTCTAAAATGTTAATAAAATCCAAAGTAAATGTTGCATGGCCAAGCCTTTTGTGCCACTGATTTCTATAGATGTATATTACTAGCATGTCTAATTTCAATGCTGCAGACCAAATAATGGTAGAAATATTGAACATCAAAGATTTTCAGCAACTCTCTGAGATTTTTCTCGGTAATGGTCATTTCTAGAATTTCAATAAAGTCAAAAGTAAGCAGAGCATAGCAAATTCAACCTTGCCACTGACTTTTGTTTATGCCAACTACCTGTAAGTAAAGTTGCATTCATGTACCAACAACGCCTAAGGAGAAAATGAAAAATTAGATTTGTCATAAAATCTTGGCGCTAGGAAATTTTCTCACAAACTGTCATTTCTAGAAATTTAATAAAACCAAAAGTAACCATACCATACCAAATCTGTTCTCATCACAGATTTTCATTGATCCACACTACTTGTCTGTAATGGTCGCATGATTGTACTATCTACAATTAAAGAGTAAATGAAAGATAAAAATGTGTGGAAAAGCGTCAACGCAAGAACATTTTCTCTCAAACTGCCATTTCTAAAATGTAAATAAAATCCAAAGTAAATGTTGCATGACCAAGCCTTTTGTGCCACTGATTTCTATAGATGTATATTACTAGCATGTTCAATTTCAATGCTGCAGACCAAATAATGGTAGAGATATTGAACATCAAAGATTTTCAGCAACTCTCAGACATTTTTCTCGGTAATGGTCATTTCTAGAATTTCAATAAAGTCAAAAGTAAGCAGAGCATAGCAAATTCAACCTTGCCACTGACTTTTGTTCATGCCAACTACCTGTAAGTAAAGTTGCATTCATGTACCAACAACGCCTAAGGAGAAAATGAAAAATTAGATTTGTCATAAAATTTTGGCGCTAGGAAATTTTCTCACAAACTGTCATTTCTAGAAATTTAATAAAACCAAAAGTAACCATACCATACCAAATCTGTTCTCATCACAGATTTTCATTGATCCACACTACTTGTCTGTAATGGTCGCATGATTGTACTATCTACAATTAAAGAGTAAATGAAAGATAAAAATGTGTGGAAAAGCGTCAACGCAAGAACATTTTCTCTCAAACTGCCATTTCTAAAATGTTAATGAAATCCAAAGTAAATGTTGCATGGCCAAGCTTTTTGTGCCACTGATTTCTTTTGATGTATATTACTAGCATGTTCAATTTCAATGCTGCAGACCAAATAATGGTAGAAATATTGAACATCAAAGATTTTCAGCAACTCTCTGAGATTTTTCTCGGTAATGGTCATTTCTAGAATTTCAATAAAGTCAAAAGTAAGCAGAGCATAGCAAATTCAACCTTGCCACTGACTTTTGTTTATGCCAACTACCTGTAAGTAAAGTTGCATTCATGTACCAACAACGCCTAAGGAGAAAATGAAAAATTAGATTTGTCATAAAATCTTGGCGCTAGGAAATTTTCTCACAAACTGTCATTTCTAGAAATTTAATAAAACCAAAAGTAACCATACCATACCAAATCTGTTCTCATCACAGATTTTCATTGATCCACACTACTTGTCTGTAATGGTCGCATGATTGTACTATCTACAATTAAAGAGTAAATGAAAGATAAAAATGTGTGGAAAAGCGTCAACGCAAGAACATTTTCTCTCAAACTGCCATTTCTAAAATGTTAATAAAATCCAAAGTAAATGTTGCATGGCCAAGCCTTTTGTGCCACTGATTTCTATAGATGTATATTACTAGCATGTTCAATTTCAATGCTGCAGACCAAATAATGGTAGAGATATTGAACATCAAAGATTTTCAGCAACTCTCAGACATTTTTCTCGGTAATGGTCATTTCTAGAATTTCAATAAAGTCAAAAGTAAGCAGAGCATAGCAAATTCAACCTTGCCACTGACTTTTGTTCATGCCAACTACCTGTAAGTAAAGTTGCATTCATGTACCAACAACGCCTAAGGAGAAAATGAAAAATTAGATTTGTCATAAAATCTTGGCGCTAGGAAATTTTCTCACAAACTGTCATTTCTAGAAATTTAATAAAACCAAAAGTAACCATACCATACCAAATCTGTTCTCATCACAGATTTTCATTGATCCACACTACTTGTCTGTAATGGTCGCATGATTGTACTATCTACAATTAAAGAGTAAATGAAAGATAAAAATGTGTGGAAAAGCGTCAACGCAAGAACATTTTCTCTCAAACTGCCATTTCTAAAATGTTAATAAAATCCAAAGTAAATGTTGCATGACCAAGCCTTTTGTGCCACTGATTTCTATTGATGTATATTACTAGCATGTTCAATTTCAATGCTGCAGACCAAATAATGGTAGAAATATTGAACATCAAAGATTTTCAGCAACTCTCTGAGATTTTTCTCGGTAATGGTCATTTCTAGAATTTCAATAAAGTCAAAAGTAAGCAGAGCATAGCAAATTCAACCTTGCCACTGACTTTTGTTTATGCCAACTACCTGTAAGTAAAGTTGCATTCATGTACCAACAACGCCTAAGGAGAAAATGAAAAATTAGATTTGTCATAAAATCTTGGCGCTAGGAAATTTTCTCACAAACTGTCATTTCTAGAAATTTAATAAAACCAAAAGTAACCATACCATACCAAATCTGTTCTCATCACAGATTTTCATTGATCCACACTACTTGTCTGTAATGGTCGCATGATTGTACTATCTACAATTAAAGAGTAAATGAAAGATAAAAATGTGTGGAAAAGCGTCAACGCAAGAACATTTTCTCTCAAACTGCCATTTCTAAAATGTTAATAAAATCCAAAGTAAATTTTGCATGGCCAAGCTTTTTGTGCCACTGATTTCTATTGATGTATATTACTAGCATGTTCAATTTCAATGCTGCAGACCAAATATTGGTAGAAATATTGAACATCAAAGATTTTCAGCAACCCTCTGAGATTTTTCTCGGTAATGGTCATTTCTAGAATTTCAATAAAGTCAAAAGTAAGCAGAGCATAGCAAATTCAACCTTGCCACTGACTTTTGTTCATGCCAACTACCTGTAAGTAAAGTTGCATTCATGTACCAACAACGCCTAAGGAGAAAATGAAAAATTAGATTTGTCATAAAATTTTGGCGCTAGGAAATTTTCTCACAAACTGTCATTTCTAGAAATTTAATAAAACCAAAAGTAACCATACCATACCAAATCTGTTCTCATCACAGATTTTCATTGATCCACACTACTTGTCTGTAATGGTCGCATGATTGTACTATCTACAATTAAAGAGTAAATGAAAGATAAAAATGTGTGGAAAAGCGTCAACGCAAGAACATTTTCTCTCAAACTGCCATTTCTAAAATGTTAATAAAATCCAAAGTAAATGTTGCATGGCCAAGCTTTTTGTGCCACTGATTTTTTTTTTTGATGTATATTACTAGCATGTTCAATTTCAATGCTGCAGACCAAATAATGGTAGAAATATTGAACATCAAAGATTTTCAGCAACTCTCTGAGATTTTTCTCGGTAATGGTCATTTCTAGAATTTCAATAAAGTCAAAAGTAAGCAGAGCATAGCAAATTCAACCTTGCCACTGACTTTTGTTTATGCCAACTACCTGTAAGTAAAGTTGCATTCATGTACCAACAACGCCTAAGGAGAAAATGAAAAATTAGATTTGTCATAAAATCTTGGCGCTAGGAAATTTTCTCACAAACTGTCATTTCTAGAAATTTAATAAAACCAAAAGTAACCATACCATACCAAATCTGTTCTCATCACAGATTTTCATTGATCCACACTACTTGTCTGTAATGGTCGCATGATTGTACTATCTACAATTAAAGAGTAAATGAAAGATAAAAATGTGTGGAAAAGCGTCAACGCAAGAACATTTTCTCTCAAACTGCCATTTCTAAAATGTAAATAAAATCCAAAGTAAATGTTGCATGACCAAGCCTTTTGTGCCACTGATTTCTATAGATGTATATTACTAGCATGTTCAATTTCAATGCTGCAGACCAAATATTGGTAGAAATATTGAACATCAAAGATTTTCAGCAACTCTCTGAGATTTTTCTCGGTAATGGTCATTTCTAGAATTTCAATAAAGTCAAAAGTAAGCAGAGCATAGCAAATTCAACCTTGCCACTGACTTTTGTTCATGCCAACTACCTGTAAGTAAAGTTGCATTCATGTACCAACAACGCCTAAGGAGAAAATGAAAAATTAGATTTGTCATAAAATTTTGGCGCTAGGAAATTTTCTCACAAACTGTCATTTCTAGAAATTTAATAAAACCAAAAGTAACCATACCATACCAAATCTGTTCTCATCACAGATTTTCATTGATCCACACTACTTGTCTGTAATGGTCGCATGATTGTACTATCTACAATTAAAGAGTAAATGAAAGATAAAAATGTGTGGAAAAGCGTCAACGCAAGAACATTTTCTCTCAAACTGCCATTTCTAAAATGTTAATAAAATCCAAAGTAAATGTTGCATGGCCAAGCTTTTTGTGCCACTGATTTTTTTTGATGTATATTACTAGCATGTTCAATTTCAATGCTGCAGACCAAATAATGGTAGAAATATTGAACATCAAAGATTTTCAGCAACTCTCTGAGATTTTTCTCGGTAATGGTCATTTCTAGAATTTCAATAAAGTCAAAAGTAAGCAGAGCATAGCAAATTCAACCTTGCCACTGACTTTTGTTTATGCCAACTACCTGTAAGTAAAGTTGCATTCATGTACCAACAACGCCTAAGGAGAAAATGAAAAATTAGATTTGTCATAAAATCTTGGCGCTAGGAAATTTTCTCACAAACTGTCATTTCTAGAAATTTAATAAAACCAAAAGTAACCATACCATACCAAATCTGTTCTCATCACAGATTTTCATTGATCCACACTACTTGTCTGTAATGGTCGCATGATTGTACTATCTACAATTAAAGAGTAAATGAAAGATAAAAATGTGTGGAAAAGCGTCAACGCAAGAACATTTTCTCTCAAACTGCCATTTCTAAAATGTTAATAAAATCCAAAGTAAATGTTGCATGGCCAAGCCTTTTGTGCCACTGATTTCTATAGATGTATATTACTAGCATGTTCAATTTCAATGCTGCAGACCAAATAATGGTAGAAATATTGAACATCAAAGATTTTCAGCAACTCTCTGAGATTTTTCTCGGTAATGGTCATTTCTAGAATTTCAATAAAGTCAAAAGTAAGCAGAGCATAGCAAATTCAACCTTGCCACTGACTTTTGTTTATGCCAACTACCTGTAAGTAAAGTTGCATTCATGTACCAACAACGCCTAAGGAGAAAATGAAAAATTAGATTTGTCATAAAATCTTGGCGCTAGGAAATTTTCTCACAAACTGTCATTTCTAGAAATTTAATAAAACCAAAAGTAACCATACCATACCAAATCTGTTCTCATCACAGATTTTCAATGATCCACACTACTTGTCTGTAATGGTCGCATGATTGTACTATCTACAATTAAAGAGTAAATGAAAGATAAAAATGTGTGGAAAAGCGTCAACGCAAGAACATTTTCTCTCAAACTGCCATTTCTAAAATGTAAATAAAATCCAAAGTAAATGTTGCATGACCAAGCCTTTTGTGCCACTGATTTCTATAGATGTATATTACTAGCATGTTCAATTTCAATGCTGCAGACCTAATAATGGTAGAGATATTGAACATCAAAGATTTTCAGCAACTCTCAGACATTTTTCTCGGTAATGGTCATTTCTAGAATTTCAATAAAGTCAAAAGTAAGCAGAGCATAGCAAATTCAACCTTGCCACTGACTTTTGTTCATGCCAACTACCTGTAAGTAAAGTTGCATTCATGTACCAACAACGCCTAAGGAGAAAATGAAAAATTAGATTTGTCATAAAATTTTGGCGCTAGGAAATTTTCTCACAAACTGTCATTTCTAGAAATTTAATAAAACCAAAAGTAACCATACCATACCAAATCTGTTCTCATCACAGATTTTCATTGATCCACACTACTTGTCTGTAATGGTCGCATGATTGTACTATCTACAATTAAAGAGTAAATGAAAGATAAAAATGTGTGGAAAAGCGTCAACGCAAGAACATTTTCTCTCAAACTGCCATTTCTAAAATGTTAATAAAATCCAAAGTAAATGTTGCATGGCCAAGCTTTTTGTGCCACTGATTTCTTTTGATGTATATTACTAGCATGTTCAATTTCAATGCTGCAGACCAAATAATGGTAGAAATATTGAACATCAAAGATTTTCAGCAACTCTCTGAGATTTTTCTCGGTAATGGTCATTTCTAGAATTTCAATAAAGTCAAAAGTAAGCAGAGCATAGCAAATTCAACCTTGCCACTGACTTTTGTTTATGCCAACTACCTGTAAGTAAAGTTGCATTCATGTACCAACAACGCCTAAGGAGAAAATGAAAAATTAGATTTGTCATAAAATCTTGGCGCTAGGAAATTTTCTCACAAACTGTCATTTCTAGAAATTTAATAAAACCAAAAGTAACCATACCATACCAAATCTGTTCTCATCACAGATTTTCATTGATCCACACTACTTGTCTGTAATGGTCGCATGATTGTACTATCTACAATTAAAGAGTAAATGAAAGATAAAAATGTGTGGAAAAGCGTCAACGCAAGAACATTTTCTCTCAAACTGCCATTTCTAAAATGTTAATAAAATCCAAAGTAAATGTTGCATGACCAAGCCTTTTGTGCCACTGATTTCTATTGATGTATATTACTAGCATGTTCAATTTCAATGCTGCAGACCAAATAATGGTAGAAATATTGAACATCAAAGATTTTCAGCAACTCTCTGAGATTTTTCTCGGTAATGGTCATTTCTAGAATTTCAATAAAGTCAAAAGTAAGCAGAGCATAGCAAATTCAACCTTGCCACTGACTTTTGTTTATGCCAACTACCTGTAAGTAAAGTTGCATTCATGTACCAACAACGCCTAAGGAGAAAATGAAAAATTAGATTTGTCATAAAATCTTGGCGCTAGGAAATTTTCTCACAAACTGTCATTTCTAGAAATTTAATAAAACCAAAAGTAACCATACCATACCAAATCTGTTCTCATCACAGATTTTCATTGATCCACACTACTTGTCTGTAATGGTCGCATGATTGTACTATCTACAATTAAAGAGTAAATGAAAGATAAAAATGTGTGGAAAAGCGTCAACGCAAGAACATTTTCTCTCAAACTGCCATTTCTAAAATGTTAATAAAATCCAAAGTAAATTTTGCATGGCCAAGCTTTTTGTGCCACTGATTTCTATTGATGTATATTACTAGCATGTTCAATTTCAATGCTGCAGACCAAATATTGGTAGAAATATTGAACATCAAAGATTTTCAGCAACCCTCTGAGATTTTTCTCGGTAATGGTCATTTCTAGAATTTCAATAAAGTCAAAAGTAAGCAGAGCATAGCAAATTCAACCTTGCCACTGACTTTTGTTCATGCCAACTACCTGTAAGTAAAGTTGCATTCATGTACCAACAACGCCTAAGGAGAAAATGAAAAATTAGATTTGTCATAAAATTTTGGCGCTAGGAAATTTTCTCACAAACTGTCATTTCTAGAAATTTAATAAAACCAAAAGTAACCATACCATACCAAATCTGTTCTCATCACAGATTTTCATTGATCCACACTACTTGTCTGTAATGGTCGCATGATTGTACTATCTACAATTAAAGAGTAAATGAAAGATAAAAATGTGTGGAAAAGCGTCAACGCAAGAACATTTTCTCTCAAACTGCCATTTCTAAAATGTTAATAAAATCCAAAGTAAATGTTGCATGGCCAAGCTTTTTGTGCCACTGATTTTTTTTTTTGATGTATATTACTAGCATGTTCAATTTCAATGCTGCAGACCAAATAATGGTAGAAATATTGAACATCAAAGATTTTCAGCAACTCTCTGAGATTTTTCTCGGTAATGGTCATTTCTAGAATTTCAATAAAGTCAAAAGTAAGCAGAGCATAGCAAATTCAACCTTGCCACTGACTTTTGTTTATGCCAACTACCTGTAAGTAAAGTTGCATTCATGTACCAACAACGCCTAAGGAGAAAATGAAAAATTAGATTTGTCATAAAATCTTGGCGCTAGGAAATTTTCTCACAAACTGTCATTTCTAGAAATTTAATAAAACCAAAAGTAACCATACCATACCAAATCTGTTCTCATCACAGATTTTCATTGATCCACACTACTTGTCTGTAATGGTCGCATGATTGTACTATCTACAATTAAAGAGTAAATGAAAGATAAAAATGTGTGGAAAAGCGTCAACGCAAGAACATTTTCTCTCAAACTGCCATTTCTAAAATGTAAATAAAATCCAAAGTAAATGTTGCATGACCAAGCCTTTTGTGCCACTGATTTCTATAGATGTATATTACTAGCATGTTCAATTTCAATGCTGCAGACCAAATATTGGTAGAAATATTGAACATCAAAGATTTTCAGCAACTCTCTGAGATTTTTCTCGGTAATGGTCATTTCTAGAATTTCAATAAAGTCAAAAGTAAGCAGAGCATAGCAAATTCAACCTTGCCACTGACTTTTGTTCATGCCAACTACCTGTAAGTAAAGTTGCATTCATGTACCAACAACGCCTAAGGAGAAAATGAAAAATTAGATTTGTCATAAAATTTTGGCGCTAGGAAATTTTCTCACAAACTGTCATTTCTAGAAATTTAATAAAACCAAAAGTAACCATACCATACCAAATCTGTTCTCATCACAGATTTTCATTGATCCACACTACTTGTCTGTAATGGTCGCATGATTGTACTATCTACAATTAAAGAGTAAATGAAAGATAAAAATGTGTGGAAAAGCGTCAACGCAAGAACATTTTCTCTCAAACTGCCATTTCTAAAATGTTAATAAAATCCAAAGTAAATGTTGCATGGCCAAGCTTTTTGTGCCACTGATTTTTTTTGATGTATATTACTAGCATGTTCAATTTCAATGCTGCAGACCAAATAATGGTAGAAATATTGAACATCAAAGATTTTCAGCAACTCTCTGAGATTTTTCTCGGTAATGGTCATTTCTAGAATTTCAATAAAGTCAAAAGTAAGCAGAGCATAGCAAATTCAACCTTGCCACTGACTTTTGTTTATGCCAACTACCTGTAAGTAAAGTTGCATTCATGTACCAACAACGCCTAAGGAGAAAATGAAAAATTAGATTTGTCATAAAATCTTGGCGCTAGGAAATTTTCTCACAAACTGTCATTTCTAGAAATTTAATAAAACCAAAAGTAACCATACCATACCAAATCTGTTCTCATCACAGATTTTCATTGATCCACACTACTTGTCTGTAATGGTCGCATGATTGTACTATCTACAATTAAAGAGTAAATGAAAGATAAAAATGTGTGGAAAAGCGTCAACGCAAGAACATTTTCTCTCAAACTGCCATTTCTAAAATGTTAATAAAATCCAAAGTAAATGTTGCATGGCCAAGCCTTTTGTGCCACTGATTTCTATAGATGTATATTACTAGCATGTTCAATTTCAATGCTGCAGACCAAATAATGGTAGAAATATTGAACATCAAAGATTTTCAGCAACTCTCTGAGATTTTTCTCGGTAATGGTCATTTCTAGAATTTCAATAAAGTCAAAAGTAAGCAGAGCATAGCAAATTCAACCTTGCCACTGACTTTTGTTTATGCCAACTACCTGTAAGTAAAGTTGCATTCATGTACCAACAACGCCTAAGGAGAAAATGAAAAATTAGATTTGTCATAAAATCTTGGCGCTAGGAAATTTTCTCACAAACTGTCATTTCTAGAAATTTAATAAAACCAAAAGTAACCATACCATACCAAATCTGTTCTCATCACAGATTTTCAATGATCCACACTACTTGTCTGTAATGGTCGCATGATTGTACTATCTACAATTAAAGAGTAAATGAAAGATAAAAATGTGTGGAAAAGCGTCAACGCAAGAACATTTTCTCTCAAACTGCCATTTCTAAAATGTAAATAAAATCCAAAGTAAATGTTGCATGACCAAGCCTTTTGTGCCACTGATTTCTATAGATGTATATTACTAGCATGTTCAATTTCAATGCTGCAGACCTAATAATGGTAGAGATATTGAACATCAAAGATTTTCAGCAACTCTCAGACATTTTTCTCGGTAATGGTCATTTCTAGAATTTCAATAAAGTCAAAAGTAAGCAGAGCATAGCAAATTCAACCTTGCCACTGACTTTTGTTCATGCCAACTACCTGTAAGTAAAGTTGCATTCATGTACCAACAACGCCTAAGGAGAAAATGAAAAATTAGATTTGTCATAAAATTTTGGCGCTAGGAAATTTTCTCACAAACTGTCATTTCTAGAAATTTAATAAAACCAAAAGTAACCATACCATACCAAATCTGTTCTCATCACAGATTTTCATTGATCCACACTACTTGTCTGTAATGGTCGCATGATTGTACTATCTACAATTAAAGAGTAAATGAAAGATAAAAATGTGTGGAAAAGCGTCAACGCAAGAACATTTTCTCTCAAACTGCCATTTCTAAAATGTTAATAAAATCCAAAGTAAATGTTGCATGGCCAAGCTTTTTGTGCCACTGATTTCTTTTGATGTATATTACTAGCATGTTCAATTTCAATGCTGCAGACCAAATAATGGTAGAAATATTGAACATCAAAGATTTTCAGCAACTCTCTGAGATTTTTCTCGGTAATGGTCATTTCTAGAATTTCAATAAAGTCAAAAGTAAGCAGAGCATAGCAAATTCAACCTTGCCACTGACTTTTGTTTATGCCAACTACCTGTAAGTAAAGTTGCATTCATGTACCAACAACGCCTAAGGAGAAAATGAAAAATTAGATTTGTCATAAAATCTTGGCGCTAGGAAATTTTCTCACAAACTGTCATTTCTAGAAATTTAATAAAACCAAAAGTAACCATACCATACCAAATCTGTTCTCATCACAGATTTTCATTGATCCACACTACTTGTCTGTAATGGTCGCATGATTGTACTATCTACAATTAAAGAGTAAATGAAAGATAAAAATGTGTGGAAAAGCGTCAACGCAAGAACATTTTCTCTCAAACTGCCATTTCTAAAATGTTAATAAAATCCAAAGTAAATGTTGCATGGCCAAGCCTTTTGTGCCACTGATTTCTATAGATGTATATTACTAGCATGTTCAATTTCAATGCTGCAGACCAAATAATGGTAGAGATATTGAACATCAAAGATTTTCAGCAACTCTCAGACATTTTTCTCGGTAATGGTCATTTCTAGAATTTCAATAAAGTCAAAAGTAAGCAGAGCATAGCAAATTCAACCTTGCCACTGACTTTTGTTCATGCCAACTACCTGTAAGTAAAGTTGCATTCATGTACCAACAACGCCTAAGGAGAAAATGAAAAATTAGATTTGTCATAAAATCTTGGCGCTAGGAAATTTTCTCACAAACTGTCATTTCTAGAAATTTAATAAAACCAAAAGTAACCATACCATACCAAATCTGTTCTCATCACAGATTTTCATTGATCCACACTACTTGTCTGTAATGGTCGCATGATTGTACTATCTACAATTAAAGAGTAAATGAAAGATAAAAATGTGTGGAAAAGCGTCAACGCAAGAACATTTTCTCTCAAACTGCCATTTCTAAAATGTTAATAAAATCCAAAGTAAATGTTGCATGACCAAGCCTTTTGTGCCACTGATTTCTATTGATGTATATTACTAGCATGTTCAATTTCAATGCTGCAGACCAAATAATGGTAGAAATATTGAACATCAAAGATTTTCAGCAACTCTCTGAGATTTTTCTCGGTAATGGTCATTTCTAGAATTTCAATAAAGTCAAAAGTAAGCAGAGCATAGCAAATTCAACCTTGCCACTGACTTTTGTTTATGCCAACTACCTGTAAGTAAAGTTGCATTCATGTACCAACAACGCCTAAGGAGAAAATGAAAAATTAGATTTGTCATAAAATCTTGGCGCTAGGAAATTTTCTCACAAACTGTCATTTCTAGAAATTTAATAAAACCAAAAGTAACCATACCATACCAAATCTGTTCTCATCACAGATTTTCATTGATCCACACTACTTGTCTGTAATGGTCGCATGATTGTACTATCTACAATTAAAGAGTAAATGAAAGATAAAAATGTGTGGAAAAGCGTCAACGCAAGAACATTTTCTCTCAAACTGCCATTTCTAAAATGTTAATAAAATCCAAAGTAAATTTTGCATGGCCAAGCTTTTTGTGCCACTGATTTCTATTGATGTATATTACTAGCATGTTCAATTTCAATGCTGCAGACCAAATATTGGTAGAAATATTGAACATCAAAGATTTTCAGCAACTCTCTGAGATTTTTCTCGGTAATGGTCATTTCTAGAATTTCAATAAAGTCAAAAGTAAGCAGAGCATAGCAAATTCAACCTTGCCACTGACTTTTGTTCATGCCAACTACCTGTAAGTAAAGTTGCATTCATGTACCAACAACGCCTAAGGAGAAAATGAAAAATTAGATTTGTCATAAAATCTTGGCGCTAGGAAATTTTCTCACAAACTGTCATTTCTAGAAATTTAATAAAACCAAAAGTAACCACACCATACCAAATCTGTTCTCATCACATTTTTTCATTGATCCACACTACTTGTCTGTAATGGTCGCATGATTGTACTATCTACAATTAAAGAGTAAATGAAAGATAAAAATGTGTGGAAAAGCGTCAACGCAAGAACATTTTCTCTCAAACTGCCATTTCTAAAATGTTAATAAAATCCAAAGTAAATGTTGCATGGCCAAGCCTTTTGTGCCACTGATTTCTATAGATGTATATTACTAGCATGTTCAATTTCAATGCTGCAGACCAAATAATGGTAGAGATATTGAACATCAAAGATTTTCAGCAACTCTCAGACTTTTTTCTCGGTAATGGTCATTTCTAGAATTTCAATAAAGTCAAAAGTAAGCAGAGCATAGCAAATTCAACCTTGCCACTGACTTTTGTTCATGCCAACTACCTGTAAGTAAAGTTGCATTCATGTACCAACAACGCCTAAGGAGAAAATGAAAAATTAGATTTGTCATAAAATCTTGGCGCTAGGAAATTTTCTCACAAACTGTCATTTCTAGAAATTTAATAAAACCAAAAGTAACCATACCATACCAAATCTGTTCTCATCACAGATTTTCATTGATCCACACTACTTGTCTGTAATGGTCGCATGATTGTACTATCTACAATTAAAGAGTAAATGAAAGATAAAAATGTGTGGAAAAGCGTCAACGCAAGAACATTTTCTCTCAAACTGCCATTTCTAAAATGTTAATAAAATCCAAAGTAAATGTTTCATGGCCAAGCCTTTTGTGCCACTGATTTCTATTGATGTATATTACTAGCATGTTCAATTTCAATGCTGCAGACCAAATATTGGTAGAGATATTGAACATCAAAGATTTTCAGCAACTCTCTGAGATTTTTCTCGGTAATGGTCATTTCTAGAATTTCAATAAAGTCAAAAGTAAGCAGAGCATAGCAAATTCAACCTTGCCACTGACTTTTGTTCATGCCAACTACCTGTAAGTAAAGTTGCATTCATGTACCAACAACGCCTAAGGAGAAAATGAAAAATTAGATTTGTCATAAAATCTTGGCGCTAGGAAATTTTCTCACAAACTGTCATTTCTAGAAATTTAATAAAACCAAAAGTAACCATACCATACCAAATCTGTTCTCATCACAGATTTTCATTGATCCACACTACTTGTCTGTAATGGTCGCATGATTGTACTATCTACAATTAAAGAGTAAATGAAAGAGAAAAATGTGTGGAAAAGCGTCAACGCAAGAACATTTTCTCTCAAACTGCCATTTCTAAAATGTTAATAAAATCCAAAGTAAATGTTGCATGGCCAAGCCTTTTGTGCCACTGATTTCTATTGATGTATATTACTAGCATGTTCAATTTCAATGCTGCAGACCAAATAATGGTAGAGATATTGAACATCAAGATTTTCAGCAACTCTCAGAGATTTTTCTCGGTAATGGTCATTTCTAGAATTTCAATAAAGTCAAAAGTAAGCAGAGCATAGCAAATTCAACCTTGCCACTGACTTTTGTTCATGCCAACTACCTGTAAGTAAAGTTGCATTCATGTACCAACAACGCCTAAGGAGAAAATGAAAAATTAGATTTGTCATAAAATCTTGGCGCTAGGAAATTTTCTCACAAACTGTCATTTCTAGAAATTTAATAAAACCAAAAGAAACCATACCATACCAAATCTGTTCTCATCATAGATTTTCATTGATCCACACTACTTGTCTGTAATGGTCGCATGATTGTACTATCTACAATTAAAGAGTAAATGAAAGATAAAAATGTGTGGAAAAGCGTCAACGCAAGAACATTTTCTCTCAAACTGCCATTTCTAAAATGTTAATAAAATCCAAAGTAAATGTTGCATGGCCAAGCCTTTTGTGCCACTGATTTCTATAGATGTATATTACTAGCATGTCTAATTTCAATGCTGCAGACCAAATAATGGTAGAGATATTGAACATCAAAGATTTTCAGCAACTCTCAGACTTTTTTCTCGGTAATGGTCATTTCTAGAATTTCAATAAAGTCAAAAGTAAGCAGAGCATAGCAAATTCAACCTTGCCACTGACTTTTGTTCATGCCAACTACCTGTAAGTAAAGTTGCATTCATGTACCAACAAGGCCTAAGGAGAAAATGAAAAATTAGATTTGTCATAAAATCTTGGCGCTAGGAAATTTTCTCACAAACTGTCATTTCTAGAAATTTAATAAAACCAAAAGTAACCATACCATACCAAATCTGTTCTCATCACATTTTTTCATTGATCCACACTACTTGTCTGTAATGGTCGCATGATTGTACTATCTACAATTAAAGAGTAAATGAAAGATAAAAATGTGTGGAAAAGCGTCAACGCAAGAACATTTTCTCTCAAACTGCCATTTCTAAAATGTTAATAAAATCCATCCAAAGTAAATATTGCATGGCCAAGCCTTTTGTGCCCCTGATTTCTATAGATGTACATTACTAGCATGTTCAATTTCAATGCTGCAGACCAAATAATGGTAGAGATATTGAACATCAAAGATTTTCAGCAACTCTCTGAGATTTTTCTCGGTAATGGTCATTTCTAGAATTTCAATAAAGTCAAAAGTAAGCAGAGCATAGCAAATTCAACCTTGCCACTGACTTTTGTTCATGCCAACTACCTGTAAGTAAAGTTGCATTCATGTACCAACAACGCCTAAGGAGAAAATGAAAAATTAGATTTGTCATAAAATCTTGGCGCTAGGAAATTTTCTCACAAACTGTCATTTCTAGAAATTTAATAAAACCAAAAGTAACCATACCATACCATATCTGTTCTCATCACAGATTTTCATTGATCCACACTACTTGTCTGTAATGGTCGCATGATTGTACTATCTACAATTAAAGAGTAAATGAAAGATAAAAATATGTGGAAAAGCGTCAACGCAAGAAAATTTTCTCTCAAACTGCCATTTCTAAAATGTTAATAAAATCCAAAGTAAATGTTGCATGGCCAAGCCTTTTGTGCCCCTGATTTCTATAGATGTACATTACTAGCATGTTCAATGTCAATGCTGCAGACCAAATAATAATAGAGATATTGAACATCAAAGATTTTTAGCAACTCTCTGAGATTTTTCTCGGTAATGGTCATTTCTAGAATTTCAATAAAGTCAAAAGTAAGCAGAGCATAGCAAATTCAACCTTGCCACTGACTTTTGTTCATGCCAACTACCTGTAAGTAAAGTTGCATTCATGTACCAACAACGCCTAAGGAGAAAATGAAAAATTAGATTTGTCATAAAATCTTGGCGCTAGGAAATTTTCTCACAAACTGTCATTTCTAGAAATTTAATAAAACCAAAAGTAACCATACCATACCAAATCTGTTCTCATCGCAGATTTTCATTGATCCATACTACTTGTCTGTAACGGTCGCATGATTGTACTATCTACAATTAAAGAGTAAATGAAAGATAAAAATGTGTGGAAAAGCGTCAACGCAAGAAAATTTTCTCTCAAACTGCCATTTCTAAAATGTTAATAAAATCCAAAGTAAATGTTGCATGGCCAAGCCTTTTGTGCCACTGATTGCTATAGATGTATATTACTAGCATGTTCAATTTCAATGCTGCAGACCAAATAATGGTAGAGATATTGAACATCAAAGATTTTCAGCAACTCTCAGACATTTTTCTCGGTAATGGTCATTTCTAGAATTTCAATAAAGTCAAAAGTAAGCAGAGCATAGCAAATTCAACCTTGCCACTGACTTTTGTTCATGCCAACTACCTGTAAGTAAAGTTGCATTCATGTACCAACAACGCCTAAGGAGAAAATGAAAAATTAGATTTGTCATAAAATCTTGGCGCTAGGAAATTTTCTCACAAACTGTCATTTCTAGAAATTTAATAAAACCAAAAGTAACCATACCATACCAAATCTGTTCTCATCACATTTTTTCATTGATCCACACTACTTGTCTGTAATGGTCGCATGATTGTACTATCTACAATTAAAGAGTAAATGAAAGATAAAAATGTGTGGAAAAGCGTCAACGCAAGAACATTTTCTCTCAAACTGCCATTTCTAAAATGTTAATAAAATCCAAAGTAAATGTTGCATGGCCAAGCCTTTTGTGCCACTGATTTCTATTGATGTATATTACTAGCATGTTCAATTTCAATGCTGCAGACCAAATAATGGTAGAGATATTGAACATCAAAGATTTTCAGCAACTCTCTGAGATTTTTCTCGGTAATGGTCATTTCTAGAATTTCAATAAAGTCAAAAGTAAGCAGAGCATAGCAAATTCAACCTTGCCACTGACTTTTGTTCATGCCAACTACCTGTAAGTAAAGTTGCATTCATGTACCAACAACGCCTAAGGAGAAAATGAAAAATTAGATTTGTCATAAAATCTTGGCGCTAGGAAATTTTCTCACAAACTGTCATTTCTAGAAATTTAATAAAACCAAAAGTAACCATACCATACCAAATCTGTTCTCATCACAGATTTTCATTGATCCACACTTCTTGTCTGTAATGGTCGCATGATTGTTCTATCTACAATTAAAGAGTAAATGAAAGATAAAAATATGTGGAAAAGCGTCAACGCAAGAAAATTTTCTCTCAAACTGCCATTTCTAAAATGTTAATAAAATCCAAAGTAAATGTTGCATGGCCAAGCCTTTTGTGCCACTGATTTCTATAGATGTACATTACTAGCATGTTCAATTTCAATGCTGCAGACCAAATAATGGTAGAGATATTGAACATCAAAGATTTTCAGCAACTCTCTGAGATTTTTCTCGGTAATGGTCATTTCTAGAATTTCAATAAAGTCAAAAGTAAGCAGAGCATAGCAAATTCAACCTTGCCACTGACTTTTGTTCATGCCAACTACCTGTAAGTAAAGTTGCATTCATGTACCAACAACGCCTAAGGAGAAAATGAAAAATTAGATTTGTCATAAAATCTTGGCGCTAGGAAATTTTCTCACAAACTGTCATTTCTAGAAATTTAATAAAACCAAAAGTAACCACACCATACCAAATCTGTTCTCATCACATTTTTTCATTGATCCACACTACTTGTCTGTAATGGTCGCATGATTGTACTATCTACAATTAAAGAGTAAATGAAAGATAAAAATGTGTGGAAAAGCGTCAACGCAAGAACATTTTCTCTCAAACTGCCATTTCTAAAATGTTAATAAAATCCAAAGTAAATGTTGCATGGCCAAGCCTTTTGTGCCACTGATTTCTATAGATGTATATTACTAGCATGTTTAATTTCAATGCTGCAGACCAAATAATGGTAGAGATATTGAACATCAAAGATTTTCAGCAACTCTCAGACTTTTTTCTCGGTAATGGTCATTTCTAGAATTTCAATAAAGTCAAAAGTAAGCAGAGCATAGCAAATTCAACCTTGCCACTGACTTTTGTTCATGCCAACTACCTGTAAGTAAAGTTGCATTCATGTACCAACAACGCCTAAGGAGAAAATGAAAAATTAGATTTGTCATAAAATCTTGGCGCTAGGAAATTTTCTCACAAACTGTCATTTCTAGAAATTTAATAAAACCAAAAGTAACCATACCATACCAAATCTGTTCTCATCACAGATTTTCATTGATCCACACTACTTGTCTGTAATGGTCGCATGATTGTACTATCTACAATTAAAGAGTAAATGAAATATAAAAATGTGTGGAAAAGCGTCAACGCAAGAACATTTTCTCTCAAACTGCCATTTCTAAAATGTTAATAAAATCCAAAGTAAATGTTGCATGGCCAAGCCTTTTGTGCCACTGATTTCTATAGATGTATATTACTAGCATGTTTAATTTCAATGCTGCAGACCAAATAATGGTAGAGATATTGAACATCAAAGATTTTCAGCAACTCTCTGAGATTTTTCTCGGTAATGGTCATTTCTAGAATTTCAATAAAGTCAAAAGTAAGCAGAGCATAGCAAATTCAACCTTGCCACTGACTTTTGTTCATGCCAACTACCTGTAAGTAAAGTTGCATTCATGTACCAACAACGCCTAAGGAGAAAATGAAAAATTAGATTTGTCATAAAATCTTGGCGCTAGGAAATTTTCTCACAAACTGTCATTTCTAGAAATTTAATAAAACCAAAAGTAACCATACCATACCATATCTGTTCTCATCACAGATTTTCATTGATCCACACTACTTGTCTGTAATGGTCGCATGATTGTACTATCTACAATTAAAGAGTAAATGAAAGATAAAAATATGTGGAAAAGCGTCAACGCAAGAACATTTTCTCTCAAACTGCCATTTCTAAAATGTTAATAAAATCCAAAGTAAATGTTGCATGGCCAAGCCTTTTGTGCCCCTGATTTCTATAGATGTACATTACTAGCATGTTCAATGTCAATGCTGCAGACCAAATAATGGTAGAGATATTGAACATCAAAGATTTTCAGCAACTCTCTGAGATTTTTCTCGGTAATGGTCATTTCTAGAATTTCAATAAAGTCAAAAGTAAGCAGAGCATAGCAAATTCAACCTTGCCACTGACTTTTGTTCATGCCAACTACCTGTAAGTAAAGTTGCATTCATGTACCAACAACGCCTAAGGAGAAAATGAAAAATTAGATTTGTCATAAAATCTTGGCGCTAGGAAATTTTCTCACAAACTGTCATTTCTAGAAATTTAATAAAACCAAAAGTAACCATACCATACCAAATCTGTTCTCATCACATTTTTTCATTGATCCACACTACTTGTCTGTAATGGTCGCATGATTGTACTATCTACAATTAAAGAGTAAATGAAAGATAAAAATGTGTGGAAAAGCGTCAACGCAAGAACATTTTCTCTCAAACTGCCATTTCTAAAATGTTAATAAAATCCAAAGTAAATGTTGCATGGCCAAGCCTTTTGTGCCACTGATTTCTATAGATGTATATTACTAGCATGTTCAATTTCAATGCTGCAGACCAAATAATGGTAGAGATATTGAACATCAAAGATTTTCAGCAACTCTCAGACTTTTTTCTCGGTAATGGTCATTTCTAGAATTTCAATAAAGTCAAAAGTAAGCAGAGCATAGCAAATTCAACCTTGCCACTGACTTTTGTTCATGCCAACTACCTGTAAGTAAAGTTGCATTCATGTACCAACAACGCCTAAGGAGAAAATGAAAAATTAGATTTGTCATAAAATCTTGGCGCTAGGAAATTTTCTCACAAACTGTCATTTCTAGAAATTTAATAAAACCAAAAGTAACCATACCATACCAAATCTGTTCTCATCACAGATTTTCATTGATCCACACTACTTGTCTGTAATGGTCGCATGATTGTACTATCTACAATTAAAGAGTAAATGAAAGATAAAAATGTGTGGAAAAGCGTCAACGCAAGAACATTTTCTCTCAAACTGCCATTTCTAAAATGTTAATAAAATCCAAAGTAAATGTTTCATGGCCAAGCCTTTTGTGCCACTGATTTCTATTGATGTATATTACTAGCATGTTCAATTTCAATGCTGCAGACCAAATATTGGTAGAGATATTGAACATCAAAGATTTTCAGCAACTCTCTGAGATTTTTCTCGGTAATGGTCATTTCTAGAATTTCAATAAAGTCAAAAGTAAGCAGAGCATAGCAAATTCAACCTTGCCACTGACTTTTGTTCATGCCAACTACCTGTAAGTAAAGTTGCATTCATGTACCAACAACGCCTAAGGAGAAAATGAAAAATTAGATTTGTCATAAAATCTTGGCGCTAGGAAATTTTCTCACAAACTGTCATTTCTAGAAATTTAATAAAACCAAAAGTAACCATACCATACCAAATCTGTTCTCATCACAGATTTTCATTGATCCACACTACTTGTCTGTAATGGTCGCATGATTGTACTATCTACAATTAAAGAGTAAATGAAAGAGAAAAATGTGTGGAAAAGCGTCAACGCAAGAACATTTTCTCTCAAACTGCCATTTCTAAAATGTTAATAAAATCCAAAGTAAATGTTGCATGGCCAAGCCTTTTGTGCCACTGATTTCTATTGATGTATATTACTAGCATGTTCAATTTCAATGCTGCAGACCAAATAATGGTAGAGATATTGAACATCAAAGATTTTCAGCAACTCTCAGACTTTTTTCTCGGTAATGGTCATTTCTAGAATTTCAATAAAGTCAAAAGTAAGCAGAGCATAGCAAATTCAACCTTGCCACTGACTTTTGTTCATGCCAACTACCTGTAAGTAAAGTTGCATTCATGTACCAACAACGCCTAAGGAGAAAATGAAAAATTAGATTTGTCATAAAATCTTGGCGCTAGGAAATTTTCTCACAAACTGTCATTTCTAGAAATTTAATAAAACCAAAAGTAACCATACCATACCAAATCTGTTCTCATCACAGATTTTCATTGATCCACACTACTTGTCTGTAATGGTCGCATGATTGTACTATCTACAATTAAAGAGTAAATGAAATATAAAAATGTGTGGAAAAGCGTCAACGCAAGAACATTTTCTCTCAAACTGCCATTTCTAAAATGTTAATAAAATCCAAAGTAAATGTTGCATGGCCAAGCCTTTTGTGCCACTGATTTCTATAGATGTATATTACTAGCATGTTTAATTTCAATGCTGCAGACCAAATAATGGTAGAGATATTGAACATCAAAGATTTTCAGCAACTCTCTGAGATTTTTCTCGGTAATGGTCATTTCTAGAATTTCAATAAAGTCAAAAGTAAGCAGAGCATAGCAAATTCAACCTTGCCACTGACTTTTGTTCATGCCAACTACCTGTAAGTAAAGTTGCATTCATGTACCAACAACGCCTAAGGAGAAAATGAAAAATTAGATTTGTCATAAAATCTTGGCGCTAGGAAATTTTCTCACAAACTGTCATTTCTAGAAATTTAATAAAACCAAAAGTAACCATACCATACCATATCTGTTCTCATCACAGATTTTCATTGATCCACACTACTTGTCTGTAATGGTCGCATGATTGTACTATCTACAATTAAAGAGTAAATGAAAGATAAAAATATGTGGAAAAGCGTCAACGCAAGAACATTTTCTCTCAAACTGCCATTTCTAAAATGTTAATAAAATCCAAAGTAAATGTTGCATGGCCAAGCCTTTTGTGCCCCTGATTTCTATAGATGTACATTACTAGCATGTTCAATGTCAATGCTGCAGACCAAATAATGGTAGAGATATTGAACATCAAAGATTTTCAGCAACTCTCTGAGATTTTTCTCGGTAATGGTCATTTCTAGAATTTCAATAAAGTCAAAAGTAAGCAGAGCATAGCAAATTCAACCTTGCCACTGACTTTTGTTCATGCCAACTACCTGTAAGTAAAGTTGCATTCATGTACCAACAACGCCTAAGGAGAAAATGAAAAATTAGATTTGTCATAAAATCTTGGCGCTAGGAAATTTTCTCACAAACTGTCATTTCTAGAAATTTAATAAAACCAAAAGTAACCATACCATACCAAATCTGTTCTCATCACATTTTTTCATTGATCCACACTACTTGTCTGTAATGGTCGCATGATTGTACTATCTACAATTAAAGAGTAAATGAAAGATAAAAATGTGTGGAAAAGCGTCAACGCAAGAACATTTTCTCTCAAACTGCCATTTCTAAAATGTTAATAAAATCCAAAGTAAATGTTGCATGGCCAAGCCTTTTGTGCCACTGATTTCTATAGATGTATATTACTAGCATGTTCAATTTCAATGCTGCAGACCAAATAATGGTAGAGATATTGAACATCAAAGATTTTCAGCAACTCTCAGACTTTTTTCTCGGTAATGGTCATTTCTAGAATTTCAATAAAGTCAAAAGTAAGCAGAGCATAGCAAATTCAACCTTGCCACTGACTTTTGTTCATGCCAACTACCTGTAAGTAAAGTTGCATTCATGTACCAACAACGCCTAAGGAGAAAATGAAAAATTAGATTTGTCATAAAATCTTGGCGCTAGGAAATTTTCTCACAAACTGTCATTTCTAGAAATTTAATAAAACCAAAAGTAACCATACCATACCAAATCTGTTCTCATCACAGATTTTCATTGATCCACACTACTTGTCTGTAATGGTCGCATGATTGTACTATCTACAATTAAAGAGTAAATGAAAGATAAAAATGTGTGGAAAAGCGTCAACGCAAGAACATTTTCTCTCAAACTGCCATTTCTAAAATGTTAATAAAATCCAAAGTAAATGTTTCATGGCCAAGCCTTTTGTGCCACTGATTTCTATTGATGTATATTACTAGCATGTTCAATTTCAATGCTGCAGACCAAATATTGGTAGAGATATTGAACATCAAAGATTTTCAGCAACTCTCTGAGATTTTTCTCGGTAATGGTCATTTCTAGAATTTCAATAAAGTCAAAAGTAAGCAGAGCATAGCAAATTCAACCTTGCCACTGACTTTTGTTCATGCCAACTACCTGTAAGTAAAGTTGCATTCATGTACCAACAACGCCTAAGGAGAAAATGAAAAATTAGATTTGTCATAAAATCTTGGCGCTAGGAAATTTTCTCACAAACTGTCATTTCTAGAAATTTAATAAAACCAAAAGTAACCATACCATACCAAATCTGTTCTCATCACAGATTTTCATTGATCCACACTACTTGTCTGTAATGGTCGCATGATTGTACTATCTACAATTAAAGAGTAAATGAAAGAGAAAAATGTGTGGAAAAGCGTCAACGCAAGAACATTTTCTCTCAAACTGCCATTTCTAAAATGTTAATAAAATCCAAAGTAAATGTTGCATGGCCAAGCCTTTTGTGCCACTGATTTCTATTGATGTATATTACTAGCATGTTCAATTTCAATGCTGCAGACCAAATAATGGTAGAGATATTGAACATCAAGATTTTCAGCAACTCTCAGAGATTTTTCTCGGTAATGGTCATTTCTAGAATTTCAATAAAGTCAAAAGTAAGCAGAGCATAGCAAATTCAACCTTGCCACTGACTTTTGTTCATGCCAACTACCTGTAAGTAAAGTTGCATTCATGTACCAACAACGCCTAAGGAGAAAATGAAAAATTAGATTTGTCATAAAATCTTGGCGCTAGGAAATTTTCTCACAAACTGTCATTTCTAGAAATTTAATAAAACCAAAAGAAACCATACCATACCAAATCTGTTCTCATCATAGATTTTCATTGATCCACACTACTTGTCTGTAATGGTCGCATGATTGTACTATCTACAATTAAAGAGTAAATGAAAGATAAAAATGTGTGGAAAAGCGTCAACGCAAGAACATTTTCTCTCAAACTGCCATTTCTAAAATGTTAATAAAATCCAAAGTAAATGTTGCATGGCCAAGCCTTTTGTGCCACTGATTTCTATAGATGTATATTACTAGCATGTCTAATTTCAATGCTGCAGACCAAATAATGGTAGAGATATTGAACATCAAAGATTTTCAGCAACTCTCAGACTTTTTTCTCGGTAATGGTCATTTCTAGAATTTCAATAAAGTCAAAAGTAAGCAGAGCATAGCAAATTCAACCTTGCCACTGACTTTTGTTCATGCCAACTACCTGTAAGTAAAGTTGCATTCATGTACCAACAAGGCCTAAGGAGAAAATGAAAAATTAGATTTGTCATAAAATCTTGGCGCTAGGAAATTTTCTCACAAACTGTCATTTCTAGAAATTTAATAAAACCAAAAGTAACCATACCATACCAAATCTGTTCTCATCACATTTTTTCATTGATCCACACTACTTGTCTGTAATGGTCGCATGATTGTACTATCTACAATTAAAGAGTAAATGAAAGATAAAAATGTGTGGAAAAGCGTCAACGCAAGAACATTTTCTCTCAAACTGCCATTTCTAAAATGTTAATAAAATCCATCCAAAGTAAATATTGCATGGCCAAGCCTTTTGTGCCCCTGATTTCTATAGATGTACATTACTAGCATGTTCAATTTCAATGCTGCAGACCAAATAATGGTAGAGATATTGAACATCAAAGATTTTCAGCAACTCTCTGAGATTTTTCTCGGTAATGGTCATTTCTAGAATTTCAATAAAGTCAAAAGTAAGCAGAGCATAGCAAATTCAACCTTGCCACTGACTTTTGTTCATGCCAACTACCTGTAAGTAAAGTTGCATTCATGTACCAACAACGCCTAAGGAGAAAATGAAAAATTAGATTTGTCATAAAATCTTGGCGCTAGGAAATTTTCTCACAAACTGTCATTTCTAGAAATTTAATAAAACCAAAAGTAACCATACCATACCATATCTGTTCTCATCACAGATTTTCATTGATCCACACTACTTGTCTGTAATGGTCGCATGATTGTACTATCTACAATTAAAGAGTAAATGAAAGATAAAAATATGTGGAAAAGCGTCAACGCAAGAAAATTTTCTCTCAAACTGCCATTTCTAAAATGTTAATAAAATCCAAAGTAAATGTTGCATGGCCAAGCCTTTTGTGCCCCTGATTTCTATAGATGTACATTACTAGCATGTTCAATGTCAATGCTGCAGACCAAATAATAATAGAGATATTGAACATCAAAGATTTTTAGCAACTCTCTGAGATTTTTCTCGGTAATGGTCATTTCTAGAATTTCAATAAAGTCAAAAGTAAGCAGAGCATAGCAAATTCAACCTTGCCACTGACTTTTGTTCATGCCAACTACCTGTAAGTAAAGTTGCATTCATGTACCAACAACGCCTAAGGAGAAAATGAAAAATTAGATTTGTCATAAAATCTTGGCGCTAGGAAATTTTCTCACAAACTGTCATTTCTAGAAATTTAATAAAACCAAAAGTAACCATACCATACCAAATCTGTTCTCATCGCAGATTTTCATTGATCCATACTACTTGTCTGTAACGGTCGCATGATTGTACTATCTACAATTAAAGAGTAAATGAAAGATAAAAATGTGTGGAAAAGCGTCAACGCAAGAAAATTTTCTCTCAAACTGCCATTTCTAAAATGTTAATAAAATCCAAAGTAAATGTTGCATGGCCAAGCCTTTTGTGCCACTGATTGCTATATATGTATATTACTAGCATGTTCAATTTCAATGCTGCAGACCAAATAATGGTAGAGATATTGAACATCAAAGATTTTCAGCAACTCTCAGACATTTTTCTCGGTAATGGTCATTTCTAGAATTTCAATAAAGTCAAAAGTAAGCAGAGCATAGCAAATTCAACCTTGCCACTGACTTTTGTTCATGCCAACTACCTGTAAGTAAAGTTGCATTCATGTACCAACAACGCCTAAGGAGAAAATGAAAAATTAGATTTGTCATAAAATCTTGGCGCTAGGAAATTTTCTCACAAACTGTCATTTCTAGAAATTTAATAAAACCAAAAGTAACCATACCATACCAAATCTGTTCTCATCACATTTTTTCATTGATCCACACTACTTGTCTGTAATGGTCGCATGATTGTACTATCTACAATTAAAGAGTAAATGAAAGATAAAAATGTGTGGAAAAGCGTCAACGCAAGAACATTTTCTCTCAAACTGCCATTTCTAAAATGTTAATAAAATCCAAAGTAAATGTTGCATGGCCAAGCCTTTTGTGCCACTGATTTCTATTGATGTATATTACTAGCATGTTCAATTTCAATGCTGCAGACCAAATAATGGTAGAGATATTGAACATCAAAGATTTTCAGCAACTCTCTGAGATTTTTCTCGGTAATGGTCATTTCTAGAATTTCAATAAAGTCAAAAGTAAGCAGAGCATAGCAAATTCAACCTTGCCACTGACTTTTGTTCATGCCAACTACCTGTAAGTAAAGTTGCATTCATGTACCAACAACGCCTAAGGAGAAAATGAAAAATTAGATTTGTCATAAAATCTTGGCGCTAGGAAATTTTCTCACAAACTGTCATTTCTAGAAATTTAATAAAACCAAAAGTAACCATACCATACCAAATCTGTTCTCATCACAGATTTTCATTGATCCACACTTCTTGTCTGTAATGGTCGCATGATTGTTCTATCTACAATTAAAGAGTAAATGAAAGATAAAAATATGTGGAAAAGCGTCAACGCAAGAAAATTTTCTCTCAAACTGCCATTTCTAAAATGTTAATAAAATCCAAAGTAAATGTTGCATGGCCAAGCCTTTTGTGCCACTGATTTCTATAGATGTACATTACTAGCATGTTCAATTTCAATGCTGCAGACCAAATAATGGTAGAGATATTGAACATCAAAGATTTTCAGCAACTCTCTGAGATTTTTCTCGGTAATGGTCATTTCTAGAATTTCAATAAAGTCAAAAGTAAGCAGAGCATAGCAAATTCAACCTTGCCACTGACTTTTGTTCATGCCAACTACCTGTAAGTAAAGTTGCATTCATGTACCAACAACGCCTAAGGAGAAAATGAAAAATTAGATTTGTCATAAAATCTTGGCGCTAGGAAATTTTCTCACAAACTGTCATTTCTAGAAATTTAATAAAACCAAAAGTAACCACACCATACCAAATCTGTTCTCATCACATTTTTTCATTGATCCACACTACTTGTCTGTAATGGTCGCATGATTGTACTATCTACAATTAAAGAGTAAATGAAAGATAAAAATGTGTGGAAAAGCGTCAACGCAAGAACATTTTCTCTCAAACTGCCATTTCTAAAATGTTAATAAAATCCAAAGTAAATGTTGCATGGCCAAGCCTTTTGTGCCACTGATTTCTATAGATGTATATTACTAGCATGTTTAATTTCAATGCTGCAGACCAAATAATGGTAGAGATATTGAACATCAAAGATTTTCAGCAACTCTCAGACTTTTTTCTCGGTAATGGTCATTTCTAGAATTTCAATAAAGTCAAAAGTAAGCAGAGCATAGCAAATTCAACCTTGCCACTGACTTTTGTTCATGCCAACTACCTGTAAGTAAAGTTGCATTCATGTACCAACAACGCCTAAGGAGAAAATGAAAAATTAGATTTGTCATAAAATCTTGGCGCTAGGAAATTTTCTCACAAACTGTCATTTCTAGAAATTTAATAAAACCAAAAGTAACCATACCATACCAAATCTGTTCTCATCACAGATTTTCATTGATCCACACTACTTGTCTGTAATGGTCGCATGATTGTACTATCTACAATTAAAGAGTAAATGAAATATAAAAATGTGTGGAAAAGCGTCAACGCAAGAACATTTTCTCTCAAACTGCCATTTCTAAAATGTTAATAAAATCCAAAGTAAATGTTGCATGGCCAAGCCTTTTGTGCCACTGATTTCTATAGATGTATATTACTAGCATGTTTAATTTCAATGCTGCAGACCAAATAATGGTAGAGATATTGAACATCAAAGATTTTCAGCAACTCTCTGAGATTTTTCTCGGTAATGGTCATTTCTAGAATTTCAATAAAGTCAAAAGTAAGCAGAGCATAGCAAATTCAACCTTGCCACTGACTTTTGTTCATGCCAACTACCTGTAAGTAAAGTTGCATTCATGTACCAACAACGCCTAAGGAGAAAATGAAAAATTAGATTTGTCATAAAATCTTGGCGCTAGGAAATTTTCTCACAAACTGTCATTTCTAGAAATTTAATAAAACCAAAAGTAACCATACCATACCATATCTGTTCTCATCACAGATTTTCATTGATCCACACTACTTGTCTGTAATGGTCGCATGATTGTACTATCTACAATTAAAGAGTAAATGAAAGATAAAAATATGTGGAAAAGCGTCAACGCAAGAAAATTTTCTCTCAAACTGCCATTTCTAAAATGTTAATAAAATCCAAAGTAAATGTTGCATGGCCAAGCCTTTTGTGCCCCTGATTTCTATAGATGTACATTACTAGCATGTTCAATGTCAATGCTGCAGACCAAATAATGGTAGAGATATTGAACATCAAAGATTTTCAGCAACTCTCTGAGATTTTTCTCGGTAATGGTCATTTCTAGAATTTCAATAAAGTCAAAAGTAAGCAGAGCATAGCAAATTCAACCTTGCCACTGACTTTTGTTCATGCCAACTACCTGTAAGTAAAGTTGCATTCATGTACCAACAACGCCTAAGGAGAAAATGAAAAATTAGATTTGTCATAAAATCTTGGCGCTAGGAAATTTTCTCACAAACTGTCATTTCTAGAAATTTAATAAAACCAAAAGTAACCATACCATACCAAATCTGTTCTCATCACAGATTTTCATTGATCCACACTACTTGTCTGTAATGGTCGCATGATTGTACTATCTACAATTAAAGAGTAAATGAAATATAAAAATGTGTGGAAAAGCGTCAACGCAAGAACATTTTCTCTCAAACTGCCATTTCTAAAATGTTAATAAAATCCAAAGTAAATGTTGCATGGCCAAGCCTTTTGTGCCACTGATTTCTATAGATGTATATTACTAGCATGTTTAATTTCAATGCTGCAGACCAAATAATGGTAGAGATATTGAACATCAAAGATTTTCAGCAACTCTCTGAGATTTTTCTCGGTAATGGTCATTTCTAGAATTTCAATAAAGTCAAAAGTAAGCAGAGCATAGCAAATTCAACCTTGCCACTGACTTTTGTTCATGCCAACTACCTGTAAGTAAAGTTGCATTCATGTACCAACAACGCCTAAGGAGAAAATGAAAAATTAGATTTGTCATAAAATCTTGGCGCTAGGAAATTTTCTCACAAACTGTCATTTCTAGAAATTTAATAAAACCAAAAGTAACCATACCATACCATATCTGTTCTCATCACAGATTTTCATTGATCCACACTACTTGTCTGTAATGGTCGCATGATTGTACTATCTACAATTAAAGAGTAAATGAAAGATAAAAATATGTGGAAAAGCGTCAACGCAAGAAAATTTTCTCTCAAACTGCCATTTCTAAAATGTTAATAAAATCCAAAGTAAATGTTGCATGGCCAAGCCTTTTGTGCCCCTGATTTCTATAGATGTACATTACTAGCATGTTCAATGTCAATGCTGCAGACCAAATAATGGTAGAGATATTGAACATCAAAGATTTTCAGCAACTCTCTGAGATTTTTCTCGGTAATGGTCATTTCTAGAATTTCAATAAAGTCAAAAGTAAGCAGAGCATAGCAAATTCAACCTTGCCACTGACTTTTGTTCATGCCAACTACCTGTAAGTAAAGTTGCATTCATGTACCAACAACGCCTAAGGAGAAAATGAAAAATTAGATTTGTCATAAAATATTGGCACTAGGAAATTTTCTCACAAACTGTCATTTCTAGAAATTTAATAAAACCAAAAGTAACCATACCATACCAAATCTGTTCTCATCGCAGATTTTCATTGATCCATACTACTTGTCTGTAACGGTCGCATGATTGTACTATCTACAATTAAAGAGTAAATGAAAGATAAAAATGTGTGGAAAAGCGTCAACGCAAGAACATTTTCTCTCAAACTGCCATTTCTAAAATGTTAATAAAATCCAAAGTAAATGTTGCATGGCCAAGCCTTTTGTGCCACTGATTGCTATAGATGTATATTACTAGCATGTTCAATTTCAATGCTGCAGACCAAATAATGGTAGAGATATTGAACATCAAAGATTTTCAGCAACTCTCTGAGATTTTTCTCGGTAATGGTCATTTCTAGAATTTCAATAAAGTCAAAAGTAAGCAGAGCATAGCAAATTCAACCTTGCCACTGACTTTTGTTCATGCCAACTACCTGTAAGTAAAGTTGCATTCATGTACCAACAAGGCCTAAGGAGAAAATGAAAAATTAGATTTGTCATAAAATCTTGGCGCTAGGAAATTTTCTCACAAACTGTCATTTCTAGAAATTTAATAAAACCAAAAGTAACCATACCATACCAAATCTGTTCTCATCACAGATTTTCATTGATCCACACTTCTTGTCTGTAATGGTCGCATGATTGTTCTATCTACAATTAAAGAGTAAATGAAAGATAAAAATATGTGGAAAAGCGTCAACGCAAGAAAATTTTCTCTCAAACTGCCATTTCTAAAATGTTAATAAAATCCAAAGTAAATGTTGCATGGCCAAGCCTTTTGTGCCCCTGATTTCTATAGATGTACATTACTAGCATGTTCAATTTCAATGCTGCAGACCAAATAATGGTAGAGATATTGAACATCAAAGATTTTCAGCAACTCTCTGAGATTTTTCTCGGTAATGGTCATTTCTAGAATTTCAATAAAGTCAAAAGTAAGCAGAGCATAGCAAATTCAACCTTGCCACTGACTTTTGTTCATGCCAACTACCTGTAAGTAAAGTTGCATTCATGTACCAACAAGGCCTAAGGAGAAAATGAAAAATTAGATTTGTCATAAAATATTGGCACTAGGAAATTTTCTCACAAACTGTCATTTCTAGAAATTTAATAAAACCAAAAGTAACCATACCATACCAAATCTGTTCTCATCGCAGATTTTCATTGATCCATACTACTTGTCTGTAACGGTCGCATGATTGTACTATCTACAATTAAAGAGTAAATGAAAGATAAAAATGTGTGGAAAAGCGTCAACGCAAGAACATTTTCTCTCAAACTGCCATTTCTAAAATGTTAATAAAATCCAAAGTAAATGTTGCATGGCCAAGCCTTTTGTGCCACTGATTGCTATAGATGTATATTACTAGCATGTTCAATTTCAATGCTGCAGACCAAATAATGGTAGAGATATTGAACATCAAAGATTTTCAGCAACTCTCTGAGATTTTTCTCGGTAATGGTCATTTCTAGAATTTCAATAAAGTCAAAAGTAAGCAGAGCATAGCAAATTCAACCTTGCCACTGACTTTTGTTCATGCCAACTACCTGTAAGTAAAGTTGCATTCATGTACCAACAACGCCTAAGGAGAAAATGAAAAATTAGATTTGTCATAAAATCTTGGCGCTAGGAAATTTTCTCACAAACTGTCATTTCTAGAAATTTAATAAAACCAAAAGTAACCATACCATACCATATCTGTTCTCATCACAGATTTTCATTGATCCACACTACTTGTCTGTAATGGTCGCATGATTGTACTATCTACAATTAAAGAGTAAATGAAAGATAAAAATATGTGGAAAAGCGTCAACGCAAGAAAATTTTCTCTCAAACTGCCATTTCTAAAATGTTAATAAAATCCAAAGTAAATGTTGCATGGCCAAGCCTTTTGTGCCCCTGATTTCTATAGATGTACATTACTAGCATGTTCAATGTCAATGCTGCAGACCAAATAATGGTAGAGATATTGAACATCAAAGATTTTCAGCAACTCTCTGAGATTTTTCTCGGTAATGGTCATTTCTAGAATTTCAATAAAGTCAAAAGTAAGCAGAGCATAGCAAATTCAACCTTGCCACTGACTTTTGTTCATGCCAACTACCTGTAAGTAAAGTTGCATTCATGTACCAACAACGCCTAAGGAGAAAATGAAAAATTAGATTTGTCATAAAATCTTGGCGCTAGGAAATTTTCTCACAAACTGTCATTTCTAGAAATTTAATAAAACCAAAAGTAACCATACCATACCAAATCTGTTCTCATCGCAGATTTTCATTGATCCATACTACTTGTCTGTAACGGTCGCATGATTGTACTATCTACAATTAAAGAGTAAATGAAAGATAAAAATGTGTGGAAAAGCGTCAACGCAAGAACATTTTCTCTCAAACTGCCATTTCTAAAATGTTAATAAAATCCAAAGTAAATGTTGCATGGCCAAGCCTTTTGTGCCACTGATTGCTATAGATGTATATTACTAGCATGTTCAATTTCAATGCTGCAGACCAAATAATGGTAGAGATATTGAACATCAAAGATTTTCAGCAACTCTCTGAGATTTTTCTCGGTAATGGTCATTTCTAGAATTTCAATAAAGTCAAAAGTAAGCAGAGCATAGCAAATTCAACCTTGCCACTGACTTTTGTTCATGCCAACTACCTGTAAGTAAAGTTGCATTCATGTACCAACAAGGCCTAAGGAGAAAATGAAAAATTAGATTTGTCATAAAATCTTGGCGCTAGGAAATTTTCTCACAAACTGTCATTTCTAGAAATTTAATAAAACCAAAAGTAACCATACCATACCAAATCTGTTCTCATCACAGATTTTCATTGATCCACACTTCTTGTCTGTAATGGTCGCATGATTGTTCTATCTACAATTAAAGAGTAAATGAAAGATAAAAATATGTGGAAAAGCGTCAACGCAAGAACATTTTCTCTCAAACTGCCATTTCTAAAATGTTAATAAAATCCAAAGTAAATGTTGCATGGCCAAGCCTTTTGTGCCCCTGATTTCTATAGATGTACATTACTAGCATGTTCAATTTCAATGCTGCAGACCAAATAATGGTAGAGATATTGAACATCAAAGATTTTCAGCAACTCTCTGAGATTTTTCTCGGTAATGGTCATTTCTAGAATTTCAATAAAGTCAAAAGTAAGCAGAGCATAGCAAATTCAACCTTGCCACTGACTTTTGTTCATGCCAACTACCTGTAAGTAAAGTTGCATTCATGTACCAACAACGCCTAAGGAGAAAATGAAAAATTAGATTTGTCATAAAATCTTGGCGCTAGGAAATTTTCTCACAAACTGTCATTTCTAGAAATTTAATAAAACCAAAAGTAACCATACCATACCAAATCTGTTCTCATCACAGATTTTCATTGATCCACACTTCTTGTCTGTAATGGTCGCATGATTGTACTATCTACAATTAAAGAGTAAATGAAAGATAAAAATATGTGGAAAAGCGTCAACGCAAGAAAATTTTCTCTCAAACTGCCATTCCTAAAATGTTAATAAAATCCAAAGTAAATGTTGCATGGCCAAGCCTTTTGTGCCCCTGATTTCTATAGATGTACATTACTAGCATGTTCAATTTCAATGCTGCAGACCAAATAATGGTAGAGATATTGAACATCAAAGATTTTCAGCAACTCTCTGAGATTTTTCTCGGTAATGGTCATTTCTAGAATTTCAATAAAGTCAAAAGTAAGCAGAGCATAGCAAATTCAACCTTGCCACTGACTTTTGTTCATGCCAACTACCTGTAAGTAAAGTTGCATTCATGTACCAACAAGGCCTAAGGAGAAAATGAAAAATTAGATTTGTCATAAAATATTGGCACTAGGAAATTTTCTCACAAACTGTCATTTCTAGAAATTTAATAAAACCAAAAGTAACCATACCATACCAAATCTGTTCTCATCGCAGATTTTCATTGATCCATACTACTTGTCTGTAACGGTCGCATGATTGTACTATCTACAATTAAAGAGTAAATGAAAGATAAAAATGTGTGGAAAAGCGTCAACGCAAGAACATTTTCTCTCAAACTGCCATTTCTAAAATGTTAATAAAATCCAAAGTAAATGTTGCATGGCCAAGCCTTTTGTGCCACTGATTGCTATAGATGTATATTACTAGCATGTTCAATTTCAATGCTGCAGACCAAATAATGGTAGAGATATTGAACATCAAAGATTTTCAGCAACTCTCTGAGATTTTTCTCGGTAATGGTCATTTCTAGAATTTCAATAAAGTCAAAAGTAAGCAGAGCATAGCAAATTCAACCTTGCCACTGACTTTTGTTCATGCCAACTACCTGTAAGTAAAGTTGCATTCATGTACCAACAAGGCCTAAGGAGAAAATGAAAAATTAGATTTGTCATAAAATCTTGGCGCTAGGAAATTTTCTCACAAACTGTCATTTCTAGAAATTTAATAAAACCAAAAGTAACCATACCATACCAAATCTGTTCTCATCACAGATTTTCATTGATCCACACTTCTTGTCTGTAATGGTCGCATGATTGTTCTATCTACAATTAAAGAGTAAATGAAAGATAAAAATATGTGGAAAAGCGTCAACGCAAGAACATTTTCTCTCAAACTGCCATTTCTAAAATGTTAATAAAATCCAAAGTAAATGTTGCATGGCCAAGCCTTTTGTGCCCCTGATTTCTATAGATGTACATTACTAGCATGTTCAATTTCAATGCTGCAGACCAAATAATGGTAGAGATATTGAACATCAAAGATTTTCAGCAACTCTCTGAGATTTTTCTCGGTAATGGTCATTTCTAGAATTTCAATAAAGTCAAAAGTAAGCAGAGCATAGCAAATTCAACCTTGCCACTGACTTTTGTTCATGCCAACTACCTGTAAGTAAAGTTGCATTCATGTACCAACAACGCCTAAGGAGAAAATGAAAAATTAGATTTGTCATAAAATCTTGGCGCTAGGAAATTTTCTCACAAACTGTCATTTCTAGAAATTTAATAAAACCAAAAGTAACCATACCATACCAAATCTGTTCTCATCACAGATTTTCATTGATCCACACTTCTTGTCTGTAATGGTCGCATGATTGTACTATCTACAATTAAAGAGTAAATGAAAGATAAAAATATGTGGAAAAGCGTCAACGCAAGAAAATTTTCTCTCAAACTGCCATTCCTAAAATGTTAATAAAATCCAAAGTAAATGTTGCATGGCCAAGCCTTTTGTGCCACTGATTGCTATAGATGTATATTACTAGCATGTTCAATTTCAATGCTGCAGACCAAATAATGGTAGAGATATTGAACATCAAAGATTTTCAGCAACTCTCTGAGATTTTTCTCGGTAATGGTCATTTCTAGAATTTCAATAAAGTCAAAAGTAAGCAGAGCATAGCAAATTCAACCTTGCCACTGACTTTTGTTCATGCCAACTACCTGTAAGTAAAGTTGCATTCATGTACCAACAACGCCTAAGGAGAAAATGAAAAATTAGATTTGTCATAAAATCTTGGCGCTAGGAAATTTTCTCACAAACTGTCATTTCTAGAAATTTAATAAAACCAAAAGTAACCATACCATACCAAATCTGTTCTCATCACAGATTTTCATTGATCCACACTACTTGTCTGTAATGGTCGCATGATTGTACTATCTACAATTAAAGAGTAAATGAAAGATAAAAATGTGTGGAAAAGCGTCAACGCAAGAACATTTTCTCTCAAACTGCCATTTCTAAAATGTTAATAAAATCCAAAGTAAATGTTGCATGGCCAAGCCTTTTGTGCCACTGATTTCTATAGATGTATATTACTAGCATGTTTAATTTCAATGCTGCAGACCAAATAATGGTAGAGATATTGAACATCAAAGATTTTCAGCAACTCTCAGACTTTTTTCTCGGTAATGGTCATTTCTAGAATTTCAATAAAGTCAAAAGTAAGCAGAGCATAGCAAATTCAACCTTGCCACTGACTTTTGTTCATGCCAACTACCTGTAAGTAAAGTTGCATTCATGTACCAACAAGGCCTAAGGAGAAAATGAAAAATTAGATTTGTCATAAAATCTTGGCGCTAGGAAATTTTCTCACAAACTGTCATTTCTAGAAATTTAATAAAACCAAAAGTAACCATACCATACCAAATCTGTTCTCATCACATTTTTTCATTGATCCACACTACTTGTCTGTAATGGTCGCATGATTGTACTATCTACAATTAAAGAGTAAATGAAAGATAAAAATGTGTGGAAAAGCGTCAACGCAAGAACATTTTCTCTCAAACTGCCATTTCTAAAATGTTAATAAAATCCATCCAAAGTAAATGTTGCATGGCCAAGCCTTTTGTGCCCCTGATTTCTATAGATGTACATTACTAGCATGTTCAATTTCAATGCTGCAGACCAAATAATGGTAGAGATATTGAACATCAAAGATTTTCAGCAACTCTCTGAGATTTTTCTCGGTAATGGTCATTTCTAGAATTTCAATAAAGTCAAAAGTAAGCAGAGCATAGCAAATTCAACCTTGCCACTGACTTTTGTTCATGCCAACTACCTGTAAGTAAAGTTGCATTCATGTACCAACAAGGCCTAAGGAGAAAATGAAAAATTAGATTTGTCATAAAATCTTGGCACTAGGAAATTTTCTCACAAACTGTCATTTCTAGAAATTTAATAAAACCAAAAGTAACCATACCATACCAAATCTGTTCTCATCGCAGATTTTCATTGATCCATACTACTTGTCTGTAACGGTCGCATGATTGTACTATCTACAATCAAAGAGTAAATGAAAGATAAAAATGTGTGGAAAAGCGTCAACGCAAGAACATTTTCTCTCAAACTGCCATTTCTAAAATGTTAATAAAATCCAAAGTAAATGTTGCATGGCCAAGCCTTTTGTGCCACTGATTGCTATAGATGTATATTACTAGCATGTTCAATTTCAATGCTGCAGACCAAATAATGGTAGAGATATTGAACATCAAAGATTTTCAGCAACTCTCTGAGATTTTTCTCGGTAATGGTCATTTCTAGAATTTCAATAAAGTCAAAAGTAAGCAGAGCATAGCAAATTCAACCTTGCCACTGACTTTTGTTCATGCCAACTACCTGTAAGTAAAGTTGCATTCATGTACCAACAACGCCTAAGGAGAAAATGAAAAATTAGATTTGTCATAAAATCTTGGCGCTAGGAAATTTTCTCACAAACTGTCATTTCTAGAAATTTAATAAAACCAAAAGTAACCATACCATACCAAATCTGTTCTCATCACAGATTTTCATTGATCCACACTACTTGTCTGTAATGGTCGCATGATTGTACTATCTACAATTAAAGAGTAAATGAAAGATAAAAATGTGTGGAAAAGCGTCAACGCAAGAACATTTTCTCTCAAACTGCCATTTCTAAAATGTTAATAAAATCCAAAGTAAATGTTGCATGGCCAAGCCTTTTGTGCCACTGATTTCTATTGATGTATATTACTAGCATGTTCAATTTCAATGCTGCAGACCAAATAATGGTAAAGATATTGAACATCAAGATTTTCAGCAACTCTCAGAGATTTTTCTCGGTAATGGTCATTTCTAGAATTTCAATAAAGTCAAAAGTAAGCAGAGCATAGCAAATTCAACCTTGCCACTGACTTTTGTTCATGCCAACTACCTGTAAGTAAAGTTGCATTCATGTACCAACAACGCCTAAGGAGAAAATGAAAAATTAGATTTGTCATAAAATCTTGGCGCTAGGAAATTTTCTCACAAACTGTCATTTCTAGAAATTTAATAAAACCAAAAGTAACCATACCATACCAAATCTGTTCTCATCATAGATTTTCATTGATCCACACTACTTGTCTGTAATGGTCGCATGATTGTACTATCTACAATTAAAGAGTAAATGAAAGATAAAAATGTGTGGAAAAGCGTCAACGCAAGAACATTTTCTCTCAAACTGCCATTTCTAAAATGTTAATAAAATCCAAAGTAAATGTTGCATGGCCAAGCCTTTTGTGCCACTGATTTCTATAGATGTATATTACTAGCATGTTTAATTTCAATGCTGCAGACCAAATAATGGTAGAGATATTGAACATCAAAGATTTTCAGCAACTCTCAGACTTTTTTCTCGGTAATGGTCATTTCTAGAATTTCAATAAAGTCAAAAGTAAGCAGAGCATAGCAAATTCAACCTTGCCACTGACTTTTGTTCATGCCAACTACCTGTAAGTAAAGTTGCATTCATGTACCAACAACGCCTAAGGAGAAAATGAAAAATTAGATTTGTCATAAAATCTTGGCGCTAGGAAATTTTCTCACAAACTGTCATTTCTAGAAATTTAATAAAACCAAAAGTAACCATACCATACCAAATCTGTTCTCATCGCAGATTTTCATTGATCCATACTACTTGTCTGTAACGGTCGCATGATTGTACTATCTACAATTAAAGAGTAAATGAAAGATAAAAATGTGTGGAAAAGCTTCAACGCAAGAACATTTTCTCTCAAACTGCCATTTCTAAAATGTTAATAAAATCCAAAGTAAATGTTGCATGGCCAAGCCTTTTGTGCCACTGATTGCTATAGATGTATATTACTAGCATGTTCAATTTCAATGCTGCAGACCAAATAATGGTAGAGATATTGAACATCAAAGATTTTCAGCAACTCTCTGAGATTTTTCTCGGTAATGGTCATTTCTAGAATTTCAATAAAGTCAAAAGTAAGCAGAGCATAGCAAATTCAACCTTGCCACTGACTTTTGTTCATGCCAACTACCTGTAAGTAAAGTTGCATTCATGTACCAACAACGCCTAAGGAGAAAATGAAAAATTAGATTTGTCATAAAATCTTGGCGCTAGGAAATTTTCTCACAAACTGTCATTTCTAGAAATTTAATAAAACCAAAAGTAACCATACCATACCATATCTGTTCTCATCACAGATTTTCATTGATCCACACTACTTGTCTGTAATGGTCGCATGATTGTACTATCTACAATCAAAGAGTAAATGAAAGATAAAAATATGTGGAAAAGCGTCAACGCAAGAAAATTTTCTCTCAAACTGCCATTTCTAAAATGTTAATAAAATCCAAAGTAAATGTTGCATGGCCAAGCCTTTTGTGCCCCTGATTTCTATAGATGTACATTACTAGTATGTTCAATGTCAATGCTGCAGACCAAATAATGGTAGAGATATTGAACATCAAAGATTTTCAGCAACTCTCTGAGATTTTTCTCGGTAATGGTCATTTCTAGAATTTCAATAAAGTCAAAAGTAAGCAGAGCATAGCAAATTCAACCTTGCCACTGACTTTTGTTCATGCCAACTACCTGTAAGTAAAGTTGCATTCATGTACCAACAACGCCTAAGGAGAAAATGAAAAATTAGATTTGTCATAAAATCTTGGCGCTAGGAAATTTTCTCACAAACTGTCATTTCTAGAAATTTAATAAAACCAAAAGTAACCATACCATACCAAATCTGTTCTCATCGCAGATTTTCATTGATCCATACTACTTGTCTGTAACGGTCGCATGATTGTACTATCTACAATTAAAGAGTAAATGAAAGATAAAAATGTGTGGAAAAGCGTCAACGCAAGAACATTTTCTCTCAAACTGCCATTTCTAAAATGTTAATAAAATCCAAAGTAAATGTTGCATGGCCAAGCCTTTTGTGCCACTGATTGCTATAGATGTATATTACTAGCATGTTCAATTTCAATGCTGCAGACCAAATAATGGTAGAGATATTGAACATCAAAGATTTTCAGCAACTCTCTGAGATTTTTCTCGGTAATGGTCATTTCTAGAATTTCAATAAAGTCAAAAGTAAGCAGAGCATAGCAAATTCAACCTTGCCACTGACTTTTGTTCATGCCAACTACCTGTAAGTAAAGTTGCATTCATGTACCAACAACGCCTAAGGAGAAAATGAAAAATTAGATTTGTCATAAAATCTTGGCGCTAGGAAATTTTCTCACAAACTGTCATTTCTAGAAATTTAATAAAACCAAAAGTAACCATACCATACCAAATCTGTTCTCATCACATTTTTTCATTGATCCACACTACTTGTCTGTAATGGTCGCATGATTGTACTATCTACAATTAAAGAGTAAATGAAAGATAAAAATGTGTGGAAAAGCGTCAACGCAAGAACATTTTCTCTCAAACTGCCATTTCTAAAATGTTAATAAAATCCAAAGTAAATGTTGCATGGCCAAGCCTTTTGTGCCACTGATTTCTATTGATGTATATTACTAGCATGTTCAATTTCAATGCTGCAGACCAAATAATGGTAGAGATATTGAACATCAAAGATTTTCAGCAACTCTCTGAGATTTTTCTCGGTAATGGTCATTTCTAGAATTTCAATAAAGTCAAAAGTAAGCAGAGCATAGCAAATTCAACCTTGCCACTGACTTTTGTTCATGCCAACTACCTGTAAGTAAAGTTGCATTCATGTACCAACAACGCCTAAGGAGAAAATGAAAAATTAGATTTGTCATAAAATCTTGGCGCTAGGAAATTTTCTCACAAACTGTCATTTCTAGAAATTTAATAAAACCAAAAGTAACCATACCATACCAAATCTGTTCTCATCACAGATTTTCATTGATCCACACTTCTTGTCTGTAATGGTCGCATGATTGTTCTATCTACAATTAAAGAGTAAATGAAAGATAAAAATATGTGGAAAAGCGTCAACGCAAGAAAATTTTCTCTCAAACTGCCATTTCTAAAATGTTAATAAAATCCAAAGTAAATGTTGCATGGCCAAGCCTTTTGTGCCCCTGATTTCTATAGATGTACATTACTAGCATGTTCAATTTCAATGCTGCAGACCAAATAATGGTAGAGATATTGAACATCAAAGATTTTCAGCAACTCTCTGAGATTTTTCTCGGTAATGGTCATTTCTAGAATTTCAATAAAGTCAAAAGTAAGCAGAGCATAGCAAATTCAACCTTGCCACTGACTTTTGTTCATGCCAACTACCTGTAAGTAAAGTTGCATTCATGTACCAACAACGCCTAAGGAGAAAATGAAAAATTAGATTTGTCATAAAATCTTGGCGCTAGGAAATTTTCTCACAAACTGTCATTTCTAGAAATTTAATAAAACCAAAAGTAACCATACCATACCAAATCTGTTCTCATCACAGATTTTCATTGATCCACACTTCTTGTCTGTAATGGTCGCATGATTGTACTATCTACAATTAAAGAGTAAATGAAAGATAAAAATATGTGGAAAAGCGTCAACGCAAGAACATTTTCTCTCAAACTGCCATTCCTAAAATGTTAATAAAATCCAAAGTAAATGTTGCATGGCCAAGCCTTTTGTGCCCCTGATTTCTATAGATGTACATTACTAGCATGTTCAATTTCAATGCTGCAGACCAAATAATGGTAGAGATATTGAACATCAAAGATTTTCAGCAACTCTCTGAGATTTTTCTCGGTAATGGTCATTTCTAGAATTTCAATGAAGTCAAAAGTAAGCAGAGCATAGCAAATTCAACCTTGCCACTGACTTTTGTTCATGCCAACTACCTGTAAGTAAAGTTGCATTCATGTACCAACAAGGCCTAAGGAGAAAATGAAAAATTAGATTTGTCATAAAATCTTGGCACTAGGAAATTTTCTCACAAACTGTCATTTCTAGAAATTTAATAAAACCAAAAGTAACCATACCATACCAAATCTGTTCTCATCGCAGATTTTCATTGATCCATACTACTTGTCTGTAACGGTCGCATGATTGTACTATCTACAATTAAAGAGTAAATGAAAGATAAAAATGTGTGGAAAAGCGTCAACGCAAGAACATTTTCTCTCAAACTGCCATTTCTAAAATGTTAATAAAATCCAAAGTAAATGTTGCATGGCCAAGCCTTTTGTGCCACTGATTGCTATAGATGTATATTACTAGCATGTTCAATTTCAATGCTGCAGACCAAATAATGGTAGAGATATTGAACATCAAAGATTTTCAGCAACTCTCTGAGATTTTTCTCGGTAATGGTCATTTCTAGAATTTCAATAAAGTCAAAAGTAAGCAGAGCATAGCAAATTCAACCTTGCCACTGACTTTTGTTCATGCCAACTACCTGTAAGTAAAGTTGCATTCATGTACCAACAACGCCTAAGGAGAAAATGAAAAATTAGATTTGTCATAAAATCTTGGCGCTAGGAAATTTTCTCACAAACTGTCATTTCTAGAAATTTAATAAAACCAAAAGTAACCATACCATACCAAATCTGTTCTCATCACAGATTTTCATTGATCCACACTACTTGTCTGTAATGGTCGCATGATTGTACTATCTACAATTAAAGAGTAAATGAAAGATAAAAATGTGTGGAAAAGCGTCAACGCAAGAACATTTTCTCTCAAACTGCCATTTCTAAAATGTTAATAAAATCCAAAGTAAATGTTGCATGGCCAAGCCTTTTGTGCCACTGATTTCTATTGATGTATATTACTAGCATGTTCAATTTCAATGCTGCAGACCAAATAATGGTAGAGATATTGAACATCAAGATTTTCAGCAACTCTCTGAGATTTTTCTCGGTAATGGTCATTTCTAGAATTTCAATAAAGTCAAAAGTAAGCAGAGCATAGCAAATTCAACCTTGCCACTGACTTTTGTTCATGCCAACTACCTGTAAGTAAAGTTGCATTCATGTACCAACAACCCCTAAGGAGAAAATGAAAAATTAGATTTGTCATAAAATCTTGGCGCTAGGAAATTTTCTCACAAACTGTCATTTCTAGAAATTTAATAAAACCAAAAGTAACCATACCATACCAAATCTGTTCTCATCATAGATTTTCATTGATCCACACTACTTGTCTGTAATGGTCGCATGATTGTACTATCTACAATTAAAGAGTAAATGAAAGATAAAAATGTGTGGAAAAGCGTCAACGCAAGAACATTTTCTCTCAAACTGCCATTTCTAAAATGTTAATAAAATCCAAAGTAAATGTTGCATGGCCAAGCCTTTTGTGCCACTGATTTCTATAGATGTATATTACTAGCATGTTTAATTTCAATGCTGCAGACCAAATAATGGTAGAGATATTGAACATCAAAGATTTTCAGCAACTCTCAGACTTTTTTCTCGGTAATGGTCATTTCTAGAATTTCAATAAAGTCAAAAGTAAGCAGAGCATAGCAAATTCAACCTTGCCACTGACTTTTGTTCATGCCAACTACCTGTAAGTAAAGTTGCATTCATGTACCAACAACGCCTAAGGAGAAAATGAAAAATTAGATTTGTCATAAAATCTTGGCGCTAGGAAATTTTCTCACAAACTGTCATTTCTAGAAATTTAATAAAACCAAAAGTAACCATACCATACCAAATCTGTTCTCATCACAGATTTTCATTGATCCACACTACTTGTCTGTAATGGTCGCATGATTGTACTATCTACAATTAAAGAGTAAATGAAAGATAAAAATGTGTGGAAAAGCGTCAACGCAAGAACATTTTCTCTCAAACTGCCATTTCTAAAATGTTAATAAAATCCAAAGTAAATGTTTCATGGCCAAGCCTTTTGTGCCACTGATTTCTATTGATGTATATTACTAGCATGTTCAATTTCAATGCTGCAGACCAAATATTGGTAGAGATATTGAACATCAAAGATTTTCAGCAACTCTCTGAGATTTTTCTCGGTAATGGTCATTTCTAGAATTTCAATAAAGTCAAAAGTAAGCAGAGCATAGCAAATTCAACCTTGCCACTGACTTTTGTTCATGCCAACTACCTGTAAGTAAAGTTGCATTCATGTACCAACAACGCCTAAGGAGAAAATGAAAAATTAGATTTGTCATAAAATCTTGGCGCTAGGAAATTTTCTCACAAACTGTCATTTCTAGAAATTTAATAAAACCAAAAGTAACCATACCATACCAAATCTGTTCTCATCACAGATTTTCATTGATCCACACTACTTGTCTGTAATGGTCGCATGATTGTACTATCTACAATTAAAGAGTAAATGAAAGATAAAAATGTGTGGAAAAGCGTCAACGCAAGAACATTTTCTCTCAAACTGCCATTTCTAAAATGTTAATAAAATCCAAAGTAAATGTTGCATGGCCAAGCCTTTTGTGCCACTGATTTCTATTGATGTATATTACTAGCATGTTCAATTTCAATGCTGCAGACCAAATAATGGTAGAGATATTGAACATCAAGATTTTCAGCAACTC
The DNA here is from genome assembly GCA_964023205.1 of Lutraria lutraria. Classification (NCBI taxonomy): domain Eukaryota; kingdom Metazoa; phylum Mollusca; class Bivalvia; order Venerida; family Mactridae; genus Lutraria; species Lutraria lutraria. Next base: position 19,165,425 of record OZ026838.1, read on the forward strand.
TCAGAGATTTTTCTCGGTAATGGTCATTTCTAGAATTTCAATAAAGTCAAAAGTAAGCAGAGCATAGCAAATTCAACCTTGCCACTGACTTTTGTTCATGCCAACTACCTGTAAGTAAAGTTGCATTCATGTACCAACAACGCCTAAGGAGAAAATGAAAAATTAGATTTGTCATAAAATCTTGGCGCTAGGAAATTTTCTCACAAACTGTCATTTCTAGAAATTTAATAAAACCAAAAGTAACCATACCATACCAAATCTGTTCTCATCATAGATTTTCATTGATCCACACTACTTGTCTGTAATGGTCGCATGATTGTACTATCTACAATTAAAGAGTAAATGAAAGATAAAAATGTGTGGAAAAGCGTCAACGCAAGAACATTTTCTCTCAAACTGCCATTTCGAAATGTTAATAAAATCCAAAGTAAATGTTGCATGGCCAAGCCTTTTGTGCCCCTGATTTCTATAGATGTACATTACTAGCATGTTCAATTTCAATGCTGCAGACCAAATAATGGTAGAGATATTGAACATCAAAGATTTTCAGCAACTCTCTGAGATTTTTCTCGGTAATGGTCATTTCTAGAATTTCAATAAAGTCAAAAGTAAGCAGAGCATAGCAAATTCAACCTTGCCACTGACTTTTGTTCATGCCAACTACCTGTAAGTAAAGTTGCATTCATGTACCAACAACGCCTAAGGAGAAAATGAAAAATTAGATTTGTCATAAAATCTTGGCGCTAGGAAATTTTCTCACAAACTGTCATTTCTAGAAATTTAATAAAACCAAAAGTAACCATACCATACCATATCTGTTCTCATCACAGATTTTCATTGATCCACACTACTTGTCTGTAATGGTCGCATGATTGTACTATCTACAATTAAAGAGTAAATGAAAGATAAAAATATGTGGAAAAGCGTCAACGCAAGAAAATTTTCTCTCAAACTGCCATTTCTAAAATGTTAATAAAATCCAAAGTAAATGTTGCATGGCCAAGCCTTTTGTGCCCCTGATTTCTATAGATGTACATTACTAGCATGTTCAATGTCAATGCTGCAGACCAAATAATGGTAGAGATATTGAACATCAAAGATTTTCAGCAACTCTCTGAGATTTTTCTCGGTAATGGTCATTTCTAGAATTTCAATAAAGTCAAAAGTAAGCAGAGCATAGCAAATTCAACCTTGCCACTGACTTTTGTTCATGCCAACTACCTGTAAGTAAAGTTGCATTCATGTACCAACAACGCCTAAGGAGAAAATGAAAAATTAGATTTGTCATAAAATCTTGGCGCTAGGAAATTTTCTCACAAACTGTCATTTCTAGAAATTTAATAAAACCAAAAGTAACCATACCATACCAAATCTGTTCTCATCACAGATTTTCATTGATCCACACTACTTGTCTGTAATGGTCGCATGATTGTACTATCTACAATTAAAGAGTAAATGAAAGATAAAAATGTGTGGAAAAGCGTCAACGCAAGAACATTTTCTCTCAAACTGCCATTTCTAAAATGTTAATAAAATCCAAAGTAAATGTTGCATGGCCAAGCCTTTTGTGCCACTGATTTCTATTGATGTATATTACTAGCATGTTCAATTTCAATGCTGCAGACCAAATAATGGTAGAGATATTGAACATCAAGATTTTCAGCAACTCTCAGAGATTTTTCTCGGTAATGGTCATTTCTAGAATTTCAATAAAGTCAAAAGTAAGCAGAGCATAGCAAATTCAACCTTGCCACTGACTTTTGTTCATGCCAACTACCTGTAAGTAAAGTTGCATTCATGTACCAACAACGCCTAAGGAGAAAATGAAAAATTAGATTTGTCATAAAATCTTGGCGCTAGGAAATTTTCTCACAAACTGTCATTTCTAGAAATTTAATAAAACCAAAAGTAACCATACCATACCAAATCTGTTCTCATCATAGATTTTCATTGATCCACACTACTTGTCTGTAATGGTCGCATGATTGTACTATCTACAATTAAAGAGTAAATGAAAGATAAAAATGTGTGGAAAAGCGTCAACGCAAGAACATTTTCTCTCAAACTGCCATTTCGAAATGTTAATAAAATCCAAAGTAAATGTTGCATGGCCAAGCCTTTTGTGCCCCTGATTTCTATAGATGTACATTACTAGCATGTTCAATTTCAATGGCGCAGACCAAATAATGGTAGAGATATTGAACATCAAAGATTTTCAGCAACTCTCTGAGATTTTTCTCGGTAATGGTCATTTCTAGAATTTCAATAAAGTCAAAAGTAAGCAGAGCATAGCAAATTCAACCTTGCCACTGACTTTTGTTCATGTCAACTACCTGTAAGTAAAGTTGCATTCATGTACCAACAACGCCTAAGGAGAAAATGAAAAATTAGATTTGTCATAAAATCTTGGCGCTAGGAAATTTTCTCACAAACTGTCATTTCTAGAAATTTAATAAAACCAAAAGTAACCATACCATACCATATCTGTTCTCATCACAGATTTTCATTGATCCACACTACTTGTCTGTAATGGTCGCATGATTGTACTATCTACAATTAAAGAGTAAATGAAAGATAAAAATATGTGGAAAAGCGTCAACGCAAGAAAATTTTCTCTCAAACTGCCATTTCTAAAATGTTAATAAAATCCAAAGTAAATGTTGCATGGCCAAGCCTTTTGTGCCCCTGATTTCTATAGATGTACATTACTAGCATGTTCAATGTCAATGCTGCAGACAAAATAATGGTAGAGATATTGAACATCAAAGATTTTCAGCAACTCTCTGAGATTTTTCTCGGTAATGGTCATTTCTAGAATTTCAATAAAGTCAAAAGTAAGCAGAGCATAGCAAATTCAACCTTGCCACTGACTTTTGTTCATGCCAACTACCTGTAAGTAAAGTTGCATTCATGTACCAACAACGCCTAAGGAGAAAATGAAAAATTAGATTTGTCATAAAATCTTGGCGCTAGGAAATTTTCTCACAAACTGTCATTTCTAGAAATTTAATAAAACCAAAAGTAACCATACCATACCAAATCTGTTCTCATCATAGATTTTCATTGATCCACACTACTTGTCTGTAATGGTCGCATGATTGTACTATCTACAATTAAAGAGTAAATGAAAGATAAAAATGTGTGGAAAAGCGTCAACGCAAGAACATTTTCTCTCAAACTGCCATTTCGAAATGTTAATAAAATCCAAAGTAAATGTTGCATGGCCAAGCCTTTTGTGCCCCTGATTTCTATAGATGTACATTACTAGCATGTTCAATTTCAATGGCGCAGACCAAATAATGGTAGAGATATTGAACATCAAAGATTTTCAGCAACTCTCTGAGATTTTTCTCGGTAATGGTCATTTCTAGAATTTCAATAAAGTCAAAAGTAAGCAGAGCATAGCAAATTCAACCTTGCCACTGACTTTTGTTCATGTCAACTACCTGTAAGTAAAGTTGCATTCATGTACCAACAACGCCTAAGGAGAAAATGAAAAATTAGATTTGTCATAAAATCTTGGCGCTAGGAAATTTTCTCACAAACTGTCATTTCTAGAAATTTAATAAAACCAAAAGTAACCATACCATACCATATCTGTTCTCATCACAGATTTTCATTGATCCACACTACTTGTCTGTAATGGTCGCATGATTGTACTATCTACAATTAAAGAGTAAATGAAAGATAAAAATATGTGGAAAAGCGTCAACGCAAGAAAATTTTCTCTCAAACTGCCATTTCTAAAATGTTAATAAAATCCAAAGTAAATGTTGCATGGCCAAGCCTTTTGTGCCCCTGATTTCTATAGATGTACATTACTAGCATGTTCAATGTCAATGCTGCAGACAAAATAATGGTAGAGATATTGAACATCAAAGATTTTCAGCAACTCTCTGAGATTTTTCTCGGTAATGGTCATTTCTAGAATTTCAATAAAGTCAAAAGTAAGCAGAGCATAGCAAATTCAACCTTGCCACTGACTTTTGTTCATGCCAACTACCTGTAAGTAAAGTTGCATTCATGTACCAACAACGCCTAAGGAGAAAATGAAAAATTAGATTTGTCATAAAATCTTGGCGCTAGGAAATTTTCTCACAAACTGTCATTTCTAGAAATTTAATAAAACCAAAAGTAACCATACCATACCAAATCTGTTCTCATCGCAGATTTTCATTGATCCATACTACTTGTCTGTAACGGTCGCATGATTGTACTATCTACAATTAAAGAGTAAATGAAAGATAAAAATGTGTGGAAAAGCGTCAACGCAAGAACATTTTCTCTCAAACTGCCATTTCTAAAATGTTAATAAAATCCAAAGTAAATGTTGCATGGCCAAGCCTTTTGTGCCACTGATTGCTATAGATGTATATTACTAGCATGTTCAATTTCAATGCTGCAGACCAAATAATGGTAGAGATATTGAACATCAAAGATTTTCAGCAACTCTCTGAGATTTTTCTCGGTAATGGTCATTTCTAGAATTTCAATAAAGTCAAAAGTAAGCAGAGCATAGCAAATTCAACCTTGCCACTGACTTTTGTTCATGCCAACTACCTGTAAGTAAAGTTGCATTCATGTACCAACAACGCCTAAGGAGAAAATGAAAAATTAGATTTGTCATAAAATCTTGGCGCTAGGAAATTTTCTCACAAACTGTCATTTCTAGAAATTTAATAAAACCAAAAGTAACCATACCATACCAAATCTGTTCTCATCACATTTTTTCATTGATCCACACTACTTGTCTGTAATGGTCGCATGATTGTACTATCTACAATTAAAGAGTAAATGAAAGATAAAAATGTGTGGAAAAGCGTCAACGCAAGAACATTTTCTCTCAAACTGCCATTTCTAAAATGTTAATAAAATCCAAAGTAAATGTTGCATGGCCAAGCCTTTTGTGCCACTGATTTCTATTGATGTATATTACTAGCATGTTCAATTTCAATGCTGCAGACCAAATAATGGTAGAGATATTGAACATCAAAGATTTTCAGCAACTCTCTGAGATTTTTCTCGGTAATGGTCATTTCTAGAATTTCAATAAAGTCAAAAGTAAGCAGAGCATAGCAAATTCAACCTTGCCACTGACTTTTGTTCATGCCAACTACCTGTAAGTAAAGTTGCATTCATGTACCAACAACGCCTAAGGAGAAAATGAAAAATTAGATTTGTCATAAAATCTTGGCGCTAGGAAATTTTCTCACAAACTGTCATTTCTAGAAATTTAATAAAACCAAAAGTAACCATACCATACCAAATCTGTTCTCATCATAGATTTTCATTGATCCACACTACTTGTCTGTAATGGTCGCATGATTGTACTATCTACAATTAAAGAGTAAATGAAAGATAAAAATGTGTGGAAAAGCGTCAACGCAAGAACATTTTCTCTCAAACTGCCATTTCTAAAATGTTAATAAAATCCATCCAAAGTAAATGTTGCATGGCCAAGCCTTTTGTGCCCCTGATTTCTATAGATGTACATTACTAGCATGTTCAATTTCAATGCTGCAGACCAAATAATGGTAGAGATATTGAACATCAAAGATTTTCAGCAACTCTCTGAGATTTTTCTCGGTAATGGTCATTTCTAGAATTTCAATAAAGTCAAAAGTAAGCAGAGCATAGCAAATTCAACCTTGCCACTGACTTTTGTTCATGCCAACTACCTGTAAGTAAAGTTGCATTCATGTACCAACAACGCCTAAGGAGAAAATGAAAAATTAGATTTGTCATAAAATCTTGGCGCTAGGAAATTTTCTCACAAACTGTCATTTCTAGAAATTTAATAAAACCAAAAGTAACCATACCATACCATATCTGTTCTCATCACAGATTTTCATTGATCCACACTACTTGTCTGTAATGGTCGCATGATTGTACTATCTACAATTAAAGAGTAAATGAAAGATAAAAATATGTGGAAAAGCGTCAACGCAAGAAAATTTTCTCTCAAACTGCCATTTCTAAAATGTTAATAAAATCCAAAGTAAATGTTGCATGGCCAAGCCTTTTGTGCCCCTGATTTCTATAGATGTACATTACTAGCATGTTCAATGTCAATGCTGCAGACCAAATAATGGTAGAGATATTGAACATCAAAGATTTTCAGCAACTCTCTGAGATTTTTCTCGGTAATGGTCATTTCTAGAATTTCAATAAAGTCAAAAGTAAGCAGAGCATAGCAAATTCAACCTTGCCACTGACTTTTGTTCATGCCAACTACCTGTAAGTAAAGTTGCATTCATGTACCAACAACGCCTAAGGAGAAAATGAAAAATTAGATTTGTCATAAAATCTTGGCGCTAGGAAATTTTCTCACAAACTGTCATTTCTAGAAATTTAATAAAACCAAAAGTAACCATACCATACCAAATCTGTTCTCATCGCAGATTTTCATTGATCCATACTACTTGTCTGTAACGGTCGCATGATTGTACTATCTACAATTAAAGAGTAAATGAAAGATAAAAATGTGTGGAAAAGCGTCAACGCAAGAACATTTTCTCTCAAACTGCCATTTCTAAAATGTTAATAAAATCCAAAGTAAATGTTGCATGGCCAAGCCTTTTGTGCCACTGATTGCTATAGATGTATATTACTAGCATGTTCAATTTCAATGCTGCAGACCAAATAATGGTAGAGATATTGAACATCAAAGATTTTCAGCAACTCTCTGAGATTTTTCTCGGTAATGGTCATTTCTAGAATTTCAATAAAGTCAAAAGTAAGCAGAGCATAGCAAATTCAACCTTGCCACTGACTTTTGTTCATGCCAACTACCTGTAAGTAAAGTTGCATTCATGTACCAACAACGCCTAAGGAGAAAATGAAAAATTAGATTTGTCATAAAATCTTGGCGCTAGGAAATTTTCTCACAAACTGTCATTTCTAGAAATTTAATAAAACCAAAAGTAACCATACCATACCATATCTGTTCTCATCACAGATTTTCATTGATCCACACTACTTGTCTGTAATGGTCGCATGATTGTACTATCTACAATTAAAGAGTAAATGAAAGATAAAAATATGTGGAAAAGCGTCAACGCAAGAAAATTTTCTCTCAAACTGCCATTTCTAAAATGTTAATAAAATCCAAAGTAAATGTTGCATGGCCAAGCCTTTTGTGCCCCTGATTTCTATAGATGTACATTACTAGCATGTTCAATGTCAATGCTGCAGACCAAATAATGGTAGAGATATTGAACATCAAAGATTTTCAGCAACTCTCTGAGATTTTTCTCGGTAATGGTCATTTCTAGAATTTCAATAAAGTCAAAAGTAAGCAGAGCATAGCAAATTCAACCTTGCCACTGACTTTTGTTCATGCCAACTACCTGTAAGTAAAGTTGCATTCATGTACCAACAACGCCTAAGGAGAAAATGAAAAATTAGATTTGTCATAAAATCTTGGCGCTAGGAAATTTTCTCACAAACTGTCATTTCTAGAAATTTAATAAAACCAAAAGTAACCATACCATACCAAATCTGTTCTCATCGCAGATTTTCATTGATCCATACTACTTGTCTGTAACGGTCGCATGATTGTACTATCTACAATTAAAGAGTAAATGAAAGATAAAAATGTGTGGAAAAGCGTCAACGCAAGAACATTTTCTCTCAAACTGCCATTTCTAAAATGTTAATAAAATCCAAAGTAAATGTTGCATGGCCAAGCCTTTTGTGCCACTGATTGCTATAGATGTATATTACTAGCATGTTCAATTTCAATGCTGCAGACCAAATAATGGTAGAGATATTGAACATCAAAGATTTTCAGCAACTCTCTGAGATTTTTCTCGGTAATGGTCATTTCTAGAATTTCAATAAAGTCAAAAGTAAGCAGAGCATAGCAAATTCAACCTTGCCACTGACTTTTGTTCATGCCAACTACCTGTAAGTAAAGTTGCATTCATGTACCAACAACGCCTAAGGAGAAATGAAAAATTAGATTTTTCATAAAATCTTGGCGCTAGGAAATTTTCTCACAAACTGTCATTTCTAGAAATTTAATAAAACCAAAAGTAACCATACCATACCAAATCTGTTCTCATCACATTTTTTCATTAATCCACACTACTTGTCTGTAATGGTCGCATGATTGTACTATCTACAATTAAAGAGTAAATGAAAGATAAAAATGTGTGGAAAAGCGTCAACGCAAGAACATTTTCTCTCAAACTGCCATTTCTAAAATGTTAATAAAATCCAAAGTAAATGTTGCATGGCCAAGCCTTTTGTGCCACTGATTTCTATTGATGTATATTACTAGCATGTTCAATTTCAATGCTGCAGACCAAATAATGGTAGAGATATTGAACATCAAAGATTTTCAGCAACTCTCTGAGATTTTTCTCGGTAATGGTCATTTCTAGAATTTCAATAAAGTCAAAAGTAAGCAGAGCATAGCAAATTCAACCTTGCCACTGACTTTTGTTCATGCCAACTACCTGTAAGTAAAGTTGCATTCATGTACCAACAACGCCTAAGGAGAAAATGAAAAATTAGATTTGTCATAAAATCTTGGCGCTAGGAAATTTTCTCACAAACTGTCATTTCTAGAAATTTAATAAAACCAAAAGTAACCATACCATACCAAATCTGTTCTCATCACAGATTTTCATTGATCCACACTTCTTGTCTGTAATGGTCGCATGATTGTTCTATCTACAATTAAAGAGTAAATGAAAGATAAAAATATGTGGAAAAGCGTCAACGCAAGAAAATTTTCTCTCAAACTGCCATTTCTAAAATGTTAATAAAATCCAAAGTAAATGTTGCATGGCCAAGCCTTTTGTGCCACTGATTTCTATAGATGTACATTACTAGCATGTTCAATTTCAATGCTGCAGACCAAACAATGGTAGAGATATTGAACATCAAAGATTTTCAGCAACTCTCTGAGATTTTTCTCGGTAATGGTCATTTCTAGAATTTCAATAAAGTCAAAAGTAAGCAGAGCATAGCAAATTCAACCTTGCCACTGACTTTTGTTCATGCCAACTACCTGTAAGTAAAGTTGCATTCATGTACCAACAACGCCTAAGGAGAAAATGAAAAATTAGATTTGTCATAAAATCTTGGCGCTAGGAAATTTTCTCACAAACTGTCATTTCTAGAAATTTAATAAAACCAAAAGTAACCATACCATACCAAATCTGTTCTCATCACAGATTTTCATTGATCCACACTTCTTGTCTGTAATGGTCGCATGATTGTACTATCTACAATTAAAGAGTAAATGAAAGATAAAAATATGTGGAAAAGCGTCAACGCAAGAAAATTTTCTCTCAAACTGCCATTCCTAAAATGTTATCAAATCCAAAGTAAATGTTGCATGGCCAAGCCTTTTGTGCCCCTGATTTCTATAGATGTACATTACTAGCATGTTCAATTTCAATGCTGCAGACCAAATAATGGTAGAGATATTGAACATCAAAGATTTTCAGCAACTCTCTGAGATTTTTCTCGGTAATGGTCATTTCTAGAATTTCAATAAAGTCAAAAGTAAGCAGAGCATAGCAAATTCAACCTTGCCACTGACTTTTGTTCATGCCAACTACCTGTAAGTAAAGTTGCATTCATGTACCAACAAGGCCTAAGGAGAAAATGAAAAATTAGATTTGTCATAAAATCTTGGCACTAGGAAATTTTCTCACAAACTGTCATTTCTAGAAATTTAATAAAACCAAAAGTAACCATACCATACCAAATCTGTTCTCATCGCAGATTTTCATTGATCTATACTACTTGTCTGTAACGGTTGCATGATTGTACTATCTACAATTAAAGAGTAAATGAAAGATAAAAATGTGTGGAAAAGCGTCAACGCAAGAACATTTTCTCTCAAACTGCCATTTCTAAAATGTAAATAAAATCCAAAGTAAATGTTGCATAGCCAAGCCTTTTGTGCCACTGATTGCTATAGATGTATATTACTAGCATGTTCAATTTCAATGCTGCAGACCAAATAATGGTAGAGATATTGAACATCAAAGATTTTCAGCAACTCTCTGAGATTTTTCTCGGTAATGGTCATTTCTAGAATTTCAATAAAGTCAAAAGTAAGCAGAGCATAGCAAATTCAACCTTGCCACTGACTTTTGTTCATGCCAACTACCTGTAAGTAAAGTTGCATTCATGTACCAACAACGCCTAAGGAGAAAATGAAAAATTAGATTTGTCATAAAATCTTGGCGCTAGGAAATTTTCTCACAAACTGTCATTTCTAGAAATTTAATAAAACCAAAAGTAACCATACCATACCAAATCTGTTCTCATCACAGATTTTCATTGATCCATACTACTTGTCTGTAATGGTCGCATGATTGTACTATCTACAATTAAAGAGTAAATGAAAGATAAAAATGTGTGGAAAAGCGTCAACGCAAGAAAATTTTCTCTCAAACTGCCATTTCTAAAATGTTAATAAAATCCAAAGTAAATGTTGCATGGCCAAGCCTTTTGTGCCACTGATTTCTATAGATGTATATTACTAGCATGTTCAATTTCAATGCTGCAGACCAAATAATGGTAGAGATATTGAACATCAAAGATTTTCAGCAACTCTCTGAGATTTTTCTCGGTAATGGTCATTTCTAGAATTTCAATAAAGTCAAAAGTAAGCAGAGCATAGCAAATTCAACCTTGCCACTGACTTTTGTTCATGCCAACTACCTGTAAGTAAAGTTGCATTCATGTACCAACAACGCCTAAGGAGAAAATGAAAAATTAGATTTGTCATAAAATCTTGGCGCTAGGAAATTTTCTCACAAACTGTCATTTCTAGAAATTTAATAAAACCAAAAGTAACCATACCATACCAAATCTGTTCTTATCAAAGATTTCCATTGATGCATACTACTTTTCTGTTATGATCCCATTTTTCTACTACCTACAATTAAAGTGTAAATGAAAGATAAAGATTTGTCGCAAAGCATTCGCGCCAGAAAGCATTCTCTCAAACTGCCATTTCTAGAATGTTAATAAAGTCCAAAGTAAATGTAGCATAGCCAATCCTTTTGTGTCACAGATTTCCACTGATGACCATTACTAGCAGATGCATTTTAAATGCTGCAGACTAAATAATTGTACAATAATTCCATGACGTCATATAGCTTATGATGTCATGTCATTCTCAACTTGTACATGATTCTGTCAATGGTCAAGGTACAAATACATCAGGTATTAGTATGAGCATTTGTCCCAAGATGTACATGAATGAGGATATGGCATTTTACTTGTTATAGACACTTACGCAAGTATACACATATTTAAAGATTTATGTCACTTTAAACATGGGAACTAAAATATGAGGAAGATTTTTCATGTCACAGTATCAAAAATGCAAATATTGTAATGAATTACTAGTCTTGCAGAATATAGAATATTTTCTAATTTAAAACAGTGTGCACATTAACTTTTTTAACATGAAAGCCAATGGGTCTGCCAAATTTTGATAGCCCGCAGTATTTGTAATAGCCCATGGGTCAAATTACAAATAAATAAATTGAAAAAATTAGAAGGACGAAGTGTAATAAATTAAGTACAAACCATTTAGATTTATAACTCTACTAAATAGCAACATAAGCCATGCCTTGTGCTAACACAGAAGACTCAAGATCAACTACAGCTTTACTGAGAGACAAACCTTACACTATTTGTATTGTCCATGCCCATGCTAGACTTAATGCATCAATGTATCATTATTCTGAATATTTAACTTTTAATTTCATTGACTTTTAATTTTTGAGTTATCTCCCTTTCATTATAAGGTATAGTTGCTAATGAAAATTTAATGGTCGATTCCAATATTCATTTTTAAAATTTAGGTACTTGGGTAACTTTGATTCTTATCCACAGGAGGTGAACAACTTTTGTCATATGACCACAAAAGTCAACTCCGGTTTTTAAAATCGGTACGGGAACACTCACCAAAAGGTAATATCAATGATGAATTTTATAGTTTTCAATTTCGTTTCACAAACTGTCATAGCCTATGACACAAGTACCCGCAATTGACTTCATTTTGACATATTCAGTTTTGCATTTTCGGAGACACAAACATTTTTGAATTGCATTGCAAACATATTAAGTTTGTTGGTATCGTATTAATATGTAAGAAAACTGTTTTCTGGGTGGAGTTTTATGAGAAAAATAGCATTTACTATTGCTTTTAATTACCTACACAGATTGAGATTTATGTGTAATTATGTGTTATTAGAGAACATTTGTTATTTTTTGTATGTTATATTTAGCAAATTTTGGTTGCTATGGGATTTATTTTCTTTGAATTCAAATTTTTTAATCATTAACATACTTTTTATGATAAATGACATTAATGGATGAAACGTGTGGGAAGAGGTTCAAGCCTAAGTGGGGCTTAAAGTTTCATGAGAAGAGGCACAGAGGGCCTAGGCAATACTCATGCTGCGGGACGATTTTGCCGTGCATGATTTTGTTGTGCTCTGTTTTGTCAGACATGACATTGACATATCCTCCATGGTGTTTGATACCTTGTTGATTTGGAAAGTAATATCAATAAACCAGTCATGTTTCAAGGAATTGTTTTTTGCGTTTGCCATTTTTCAACTGATCCGAACTGTGTTTGCATCTACCAACAAGTGTTTGTAAGTATTAAACAATGCAAAGTATGACATAACCTATTAATTAACACTAGAAGCCCAAGGGCAACATGTCAAGCCCCCTGTAGAGCCAGCTTGTGATCTTGACCTTTGAACTACAAGTATGGGTGATATTTATGGCACATCATTTCATTGAAGTAAACTTTTATACCAATTTATTTCAAAATCCTTGAATGCAAACAGAAGTCACCGTGAGGCTGAGTGAGCCAAGACAAGGAAAATATATTTGACCAAATGTGTAATCTTGACCTTTGACCTATGAAAATCTGGGTGTTGCCCAAGACACATGGTCTCATTGTATTATGGCAAGTAATTTTCAAATAATTCAATGCATAAGGGAGACACAGCCCTGACAAGGTGTATAATGATTGTTTTTTGTTTGACCTACAAGTGTGACCTTGATCTTGGAGCAAGAGACCTGGATTTTGCGCACTGCACACCGTCTCACGGTGTTTAACAATTATGTCAAGTTATCTTAAAAATTTTCTATGCATAAGGGAGATACAGCCCGGACAAGGTCTATAATGCTCATTTTTGACGTTTGACCTCTAAATGTGACCTTGACCTTTGAGCTAGAGACCTGGATTTTGCGCACTGCACACCGTCTCATGGTGTTTAACAATTATGCCAAGTTATTTTAAAAAGTGTCAATGCATAAGGGAGATACAGCCCGGACAAGAATCCGGACGGACACACTCAATCACTAACTAACGTACAGACACGCAACTGCCATTGTGGCGACTAAGTCGAGCTCACCACAGACGGGCTCTACAAAAAAACCTAATACTTCAATGAAAGAAATCAAACACAAATTAAGCCTTCAATCAAGGACTTATATACATACATGGATTCACAACTGCTGAAAATAGCTCAAATGATTTCAACAAACCATCCCACAAACCTTTGCAATACTTGGCAATGTCTGACGGCTGTAATCACCTGTTTACAAACTTAAATAAACTAAAACGCTTGCAATTGGGTAGTTTGGAGGCAATAAACTTCATAAAGATATACTCAAAATCCACACCTGTAAGCACATGCATTGAAGAAGGTATCACTTACTGAGCATATCAAAGTCAAATATGGTGGACATTTTGTCTCCGGGGGATTAAACATTCGGATTATTACAGATATTTAAGCTATTGTTCATTCGGATCATTATGGATATTTTCACTATTGTAAAAATGAACATGAAAATCTGCTGATTCATGCATTGCTTCCATGGGATTTAATTACTTCTAAATGTCAATACGGAAGTTGCATATGTATGTCTTGCATAATTATGACTACCTCCATCAAAAGTAAAAAAAGCAGAAACAAACTGTTTTTGCAAATGATGCAATTCTTAATTTTGTGTCAAATTATTCTCAGCAACTACAAAGCGTAGAAACAATTGCAATATGTCAAAATAATGGGATATTTAGGTATAATGTTATACGCTAGGTGTTTTCATTACCTGATAGGGCACAATTTTGAGTGTAAATCCACAACCTGCGTTTCCATTTGGGATCACATGACAAAAGTTGTTCATCCCCTGTCATCACATAAAAACAATTATTCTGCAAATACAATGTAATAGGACAGTCAGATATAACTTCATAAACTTTAATAATGTAGATGATTATTCAAGTCCCAGAAAAAACAGACATCTTAATGTTATATAAATGATGCACTGTACATGTATATAATTTATAAAGTATGTAACTTGTTTATTGAGGCACATTGTATTTCAAATGTAACTGTATATATTGTCAAAATTGAAAGAAATGCAACCAAGATAATAATGTTAAACAAGAAACGCGGCCTGTTACACCGGGTCACAAATTTGCGTCAGAAAACCTGACTTCTTATCTAGCATTTGATTGGCTGATTAGCGGTATTTATATGCATACAAAGCAAAAATTAATATGGCTGTCAATGTGTCAAAGAATACTAGCTGATGATGTATGATTTTATTGTTTTGGGGAGTATTTTTATGTTTTTTGACAAGAAGAAGACTTGTTTATAAGAATTGAATGGTTGTATGATAGTAGATCATGCACGACAATTTGAAGACTGGTAAAGTAAGTTGGACTCGCGGTATTACGTATGACCAATATACACACCATCGCTAGTGAAGATACACCACTGGGTACTAAGGACAAACTGAACTCTATTTGTTTGATCATTAAGTATGTATATCCCTTTTGTCACGCTATCTATCTATCATCTATATCGATACTGCACACGTTCAAAACTGAACATCACAGCAAGTGGTGGTATGGCAACTTGCATAGATCAAGGGCATAAACTGAATAAAACACAAAATACATGTAGTTAAAAAAATCTTGCAAGGTTGTCACAGAAAACAGAACTATCTACAATAAGCATGTAGTATGCTTTCACAAATTTGTGAAGCATACTGGGTTAAAGTCTTACACTGCAGAACAATTTCCAAGGATGCTACATGGGCTGGAAGTACATTCCAGAGGGGAATGATCCCAGGAAAAATAGAATACATAAGGGCATCTGAATAAGAAAAAATATTTTGTATTGATACTGAAGAGAGGATGATAACCTTGTACTTCAGGGGGCTTGAACAGGGATAATATATTTGTTCTTCTAAATATAGACCAGACCAGTATGAATTTTAAAGCAGACTAGACTGTTAACATACCTGCAATTTGTACAGATGACCAAGATAGTTCCTCTAACATATCTCCAATGTGACTTTGGTTCCTCCAGCACCTACAACACCACCTAGCCACGGTCTTCTGCACAATTTTAACCTTTTAGTGTCGAAATTTGAATATGGGCTCCAGACCTGGGAAGCAAACACTATAATGCAGTCTGACAAGTGTTTTAAAGGCAAGACTCTTGGTCGCTTTAGGGGCAAAAGGCAAGCTCCTTCTCAAAAAGCAAAGTGTTTTACTAGTATTGTTAGTGTTTTGGATATGATTCCCCCAAGACGGGTTTGTAAAAGTGAGGCCAAGATATTTTGTTGATGTCACACTTTCAAGTACTTGATTACGTAGGGTATAATTGACAGTAATTTGAGCTCTGGGTGTATTTGGAGGTATTGAATTTCATAAGCTTTCAGTACTTTGATTAATGTTTCCCAGGGCTTTTTTTTCTTCTATAACAGAGGCCGAAATTCGGTGACTTCCCAACAGGGGATGAAATTAACTTTTTTTGCCCCTTGCAAAATTTCCAACTAGCAAAATGTTAATTGCTACTTGCATATTTAAAAGTGAATTTTTTTTCAAGACAATTTGTTAAACAAACAATAAGAAAAATACCTCACTAAGTAATCCAGTAACGAATTATTCACACACAAAAATCCATAATTGTGTGACACATATAAATTATGAAATTCCTGTTCAATTTTTGGGAGTATAAATAACAAGAGAGTAATATAAACGTCATCTGATTGACAGTTAAGTTAACATCATTCATGACGTCAGTTGCATAAACTTTAAACCTAGTTAATTTCAACAGCGCTAAAAATAGAAAACCAATATATATAGTTCAACTCCCTGTTTGTGCGAAAATACGTGCCGACTTTAATTTTTGTGTTTTAGTGGTCTGTAAGTTATAGATCTATATATTACTTGGTTGCCTGGCCGGAATTCGAGTTGGATTTTACAGATAATTTCATGGCTGAGTATATACGGTAGTTGTTTGTTTGACATCATCATCATTGGTATTTGTTGAATTCATCTCACAGACTGGCTGTTTGCCGAAAAATTGATGAATATTGGCCGTATTGTTTGTCGTCAACAACAATCTATGTCGTCTGAGCGCCTACTTTACATAAACATAAAATGCAAGAGTTTAGCGATAAACGGTGCGCGGGTACAAAATTCACACAGTAAAATAATTTAAAGAGCGTAAAGAACAGCTTAGCAGATTTTTGGTGGTTTCTACATGTACTCGCCAAAATTTGCGATGATTGAAATTTCATACTCGCATTTTTCAATTGCAACTCGCATTTTGCGTGCTAGCGAGTGCTAATTTCAACCCCTGCCCAAAAAGCAGGGCTTGAAAATTCTACTCGCCCGCTCGCATTGGCGAGTTGAAGTTGGCATCGGGCGAGTAGATTTTTGTGAATGCTAGTCCGACGGGGCGAGCACAAAATTAGGCATTCAATCACCCTAAAATTAATTTAAACTGGAAATATCTCTTTCCAATTCGATCTGAATCAATTTAGATTCACGTTTTGTTTATGTTAAATCCGCGTTCGTGAAACGCTTGCACTAGACAATAATGACTAAAAATAGATTGTTGCCCTGTACCCGGCCCTGCGGCATATTTAAAACACCGCTACAAGTTTACAAGTTTAACTTCGACAATGCCTCATTCACCGGTTTTTCTATTTATTTCAAGAATGGGATTTCTTACTTGACAAATTAATTGGATGCGTTGATTATTGTTGGTCTCGTATCAACAGACTCGAGTAAGTGTCAAATCCGGAATTATCTTACCATGTTACCTGTTTTCTGATAATAAAATAAATAATCAGTGCCCGTTTTCCGAAAATGAACAGACGACAGAAAGCAATTTCAAGTAGACGAAGCATTCGCAATAAATATCAGTGTTGCTACTTGAAAGACAGCTTGATATGTACGCGAATCACGGTGATCCTTAGTAATTAAAGATTAAAATGCCAGTTATACCATCTGTATCGTTCATGTATGTTGTAATCATTTATGTCAGCATCCGACGAAATTTTCCCGCAATCAGTCATACATAACAGAAGATTATACATCCTTTATAGTCTTAATCATAACTTACATTCTAAAAGTATACAAATACTTAATTTTCTTAAGGACGAGTTGGTTCTTCTAAAGGGCGAGTAAGAAATTGCAGCTACTAGTCCTACAGGACTAGTACCAGCTTGAAAATTTTTCAAGCCCTGAAAAGGCAGTTTTTTCCCAATTTGAGGCAAGAAGTTCCCCAAAATACAATGCTATACTAACTTGGTTATCTAACCTTCTCAAAATTTGGCCAAATATCACACTTGAATTTCCCAAAATGAAAGGCTAAGGCCCCTTCCCAATTTTTGGAAAAAAGGCCCTGCTTCCTATCTGATCACCAAAAGTAATTCAGCGAAGAGTCTAACAGAGGCTTAAATTATGTTATCTGGTAGGTCATTTATATATCCCTTGTATGCCTATTTTCGCAGTGACGCTATTACCGCCAATGTCCAGATAATAACAATGACTAGCACATGCATGCGTGTCACCTCCACTTTGGTTTCCACCTAAAATTTGCTGGCAGGGAACCAGACTATTCTTTACTTTGCATGCCGCGACTTTAAAACATTTTTATTGATGATATATATCATTTCTACAGTCGAGTCAATTTATCATTCATACTGCCATTTGCATTGATTTCAAATTAACACTGCCATAAAAATGTGTCGCATTTTAGTGTACATATATTTTATCTCTTAAAACACAGTTTTGATATTTCTGTAAATGATAGATGGTCTGCATATTGGTTGGGGTTTAGTACTGACACAGGAATTTCCCGCGTCACTACATATCTTGCATTTGAGTGGTCGATAGGCGGTATTAAGGTCATTAAGCAAAAATCAATATGGACGTCAGTGTCAAGAAGTGCAATCAGTTGATGTATTATTTAATAGTTATTGAGAGTATTTTTATGTTTTTCAACAACAAGAATTGCTTATGAAGATTAAATGGTTGTATGATTGCAGACTTGTACTGTTGTGCATTTTAACGCTGGTAAAGAGTTAGGTAGGCAATAAACCGTAATAGGGACGACCTTGTATACAGCAGGAAGAGTACAGGACCCAGCACAGGGCCCTGGGGTACACCCGAAAGTACCCTGCCTGGGTCTGAAGACTCACCACCCAGAACAACACACTGGGACCGGTCACTGGTAGTTTGAAATCATATATTAGAATACCCTTGATCGAAGCTAAATAGACTTTAATACAAGGACACAAATATCGCTAATTCGCGAAAACACATGACATTCGAATAACTAGCACTAGCTTATATACACTTATACAACACGAATAAAAATAGTCAACAATTATATTTCATCGTTAAATGAAGCACATTTTATCAACAAGAATCAACACTTACGAGGTAGGCCAAGTAGTTCATAAACAGGAGATAACTTCTGTATGATAGATTCCTCACCAAACGAAAAATCTATCCTGGTAGGTCTGGACGCTTGTAAACCTATTTAAACTGGTTCCCGTTGCATGTAGCAGTGCACCAAACAGACAAGTCTACGGGAACCAGTTTATCTTTACGGGGGATGAATAAATTCAAAGCACCGATCGAAAACAATGAGAATTAATAAACCATTCATTTTTTAGTTTATCACAGAAAAAACAATGTTTACTAGTAGTTTAATATGAGTTTGAGCACTCTATGAGGCGAATAGTTAATCTAGAACAATCGTTCCTTGGAATAACCAAGACTCACATATCCTCCATATGGATCTGCCAACTTTCTCATAAAGAGACATAGTCGCTAGCTGAGCTCGTGCCCACGACCCTCTATCAGTGTGAGGTTACAGTGATTTGAAGTCATGCAGTGACCTAGACGACTCGACCACGGAAACAGATCGCACTGTCTAGGCAGGGATTTATCCATTTGTCAAAATAAGAAAAGATAAACTGTAAAACTAAAAATAAGTTCCCAATTTTGAAAATGTTAAATACTAACGTTTACACATGAAAGTCAGATCAGGATTCGAACCTGAATCTCCCCATAGCCATTTACTGGCCTGGGTTGCTCTTTCCAATTAAGCTATCTGACCTTAAAATTATAGTTAAATTGCAATTCTGAAATTAGTTAGATTTACTAAGAAGTGAGGAATTAACAAATCTGATCGAGAGTCGGACACTAAACTTATTTACAGATCGATAGCAAGTTAAATATTTAGTGGTCTTAGCCAGTAGTATACTGGTACCCAGCTCAACCATTTGTGTGGGCAGGTATAAAACATGGCGCCTCTCTAGATTTTAGTGTAAAATTAAAGGAAAACATGGCCCCCCCTATCAACTTTTTTGTTTCTTAATGGATATTAATAATTCTGGTATCATGTTAAAGCTTACGTTCTGTAGTTTTAGAATATGCAATTAAATATAGAAATCCGTATTGTTTTTATGCATTTATTCTTGGTTAAAGATAGGTAAAAAATCTATTTTTTTTATCACAAAATTTGGTGTTCGGAAAACATGGCCCCCCATCTTAACTTTTTTATTCCGTAATATATTTTTTTAAGATTAACACTGTTGGAAACCTTAAGCTCTCTAGTTTTCATAACTGTAAACAAACTTACATTTGAATTAGTAAAACGTTTTTTATCGCGAGTTGAATTCGACTGATATATTTTTTTATTACCCGTAAAATTTGGTTCGGAAAACATGGCCCCCCATCTTATCTTTTTTATTTGTTAACACATCTACATGATTAAAAAGGTATTGTAATCTAGTTTTCATAAGTGTAAAGATATTGAAAATTGATGGAGTAAAACGCGATTTACAATGAGTTAAAGTAGATGCATTTTTTCATTTTTTTCACGGGCCGCGATAATCGGCTTTTTAGTGTAGACGTCGGTGTATAAGATCATGCGTGTGCTAGATTGATCATTTTGATATACACTTGTATGTATTGGAAAATCTCTGTATGTGTTGGTAAAGTATTACAATAAAAATAATGTTGATGTATGTATTATATAAATGAAAATAGAACATGAAACACTCCAAGGAAATATATGCATATAAACAAAATAATTATATGGATACAATCCATGTTTGTTGTACATGTGCTTATATGTGTGTTTTATGATGTGATTTGGCGGTCTCAGTCATGATTTTAACTATATTTGTGTATCATTATTCGCCTTTTACAAGGAAACCAGTCTTGTAACGTCCCGTTACAACTGTTTAAAAGCCTCAACCCAATTTCGATCGAGAGTCGGACACTGTCGCTCATGACTCGGACGAATTGACATTGAGTCGGACACCTGCAATTTAACTAATTGGGTTTGAGTTATTGAACTCTAAGCAGCTAGGAACCCGGACTGTCATTTTCGTTTCGACATTTGTGCAGTATATATCCTTATTTGAAGTTGAGACATTTTTGCTGTAAGTATATATAATTTACATTGAACTACTGGTTCAGTGCCTAAATCCAGAAACTGTATAATTTTTCGGCGACTTCATTGGAACCATCATAATAGATCCAAACGATTTGCTATTGTTGTCGAACAGCAGAAAAAATCCTTAAAATAGAATTACTCAGTGAAGTGGTGATAACGTCACACCACGCGTGCAAGTCAATTTGAGGTGCGATAAGGTCACACGTGCAGCTAATTATAACTGAGTGTCCGTTTTTTTTTTGTAGCAGGGTTTATTTACAATGTAAATAATCTAAGGGTATAGCGAGTTATTAAATTGGCTGATGCCTTGAAATGCTGACAGAGCTAGATTTAAGTCGATGTGATGAGTAATAATTAATAAAGCTGGACTGCGAGGTACACAATGGTTGACATCAGAAAGGTTTGATAATGATAATCTATGTTGTCTTCTTTTCTGCTTTTAATGTATGGTCATTGGAAATGAGGACATTGGTTTACTTGAATGAAACAAAGAAATGTTAGAAGTTAAGTTTATTGATTAGAACTATTTTATCAGTGAATACGCTCATATATAAACATAATCTAACCGTATCATTCTATCTTAATATATGTTTATGACCAAGTAATGCATGTATATGTATTCAGTTATTTCATTATTTCAATACTTGGTTTGACAATTTTCACCATTATAGGTAAATAATCATGTTACTAATTTTATTTATAACACTGTCAGACTAGACATATTGCATTATTAGCTGATTCGTTCCTGATACATACATGTACTCTATTATTCGGTATCATTTTTCAAAATTTTAGGTTTACGTTTCTTGTTCTTTGCCTTACATTTATTGGCTGATTCAGCTTTTAAAAGCTTCTTTGATTCACGTTCTTGTATTCTAAGTTCTATTTCGGCAACTTTATGTTTTTTGTCTTCCTCACGTTTAACCTTTTCATAGTAAATCTCGTCAGCAGAAATGACAAAATAATTGTCTGTTACCCGCTTTCGTTTCTTGCTTTCATTTTTTTCTTTCTTTGCAGGTAACGGGAAATGCTGAGCCATTGCACTAATTGCCGTGATGAGTTGATTAGCTGTTATATTTGTTACCTTGGAGGGTTGTACACACATAGCATTTACTGGCGTGGCAGGTTGTGTAGAGGCATTCACCCTTGACTTATACATCTTCCATGTTTCATACATTTGGTCGTTGATATCGGAACCGCTTAAAAGAGCCGCACAATATTTTGCAAGTGTCTCTGGCTGCAACGCTGATTCAACAACTTGCAATGCTGTTTCTTCTGACACAACAGACATTGCCTCATATGAAGAGTCTACTTCAGCCGATCCACATGCAGTGTTGCTTGAATCCAAGGAATACGGCAACTCAATCGCTTCAATACTGTTACCAGCTGTATCAGTTACAAAGTTAATATCATACATGACGGGAAGAAATGGATCAAAACTACTTTCTTGTAGCTCCAAAGAAGTATCATGTTGATCAAAATCACTCGTTTGTGCATTTTGATGTGTCTCAGGAAGCGCTGAAGAAGTTTCTGCTATCGAAGTTGCAGAATTAATAGTTGGGGTGATTTGTTTTGACGGGGTTGACACGCCTTGATCAGAGGGTTTGAAAGCTATTTCAGGAATAGCATCAGGATTGAATGGAAGAATTCCTGTGGCTCTAAACCCACTAACTACATTATCAGATGTCAAAGATGACTTCCAGGCTTTCCCAAATACTTTCAAAAACTGCGTGACCAAGTGACACGCCAGTTTCCTTGACAAAATTATCAACATGAATGTTCCATGCCGTTTTCAGAGATTTAAACACTGACCTATCAAAAGGTTGAGTCCAGTTACTTGTGTGGCCAGGCAATTCTCCTAAGATTATGTTTTGTTCCCTTGCCAATTTTAGAAACTCTGTGCTACTGTGAGAATCATGACCGTCAAATATTAAGAGTTGAGGTCGTTCAGGGCCAATATTTGGTAGAAACGACTCCTTAAACCACTTATGACCAATGCCTTGTTTTGTCCAACCAGAGTCACTTACTGAGAAAGTGGCTCCATGTTTTGGCGAATCCTTATCTTTGACACTTTCTATATCAAATCCATGAAGCTTTTTTGAGGTCTTCCCTGGCACGATGAAATGTGGGGGTATAGCACGCCCCGCTGCATTGCCACACGCAATTACAGTAATCAACTCCCTCGATATGTTGCACTTGCCATGAACAGTTTTAGCACCCTTCAAAGCAATGACTTTACTGGGCTTATGAGACATGCTAATACCAGTTCCGTCCATATTCCAGACTCTTCCAGGGAAGTTATGTAAGTCAGTCTGGCCAAACACTTGTTTTAAATCTCGAAAATAACTTGTAATTTTTTCACGAGACATGGCATTATGCCGATTAGCGGCCGTAGCCTCTGGTGACCTGAGAGAGAAGTCGGGATGTCGCTGTTTTAGCCGTCTCCACCACATGTCAGTTGGGCGATTTTTTTTTAATGGTTTTCCCTTTTCCGCGGCAAATATTCCAACAAACCTGAGAAAATTAGACTTGCTAAACCCAATTCCCTTTTCTGCTCGCTTTACAGCCGCTTCAATAAGTTCAGACTCGTCGTCAAACCCTAACTGAGCAGATGAACCCCATTTGCTTCCTTCAGAAACTTTCCCGCTCACCCGGTCTGATAGAGTTGACCGAGGGACTTGGTATTTATGGCCAGCGTTCCGTACTGACTTGCCACATTGCACATCTGCTAAAGCTGCTGACATAGCTTGGTCAGTCCAGTCCCTCATTCTGGCCATGAAATAGAATATAGAACATCAGTGCAGCAAATGGTCGTTACGTTGGACAGTATGATATTTCTATGGTGGAGTATACAGGTGGGTTCGAACCCCGGAACGACGAACCCACTCTGCTTAAGAAAATAATTGTTTCGTAAATTGGCGCTTATGTTACGATGGTTAAGAATAAACAGACAACTGTTGTAACGGAGGTTATTTGAACACAACATGTGGTGGGGTGATCCACAGGCTACCGGCATATGACCATGTATCTATTATAGAGTAAAGGTATATAACTCCTGGGCCCAGAAATCACACCGGTTATGTTTATCAAGGTCCTGTTGTAACAATTCTGAACCGATTCTTAAATGCCTGGTCTCATTCGACGCAGAAATAATTTCTCTTTAACCACCATCCACTCTTATATCCATACATTGCTCTGAACTGGACCAATAAGCCCTTCAACTTACAAAAAGTACCACTAGGCATCGATGTGACCTAAGTTTCTTTTCATTAGATACAGAGTAAATTTCTTTATTCCTTCAGGATTTCATACCCGCTCCGGTGTAAATCGAAAGAAAATCATTGTTGTTATCACTCACTGTCGACGAATCATTCAGTTGATGGATATCTAAGGCAATACGATTCATTATTTGATTTTGGCAAAATGACTGCTAAAGGTGAAGGTTGCCACACCTCCGACTTTGACCAATCGTTGACACGTATCGTCCCGAACGGCACGAAAATGGTACAGCGTTTAAACTATGCGATCATGGCAGCTGAGAAGCGAAATCGGACGAAAGCGTGGAATATGGCGAGTAGTACTTTTTGTAGGTTGAAGGGCTTGTTGCTCCAGTTCAGAGCAATATATGGATATAAGAGTGGATGGTAGTTAAAGAGAAATTATTTCTGCGTCGAATAAGACCAGGCTTTTAAGAATCGGTTCAGAATTGTTACAACAGGACCTTGATGAACATGACCGGTGTGATTACTGAGCCCAGGAGTTCTATACCTTTACTCTATAATATATATATGCTGTTATCACATGCCGGTAGCCTGTGGGGTGATCAAGAGAATAAAACGTTGGACAAAAAACGAAATTTTATTGCTTTATGTTTATGTTATACATTCAAGCAAGGTAACGTGGTAAAAATGCAAAGCAAATAGACATCTGTATTAAAATTACAATCATGTTTTTCATTACATTACACTTTTATTTAGTTTGATATGTTGTGTTTTCAAAGTAAATAAACAACACAAGAGTTTAGAGTTCAAAATGTTACAGTAACACTTCAGAATATTTTTAAACTGTAGTATTTGAGCAGCTGACGTACAGTGTCAATGTGCTGGTCATTACATTTAAATCCCACGTTGCATTGGTCCTTAATTTATATATCTATTGTATTTTTCTGGTGCCATTTTAGCATTCAAGAAGCATTTCCCATTTATATATTGAAACACATTAGTCAGCAAAGCTACGTCTTCTCTCTTCAAGCACAGACGGGAGTCGCTAAATACAGCAACTGCATCTCGGTCGAGATGATTTTGAGGTTCGCGTGCACAGTAATGTACAGCATTAATTTCAAGCTCTCGGCTGCCCCAGTGATGCATCCCAGCAATATAAACTCCTTGCACGATAATATTCTTCATCCTGGTTAAATTAAAGATTTCTGTGTAGTAATTGCATTACATTGGTTATTCCAGGTAGTTTTAATAAGGGCATGATGCAACTTCCTCAATAGTCGTATATTCAGTAAATTAAGGTGTCGTCAATATAACTACGTGCTTGTATCTTATAATTTGATTGCAATCACGAACAGTTAGCTCATACAAATTCGTGGAATATAGATATATTAATCTGCTATGACGCCAGCATATGTGATAAGGAACAATCTGGATAGATTTATTTCATATAGATCTAATGTGATGTAACATCTTTATAACATTTATGAATATACTATTTGATTCATACTTTGACGGTTTTAAATGACTTAATGTACGAATGTACCAATTAAGAAAATAAAATTTATTTTTAGCTGATCTTGAGTCGGCCAGTCCGTGTTACGATCAGTTCTTTAAAATTCTGTGTCCGACTCTAGATCAAGCCTGCAGCTTGCAAATAAACGCTGCCTTTGTTTATTGACTTTGAAAACAGTACGATATTATACGTTTTGTAGAGGAAAGAACACATTGAACGCGTAAAAAGTTGTTTTTTTTGTGTTTGAACTTTCGCGGCTTTAAGCTATTTGCGGGAGGTAACTCTCTAAAGACCGGAAATACGTCAGGAACAAGTAAATGACGTTGGTATATAGAAGACAAATCAAAGAACTGAAAGTACATATCGTTCAGAGTGCATCTAAACTATTTTTTAGGTATTTTAGCGTAAAAAATGTCCGACTCTAGATCGTGTCCGTCTCAAGATCAGATTACCCTAAATTGCTTACAGACAGAATGTGACAGTAAATGACATAAATAAGGGAGATAACCATTACAGTTTTTTCGGGGTAGGCCGAATATAAAATAAAAACAGCCTCAATACAAATATTAATCAAGGTATGTTTGAATAACATTTAAAAGACGATAATGTTTCTTAAAAACGTAATAAAACTTATGGGTGTTATTTTTCTTATTATGAGGTTATGTTTCAGTTATACAAAGATAGTCATTGAAGCATAAAAATATGCCTGTTGATCTGTATCAAAATATGATGAATTTCTCTATATACTAGTTTCATTTTGTACCTACTATCAGCTAGAAATTTACAACAATGGTTATGTGATGTCTTCCCGTTTTTTTCTTTATTTATTGGTTTATTTATGCTTGGGTATAATAAGCGATATCTAAACCTTGTTGGAAATAGAACAGTACTTTTTTTTTCACTGAGGTTTTTATATCACACAAACAGCCTTGGTTCTCTATCAATTGGCGAGTTTTCCCGATTTAATGGTTGAGGAAGACCTCAGAAATACACATCCGGAGTATTTATCGACCTTTCATAAACAGTATATTTGGACACCTTTCGCTCGTCTTTGCAATTAGTCCTGTTCCGGGTGGAATTTGAGTGAGATGCCATAAACACTCGACCACTGAGGCCTTGTACACATTTTATATAGTACTGTTTAGTCCCATTACTTACATACACAGTGGCCCAGTGGTTAGTACGCTGGCCTTGCAACCTGGCGATTCAGGTTCGATTCCCTGTTGCGATAGGTCTTACCCAAGTATGAAACTTTGAAAAAAATGTCAATTTTCCTCTGTATGTGGAGATGTTGCTGGCTGCTGACGGAAGGTTATAGTAGTATCTTGTTAGTACTGGAAAGAATACAGTCCAGGAAAACTGACTACGTGAACAGACCGCCGTATATACATGGCATTTGAAAATTGACATACTAAAACCCCTGGTAGTTTACGGACATGTCCAAGACGGCGAAGCCACTACGGTATGACTGTCATAAATTATTAAAACGACGTCAATTATGTAAATAAAAGAAATATCGTAAAAAGCTGCGCTCAACCCACTGAAACAAAACTAACAATATTACACAAACAGTTACCTCTGTCATCGCACAACTTGACAATAATTGGATGATGCGATTGTTAAGATTGCAGATATGTTTAGTTTGCAATTGAACTTTTATTTGGCGCTTCCGATGAATCTTTTGTTTTTATTACTGTAAACCTGTAAAATAAGCCACTTTTGGGAACGGTAAAACGGCTGTAATATTGTTGTATCATCAAACCGAATCTAGAGGAATTACTGTAAAACCGTACGTATATTCCGAAAAGGCAGATCCAAATATTCATTTAGGATGTGTCAGTATGGTATAAACATGTAGTATAAATTACGTGTAAATAAATTGCCGACTTAGCTCAGTTGGTAGAGTATCTAACTTGAAAGCAGGACATGTTGACCGCGGGTTTGAGCTCCGCATTATGTATATTATTTTTCTCCTCCAATCTCTTTCGGTATCTTGAGTGTGAGACTAGCCTTGGAATCATAGAGTTAGGGTGAAGTAAAGACTGTGTTAGTCTAAAGAGCCTGTGGATGTAGCGATATTTTTTTTAAAAGCAAGTAGGAATGTAGCAGTATGTAGCAAATAGTATGTGTATCGATAAATTGGCTGTGATATTCACCAGACCCATTGGCTAGGTTGGTAGAGCATCTTACTTGCAAGCAGGGGGTCGCGGGTTCGAGCCCGACACCAGTGACATTGTTTCCTCGTCCGCTTACGAGGAAAAACATTAACAATAATAAATACTGATACATTTTATTGATACACAATATATGCTAATATAGCCCCAGAATAACTTTCAACTACTATACGTACACAACTTGTATTCAAATACAAAACGTAACAAAAAATGAATACTGTTTGCTTAGCTATGATTTCTTGAGAATAATGTTGAATTACTTCCAACAGTAAACCAAGTACACGTGAATAGTGTCATGTGTTCTATGATGTGTCACATTGTAGAACGATATTTTATCTTATAAAGCATATGATATGCACACGTGCTATATACAAACTGGAACCAATGTACACCCAGCTATACATCGACAAAATGCAGAACTCACAAAACAAATTACAGTATGCTATTTACCAAAGTCTCTGCTTAGGTTCGAGACCACAAGTATACTTTGACGAAACAACATATATACAACACCCCAGCAGCCATATATTGATACATCGGAGTAATAAAATCACCGTACACTGCAGGTCCGAATCTCTGAATGTTAAACATTTTCAGTAAACTGTGAAGTGTTGGTGCGGACGATTAAAGATAAAAATACAAAGTTACAAATCATTATATCGTAAAAAATGAAGTTCAAGTTCAACCTTGGAAATATTCTTGGTATAAAAATTGGTTGACATTCACATCACCGAGAAAACAACAACAGAAGTTAGCTGCATTATTGGTTTGCGTGGTGATTAGTAGTATACCATGTAATCAGTGAGTGGGTAGTTGTCTTGTATCGTAAATATAATATTGATGTACGCAAAAAAACTGAAATAAGAAAATCAACAACAGTTTGATTAATCAATTATCCAAATTACGACATTTGTACCGCTTAGTAAACGTGAAGAAATTTCCAGCATTATAGTTGCGCCGCAAAAATGACTGAATAAACTCTACATATACATTTAACTAATCTACACATGTACATTTGTATCAAATCTATACATAATTATACACAAATTTTATAGATATGTACATATATTGTAACTTCTGTGTATAACTCATCATTAAACTTTCGGAAAAAAATATAAGTGAAAATATCACCATTTGATTACTTTTCTTTCCATTGATGACCTCTCAAAATAGGATTGATATTAATGCATATTCTTATAAACCTTGATTTTTATTCACGATTCTTAATTCAGCCACTCTTAATGATCTAAGCCAAGGACAACATATTTCGGCGATCATCACTAAATGGCTATTGTTTCCTATCCCTGTGCACATTGGTTTCAGACAATATAGACAACGGCACAAATTAAGAGAATTCCAGAATACAATGGATGTCTAAAATAGATTAATTCGTACCGTAGACAAGCCTTTGAAAGTTATCTATCATATCTATCGACAAACAAAATACAACAGTCGTAACTCTGACTACAGTACAACCTCTCCTGAGCGACTCTCTCGAGCAACAACCTGCCTCCAACAACAGCAGGATTCCCCCCACTGCACGATTAAACTATTAATTTAACCTCTCTGGAGCAACAACCTCGCAACAAAAACATAATTTTGCTTCTCCCAAAGGGTGTTTCTTGGTGGTTGCACTGTAATAGCTAACTCAATATTGTGACAAACAAGACAAGCTGAGATTTGGTTGTTACATTGTAGATGATTCATTTAATTATTAAATATGTTTATCTTACATTTTGTAGTCTCCTATAATTCAATACTTGAATGGTCATGTCCTATTTGTTTATGAAATTTGTCTTGTAAATACTGTTTGTACATGAATGAGACTTAAATAAATATGTACATTTGTATGTACGTCTATTTTTATTTATAATGTAATTAGAATATATAGCCCATGACCATTATTATACACAGTCATATACATGACAGACAGCTGTATAAAACGTAATGTAGTGTTTTGACTACACTTACCATGAAAAATAAGTATTACAATCAAGTCTGATAGCGGCCATCTCCTAATAAAGACCATCCTGTGAAAAAAATACCATTCTTTAAAAATCATCATTTATTACTAATAACAAAATGACCACCGAATAAAGGCCACTTGTCATTAAAGGTCATATTTTGTCATTCCAACAAGGGTGGCTTTCGTTCACATGTTTGGCTCTATACTAATATCGAGAAGGAATATCTAAATTGTTTTATCTGTGGTTATTTTGGTTTATTTAAAAATGGCGATAATAGATATACATGTATATTTGGTTTACAGTTACTTGGTTAACAAGATTATTTTTTTATTTTCTGCTATCATAATAAATCTTGTTTAAGAATATATCACACAACATTACAATCACAATTGAATATTGCCCATCCGCCAGATATTCATTTAAATTTGATATTATACATTTAAAGACAATTTTCCGCTTGGGAACCGCGATAAATAACATGTTTTCCTCTTTTTTTTTTTAAAAAGTAAGTATAATGTAAACTTTGTGGTTTGATAGGCAAAAAGTCAAAAAGTTTGTATCACAATGTATTATTTATCATGATAAAAGGTGTGAAATGAAACAATGATAATTTTCGGTTTGATATTTACAAGCCGTGAAAACTTTCAATTGTCACAGATCAAGAAATTATTTCGCGTTGATTAAACTGTCAAACAATTATCTACTCTAAATGCCAAGTTACTGCTATATAAACTCGAAGTGCAGTGATAAATCTATCATCATTATAACGATGAATTCCGAATCACAGTCACGTACTTTAGAAGCTTCCGGTGTTCAACAGAAGTATTCTTACATTCTTCTGAAACGTGCGGAGAGGAGATTCTACCGCGCTCATCAACAAATCCTTATACTTGGTGATAAACTAAGTCGCTTACAAGCACGTTATCATAAAGCTGTTGCTAATGGTAACCGAGCTTTCCGGTACAAGTTGAGAATGGAACTTTCTGTATTGGAGGGTATAGTGATGGTATATCATCAGTATTACAAACAACGTGCTCAAGAAGTCGCTGAACTTTCTAGGATGAATGCTATCATCTACGAGGGTGATTCAAGCGACACCGACGACGAAGATTAGATCAACAATTGGGCCAAACTTCAAAGATATATTTTTTGGTTTAAAGGTCCTTTTCAGGACCAACACACACTTCAGAAAGATACTGCTTGTAAATTGTATTCTACATATTATATATTGTACAGATTTTTTGTGAATCTAATGAATTTCCTCTCAGTTTTCTGCAGTTTGCAGTGAAAATTGCGATGCTATGTAAGGATTTGTTTTTATATCTGTGCATAGCTATTGATATGGACTATTAATATAGATATTTATTTGGAGTGTTTCGAAGTTATTTTCACAAAATAATTGATTGTCTCCATTGTTTACACAACAACATTCTTGCTGGATTGTTGGACATACATATCTGTACTTTCCACTAGCGGATTCAACGGAGGAGTGTTCCCCATCACGCACGGCTAGAATTTCATTGAAATATCATTCAATGAAATAACATTCAATGCCTAAATATAACACCTCCTTAGTTTGAAATCCTGGACCCACCTCTGTGTTCTACAAAAAACTAGAAACGATATATTAGAGAAAAAAAAATACTTACCTCTTGTAGATATTTTCTGTGACACCAGACAACAAGTAAACAGCGTGTCATGGACGATAATATGATTGATTTTGTCATGTGTAATGTATCATACATATAGCGGACAGTTAGTAAACGTTTGTTTGTACGCGATCTAAATCAATTTAATATATTATTAAAGCGGTTTTACTACGTTTAATGTACATTCTCTAAAATCAGCTTGATTATAAACATTCTCATTTATAAGTACATGTACCTAAAAAGGAAAAAAATTGTGCGTGCGGGTCCCGACGGAGTGCTGCAAAAAGTCAGACAATCAAATTTACCATTCAATAAGTTTAAATTTACACTATATGTGTTTCAATAACGTCAGACTAGTCTAAAAACGTTTATAAAATGACTTTTAAAAACTTCCAACTTAAAAAATTGTTCCCGGAGGGTTGGCTCCAAAACCGCAAAAGCTACTTTCATGAACTAAAGTTGTGAGCTTTCTTAAAACCGACGGCCATCTGATGCGCGTATACTTTATATCCAGAAATGTTATAAAATGCTGAAACTTACCGAAAATGTATCCTTTCTTGCACAAAAAGTCACACTTAGTCCGCCATCTTACTAACATTCTCAACAGCGTCCCTTAGATATCAACATTCGCTACATTACGTTGCATCCCTGGCTTTTGAAGTCCCCTGTCAAGAAAACAACTATCCCATTTTTTTCACGATTTTCGATGCCGCGTGTAAAAAGTCTAACCTTATCATTAAATGTTGGTCCCATGTCCCGTTTTATGTTCTTGTAAATTGACCACATATGACCCCTAGCATTTACAATTGCTTGCGGATAATCTCGATTGATGCTATATGTAGTGTCTCTACGCTTAAAGGCATTGGATAAAATCAGTTTAATTTGTGTCTTGAAAATCTCTGAGCTGGCCTTTTTGATCCAGGTTCATATTTGCCCAGCCTACGAATATTGTCAATAATGATGGCACAGTACACACAGATTCAAGGATCAATTTGATAACTTTCATGTGGCAATTCACTGGAAGCCAAGAAAAAAATAAGGTTTTCTGACGCGTGCGTGCATCAGTATCAATTGATTTATACTCAAGCAATAATGATGTAGTATCGTGATCATCAAGCGACGCTTTTACCCCTTCTATAGAGTTCTACATTTGTAAACAAAATCGAGCTTACACATGGAGTCATTACTTATTGACATGTTTAAAAACATCAATTTTTCGTCTGTTGATAACGATTTGAATTTTTCGAGGTTCATCATCAGTTCTATTCAATACTGCTATCATAACTAGGTACATATTAAATTTTCTTTTCTTCTTTGAGACTGTTTCCAATCTGAATAACCACTGAAAACTCCATCATGACCGCTGTTGTCCTTGTGGCCACCACTCAAGCCATCGGGTTTTGTAGAATTTGCGCACTGAAGTCCGTTCTCCAGAGAAACTGTTTGTGTCATAGCAAGGCCATACGGTATGACCGGACCAATGTCCAACAGAGTGATGACTACCAAACAGGGGTAAACACGGATGACGGATGAGGAGTGGTGTTATATTTTTACCAGCAATTCTCGATTTCGAGTTTTCTTTTGGACTTAAGGATATGTGAATCGCCACGAAGGTTGAAATGAACTATTCAAACAGTCTCGCATGTATCTTTGCGGAACAAAGCTGATATAGCGCCTGTTTATTCACGACACGCAGAAAATAATGCTCGAATCTCACATTCAATTCCCGAAATTAAACGGTTTGCGATAGTTTTGAACTATTTAACCTCACTGATCTAACGAAATACCATCTATGAACGATTCTGATGTTTGACCCTTCCAAACAGACTCTGGTAGGCGCAAAATGATGACCTTTACCACAAATGAGATTTTGTGATGATGACGTGAACGACTCATATAATGAAAAATGTGGATGACGTTCACGGCTGAGGAAAGAAATTAATGAAATTGCCATTTTGCGCAGTTTCAATAGTTTTTCAAGTTACCCGGTAATTAAAGCATAGAATCTTTGGAAATGTACAAGTCAATGAGCAGTTTTCACCAGAAAGTGTTGAACTATAAGGATCTGTATTACATGATAATTGCTTCAGTGTATTAGATGTTGATTGTGTTATACGTATGTATATAAGTCCTTAGTCCTTGATAGAAGAATATGATATATGAACAAAGATGGCATTTTTTCCAAATTTTCATACAAGGCTCAAACTTGTAACTGAGCATATATAAGTATCCACCAGGTCAAGCTAGCACCACTGGGAAGGTCTTTACAGGTTTACTTATTACTTTCATAACACGAACATGATTTTCTGTTGGATTCAGAAAAGCAACACAGAAATAATTGACATTGAACTACTATACTCTAAATTTAGTAGTGTATGACCTATGGTTATTTTCGCTGGAATTGTAATTCTTACGCATTTGAAAATAATACGGAAAAACATCAGTTTGTGTTTACCTTTAAAAACTACTTGTAAATAAGTTTACTCAGTTTCAAATTGCTACGGTTAAATCGTCATTATGTCATTGTCAATACCGAGTTCGGTATTGGCTGCAGGATGGATTCCCTTTGTGATTGTTATTGTGGTAATTGTTTGTTTCGATTTCTAAAATTGCGTTTCTAAAACTTAGACTTAGTCATTGTCAGCTGATATCATGTGAGATGTTTTTTTATGAAGTACATCAAAGTATAATCTTTAATAAACCATAAGTGTCTACCTCTACGGCAATTTGATATCCTATTGTAAACAAAAATATAGACTTTGACCATTCCACTTCACTGATTGCCTGTTTTCGAAGAATAACTTCAATAAGTTGAGCTACATGCATTTGCAGTCTGTGAAATGTGGTTGCCTGAAACTGAAATTTTTTCTGCTTTATATGATTTATTAATGAAAAGTTGGTCGTCCGATCCAAAATTTTGGTTGTCACAGAAAACAGGACAACTGCTAATTTCGCAGACTGGCTATTTGATCTTTGTCTGCATTTGTGCAAAAACTTTATTGTAGCTCATAACTCAGATTAACTAGTTCTGGCTTCCTAAAATTTAAAAGCCGCTTTTTTATTATTTTTTTGCTTTTTATGCCTATCACAGTGTAAACCGGGTACGCTGAAGACCTTAAGCTACAGATTTACTATAAGAGGTAGCAACATGAAACTTCATAGGTGGATAGATCTCTCTGAGGTGGTGAACATACGAGCAGTTGCACTGCTTGCGTTGCTATCGCTTTTATTTTATAAAGCTTCACTGTTTCTCTTACAATCTTCAGAAAACACATATATATCCTCCGGTACTCTATTACGACGCACACTGATTACAACGCTATTTTTGTTTTGATCTTGTCTTCGATTTTGTATTATCGCGTGACGTCGTCCCCGTGGAGATTTACAAGTAAACATAACAGCACTTTCTGCTGAGCGAAAATGTGGGGAGTTTGCCATTTTGTGGTACTCTTAACATATTTTATAAATAAACCCTGAAAACTATGTATTTTTCTTAATTGTCAAAATGTTGAAGCTTAATATAATATTTTTTACGAAAGTATGAAAAAATATAGCGAACAGCTGGCACATCCTCGCTTGCTATTTTTATAAAGTCATGTGATGGTCATATGACCTGTAAATTCTGTAATGTGATCTACAATTGTAATATTCACTGTCTAGAAATGTGCACTCATTAGCTAATCATCTAAGGATTGCTTAAATTGCTGTTAACAAACAATATGATGTCTTTTAAATGCTGCAGAATAACTTAATTCTTTGCTTTCTCTTTATCTATTCACTTTTCTCTGTAACTAGAGGTCAAGTGCAGAAATTATTCCACAACTTAAATGAGACTGAGAGAGGTCAGTATCATATCAAGTGTAAGGAGACTGGTGCCCCCATAAGAACAGCAGCTTTACATTTGTTATGTATTGTTTTCTTCAAAAATTACCATCATTATGTTTGTTCTAAAACAATAATTGCAACACAATATTTTTTTATAAATTGTAACATAGTGTTGCTAAAATGAGTACTAATTATTCACAGTAAAAATCACAGAGTTATTTATGTTGTTAAGCTGTTGTTAAATATAGAAACCAATCAAATGCGTCGTTTCATTGTACTCTCATTCAGCTGTAGTTGATAGCTAGTCCTCAGTTATGAACTTACGAGTTCTGTAGTTGGAAAATGTATTTTATCTATGCAAACATGATGTAAAACGATAAATAAATGATCAAACTTTGCAATGCAAAGGTAATTTATTTCTTTATTTCTTTCTTAGTTACCATAAATAATAATTGATTCTTAGGTGTGTCAGAACTGTGTACGCGAGGATATAGTGGATGACTTTCAGTCCCTAGCTTCACATTCATTAATTTAATTGGCCCTTGTTTGATATAAAACTAGATGTTAAACCCAACCAGTAAAAATTATATCATTCATTTAATACCCATGACAAATTTGAAATTGAAAGTTAACTTTATATGTCAGATATATCATGATAGCTAATTTATTACTGTGGCATGTTTCTTTTAGCTCATCATGATAGTTTCAAGTATATTCATAAAGTACTACATGACAAGACGTGAGAGTGAATGGTCCACAACACTGAGTGCAATATGTGCAATGAGTATCACTCTAATGACAACAGCACTCATTCCTGTTGATGTGTTTCTTGTTTCTTTCATGAAGAATTCTGATGGAACATTCAAGGTGAAAAAACTATCACTATATAGCTCTATGTGTGATCATTTGTGGCTATGTTCTTTCTACTTGCGTTTACTTCATTAAGTTTGTCTGGATAAGTCATTTTTTAAAGAATTTTTACTGCTGATACAGGGATTTTGGGGTTTATCTTATAGCCGATATTGGGTAATATTCCCAATTGAAAATAGAAATCTAGTATCTTTTTTTCCAATTCATAGATAAAAATTCCCAATTGAAACTTTAAAAAAAATGAATAAATAAAATGACTTAAATCTCTGAAAATAAGAGATCATTCACTGTAATAGACTTGTAATGATTTCAAGTTCCTATTATGGACAGCGATTTTGTGTGTACATTTATGATTAAATATTACAAAATTGGAGTCACACAGTAACACATATTTTCTCAGTTTTTAACAAAACACCGCAGAAATTTATTCCCAAGGGCATGGGTCATGCTCCCAAAATACTGAAAAAAAACCCTGTGATATCTTAAATCATGCATGCAAATGGTTATATGGTTATTTCCTTTTCTTTCATGTACAGGATTGGGCAGCACACAATGAGACTCGTGCCTCTCTAGAAGAGTCTGTTCTTATTGGTTACTACAGTAAGTTGTTGTTCACTCTTGTAAACTTGAGGTTCTTTATTTTGTGTTTACTTTACATATAGATAATACATTGACGGAGATTATGCTACTGAATTGGTTCAACATTGCTTAACTTTTTCATTGATGCAAAAATAGTTTATAACTTTTTTCAATATGAAAAGGTAATGTAACTCCCCATACCGAAAAAAGTTACACATAGGCATAACTTTTCTGTAACTAAAGAGTAACTTTTTTGTAACTAGGTATTGAGTTACAAAAAAGTTATAGCTTATTTGTAACTTTTTTGGACTTAGTTATTTTATGGTGTAACTAAAGTGTAACTTTTTTAACTCTGTTTTTTTCAAGTGTAACTAAATTGTAACTTTTTGAACTTAGTCATTTCATGGTGTAACTAAAGTGTAACTTTTTTTAACTCTGTCTTTTTCCAGTGTAACTAAATTGTAACTTTTTGGACTTAGCCATTCTTTGGTGTAACTAAAGTGTAACTTTTTTTAACTCTGTCTTTTTCAGAGTATATATATTTCTGCCTATTAGACTTTGTCATTTTTTGGTGTAACTAAAAAGTAACTATTCAGAACTCTGTTATTTTCTTGACTTTTAATACTTAAAATGAGGCCAAAATGTTCTATTTTCTGTGTATTCAGGTTTGATGTCATGATTCCTGCACAATTAAATAATTATTCTAATATGATTATGAATTTATATATTATTCCAAAGAAATCACTAGTTAGGAAATATAAATCATTGATTCTTTTCTCATAGATCTTACAAGTACATGCAATTCTTTTTTTACATGATATTTTGATAAACTGTCAAGCACTTGGACTTTGGTATGAAATTGCTATCTACACTGCAGTTTACATCCAATAAATAAAAGAACTCTACAATTTATCAGTTGAAGCTTTTGCAATTGACAAAAGTTTATTCATTTTTTTCTCATGTAATTTGACCCGGTGACCTAGTTTTTGACCCCAAATGACCCATGTTCAATCATTTTCAGTATGACAAACATTCTTACAAGGTTGAGTGAAGATCCAATCAAAATTATGACCTCTACAGTGTTATGAAGGTTTTCCTGAGATTTGACCCGGTGACCTAGTTTTTGACCCCCAATGACCCATGTTCAATAATTTTCATGACATCAGTATGACAAACATTCTTACAAAGTTGAGTGAAGATCCAATAAAAAATATGACCTCTACAGTGTTATGAAGGTTTTCCTGAGATTTGACCCAGTGACCTAGTTTTTGACCCCAAATGACGTATATTCAAACTTTAAGATGACATCAGTATGACAAACATTCTTAAAAGGTTTGGTGAAGATCCAATCAAGGTCATGATCTTTACAGTATTATGAAGCTTTTCCTGAGATTTGACCCGGTGACCTAGTTTTTGACCCCAAATGACGTATATTCAAACTTTAAGATAACATCATTATGACAAACATTTTAACAAGGTTTGGTGAAGATCCAATCAAAATCATGATCTCTACAGTGTTATGAAGGCTTTCCTGACATTTAACCCGGTGACCTAGTTTTTGACCCCAAAACACGTACGTTCAGATTTTTTCGTGACATCGGCATGACAAACATTCTTACAAAGTTTGGTGAAGATCCGATCAAAATTATGAACTATTACAGTGTTATAAAGGTTTTCCTGAGATTTGACCCGGTGACCTAGTTTTTGACCCCAAAAGACGTATGTTCAAAATTGTCTAAGACAACATATTCTGACAATACAATCAAAAAAAAAAGCTATGACCTCAACACTATCATCAAATATAGTTCCTGTGGTTTTACCCCGGTGACCTAGTTTTTTACCCCAGATGACCCATGTTTGACCCGGTTCATGATATCACTGAGACAAACTTTCTGAAAAACTTTTATGAAGATGCAATCAAAACTGTGACACTTGTTAAGAAATCCTCCAGGTGTGGACGACGGACGTCGACATTGATTGTAATTTAAATACTCATCTTACCACATGCTCAGGTGAGCTTAAAATCCTTTAAAGTCGTTTCATAAACAGTGTTTCCACTGGGCCGAAATACTTTTCCACCACCTGATAATTTTGGGAAAAGTTTGTGCTAATTTTCCGAAATATACGTGTACGTAACGACCATGTATATCGAAAACACGGACCGAACAACGGGCGTTTATTCAATCGATAGATTTGTAGATTTTCGGAAAATCGTCTCGTATTCCCGGCAAATAAATCAAAATTTAATCCAATCTATTAAGTATCAAGGACTTACATACATTCATGTGTGTATAAATTTGTATTACTAAGAAAAAACATTCACTTAAACAAAAAATCTATTTATGCCAACATGCGAACAAGCAAGTGGTCAAAATCGTATTCTGTGTGACATGATCCTTATTGATACCGGAAATAACAGCATGGGGTCGTATACCACCTGCTGTGTTAAGCAGTCTAGCAGCTTCGGGTCAGACGTGTTATTTATGTGTGTTACGCTGTTTAAAATAGTACTGTACGGATCCTTCTATACACGCAATGCTTAATTTCAGTTCATTTACGCAAATAGACATTTAAATACATCGATGCCTTGGATTGCTTGTAAATATACAACTAAATGCATACATGCCAATTTTAAATCAAATAATGTACATAAACTTCGTTTACACAACACGTGATGTTGACATACAATCATTAAATACCTCACTAAAATTCATTAGTTTTTGTAGATTATTTAAAGAATACAATGAAGTCAACAATACTAAATAATGATATAACTACGTTTTTTTATTACATGAATCATTACGACGGTACGTCCATTCTGATCCATTATAATTTTCTACACAGATGAAATTACGTACGTCACCAGACAAAATCCAAGACATAGTATTGCATCATACATATTTTAGAACAGAACAGAACATATCATTTATTCACTCAGTACATGTACAAAACATGCAAATATGAGGTTTTTACAATAAAGCAAAACAAATAAACACTTCCCGTTCAGCTGAAAAATTAATGTTTAAATTGATCAAACAAACTCGCTAATTAATTGACCACGTAATAAATCACACATTGATTTGCCATATAAGGCTACGCATGTCGGTGCTCGTTGTTTGAAGCAAACTGTCAACTAATAAAATTTCTGTGTATATTTTAAATGATGCCATAAATATGCTGACACCTTGACTGTACGTGTGACACGTTCTTCCCAGCTTATCTGATTGTTAATTAACTATTAATGATTCTAATTTGAAGTAGGTGATTGTATAAATTAACAGATCTCTAAGACTGGATAAATATTTATTCAAGGGAGAAACGTTAGTTAAATAATAAGAAAAAGTTTGTTTTTTTTAAGTCAGAACGTAGATCGGAATTACTCGGTTGTTTCCGTAATATTGCATTGCTGACGTCACGCTACACACTGATTGGCCAAATTCGAAACGTGACTTCGCGCACGATTTTGATTGGCTCGGAGGCATCGTTTTTTCAAAAAGCCGCGTCAGTTCAAGAAGAAGAAAGATTGAAGCTTTAAATTTATTCAATTTATATTGCTTGTATCCATCATGTACACGTTCCTGTACAATGGATCGGAGGAAGTCTATTTAAAATCGTCACACTGGTGGGAAAAAAAGATTCAAGGAAGGATTTCGACTCGTACATAGTTGGTGATATCGTAATTTTCACGATGGTCTTCAAGTTCCTGTCAAGATTCTTGGGATATAACGTTTAGGTATTTCTACTTAGATATTATTTGTTTACATAGAAAAATAATTCTATATACAACATATATATACTGAGTTGCTCGATATTACATAGCTTTATCAATAATCAGATTAATTGGAAGTGTTGACTAATTGCCATTTTAGTATTTTTTTTAATGTGTGCGCTTATTCTGGCGGCCATGTTGTTTACTAACAACTAGGTCAATACTAGCGCGCCACCTGGAGTGAAACTGGCAGTATTTATTATTATTAATTTATTTATAGTTTTGGAGTTGTTGCCCTTTGTTAATGTGTTCATACATAATACTTAGCATAACTCCTAGACTATAAGAGCTATGAATTTGAAACTTTATAGTTAGATAGATTTCATTGAGGATGAGTGTAGTGCACAAGAACCGTTACTCTGTATTTCTTAATTTTTGAGTTGTTGCCCTTTGTTAATGTGTTCATACATAATACTTAGCATAACTCCTAGACTATATGAGCTATGCATTTGAAACTTTATGGTTAGATAGACTTCATTGAGGATGAGTGTAGTGCACAAGAACCGTTACTCTGTATTTCTTAATTTTGGAGTTATTGCCCTTTGTTAATTTGTTCATAGATAATTATTGTCCGGAGCATAACTCTTAGACTATATGAGCTATGCATTTGAAACTTTATGGTTAGATAGACTTCATTGAGGATGAGTGTAGTGCACAAGAACTGTTACTCTGTATTAATTAATTTTGGAGTTATTGCCCTTTGTTAATTTGTTCATACATAATTATTGTCTGAATCATAACTCTTAGACTATAAGAGCTATGAATTTGAAAGTTCATAGTTTGATAGATCTCATTGAGGATTACTGCAGTGCACAAGAACCATTACTCTGTATTTCTTAATTTTGGAGTTATTGGCCTTTGTTAATTTGTCAAACATAATTATTGTCTGGAGCATAACTCTTAGACTATAAAAGCGATGAATTTGTAACTTCATAGTTAGACAGATCTCATCGAGGATGAGTACAGTGTACAAGAACCATTACTCTGTATGGCTTAATTTTGGAGTTATTGCCCTTTGTTAATTTGTCAAACATAATTATTGTCTGGAGCATAACTCTTAGACTATAAAAGCGATGACTTTGTAACTTCATAGTTAGATAGATCTCATCGAGGATGAGTACAGTGTACAAGAACCATTACTCTGCATGGCTTAATTTTGGATTTATTGCCCTTTGTTTGTTTACTTGATTCTTGTCCGGTGCAAAACTCTTATACTATATAAAAGCTATGAATTTGAAATTTCATTGACAGATAGATCTCATTGAGGTTGAGTGCAGTGCACAAGAACTGTTACTCTGCATTTCATAATTTTGGAGTTATTGCCCTTTGTTAATTTTTCCATACTTAATTCTTGTCCGGGCATAACTATTAGACCGAAAGAGCAATGGATTATAAAATTCATAGTTAGATAAGTCTCATTGAGGATGACTGCAGTGCACAAGAACCGTCACTCTGAATTTCATAATTTTGGAGTTATTGCCCTTTGTTACATTTGTTTATACTTGATTCTTATTAGGAATAGGAGCATGACACTTGAACTGTAAGAGCTATGAATTATAAACTCCATAGTTATTTTATATCTAGTCCTGCTTTTTTATAGTCAATGACAGGTTAAATTGCACTTATGATTATTTTTTTATATTATTCTGCAGGTTCCACATCAGAAGTGAAAAAGCAATTGGAAAAAATGACACAAGACTTTAATTATGGTAGTCAGAAAATGGTACTTATATTATTTATTTGAGATAAAGCATTTATTAAAATGACATTTGGATTAACTGCATTTTAAATGGAACCCCTTTATGTCCATATTTTAATGACATAACAGTTGGGATTTTAATGAGCCTTTATCTGAGTTTTTTCTCCTTCTCTGGTAGGAAAGGAAACATTATGTATAATTTATTTTCCTTATATCTGCATTTTATTTCTTTAGAGCAAGATGAACAAACAGTTCCAGATGTGATCAATGAAGTAGCATCCATTGGTAAGAACATTTATTAATAAGGGCTAGCCAGGACTTCGACAATTTTTTCAGGATACTTGTCCAGCAGGTCACAACTGTCAAGTTTGATAACCAGCCCAATTGGCACAGGCACTTATGAGTTATGGCCCTTGACATAGGGCTTAGGGTATTTGAGACCTGGCACTCTTGTTTGATAACTGAAGTCATATTTATGATTGGAACATAATCAATATGCATGTATAGAAAACACAAACTTTTTCAATTTCTTAATCTTAACATCAACTAATATTGCTAAGTTGAACACAAAAATCTTAATGAAACTTTCAAACAGAAATAGTAACTTATTAATGATCTGGATTAATCTGAATCCTATTTCCTCAAGCTAGAGATCTGGGCTGTTTTTCTACTAGTACTATATAGTATTGACTGAAAAATATTATAAAGAGCTTCTGTAAAGATTATTCTCTGTCTTTTAAAGGTTGTCTGCATATGAAATTTAAACACTTGCAAATGTTCTTTCTAAGTTGACTACAATAAGTAATCCACATTATCTGTTGGATAATCAATTGAAATTATTAAATCATATTTTATTGTATATCGTCTTCTTTTTTTCCAGACTGCTGTTATTAAAGGCAAAGATGTGAAAGCTGCATTATTAAGTTTTGTAGATGAACCTAGAATAATGCACTATTGGTCAGTTTTGAACAAAGAAAAATGAAAACAAACTTGAGGAAGAGAACTCTAATCACCATTGTCTTGTGAATTAAGCATAAATACATCTAAAATGTTGGAATATAGACTGTATAGTGTTTTATTCAAGAAATATCTATGTGCTTAAAAAGTCACTGTAAACTGATTTTGTTTTCGCATCCTTTTTGTATTATTTAAGAAATAATTAAATGCTTTGATATTAATATTTAAAATCTTGTCTGATTAAAGTGAAAATTCGGTTATTTTAGTGTAACTTTTCTGTAATTTTTCTGTAACTTTAATGTAACTTTTCTGTAACTTTAATATAACTTTTTTGTAACTTTTATGTAACTTTGAATGTAACTAAAGTATGCCTAGAATATAACTTTTCTGTAACTTTTTTGTAACTTTTATGTAACTTTTAATGTAACTAAAGTATGCCTAGAATATAACTTTTTTGTAACTTTGAATGTAACTAAAGTATGCCTAGAATATAACTTTTCTGTAACTTTTATGTAACTTTAAATGTAACTATAGAATGCCTACAATGTAACTTTTTTGTAACTTTGAATGTAACTAAAGTATGCCTGAAATGTAACTTTTTTGTAACTTTTATACACTTATAATTTTTTTGTAACTTTTCTGTGTCTTAATCATGCATAGAAATTAGAATGTAACTTTTTTGTAACTATAGTGTAACTTTTTTGTAACTAATATGTAACTTTTCTCTGTAAATAGGCACAAAAAAGTTACATATTAGTTAGTAACTTTTAATAGGCATAACTTTTCTGTAACTATGTTGAAATAAATGGTTCCAAACTTGTATAACTTAGTTATGCTTTTTTTGTAACTTTTTTTGCCTCAAAAGGCATAACTTTTTTGTAACTTTTTTCGGTATGGGTCATGTTCCATTATTACTTGTTTTTATGAGAATTAAACAATACACATGTAATATATCATTATATCATTTTGAGTCAAGCCTGCATGATAAGACTAATGATACTGTTATTTTCATAATAATGATCTTATAATCTTGTAAATGTATTTCTATATTTCCAGCAATGTATGGATTGATCACATTCTTCATGTTTCTCTTGTTACCATTCATGTATTTCTTCTACGAAGAAAGAGAAGAAGATGCTACATGTGTCTCTGTAAGTTTATACATCTTGTGTAACATGAGTCTTAAGAATGTGTTTGGCAAGTCATGAAAACAAATTGGAGGCCAAAACTTACTTTGATGAACTAATATCTATGTATGATCTTTATTACCAGTATATATATATATGTATATATATAATGGTGAGCAAAATTATTCAATCTCAAATGTATTGAATGTTAATACAAAAATTAGATAATTTCTATAAGATGTTAATTGCCATGTTAAATGAATCCTATCTTACAAGTTACATACTTCCCATGCTTTG
This sequence comes from Lutraria lutraria, assembly GCA_964023205.1. NCBI lineage: Eukaryota > Metazoa > Mollusca > Bivalvia > Venerida > Mactridae > Lutraria > Lutraria lutraria. Next base: position 19,209,855 of record OZ026838.1, read on the forward strand.
CCTTTTTGATGTAATGCTTCTTCATAATGTTGTATAAATATTGAGCATATCGGATATTAATAATTGTATATTTGCTTGTATTATTCCCTTTACAGAGATGTTGTGGCGCCTTGAAGTATTCAATTGTTACACTAATACTTGTGTCTGTACTACTATTAATTGGGTAATTTTGCTTATGTTGGCTACCTTTACTTCATGTTAAATTTCTCAGGGATTGTGTTAAATTTATTACTGTAGCTATGCTTAAATAACTGAACTTGGCAGAAGTTCATGTTGAATTAATTTCTTTGTAGTGAACTAAAAATGTTCAAAAATGTGTAGTCAGTGAGAATATTATGATGTTTTAGGCAGATGAGTATACATGCAATTTTTCATATTAAATTAATTTACATTGTAATTATTGGATCAATTTTGCTTTTTGACTCCATTTGTTTAAACAATTCCATTGTAAAATTCAAGTGTAAAAGCATATGTTACATCCTTAATAAACTTAGATTTTATTGAAACATTGCTTCATAAAAAAACAGTCTGTTTTGATCTTCTTGTATTTTTACAGAGCACTTGTGCATACTAAGAAAATACCACAAAAGAATAATTCAACGGAATGGGAAAAGCTTGAGGCTTTGTTTGACATGGAAAGTAATTGTAAGTTCGTCGTTTCATATTTCAACTTTCATGTACTACATTATGATGTCAAAACGGAATTTATTAATGAGATACATGTTTTAATCACTATACTATAAAACCTCTCCATCTCAATATCAAGACTGCCCTCATTATAACAACAACATGGACCAGTTTTGAATATTTCTTCTATACTCTTAAATTGATCTATGGTGAGGTCACCCCATTATTGATTCCATTTTGTTTGATACCAAAGATAGTCGTAATGTGATATTGAGTTCATATATTTCAAACAGCACTAAATATAACTACTTTGTTTAGTTTGAATTTAATTTATTATAATTTCCAGTAAGATTTTTAGATAATTCTTCATTTATCAATCAATAATAATAAAAAAATGTATTTTTGTTTCTTACCCTATGGTCATTAAACATAAGACAAATTATTTATCATCAGTTAGTAGACCAGAATAACACAAACCTGTTCTGCATTCCTCATTGGCAATTTATCTTTTATTTAAGTTTGAGACTCAGTAGAACTATTACGAGGAAGTTTAATATATTCATTAATTTCAGGGATTGAGAACAGTCTATCATTTGTCATCAGTATTCTGAGTTTAATTGGAATGTTGGCGCTGTTTACATACACTGTAAGTGAAAAGACATTTTTGATAATTCAATATCTGCCTATGCAAATAGTTGATCTATTTTATGAAAGTAAATATCTGTTTGAAGTGTACATGTACCACATTTCTGAGGCACTCTTCATAAATGCTAACATTGAAACCTTTTTCATTTCTTTTTTCCTACTTTTAAATAATATCAATTATTGTATTAAAAATAATTGCTGTTATTTTGGGACCTTCTGTATAATGGCTAATGGAAATGCTACCGTGGTTACGAACGATATTCGGACAGCTTTGTCCGCAGTATAAAAGGAATGACCACGTGCAGCAGCGGTCTTTTCAAACTTGAGTTCAATGCGAACAGACATCTTCGAGGAACAGAAACTATCAAACATGCCGGGCAGAGGGAGAGGTGTAAAGAGAAGACGAGAGGGCGAAGCGACAGGGAGAGTGACAAGGACAATGAGGAGACAGAGGAGAAACGATCCGACAAGAACGGAAGAGGAAGATAGGGGTGAGAACTTACCACTTATCGATTTTGAGGATATATTGAGACAATCCCAAGAAGTTAACATTCAGGACAGGGAACGGGGCCACGCTTCAAATGAAGCGCAGGCCTCCAGTACCACAAGTATTCCTACATTTAATGTAGTAGACTCAATTGAGAATTGTACGTTAACACCGTCAAATTTGTCCGCACCGGAAATACAGTTAGGGCTAACACCCGAAATTTTTCGTACGTGCCAAGACGATTTGGCCGTTCACGTCCCGTCTACGCTAAAAAGGCAAATAAGCCGGGGGGAGTACGTAAATTTATCCCTTCTTTTAAAAGGCGCTAGTGAATTGAACGAGATATATTCCGCCCAATCCATTGGCATGGTTGACGGAAAATTGGTTTTAAGGCCAAAACAATCTAAAGAGTCTATTTATACCATAGAACAATGGACAGATGCATTTTTGATATATGCCTCTATTTATTTAGCTACCAATTTCAATAAAACTTACGAAATTCTACATTACATGCACACAATAAGGGAATGTGCTAAGAGGCCGGGCTTCGCTTGGGTTACCTATGACAGACAATTCCGTCTTCGTCAGGCCAACAACAACAACTCCTGGTCACAAATTAACAACGACCTATGGTGTAGATGCATGTCATATTCCGTAACAAACACTTACCCCCTTACAAAAGACAATAATAAAAATCAATCAACAACTAAAACAAATGCTCCAATCTGTCTACATTTCAACAAAGCCGGTGGATGCCAATGGCGGAACTGCAGATATAGGCACATCTGTTCTATCTGTCAGCAACCCCATGGTGCAATGGCATGTCCTAAGTCACTAAACAAATCAAGCAACCAAACTGGCCAGAGTTACGAATCAAACCAAGAAAAGAAACAAACATATAGCAGACAATATAACTTTCGGGGGGGATACAAAAAACAACAAAATTAAAACAGTTAGTAATGAGCTGACAATTCCGTCAAATTTAGATACTGTAGGTCTAGCAAACTCACCAATAAATGTTAATAAACTAGAACAATTACTAAAATCATATGATAAAGAAAAAGCATATTACCTGTTGAACGGTTTTCAATTTGGCTTTAAACTTAATTACTCAGGACAAAGAGCAGCAAGAGATTCAAAAAACTTAAAATCTGCAGGAGAAAAACCAAATATAGTTATGAAAAAAATTAATAAAGAAATCTTATCAGGCAGAGTTGCTGGCCCATTCAAGGAACCACCATTTAAAAACTTTATAGTATCTCCCATTGGCCTTGTCCCTAAGAAAGAGCCAAATGAATTCAGGTTAATCCATCATCTATCATATCCAGCAGGCAATTCAATTAATGACTCTATAGATCCAGCACTCTGTTCTGTTCAGTACACTAGATTTGATGAAGCTGTATTCATAATTCAAGATTTAGGCCCAAATTGCCAACTCTTTAAAATGGACATTAAAAGTGCTTTTAGACTAATGCCAATTCATCCTGAAGATTTCGAACTACTAGGATTTAAATTTGATAAGCAATATTTTTTTGATAAAGCTTTGCCTTTTGGCGCTAGCATAAGTCCAAGTACTTTCGAAAAATTTTCAACCTTTCTGGAATACATTGTAAAACAAAAACTAAAAAGCTCAAGTAAATTAATTCACTATTTGGATGATTTTTTTGGGGGGGACAAATCAGTTGAATCATGCATCAAAATGATGAAAACTTTCTCAGATTGTATGAATGAACTAGGTGTACCTTTAGCACAAGAAAAAACGGAAGGGCCTCTAACAGTAATAATATATCTTGGCCTAGAATTAGATTCCAACAAAATGGAAGTTAGGATACCAATCGACAAATTAAACAAAGTCACAGAAAAAATAGAATACATATTAAGCAAAGAAAAAGTTAAACTAAAAGACATGCAGTCCCTCATCGGCTCGTTGAATTTCTGCTGCAGAGCAATTCCAGCAGGCCGTCCATTTTGTAGGCAACTAATTAATTCAATATGTGGTTTAACAAAACCATTTCATCATATAAGAATTAACAAAAACATAAAAGCTGATATGAATATGTGGCTTCAGTTCTTCAAAATGTTTAATGGTATATCAGTATTCCATGATAGATACTGGAAAAGTAACGAAGACATGCAAATATACACAGATAGTGCAGGGGGTCTAGGCTTAGGCTTTGGTATTTATTTTCAAGGCCACTGGGCACAAGGGAAATGGCCAACCATGTGGCATCAGCTAGGTTATACAAGGGACATAACTGCATTGGAAGTATTCCCAATCTTTGTTACAATTCTGATATGGGGAAAAAACTTACAAAACAAGAAATTAAGATTTCACTGTGATAATTCTGCAGTAGTGCAAGCCATTAACACATTAACATCAAAATCTGATCTAACAATAAGAATTATTCGGGCTTTAACAATACAATGTCTGAAATTTAACATTCTCCTACGAGCTACACATGTTAAAGGCATTAACAATTCTATCTGTGATTCAATATCTCGATTTCAGATGAACAAATTCAGGAACTTGGCACCACAAGCAGATTTACACCCACAACCCATTCCAAGCATAGCCTGGAATATCTTAGGAAAAAATCCGAACACATTTTTATCAGTAGTCTAGCTAAAAACACACGAAAAACGTATGCGACTGCAGTAAAAGCCTTCAACCAATTTTGTAATAAATTTAAGTTACTATTTGAGTGGCCAGCAAAAATAGAACACATTAGACTGTTCATAACATTCTGCATGGAATCGGGCAAATCATCTCGTACAATCAATACATATGTAGCAGGACTTAACTTCTACCATAAAATGAATGGTTGGAATGACATTAAGGAAAACTTTACCATAAAAAAGATGCTAGAAGGTTGTCGTAGAATAAAACAATCAAAGGACTCAAGGGCCCCATTAACAAAAGAAATATTGAAGAAAATCTGCTTAAATATAAATAATATTTGCACAAGCCCTTTTGAAGAAAAATTATTCAAAGCAGCTTATACTATGACATATTTTGGTCTATTCAGAGTGAGTGAATTAGTGTCTAGTTCACAAGCAAAACATTCTAACTGTATCAACTTCCAAGATGTAAAAAAGTCCATTAAATACATAAATATCACTCTTCATCAAACAAAAACTAACCAAACAGGAATACCTATTACGATAAAATTACCTCAAGACAAAGACAAAGCAATTTGCCCAGTAGAAGCAATTCATGAATATTTATCGGTCAGACCTAACCTAAATGGTCCATTCTTCTGTCATGCGAATAAGTCTGTCTTGACAAGATATCAGTTCGCAGCAGTCTTAAACAAAAGCTTAAATAGTTTGAATGTTACAAATAAAAAATACAGAACACACAGTTTCAGGATAGGCCGAGCAACTGAATTAGCAAAAAAGGGCACACCCCACGACTCTATAATGAAACTAGGCAGATGGAGTTCAGATGCCTATAAAACTTATATCCGCTAATGTAATATTTGGATTACAAGCTAAGCACTCTGGAAAGCTTTACTCCAAACCTTATAAACTACTAATATAGACTCCTCACAAATTATAACTGGTGAATTCCTACAACTATATCATTGCTCATTTAAATAGATATTTGGATATTGGGCGATTCCATCCCCTATTGGGCAGGGAGAAGAGTGCAAGGAAGGAAGATAAAGCAAAGAACATTAGCATGGTGGGGCATTAGGGGTATGTCCTGGCAGGACTTCACGTTTAGTTTGCAATTAGATGTACTTTTGAGGCAGGCGCCCGAGATTATTCTTATAAATTTAGGGGGAAATGATTTATTGTCTGTATCAACAAAGGAAATTCTAAACTTGATGTCCGAGGGCATTGCCTATCTAAAACAAGCCTTCCCTGATGTAATACTGGTCTGGGTGGATATATTACAAAGAATAAAATGGGGGCAAAATCATGCAATCAACATCACTATGGAAAACAAAAGGAAACGAATAAATAGGGGAGGGAGACAATTAATAGGGATTGATAACCAAATTATAAAACTTAACATAGACGTAAAAACTCCAGGGTTTTATAGGCCTGATGGTGTTCACTTGTCAGATGCTGGCTTAGATGTGTATTGGGATGGTATCCAAGAAGGAATCTCAAAATTAATAACGTGATCATTTAAACAAATTAGGTATCAATTTCGCAAAATAATAGGTAATTATTACTCAGTACTTGTATAAAACTTAAACACCCAGACCAGTGGGCACAGGATCAAGAGCTTCACTCACTAAATAAAATAACTTAAAAACTTCTTAACTCAGCAATGTAAAGCACTAAGATTTTCACTAAGATTTACTATTACTTGTAATAATGTTCATTATAAGATATAGTTTATCAACTATTTAGTAGTAAACAACCACCTGTATTTAGCGCCTGCGGGTTAATATAGCTGGTCCCTGCCTCCGAGAATGTAAAGAATTTTGGGGGAAAGGCATGCTGCCTTTCAGTGGCGGAAAAATTCTTGCGGGGTACGGGCATGCATGTACTGCTTTTAATTAAGTCTATATAATTACACAAATTATTCAGGAATTTGTAATTTCACAAAATTATTTGGTTTCTTGAGCTTTGGGTCGATGGGGATGACGGCTGATGAAACTCAACTCAGACACTCAAAGTCATCAAGATTCCATGTTACATATTTATATCCAATTAAAATAGTTACTCGGTTTTGCCCATTACAAAGCAAGCCGCTTGGCAAATCTCGAGCTTAAGAAATTTGGTCTGAGTCAAGGTTGGATAGGCTACCCAAAATTAACCTTAATGGATAGACAAAATTTGGTGTAAAATTACATCGCTGGGATAAGCTATCCCTAATCTTATTTAGCCAAGTTGGCAACTGGTATAAGCTATACTGCGGGGGTAAGCTATCCCTCATCTTATATGGACAAGCTGTCCACAGCATAATGTCTATCCAATGACTCAAGACTGATTCCATTAGCAAACACATGCATGCCGTGCCCCGCTGGAATCGACTCACTTTGGAATAACCTAAGGAGTCGCTTGCCACGGCCATTAGATGGCAATACGATATTAATTACTCCCCTTGTCTATAGCATTTAATAAATAAATAAATACTTAATGTTTTCCAATTGTTTGTTAGTTTTGCTAAGAATAGCAGTTATAGGTGGTTCTTCGCGACTGGTCGCATTCATATAACACTAAAAGGCGATACCAATTAGATGGTGGGTTCCTTAAGATACAGTAACATGTTATGCGGCTTGTCGGGGAGATCCACCTGTACAAAGGTTTATCATAAATAATATCAATTATTGTATTAAAAATAATTGCTGTTATTTTGGGACCTTCTGTATAATGGCTAACGGAAATGCTACCGTGGTTACGAACGATATTCGGACAGCTTTGTCCGCAGTATAAAAGGAATGACCACGTGCAGCAGCGGTCTTTTCAAACTTGAGTTCAATGCGAACAGACATCTTCCCCACCCACCACTCCCGTATAACGAAATCAGACTAAGCTGGAACCGCTCTATTTAAGAGCTACATGCTAGAAAATTTACTTAGAATTTAGACTTATAAATTAGAATTAACATTCATTAACAGTTTGGATTGTGAACTGAGAAATGCTATATTGCTAAGGCTAGACTACAATGTACTAGCCATTCATAGAAGAAAAGATAAAATCATACATGCAGTCAAGACATGACTATAAACATGAAAAATACAAAGATGTATGTTTATTTACAATTGTTTAAACTGATTGTACAAGATACTGCCAAGATGTTACTTGTATAGTTTCAGATATCGATCAAGAGCAAGGGGAGTAATTAGAGCCAGAAACCAATTCCAGGTCAAATGAAACAAAGGCTGGAATAGAAACAAGGAAAAACTACAGATATACCACAATGACGGAATGTGTAGGACAATATGAATATATTCCTTGGAAGTGAACAGACTATGGCTCAAATACTAGTGGTCAATCGGGATGATTGACAAGTTTATTTAACTGTACAATAAATTATGTCGTGGCGGAAAAATTCTTGCGGGGTACGGGCATGCATGTACTGCTTTTAATTAAGTCTATATAATTACACAAATTATTCAGGAATTTGTAATTTCACAAAATTATTTGGTTTCTTGAGCTTTGGGTCGATGGGGATGACGGCTGATGAAACTCAACTCAGACACTCAAAGTCATCAAGATTCCATGTTACATATTTATATCCAATTAAAATAGTTACTCGGTTTTGCCCATTACAAAGCAAGCCGCTTGGCAAATCTCGAGCTTAAGAAATTTGGTCTGAGTCAAGGTTGGATAGGCTACCCAAAATTAACCTTAATGGATAGACAAAATTTGGTGTAAAATTACATCGCTGGGATAAGCTATCCCTAATCTTATTTAGCCAAGTTGGCAACTGGTATAAGCTATACTGCGGGGGTAAGCTATCCCTCATCTTATATGGACAAGCTGTCCACAGCATAATGTCTATCCAATGACTCAAGACTGATTCCATTAGCAAACACATGCATGCCGTGCCCCGCTGGAATCGACTCACTTTGGAATAACCTAAGGAGTCGCTTGCCACGGCCATTAGATGGCAATACGATATTAATTACTCCCCTTGTCTATAGCATTTAATAAATAAATAAATACTTAATGTTTTCCAATTGTTTGTTAGTTTTGCTAAGAATAGCAGTTATAGGTGGTTCTTCGCGACTGGTCGCATTCATATAACACTAAAAGGCGATACCAATTAGATGGTGGGTTCCTTAAGATACAGTAACATGTTATGCGGCTTGTCGGGGAGATCCACCTGTACAAAGGTTTATCATAAATAACACATTTTTATACCACCTTTTTGTTATGCATTACAATATTTTTGGGGTTAAAATTGTTGATTATGGTCTGAAATGTATTCAGCATGACTGTAAGGAAGTTGAGGTAGTCACCTGCTTTACAGTCTGTGATGTCAGTGCAAAGACTAGACATAAATTCAGACAGACTCTGACAATAAATAGACCTCTCTGTTGTATTGTGTGTCTGTTCATATTCAGGCTCAACATTTGTCATTAAATTAGTACAGTGTCATTTTTATTCCTAATATTAAAATAATGCATCATTCTGTACTTTAATCCAGGCGTTCGGTATGGCAACTCTTCCAATTGATCTAATCCGTGGTTCTCGAAGTGTAAGGAAAGAGAGACTTGAGGTACAGAACAGAAAATCTGAAACTAAGGACAAAATAGAATCTATTAGGAACAAGGTGAGTACTGAGGAGCAAGTTAGAAGGAAATGATTTTTAAAATATTCAATATTTTTATTGATATTTTATTAGATCCCTCTATCTCATTTTGATAAAATACATTTAAGTATATTTAAATGTATAATTTCGTTTTGCTTACTTTAATATGTACCAATGTTAAAAATACTCTTCATTATATGTCAAAATGCTCAATTTCAATACTTGGCTATCAACACTTAGTTGAGATGAAGAATAGAACCATTATAAATGTATTATCTTGACATGACTTTTACACAGTACTCTGCTGGAAGACGAGGCATGACAAGCCGAGATGCTGCCAGAATCTCAGACCTTGAGGAGTCGGAGGCGTTAATGGATAGACAAGAGCGTCATCTTCAGGCACGAGATACTTGTTGCCAGAAATGTTTGTTATTCTTTCGACCATTTGCTGTAGTCTTTGGAATACTTCTGATTCTACTGGCCATTCTTGTGTTCCTCTCACTTCTATTGACAAAGTAAGTATAGTTAGTGATTAACTTAAAGTACTGAAATTGTTTTCTTTGGTTGAATGATACAGTTTTCTATTACTACATTACAAAATTAATGATATTATTAAATTTCACCCTGAATCATTCCCAACATTATTTATGATTTAGCTGTCCATTAAAAAAAATCACTCAAAGTGTTAAACATCAAGTGTTTTATATAATTTACGCCAAATATTGTTCTTTTATATGAGTTCTTTATATTGTTGCATATCTTACAACTGTATTTCATCTTTTGTAACAGCATTGACAAGACAATGAACAGTCTTGGTCCAAAACTTGGCTATGCGCTGCCAAAACCTTCTCTGCCTAACCCTGTAGATATTGTACTGGTGTTTAGTCAACAGGTTTGTTATATTCCTGTTTCACATTTAATAGTTAGCAAAGTCGTAGCATGTAGCTCTTGTATCACCAATGATGCCAATTGATGACTACCATAATTTGACTAAATATTCATTTGCCAGGGTACACAAGATCATTTGAGACTTTTTTGCATTTCATCTGAGTTTAAGCACACAATTTAGAGATGAGGAACCAGTATGACAGCCAAAGTTTGAGTTAATTACAAACAAATTGTATATCAGTTCGGAATATCAGATCTTTGGAAAGAACATTGAGCTCTACTAGTGGTTAGCTAAGAAGAATATGGATATAAATAATGTTACAAAGTTAAATTGTCATGTGTCACAATGAGATCTGTGTACATATACCATATTCTACTACATTGACAGGTGTTCCCGCTAGACTACATACTGTTCTCAGCCCTGGTTGTGTATCTTGTTATCAGTTCAATGGCAGGCATCAGAAAGATTGGTATTTGGTTCTTCTGTTTGAGGGTGAGTTTAAACATTACACTTTGTATGAACAGTAAAACATGTGATCAACAGTTAACATAAATTCAAGTGAAGGTTTACAATGGTTAAATTGTGGTCCAACTTGAATAATGATTGATAATTTATGTAGCTAAATCATGTTGGACAAGATTTCTTGAATAGTTCACCTTAGCATTAAATCACACGTTTGTTGCACAAATAATTCATTGATTGCTTCTACCTGTACTATGTCAACTGATAAAATATAGAAAGCTATTAATTACTTTGATTTTAACCACAAAAACGTATTTGTATACAGACCCTTTCTGTTTTCTGAAAAATCTACCTAGGATAGATTTTCTGTCTGCTTTAAGGGTTATCACTTCGGTATAAAAGCAAGCAGTCATTGATAATTGTAATTGCTTAGTTACAATCATATGGGCGAAATAGAACAGCTTACCATGTTTTATTATAGAATAAAGTATGGATTAATTTCTTATATGTTTGTATTGGGAATGATGCAGATCATGTGGTAATTATTATTATCTTTCTTTGTTGACAGATGTATAAGATAAGACCAAAGAGAACACGCCCACAAGGTATCCTGATGATGTGTATGATTCTTATGTTTATACAGCTCGGTATTAACATAATATTGTATGAACTGACACCACAATATTCTTCATATGGAAGTCAACATTTTATTGACCATGTAAGTAGTACTTCATTTAGTTTTCTTTGATGTACAGTAAAACCATGGTATTTGGACATTCTAGCAGGAAAATTTGGATGTGATTAATACTAAAGGTTTTCTCATTATCAAGTTTAAAAGTAAACCTATGGTAGAAATTAAGGAAACATGTCCAAAATATAAATGTTCTTTATAGTGAGGTGGTATTAACATTTATGTTGTCTCCAAGTAAAATTTTATTACTGTTAGAAATTAAAATATGAATTTTGCACACAAAAGGGCATACTTAAATCTTTGAACTTTTCTGACTTTTAATAAAAATAAAATGATGATTTGAAATACTTAATACCAGTATGCCTTTTATTTTGTTTCTCAGAAATAGGATTATATGTTGATAGAATTTGAGTTTTGGCATAATTTTATCATAATGCTTGTACTTATGTAGCAAACAGGAAATACGACTTCGGTTGAGAAATGCAGTACCAATGAAGGAGACGGTAAGTATTGTAGCAAAATGGCTATTCAGCAATTCTTATTGCCTTTTATCTTCACAATTGTTTTAAACATTTCAACTGTTCTTTTTGTATTACTGTTTTGTGATATGATTATTGTGTTTTGTATGTTTATCTGACATCAGAGTTTATAAATTGCATCTATGAATTTAAATATAGTTGGTTATTATAGTTATTTTGAATCATGAAATGTGCATATTACCCTAAAATATTTTTTCTGCCTGATAAGAGCTAGGTACACTTGGCAAAGTCTGTGTATTTTTAACTTTGATAATTCAATTTCAGTTCATTTTATTCGTTTTTAGTCTGTTAATACTTGAATAAAATATTCTGGACCTGATGAATTATCAGTTAACACCTTTTTATCATAAATTATGCAAGTTAATTACATATGGTTTATTAAGTGAATAGGAAGTCATTTTGAAAAATGATTTTTCAGATGACTGTGTGATTACAAGGATGTCGCTATTGTTGACAAGATTTTTCTACAAGATGTGGTTCTTTGGTGCAGCTTACTACTGGTGTACCTGGGCTTTCCTTCTGGTAAAGTATTATATATAATAATCAGGGTCATTCGTGGTAGAATTTACATTTGGTACGCATTTATTTATTTAGCTCATTTAGCTGTTCACTACTAGTTGAGTTTTGAGCATTTGACATAGTTTTTTTATCATGCCTGTGCATCAATGCAACAAGCACCCAGCCTGTCTCAAAAGGTTTTTGAAATCTCATCAGTGTTAGGTCTTAGTTGTATTGTTGATTTACCGGTACATGTCTATTATAAGCATTGTTATCTCAAGATCTCTTACCCAAATGCCGGTCCCTTTACTAAACTGAAAGTGTTGTTTACTTTGCTTATCTCTATCTTAATGTTTCCTCAAGAAAATGAAGTTTTACTGTAATTTTATAGTCACATGCAATATTTTTTTTCACAAAAATACAATCCACAAGAACAGTAAGAATATGTTCCAATAATGATTAATACTGGCTGATTGACTACTATTCTTACATATAACAACATGTTACATTGTTTATCACTACATAATTTCTCTGTAACATCATTAGGCCAAAATAAATGTCTGGTTTCTGCTAATTATAAAACAACATAGGCTTGGTAAGTCTGCAGAATATCTTTTTCAAATAGGTTGGTATATATTATTCAATGAAAATATCAGAAAGAATGAAATTGTCCATTCGAAAAAATTCTAGGGTTGACAGACAGAAAGGGGGTCAGTCATGTAAGCTGTCACCAGAAACCTATTTACATGTAATGCTGAAATAAACTCATCTTGTTTTAAATCTTGTATTTTAATTCACTCTTTATTTCAGTTCATACTTCTTGGATTTTTGGTGGCGATTTGTAAAAAGGCAAAATCTTCAATTGATGGTGAAGTGGAAGGTGATGATATTGTGGACAGTGATGAAGAGTTAATATCTGGTTAATTAGTCATGTGATTAGTGAATTAATGTGGCAATGACATTGTTAATGTGATATGTAGACGTGGATGAACTAATTACACTGACTACTATACTTGTTTTGTTTGTGAATATACTTATGTGAACAATTATATGACTTTTTAATGCGCTTTTTTGCATAGAAGTATACCACATTGCCTAATAGTATATAAATGGTGTGATTCCATGTACATTTTCTTATTTATTGTAATTTATTGTGATATTATTATGGTCATCATTATGATTATTATTCACTGTGAACAACCTAACAAATAGCCTTACTCTTTTCTGAATGATGGCTTTAATATTAATTAGTATATATGCAAGTTATGCTATCATGCTTTATTCTTTTTACATACATGTATAAACAATTTGTGAGATTATGTGCATTATTATGAAATAAGATTGAAATTTGAACTAGGTAGTATTTCTGTCCTGTGAAGTCAATCCAGTTCAATATTTCATTGTGCTTTTATCTTTATTTATGCTGTTGATATACTTTAAATTGTATTATGTTATTTGTGAATAAATGTATGTAAATATACCGGTGCTTGTATTTAGTATTACAAAAGACCATTACTTAGGACAGACATGTGTTCACATTGAAAACCTGTATGTGTATTTGTGTACAAGTTTCATGGTACATTTTGTAGATAGATAGATAGATATTTTATTTAATTCCAAAAGGCTTTAAAGCCCACAAGGATATACACAGCACAATACAAACAGTATGATACAATGAATTATACAAATATATTATTACATTTAACAATATTATGGAGAAGGTGTAGCTAGTGTTAATGCTGAGCCAGACTACTCACTGAATTGTCAGCCTGACAACGATCATTGGTTTGTTTATACTTAACAACCTGCCGTCATCAAATTTAAGCCTTAAGACTTTCAAAGAATAGTTTATAAACTTTATTAGCAAACAGTCAGATCTAGAATCATCTGCCATTATGTTTGTCAGACCTGATTCATTTAAATATTTAATCGTGGAATAATGTCTTGCCTTTTTAAATTGTCAACTAACAAAATTGTATTTTCATTTAAATTTTGAAATCACTATTTTTACCATAGAAATGAAAAGTACTGACAGTGCTTGGATAACAAAACACATATTTTCAGTATATGAATTGACCATGAACTTCAATGATGGGAGATTTTTAATAGAAATAATTACTACTTGCTCATGTATCTAAAAAATGTTCAATTGCTGTGAGCAGTATTTCAGCTATATGTAAGATAACAGTTAGTCTTGCTAGATTTTCAAGATTCTGTATTAGTACTACTTGTAGTACTAACATTGTTCACTGTAGGAAATTGCTAACTTCTCAACATTACTAATCAGTCGTCTTCTACTAAGTAACCCTAGCAAACTCATACTGAGAACAAGGTTTGGTCTCCTACGTTCATAGGTCTCATCTATTTAGTCAATGGGCCTGAATCACACATCAATTGATTTATTTCCTTCTCATGGTTAGACACCACAGCAACAGCCATGGTTACTTGGTCATCTTTCCAGCTTTAACTAATGTGTACAGCTTAGCAGAACCACTAACCTTCTGTAAACTGATATGTGATCTTAGTCACAATGAACTGGTAATTTGTGTCAAAATCCAACAATTTAAAAAAATTCTCAAGTAAAATCAATTTGAATGTTTATTGGTATCAAAAACAAATTGTATCATAAGAACATATTAAGAAGAGTGAATTATTCTTACATACTGAACAATAAGACACACAATAACAAAATTCAACATCTTGTATGTTTAGTTATGTAACATAATTGTAATTTTATAAATAAGGGATCAACTTCACAGAATGATATATCTTGGCTGAAATAGCATTTTTCAAACATGAAATACACCATTGACAGTTTAAGAATTTTGTAAACTGTAACAGGCAATAAAATGCTATCTTAGTTAAGATATGTTTGAAACAGACCAAAGAAGCATATAGAATATAGTATCTAGCCAACTTGACCAAATGATGGACTTGTCTTACCTTATTACCACATGGATATTATACAGACTTATTTTTTTCATCTTCACTAATGGTTTATCATGAAAGCAGACCATCAAAAAACAAAATTCATTTCTAAAAATGACATCTCCCTAGTATGATTTAAATGAGTTTTCTGACTGAAAGAAGCTCCTCTAGTATGATCAAAATTTTCCTAATCTTTCAGCATATCTCAAAAACTAGTTTGAATTTGGTGAAATGAAAAATGTGTTTCTCTGGTATGAATGAAGAAAATATAGTATGTATTAATTGGCATAACATATTGTACATATTGGAACACAAACAACTCTGCAAATTAATTTGAATGGTATTGTAAAGTGAATGATTTAACTTATCAATACAAGATGTATATGTGTGCAAGGTTGTAAGAAATGCCCAAGTCTCATCATTTATATGCTTCACTCATTTTTAAAACCACCAAGTTCCTCATATTAGAAACGTGAACAAAATTATAATAACTTAGATGTACATGTTTATGCATTGAATAAATACTAATATGATTTTATGTACACAAGGATTCTGACATGAGGGGAAATGAAATATATTATAATGAAATGATATGAGAAGGACACAGTTGAAGTATATACACAGGCTTGAAATGAAAACTGGATACATGTATGAACATTGTATGGGGATTCAATGTGGCACCTTCAGCGAGGGTCATTTGACGACTTCCCACTTTAACTGTGGTTGAAGACCCCTGGCGTACACCCAGAACCATCGACCTTGGATAAAAACAACAACAACAAAAACCCAGAAGATTTCACAGCCCAGATCAAATTTTAACTCAATACCCCAATTAACATGTCAAGATAACCAATAGCCCTTGTAATTTGTCCAAACACATGAAGATAAGAAACAACTAATGCATCAAACTAAATAATGTGTTTGCAGTTAGCCCTTTTCATCATTATGTGAAGGACTGTTGATGACAAATTATGCAACATACAAATGTTTATCAATAACTGATCTAAAGACTTCAAACATCTTTCCATTTGTTGATTACAGACTTCAAATACCAGTATATTTTTTTCATTAAGTATTATTTCAATTTACTCAAAAGCAGAGAACTGTATTGGAAGTCAAAATTAAACAATATCAAAGAAAATTTCTAGTATTTGTTCACAGTAGGTTTAAGTCTTGTTATTTTGATTTTATTAGAACATATAAGAAAGTACCGTTATGAAAATTACATAAAATGTACATAATGATGCAATATTATAATTAAAATTTCAAAAACATAGAAAAATACTTAAAAACTAATGTAAATAAATGTCTAAAGTCAGTTTCTTAAAATCTTGGTAATTATTTCCACACATAAACTTACAGATCCACAGTTTTAACCACTCCATTATGAATTCCTAGACAAATGAACACTATTATATTTCACAATAATCAATAAAGCTATCACTTCATCTGTAGGTTTAAATTCATGCTACAAATTTTGGCTTGACTAATTTTTCTGTTATGCCAACTGAATAAACACAACTGGACACATTTTTTTTAATGCAATACATCTGAAGTCTTTAATACTCACACACCACTCAAAGAGCAAATAAAACAATACAGATTTTTCATCCGTTTATACGATTTGAGATACTATCATTGTTCTGTCAGGTGGCCGCAAACACTGCTCATATGCAATATAGCATTATGACAAATTGACAATATGATACCTGATTATCAGAATGTAGCATTCAATACACATAATATACTGTTAAGTCAGGTTGCTGCAAACACTAGTAATAAACAATGCAGCATTATGACAGTATAGCACTCAATCAGAATGTAGCATTTTATGCACAAATTCTGTTTTGTCAGGTGACTGCAGTTCAACACAATATAGCATTATGACAATCAGACATCTTGGGAACAATGAATACCACAATACAAAGACAACTCAGGATCTGAACATTCAGGTTTGACATAAACCAAAGAAATATATTTGTCATTGGTAATCAGCTTAATTCAAAGCCCGCTCCAGACTCTATAGCATACAGTAGTTTATGTTTTAATGTATCATAGTCTTTGAATTCCGGTAGTTTTAGAAGATTCATACAAGTACTGGCAGTAGGAAGACGATCTGATTCATTCCCACCATAGTGTACACACAGTGCCGGGTACAAGTCCTGAGAATAGAGATGGAAAAGTATTAAAGATTAACATTAAAAATAATCAGTTTGATTGACAGTTCCTGAGTAAAAACTTGTTCAAATGACCATAATTGAATAGAATAATTTGATTTTGTAGAGTAATTACATTTGTAGAATTTCAAACAAAGTTCAGTAAAACATGGTCTTAGTGAACTTGGATATAGCAAAGAATAGGACACATTTTGTAAGGATATACTGTAAATCATTTCCTGGTTATGGACTTAGTGAAATACAGATAAAGGGGTTGAGCGAAGGTGACTGAAATCAAATTTTTTTAAAAATGATTTTCTTATATACACCACCTTCAACAAATCTGTCACAACTCACACTTTTCCGATGGTTGGTCCTTATAATGAGGTTTGACTATCTATAGTTTACAAATCAAACCATATTTTTAGACCCACTAGCAGGTGACAAAACAGTCTAATTTATTCTGCAGTTAAAATCTGTTTCACATTACTATACTTTCTATCAAATCAGAGCAGTGCTTTACCTTAAATCCAAGAAGTGGTGCCCGAGAACAACTGGTGATAAACTTCAGCAACTGTCTTTTCTGTTCATCGGTAAAATTTTCCACTATCTTCCAGAACATTCTTATTACAGGGTGCTCCGCGGTATATCCACCTGAGTAGTTTGTGTATTGTTTTAAATCCTCAATATCAATAGGAATGGCAGCACCCGATATCAGGACCTGTAACTCTTGTTGATCAAACATACGTAACCATTCTAGATTGATCAAATCAGACAGACCTTCACGGAATGCCATACAGTGTCTTCTTATCTGTAAAACAATGCATGAATAGAATAACACTAGATTTAAAGACTATCCAATGAACAGGAATAATGTTTAAATGAATAAATCTCTTGTTTCAAGAACTGATTCATGGATATACAATTATATATGCAAGTTATACCATGCATAGTAAAACCATAGTGAAGACTATCTTTGAGGCAAAAAAAAATCAGAAGTGAAATTGTCAGTATTGAAAACTGGTCAAAAACAGGTCATTCAAATAAGATGGTCACAAAGTGAAGTTTTATTGTAGTAGAGTACAGATATGGAAAGCTGTCGAAAGATGGAAAAATGGAAACAATGATAACAGAATTAAACTTAGTCTTATTAAGTTTTACAACATACAGCATCATAGTTGATAGCAGCTTTTAAGCCACAATGTACATATGAGAGTTTATGTACTTTGCATATACTGGTAGGCACAATTGAAAAGCAGACAGTGGAGAAGTTTTTTCATACTAAAATATCAACTGACATGTAAGAATATTATTGGGATTATTAGTTTTACAAAAATGTGACAACAATATCGCAACATTTTTATACAAATTCTAATGATCAATAAAAAGATTCTAAAAGTTTCATGAAATACAATTTATAAACAGCATCAAATACTTTAGATAGAAAAATAATAACTGCAGATACTCATGAAGGCACTAAGTAATGGTTGAACTAAAAATGTGTCTGGAGTAAATGAATGCCTGTGAAAAGGTTTGTTTTTTAACGGAAACTGACATGTATTTTATTATTATACACCATTATATAAAATATGAAACCAATCCATGAAATATTTCTTGAGTTATTGCTTGGAAACCAAAAGTTGAACAGACAGACAGAGGTAACACTGTATGCCCTTCCACCATTTCAAATGGCAGTGGCATAAAATTCTACTTAAGTGATTTACCTGTTGATTTAGTTTATAATCAGCCATCAGATGAATATACTCTATTCTGTTACTGGTTGTCACAGGAATATTTCTTCCATCAGGTTTTAAATCAATAATCTGAAATGATGACAAAAAATTATACAACTATACACTTGAAAAAAAAAGATGCATTCAATGCTACTAGCAGTTGCACAATAATATATGTAATGCATATAAAAGGAAGTTAGCCAAAAAAATCAATGTTCCACATATGCCTAAAACCTTGCTGCACAAGCAAATAACTAGATTGATTATCAATTTAAGTCATAAGCATATTTATTACCACTAAACTCACCTTGGTTTCTCCAAAGTCATTGATCATGGTAGAAAAGTCAAGACCCAAGTCTTTCACATCACCATCATAATGTTTGAGAAACAATAAGTTTTTGTACATTTCTGGATCAAGGGAAGCCAAATGATGAATGTCAAGGTCACCTCTATGACGACTGAGAATTTTAGACAGGAAGAATGAGGCAAAAGGCAATTCCACCAACATGTTTTCGTACATAGCCTGAAAATGAGAATATTTGTTTAAAGATTTTACAAGGATAATTTTTTCTTGTTAAAAAATATATATTCATTCCAGTCTCTCTTGCAGCAAATATAATTTCACAGACAAAAATAATTTCAAATACTATCATATGATATATTCCTATAACCACTACTTCACAGTTACACGACATGAAAAATGCAATTTAAGTAAGGGACTAGGTTCACAAAATAGACATGTGTCTTATATGTTTATTTATATCACAGGAAAGTTGCCTCATATCCATATTGCATATCATGCACCAATACATAAGCTGTGCAATTTTCAGTAATTCTTAAAAGACAATTAATATGTTACTATTAGTAACACATGCAACATTCCCAAAAGCTCAGTCTTAAAAAATGTGTTATGTATGTGCTAATAAGTTATATACCTTTCCCAACATTCTCCCTAGGAAGTAGTAATGTTCTGTAAAATCACTGGTCAATACAGATGCTTGAGGATTTGGATACAGTAGTCTGTCTGTTGTTTGGCTGAAGAAACCACGATTTGGATCAAAGCCAGTTTTCAGTAAAACGTTCAGAAATTCTCGAAATATTCCACCACCATCAATACCAGCTTCATCAAGTCCTGCAGCATTCACTAACTGGACTCTCATCTTTAACTTCATGTTGGGTTCTGATTAGATCAAAAGCAAAGGAATACATTGAATCATACCACAGATTTCTACCCTAATATGATAAATACACAGGTACTTGACACAATTTTTTTTTACCATATTTCTTTGTGTCAAATACCAGTTAAACAACCCTTTCCTGATCTAAATTAATCGATATTTTCCCAATGTTTACTAAAAAATTCCATACAAATAAATAATTTGTTACTTAAGTGTTCAAATATTATACTTGTGATTTTACTCAATTGATTTGATAAGTCCATCAGTATTATTATTTGAATGCCATTTCAGTAATACATTCTTCCGACCCTCTATGAGTAAAGGAAATAGTTATTTAAATGCATTTAAATGACTGATTTACTGCATAATTGTCTGCATGTTTTTTTCGATCAAGCAACCCTAAACATTTTTTTCTAGCTTAAAGGACCTGTACAATATATATAAGATACATAAATGGATATACAGACAACATACACATCAGAAAGACAACAGCTACACAGTTTAGAAAACTCTTTTGCCTACCATTACTCTGAGATAGTTTTTCAAAAGCATCTTCGTATATGTAATTCCTCCTGATCATCACAGTAATGGTTGGACCAGACATGAACTGATGAGCCTCACCCTGGTTCTCTACTTTATCTTTGGCTATCAATTTCTGTAATATCTGAATATCAAAAATACACATCTCATCACCAAATGTGTTAATATCTGTTTCTTGGGCCAAAATATGACATGATTATGACTGATTCTTCACTATATCTGCATTTACTATAAGCATGTTCAACTATAGAAATATTTTGCAGTATCTAAATTATTAACATATCTGTATGCTTCATTTCATTATTAAGATATTTCCTTGATTCAGTTTAGTGACCTTTACAACAAACTTGGTACAAAATACCAAAGAGTAAGTACTGATTAGTTATAAACCTATGTAAATTTATATCTACTGAGTTGAGACAAACTCATCATTTTTTGCTACATCAGCCATTGATTAAAATTTTCAGTTTACTGCTTGCCACTGCAGACAATATTGGGAGAAATAACCCAGTAACTAAATAATAAACAGAATAAAATCACATAAAATGTTGCATAAGTATTGCACATGAAGTAACCAACCTTAACCCTTTCCTCAAAAGATACAACAAATGGTAATTCTGTAAGTATAACTAAATTCTTCACATCCCTGTTAGACAAAGGTGGACCACCAGTCTCCTCATTAATCTTAGTCAATGATTGCATTGTCCTAAATGGCCTCTGTGTAAATGCTGCCATCTCTGATTGGTACATTTGAGACGGCCCATCAGCATTGATTTTCACTCTATCTGACAACCACATGTCTTTGGCACAGAACGATGTTCGAGCATCCCTGGTGTAAATTTGTCTAACCAACCCTGCAGTCACCTGAAATCAAAATGTTCATAAAAATAATACCACACAAAAAATGTATCCACAGGAAACTGATTTGACTGAAGGGACACTTTTATGTTTACACTCATAAAATCTTGAGTATTTTTAATCACCATTTTGGTTTTTATTGAACTATATTATATCAAAATTCCATAACAGAAAATGAAATAAGAAACTTGAATGAGTTCCAGCAGTAAAGAAGAATTATTCCATACAAGTATCCTGACCCAAATAAGTGAAATATTTTCAACCAAAAATACTTCCAAACATAAAAGTGAACTTTGAGCTTAATGACTAATCACAAGTTTTAGAATCTCAAGGTTAGGTGTCCAAAATTTTCTTAAAACTAATTGTTTACAGTGCAATAAGTTTGTACCTTAAACAAATATCCCCACTGTTGTGTTTGTTTATTTAATTCTTTCACATTATTATTTCTGGTCTTGACCCCAGTCCTCTGTAAAGCTTGTCTATAATCATCATTGATGGTGGGTTTAGCATCCGGGTGAGCTAGTTCTATAATACCGAGACATACATCACGTAATGAAATCACCATCTGCATTATTTCCTCCAGATTAAATGGCATACTTGACGTTTTACCTGATAGAAGAAATTTCAATATGTTACAATACATCACAATGTAACACATAACAATTATTTCAACCTTAATACTGTCACATATTTTCTACATTGTACACAGTATTATCACAGAATTTTTAAGAAATGGCAGCTTATCTATAAATAAATAACTTTAACCGATCATTCAGCAAGTATAACCACATGTATTAAACATAGTGATCAAAATGATTAGGTGATATCAAATGAGTATGTAAACATACCAATAGTCATACTTGACTCAATACCTGTATGACATTGCCATGAATTTGATTATGCTTTCAACATATGTATCAGAATAGGTATGTTTTCATATAAAAAACTGCAAAGGCGGGGTAAGGGTCAGTACAATACTACCATATGTCGTAAGCTGGAGTAAAAACAAACCTGGACTATGTCCACAGAAATCGGCATCATGCAGTGTATGTAATGAATGACTGAACATGGAACAGAAAGTAGATAATACAGGAACAATTCTACTGGTTTCTTTTTCTCCCATTGTTAAACCACGACTCAGTAACATGATCAGTGGCGACTCGGTCCTAAAAATAAAACAATACTTTATTCATGTGTCAAATGAAATTTCCATCTCATATATTAATTCACAAGTTGGAGACATCATTCTTTTCAATAAATTAAAATTCATGAAGTATTTGGAACAAGATTAAGTCATATCTAAAATATGAAACTGAAATTCTTGACAGTCAATTATAAGATCATTAAAACCACAAAGTCTTTTTTCAGGTACAATCAAATTGTCATGAGCCAATTAGGCATCTATTAATTAAACTCAAGTATAACTTATTTTGTGGTTTCAAGTGCATAATTATATAGCAATTTCAAAGCAAAAATGTTATCAATTTAATACCTAGTAGCTGTAACAGTTGATAATCTAACACAACAGTGCCACAGATTACGTACAAATCTTGTATTGTAAGCCAAACTAAACAGCAACCTGCAAATAAGAGAAACAAGTCAAGCCCTTACTTTAAACATTAACAATATGATGTAACTAAGAATAAATATCCTCAGCTACAAACACTCTTACTATGTATCACACCCCTATTACTGACTAAGTCCATGAAATAACTGGCCTTTCTTATGATATTTTGAAGTAATTAAATTATTTCTCTTTACACTTTCCCAGAATTTTGTTCAGTTATACTGGACTGGTGGTCTACCAGTACTAATTTTGATGCTGCTTTTACACCAACTTTAGATACTTTAAATGGAGACAGCCAAATTGAATTATAAAACATGTACACATATTTTAAAAGGAATCATTAAAATGCAACACAAACCTCTTCTTGTGAATGGAGAACTTGTGTTGACTCATTAAACAATGACATATAACAGACACAGCATACAATATATCTGCATTAGGTTCTCCACCCACGACTTTTACCATCTTCACAACATGATTTGGTGAATCTAACACATTAAGACAGTCATTCTTCAATTTTAACATCTTATTATATTCTGGATCCTGTAAAAATAAACAAACACAGATATGAATATTCTTATTTCGAGTTAACTTCTGTCGTATTCCCAGCAGTAGTTAAAAATATAAAATAAATCATGTATCAACACTCATTATGGGAGAGGGTGAAAAACTCACCGGTCTTTAAAAGTATCATTTTTATGTAGACAAAGATTAGATCTGATGTCTTTTAAACACATTTAAACATAAATTCTGTAAAAGAAGAATCATCTGAAAAGAAGGAAAAATCCTGTATTTGCTCAAAATTCCATGACGACTGCTCAATTTTGAGATCCAAAAAATCTAATAGCAGAAAAATAATGTATGTTGAGGAACTTTTGACCGAACTAAATATATGGTTTTCTGTTAAATAATACAAATAATCCACAAGTATTTTCTGTGAACCTACATTATGGTATACTTCCATTTCATCTTCAGAATCAGAATCTTCATCATCCAGATTATATGATGAAGGTAGCGTAGGTAACAATCTCTGTAACACTTGTATATACAAGCTGAATGATTCAATAGGCAGTGTTTCTGTAATGACAGGAAGAATGTAGAGGGTGCCATCAAAAAAAGGAGAAATAAATTTAATTGGTTTTAATTTACACTTTTTGTGATTTATTGTACATTTAATTTCACCATTTTGACAGATAATATAGTTTTTTAAATCTCTCTTAATTGATAGATAAAACAAACTAAAAACTGAAATTGTTGGTTGACTTAAATAATGTACAAAATTTGAATGTATAGAAGATGCGATATAAAAGATAATATTGTAAGGAATCATTCATGAGGTTCTAACACAACAGACAGACATATTTACCAATGACTTTATCACCAATGGTAAGAAATGCACCAAGGAGCCATGGGGTCAATTCTAGCTTAGCCATCTTTTTGTAAACTGTTTTCCCAGATCCTTTATTTTTCCCTTCTCCCATTTCTTCCTCCTTACACTGAAAGATTAGGGTCTGTATCAGATCAACAAATGGGAAAGGATATTTTCCATAAGCCATTGCAGGAAGAAGGAACTGTGATATCTGCTCTGTATATACAGGACATAGTAGTGATTTACAGGCTGCTCTCAACACATGGTTGCTGAAATACACCAAAATAACAATACAAAAACATTGCATTTATCAAATTTTTTCACGATGGGCTAGAAATAAATAACTTGACCCAATTTTTTACCCCTTTTCTTTCTTTATGTAACTTTTAAAGAGAATACAAGCTATGATTTGTCCCCAAATACTTTCATACTTTGGATTGTACTGTTTGAAACTTTAGAGTCGGTCCGATAACTGTAAAAATAACCATTTTTGTTCAGCCTTATACATATAATTCATACTTAATTAACTTTGCTGATGAGGTTTCCTCTGTGTGCTTTGCTCTGAGTGAGCAATTATGAAATTCAGGAGCACAAATTACATTGGTTCCATTCTATGTGATACAATAATAAGAAAATGTAGTACTGCAAAGCATCATGGCAGGGAACCAATGTGGATACTTTACCTGAAGAGCACATCCTTACATCTTGCAGCATAACCAATTGGATTCATAATTAGGTCATATATACTTTCAGCAACTGGTGTAGGTGGTGTGTGACTTTCCTCTAGACTTGAGGGTACTTTATTATTGAGTAATAATCTCATACAACCAAAATAATCTGTAACAACAAGCAACAAATCAGAGTATGAATATATATAACTCATCTTAATTAGATTCATTTAGTAATTTGAACATGACATAAGCCATTAGTTATTACACTCTTCATAAAATTTGGTGGAATCAATAAAAAAATAGAGACTAACTTCTTTACTCAGCAATCAATCATTGAGGGAGGTCAGATACAGAAAATATCAAGAGTACATGAAAGTTTAAAGTATTCTTTGTTAAGGATTCTACTGAGATAATGACCAAACAAAACATTAGAACCTAAATGTTCTTTTTAATATGAAAGATTCATAGTAGACTCTATCATTTTCATCGGTCTTCATCAAGTCTCAACAAGTAGGAACAAAATAGTGATAGTAAAATTTTTAAAACTTATCAAATAGAATAAATAAAATGACATCTTACCAGCGTTAATGAGACATTTCCAGACTGACATAAGACTATCAGAACTAATGTAAGCTGATTTAGCTGTAAACACTTCTAGCATTCTGAATGGGATGGCTATAGGTAGACTTGTATCTGCAATACTTGATAAATATCTGAAATAAAACTTAAGTATTCAGCATTCTTACCTATGTTAATACATACATACCGTGTGATCAAACATCAAGTTGCTACATTACTAAGGATACAGTTTCAGTTATGCCCCAATCATAGAAATAGGACTAAGGTTTTGGAAAACATAAATTTTGCAAAAAGTATGACTTTTCACATACAGCACATTATGACCCGATGAATTTTTTCATGCCCTGAATGCGACATACAAGACATGGTATGTTCAAGTTTAATGACAGATAAGATGAAATACCTTAGACACAGCAGTAACACTTTCTTCATTTGTTGGCTACCTTTATTGTCAGTTTTCATCTGTTTCAGGTAAATATCTTTGTGCTTCACCAGTTGCTGACATAACCAAACCTGTCACATGTATGGACACAGAAATATTTAAACTCAGATCAACATGCACAGAGAATATTTCATTACAGATCATGAGTTGAGCTAACAATAATAGACAATAAGGGAAAATTGGTTGAACCGAAGTTAGCAATCTTTAATCAAAACTTTGTACAAATGCACACATTTAAGCAGGGAAGATTTCCTAAAATGCTTATAATTTGCTACTATAATTGCATCCATGTACAAATTACTTAATGATGCATATTTCAATTTATGTGTTTGTAATGTTGTTCTGTACTTGTTGATTATCCTGAATAACTGTTTCAGAGGCTAGATGCCTATGTCATTAATAAACAATTGGTATTGCTTCAATATAAGAAAAAAGATCTATGAAGTCTATAGCATACCAGTCTATCACCATCATCTTTGTCATTATAAAACTGGCATATCTTCCATGCTAGGTTACATAGAACCTCAACTGTTGGCTGGGATTTTTGAAATTTAAGTTGCTGGTCCTGAAACTCACCCCTTAATTTCTCTTTCTGAAATTATGGATAAAATCAACAGATGTAAAATGTCTTGACAATATTTGTTCAATTTACAAATTATATACAATTTGTGTTTTTTTTTCTTTAAATGGAATGAAGTCTCTGATATTCAAAAATAAGATATCCAAATAGGTTTATATCTAGCGTCCACACTTAGTCACACAATTACATGTATATCAAATGGTTTATACTGGAAACACGTCCACACATCAGCATGGTACAATCTCAACTCTTATCTTGGTTTCTAAAACAACCCAAACATTACTCGGCAAATCTCGGTAGATTGGAATTAGTTGAATGGTAACGAAAAGGACTGGAATGAACCGAGTTGTGACAAATGCTTAAGCTCTTTATTAATTTATTTATTAATTATGAGTTTGAGATTTGTGATTAATCTGGATTTAAAAATGGAAATGGACTCAAAAGGTCACTGTGAATAAATCCGTCAAGTTCACAATAAATAATTTTGTTTTTTATTTGAGTTAAAATTTAATTTCATACCGGGTATGTAAAAACAATAAAGTAAAAGTTAAATCAATTCAACAATTATTCAGCCAAATTGTCAAGTAAAAGAAGTGCCTTGATTAAGCCTTGAACCGTGTACCTCTAGATCAACCACCTTACATTCTACAGTCATAGCTAACCAGATATGTGAATATCTAATCTATTTACATCATCTTCAATGATGTATAAGTAATAAGCCACACAGGAGAAGGCTCCAAAATACATTTATTATAAATCAATGTACAATAACTTCTAAATTATTGTAAGTTATAAAGGCATTTCACTTTTACAAACCTGAAACTTTCTAACTCTGTATCCTCGATAAAAACTTTGTATCTTAACAGCATTTTCTGACTTCAGACGAAATTCCTGTAAACAAAATCGTATTTTGTGCAAAATGTGCAAAAATAGACAATTTTCAATTCCTCATAACTTTTTAAGACACTATCATCATAAGAATTAACTGTCCTGTCTAAGTAGATGTTGTGCCTTAGGAATAGGTTATTTAGAACATATGAAATATGGTTTATTCTAAAGTTTATAAACTAAGCTAAAGTTGCTAGAATCATCCATTAAATTGGCTTTATTTTCATCAACCAAAACTTTGTTCATGCAAATTTAAGATTCATTTAGGCAGTTAAGGAACTTAATCTTACATGTACAAAGTTATAATTGTATACAGACTTTAATGAAGAGGTTCAATTTAGAATACAATGTGTTTTGCTTACTTCTCTCTTCACTCTTTCTTCTTGTGCTCGTTTCAATAAGGTCCCCTTTTCTTCCTACAGAAAAAGTTCAGATACTTAAAAAAGTGTCCATGTATATATGCAGTAAATATGTTCCTTACAATTGTAAATCAGTAAGGAATGCGTTAATTACATAAATCATAGAAGGTAAAAAAATCCAACCATTTCAACCTGTACTCCCTTCATTTAGTACATATAATCCAATGAAACCTAACTCATGGGTCAATGTAATTATAACTTATGATATCTTTACTTATGTATAAATAAAACAAAGTGAAAAGAATTCACCATTTGTTTGTGTTATATAGGGCATTTTTGTTATACATGATCTGGTTTCAGATTTAGTTTTGTGAGTTTTACCAGCTTGAGAAAAACCACAACTGGTTTAAGCATTTACAGAAAATGGCAGCATGGGCCCTGGCAATTAGGGCTGTGGATTTTGGGGTAAGTGGCGATCCGATCCAATCCACGATTCAACACTTACGATCCACAAATCGAATCACAAATCTTTTGTTATCAGTAACCCATCTAAAACTTCCAACATTGCAATCCTGACAACAGCTTAACTTAATTTTCTTTTATGAATATAATAAAGTAAATCTATATATTAAATTGTTCTATGGCTTGAACTTATACGTTCCCTTCCAATTTTCTGGTTTAAGCCTGAGACCCATTATTTAAAGATCCGATTGGACTCATGGCAAACAAAGTAGTCCATGATGAGACAATATATATTCAGAGAAAAGAACATTTTAAGAACAAAGGCTACACTTTATGTTAAAAACAAGAACACGAACCATGAATCTCAGTAACGACGATTAATCGTACTTGATTTTTCAATTTGATTGGTGATTACCCGAGTACTCGGATACTCGCCACAGCCCTACTGGCAATTAGTCATATTGACTCATATAATCAATTTAGTGAAATAATAAATCAAATATATACAGTAATGACTAATGTTCAGTTAATTTATATATCAAAATATGATATTGCAGACCATTCTTAGGCCATCATAGACTGCCAGGGCTTGACACTAACTTTTTCAAGAGGTAGTCGGCAGGACTACTTACATAGAAAATGAGGAAGTCCTTGCGAATTATAGGTAGTCCTCATTTTAATACATAAAATATGTGTTTGTCATTTCATTTTAATGCCTATCGAGTGTACTTCATTAGAATACAAGACAAGTATGAACGTCAGATTTCACAAATGTATTGAACAAAGTTATACTGGTTACATGTACATCACATCATATCTAACAAAAGTTTGTAAGCTTTATAATTTGATTTATTTAAATTTATAGAATTCAGGTCACCCAAAACTACAGATAGTCCAACGGAATATCTAGCTTGGAAAGCTAGGTAGTCCTTAGAGAAAATAGGTAGCCTCAGGCTAACGGACCACTGTTAGAGTCAAGCCCTGACCGGGCCGTGCTTCGACAAACTTATTTGTGGGAGACAATGGAAATGCGCCGTCTTGACATAAAGCAATCCAAGACTCAAGATGTCAGATGGCCAGAAACTGAACTGGCTCAAGTAACCAGGATTACAGTCAACTGGTACCCAATGTCAAGTGGTACCCACTATTTGTTGGTCAAGTGGTACCCACTATGAAGTCAAGTGGTATTCCCTTGTACGCCTATTACCGCGGTGATGCTATTACCGCCGATGCCCGGATAATAACAATACTTGCGCATGCGTGTCTCCTCTACTTCCGTTTCTGTGTGGCATTTGTTGGCAGGGAACCAGACTATTGTTTACAATGCATGCCGCGACTTTAAAACATTTTACGTTAATGATTTATATAATTTCTACGGTCAAGTCAATTTATCGTTCATACCGCCATTTGCATTCAATCCAAATTAACACCGCTATAAGAATGTGACGCATTTTAATGCATTAGATCTCTTAAAACATAATTTTGATATTTCTGCAAATGATAGATGGTCCGCACATTGATTGGAATTTAGTACTGGCGCAGGTTTTTCCCGCGTTACTACGTATCTCGCATTTGATTGGTCGAGTGGCAGTAATAAGGTCATCAAACAAAAAATCAATATGGACGTCTGTGTGTCAAGAAATGCGATCAGTTGATGTATTATTTTATTGTTATTGAGAGTATTTTTATGTTTTTCGACAACAAGAAGAATTGCTTATGATGATTAAATGATGGTATGATTGCAGACTTGTACTTTCGTGCATTTTAACACTGGTGAAGAGTTAAGTAGGCGGTAATAGGGACGGCCAGTATACCCACTATGCAAATTTTATATTTAATTGATAATTGGTTGAAATTAAATAAGTGATTCCTAATTTATCAACAAACTGTTATTTATAATTGATTGAAGTGAAGTAATCTTACAAATTATCGAGCTTATAAATGTTCTATGAAAGTAAGACACTGAAAATTGCGTTTCCACCGTTCCCCACCCACTGATAATGATACTAGACCCCTCTACTAACAAAAAGAATAACCGTGTACTACCTTTTTACTTGCGCCTCTTAACGACTGTTGAGGTGTCCGTTTAAAATTTCCTTCAAAATTGTACGTACTCATATTTTTTTCATACAATAATATCTTTTTAACTGAGAAAAATATGAACAGAATTTTCTATTTTCGTTTATCATGCATCTAGCTGTCAAAACGAAAGTGTACTTTGTGTCACGGGATTTGATTGGATTAGGATTTTCCATTAGCCAATGGAAAGTCCAGATACATTTATCTTCCTGGATTACCAATCCGATGACGTCATTTCCGTACTAAATATCAACACGTGAATGTGCTAGAAGAAAACACTGACTTACTTGTTTATAAAAGCCGGTTAAAATGTTCTATTTAATTGGTCTTGGTCTTGGAGACGCTAAAGACATAACGGTTAAAGGTCTTGAAATTGTAAAAAGTGCCAAACGGGTATATCTAGAGGCATATACTTCCATATTAACCGTTGGGAAAGATGCACTGGTGAGTAACAATACTAACAGTAACAACATCAATAATTGTTGGGTCCTGTCAAACAAAGGGACATTAACTTATTAGGTCTGAATTGAGTATCATATTTAATTTTTCATGGTTGTTCTCATGGTCATAGTAACTGTGGTGTTATTGATTAGCCCCCTCTCTAATGGCTGTCATGTTTTAATTTGGCCTTCCATATTATAGTATTGACAGTGGGATAAATCAAGGACTTATAAATATACATACATATGTATGTATATAAGTCCTTGGATAAATTAAGTTATTTGGGATTATTACCAAATCCTTACTTATTTACTTGGGCTGTAATCAGGACTGAAAATACTTAGAACTGCGACCTAATTAAGACCGACAGCAAGGTGTTCTTCTTTCAAGTGAATGTACCAATCTCACTTGTACATTTTGATTTACAAGCTAGGTGATCGAGAGTGCGCAGTAAAAAAAATAAAACCTTATTTATAATATATACGGTCAGGATTGCTCATTGTTTTAGATGGAGACCGTCCAGTCCTTCCCTGAATGTTTTGGGGGTCTGTAGAACTGTACGGCGCTCCGGAGATGGAGTGATGGTAGGTGTCTGTCCTGCAGTTAGGGTATCCAGTACCGGACCAGTGCACCATCCATATCTTCTAAACCATGTCCACATGTAGATGTGATGTATTTTCGAAGATGTTTGGTGGCTGGGATGTCCAGGAGGCCATTGGTTATCCAATACATCATCAGAAGCTTTGAGTGCTGGCAGCGGAGTTCTAGGGTAGGTAGCCCAAGGTCTGCAATTATTTGGCTGGTGCTGCTTGTGGTCCTGTAATTGCCTGTGATGAATCATCTGCTCAATGCTGCACAGCCTCCAACTGTTGGATACAGGTCTTGGTGTGAGGGTCCCAAGCTGCCACTGCATAGTCAATGACAGGTCTGACTAGTGACTTGTAGCACTGCAGCTTTATGTCATTCAGGCAGCTGTCCCAGAGAGGTTTCTGCGGAGGAAAGCAAGAGAGTTGTTGGCAGACTTAGTGCGACAGTCCACATGTGGTTTCCAGAAAAGATCGCTGGCAAGTGTCACACCTATAGATACTTTCCTGTCGTGACTAAGGCTAACTGGTGCCCGTGGATGCTGTAATCTGTTTGTATTGGGGTTCACTTTCTAGTTACCCTCAATACCTCACATTTGGTTGGGTTGAATGACATCTTCCATGTTGTTTCTCATTCTTGAAGAGCGTTGAGGTCATCCTGTAGAATCTGTGCGTCAGCCAGTCTTTCTTGATCATTCTGTACAGGAGACTGTCGTCTGCGAAGAGCCTTGTGATGGACTTTACATTGGAGGGCATGTCATTAATGTACACCAAGAAGAGCAGGGGTCGTAACACCATGCTTTGGGGGACGCCTCAATTAGTGTTATTTCCATTCAATCATAATTGACATTATGAACCATCATAAATTAGACTATATTATATATGAGGTTGCCATTATAATGCTGGTATGATGAACAGTTCGAAAATATTGACCCAATGAACAATCAGTTGCATATTAGTATTGTGATCTGTGGATTACATGTTAACATAATGAACTATCCCCAATCTTAGAGTGACGAACTGTCATTAAATGTTCACATTATGCACAGTCCTAACAAATTGGCACAATGACCAGTCTTCAAAATTTGGCATGATGTACAGTCCTCAAATATTAACATGATAAAATAATAATGTCCAAAAACTATTTTGTCAACATTTCTGTTCAAAGTCTCCCCATCAGTACCTTCAGTGCTTTGATTTTATGTTATATACCAGAGTATAACTGATTCTCTTATCTACCCCCCCCCCCCCCCCCCCCCCCTCCGTATACAAAGTTTAAAATTAGCCTCGGAAATTGTCTCCTACATGCCTCCTTCGCATCTATACTCCTAATAAATGGGCGAGCTCCTTAAAACTGAAATAATTCATATGTGGCAGTGCTAAAGACTTCTGAATGATAAAAATAGCTTAAAATTAAATTGATCTCTTCTATTTGGTTTATTTGCAGGAAAATTTCTATGGAAGGGAGATTGTTCTGGCTGACCGTGATATGGTAGAAACAGAGTCAGGTAAAATGAAATGTTATATTTTTTCAATGATAAGATATACATGCATGTATATGAGCTACTTAATTATGGGTATGTAATTATCTACAGGTTCTAACTAATTTGGTCACTTGCTGTCACGCGTAGTTAATAACAGTCAGTCACTGCCACTACCACAATTAGGTTCTGGATAATTATGTCTTAACTATTATTGATATCAGGCTAGTTAATATGGAGTCTACATTATCTAAGGACAAAAAAAACACATTTTAATGACAAATTTGAAGTTGAAGAGCATGGCTTCATTGACTTGTATGTATAAAAATTATGTGCAAATGGTAAAAACAATGAATGATAAAGTACTTATTTTAATATATTAATAAATTTGATGTATATTTTGTCCACATCTTTCTGCAAAAATATAATGCGTAAAATCATTATTTAAAAAAAATGTTAATTTGGTCAATTCACTTAATAATAGAAGCTGTAATTTTGATTCCTATTCTGTATTGTGCTATTCAGACACATTATTGGCTGATTCAGAGAGTGAAGACATTGTTTTCTTAGTAGTCGGAGATCCTTTTGGGTATGTTGGTGTATTACAGTTTACATTGTCTCTGTTGTTTGTAATATTGAATGAAGATTAGTTGCTATCATGACAAGTAAAACATAAAAACATATGTAGATAAGTCTTTGGTTAAACTGATCGCATGTCCAGACAATTTGTTTGAATCATTGCATTAGCATGATGCCATCAGAAGTATTTTATATGACAATTTTCATACAATCATTACAGCTAAATGACAACACTTGCACGAAATTTTAGCTTAATTGTTTCTTGATCGACACCAAGGTCAATATGTCTCTATGATTCAATGTGTATATGCTGGTAGATTTGTTCTAACTAATTAATATTGAATCTGAATCATTACTGTCTTGTATTGAACTTGTCAAATAAAACTGTGAGCTAAACTGTCCTTGAAATTTGTCATGATGGTGTGGAATACTTAAAATAAAACCATGAATTTGTGATATGGTTCTGTTTACAGTGCTACCACACATACAGATCTGGTTCTACGAGCAAAACAGAAGGGTGTAGATTACAGAGTTATACATAATGCATCCATCATGAATGCTATTGGATGCTGTGGTCTTCAGGTGATAATTTTAGCCATTATTATAAATCTTCACTTTAGTGAGTTCAATATTTCAAATCTTTTTCAATCAAATTAGGTTTGTATTCTTCTAGGACAATCTAAAGGATTTAATTATTATATATACATGTATTTCAAAAAAAGAAATCAAGTTCTAAATCATCTTATTATACTGTTCATGGTAGACTGGCTGTGAATTTTATAAGCTTATGTGGTGGTCTTATGGTTAAGGACCTTCAACACCATAAGTAATCTTTTCAGTATTCCTAGACTCCATGAGTTTTTGAAAATTCTGTTTTGGAGACATTGCTTTCTTTTATGGGTAAAGTTTTTGTTGTTAGATTCGTAGTACGAAATGAAAAAAATCTCATTTCCATAGAATTGCTTTCACCACAAAAAAACTTATGAAGGAGACAATTGGTATTAGTAATTGATGGTAGTCAGAATTGGGAAAATTGCCAATAGTAGTCAGAATTGGGAAAATTGCCAATAGTAGTCAGAATTGGGAAAATTGCCAATAGTAGTCAGAATTGGGAAAATTGCCAATAGTAGTCAGAATTGGGAAAATTGCCAATAGTAGTCAGAATGGGGAAAATTGCCAATAATTCCTGACCAAATACTGTTAATACATATTTATTTAAAAAAGTCACTTTACCTACAAAACTGGAGTTAGTAATCTGAATATTCTTTTTTTTCAGTTATATAATTTTGGTGAGACTGTTTCGATTGTGTTTTGGGATGAAACTTGGAAACCTGACAGTTTTTATGATAAAATTTGTGTCAACTTACAGAGAGGCATGCATACACTTTGTCTCCTAGGTAATGATATGTTGATGGAGTGGCCAATATGTAGTTGTTTGCAAAAAATAATTCTAATTTACCTGTATTTTGACATTGTAGGTATCTTTATTCTGTGGTTGCGAAATTTGATGTATTCAATATTTTTTAATTTGAAGGGTTCTAGAAATACTGCGAAAAAGAACAGACTCCATTATTAATGTCAAGATGCAGTATGTGGTCATATTATTATGTTTTACAAGACACACCTGTAAAGATACCCTTACAAAATCACAAAAACCTGTTCATCTTCATGCATTTGTATGATTTACGTGGAAACCTCGAAATAATTGTTAACTTTAATAAGTGTCTTGAAAACTCTTATTTGTTCAATTCTCAGGTGACAAATGAAAAGGTTGTCATCATACAGTGTTTTCTCAATTATGTCTTGTCATTGCAGATATTAAAGTTAAAGAACAGAGTATTGAAAATTTAATGAAGTAAGTATTCTACAAGCATATGTTATAGTAGAGACAATCATACTTGTATACATTTAGCCACAGAATAGTCTTGTTAAGGGTAACAGACCCTAATACCAACTTTTGGTGACTATGAACAAAAGTTAGTGGTACCTGATCCTTATAAATTGTGACATTAAAACATAATTGATTAAATGTTAACTTTCAGCCATACAGCATTTTGAAATTTTGTACCTGGGTCAGTTATAGTTGACCTTATTATAAAGGGGGCAGGGTAATATTACTTACTAGTACTCTCCCTTTTCTATGATTATATAGCATTTTTAATTTCATGCTTAGAAATTTCAAAATTACACAATTCTGAATAAGCTCTAGGTGAAGGATTTTATAAATGATTCATTCTACATATTCAATGTAAATAAACAAGAGTTAAATGGTTAGAAATTAATTCTTGCATGAGGGTATGTAATCCTTAAGATGTTGACTGTTTATATGTGGCTTCATTTGGATCCATACGATCTTCAAACATCTAATTTTGTATCCCTATTGTCTGATATTTATTATTTCTGTGTAAGGAAATGTTTCATATAATATTATATTAGTAGTTCTTGTATATATACCAGTAATACCCTTACATATAAGTACAATATTAGGGTTCTAAAGTAATAATGTATGTGAGTGATATATATAAATGATGCACACAAGTAGTTAATATATACACAATTTGTAAATTACTTGCTTGTAAGATTTCAACCTGCAAGTCAATATAAATTGGCATCATTAGTGTAACAAAGGAATTTGAAAAACAGTAGTGATTTACAGTATAATCAACCCTTGTAATTAATTATGATTACTAGAGGATGGCTTCATTGCACACACTTAACCACTGACATATATATACATGTATTTGCAAGATTGTATTCAGTTAAAAATTTTCTTTTTGAAAATACATGTTGTTAAAATTTCCATTAACAGAGGTAGAAAAATTTATGAACCACCAAGATACATGTCTGTAAGCAGAGCGGCAGAACAACTCATGGAAATTGTTGCCAACAAAAAATCTGAAGGAACAGAAAACCTGTGTAAGCAAAAAGAATTGTTTTGTTATGGTCTGAAAATATATAGTTTACTCTTGCAGACCCTTAGGGTCTGAATAAGATCTGTGGGCCCAGTCTTGACATTGACTAGTAGCAAGTGTTCTTACTGAAACTAGACTACTTCAAGTCACTATGAAAATTGGGTCATATTTTCAATACAATGAGTGCTCATAAGAAAAATGAATTTTCAATTAAATAGAAAGATCAAAGCGTTGTAAGTTCATGATTCAGATATATTTTGTTCAATGAAAGGAGAAACTGTCACAGTAGTTCAATAAGTTGCTCTTTTGAGTATATTAATTATGTTTATTTATACATTTTCAGTGCTTCACGAGGACAGTTTATGTGTTGGTGTAGCTAGAGTTGGTGCTGATGATCAGACTATATGTACCTCCACATTGAAGAGTATGGTGTCACATGACCTTGGTGAACCTCTTCATTCATTAGTTATACCGGGACATATGCATCCATTGGAATTAGATATGCTAAAACTTTTCACAAATGACAATGATGTTATTGAAAAATTGAATGGTTTATATACGTAATGAATTATAAAAGCAGTAATGTTTTGTTTTTTAGCTTACATTAGCACTTGTGCTTGGTCTCAAGGTCAAATCTTAGGAAAACCTTCATAACACTGCAGATGTCAAATTTTGATTGGATCTTCACCAAACATGATAATGACTTGTATCATAAGTTCAAACATGGGTCATCTGGGTCAAAAACTAGATCACCAGGATAAATATTAGAAAAGCCTTGTTAATGCTGTAGATGTCATTGTTTTGATCAGATCTTCACCAGACCTTGTCAGAATGTTTGTCTTAATGATATTTTGAGACATGTTTGAATATGGGTCATCTGGGCTCAAAAACTAGATCACTGGGTCAAATCTTAGATAAATTGGATCTTCACCA
This sequence comes from Lutraria lutraria, assembly GCA_964023205.1. Taxonomy (NCBI): domain Eukaryota; kingdom Metazoa; phylum Mollusca; class Bivalvia; order Venerida; family Mactridae; genus Lutraria; species Lutraria lutraria. Next base: position 19,247,231 of record OZ026838.1, read on the forward strand.
AACCTTGTCAGATTGTTTGTCTTAATCATATGTTGGATAACTTCGAACATGGGTCATCTGGGGTAAGACACTAGGTCACCAGGTCAAATCACAGGAAAACTTCGACATCAACAGTCCTCAAGACACAGGTTCAAAACAATGTTTTAATCAGTAAACAATGAATGTCATGTGAGCGATAATGGGCCATATTGGCCTTCTTGTTTACTTTTTCATGAAGGTTCTTTGGAGGAGTAGATCAATGGTCTAGTGGTAAAGCGCTGGAATACAAATCAAAAGGTCATGTGTTCAAATCTCAGCTTCAGCTTTGGATATTTCAGGGACGCTTTTTCAGTGTCCCAATCCCAATTACAGAGCTCAGTACTTTGTTTAGAAAATCATAGGAGGCACAATAAAGAACTCGGAACACTATTCAAAATAAAAAGTATGCATATGAATGCTCAGTTCTCATGTATCATCTCTTCCTTCTCTTGGGCGGCTCCAAACTGACCATAGCTGTCGAATGGGCTGTTAAACAACAAATTAACAAACAAACAAAAAATAGGTCTGCAAATAATTGAACATTTTTATAACACGATTTCAGTCTTTGAAGAGTTATAAATTAATGTTATGTTTTATTGTGCGGTCATGAATTCACCGGGTAGGGTTCGAGACCCTGTATAGAAATAACAGTCAACACTATCACTGTTTACATATGTTTAATATATGATGTACTTCTTAGAACTAACTTCACTATTCAATCAACATGCAGTATATATATAACAGTAACATTAACTCTCTGTAACCATATCGAGCGTTCAGCGCAACAGTGTCGTAACTGTCATTGAAATAAGAACAAATTATGACGGTGTTGCGCTGAGCCCACGATATACTGGTTAGGATTTAACTAGTAGTGTCCCTTTATACATGGTAGTATATGAATACAGAACAATAAATACTTAGCCTAACATAACTCAATCCATTGGTCTTAGTACAAGACTACTAAATTCTAGTCTTGATACTGTAATTACTAATATATAATAACCTTAACATGACTAATAGATATATTTTGTTCTACAGTCAATGCTGTTTATTATAATATTATAATGCGCTACTTTTGTCTCCTGAGTCATCACAATTTTACATCTAGACACAAACAAAAAAAATATGCACTGTTATTATAATGCAAAAACAAAGGTCTAATAAAGATCTTTGAATTTTTGAAAGCCAGGAATGAAATCCCAAGTTATAATGATTACAGCCTATTTATCAGCACACTGAAACAATAACAATTAATATTATCATGGTTAATTTATCATTATATAAACATTAAACAATGGCTTATGATTTCTAAAATATTGAATTCATGGGAATTTAATTCAGTACAAATGATTAAAATAATCAGATAATTAAAACTAATAATAGAACTGCATGTTACTTTGTATATCATGCATAACATTTCATTTGAAACTATAAAATGGTACTATTGCCTAGTATGCTAAAGAAAAATCTAAAAAACTGCAAATTAAAATGCCATACACCAAAAACAAAATGAAAGGCATTACACACTGTAAAAACTTTCTAATGCTAATGAAACTAGAACTGTCACAAAGGTGACTAATACTGCTGCTGCATTGACACTAAGAATGTGATAGTACACTGTACAGCTAAGTGCAAGGGGACATAACTGTGCAATGAGTTCACTGGGCATGAAAATTATGCCTTGAACATTTACATTTAATATTGATAATATATTTCAAGTTTCAATTCAATTTCTTGAAAAATGTGGAAGTAGTTTCCTCCAGAAACTAAGAGTGCAATTTTACACTATATGGCTATGTTCAAGGGCACATAACTCTGGAATGAGTGAATCACTGGGCATGAAAATTGTGTCTTGCACGAGTACACTTCATGGTGATAACATATTTCAACTTTCAATTCAATCCCTTGAAAAATGTGGAAGAAGTTCGCTCCACAAACTAAGACTGTCATTGTACACTATATCGCTGAGTTCAAGGGGACATAACTCTGGAATGAGTGAATCATTGGGAATGAAAATTGCGTCTTGAATATGTGCACTTAATGGTGATAACATATTTCAAGTTTCATTGCAATTGCTTAAAGAATGTGAAAGTAGTTCCCTCCACAAACTTTTGATAATTTATGCGAACGGACTGACCGAGTGACTCCAATGTACCCCCTCTCAAACTTTGTTTGCGGGGGTATAATAAAAGCAAAATTAGTCATACAAATAGGAGCTATCAACATAAACATCAGCAAAATTGTGTGAATATTTGATGCGGACTTTCCATAGTTTTCCAGCATATCTTTGTAATCGCATTCCTCATCGTGGCACATACAGTTGGCGCTCTATTAACGGTATACCGTAGTTCACTCAAACACTCGTACGCAAACTCATTTTTTCCTCACACCTTTCGGCAATGGAATGCCCTTCCAGCAGATGTCAGAAATGATCAGGAACTATCGAATTTAAGAGAGAATGGAATGTTTTGTCTCACCAAATCCAATCCAATCCTTAATGTTGGTGTACGAAAATGAAACTATGAACCTTGTTGACTCCCCCTATGTGTCTGTGGAACTGTAGAAACTCCCCTTCACTTCCTACTTCAGTGCCCAATGTATCATCAAATTTAGAGAATATATCATTATACCAGCTACCGTCACATGTTCTTGCGAAACTGAGCACTGCCATTCTAATTTTCTGAATTGTTTTCTTTTCAATTTTGGGAAGATCACTTAATCCGTCGGTGATAAATCTGGACTATAGGGATTGCATGCTAATTCGCAAAGCCAATAAAAATATCACCTCAATATCAAAGATCTTGATTCCTTTTTTAGAATTCTCAGCACTTGAAATGAACTTTAAATAGTGTCTGCGTGGGGGTACACCCAGCCTTACACAGTACTTGGTAGCAGCGCGCTGCTCTATACGCTCTGATGTCGACTTAAGTTTCTGTAATGAATTCAAATAAGCACAGTTCTGCCATGCTCAATAACTTTGTTATAGATACATCAATTATTGCCATGACAATTTTTTAAAATTATCACATCATTATAACCCAAAAAAGTTAGGTTGTCCACGACCTTTATGGATGACCCTTTTCACGACATCATGACACATTTTCGGGGATAACAAGGTTCACATTCTAACAAATTTTATTTCAATGTTTAAATATACCCATGTTCAAGCCTACTTTCTGGTTGTTAATATGCAACCATGTCCATGGAAAATAATTGATATACCGGTAAGCAGTACTTGCTTGTTTTACAATCCATCTGACCGTGTATGTAATTGTATTTGTATATGCACTTCTGTACATTCGTTTCTTGAATAAAATATGTTTAAACTAAGTGTTTTCTGGGTAAAAGTTGTAAATTTAATTACGATTCCTGGTTTTTGTTTGGACAACTTCTCTTGAGTTGCTGGTAAATGGAATCAGACTTTTTTTTCAGTGTCATTGTGTCATGTTTAACTTGTTCATCATCAGCCATATCTTTATCTAACTTCTTCAGATAATTCTCATTACTTTCAATCTGGCTTCTCATTTTCAGTTCTTGTTTACAGAGGTAAGAGACAACAGACCTCAAATTCTCGTCAACAATGGTATCCAAATTAACTTCACTGGAAATATCATCGACTACCTTTTTAGCATATTTCTGACAAACTTCCTTCAGTTTTTCTTTATCACATTGAGCAGCTATAAAATCGTTCTCCATAATCATTACAGTTACCCCTTTGTATAAAAGCTGTATTCCAAAAATGGGAGTACGGATAATAGTACCAGCAAGTAGCACTGGAGATAAACCTATACCCATTCCAATTTTGGCCCATAGAGGTAAAGCTTCCAATTTTTTCTGAAAGAATTTAGGCACAAATTCTACTACCGGTTCATCATTGACAACGTTGTCTTCTTCAATGCCGGCCATTGCCTGTTGAGCACAATATATTTCTTTCTCAAAATCAGGACAATTTAATGCTAATGATTTCTCAATTTCTGCAGCAAGTTTAGTGAATGAACCATCCCTCTTTATCCAGTCTTGAATAAGACACATGAGACTATTGTATACTTTGTATCGAACTTCAAGAGCTGCATCTGTCCATACTGACCCTTTAGGAAGCTCATGGTCTTCAAATCTGTAACATCAAAATAAATTACTCATTCAATACAATATCCATCATATTAGATTATACAGTTTATGGTGACAATTTCTCTCTCAAATTTTCAATACATGCAAAATGTTTCCTGCATGCCGTACCTGCAAATCTTTTGTTGATTTCCTTCAATATTTAATTTCATGAATTCATGAAGTTTCTGCGTAACAGATTCTTGATTGGATTTTACGGTTTTCCTTTGCACATCAAAAAAATGTTCAATGGTTGAGTTCAGCTTTGACAGTTGGCCTTTAATGCGTTCATGTTTCCCAACTCTGTCTTCATTCGACATTTTCAACTGAGATAAATAAGTGTCAAAATGGTGGATACAACTACCCATGTAAGAGAACAGCAGCCTGAAAAAATGAAGAAACAGGAAACCTCATGTTTTCATCACTACAAATTTTATAGCTACATTGAATGATTACGATTTTTTTGTAATACCATATTACTAATTTATCATATATATATATATTATCATTAATATAGTTTTCAGAGGCCGTATATCGAGGGTTCAACGCAACAGTGTCGTAACGAATACTGGAATAAGAACAAGTTACGACAGTGTTGCGCTGAACCCTCGATTTATAAAGCTTCGTAATTTAAATTTTTCTTAAATTTTGACTAAAATACCTAAAATATATTCATATTTTGATTGTATTTGAGAATTACCTTATTTATTAATGATCTTAGCTTTATTTCTAACTTACATACCAACTTAGCTTATTAAGAAGTCAACGCTCAATAAAGAATGTTTGTATAAATACCCTTTAATGTATTTAATGTATTAAAGCTTTTTTTTTAATTAAGAATTTTCTTTACTAAAAAAATTCTTATTAGCGTTTAAGAGTGGTACTCATGATAAGATTTTTTCCAAGCCAAATTATTTTTGACCGAGTTTAAGAAAATAAATAAGACGCTTTACAAATACGGTCCAAGGTTAATATTTTATCCAGCACCATAATAACTAAATTAAAGACACACAAACTGGTGCTATGCAGAAACTGAGGTATCAATATTTATGTATCGCATAGTTGAAACTAAACTACCAAATCATAGTTTCTATTAAGATGTCGTTACGGTAATAAAATCTATTCTGTAATATCAATAAATTCCGTCTTAAAATGCCTTTCATTATTCTGTAATCTATTCACCAAAATGAAATTTATTATGACGTAGCGTCTGTTATTTTATTGTTATGTCTTGATAAAGGCGGTTGCGCCGAAACGTTGACTAATAAAGAAATAACACAGTTCGAAAATTGATATGTGTTTTGTTGTGAAATCTACATTAATATCTATTCACCTGAATCCTTTGATAACTAACATTTGTTGTCCAACATCAACAAGCCTCTTCATACTTTGCAAGACATATTTAAACTTTGGGGCCATTCTGCCTTCTTTTTGTATAAAAGTTGCTTCCTTTGTTGAGAAACAAATGATTTGGTTATCTTCACAGTTTTGCCATTCTGCCTTTATCTTTTTTCTAATGTCTTTCAAGACAGTTTCTCTTTCGTTTAAAGGGATCTATTAAAAGTAATAAGTATTTAGTTTACTGAAGCAGGCAGTTCATGAAAAGTCTTACAAAGAAAAGACAACTTCAGCAGTTGGATTGTACTCCACCATTTTTATTCATTCACAATATTTATCATTTCAAACAGTGCACATGACAATATGGCCAATTAATTTGTGAACACAATAATAAAAGTGAACATTTTTATTAATCTGTCTGCATGTTTGAAGTACAGTGTAACCTCTCCAGAGCTGCCCGCCCTTGAGCAACAACCTCCCTTCAATAACACCATGATTTGTCCCTACTGTACAATTTAACTACCAATTTAACCTTTCTAGAGCAACAACCTCTCAACAGCAACATACTTTTGGTTCTCCCAAAGAGTGTTGCTTTGGAGAGGTTGCGCCGTACTCAAAAACATAGTCGATTAAATCAATCTCTGTTAGCTAATATACAATGTAGCAACTGTGTAACATTTAAGTCAGTGTCTGGTTTTTCTTATTACATTATATTCGTAACATTTATATTTCAAGGGCCTGATTGACATTTTCATATTTTCAAGGACCTTTATCAATTTACTCACGTCATCCCACTTGTTACAGATGAACAATGCATTATCAGGTCGATAAATCTTCTGTTTGTCCACAGATTTTCTGTATACTTGTTGCACCAGCTTTTTAACCTAAATGTAAAAAAAACATAGGTTTTACGCACCTGCTATAGTTGCTAATATGTGTATTTTGTCACATAAAATGTAATATGCAATACAGGATAATGAACATAAAGTAGGCATCTCAACACATTTCTTTGACTATGTGACTGCTGGTAAGTTAAATGTCAGAGGAAAGAAGAGTCTGTGACTTAATATATGAAGGTGTCTCACACAAAGACAAGCTTACAGTTGGTATCGCATGCAATACAATGTCCTCTGCCATCACCTATCATTGGAATGTTAGCTGATGTTTATACAGCAGTATCTCGTCGCCTTACAATTAGAGTTAGCAAGTCGTATACCATTTTCATGTTTTGGAGGAAAAACGTCAAACATTTGTATTCGATTTTTGTCGTTATCCTTGGGCGATTTCAAAAATTGAAAATACCCGAGCGAGCATACATATGCAGCTATTATTCTAGATGTTTTATACATGTATAAAATAATATTCTGTAAGAATCAAGGAAAAAATAGTTTTCTGTTTGGACATAGCTCAAACATGATAGTGGATTCGTTTTTTACTACTGAAGTGGGCAATATGGACATAGCCCTTTTAAATACAGAAACCTAACCATTTTTGTATCTTGTGAGCTATGTCCGTACATTTGTTATTATGATATTATGTTCAATGTTAATGATTCAGTAATCAACAAACTATAGAATTGTATTTTCCAAACATAACTTGTAAATGGCCCACTCTCACACATCTTGGACAATTGGGGTAAAAACACGATTTTTCTGTACTCCCAGAACTTACTCATTTCCTTAGCATTATATCAGGATACATATAAACTACTGATTTGCAAAATTTTACCTGCAACATATTAACAGTTTTTGAGATTCGGATGCTTAATTGGTCTTGTTGCTGTATTTTTTACCGCATTTTTAAACAGTGCCAATGATGCTTATGTTAATTTCAAATTTCTAGATTCTAACACAGCAAAATCGAATATTTTTTACACGTATGAAGAAAAGTTTCTGCAATACCTTGGTGGGGAATATAGCTCGTCATGTTAAGCTTTTATACCATCTTTATATGCATGGATGTGCATTTCAATTCAGTTTTTGCTAAGGACTCGTTGATTATCGCATCAAAATTACGGTAGTTAATTCGGATTTCATGACCTATCCTTTGTTCTCGTATAATACGTAGATATAAATTGAAACCAACATATATTTTATTACATTTTACGAATTCAAAAAGCACAATAACTATGTCAAAAGTTATTCTTTTGTACATTAAGACTTGAGTGTTAAATATTGTCCCGTTGATTTCGATAATTTGGAGACACGACCCAAAATGTGTGCATTTTCGTTAATTGATAGATTGTTAAAAACAAATAGTTCAGCTGGCTGGCACTCATTACTATCTACGAAATATACTCGGTACTGTGCTGGAATTATGTCGTAGCTGTTTACAGGATGGATTTTATTTTGTATTATATACCTGACGACACAGCATGTTAGACGCACCTGCATAACTATTCCTTCTTAATTTAGACCAAAACAGCCATTTATTCACCAAAATGTGAGCTCATTTTTAAGTATTCATATTAATTGTTCTCAAGAAACAAAGTGTTAACTTTTTTTCCTTTTCATTGAAAAAATTGTCATCATTTTCTATACTGACGACATCAATTATCCAAGTTGTGTGAGAATGAGTGAACTATGGAAATAATTAGAATCGTTCAGGACAATACCATTAATATAAAGACTCAGCAAAGTAACGATAAAGCTTAGTAAATTTAATTGCTGATAGAAAGTACTCAAGATGAACACAACTGAACTCACTGTATACAATTGAAACTAAATACACACCGAAGCCAGTTTTTGGAAATATGTAAAATACATGCTACTGTGATACATGTGTATCATGATCAATTTATGGTATGAACATCAACATATATGGTATGTCTTTCTGCTAACTCTCATACCTTGGTGTGAATGCGAGATCTTATTATGTGTGTATAATGCAATCCTTAAAAGGTGCAGTGCATTTTTTGTTTTGGTTTTCTACACGGGAGCTGTTGGAGTCTATTTCGTTTCTCAGTGACTTCAAATACGGTGCTGTACATGTGAATAGTTTGTAGTTTCTTAAAACACTCAAAGGTTTTGTTGACAATTGGAGTGATGATGAAAAATCCAACCCTAATTTTGATGATTTCTGACTTTATTTTTCACATGTAATGGAACAGTAGCTATCGGCATGCTTAAAAAGGCAGTTTCTTTTTATTGGTCATAAGTAAGACCAATGCCTAATTGGATACGGCTGTAAATTTCAACTGTAAACACCGTGATAACTGTTTATGTTCACTGTAAGCACCAAATCAACTGTTACATATTTTCAATACAGTATTTCAACAACATCAATTTTCATTTATAAATGCTAGTTCTATTTAAATCATACTAAATACATTCTATCAAAACGATTTTTCGTTTGAAACTACATGTTATAGTAATAAGCCACTATTACTTTTAAAAAATCATGCATTGAAAGCATTGCTGTAAGGTTGGTTGCAATATCTATTATTGACAAATTAGATCTACTCTCTGTAAAAATAATAAATAAATAAGAAATTTGATGTTTGCAATTTTTATCAACAGAAACACCCACAATTTCGTATCATTATTCATATTACTGATATCATGAATCATTATCATTCTTTTTTGCAGAAGCCATGACTTCGATATACGAAAGCCACACACAAAAAGTAAAAATCGGTGGGATCGCTGATGTGCCAAGAGGAGTTCATTCAGTCCGTCCCAATTACGTATACAAGGTTGACGAAAGTAGGATCCTTCCATCACTAAGGCTTGGTGTTACATCAGATGAACTTATGGATGTTGTGCAGTGACGCATTCGAAATAAATACTTATGTTAAACTTATTGTTCACATACCGTATGCATGCAGCATAATGACAGAGACAATTACTTGGTCATACGTGACCCATGCAGTAAAATTTTAGCGAATAATATTGTTACAAGAAGCTGATATTATTCCTTTTTTTTCAGATCATTATTACAAATGTGTGCAGGAAAAATAAACAAACAAACAACAAAGTTTATTGTTAACTTTTTATTTCAAATTATTATTTTGTTAATCGAGCAAAAAATAAAAATGTCTCATTATCATACGAAACAACAAACATCATTCCCTAAATAATGAGTATAATCATAACAATTAATACAAAATTGTTACTTCAGTGTGATCATGCAACAAAAAAGAACACTTGACAATCAACATCCACTGCTTAGATTTGTCGTCTTTACTACACTGGCAGCACACGTGCAAAGAACAATTGGTGACAAACGCCCTTCGAGATATTGCACATTCGTGTGTAGGAGATTATGTAGTCTGTTCTGACGATGACATTTTCTGAAAAAAAATAGAGTGTAATAATACTTTGTGAAAAGTCGACTACAACTTTGGGAAGAAAATTGACAAGGGAAACCAACGATACTAAAGATAACTGGGCTGACCCTTAAGGTCCTCCCTCACACGCGCACTTACGTACGCTCACAAGCACACACTCACGCGCGCAATGACTGTATATTACCTATAAAAACATCACTACCGACTCCTAAATATCTTAAAATTAGAGGAGGCACAGACGAATTGATGGCTATGACAAAGAAAACGGAAGTAATTAATGCAAGAAGTTTTGGTAAAAGGTTTAGTCCTATAAATAACATATCACATACGTGATAGGTTAACCTTACGTCTTATGGATTGGGCTAGTAAAAAATAAACTCGTCCGAGATGATTTTTTGTGATTAACAGACCTAGTTGTAAATTTAAAACAAAGAACATGATCTCACAGACATGACCAGTAGCAGTATAGTATTGATAAGATATAGCCCCATTATCAATTCCCTCTTTTATGGGATACTTACGGAAAATAACCAAAGGTTTGAACAACGGTGTATTTCGACAATATTAATACTATTTTGTACATGTAATGGGGCAGGGAAACCTTATATTTTTCGATTTTCGGCACTTGATCGACTGTTTTTTTATGTATACACAGTAGCTATTTTGTAAATCTGAAAAACTAAAGTTTGTATTTAGATTTCTAGTACTCGAACGTTTATATGATCCTAAAACGCTTTGATGATAACTATGTAAGTCAGCTCGAGACTAAGTATACATGAATGTTAAAATTACCGATATTTCACTGTATTTTAAATATCGGTAGAAAAGGCCATTATTCCACACTCAAAAATGCAAAGAAATCATACTTATGCAAGGGTAAGTACCTAAAGAAAACACATAGCTCTACTTAAAACAGTATGCAAATAGCATATATTCGTGTGACGATGTTAATGATAGAATGTAAATGTAAATTGACGTTGCTGAAATATTGTATTAAAAATATGTAACAGTTGATTTGGTACTTTCAGTAAACATAAACAGTTATCGTGGTGTTTACAGTTAAAATTTACAGCAATTAGGCATTGGTCTTACTTATGACCAATAAAAAGAAACTGCCTTTTTAAGCATGCCGATAGCTACAGTTCCGTTGCATGTGAAAAAAGCCAGAAATCATCAAAATAAGGGTTGGATTTTTCAAACATTTGAGTGTTCTAAGAAACTACAAAATATTCACAATCGAGCTTTTAACCTTGGATAGAGAAATGATTGCGCCACAGCATGCGCATATTTTAAAGTGTGAAACTGTAAATAAAGTTACTTACCAGTTAAAAAGTTGTCAAATTCTTCCAAAGTGACACATAAATACGCAATATTTGAAATAAACAGCAATTTCTCTCACAGCACATAAACAGTTTCTGTACGTTGTGCCCCTTGCTCTAGTCATGATTGGTGTCAATTCACAATGGAGATATATTGCTGTGTTTTATTGCTGTGTTGTATTGCTAACATGTTTAGCATAGATCCGTCTTTGGGTGTTTAAAGCCAATATTGTATTCTGCTTTAAGGATCCTCCTGCACATTACCTCACTCTGAGATTCAGGGCCCGTATTTATAATTATCTTAATTATTTTCTTGAACTGGGCCAAAATAAGAAGTTTTTGATACCATGGATTTCTTTGGGTTTTACTTGACGTTCCTTTTTTTGTTTAATATCTATCAGTTGTGTTAATATAGAATGTATTTTCCTCGCTTTGTTTGAAAGATACAACTGTTTCAGGTAAACATTTACTTGTGCTAGGTGTTTAGACAGTGAATAAAAATAATCCGAAAACATGCATCCGAAGAGCATGGTACTGATAACTCGCGTTTCCTTAATAATATTTATACTGTTAATTTAGCAAATAATTGCTCTTTCAATCATTAACTTAATATCAAATCTTTACGGTATTTTGAATGATCAGAATCTAAGCATCACCCGTAATAAGGTAAACCCTCAATTCAATGGTAGATATTTTCATCATATTCGTAATTCAATGGGCACTTTGGACATACGAGTAACTCATTTGAAAATAAAAGAACTAATTATCATATGAACAAATTGTAAATTTTACAAATGAAGTGAGTCATGTCGAGGAGATAGCGGAGTCTAAGGGTCTACATCTAGAAAATCATTGGACAAAGTTAATTTCACAGGTATACTTGACACACATTTCCCCCCATCATAATATATATCAATATAATACAAAATTTTAATGTAATAGAAAAGGCATCCATCGAGGATTTAAGGTATTATGATCCTAACACAAAAAAAATTCAAAGGTGGTCAAATCTAATTTTTTTCTTTGATAACTTTTTATATTATGATATTTGACAGGTTTTAAAGAGTTTGGCCATGCATTTTTTAATGATGATTTACTTAACAGAAAAGCCTATATCTTACTATATACGGCTTAACCGTAAAAACTGTGTATCATAGATCTATAAATGATCATAATTTCATTATTTAGAATAAATGTGCACTGGAAATTGCATTTGTTGTTGTATTTTACATAATTGTATATAAATACACTAAAATGTATCAGCTATTAGCACATTGTACGAAAAAGAAACACATTTCTAAGTTTTTCAATGCTTCAGAGACTTATTATTTACGATTTAAAAAAACAACAAGAAAGATCACGCTCTTTCTCACATAAAGGGACATGGTCGGCAGCGAGACTCGGACCCACGATCCTCTATCAGTGAGAGCTGTTACAGTGATTTGAAGTCACCAATCAACCACAGAGGCGGGTCGATTTTATGACCGCAAAAATAAAGCTGACAAACAATAGATGTAGAATAAAAAGTACATATACAAAACGAAAAGGTTTTATGAAAAGAAAAACACGACTAGTGTTAACGTTAAGAATAACTGAAATCAACATCGAACGAGATCAAGCAATACAAAAATTTAAGGCACTGTTCTTGTTCTCACAAATCGTTTGATTGGCTACTTCCCTATTATTTGCGATGATTGTAGGTGGGGACATATACTGTATCGTCAAAACATAAATCCGAACATTAACATATATACTTATATTTCAACCAATCAGACGACATGATTCATTTGCATCATTTTGCTGTCAATATGGTCGCATCGGCATTCAAAACAGTCGGGCGTCCAGCGATATTTTGTTATTTCCGTCGTTTATCGCTCAGCTGTAACTGGATTCCTTCATATTTAAGTTTTCGGACACTATGAATATAACTAAATAATACCCTATCCTGCATTCCTCCAGCATTTGTACTATCAATGATGTAGATGAAGGCATCAGCTTTGAGAATATAGTCTATCACCATATTAGTCATCTCTTCTGACTCACCAATACCTGGACTGTCTACAATCACCAAACCAGACTGAAATGAAAGTATTCAGATTAAACCAGGTATTCATAAAATCCAATTTGTATTATCGGAGTTTGTTGTACTTGAAATATACAGAGACGTAATCGGGACCGTAGATCTTATTTGGGCAATACCTGGTATTCGGATAATCGGCCGTGAAATCATCGAGGTTTTACTGTAACACAATTCCGTCAGATTATGCATATGGCCTGTGTCTATGACTTGGTTGTCACTGTTACACTTAAAGAGGCCATGGGTACAACAGACACTGTTTAAGCTGCTACACAGTTTTACCTCTTAAATCAGTAAATTAACAAAACAAACTCAATACACAAAAAATCCTTCAAAAATGTTTCATTGCTAAATACAGCTCTCTTACTTCTGCTAGTTTTCCAGCTGTTTACATTTTTTTAAATAACCAATCGATATTATACAACTAGAGCTTGCTGTCGGTCCCGTTAGTCGACAACCGATGTCTCCCGTGTACGAGTGCTTGATTGAACACATAAGCTGTTCCGTTATGTAACATATAGAAATGAAAAAGACAAAGGGTAACATCTCCGCTAGGAAAACTGTACACACTGTATGGAATGACAAACGCGATATGCTATATCAAATATATCCATTCACTCAAAATATATTTATGTTCTAAAAATAAAATATTTGTGATGAAAAAATATTATTCAGTAAAAAAATAAATATTTGATAAAAAGATATATTTATTCTAAAAAAATATTCACTAAAAATATATTTTTTTCTAAAAAAAATATTCAATTTGTAATGAGTAAAAATATATGTCGGGTATAACTAGCATGATGGGAAATCGGGTTTATTGTAACAAGGGTTCAGATTGTGCTCATGGTGAGCTATTGTGACTGTCTGATGTCCCTCGTCCGTCCGTCTGTGCATCTGTAAACAATGTTTTGTCCGCACGATAGAGGTTTCATTTTTAATCAGATTTTAACAAATCTTGCAGACAATTTCTATGACCAGATGATCTGCTTTCCCAAACCCATTATGATTTGAACAAACTGTGTACAGTTCCTTAAGACAATGCTACATAACAAAGATCTAAGCTTTGCACCTTTTGTTTCTGAGGAAAAATATTTTTGAAATTCTTTCTTTTATAACTTTTTATACGAGTATACGACGTAAATTATCAAGATGCGCCTGGACAGTGTTGGTTTTGACCCTAGGGTCAAGATGGGCCATTGGATGATGCTTCATACTAAACATCCAAGCTCAAGTTGTTTTTACATAGAACCATGTATAACATAATATCCCTATTTTGGCCCTTTTAGGGACCATAATTGACATTCATGAACTTCAAGGAGTCTGGCTGGTTCAAGAAAGAAAACCAAATATGCTGTTCATACTAATTGGGTGCAAGTTTTGGTAAATGTTTTTGTTGTCAATCCTGGTGTATTGTGGGTTTGTTTACTTCCGTTGCTCCTGGTTATTGCATATGGTACAACTTATAAATAAATTATAAACATCAGGTAATTTGATAAATATGGTCTGAATACTTGTGTTTTGATTGTAATTACTTTCCTAAGTGTATATTGTACAGATTTGCCGTATTTTTCATTCGAGTTTCATTCATTTTGAGCGAGTAATGATACTTTCTTTATATGTTGAATAGGTTTAGGATTTAAATCAACAATACCCCAAATGTAAAGCATTGGCCTACTAACTCAAATATCAAATACATGCCGTTTTTTAGGATACTTGTATACATATTACATACCTTCAATATGTTACATGGTAAATAAACTTTAGCAAGTCGGTATACGGCCTTTTCTTCATCATCTAACAACTGTAAATATCTTTTCATGTCCTCAATAAAGTGTTGATCAACTAAAGTTTCATTGGAAGAATTCGAATCTAAAATAATATCAGGAAATTATACAAAATTTAATAGCAGATGTGATCAACCGACCATGCCAGACAGACGTACGAACAAATCTACCAACAACATAACAATGTATTCCAAAGTAGGGCTACAAATTCCAATAAATCGTTTCTTTCGTTATTTGGCTAAGATAATATATACTTCCTTTAGTTTGAAATAAGGGCCCTATATATCGCTCTCCAGATTAACCTGATGAACAACTTGGTAAACAAGAACAGCTCCCTTACAGAAAATTTTACATTCCAGTGAGTGGTTGCAGTGAATTATAGGTGCATGATCAGTGAATAGAAAGTGAATTAAACTTGGTGTTGCTGGCTTTTTACTTATTGTTCACATTTCACATGCAAATTAGGTTTGCCATGAACAGCTGCGGTGAACGGTCAGCGAACAATCAGTTTGCTAGCTATTCACCCCAAGTTTGGTCACGGTTTATTCACAGCAGCTAATTCACTTCCTATTCGCCGCAGGTTTCTCTGGTGAATTATCAGAAATATGTCTTCGGTGAATGAGCAGCGATTTTCCTCTGTTGAATTATCAGCGATCTGTCTCTGGTGATCAGTTGATAACAGTTTGAAACTAGTTACAGTTCTGTTTTCGCATATAGGATAGTTATTCCATTACACATGTAGACATGTTTTAATAAAACGGATACTTTAATTCTAAATTGTTTGACATGCGAAACAAAGGAAACTCATGCTAACTGTGGTAAACGAACATCCTGCCACACCATTTTCTTCAAACTTAATGTTAATACAATGTAATCTTTTAATTGTACCCAATTCATTAAATATAACCTATATGAAGCCGTATTATGTCACATAAGAAAGAAGTCTAAGTCACAAACGGTCGAAAAACAAACTGACCATTCTGATATCCAACTCCATTATAATATATGTAAATAAGTTTGAATCAACAGTCATATGCGTATTTAAAAACCAGCCAATTAAATCTGCTGTTTCATTTTACCGAAAACTTCATGTTGAAAGTAGAAAGAATTGCTACGATTGGTTTAAATGTCTGCGGTGAATGAAATGTAATCTGTGGAAAAAAAGGTGACTCCAAGAGCAGGGTGCCAATTTTGACACCAGGAGCGAAGATTGTAAAGTCTTAGTACAGGACCTATTTCTGTGAAGTAAGTTTGATTGAAATTGGCTCAGTGGTTTCATACATTTCGTTAGAAACAGCACATGAAATTTAATTGCATACGACAATGAGCAACAGACAGGATGATAACTATAGCTCACAATGAGCAGTTCATGCTCAGTTGAGCTGAAAATAAGTAAAATACAAGATATGAAATAAAGAAATGGAATCAATAAACTACAGCATACATACCTGCTTTTTGAAATTCAGCCCTTGGTTTGTCTGCGTAGCGAATCTCACATAATACATGACTAGAAGACAGAATGTGACATGGAAAATATGCTTCACCCAGTAGAAGATTAATGAAAGATGACTTTCCTGCTCCAGTCTCACCTTGAAAAATGTGCATTTTGAAATAAGTGCCAATGGTAAAGATTCATCAACCATCGTAACATCGTAAAAACTAAGAAGAGTCTAGTCCCAGGCTATATAACAAAATAGCCTAGATTATAGAATTTTCTTTAGTATATTATCCAAGCATAGCCAAAAGAACTGTCGATCATTTGTTTCCTGTAGATTGCCACAACATTTATTCTTGGTCGGTGTACACGTAATAAGCAAATTTATTTCAAAGAGTTTATTAGTATCATCCTATGCACAATTAAGGGATAGATATATGTGAATTGTCTACACTGAGTTGTCATTCCTTTCCAATCCACACACACCTCTGTCATCGTCTCAATGCAAAGGTTTTCGGCAAACTACACTTTGATCAATAACATTCTTTTGTGTACATTTCATAAATATTTATTAGATATCATAATAAAATATTTCATATCATTTTAGAAAACCGATTTAGTTCGCTCCATTATAAGCTGTGCCACAAGAGATTATTCAACCTTGTAACTCTAAACCGGACTACTTTTTAGACGTTGACAGAGGGTAGTGTTAGCATAGCGGGAACAACAAATCTAGGTACAGATTGGGTTAGAAAGTCATACTATAAAGAGTATTGTAAGTATTGTACCAATAACAAGGACAGTTGGCACTGAATCCTTCATCTTTTGCACAGATAATTCCACATCTGCATGGATGCTTGGGAATTCTGCGTTTAATTGTTCTGCAGCTGGTCCTTTGGTTTTCTTTACCTTTACAGCAAAATTTTTGACCTGTTCACAGATGTCAAACAAATCTTCTTGAACAACATCATGTTTGATGGTTTTAAAGATAGCACATGCCTAAAATTCAAATAAGAACTTCTGAATGGGACCAGAGGAAAAGCCACTTAGCTTCCAATGTTTGGTAGTCTTCAGTGTATAATAGGACCAAACGTTAAGAAGTACAGGTACTATATCAATGATAGCATTCTCGCGGTGGTTAACCGGCTCGGACTTTTTTGGATTAAATCAGCGTCCCCGGACTATTTTTGATCGAGCAAAGGACTTTTATTGATTAATGTGTTAAAAACAATGGACACACATCCTGATTCGGACGGATTACGGCTTAAAAACACGTTAGAATTTTAAATGTTCCATCACCACGGAACTTTTACATGTCTTTTCTTTCCATACAATCAACATCCTGATCTATTTCTTGTAAATTTATTCTTTACGTCAAGAAAAAGTCTGAAGTTCCTCAGTGAAAGTGAAAGGTGCATCAACATTTACCTGAAATTACTATGAAAATACACCGATTTTTCAGACTTCATACATATTTAATGCTCTAAAATATATGTATAGTACGTTGCAAATGTGTTTTACTTAAACGTACGTCTTTCATATATCCTATAATCAATTTTTTAATGATCCATAAATTTATGAAGGAACGGACTATTTATGATTTTCACGTTTCATCGAATTTTCTGGCACCGGACTAATTTTGATCAACAGGCACGGGACTTTTATTGACATCATTAATATTTATGTTTTTCTCTCTTCTTTTCTGATGTAGAAAAAAAGGAAATCTACCTTAAGGCTGTGGTTACACAAACCTAAAAAGCGTAACAGAAGTGGAGAAGGGACCTCTTTTGGTGATTTTAAACATTTTTTTACTGATAGCCTAATATATATTCAATTTGTTGATTTAAACTCAGCAGTGCTGTGTTTTTAGAATGAGACCGGGCAATTCATTTTAAATAAAACATTATGCCACATTAAGTTGCTAATTTTGACAATGAAAATGTTGTTTTTGTGATAAAATCATCAAAATCATACATACACATTATTTTCAATTCTCATATTTTTCTTATTTTTTCATATGCATAGGGCCTCATTTTTGTCCCTAATTTGCAAAATGAATTACAAAATTATTATATAAACTCATAGCTGAGAAATGAAAATAATGTTGATGGATAATTGGATATTATGTATATTTTCAGAGGATATTTCAAGTGATATTGACATTTCAACTCCTTCAATTCCAAATGAAGAAACGGTATTTCCTTCGCCATCACTGTTGACTGCAGCACCAAAGAAAGCAAAATTGAATGTTACTCCACAAAAAAGCAAAAAAAGCTCTTTAGTGATGGACAGTTTGATAAAATGACGGAATAAATAGTTCAGTTAGTACCACTGATACTGGTAGAGTTTCAAAAGGCTGGTCTGATGTATGATTTTTGATGTGTGTGAAGTTGGCGGCCTAGCGGCCTAGCGGCCTGGCGGCGTGAAGTTGGCGGCCTAGCGGCCTGGCGGCGTGAAGTTGGCGGCCTGGCGGCGTGAAGTTGGCGGCCTGGCGGCCTAGCGGCCTGGCGGCGTGAAGTTGGCAGCCTGGCGGCCTAGCGGCCTAGCGGCGTGAAGTTGGCGGCCTAGCGGCCTAGCGGCGTAACTATGAAAAAGTGAATTTTTGCGACTTTTTCCGTCCAAAATCGTTTCTAATGCATGTAGAATGTGATTCTGATTCATTTCTGAGTGATTGGGTGTTTAATATTTTGGGTCGGTGAAAAAACTAAGTTTTCGGCGAAATTTCATACCTACGTTAAAGTGATTTTTTGCGACTTTTTCCATTCAAAATAGTTTCTAATGCTTATAGAACGTGATTTTGATGCATTTCTGGGCGATTGGGGGTATAAAATTCTAGGCCGCTAGGCCGCTGAAAACGTGAAGTTGGCGGCCTAGCGGCCTAGCGGCGTAACTATGAAAAAGTGATTTTTTGCGACTTTTTCCGTCCAAAATCGTTTCTAATGCATGTAGAATGTGATTCTGATACATTTCTGAGTGATTGGGTGTTTAATATTTTGGGTCGGTGAAAAAACTAAGTTTTCGGCGAAATTTCATACCTATGTTAAAGTGATTTTTTGCGACTTTTTCCATCCAAAATAGTTTCTAATGCTTATAGAACGTGATTCTGATGCATTTCTGGGCGATTGGGAGTATAAAATTCTAGGCCGCTAGGCCGCTAGGCCGCCAGGCCGCCAACTTCACGCCGCTAGGCCGCCAGGCCGCCAACTTCACGCCGCCAGGCCGCTAGGCCGCCAGGCCGCCAACTTCACGCCGCCAGGCCGCTAGGCCGCTAGGCCGCCAACTTCACACACATTTTTTTGAGACTTTTTCCGTCCAAAATCGTTTCTAATGCATGTAGAATGTGATTCTGATACATTTCTGAGTGATTGGGTGTTTAATATTTTGGGTCGGTGAAAAAACTAAGTTTTCGGCGAAATTTCATACCTATGTTAAAGTGATTTTTTGCGACTTTTTCCATCCAAAATAGTTTCTAATGCTTATAGAACGTGATTCTGATGCATTTCTGGGCGATTGGGAGTATAAAATTCTAGGCCGCTAGGCCGCTAGGCCGCCAGGCCGCCAACTTCACGCCGCTAGGCCGCCAGGCCGCCAACTTCACGCCGCCAGGCCGCTAGGCCGCCAGGCCGCCAACTTCACGCCGCCAGGCCGCTAGGCCGCTAGGCCGCCAACTTCACACACATTTTTTTGAGACTTTTTCCGTCCAAAATCGTTTCTAATGCATGTAGAATGTGATTCTGATACATTTCTGGGTGATTGGGTGTTTAATATTTTGGGTCGGTGAAAAAACTAAGTTTTCGGCGAAATTTCATACCTATGTTAAAGTGATTTTTTGCGACTTTTTCCATCCAAAATAGTTTCTAATGCTTATAGAACGTGATTCTGATGCATTTCTGGGCGATTGGGAGTATAAATTCTAGGCCGCTAGGCCGCTGAAAACGTGAAGTTGGCGGCCTAGCGGCCTAGCGGCGTAACTATGAAAAAGTGAATTTTTGCGACTTTTCCCGTCAGAAATCGTTTCTAATGCATGTAGAATGTGATTCTGATTCATTTCTGAGTGATTGGGTGTTTAATATTTTGGGTCGGTGAAAAAACTAAGTTTTCGGCGAAATTTCGTACCTACGTTAAAGTGATTTTTTGCGACTTTTTCAATCCAAAATAGTTTCTAATGCTTATAGAACGTGATTCTGATGCATTTCTGGGCGATTGGGGGTATAAAATTCTAGGCCGCTAGGCCGCCAGGCCGCCAACTTCACGCCGCTAGGCCGCCAGGCCGCCAACTTCACGCCGCCAGGCCGCTAGGCCGCCAGGCCGCCAACTTCACGCCGCCAGGCCGCTAGGCCGCCAACTTCACGCCGCCAGGCCGCTAGGCCGCTAGGCCGCCAACTTCACAAACATATGATTTTGTTGATTTTATCAAACTAGTAACTTCAGGAGTATTCCCGATGACAAACATTTGTCTTTTGTTACTATTTGATGTTGTTCGGTGGTATAAACAAGAGACCACTTCTCAGATGACTTATAATGATGAATGTATGAAATTTTGGAAAGTGATGTTTGGATGGAAGACTAACTTACTCAATATGATTTTGTTGAACTTGCTTAAAAAAGTTTACATTCTGACAATTTCTGTGCATAAGCAATATATATATGTGGTATGAAGTCACCATGAAGGTATGAGTGACACGAAGTCTTTTGGTACGAGGTATGCATGGTACGAAGTCTCCCAAATTCTTTTAATTTGATTAACTGTACTGGTAATAGGAGGAAAATAATGTACCCGATGCAGGGCTCAAACCTGCGATCTCCTGCTTGCAAGTCAGATGCTCTACCAACTGAGCTAATCGGCTGGTGAATATCCCAGCCAATTTATAATACAATATACCACACCGCTACATTCCTCCTTCCTTTTCATTCAAAGTGTTGTATGTTTATGTTTTACTAATAAACTTGTGTATATTAATAATCGATGATAAATAAAGTTCTCAAATGAGACGAACACAATGGGTGATCTTGCTCTTTATTTGTCTATCCAAGAAGTGAGTACATGTATACAATTAAAGGAAAGTTAATACAGGACGAGCATCGTAAACTATAGTCTTTATCAAGATTGAAATAGATCAATATACTGCCCAAAGTAAATTAATCGCGACAACCACAGGCTCTTTAAACCAACCCAGCCATTTGCTTCACCCTAGCTCTAGGATTCCAAGGTTAGTCACACGCGGCACCAAATGTGATAGGAGGAGGAACATAATGTACCCAATGCGGGGCTCGAACCCGCGACCTCCTGCTTGCAAGTCAGATGCTTTACCAACTGAGCTTATCGGTGAATCTCCCAGCCAATTTATAGTACAATATACCACACCGCTATATAACAAATATTACGCATTAGATTAGCATTGCTGATAAATAGTGCTCGCATCCTGGGTCTTTGAAAAAGAGCTGTTTTAAAACCAGTATTTTCCACATCACAGACGTCTAGGTAAATATATAAACTTTCAATAAATTGCTTCGTATTAGATATCCATAAACAAGTAGAACAAATGGTGTTTCAGATGTAAAGGGGAGTGACTCCTTCTTTAATGCAAAACAACTGATCATAATTAGACCGGTTCCATGATCACTAGAAGTCCTTCGCTGCTAAATGTTATGTTTTCTCTCTTTAACAACAATGATTCTAACTTGACTGGATAAATACAATAGAATTAACCTTTGATGAATTGTTATTATTCAGTTCCGTAACGATATCGATTGAAAAACATGATAACTTAGCAGAAATTAACATTTTAATTCAGTCAATCGACAGTTCCGCGAAATCCTGCGAGGGCAAATGCAATTTGATTACATTTGTGCATAGACTCTGTTCTCTGTTATGTTGATTTAAAATTATTTTCTGGTTGATATACATTTGTATTGTTCCGTCGCACATACATAATTAAGATAAAATAAGTAAAACATGTAAAATATCTAATATTGTGTACACACCTGTCAATACTTTCTACTTCATATTCAATAAAAGTCCTTTGCTCGACCAAAAATAGTCCGGGGACGCTCATTTGATCCAAAAAAAAGTCCGAGCCGGTTAACCACCGTGATTCTGTACAATATCTTTTCTGGGAAAGGACAATTCAATCCTTCCACATTTTGACAGTGATTTGCTTTTTTTCAAAATCATAGAACTTTCTTTAACAAAATATTGCTTTAAAAGTATTTGACATATAAATACTTATAACTTCTTCTGTATCAAACTTTGGAGTAACCATAGTTTGTTTAATTCTTTTTAGCACTATACCATCTCCAACACAACCCTTTGGGAGAAGCAAAATTATGTTGTTGTTGAGAGGTTGTTGTTCTAGAGAGGTTATATTAATAGTTAAATCATGCAGTGGGAAAAATGTATGCTGTTGTTGAAGGGAGGTTGTTGCTCAAGAGAGAGCCGCCTTGGAGGGATTGTACTCTGTTCTAATTAAAACTGCTTAAGATTAACCAAATCAATATCTCGTACACATGTTACAGATATTGTAATTTAATTAAATGATTTGCATATTTCTGGCATACACATAAGAAATAATACACACAACATTTTATTATTAAACTGAGTCTTCGAATTTTAGCCACCAGTCTTAATCACGGCAAGGCCGGTAAAACTTAACGGGTCATCAAGCCGATATATATTGTCTAAAATGCATACTTGATTATTCAAAACAAATGTTTTACTAGTAGTAGTGTTAGCAAATAAGATTAAGTATCTGCAAATTATTTTAACCCCATCATACAAAACATATACATGTAGATAAATGTTGTAGACACAAACTTTCGTCATGCAAAGACAGGTTAATATTCGGTCCGGTAAAAAATCATTTGGTCTGGTAAGATTGATTTACGCCTCTACAAGACCGAATGTCCAGTGCTTGAAAATATTATTTATGAAGACTTTGTCGACCAAGGACAGTTTTTTGATGAGAACATTGCTATAAGCTGCTCCTGATGATGAGTGATATACTTTCTACTTGACTTCATTCACTGCAATCAATATATTTGATTCTACGTACAAAGTCTTACACTATTTTCTGACCAAACGTGAAAATGTTACTTGATAGTTTAAAGTATCCGGCTTGGATGTCAGGTCAAATCAAGTTTCACCAATTTATAGATTTAAAAACTAAACCATAATTATATACTAAAATAAACCCACTGTATAAAGTGCATTGCAAGTAATTTGAAACAAATATTACATTTGATTGGTATTCTATAAACCAATATCGCACGTAAATTACAAATGTTTGAACAACGATAACTACTCTGTATATAGGAATATATTACAACAAGTAGCCTTAAAATAACTATAAATGTATAAAGCAGGGAACCGTGCCTCAGTTTTTTTTATCCTCCGTTCGTTGGATACTTGACTTTAAAGAAATTCCGTACCCCGCTGTTTATTACGTAATACTCCATAGATAAAAAATGAAAACAAGCATCAAAATTCTGAGGCACGGTTCACTGGATTAACATTTCCGCTACAAAATACCGAAACCGCTTTGAAATCCGTCATCAAATAAGACGGCAATGTTAATTCGAAAATGACACCTACTATGTTTTTTTGGCTGAGCAATTAACAATTAAAGTGTCTGATCATTATCGTCTCATGAAATCAACGAATTTGACGCACCCCATTCAATTTGATAGCCAATCAAAATCGCTTATGTTTACAGTTCAATAATTGAAACCACGCCCAGGTTTGATGTCTAGTTAGAGATTTTTATAACAGATTTTTGTCATTAATTAATTAATAGTATCACATCGTATAGCGATACAATGCACATTACGTTAAAGATGTTTAACGCTGAAAAGTCGATAAGAGGTGCAGTATTTATCGCTAATAAACACTATTTTTGAGCGTTCGGTTAGGATTTTTGCTGCTTGGTACTAAAGAATGATATTTAATCTTTGTAAATAATGTAAAATATCATTTTACTTTACTTTCGCGATTATACCCAAGCCAGATACGTTAAACAAGTTTGACTCACAGTCACAACAGGCCATACCCTTCCATGAAAATTTGACAAAAATTTCCTCCACATGTAGTGAAGTTGTTGGTTCCTTGTGAATCAAGGAAGATCATCCGGCGTGCGTATTACTGAATAATCGTTGAAAAATGGTTTCAACCTGTAAATAAACAACCATACACAGTTTCAACTAATAACATTGTTAAACATACCTCTTCCGGTTTTGTCCCATTACATATCAATCTACTCTTGAGTAAACATTTGATTTCACTGAGCTTAGTGTAAGAACATTTAATTTCATGAGTTTTGCATAATCTCGTTGCTTTTGGCATTGAACATTCATCGATCATTTCTTCTGTGATAGTTTTATTTAAAGTGGACGCCATCTTGATACTCAACAGGTCTAGTGTTCTGAAACGTCTAGAATGTTTTAACACAAGTAACAATAATACACAATTAAAATATGCAATGTGTAATGTATATTCAAACACTTGCTGTCTATATTTATTTTACCATATATAGTGTGCTAATGTACAAGTATATTTATTTTACCATATATAGTGTGCTAATGTACAAGGGTTAAACCACTCATCTTCACATTTATCATAATTTATCTATAGATAACTTCACTCTATTTGGTGCAATATTCACTATTCACAATATTCAATTTTTGACTGCACATGATAACCTACATTTTCATGCTCATTTATGACTGTGGATTATTTTTGCATAACCTTGAAGGATGCTATACATGGTAAATATAGGGATTTTAGTATGATAATATAGGAAAATATATGTTTATGCCCCCGCATCGGAAGATCGGGGGCATATTGTTTTTGGTCTCTCTGTTTGTCTGTTTGTACCAAACTTTAACCTTGCCTATAAAATCAAAACGCCTGAACCTACATCCACCAAACTTCATATGTAGGTTACTCATGACAACCTCTACATGACCTGTGCATTTTCAGGTCAGTAGGCAAAAGGTCAAGGTCACAGGGTCATTGTGTTTAAAAAACATTTCTTTTAGGATACTACTCCTACATTTTTCATGGGATTTTGACGAAACTTTTACAGACCTGTTGTTACCAAGAACCCCCACACATATATTCCGGGTTTTGTGATTCGATCATTTTTGACGGAGTTATGGCCCTTTGTTCATTTTGTGTGATTGTAACAGCGAAATACTCTTGTTTCCTTGTTTTCTCAAGGGATTTTGATAAAACTTTCATGGAACTATTGTTATCGAGATACCCAATGCATGTTGTAAAGGTTTTATGATTCGATACATTTTGACGGAATTATGGCCCTTTGTTTATTTTGTGCATATGGACTATATAGAGAAATACTCTTTTGTTTGCAACTACGTCTGTACTTCTCAAGGGATTTTTACCAAACGTTGATAGAACTATTGTCACCAAGTTCACCAGCACATATTGTTAGGGTTTTACGGCTCTTTGTTTGCCTGTACCGAAATTTAACCTTGCCTATTAGATCAAAACGCTAGTACCACCTGCAATCATCAAACTTCATATCTTGGTAAAACATGACAATCTCTACAGGACCTGTGCATTTTCAAAAAGGGCAACCGGAGGGGGTATGGTGTTTATAAAACACATCTTGTTATTATATGTGTTTCAATAAAGTATATAGTATTACCTAATAATTTCCATTTGTTAAAATCATATGATACATCCAAATTGATTGAGGGTGGCATACGTAAAAGAAACAATCTTGTGGTCCCTCTCCAAAACCATCACTGACCGGATGTAAATGCCAATAAATATGTAAATAATTGGTGTCATGCTTTTATCAGAATGTAGGGTTTGTTTTATCTTTTTACATTTTAATAACCAGGTAAACTAAAAATAGGGTTGAAACTTAAAACATTAATTATGTCAGTGGTCATGGAATGTCAAGTGTGACGTCAATAAAAATGGCGGGTATATAACACAAACACGATTTTTCTAGACGAATTTTAGTCACGGGTACTAGTTTATTCAAGTTGTTTGTAGATATATAGTATAGTGTCTATTACTAGTTTGGGTAATCCTGGCCATTTAATGGTGATGACTGAATATATTAATAGTTGATGGGTTAGTAAACCATGCATGCATTGCTCTGTGATGTTGACCTAGTTGTTGTGAGGCATGATATCTGAAATGCTATTGAAATTCAATGTGGTTGTATCATAGCAGATTATGGTGAATTTGTTAACATTTAGGGTTTATTCGAAATCTGTTTGATTGATGCAGGATATGATATTACCATGTGCTTGTGAACTACAAATGTATATACATGAATTAATTCATTTGTCAAATACTTATGATTGTCAATATACAGTTGAATCTCGTTATGTCAAACTCGCTTATATCACAATTTCGGTTATGTCAAACTGTTTCGTTGGGTCCCGATTTTTTTGGTCTTTCTCTATATGAAATTAATCCGCTTAACTCCAATTCACTTATCTCAAAATTTCGTTTATGTCAAACTTTGTCCCCGTGACTCTAATTAGCATGTAGTTTGAGTTGTTTATCTCAAAGTTGGAGCAGATCAGCGAACAATGGACGCTTTCACACCTATCATGACATTTTGCTAATTGAACAATTTAAAGGCTCCGGGAGATTTATAATCGTGTGACAAACAGAGAGCACACGTGTGTAGCATGATAATCATACTTGTTATTTGACTTAACTAAAATTATGGTAGGTAACGGTAAACAAATACGCACCACGTATAACTTCGGCTGCGGTGAGTATCCGAATACTAGGATACTCGTAGGTTTAACTTGAAAATTGAGTACGATTACTTGCCACCTATGACAGTGTCGGATTCCAATCTTAGAAAAATGATCTTAGCTTGATAAAAAATGATTAATTCCGAGAGCGTGATCGATGTTGCAACAAACGGATTCATCTTACATTATGTACAGAATGCGTAACCATCCGAAAATATGTAAAGCTAGACGCTCCGTTTTTTCGAATTCTTACAACAAATTTCGTAAATAAGTATTTTATGTTGGGACATTAATTGTTGATATTAATTATTATGAATAAGATACATAATTATTTTGTTTCTTCTCTACGTATGCACATGTTTTATTCAAGCGAAGCGTAATCATACATGCATTGTAATTTTAAATAAAGGCTACTGTACGTGCGTGTACACAAATACTTTAAACATATATAATTAAACAGTATTTGTTTATCTCAAATTTCGGGACTCAACTGTATGTGTATTACTCATAATGTTTTTATCATGAAAATATATTATACTCTCCATAATGGAGGATTGAATAAAATATGCAGTCAATATATCCTTTATGAAAAAAGAAACTTCATTAAAAAAAATATAAACCAATATGCTTCGTAATTCGTCAACATATAACGTTATGTTATAGTTTTTCTTGTTAATGGTAAATGGTAGGGGCAACACATTTAAGCAATGTCCAGTATATTCCCTGTGACCCTCTGGGAATGGGCTTTAAAGAGAAATTGATATACACAGATTTTCATATTATGTAATTTTCATCATCGGCTGAACTTATACTATCTAACGGGGCAAGAAGGTAAACTGACATGTCGATATACATTCTACAGGGTTAAGTTACCAGGTAAAAGAGTTTAGATCAGTGACAATAAGAAATATACTTTTTAGTAATTCAAAAATCCAATATCTGCATATATGTATTTTAAGTGTCCCGATTACATGGTGAGGAATTGTTCGAAAAAAAAAACGAATACATAGACCATTAGATTTGTTGATTATAAATGTATAATGCCAGCCAAAAACATAAATAGCAATTGGTCGTTATTTTTCCCGTTTATTTAGAAATTATAAATTTAGATGACAATTAGAACAGAGGTAGGGTTTTTAAAAATAATTGTCTTAAACTTGTCTAAATTTGCAGATTGCAGTGAAATATTTTTAACGAAAGTCACCAAGCATGTCAGTCCCTAAAAAAGATGTATATGATATGGACAAAACAGAACTGTCAGCGCTTCTAAGTGAAAGTAGAATACAACATGATCATGTTGAAGACGTAGATGATATGCGGAAGCTGTACATGAAACACATGAATGAGACTTGCTCTGAATCAGGAGAGAGTGAGGTAAGGCATTTATATAAGTTTAGATACATTGGATTTCATGTACATAAATGGATATAAGTAACATATTCCTTATTTATAATGACTCCTCAACATACACACCCTTTATTTATACAATAAATCAAGAGTTTTTTTCGTATAATTTTACAAACTAATTGATGTGTTTCTTTCTGGTTATTATTCATCTTATGCATTTTTATAACTTATACTGTTCAAGTGAGAGAGCTGGAAATTTTTATAAGGTCAATATACAATAATCAAAGGCTAAAGGGCCTGAAAAGATGTTTGCTTCCTTCGGCAGTCACTCAAAGTGAAACTGACTAATACCCTATAGACGACATTTGTAGCTTCAGATGGCATTCCAACAAAAAGATGTATATGATATGGACAAAACAGAACTATCAGCGCTTCTAAGTGAAAGTAGAATACAACATGATCATGTTGAAGACGTAGATGATATGCGGGAGCTGTACATGAAACACATGAATGAGACTTGCTCTGACTCAGGAGAGAGTGAGGTAAGGCATTTATGTAAGTTTAGATACATTGGATTTCATGTACATAAATGGATATAAGTAACACATTCCTTATTTATAATGACCCCTCAACATACACACCCTTTGTTTATACAATAAATCGAGAGTTTTAATATACAATAATCCAAGGCTAAAGGGCCTGAAAAGATGTTTGCTTCCTGGCCATGTATCTTTGGAATCATGATCTTCAGCAAATACATGAAATTCCACCTATGGATAGTGTATATATGCTGAGTGTCTTGGAATCAATGATCTTATGATTGTAACTAATTTGTCAATACCTTCAAGCTGTCTTTCAACTCAAATGTTACTCGGAAATGAACAACATATTTTGACGGGCTGTATAAATTTGCTGAAGCATGCTAACTGCGAAAATCACTAACTTAAATCGTGCTTAATCATTTCTAAGAAAGCTGTAATTGGTGAAACTTTTAAATCTAGTGTACTTGACATAACTGAATAATTATGACCTGTGTATGGGAAAGAAAATAAGCGTGGTATTATGTGCATTACTAATTCTCCCTTTGAGGGTCACTCAAGGTGAAACTCACTAGTACCCTAACATTTGTTACTTCAGATGTCATTCCAACAAAAAGATGTATATGCTATGGACAAAACAGAACTGTCAGCACTTCTAACTCAAAGCAGAATACAACATGATCACGTTAAAGACGTTGATGATATGCAGGAACTGTACCTGAAACACATGAATGACACTTGCTCTGTATCAGAAGAGGTAAGGCATTTATATTAGCTTTAAAATACACATTGATTTTCATGTACCTAAATGGGTGTAAATAGCATATTCTCTATTTATAATGACTTCTCAAAACACACAACCTTTGTTTAAACAATAAATCAATAACAATCATGATCACCTGAGTGCGGATTAAAATTTGTCAAGCTTTATGTTAAACACTAATTGCTGTTTTGCATCAACTGCCGCATTTCAATTATTTTTTATGTGGCTGGACATTGACAAGAAGCTAAGTTTTAAATATTCATAATTTCCATATAAATTTCATTATGAGAAAACTAACCGAACAATAACCAAGTCCTGTAACCGCACCAAAATTATGTGATAATGATCAAAATCAATACAAGTAAGAGGCTTTGGTGCTTGATGAAATGGCCAATCGGAACAATTATATTTCTGACCACGATATGAAGACACATTTTAAGACAATCTTAATTGATTTTTATTTCAATGCACAAACTACAAAGATGACCACTGGAAATAGACCCACTATGGAAGAAGTAGAACAAATGGATGTTATTGAAATATCGGACCTGCTTGTACATAGTAATATTCAATTTGAAGATGTTGAAACCCTTGAAGAGATGAAGTATCTATATTACAAAAATGTAAATCCATCTGGCTCTTCTCAACAGGAGGACCCATTGGTATGTCAATTAATCTTTTGTAAGTGTAAATTAATATATTTGACGATTTAGTGTATTATCTTACAGGGCTGTGATTATACACACATAAACGAAGGGACACATATTGTTTATCAGGCAGTGTTAGGCCAAACACCGTCGAAAGGAAGTTCGTTTTAGAGCTGCCATTTTGTTTGTTTAAATTGAAAAATGAAAGTGTGTCGGTAGGGTTGGTTATTGCGGGACATTTCGTATCGCGATATATTGCTATATGCAACACGTATTGTATTGCAAAATACATATTGCGATATATTTGGAGTTTAAAACTCTTGATTCATTAAGTATTCAAACTCATATTTTAATGAGAATATGTGGTTTCATTAATCATTTCCATGATGGTATATTTATTTAAGCTATCACAAAGAAACTAATGAAAATATAAGTGACTAGAATGAAACTTCATGTTCTATAGAATATATATATATATATAATTAAAGGAAAAATGTTCCGAATTCTTTGTTAACTTTATGTTCTAATACTTTTTAATAAAAATTCATTATAGTTGTAAAAAAATGTTTCTTAAATGAACCCCAACCGGTTTCACTAAAATCATCAGGGGTTATGTTTTTTGTTCTTAAATTTAAGAAACATTTTTTAAACAACTATATTGATTTGTTTTATTAAAAAATACTAAAAAATAAAGTTAAAAAAGATTTCGGAACATTTTTCCTTTTGATTATATATATATAATCTTTATTTATATAGAATGCCCCGGTCGAATTAGGCTAGTACAGCTGATACAATGTACGTTGAAGTAGTCTATATCTATTTACTTAAGAACATATCAACACATAATAACCGGTATTATTGCGCACATCTATGTGTCGGTAAATATTACGTTCCAAGTTTGCGGATACTTTCTATTAGCTACGCGGATTTCCATTCTAATTCATTGCAATATGACGCAATGTCCATTCCTAAATTGCTACTAATAGGATCGAAAACGAGGCACGAAATAATTACTCGTAGTACAACAGCTATACCAGTCCATACTCATCTCTACAAAACTTTATTATCAAAATAAAGAACAAACTAAATATGCAATTTGCGAGGGGACGCTCCTATAAAAATACAAAGTATAGGAGATGAAAGAAAAAAGGAACAAAATTCAAATTCGATGTCGCTAATTAACAATGAACCTCTAAATAACGGACTATAATAATGATATTAACTAGCGAATATAACTCGATTGACTTATACATTAAGTAATTTTGATACTGATAATCTATTTTCTAATGAGTCTTTAATGTATCCATCTTTAGCAATTTCAGTTTTCCACCTTCCATGGCGTTTCAAACATCTCTCAGATACAGAACTGTTCTCGGATGCATTTACGACATTCGATGCCCCTGAGGCTCTAAGAGAATGCGTACCTAAATTTAATTCTGGAGCAACAATATTCAATTTTTCTTGTATACATGCACGTGACCTAGTGTAACTCAGTTTCTTATTTTTATGTATAAGAGACGATACATTTTTCGATCTGAAAGCTGGTTTGAACAAATAATCGTTAGAAGACAGAGACAAACTTGCTTTGTTAACATATTTTTGTAATAAAGTGAGAGGGCAAGTAAAAGAATTGCCCTTTGATATAACAACTTCTGCACCATTACGGTACATGTCAGTTTTACTATGTCTTATTTTGAGAACAATATGATCTTGATTGAACATTATGTCATTACAACGAAGATTGCACACTTCACTAATTCTTAGGAATCCAGAATAAGCTAACATGATCATAGCCATATCTCTTAAATCAATCACATCCGACGAATCTTTGAAAGCGTAACACAGATCTTGAATAATTTTTGTAGAAAGTACGTCTTTCTTTTCAACTGGTTTTGAGCAAATACGCTTTGCTGTATTAGAAAGTAGCTTCACAGTTTTACTTTCAGTAGGATCGTTGAAATCGTTCAAGTCATGCGCCCATTTAATACCACAAACAGCGCTGGAAATGACGTGATCTGATTTTCCCGAATATATAAGGCATTATAAAAACAAACCGGAGATTAAACGATATTGAGAAGCAAGTAAACAAGCAAACTGATAAATTGAAAATGTTAGCATATAAATCCATAGATTTGGAAGCTAGAAGCAGAAGGAATAACTTGATTTTCTGGGGAATAACAGAACGCGGAAACAGAAACTGTAAGTCGCTAATATACAATTTTCTGATCGATGAACTCGATATTGACACCTCAAGTATGAATATAGAACGCGCACATCGCCTTGGTCCACTAAGAAAACAACACGATACACATTCCATTGGCTATAACAACGATCCAAAACGTCCAATAATAGTGCGTTTCGGAGACTACAACGACACCGAATACATCATGAATAACGCATATAAACTGAAAAATACAAATTGTGGTATTGACAGAGACTATCCTGTAGAAATCGCACAAGCCAGAAAGTCTCTATTCCAATCTGAAATCGCCAAACAAGCCCGCAGAGAAAGACGCAAATGTCAAATAAAATATCCAGCCCGACTATACATTGATGATAAACTCGTAGATGATATGTTCCCAGATTGGTTTGTTGTCATTAAACAAAGCAGAATTTCAGGATTCGAACAAATCAACAGGAATACAGATAATGTGATAAGTGATAATGAAAGTGATCAGAAATTAGATCATAGTGTTTTTTCTCATAAAACCGTCGCTGATAGTCCAACGATCAGTGATATCTTGAAAACGCCAAATCCGGGCGTGAATTTGAATGATAAAAGTGTATCAGAAAAACGTAGTCCTGCTACAAATGATCGCAAGTCTACACAGAGAAGTCACCAGCGTAGCGAGTCGAGAAACCCCAATGTACCGAGGACTCCCCAACGAAGTAGTAGAAATAAATCTACATCTCCTAATGTGAATTCTCGTAGGACAAGGAGTCGACTAGAAACCACACAACGTACTAATAATACAAGAGCAACGTCTATAAATAGACGCAATGTTACTAAAAATAGGCCGAGGGAAAATACGCGAACTGAAACAAACAAAGCGGATACGATCCACAACAAAAGTAACACGGGTCAAAGGTCAGCCGATAGAGAGGCGTAGGACAGTAGGGAGAATAGTGAACTGACGTTTTGCATTTTGAATGTACAGGGATTAATCGGAAAGACGTATAATAAATTACAATCAGATGAACTTAAATGTCTTTTTAAACGATATGATATTCTTTTATTCACTGAAACATGGTTAGACGACTGTATTAATTGTTCTGTCCCAGGGTTTACACACCATGTGTTAAATAGAACTAATATAAACAAAAAAGCACGGCGGAATAGCGGAGGTATTATAATATATGTGTCACAAAATATCTCAATGCATGTTTCATTTGTTAAATCCGTGACTGATTGTATATTGTGGTTGAAAATTGATAAATGTTTGTTTGGTTTTGATAATGATGTTTTGCTATGTGTTTGTTACAATGTACCTTCAGGTAGTAGTCGAGAAGTGTTTTTAGAACAAAATATTTTCGATAGTTTATCTGATGATATTGTGTACTTAAATAATTTATATCACGGGAAATGTCATTTTTTGATTACTAGAGATTTCAATAGTAGAGTTGGTAAATTAGATGACTTTATTCAAGATGATTACATGCATGACATTTTACCTGATGATTACATTAGTGATAAAATATTGCACCGAATCACGCAAGATTTGTCTGTAAACGATCATGGAAGAAATTTAATTGATTTTTGTAAAACAACTGGCATAAGAATAATGAATGGCCGAGTCGGTAATCCTGACAATTCTGGAAACTTTACATGTGTTAAGAGTTCGGGTTGCAGCGTTGTTGATTACGTTTTATGTAAACCTGATCTCATTCCGTATTTTAATTCTTTTTATGTTCATGAACCTAATATTATATCTGATCATTGTGTCATCACATTCTCTATAAAAAACATTTGTAACAATGAATGTAACCAAAAATTGAATGATGCTTCTCACGAATCCTTAAATTTCACGTACAAATGGGACAGTAGTAAACATGATGAATATCTTAGACGTATTAATGATGATTCATTTCAAACAGAAATGAATGTTTTAGCAGAGCAACTCGATGATTATGATACAATCGATGAAATTGAAAACAACTTGTCAAATTTTTATAATTTATTAGAAGATGTATGTAATCCGTTATTTAAACGTAAATGTAATAGTAATACCAATTATACCACTAACAAAAAGCCGTGGTTTGATGACGAATGTTATGAATACAGAACATGTTTTTATGATCAACTGAATAAATATAGGAGCGAAAAAAATGAGACAAATAGAAAATTAATGACGAATTCTAGAACTCAGTACAAGAAAATAATTAGAACAAAAAAAGCGGATTACGATAAAATTCAGACAAACAAATTAGAGTCAGTAAGATTTAAAAACGCTAAATCATATTGGAAAATGTTAAAGAATATGAATACCAATGATGACTCATCAAAAATAACAACATCAGATTTCTTCAACTATTTTAAAGCTATAAACGATCCTGAGTCTGTATTCTTTCAACCAGATGAAGACATCATACACTTTAATGATAGGTTTTTAAATGATGAATTACAGGTCATGTTTGAAGAATTAAATTGTTCTATATCGTATCAAGAATTGTTAAAAGCCTGTAAACAACTGAATCTTAACCGTTCAAGCGGACCAGATCACGTTTTGAACGAATTTTTTAAATACGGAATGGACAGTTTGTCTTCATATCTAATTAAACTGTTCAATAAAATATTTGATACTGGTCATTTACCGTCAAAATGGACGGAGGGTTTTATTATCCCATTACATAAAAAAGGTGATATTAACCAACCAGAAAATTATCGCGGTATAACATTATTAAGCACTTTCGGTAAACTATTCACGAGGGTTTTAAATAATCGTTTGGATAAATGGGCCGAAGATTACTTTGTATACGTAGAAGCACAGTCGGGTTTTAGGAAAAATATGGGTACTACAGATAATCTTTTTATTCTACATGGCCTTATTACTCGTATATTGAATGAAAGAAAAAAGTTATTTGTTTGTTTTGTTGATTTTACGAAAGCATTTGATTACCTTGTCAGGGAAAATATATTTTATAAACTCATTCAATACGGGGTCAGGGGTAAAATGCTTAATATTATTAAATCATTATATAGTCATGTCAAATCCAAAGTAAAACACAAAAACAATATAAGTGATACTTTCGAATGTTTTCTTGGTGTTAGACAAGGAGATTGTTTGTCACCTTTTATTTTTTCGATGTATGTAAACGACCTAGAAGAATATATGATTTTAAATGGTTTTGAGGGTATTGATATTGGGATGTTAAAAATATTCTTATTACTCTACGCTGATGACATTATCATATTTGCAGAATCTAGTGAAGAACTTCAGAATGGTTTAAATACTCTTAACAGTTATTGTAATAGATGGAAATTAATAGTAAATGTACAAAAAACTTAGGTAATGATATTTAAGAAAGGTTATTCGTCTAATCAAAACTATAATTTTACTTATTGTGGAAAAAACGCTCGAAATAGTTGTAAAGTTTACATATCTTGTTATTGTTTTTACTACTAACGGGTCATTTACAAAAACTTTCGAAACTTTAAGCGGCCAAGCAATGAAGGCAATTTATAAAATGAAATGTTACTTGTCGAAATTTACTGAACTTTCCATTAGCCACAGACTCGATCTCTTTGATAAATTAGTTACTCCAATTTTAAATTACGGTGCAGAAATTTGGGGGTTTTTAGACGCAAAATTAATTGAAAAAGTTCACCTTAAATTCTGTAAACAACTCCTAGGATGTAGAACTCAAACCCAAAACAATTTTATATACGGTGAATTGGGAAGGTTGCCTCTTAAATTTAATAGATTAACACAAGTAATTCGATATAAAATAGTAAACAATTCACAAAATAAGTACAGAAAATCTGTATATGATATGATGTTAAATGATTTTAATTCAAATCCAAATAAAATTAATTGGATAGTTAATGTTAAACAAATTCTAGAAACATTAGGTTTTAACGATGTATGGTTTTTTCAAGGTGAAGGAAACGTCTCTCAATTTTTAAGAATTTTTCAATTACGCATTAAAGACAATTTTATTCAAACATGGAATGGCGAACTTAGAGATTCTTCAAGGGCATGCTCCTATAGACTATTTTCAAATTTTGAGTTTAAAACATATTTAGATTGTGTTAAAATTAGAAAATATCGAATAGCTTTATGTAGAATAAGAACTTCGAGTCATAGATTAGAAATCGAATTAGGCAGATGGACAAAACCAGTTAAAACACCAATATCAGAAAGAAAATGCCAATTATGTAACACCCTTGAAGACGAATTCCACTTTATATTAGAATGTCCTCTTTATTA
This sequence comes from Lutraria lutraria, assembly GCA_964023205.1. NCBI lineage: Eukaryota > Metazoa > Mollusca > Bivalvia > Venerida > Mactridae > Lutraria > Lutraria lutraria. Next base: position 19,284,061 of record OZ026838.1, read on the forward strand.
TGATATTAGAAAAGAACACATCAAACAATATTACTGGAAAAGAACTAATATTTTAAAATTCACTGAACTTATGTCTTCTGAAAATCGCGGAATCATATTAAATCTATCCAAATATATTTACAAAAGCTTGAAACGTAGAGATAATGAATACTACATTAGGTAGCTCTTTCTCCCCATCAACTGTCGAACATATTTCCTTCTCCTTTTTCCATATTTTTGTTTTCAAAGTTTATTATTATTATTGTTGTTGTCAGTCTCTATATTATAATTAACAGTGATATTATTACGATAAATTTTTTTATTTCATTTAATATATTTCAATTATGTTAAAAGACATAATATAACAACATATACGTACATTTATTTGTAAAAACTTATGCATTCGTGTTTTATAGAACTACATAATTACATATCACTGGAAATGTTAATTTTATTGTGTTTTGTAATATGTAAAATGTTGGACAAGTTGTCTTATTTTCAAATAAAATCTATCTATCTATAAGATGAGTTAGGTATAAACCAACAGTAATCGATAGAGCTGGTAAAGCTGTCATAGTTTTGCTGTCACAAAATTTTTCAAATGCTGTGAAACTGCTATTGTATTTGGTTACCGTGCTGTCCGCTTTGGACTGTAAACGATAGTCGGCCATGTGATCAACCAATATATTACAATCGTCTCCTGTTATACCAGCTTCCAGAATATTTCATTTATCATTTACAAAATTTACGTGACTAATTTTAAAACTTACTCCTTAAAGCGAGCATGTTAAAAGAAAGTGGATGTTTTGAAAAACAACCATCATTGCCTTTTCCTGGAACTACGACATTGAGCTTGCCTAGATTCAACGAATCTTTAATAAATTCCTTGTAACTTCCATTTTTGTTAATTAAGCAGGGCCAAAATGGAGAACTTTTCCACAGTGGTACGATAAGTGTACAATTAGCTTTTTCTGTTAAAATCTTGTAAATGCAACTGGTCACTAGTCTTGGAGGTGGAACTAACCAATTTACATGGTTATTCCATTTTTGAGACAATGCGTCTACGCCCTCTGTACCTGGAATCCACCCTCGGGAATTAAACATAATACATTTATTATTCAAATGTGAAGCGAACCTATCGATAGTATGTGGCCCCCAGTTTTTATCTAACAGACGGAAAACATTATGAGAAATACACCAATCATCACAATCAAAGCATCTACTGAGAAAATCTGCTTTTTCGTTCCCTTCTCTTGGAATCCACTCTGGACATAGCGAAATACTTTCTTTTTCGCAAAGTTAGTTCAACTGTAGCACACTTTTGTGGATAGTGGGCACTCTACTGCCGTTTAATAAAACAGATTTTACATTTTGATTATCTGAAAAGATTTTTACACAAGAATCCTTTAATAACGTTGAATATGAATGAACTACTCTGTTAACCGCTTCTGTTTCTCGCCAGGTTGAGCTAAGCATACATTCAGATTCTGCCCATTGCCCGATAACTTAAGACCCTTGAAAACCAAACTCCGAACTTCGGTTGTTTGAGTCATTCTCGAAGAATTTAACGTTTTTTCGTAAATATTCTGTTTTATGAAAACCAGGTTTTCTTACCTTTTCTTCCTCCACTTTCTGAGTTGAATTATTGTTTCTAATTGAACCCTCTCTGCTGGGTATTTCATTATGTTTATATGTCATCTCTACCACTGGAACCTCATGTTATTTTGTATCGTGTCCGCTCTGCAGGACTTCACGTTACATTCATGCAACAGACATACCTCTTGTTTTGTTGCGCCCATTCTGCTGTGTATACTTTACGTTCGTTTACGTTTCCAACTTCAGGGATCATAAAGTTAATACGTACTTTGTCCTTTCTGCTGAACATATCGTTACTTTCTTGTAACGTACCTAATGCAGGCAGTGTAACTTTGCTATCAACTGTATCCACTCTGCAGGATGAAAATTCATGTAAATTCCCCGACGCCGGGTACATGAACATGTTGAAACCTTTTCTTGTGACAATGGTTTACCTTTAAACTCTGAAAACCGCTTTAAAGCGTCATTACATTTGTATGGAAAGCAACTTTCGACTTGATCTACCTTTTCGATGTAACCCCCGTATGCAAAACTGCAGATTAAAATTTGTCAAGCTTTATGTTAAACACTAATTGCTGTTTTGCATCAACTGCCGCATTTCAATTATTTTTTATGTGGCTGGACATTGACAAGAAGCTAAGTTTTAAATATACATAATTTCCATATAAATTTCATTATGAGAAAACTAACCGAACAATAACCAAGTCCTGTAACTGCACCAAAATTATGTGATAATGATCAAAATCAATACAGGTAAGAGGCTTTGGTGCTTGATGAAATGGCCAATCGGAACAATTATATTTCTGACCACGATATGAAGACACATTTTAAGACAATCTTAATTGATTTTTATTTCAATGCACAAACTACAAAGATGACAACTGGAAATAGACCCAGTATGGAAGAAGTAGAACAAATGGATGTTATTGAAATATCGGACCTGCTTGAACAAAGTAATATTCAATTTGAAGATGTTGAAACCCTTGAAGAGATGAAGTATCTATATTACAAACATGTAAATCCATCTGGCTCTTCTCAACAGGAGGACCCATTGGTAAGTCAATTAATCTATTGTAAGTGTAAATTAAAATATTTGACGATTTAGTGTATTATCTTACAGGGCTGTGATTATACACACATAAACGAAGGGACACATATTGTTTATCAGGCAGTGTTAGGCCAAACACCGTCGAAAGGAAGTTCGTTTTAGAGCTGCCATTTTGTTTGTTTGAATTGAAAAATGTAAGTGTGTCGGTAGGGTTGGTTATTGCGGGACATTTCGTATCGCGATATATTGCCATATGCAACACGTATTGTATTGCAAAATACATATTGCGATATATTTGGAGTTTAAAACTCTTGATTCATTAAGTATTCAAACTCATATTTTAATGAGAATATGTGGTTTCATTAATCATTTCCATGATGGTATATTTATTTAAGCTATCACAAAGAAACTAATGAAAATATAAGTGACTAGAATGAAACTCCATGTTCTATAGAATATATATATATATATAATTAAAGGAAAAATGTTCCGAATTCTTTGTTAACTTTATGTTCTAATACTTTTTAATAAAAATTCATTATAGTTGTAAAAAAAATGTTTCTTAAATGAACCCCAACCGGTTTCACTAAAATCATCAGGGGGTATGTTTTTTGTTCTTAAATTTAAGAAACATTTTTTAAACAACTATATTGATTTGTTTTATTAAAAATACTAAAAAATAAAGTTAAAAAAGATTTCGGAACATTTTTCCTTTTGATTATATATATTTATTTATATAGAATGCTCCGGTCGAATTAGGCTAGTACAGCTGATACAATGCACGTTGAAGTAGTCTATATCTATTTACTTAAGAACATATCAATACATAATAACCGGTATTATTTCGCACATCTATGTGTCGGTAAATATTACGTTCCAAGTTTGCGGATACTTTCTATTAGCTACGTGGATTTCCATTCTAATTCATTGCAATATGACGCAATGTCCATTCCTAAATTGCTACTAATAGGATCGAAAACGAGGCACGAAATAATTACTCGTAGTACAACAGCTATACCAGTCCATACTCATCTCTACAAAACTTTATTATCAAAATAAAGAACAAACTAAATTTGCAATTTGCGAGGGGACGCTCCTATAAAAATACAAAGTATAGGAGATGAAAGAAAAAAGGAACAAAATTCAAATTCGATGTCGCTAATTAACAATGAACCTCTAAATAACGGACTATAATAATGATATTAACTAGCGAATAAAACTCGATCGACTTATACATTAAGTAATTTTGATACTGATAATCTATTTTCTAATGAGTCTTTAATGTATCCATCTTTAGCAATTTCAGTTTTCCACCTTCCATGGCGTTTCAAACATCTCTCAGATACAGAACTGTTCTCGGATGCATTTACGACATTCGATGCCCCTGAGGCTCTAAGAGAATGCGTACCTAAATTTAATTCTGGAGCAACAATATTCAATTTTTCTTTTATACATGCACGTGACCTAGTGTAACTCAGTTTCTTATTTTTATGTATAAGAGACTATACATTTTTCGATCTGAAAGCTGGTTTGAACAAATAATCGTTAGAAGACAGAGACAAACTTGCTTTGTTAACATATTTTTGTAATAAAGTGAGAGGGCAAGTAAAAGAATTGCCCTTTGATATAACAACTTCTGCACCATTACGGTACATGTCAGTTTTACTATGTCTTATTTTGAGAATTATATGATCTTGATTGAACGATATGTCATTACAACGAAGACTGCACACTTCACTAATTCTTAGGAATCCAGAATAAGCGTAACACAGATCTTGAATCATTTTTGTAGAAAGTACGTCTTTCTTTTCAACTGGTTTTGAGCAAATACGCTTTGCTGTATTAGAAAGTAGCTTCACAGTTTTACTTTCAGTAGGATCGTTGGAATCGTTCAAGTCATGCGCCCATTTAATACCATAAACAGCGCTGGAAATGACGTGATCTGATTTTCCCGAATATATAAGATGAGTTAGGTATAAACCAACAGTAATCGATAGAGCTGGTAAAGCTGTCATAGTTTTGCTGTCACAAAATTTTTCAAATGCTGTGAAACTGCTATTGTATTTGGTTACCGTGCTGTCCGCATTGGACTGTAAAAGATAGTCGGCCATGTGATCAACCAATATATTACAATCGTCTCCTGTTATACCAGCTTCCAGAATATTTCATTTATCATTTACAAAATTTACGTGACTAATTTTAAAACTTACTCCTTAAAGCGAGCATGTTAAAAGAAAGTGGATGTTTTGAAAAACAACCATCATTGCCTTTTCCTGGAACTACGACATTGAGCTTGCCTAGATTCAACGAATCTTTAATAAATTCCTTGTAACTTCCATTTTTGTTAATTAAGCAGGGCCAAAATGGAGAACTTTTCCACATTGGTACGATAAGTGTACAATTAGCTTTTTCTGTTACAATCTTGTAAATGCAACTGGTCACTAGTCTTGGAGGTGGAACTAACCAATTTACATGGTTATTCCATTTTTGAGACAATCTACTGAGAAAATCTGCTTTTTCGTTCCCTTCTCTTGGAATCCACTCTGGACATAGCGAAATACTTTCTTTTTCGCAAAGTTAGTTCAACTGTAGCACACTTTTGTGGATAGTGGGCACTCTACTGCCGTTTAATAAAACAGATTTTACATTTTGATTATCTGAAAAGATTTTTACACAAGAATCCTTTAATAACGTTGAATATGAATGAACTACTCTGTTAACCGCTTCTGTTTCTCGCCAGGTTGAGCTAAGCATACATTCAGATTCTGCCCATTGCCCGATAACTTCAGACCCTTGAAAACCAAACTCTGAACTTCGTTTGTTTGAGTCATTCTCGAAGAATTTAACGTTTTTTCGTAAATATTCTGTTTTATGAAAACCAGGTTTTCTTACCTTTTCTTCCTCCACTTTCTGAGTTAAATTATTGTTTCTAATTGAACCCTCTCTGCTGGGTATTTCATTATGTTTATATGTCATCTCTACCACTGGAGACCTCATGTTATTTTGTATCGTGTCCGCTCTGCAGGACTTCACGTTACATTCATGCAACAGACCTACCTCTTGTTTTGTTGCGCCCATTCTGCTTGGTATGTCTTTACGTTCGTTTACGTTTCCAACTTCAGGGATCATAAAGTTAATACGTACTTTGTCCTTTCTGCTGAACATATCGTTACCTTCTTGTAACGTACCTAATGCAGGCAGTGTAACTTTGCTATCAACTGTATCCACTCTGCAGGATGAAAATTCATGTTAATTCCCCGACGCCGGGTACATGTAACATGAACATGTCGAAACCTTTTCTTGTGGCAATGATTTACCTTTAAACTCTGAAAAACGCTTTAAAGCGTCATTACATTTGTATGGAAAGCAACTTTCGACTTCATCTACCTTTTCGATGTAACCCCCGTATGCAAAACTGCTGATTAAAATTTGTCAAGCTTTATGTTAAACACTAATTGCTGTTTTGCATCAACTGCCGCATTTCAATTATTTTTTTATGTGGCTGGACATTGACAAGAAGCTAAGTTTTAAATATACATAATTTCCATATAAATTTCATTATGAGAAAACTAACCGAACAATAACCAAGTCCTGTAACTGCACCAAAATTATGTGATAATAATCAAAATCAATACAGGTAAGAGGCTTTGGTGCTTGATGAAATGGCCAATCGGAACAATTATATTTCTGACCACGATATGAAGACACATTTTAAGACAATCTTAATTGATTTTTATTTCAATGCACAAACTACAAAGATGACAACTGGAAATAGACCCAGTATGGAAGAAGTAGAACAAATGGATGTTATTGAAATATCGGACCTGCTTGAACAAAGTAATATTCAATTTGAAGATGTTGAAACCCTTGAAGAGATGAAGTATCTATATTACAAACATGTAAATCCATCTGGCTCTTCTCAACAGGAGGACCCATTGGTAAGTCAATTAATCTATTGTAAGTGTAAATTAAAATATTTGACGATTTAGTGTATTATCTTACAGGGCTGTGATTATACACACATAAACGAAGGGACACATATTGTTTATCAGGCAGTGTTAGGCCAAACACCGTCGAAAGGAAGTTCGTTTTAGAGCTGCCATTTTGTTTGTTTGAATTGAAAAATGTAAGTGTGTCGGTAGGGTTGGTTATTGCGGGACATTTCGTATCGCGATATATTGCCATATGCAACACGTATTGTATTGCAAAATACATATTGCGATATATTTGGAGTTTAAAACTCTTGATTCATTAAGTATTCAAACTCATATTTTAATGAGAATATGTGGTTTCATTAATCATTTCCATGATGGTATATTTATTTAAGCTATCACAAAGAAACTAATGAAAATATAAGTGACTAGAATGAAACTCCATGTTCTATAGAATATATATATATATATAATTAAAGGAAAAATGTTCCGAATTCTTTGTTAACTTTATGTTCTAATACTTTTTAATAAAAATTCATTATAGTTGTAAAAAAAATGTTTCTTAAATGAACCCCAACCGGTTTCACTAAAATCATCAGGGGGTATGTTTTTTGTTCTTAAATTTAAGAAACATTTTTTAAACAACTATATTGATTTGTTTTATTAAAAATACTAAAAAATAAAGTTAAAAAAGATTTCGGAACATTTTTCCTTTTGATTATATATATTTATTTATATAGAATGCTCCGGTCGAATTAGGCTAGTACAGCTGATACAATGCACGTTGAAGTAGTCTATATCTATTTACTTAAGAACATATCAATACATAATAACCGGTATTATTTCGCACATCTATGTGTCGGTAAATATTACGTTCCAAGTTTGCGGATACTTTCTATTAGCTACGTGGATTTCCATTCTAATTCATTGCAATATGACGCAATGTCCATTCCTAAATTGCTACTAATAGGATCGAAAACGAGGCACGAAATAATTACTCGTAGTACAACAGCTATACCAGTCCATACTCATCTCTACAAAACTTTATTATCAAAATAAAGAACAAACTAAATTTGCAATTTGCGAGGGGACGCTCCTATAAAAATACAAAGTATAGGAGATGAAAGAAAAAAGGAACAAAATTCAAATTCGATGTCGCTAATTAACAATGAACCTCTAAATAACGGACTATAATAATGATATTAACTAGCGAATAAAACTCGATCGACTTATACATTAAGTAATTTTGATACTGATAATCTATTTTCTAATGAGTCTTTAATGTATCCATCTTTAGCAATTTCAGTTTTCCACCTTCCATGGCGTTTCAAACATCTCTCAGATACAGAACTGTTCTCGGATGCATTTACGACATTCGATGCCCCTGAGGCTCTAAGAGAATGCGTACCTAAATTTAATTCTGGAGCAACAATATTCAATTTTTCTTTTATACATGCACGTGACCTAGTGTAACTCAGTTTCTTATTTTTATGTATAAGAGACTATACATTTTTCGATCTGAAAGCTGGTTTGAACAAATAATCGTTAGAAGACAGAGACAAACTTGCTTTGTTAACATATTTTTGTAATAAAGTGAGAGGGCAAGTAAAAGAATTGCCCTTTGATATAACAACTTCTGCACCATTACGGTACATGTCAGTTTTACTATGTCTTATTTTGAGAATTATATGATCTTGATTGAACGATATGTCATTACAACGAAGACTGCACACTTCACTAATTCTTAGGAATCCAGAATAAGCGTAACACAGATCTTGAATCATTTTTGTAGAAAGTACGTCTTTCTTTTCAACTGGTTTTGAGCAAATACGCTTTGCTGTATTAGAAAGTAGCTTCACAGTTTTACTTTCAGTAGGATCGTTGGAATCGTTCAAGTCATGCGCCCATTTAATACCATAAACAGCGCTGGAAATGACGTGATCTGATTTTCCCGAATATATAAGATGAGTTAGGTATAAACCAACAGTAATCGATAGAGCTGGTAAAGCTGTCATAGTTTTGCTGTCACAAAATTTTTCAAATGCTGTGAAACTGCTATTGTATTTGGTTACCGTGCTGTCCGCATTGGACTGTAAAAGATAGTCGGCCATGTGATCAACCAATATATTACAATCGTCTCCTGTTATACCAGCTTCCAGAATATTTCATTTATCATTTACAAAATTTACGTGACTAATTTTAAAACTTACTCCTTAAAGCGAGCATGTTAAAAGAAAGTGGATGTTTTGAAAAACAACCATCATTGCCTTTTCCTGGAACTACGACATTGAGCTTGCCTAGATTCAACGAATCTTTAATAAATTCCTTGTAACTTCCATTTTTGTTAATTAAGCAGGGCCAAAATGGAGAACTTTTCCACATTGGTACGATAAGTGTACAATTAGCTTTTTCTGTTACAATCTTGTAAATGCAACTGGTCACTAGTCTTGGAGGTGGAACTAACCAATTTACATGGTTATTCCATTTTTGAGACAATCTACTGAGAAAATCTGCTTTTTCGTTCCCTTCTCTTGGAATCCACTCTGGACATAGCGAAATACTTTCTTTTTCGCAAAGTTAGTTCAACTGTAGCACACTTTTGTGGATAGTGGGCACTCTACTGCCGTTTAATAAAACAGATTTTACATTTTGATTATCTGAAAAGATTTTTACACAAGAATCCTTTAATAACGTTGAATATGAATGAACTACTCTGTTAACCGCTTCTGTTTCTCGCCAGGTTGAGCTAAGCATACATTCAGATTCTGCCCATTGCCCGATAACTTCAGACCCTTGAAAACCAAACTCTGAACTTCGTTTGTTTGAGTCATTCTCGAAGAATTTAACGTTTTTTCGTAAATATTCTGTTTTATGAAAACCAGGTTTTCTTACCTTTTCTTCCTCCACTTTCTGAGTTAAATTATTGTTTCTAATTGAACCCTCTCTGCTGGGTATTTCATTATGTTTATATGTCATCTCTACCACTGGAGACCTCATGTTATTTTGTATCGTGTCCGCTCTGCAGGACTTCACGTTACATTCATGCAACAGACCTACCTCTTGTTTTGTTGCGCCCATTCTGCTTGGTATGTCTTTACGTTCGTTTACGTTTCCAACTTCAGGGATCATAAAGTTAATACGTACTTTGTCCTTTCTGCTGAACATATCGTTACCTTCTTGTAACGTACCTAATGCAGGCAGTGTAACTTTGCTATCAACTGTATCCACTCTGCAGGATGAAAATTCATGTTAATTCCCCGACGCCGGGTACATGTAACATGAACATGTCGAAACCTTTTCTTGTGGCAATGATTTACCTTTAAACTCTGAAAAACGCTTTAAAGCGTCATTACATTTGTATGGAAAGCAACTTTCGACTTCATCTACCTTTTCGATGTAACCCCCGTATGCAAAACTGCTGATTAAAATTTGTCAAGCTTTATGTTAAACACTAATTGCTGTTTTGCATCAACTGCCGCATTTCAATTATTTTTTTATGTGGCTGGACATTGACAAGAAGCTAAGTTTTAAATATACATAATTTCCATATAAATTTCATTATGAGAAAACTAACCGAACAATAACCAAGTCCTGTAACTGCACCAAAATTATGTGATAATAATCAAAATCAATACAGGTAAGAGGCTTTGGTGCTTGATGAAATGGCCAATCGGAACAATTATATTTCTGACCACGATATGAAGACACATTTTAAGACAATCTTAATTGATTTTTATTTCAATGCACAAACTACAAAGATGACCACTGGAAATAGACCCAGTATGGAAGAAGTAGAACAAATGGATGTTATTGAAATATCGGACCTGCTTGAACATAGTAATATTCAATTTGAAGATGTTGAAACCCTTGAAGAGATGAAGTATCTATATTACAAACATGTAAATCCATCTGGCTCTTCTCAACAGGAGGACCCATTGGTAAGTCAATTAATCTATTGTAAGTGTAAATTAAAATATTTGACGATTTAGTGTATTATCTTACAGGGCTGTGATTATACACACATAAACGAAGGGACACATATTGTTTATCAGGCAGTGTTAGGCCAAACACCGTCGAAAGGAAGTTCGTTTTAGAGCTGCCATTTTGTTTGTTTAAATTGAAAAATGAAAGTGTGTCGGTAGGGTTGGTTATTGCGGGACATTTCGTATCGCGATATATTGCTATATGCAACACGTATTGTATTGCAAAATACATATTGCGATATATTTGGAGTTTAAAACTCTTGATTCATTAAGTATTCAAACTCATATTTTAATGAGAATATGTGGTTTCATTAATCATTTCCATGATGGTATATTTATTTAAGCTATCACAAAGAAACTAATGAAAATATAAGTGACTAGAATGAAACTTCATGTTCTATAGAATATAATAATTATATATATATATACAGTAAAACCCCGATTATCCGAAGTCGTCGGGACCGAAAAATTACTTCGGATAATCCGGGATTTCGGATAATCCAGGGTAAGGGAAATCTGGACGATTTTATGACTATAAAGGGAGATAACTCCCATATATATGATGTACACGTATATATATAATAACAACAAAATCAATGTGTTATAATTCATATTTTATTTACGAAAAAATATATTTTACGATAAACATGTGTAGGATCGTTCAAGTCATGCGCCCATTTAATACCATAAACAGCGCTGGAAGTGACGTGATCTGATTTTCCCGAATATATAAGATGAGTTAGGTATAAACCAACAGTAATCGATAGAGCTGGTAAAGCTGTCATAGTTTTGCTGTTACAAAATTTTTCAAATGCTGTGAAACTGCTATTGTATTTGGTTACCGTGCTGTCCGCTTTGGACTGTAAAAGATAGTCGGCCATGTGATCAACCAATATATTACAATCGTCTCCTGTTATACCAGCTTCCTCGCATCTCCTCTTGTGATTAGTTCTTAGGTTAATATCTGCCAACAATAAAATATCATTAGAATATTTCATTTATCATTTACAAAATTTACGTGACTAATTTTAAAACTTACTCCTTAAAGCGAGCATGTTAAAAGAAAGTGGATGTTTTGAAAAACCACCATTATTGCCTTTTCCTGGAACTACGACATTGAGCTTGCCTATTATCTTTAATAAATTCCTTGTAACTTCCATTTTTGTTAATTAAGCAGGGCCAAAATGGAGAACTTTTCCACAGTGATACGATAAGTGTACAATTAGCTTTTTCTGTTACAATCTTGTAAATGCAACTGGTCACTAGTCTTGGAGGTGGAACTAACCAATTTACATGGTTATTCCATTTTTGAGACAATGCGTCTACGCCCTCTGTACCTGGAATCCACCCTCGGGAATTAAACATAATACATTTATTATTCAAATGTGAAGCGAACCTATCGATAGTATGTGGCCCCCAGTTTTTATCTAACAGACGGAAAACATTATGAGAAATACACCAATCATCACAATCAAAGCATCTACTGAGAAAATCTGCTTTTTCGTTCCCTTCTCTTGGAATCCACTCTGGACAAAGCGAAATACTTTCTTTTTCGCAAAGTTCGTTCAACTGTAGCACACTTTTGTGGATAGTGGGCACTCTACTGCCGTTTAATAAAACAGATTTTACATTTTGATTATCTGAAAAGATTTTTACACAAGAATCCTTTAATAACGTTGAATATGAATGAACTACTCTGTTAACCGCTTCTGTTTCTCGCCAGGTTGAGCTAAGCATACATTCAGATTCTGCCCATTGCCCGATAACTTCAGACCCTTGAAAACCAAACTCCGAACTTCGGTTGTTTGAGTCATTCTCGAAGAATTTAACGTTTTTTCGTAAATATTCTGTTTTATGAAAACCAGGTTTTCTTACCTTTTCTTCCTCCACTTTCTGAGTTGAATTATTGTTTCTAATTGAACCCTCTCTGCTGGGTATTTCATTATGTTTATATGTCATCTCTACCACTGGAACCTCATGTTATTTTGTATCGTGTCCGCTCTGCAGGACTTCACGTTACATTCATGCAACAGACCTACCTCTTGTTTTGTTGCGCCCATTCTGCTGGGTATGTCTTTACGTTCGTTTACGTTTCCAACTTCAGGGATCATAAAGTTAATACGTACTTTGTCCTTTCTGCTGAACATATCGTTACTTTCTTGTAACGTACCTAATGCAGGCAGTGTAACTTTGCTATCAACTGTATCCACTCTGCAGGATGAAAATTCATGTAAATTCCCCGACGCCGGGTACATGAACATGTTGAAACCTTTTCTTGTGACAATGGTTTACCTTTAAACTCTGAAAACCGCTTTAAAGCGACATTACATTTGTATGGAAAGCAACTTTCGACTTTATCTACCTTTTCGATGTAACCCCCGTATGCAAAACTGCTTACATCGACAAACACATTGTACAAACATACTTGATCATGATTGAGAATTTTACCTTTATCGTTCAAAGATCGTAAATTTTCTCTCCAGAAAAGCATTTCGTTCATTGCGTTTTCAGTGACTTTGATACTAGAGCTCCAACTATCTCTGGAATGTATGCATTTTAACATTTCTCTAGTCATGAGACGTGTTTTGTTAAATAATACACCGTGTAAAGAAATAATGTGACCTACCACACAGGCTAAATGCCTTACTGGTATTAATGTTTCCTCACAATGTTTGATTTGAAAAATGCTAGAATGTAAGATAGCTTCTAACCTTTCTATTCTATCTTCTGAAATAAATAACATATTTTTATTCATATCTAACACGTGACCGAGCCACGTGACTGTTTGGGTCGGTTCCCAATTACATTTTTCCTCGGCCAAAAGAAAACCAAATTCTAGAATTGTTTTTCTTGTATACTCACTTGACAATAGGGCTGTGCTATAGCTTTCTTCAGAACCTATCCCGTCATCAAGGAACATAATGATCTTGTGTGATTTTGATCTCAAATATGAAACAACTATTTTCAATACCTTTGTGAAAACATGACCTGCTGTCTTAATGCCGAATGGGAGTGAATTAAAAACATAATATTTTGTTTCACCATTTTGTATGAATGAGAATCCTATATAGGTTCTGTGTTTTTCAAAAATATCTATGTGATGATACGCACCTTTAAGATCAAAAGTAAACATAAAAGAATTTTCCTTGAACATTGTTTCAGCAATTTTGATATCTTCAAATTTGGTTTTGAACTGATGTAAAAAAGGGTTTATGTGTCTGCAATCTAAAACTAATCTTGGTTTACCTTTTCCGTTGTATGCTACCGTCAATGGATTAACTACATGAGGTACTGATCGATTTTCAGATATGATACCTTTTGACAATAAATTTTCTATTTCAGTACTAACGAAATCAGGATTTTCTCGGGCTGATTTGTTGTTATTTAGAATAACCCTTTCTGGAACGATTCTGAAAGGCAACCTGTAACCATGTTCAACAACATTTAAAATATCCCTGCTATCTGTAGCTTCTTTCCACTTCGACACGTGTTTATTAAGTCTTTCTACTGGTGAAAGAACATTCTGACTAACAGAAACATTACAAACATGTCTTATACTTAACTTATTGTTAGGTCTAGTAGTTAAAGGACACTCTGGTGATCCTTTCCAATGACCGGCTTGGCCACACACAAAACACAAACCCGGTGGTCTTCGAACACTCTGTTGCTGTCGTGGTGCTCGATGAGAATTGTACTGTGCCTGAACATATGGCGTAACCATCGTAGATGTCTGACGGCGTTTAGTATAACGCCTATATCTCTGAGATCGTTTCTTCTTGGCACGCTCTTCGCGTTGTTTTCTTCCAGCCTCACGAGCCGCCCTATTCATCTTCTTCTCGTCGTCCGATCCATCGGCTAAAGGATTCGATCCATATTCTTCAACCATTTTCCATCCTAGCTCAGAATTATCTGCCATTTTGTTTAGCTTCTGTCTATAAGCTATAATCTCTAATCTAATAAGTAAATCTCTTTCTAAATTCCATTAATTTATTTAAAAAATATATATGATGTCTTAATCTTTTCGAAATTTCGGATTACGAAATGAACAATGTTTGAAACAAAACAAAACAAAAACTCAGTTTACATAAAATAATGTATGCATCTCTAACGAACATTAAAGCATTGTGTTTTTCAATTTTTCTTGTATGACAAATAATTTATGTAAACACGATTATACTTCACCTGGTAAGCGGGAGCGTACCTACCTATGCGCATCGCTCGCACGTGCGTACCCTTGCTCTGAGAAGTGAACTATTTCATATTTTAAACAAAAATGGTTTTAAAATTTTTATAAATTATTTTTAAATCCGAGGGGATGAGATCTTGAGACATGCTTAAATGTCTAAACAGTTTTATGTGTAGCATAGAAACGAATTTGGGTTAATTCTTTAAATGGTAGATATAATATACACGTGGACGGCCTTACACGTGCGTACACTCAAATTTTCTTTAGGACATACATACTAATACAGAATAACTATCGACTTATCTTCTATTGTTGTCATGTTTCGGAATGAAATTCAACGACTGGATAATGAAAACAGAAAACACAAAATTAGGAAATTTTTACCTTCTGCTATTTTCGTTCTAGCGTCATCAACCTTACTGTTCTGTAACAACTGGTCCGTCGTTTCCAACACCGTGTTAACTTTTGCATTGTGTTGAAATTGATATTCATTTGATTTCCGTTTAAATTTTGGTATTACTGTCAAAATACTTGAAATTTTATTTATTTGTTATAAGTTTGTATTTTCACTTATCTTATCGAACATTCTCTCCATGTCCTTGAGCATGGTATGGGCGTGCTCCTCCATGACATCGCGTAGTCTTTCATTCAGTAAAACTTCGATTTCTTCTTTTTCCATCTTGAAATGAGTTGTGTGCCCTCTGGAGCGGTCGCTAAAACTGATTTTTTCCTACAGCAACTCTCGAATCACTCGAGCATAATAAATCCGGTTTTGTAACCAATTGACCAGTCGCCGCCTGTCAATCAAACCAATCGATTATCCAATCAGATATCGGCTTTTTCTCACACCCCCTAGCAACACTTATCGCCGCCAATTTCCTTCGACAAGCTGTCGTGTCGAAGGTTATCTGATACTCCATGTAGAAGCTGGAAGACAACGATTTTTTTTAATAAAACAGATTGAATAAACAATTTAAAAGGTTAGAATATGTCAGTTGGAACCATGCAACTCGCGAAGAAAAAATCGACTGGAAAGAGATATTATACAGTTTATTCCTTTTCCCAAACTGAAAATTAAGGAATCTTGAAAAATGTAAGAGTTGGATCTAAACGTACGTTCATCCCTTATGTCAACAAAATTAACGGGAATTGCCATATACTTGATTGCACCAAGTTAGGGCAACACTTTTACTTAATTATAACAATTATTCAATGTTAAGGACGCATAAAAAATAATTTCAATAGCGCTGTCGCTTGGTCTCTCTATAGAAGCTACATGTACATTAAAAATTTGATCTACACGAAGTCTTGCTAATTTAAACACTATAATTTGGCAGAAGTATTGAACGGCTCATATATACATGTGACCCCAAAGTCCACATGAGGTCTAAATTCTTAATTGTTTTATTGCCCCTTATATCGGTCTAATTAATCCCCTCTGATCACGATCAGCTTAAAAAATATGGTGTATGTATATACTTGACACCCAGTGAAAAACTAGGGTCACACACTTTTATTGATTAATAGAGATAATTAGTTTATTAATAACTTCCTGTTGTTTTTATAAGCATGTAGTAACTGATTATGCACACAAAAGCATGTCTAGCAATGAGCCTTTCGGTTTTAATACCCCCTACTGTGGAATACAGAGGACTGCTGGTCCATAAAGTACATGCCTTGCATTCCGGGTTCAATGTCTTTAAATAAGTCATAGATGTTTGGGATTATAAGTTTTGTTGGTATATTATAAGGTATAATTAAAGACTTATATTTATCCATATCAATTTACAATATTTATACTTCTGACATACACATTCGAGCGTATTTCGTGTCGCTCTCATATCTCCATTTTTCAACGGAGCGTCAAGAGAGTGTATTGGTAATTTCCATTGCTGTATTTGGATAGAATTTAACATTATGACATATAAGTCTTTATCATTTACTTTGAAATATTATTTTTTTATTATCATAAAATATTATTACTGTCGCGCATTACATGCATATATTGTCGAGGTCGTGTATGAATGTATTTACGAAATGTATACTATGTGTCATGGATACTATAAAATAATATACATACAGTGTTCCTGTACATGTCAAGAAGGTTAATTGATCAGATTTATAAATTTTCTATTTTAAATTCTAATTTCTTCTGAAAAAATCACGTGATAGATTAACATTTTTACATCAATGTTAACATCAACATGAATCAGTCATCGTAATTTTAAGTATCCCAGGGACTGTAATATACAGAATCCCTGAAGTATATCCGTTTATTTCTCAGATCCAGTCTGTGTATTTCTTGTCGGTTTCTGAAATTCAAATTTGTATCCATGGCAGATACGAAGGATCAGGAATGTTTATTGATTGTATAGTCTGTTATAATCAACCTAAATAGCCAATAAATATTTCAAAAATCGGTGTATTTTACACCTGCCTGAGGGATTTATACGTTAATCTGGTCGCCATCTTGGATTTAGCTTGTCGAAGGTTTCGCGTTGCTACACCACGTGATTCAGTGGGCGGAGCATTCCTGTATCTGGCGACTGGTCAATTACGATTGAACAATAATACTCGGCTATACGATGTAACGTCGAGTATGGATAATACAGTCGCGGATGAACTTACTTCGTATCTTGACTCGCGGGCAAAATGTTAATGATTATTTAATTTCATTCATGAATAAAAATTGTTGATAGATCGATTTATTATAGCACGACATTAGTAACAAGAAAAACAAGGTAGACGAATTACAAGAAGCATTGGTTTAAGTTTTTTTTTATGAAGTTGCTTTTTTCATAAAGGATATTGACAGTCTACTTTATTCATTCCTCCATAATGGAGAGTATAACATACTTGCAAGATAATACACATGTATTGACAATCATGATGAGTATTTGACAAATGAATACATTCATGGTTGCAACATATCATACCAAACATCAATGGCATAAAGTGCACCCTAAATACTACCAAATCCACCATAATCTGCTATGATACAACCACATTAACCTTACTTCTGATGACGTTTCCGACAACTTATCTAGGTCAAAATCATAGAACAATACCAACATTACTTACTTACCTTTCAACAAAAGAGCAGACTAACAGATTCAGTCAAACATGACAGGTAACGCGACGAATAGTCAATAAAAATGACCGAAATCATCATTAGCCAATTAAATTGCCAGGATTACCCAAAATTGTAATAGACACTACACTATATACCCGCAAAAAATCTATAAACTAGTACCCATGACTAAATTTCGTCTAGAAAATGTTTTTTTTTTGTCGAAAATCCTAGTTAACACGGCGCTATCATTACACCAACCTCTACCCAGAGTTATCATTTCCGCTACACACTATGCCATTATATGTTTACATCGCCATTGATTAGCGGACACCACTTATCCATGATGCAAACCGCTGGCAGTCCAATTAGGCCACGCATTAAAATGTTAATGTTAGGTCATTTAGATGTAAAAATGTTTGTCATGAACGGTATTTCATTTCGACAGTATAAGAAAACATTTCGAACATTCTTACTTTACAAACACAAGAAGTGCATATTAAACAACTGAAGACTCTCTATTAGTTGGACAAAAGTGAGTCCAGACACCTTCGCGAAAAAAGGAAATCATTAGAAAGAAGGAAAAGTAACATCCCTGTAATATTCTTAACTACAATGTTTAAGTTAGTGGAGTCCTGATGGACATGTCTTCAAACTCTCTCAATCAGGGTTATTTTACATTCTACGATTAATTTATCGCTATAGAATACAATTAATTAGATTGAGAGTAAAATATTAATCTGCTCATGCATCAAGGACAAAAACTATATATCTTTTGTTTATCAGAACTCAGTGATGGAAGAAGTTATAGAAAATGACCAAATGAAGAGAGAAAAAATGAAAGAAATATACAATATGCTCATCAAGTTTTTGAGACACAAACGTGAAGATTTAGAAAAAATCGAATCAATCAGTGAAATTATAGATGAAAATTTTGTGGGATCGACACTGGTTGCAAATAAAGAAAAGCTTTCTGACAATGAATGCCCAATAGTTATAGCAGGTAGTACGTTTTTGGAAACATTGATTACAAGAATTAGTAATGCACATAATACCGCACTTATTTCCTTTCTCATACACAGGTCATAATTATTCAGTTATTTCAAGTACACTAGATTTAAAAGTTTCACAAATGACTGCACTCCTAGAAATGATTAAGCATGATTTAAGTCAGTGGTTTTGCTTTTAGCATGCTTCTGCAACTTTATAAAGCCACGAAAAGCTCTCATCTAATAATTGTTTTAGCATTCCCACATTATATTACCTATTTAAATAATTATGTTGTTGTGAATGTGGAAAGTTTGTCTCTGCAAAAATGATAATGATCTACAAAACGTGAAGTATTGTACCAGCAGCAAGATTTTCTAGTAATGCATTTTTGAATTAAAACAGTCTCTTACAGAAGATTATGCCTTCCGGTGAATGATTGCAGTGCATTGTAGGTGAATGATCAGTGAACGGAAAGTATATGGAACTTACTTGGTGTGTTCACAGGCTATTCACTAAAATGCAAATTAGGTCTGCAGCGAACAGCTGAGGTGAATAGTCAGTGAATAAAAAATTTGCTACCTGATCATGGTAAGGTTAGGTCATTGCTTATTCACGACAGCCAATTCATTTCATATTCGCCGCAGGTTTGTCCAGAAAATTATCCACGATATGTCTCCGTTGGATGAGCAGCGATATGTCTCTAGTGATCAGTAGATATCAATTCGAAATTAGGTTCTCTTTTCGCTTTTAGGATAGTTATTCCATTACACATGTAGGTGGACATGTTTTAATAAAAAAAGAATACAGTGAACTCTTTCCGTCCTATCAGTTCATCTCTTTCTAAAGCGAAACAAAGAAACTCATGGTAAATGAACATACGCAATTTGGTATAACTTTAAAGTAATTCCAATGGCATGCATATCATTTGAATTATCATTAAACATTCTTCTTCCGGTGCACAGACTGCGAACAAAATTACATTGATTGCTATTCATTCACCAGGCGGAGTGAATGGTTGGCGAACTGCTGCGGTGACTAGCACTGTTCGCAAACCATTCACTTCCTATTCACTTCTCATTCACTGGAATAGTACTGTTCTGTAATTATGTGGATGCTCAGTTTCAATAACTTTTTTAAGGGGAAACTAGCGCCGGAAAAAGTACCCTGCTTAACTTGTTGCTGGGTACAAACATTTTACCTCATTCTCTTCTGGGAACAACTGCTGCTATTTGTCATTTGCACAACTGCAAAAATAGAAGATTTGAGATTCTATCAGACAAAGATGGACCAATCAAAGTGAAAGCTGATTCTGATGAAGAAATGAGGAAAAAGTTAAAACCTTATATAACAGCTCGAGAAGTAGAAACAAAACCTAAATTCAGAAGAGTGGATGTGTATTGGCCAATTGCCATGATACATGTAAGTAGTGATTTATCTTTCCTTTAACACTTGTTTTGTTTTTTACTTGAATTTAATTCAACATAACTTTGACCTTACATAAAGAGTATATTCATATATATTCATCATGCAATACATTCTACAAGTCAAATAGCTTTCTGTGGCCAGATATTTTACAGACCAGGGTTTTTAAGGATGTATTGTTCTGCTGCTGAGATGCTGAATTAATTCCTGTGTATGTAATCCCATCATGCACAACAAAGCCACAAACCTGACAAGAATTTTTGATAAAGTACCAGACAAGCAAGAGCAGTAGTATTTGAACATGATCGACACACAGTATGATCATTGAATGCAAAGTTATTACAAAATTGCATTATGCATAACACTCCCATGTACCAAACAAACACCAGTGGCCGCTAAAATAGTACATTTGTATGTCTCATTACATGACTGTGATTGAACTGTGTCCTGACGTCATGTAATGTAGGAAACAATAATTAAAAGAGATATCCTTCAATTACTTTGAATACTGCGTTCGCCATTGTTTTTTTTTCAGTAAAATGACGTACGTAAATATTAAAAAAATATATTATTAGACCCCTTTCAAAGTTTCTGTTTATCATAGAACACTGCATAATTATCATTATCTGACCAGTGCGAGAGCTGGAGGCAAAACATTCCCACTGATAATCCATAAACCAAGGAAAGCCGGGACCCCCGCTTATTTTCGTCACTTCCGTCAATCGAAAAGATGGCGACTGCACTACCTTGGTGTTTTTATACACTCAATAAAGGAAAAATTGAAGATTTTTCTTTCGACAGATTTGCGTTGTTTGATGAGTGAAATTGAAAAATAACGTCTATAAACGTACACAAATCTCGGAATCGAGTGCCTATGAAACCAAGTAGAAAATCCTAGGGCACGATCGTTAGGTAGACGAATTTAGTGTGAAAAAGGCTAGTTCTGTTGATTTTAAGCAGTTTCAGATGTCAGAATATGCTTTAAATAAATTATCTACATCAGATTTAACAAAAACATATTTGGATGAATTCATATGGAACGCCATAGCTGTCTTATGTTAACGCATGCCATGTTGACTTGTCAATGGAACATGCCAACTTCTCTAGACATCATGTTATACTGTTGAACCGAAGTGTTAAACTGTCAAAATACTATTTGAATCTGTCTTTACGTAATGCTAAATTGTCAATATACCATTTGAATATGTCTATATGTAATGTTAAATTGTCTAAATACCATTTGAACATGTCTAAATGCCATTTTAAATGTTAAGGGTGATCACTCGTGAAATCGAAAAAATTTCTTGTAACAAGGATGTTTCGATTCTTATTTAATTTTGAAGAATAACATGTTGTCATTCAGTTTTTAGCGTGAAAAGTATATATCCATGATTTAACTTTTTCGTAAAATTACTTTTTAGTGATGTACCCAAAATCGGTAATTTTCCTAATATAATAATGGTTTTGAAAAAGGGGTGTGGCTAGATAAATAACCAAATATTTCAGTAAATATTAACCAAATCACTTTAAAAATGTACTGGTTGTATCACAGCCTGAATGTAGAAGAAACTTAAAGCATTAAATGTCCACTTTATGCCAATTTCTTGACTGTGTACTATTTCAAACACTGTGTTATTTACCAAATTAAGATCTATAAAATGGCTAAAAAATAAGGGGTTATGAATAAAGTTTAAACATATTTTACGTATTGAAGGAGTAACAAGGATTTTGAATGGCATTGATTATGCTGAAGTAGGTTAAACATCAATTAAAAAGATGACATGAAAAGCACATGTCCATGTTCATATAAGAAAGTTATCATGTGAAATGTTAGGTCTCTAAGCTTTTCTTTTCAGCAAAAACTGGATATTTCTTAGTTAATGACCTCTTTCAATGCAAAACCACTGCATGATGCATAAATAACCGCATATGCATAATCAGAAACAATATTTGATGGACTTGTTTGAATTTTGGATGAATATTTTTCAACGGATATGTGTTCGTAATGCTAAACTTGATGAAAACTTACCCCACCCACCGTTTTACAACAGGAACTATTTCAATATGAATGTTAAAAAGAAATAAACAATGTTTTTTACAATTTTTAAGAACAATATATTTGCAAACCAGGTTATATAAATGTATTCATACAAAATTTAACAACCTTTAACTGATAAATACTGAACGGCATATTGTTGTTGTATATATACAGACGAACTTAATTGACTGCCGTAATCTGGTCGGATGTCGTAAAAGCAGTAAAATTTCGCGATGAAGAAAATGCCACTTTGCAATTATTTATGCATTTAAATTACATTGTTGACTACATTAGATGATAAAAAATACAATAATTTCAACTTGAAATTTTACGACATTTAGCTAGACTGCTTTGTATCACAAAAGCTCACGAGTGCTCACCCTTAAAAGAATCTGTGAACCTCTCAAGGCATCATGATATATTGTTTAACCGAAGGGTTGAATTGTCTAAATACCATTTGAATAGATGTCTATATGTAATGTTAAATTGTCTAAATACCATTTGCATATGTCTACATGTAGTGTTAAATTGTCTAAATACCATTTGAATATGTCTATATGTAATGTTGAATTGTCTTAATATCATTTGAAGTTGTCTATATTCAATGTTAAATTGTTAAAATAACGTTTTATCAAAATTCATGGTGTTGTTGAAGTGTCAAGCCTAATGACGTCATCTGACAATTAACTGACGTCATAATTTTGCCGCGCGTGTGTGCTACCCAACTATCGTTTTAGTTTGATATTTATTTGCAATTTTAATAGAGTCAAACGTAACTGTATGATATTGGAATAAGATAATACTTTGGAACTAATAGTAACTGTAGCGGTGTGGTATATTATATTTATAAATTAGCTGGGATATATTCACCAGCACGATTAGCTCAGTTGTTAGAGCATCTGACTTGCAACCAGGAGGTCGCGGGTTCGAGCCCAGCATCGGGTACATTATTTTCCTCCTCCTATTACAGTAACAATATTGTATAATATTCTTGACTGTGTTGAAGGACTTTCGTTTGGAGAACATGGCAGGTGGGAGTAGCGATAAAGATAAAGACCTGGAAGAGATAATCAAGCAATGCCGTTTATCTGAAATCCACTACTTATAACAATTTCCAGATATTCCTTTGGTATCTGATAAAAAGATGCCCCACCTTGTGTAATTTTTTTGTGATAAAACGAATAAAATTACCTTATCCAAGTTTTCCTAAAATTGCATCCATACTCTTATAGTCTTAGATTCCAGAATGGTAGGATATCGCTTGGATTGAGATTTTTACATGGCTACGATCGAAGGCAGTAGAAGTTCACATGTTCTGGGACATTGACATAATAAAACGTTCTTTTAACAATTAAACATTACATTTATATAGACATATTCAAATGATATATTGACAATTAAACATTACATGTAAACATATTCAAATGATATTTATACAATTTAACATTACATGTAGACATATTCAAACGGTATTTAGACAATTTAACATCACATCAAATGTAGACATATTCAAATGATATATTGACAATTTAACATTACGTATAGACATATTCAAATAGTATTTTGACAATTTAACACCCCGATTAAACAATATAACATGATGTCTCACTTTCTCTTCGGTACTGATAAAAGTTCTGTCAGATCCATACATTATTGACAAACATTCATGGATTAACAATTCAAAATCATGTTTCCAGACATTCTAATTTATTATCTTGCAGTTTTTATTCAAATCAGGAGATTAAGTGCTAGAATGCCTGTACACTCCCTACAACAGTCATTACTGTGAAAGACAAAAATGGCTGTTGTACGGAGGATGTTGTTGTTTAGAGATTGAAAACAGAATAAAACGTCAATTTGGGCTGCTGGCTGTACTGGGATGTGGCTATTGATCTAAGGTGACCGTTTATGGAGGTTACACAGAATAATAAATCTATTGATGGATACCAGTAATTTGTTTGTCTGGTCATATGCAGCAAGTTATGTTCTTTACGACACTGTAGCATACGCATGAGAGTGGTCAAAGATCATACCTTTATAATTAAGTTTAAACCTTGGAATACAAACGATACATTTTAGTTATTACTACAGACAAAATAAAATGAATACAAAGTAACAACTTTCTTGTTCGTTTATTTTGTTTCATATACAAACTGCATCAGACTCATTTCATTTTAATATTGTACCATAGGAGGAAGTAAGTTGTGGATGGTTCATATTTGTATATATATTGTATTGGGATTCCATAATATACAGCTATATTAGTCTCTAGGATTAAAAAGTTTTGCATTCTGACTAATAACCCTTCAAGTTGTATTCTCACATGTGAAAGTTTTCAGAACTTCATCTCCAGGCATAAGTTTGTCCATATATCCTGATTTTAATTTTATTTCTTTATCGGACACCCTTTAGCCCCAAACAAATGACAGGAAATTGATCCCACCTTCTGGTGATATCTATATATCTGTATCAAATATTTTAATGTATTACGGTGCTGGTAATAGCTCCAGGTTTGAGCCCGCATCGTCACATTTCTTAGGCGTCCAGTAAAAAAATCAAAGCAGCTAATATAACAGACACACATTTCTTATAGGAATTTTAGTACTGGCAACTCCTTCTGTCCAACACAGTAAAGCCCCATTAGTGTTCTAAATGTTAATTATTATTAACTTAATATTAAGAAGGTCTTTGTTTATACCTCGGAAGATGTCTTATCAGTAAAACTGACATTTATTTACAATAAAAACATTCGGAAAGTTTCGGTTTTAATCACAAAGTACTTGTTATAATAGAAATGTAGCACAGTACTTTTTCAATGATATGGCTAAAAAGTATGAGAAAGCATCTGACAACATTTTGCAAGGTGTTAACTTAAAAAGGCATTATGGAAATATTGGTTAGAGCCAATAAAATATATTTCTTATATTTTTACTATCCGATTTTATTTACTGTTCTGTTTTAAAAAAATTTAAAAGCTAGTAAGCGTTATAATGGTTTGTTAAGTTATTTATCTCCAGAATAAGCTATGATTTACATTTATGTAATGCATTGATTAGTATAACCGTATACATTTACAATAGTTAGACTGTACCGTTCACACTACTTGATGCATATCAGCAGATAGCTTTCTGCCTCCTCTGAATTATTCATGACTGACCTAGAAATGACCTGTGATTTTGAAAGGCATCTATGTTATCTAAAATCACTCTCGGCTGTAAATATTATTGCAGAAACAGCATCCCATAAATAACGATTAGCCAATTGTGTATTGTTGCTAGGTCATGTGAAAACCTCCACAGCTAAAGAACCAGTACTTACTGCATTCCAATATAAAAATTATTCTATCACAAATATTTATCATGCAAGTTTATCTGACATGTGAATTCCTGTCACTATTGTTTGCAATCTTCCTTTAATTTACTTCTACTTCTAGAATCATATTTCATTCTATAATTTGGAATGTCATACTGTTATACCAGTATTTTCATTGCTTGTTTGTTATGACCTGTTAGTCTTGTCAATCTGATCATAGAATTATCTGTTGAACTTTTGAATTTAAAGTATCATGACTATGTAATATAATACAACTTATTCTTAACTCTTGTTGAAAACATTTACCTTATCAAAACCAAAAGTTCAAAAGAATAGGAATATAGTCTTACAAACAAGTTTCCAAGAGTAGTGAAAACAGAAAATGTCATACTATTGACAGATTTGCGGCAAACAATATCATAATCAAAGTACTGAAAGTACTGTCGGACTTGATTTTTACCATACGAGGCAAAAGAGAGAAATGTGTACCCATATCGTTCATGCCCATACTAATATTTTTAACATTTACACTTACGGACCGATTTTTCATTCATATTGTAATGCAGGTCATATGCATGCAGGTAAATGACATACGCTAGTGCTTTACTTATCCCTTTGCTAAAATTTTAAAATGAAAAAAGATATTGGGAAGTTTAATGTTTAGCACATTAATTGAAGACAATTTAATTGCATTAAAAACTCTTTATTGTACACAAACTAGTGACCAACACTCCAGTAACAGTAAATACCAACATTGATTCTTATGGTTTTAACACAATCAGGGTCACTCAAATTAAGAAGGTCCTGACACAGTAGAGTAATACCTATATGACCTATATAAGTTAACACGATGTTGCATGAAATTCAGACGTAATTATGTAATTCTAAGTAATCTGGCGTAAAAGGAGCTCTTAAACTGTCATTTTTAAAAGCACGTGTATCCAGTAATTATTATTCGTAAGCCGCAGTTTAAACATTCAACCTTCGAAGTTTACCTGGCATAAAGTCATTCAATAAATCAAACTCCCCACACCGGTTACGCTTTGCTACTAACCACTGCGGGGAGTGAGCCTATAAATAGCGATTCCGTCATCAAACTAACACTAGTTGGTGTGAATACCACGGAAAAAAACATTAGATGAGAATTCGCTTTGTAATATTAAGAAATTTAAAAAAGGCACAAAACACATACATCGATGGTAGATTGTTGCAAATGCATGAATACGTCCGTAGAGATGTTTCTGAACTATCGAACGAAAACCGAAAGTAGAACTACTTTTACGGCAAGATATTTTATTGGACAGTGGATACGCGGTTTTAATTCTACGCATTTGAATATCTCATGTATCTACCAAAAAGCACTTATTTAGATACATGACTCTTTCCATGTAGTTACAATAAAATGATTTGAAATATATTTTGATCCGACACACTTAATTGGGGAAAGATTCCAGATACTTCTATATAATCACACCATTTAGTTGCGTACTATTTCCTTCATGCGGCATTCTTTTAACCAAGCTGTTATGGAGTCCAGCGACAAAAGTTTGGTCACCGATTACAAAGGATAAAAAATCAAGTCCAATAACTGCTGCTGCAGCAATTTAATGATTTCATTGTGTTGCTTTTCGGAATTTTGTTTTTAGGTCAGGTCATTCTTAGGTCGAGTTGGTCAGTGTGTAGATATTCTGAATTTGTATTGCTTTAAACAAGAAGAGTAACGTTAACCTATTTTTCCCTACAGCATAAACAAAATATTATGTACAGTGCGTCCGTGTCTTTTATATTTAGATACTCGTCCAAATGGAATAGTTAAATTTTTAGGTCAGCAATGTTATTGTATATTATGGAAGATCCCATTTGTAAATGTTTAGGTAACACGAATACTATTGTAATATGTTATGGAGCAATCTACGAACCATTATATCATTGTCCATTGTGGCGCAATTGGTAAAGCATAAGGTCAGTGAACTGCTGATAGGGGACTGCTTCTGATGTTGGACATCAAAGTGACAGGGTGAGCTTTTAGGATCAGTCTCCGTCCGGCGTCGACAAACTTTACCTTGTGAACATACTAGGGGCCACATTTTTAGCTCAATTTTAGCAAAACTTGGTCAGAATGTTAATATTGACGACATCTCCAACGAGTTCGACATTTTGAGTAAAAAACTAGGTCACCAGGGCCAAATAAGGGAAAACCTTGTGAATACTTTAGAAATCACTGTTTTGATTGGATCTTCATGAAACTTTGTCAGAATGGTTATTTCAATAATATGAAGGTCAAGTTTGATAATGGGTCATTTCCGGTAAAAAACTAGGTCACTAGGGCAAACTGCTGGAAAACCTTGTGAACACTCTAGAAGTTACTGCTCCGTTGATTACAGATTTTTGACTAAATTGTAGCTCCGTTGCGTACAGAAATTGTTTTCTCCGTGGCGTACAGTACAATGTTTACACTTAGCACCGTTTCGTACAGTGTGTAAAATTTAAAAGCTTTAAAACATCTACTACAAGGAATTTTTATGAGGAAATCATGGATATACGTGAGGAGCTTTACATTCTCCATACACGTGGACAAGTATTTTAATGATTCATTCATTTTTACGGAATAATCGTCGGTTTTGTTCAGTTTCCTCGCTTAGTTTTCCAAAAATCTCAACACGTGACGTTCAGACACTGATTTTGTGAAAACGGCGTGGTTTGATAAAAAACGATTATCAGCCGCCGATTGCCGTTTTAAAGTTCTTTCATTTGATGTATACTATTGTTTAGAGGACGTCGTATTTAAAAAGTTTGAACCAAAAACAAACGACACCTACCTCACAACATTTATCCGTCCGCCATCTTGCAAACACCGTTGATTTTTTGCGTACAGTGGTACCACACGGTGAATATTCGACCTTGACTATATAAGAAAATTGAACTATATACTGTGTTAATACCTTAGAACAACAGTTACTTTATGAGCAATTACCGCGGAACAATTCGTTGGTCTTGATTAAGTACTGCCATAGTAAGAATTTGGCGATAGCCTCAAATAACCTTTTCCCTCTGTAATTAGTATGGCGAGATGAAGCCTCCCCAAAAATCATGCAACAAAAAAAAGACTGGTTTTGCAATTTCCTGCTATCATGTCATCTCATACTTTATCAAAATCTTTTAAAAATGTTGAGTGAGACCTTACCGGTTTTCCAGTAGCACTGCTCCTAGCCCTTTTCAAAAGCAAAAAAGAAACACAATATTTGAATGACTCCTTTTGTGTTACATAACAATATATGTATGACAATATGTAGACAGATGCCAAATATTTTATTAAATGAGCTTTAAATTTGGGGACACAAGTAACGGATCAATGGAAATTAATGAAATATATAGAACTTACAGCAAAGTAATTCAAGTTTTTTTAATTATTAATTACTGTAATAGGAGGAAAATAATGTACCCGATGCGGGGCTCGAACCCTGCGACCTCCTACCAACTGAGCTAATCGGGCTGGTGAATATCCGAGCCAAATTATAGTATAATATACCACACCGCTACATAACATTAAATTTGATAATATAAAAACCAAAATAAATATTTTTGTGGGTGTAAAGCCCACAAAAATATTTATTTTATAAATATATATATATAATATATTATACTGTAATATGTAAATATATATATATATATATATTATACTGTAATAGAGAATGTGGAGAATGAATGGCCTTCACAATGTCTACAAACAAATATCACAAAGAACAATGCTGTACTCTCAAACCTGAGATCAGTAGATCTGGAACTCCTGATTGAGCTAAAAGATGGATTATATATTTATTTGTTAACAATAGTTCTGTATTTTGCTTCAGGAGAATATGACAATTATAGATACTCCTGGTATAGGTGAAAATGATCATTTAACAGAACTCCTTTTAACATATCTACCAAATGCAGTGGCATTTATATATGTGATTAACACCAACAATTCAGGTGGTATACAGGAGGATTATGTAAGTTACATTTGTATTTACTATTTATGATTACATGAAATACACCTTTTAATGACTTAAAAGACAAACAGTCAGCTCAAAACATGAATAAATGTACTTGTGTGCGCAGTCATTTTGTGTCACTATATTATAATATAAATTAAAGCAATTTAATGTATTTAAAATATCAACTGCATACATAGTACCAGTTATTAAACTGAATAATCACCCATGGAACCAGTTACAGTTTCATAATTTTCCAGTATTTTTTAGTCTTCGGTGTATGAACAAATTCAAGTTTTTTTATGAAAATGTGTTATTACATATCACCAAAAGAACATCAGTATATTTAGTGTCTAAATTATTCAACTGAAGTTACAACAATTTGTAAAATTATTTGACACTGTGGTAAAGTTTATTTGTATACATTTATTATAACACAAAATGAATCATAATATCAGCCAATGCATGAACAATTAATGTACAAAAAATTGTCTTCTTTTGCAGCTTTTGAAGATTTTGACGAAACAAGCAGAGTGGGCGATGAATGACCTACACGTACCAAATGCAATTGATTATGAATCTACATTATTTGTTTGCAACAAA
This sequence comes from Lutraria lutraria, assembly GCA_964023205.1. Lineage (NCBI taxonomy): Eukaryota > Metazoa > Mollusca > Bivalvia > Venerida > Mactridae > Lutraria > Lutraria lutraria. The sequence continues at coordinate 19,314,194 of OZ026838.1, forward strand.
TGGGACAAAATAAAACCAGAGGAAGAAAATGATGTATGGAAGTACATTACAAATAGAATAACAAAATTACTTCCATATTTCCCACAAGAACATATTCTTAAAATGAGTGCAACTTTGGTAAGGCATTGTGTTTACTATGATAATTGGAAATATGGCATTGCACGAGATTCTTTATTTATGGAGAACTTTTAATATGGAAGTTAACATACAGCATACTCCACCTATAATACTTGTTTTGTTATATTGTTTTTATAACAAATAAGAACTACCGTAATGTGTTCTTACTTTTATTATTAATTAAATTCTTCATGATTTTAACTGACCAAATTGCTGGTAATTAAAAGCACTTGGCTAATAAGTGCTTGTCCGATCGTACTAGACACATCTATAGACTGGCAATAATGCAACAATACATGCGGCATTTTTTAAGGATGTAATACCATAGATCCAAATGTATGCCAATTTAATTTACAGTTATTCAAATATTTTGCATCTGAAGACATTGTATTTCGTAACTTGAAATATAATGGTTAGGTAACACAAAAAGAGCCATTCAAATATTGTGTTTCTTTTTTGGAAAAGGCACAGCGCTACAGGAAAAATGGGTTAGGATTGACTAGTGATTTTGCAACATTTTTGAAAGGTTTTGAAAAACTGATAGCTGGTAGCATGGCTGGAAAGAGGAGGAAATACTGCATGTAAGCTAACTTGGTGCATCTTTTATCAACAAAAACTTTCAGGAAGTAATTTTAAAATAAATACATTTCTGGTTTAAGCCCCTTTCCTATAATACTTAAATAAAGTATACACTATAAACTAACTTAAAATTCTGCAGCAGTAGCTGCAGCAGCTTGTTTTCGCCAACTTTTCAACATAAGTCACAATGATCAGACTGGTGGGGGACAAAGGACAGTGTTATAATGTTTTTATATAAAATGTCCCTGAAAACTGGGCTGTACCCAGTGTTGAATTCACAGACATGCAGACCTAGATAGGGTTGTGCACTGCCAGACCACTTCTCAGTTCTGATACAACATGTATATAGCCTGGCAATACGCATGCTTTTCTGTATGATACACTTGACTTTCCACATATTTTCCCCCTACTTTTTATGTAATTCATGCATTTATGGCCTTAACATGAACATAAATAGTATTCAGGTATTTTTTCAATGGTGCTGAGAAGGCGAAATTAAAATATATTATACTAATGACAGTGCTGCAGCACACAGGTTAAAATAACACACAGGTATTTAGCCAGTATAAAAAAGGACACAGATATTTAATCAGTATTAACTGTAAAACTAGATGTCCAAGGGCAACATGTCGAGCCCGCTGTTTAGACAGCTTGTGACCTTGACCTTTGAACTACAAGAACATGTGATGTTCATGACACATCATTTCATTGAAGTAAACTTTTATACTAATTTATTTCAAAATCCTTGAATGCAAACAGAAGGCACCGCACAGGCAAGGAAAAAGATTTTTAATCCTTTTAATGCATACTTTAACAACAGGCCGATTAGAAGTGTCCTCCAGAAGTTACATTTTACACTGTCATCAAGAATCAATGCTGAAAGGGGAAAATATGACAAAGAAATTAGAAGAAAAGATGTCTTAGCCAGTCTTTGCACCATTCGTGAAAATAATGAAAAGGTAAATTTGTCCAATTCTAAGAACTTAAGTTTGGACTTTACTTCAATGTTTTTAGTTCCAAAAGCTATGTCTGTTTTTCTATGAGTCCACAAATCATTATAACTTTTTTTAATAAATGTAAATTTTCATACATTTATTTATGTATAGAAAAGTAAATATTCGACCCAAACTAATGGCCGATTTTTGAAAAGGTTCCTTTTTACTCTTAACAAAGAATTAGAATTACAACCAACACTCTATTTAATGTGGACTTTCTTGGTCAATGTTTTCTTAGGGGTATTTTGTTTTTATATATTTCATGCACAACACATCGTTTTATCAGGACTAACATTTGTGTAATTATTTTGAAATCCCCTAATAACTGCCAGGTTGATTTTCAATGATCATTGAAAGAGGCAACTTCTGTGTTTGTAGTTTAATAAAGATTGATTAAGAGCTGCGGATGCTTTAGTGTAAACAAACTAATTGTGGACGGACAACAGACGACGTACGGCAGGTCTACATTTATCGATCCTGAAAGCTCATCCTGAGTTGATGGCTCAGGTGAGCTAAAAAGCAACTGTTGCAAGGGAATTCACCGTCTGCTAAGGAAGTTTCTGATTGCTAAAAGGAGTATCAATATAAATTAAATACTTTGTTTTTTTTCGTGAATTTTGGTAGTATTTTCCAGTTAGTTGCTACGGCAACCAGAGTTAGAAATGAATTGTAATTCCTTCAACAAATTTGGTACTGGGCTTTCCAAGGACCATTTCTGTGAAACTGTTTTCAAATCAGGCTAGCGGTTGATTTATAATTTTCTTTTTAAGTTTCCCCTATGTAAGCCAATGTTAATTGACCCCTTGGGTGTGGCCAGTTTTGAAAGTTGGTCCTTATTAGAAGGAATTTAGTAGAGGTCTTCTAGGCAATGCTATAATATCAATTCCTAAGTTTTGAGCCTTATGGTTTCAGAGATGTTTAAAGTTTTCCCTATATAAGCATACATGTAAATCAAGTGACTCCAAGGGCAGGGTCAGGGTTTCCCCAGGGGCATAAGTTGAAGGAATTTTGTAGAGGTCTGAATTAAGATAAGATTTATTTAAAGTCGGTAAGACAATAATAATATAACATAAGTCATCTAAGAGCTTTTGAGCCACTATATAACTAGATTAAACAACAATAACAAGTTATATAAGAGCTGTAAAAAACAAATGCATGTTTAAGAATATACAGACAAGCAATGAAGCACATTTAAAAACATCTATTAACAAAATATTTTAAAGTAAATAATAATAAACTTACGAGATATATAATTAAGAAATGCACAATTCTTTGATTATGCGCATGATGCATAATATAGAATTAGTGACAATAAAAAGAAGACACAGTAAAAAATACATCATACATTACATATAGCATGCAGTTAAATATACAAAATATTAATAATATAAATTCGTGTAATGCAACCCCTGTACTCATTTTTTACAAGCATTACATTTGCAATTTTGCCCATTCCAATTTAAAATTAAGGTATTAGATGTATAATGCATTACCTCCATTCTGAAGAGTACTCGAGTTCATGAATTTTACGTACAATTGACAAATTCCTTGTGGGTCATGGGTTCAAACCCCACTGGGACCATATTTTTTTATTTTCTTTTTTAGTTTTTAGGTTATGTTTTGTACTTTAAACATGAATTTATACAGTAAAATGAAGGAAAATATTTATTCCAAAATATTTTGTTTAGATTATAGGAATTTATACATTGTTAATTAACGAAAATCAAGTAACCATGGATTTCTGGCACACATCTTTTCAAACCGGATGGTAAAACTTTATAAAAATTGCTATAGACATTATACACACATAGTAGTTAATTTTGAGAAAATTTCAGGTGTTGCCCCGCTTTAGTTTTTATCTTAGTGATATTTATCAAGTTGTTACTTTTTGGTAATAGGAAAAAATATTGACTAAATCTTAATGGGGCGGGGTTACATTTTTCATTTCTTCTTCAACATAGTAGTTCCAAACATCATATTTATACTTTGGATTGACTAAATATTGGTTTCCCTTAAACACATTTTTGCATTTATTGTGTCATCTGTTATAGAGGTAGATCAATTTTCATACCTGTAGGTTTCTTCGATAGATTTTAAGGTACTATTTTACGTTGGGGGTAGGGAACAAAAATGGTCGTAACTCTCTTAACTGATGGTGAAAGTTTTTAAAAATTCACCTGTGAGTGTCTTAATGGATATACAAATGAATGACAATATTAAAAATGCAATCCTCAACATTTCATATTATACATCTAATACCTTAACCCCTTGAACTGATTGAAGCTGTTACATTTTCGAAAGTCTTCCGGGAGAGAGTTCCATAGCACAGGGGCTGCATACCTGAATGAGTTTTTACCAGATTTAGTAGACCTCACATGTGGAATCAGTAACATATTAGAATAGCGGAAGTTATATGTATTATTTTGTTTTTGAATAAGATTTGATAAGACTGAAGGGGCCAAATTAATGATAATTTTGAATGTTTCCAGAGTCATTGTTCTCAATATAAAGGGTTGGAAGTTAGTCCTTGACAGAAGTTCATTGTAGGAAGACTGATCATCATTATATACAAATCTTAATGCTCTTTCTTGAATTTTCTCCATTTTTTAGAGTTTCTTTCTGATAAAAAAATGCCAAGATAGTGGACAAAAATTAAAGTTAGACAGAATAAATGTATGAAATATGGTTAGTCTATTTAATTTGCTGAGATTATTTCCTATTCGTTTAAGTATATTGAGTTGTTGGGCAGCCTTCTTACAGATGTTTCCAATATGATAATCAAAAGATAGTTTAAAATCAATGTCAACTCCTAATAACCTACCTATTTCATCACATGTAATATATGAGTTTCAAAGACTGAAAGTAGGAGATTTGTCGTGGGTTTTCTTACCAATTGCTACAGCTTGGAATTTATCATGATTAGCTTGCATTTTGTTAAATTTAAACCATTCGATAAGGACGTTACTTTCATCTTGAAGGACTTCAATCAAAGAATTATAATTTGGTGAACTAAAAGATAACGTATTATCATCAGCATAGTTGTACAAGGTGCCCTTTTTATGAAGTAGAATATATCATTTATAAATACATTAAAGAGTAAAGGACCTAAAATAGAGCCTTGGGGTACACCTTTCTTAATACTAGCCCAAGAGCTCAAAGCATTGCCAAGTTTTATTTGTTGTGATCTATTACTTAAATAAGATCTCAAAAGGTTAACGGGGGTTTCTGATAGTCCATACGAAGATAGTTTACATAGCAAAATACCATGTGGTAAGCAATCAAAAGCTTTAGACAGATCCATCAAAATTGCAGCTGTAAATTCATTCCTTTCGAGGGCCAGCTTCCAGTCCTCCAGCAGTTTCAAAAGCGTTGTTTGGCAGCCATGGCCTCTCCTAAAGGCACATAGGAAATTGTCAAAAATGGTTTCGAAGTATTCTGACAGTTGAAGGGATATTACCTTTTCAAAAATTGTGGATGGCATTGGAAGAATACTGACAGGTCTGTAGTTAGATTTAAGCATTGGATCATTTTTTTTGTGTAAAGGTATTACTTGAGCTTGTTCCAGTCTCTTCGGGAATTTGCTTGTGGAGATGGACATGTTAATAAATAAGGGCCAACTATAGCAGGTTTACTAAGTTTTATCATTTTTGCTGAGATTTTGTCTGCTTTTTTCACATTGAATTTATCTATTATTTTTGAGACAGTTTCACAATTAGTGCGTTTAAATGAAAAAGTATCATGGCCAAAATTTCTTTCTTGTATTTTATCTAAACTAGGGTGATCTTTTGGGTTAAAGCAGTAGTCCTTACCTATTCCATCTGCTACATTTACATAAAAATTGTTAAAAATATCTGCTACATCAGTTTTCTTTGAGAGTATTTTTTTGACTGAGACTGATGCTGGACTGAGGATTACATGTTTTTCTAGATAAGTATGGTTTGATGGTATTCCAAAAATCTGTTGATTTGCACCCCCAATATATCTTTCCTGGAAATAGTTATTAAGTGATTTTTTCTTCAGCTTGTTGACAAAATTTCTGTTCTTTCTATACTTTTCCCAGTTTTTTGAGTTATTGTTTTTAAGGTATTTATGGTAAGACATTTTTTTATGATATACAGCTTTTCTAAGGGTCCTGTTCATATACGGTAGCTGGTTTTTTTCCTATATATTTCTTTTACTGGCGCATGTTTGTCATAAATATTAACAATTTCTGATTCAAAATTATCATAAATAGTATCAATGTCAGTAGTCTGGTCTATATTGGTATCTATAGGCAGTTTAACTTTAGAAAGGTCACTATTCAGTGCATCTATATCAACATTTTTAAAACTTCTACATTGAACTTTTTGTTTCTCAAACTTAGGGCTAGTATTATATATCACTGTTGATATCATGTTGTGGCAATCACTAATACCAGTACAAAAATGTATAGTTCTCATACACAACATTTTTCAGTTGGTTAAAATAACGTCAAGTAAAGAAGGTTCACAGCCTGTCATGGGGCAGGTATGATCATGTACAAGATTTTCAATGTAAAACAGTTCAATTCAATCAAATAAAGGTTTACCCTTCTTAGCACAACTTATATCATAATTTGATCTCCAATAATCATATAGTGGTCTGAAAAAGTAATACATTTGTCTAAAAGCTTGTAAAAATATTAGGGAAATTTGAATCCTTCATACTAGGGGGTCTGTATATACATAAAACAACACCACTTTCATTTATTTAGGGTATAATATTTAACATCTAGAAATGTTGTTAATCATAAAACTGTTATTATAAATAATATAGAATACTTAATAATAGAGTAGCATTGCTGAAACAAAGTATGGAGCTCATCTGAAGACTTTGTCTTTGTACTTTTGACTGTGGTGCATCAAACTCTAAGGGTTGGCATCTCTCTCATACCAAAAGTCCTCGATTAGGTTACCTAACTTAAAATTGCATGCATCAAAGCTAGTAGTATGCCATGTTTGCTACCTTGTTTCTGCCAATCTTTCTGCAAATGGAGCTTTGTGCCAATGTTATAATAAGTATAAAGTTAAGTTTGAAAATGAGTTATTTTTACTTATACTTACAAATGGAAGGAATGCTGATATGAATTGAAATACAAAAAAATATACAAAGGTTAAACTATATTCTTTGTTTCACTATCTTGTTTCCGCTGAATAATCTTTATCCATGTTGTCAAAATTGGTACAATTAGTTCTATAGATGTTGTCATTTCAAGTCAGCAAATTCATCCAGTACTCCTTGAATCCTTTCTACTTCTTCAAGCAGTGGTTGGAATTGATCTATTTTTTCTTCTGATTTTCTGGTATCATCACATATGTTTTCAATCAATTGTTTGTCTTTTTTAATTTGCTCTGGTATAAAATGTGTACAAATTTTGTCTATTTCTTTCTTAAAGGCACTTAAATAAATTCTGTTGACAGATCTTTTTATGTTAGCTTCAGTGAATGATGATTCTACAGCTATTTTAGCCCATGATGTCATATGTTGACCTATGTTTTTCTTCAAATCAGCTTGTTGACTGCTCTCTGTTATATGCTCTGATACAGTCATGCCAATCGCCACAGGCAAGACAAATATTGCTGCTGCTACACTTAGAGGAAGCCAAATCGGTGCCGTCATAGCTGCAGCTACTTTATATTCTATTGGCATTTTGGAGTTTTCTGGATATGAAGAATAAAGTTGGAATAAATTTATCTGTTATACTCAATGAAGGCAAATATGAAACATAATGCTCATCCTTTCATTTCCTCAGTCTGCAATTATGTTAGCAAATGCATGCCTAATCAATTGGCTACTGTACAGGGACAAACAATCGTTTAATGCTCAAATTGCCATTTTGTTAATACAAATAAGAAGAGGGAACATGAAGCAACATAAATCCTGATTTACGGAGCCAGTAAACACAGTAAGGAAGTTATTAGCACATAAAAAGAGCGTAGTGCAGTCTGCATATAGTGGTCTGAAAAAGTAATACATTTGTCTAAAAGCTTGGTAAAAATATTAGAGAAATTTGAATCCTTCATACTAGGGGGTCTGTATATACATAAAAAACACCACTTTGATTTATTTAGGGTTACCTCATGTATAATATTTTCGCATTCCTTTGATTCAATATCTGAACGCCTACGTGCTGGAATGTCACATTTTATGTACGAGGCCAACCCCCCACCAAATATGTTTCTGTCTCTACGTTCGAATTTATAATCGGGAACATCAAAGATATTATTGCGATAAGATTCATCTAACTTAGTTTCTGAAATATATAAAAGATCAACAATTTGGTCAAGCAACAATTTATGAATGTCTATAAATTTGTTCTTTAGACTATTGATATTCAGATGGGCTACAATAAATTATTTCGGGTGATTATTTCTAACAGTTTTAAGTTCTTCAAACACAGAATCTTGTTATTGTGGTTGAGTTAACGCTTGTATCGTTATCCAGTTGAAATGTAACATTACTATAGTCCTCTTCAAAGAATGAGTCACTAAACTTTAGAATATTGCAGTTTCTGCACAGCCATGGTTCAGTTGAAGCCGTCATAGACACATATAAATCTGGAGAGATCTCTGCACATTTTATGTGCCATTTTTCATAGCAACATTCATACAAAACAGCTCGGTGAGGTTTTGCCACCGGTTTCATACATTTTTACCACAGGGATATTTTGTTGGACCTGGGTTTAATGAAACATCACCACTGATAAGAAGTATCAAGACGATTCTGTGATGCTTTTGTCTGCATTGTATGGGAATAGATGCGGGTTGAGTCCTCTGGTGTCTTATATAGTGGAAAATTGACCAAAGGTCATAGTTATCGTTGTAGTTACAAAAGGTGTAGCCCTCGGATAAGCCAATTAGTGTATCAGTTCGACGATAATATGGTGGGAGGAATTTGCTTCCATTATGTTCGTACCCAGTTGTTCTTGTATAATAATCGGCATTTTCAACGTTGGAAAAAGATATTATAAAGAGAATACCAATTAAATGTCCAAATAGCTTCATCGTTCACTGTTGGGGATCACCGGAATCACACCATCGCATGTTATGGTTTTAAAAGCGATGAGTCTAATAAATTAGATTTTCTGTCCTAAAATGTAGATTCTGAACGTCTCGATCTTTACGTTCCAAAAACATCAAACATCGGCTGTAGCATGTTAAACACCACACTAGTTTTAAGAAAAAGTTTCCAGTATATTTAATTAATGTTACTATATTTTCATTACGCTTTAAAAAGTTTGTTTTGTCCGACCGGACGTGACGTCATCGCTTAAATAAATTGATAAATTTCAAGATTATTTCAGCATTGCTAGTAACTTATTAATAAAGAACAGCAAGAAATGCGGCAATGCCTCGAAACCAGGGTTTCTAAGTCTTTACCAAAATGATTTTACAACAGACTGTAAATTTAGCTCACACAAAAATAAATAATACCATAGTACTTTAGAATTCTGCGCTAAGGCTTCATCAGATATTTAGTTTCCAGTGCGGCCGATAGGAGGCAGAGTCAAATTGCTATATTGAGTAGAAGCTGATACAAATGCAAAAGAATTTTCTTGCATTGATGATTAAAACGAAAATCATGTATTTATTTGTGTATATTAAGTATGTCAATACAGCAATTAAGGGCATGTGACAGTTTTGACAAACTATGTATAAGGATTCCGACTTAGCCCAAAGAAGTATATGAGATTTCTTTGCAGCCAGTAGTTAACAGTGACCTTTACCCTATTGTCCTAGAATGCAATCCAAGCTTTGTCTGCATGTAAGCTATATACACACAAAATTTCATCATAATATCTCAATTCTTAATGAAATTATTGAGCTGAAATGGATTTCCAATTTTTACTATCAGTGACATTGACATGACTAACCCCAAATACAATCCCAAGTTAGGTTTTTAGACAAGGATACTTCATACCAAATACGGTCAGGATTGGTCAATCCAAACTTAGTTATTGACTGGAAACCACCTGTTTGACTGTTATTTTATTTTTAGTAAGATTGACCTTGACACTACTGGTCTCAATGCAATCCCAAGCATGGTCTGTATGTAAGATACCTACACACAAAATAGCATTGCAATATCTAAATCCTAACTCAAGGTATTGAGCAGAAACTGTTTTTTTATTTTTTGTAACAGTGACCTTGACCCAACTGACCCAAAATACAATCCCAAGCTGGATTTTCATGCAAGGATGCTACATAGCAAGTTAAATTAAGTTTGGTCAATCCAAACTTATGTTATTGACCAGAAACTGATTTTCTATTTTTAGTAGCTGTGACCTTGACCATGACCTGTCTGAACCAAAATACAATCTCAATTTGGGTTTCACGCATGGATACAACATACTCAGTTAAGTCAAGACTGGTCAATTAAAACTTAAGTTATTGACCAGAAACTGATTTTCTATTATCAGTAACAGTGACCTTGACCGTCTCACTTCAAATACAATCCGATGATAAGTATTCATGCAAGGATGCGAAATACCAAGTTAAGTCAAGACTGGTCGATCCAAACTTTAGTTATTGACTGGAAACCACTAGTTTGATGCCTGCCTGTCTGTCTGTATTTAGCATTCTGATAAACAATTTTCACTTTGTGAAAACCTGGTTAAAACGTCCACGATGAACGGTCTCCCCTGGAACCATCAGACATACAAAATGTACTGAATTTTTCAGACTTATGCATTTAACAGATTATCCTAGTATACTCCATAAAAAATTATGTGCTATTCTCTGACAACTTCCTTTTTATGCGCCCGTATCGATAGATCGGGGGCATATTGTTTTTGGTCTCTCTGTTTGTCTGTCTGTGTGTCTGTTTGTACCAAACTTTAACCTTGCCTATAAAATCAAAACACTTGCACCTACATTCATAAAACTTCATATGTAGGTTTCTCATGACAACCTCTACACGATCTGGGTATTTTCATGTCAGTAGGTCAAGGGGTCATGGTGTTTTAAAAAAAATGTACATTTCTTTTAGGATGCTACTCCTACATTTTTCATGGGATATTGACGAAACTTTCACATACTTGTTGTTACCAAGAACCCCCGCACAAATATTCCGGGTTTTGTGATTCGATCATTTTTTACGGAATTATGGCCCTTTATTTATTTTGTGCATTTTCAAGTTAAAGGACACCCGGAGGGGGCGTTGTGTTTTTGAAACACATCTTGTTTGAAGTACATTATTACCAATTTCTAAGATGATTCTTAATTGTGTACTACTACAAAATTTAATGTAGGTCTACTTGTTGTTAAGATTTTTTTACAATTACTAATGTTATTACCATATTATCTTTTTAGGTAAAATCTGAACTTCTAAGAATTGCTGAACAAGAATGTTTGGATATTTCTCGTGAATTAAGGCAGTATTTTCAAGATAATAGTGTCATACAGCGTATTCTTAGATGGGAAGATCAAGATCTAACCGATTTACAGTTTGATGATAGGAAGGAAACAAAACAAATGGCTGAAAAAAAAATACAGTCAAGGATCAATGATGAAATCAATGGTTGGGAGGAGCGTAATCATTTTGTGAAAAAGGCAATTGGAAAAATGAGAGAAAAATTCATTTCTCAAAGTGTACTGCTTAATGCTGAATGTGAAAAGATTGAAATGGTCATTTTGGGATCAGATGAAATAGCAGTTAAGAAGATAACATCTAATGCAGGTAAACTCTTCAATTACTGCAATTTACCAATTGTAATTGTTTATGTCTATTTAGATGGCAATGATTCATATGCTGATGGAATTTTTAAGTGTTGGTTGCCTAAAAATTTGCTCAACATCTTTATCTAAAAATGAGGTGGACAGAATTTGAAAACCATTTATATTTTTATAGGTTTCCATGCTGATTTGCCATGAGGATTTTAAAAAAACAGTGATATTCTGTTGAGTTATTTTCCCTTTATATATGATTCAAGTCAATGGGAGTAGGCCATTTTTCAAAGATTAAAGAAAAATAACATCCATTTCAATTAAATCTCAACTAGAACTAACACTAAAGGTAATCAATACCCCCAGATGCCGCTTTGACACAGTTATTGTTACATTTTACAAAGGGAAATATAACACATTTTCATTTTTTTAATACCTGCAAATTGTTGCTTAGAAATATCCTGACCAATTTCTAAATATTCATTATATTAGAAATAACCAAGGGCCATAACTCATTAAAATTTACTTGAACAAAACCTATTGTGGACATGCACAACTTGGCAAACTACTTATCACTTCTAAGAAGTTTCACTGAATTACTGCATGTTGTTGCCTAGAAATAGGACAAAATTTACCTATTGTATAAAACAAAGGGCCATAACTCAGTGGAAATTAATCCAAATAAATCCTGGTTATTGCATGCACTACTTGGCTTACTATTCATAACTTCTGTGAAGTTTCATTGAATACCTACGAGAATTTGCTGAGATATTGAATATACACTGTATAAAAAGCAACAAAGGGCCATTAACCTCAGTAAAAATTTAACCAAACAAGACAATCTTGATGTATGCACAACTAGGCCAACTACTTATCACTTCTGTGAAGTTACATTGAATTCCTGTTGATAGTTAATGAGAAATAGTCCAGACAAATTTGCCTACTGTATATACTTTATAAAAAACAAAGGGCTATAACTCAGTGAAAATTAATTCAAACAAAGAATGGTTACTTCATGCACAACTAGGTATACTACCAATCACTTCTGTGAAGTTTCATTAAATTCCTGTCAATAGTTTGTCAAAATTTGTCTATTGTATATATACTGTATAAAAAAACAAAGGGCTATACCTCAATGAAAATGAATCCAAACAAAAAATGATTCAAGCATGCACAACAAGGCTTACTACTGATCACTTCTGTGAAGTGTCATTGAAATTCTTTAGTAGTTGCTGAGAAATTCTCTGGACAAATTGTGTCTACAGATGCACGGACATACCAACCGACCGACCGACCGTCAAACGTGAATCCAATATAGCCCCCCTATATTTCATATCTGGGGGTATATTATAAAAAGATGCAATAACACAGTATCAATCTAATTTGCTAAAAAGAAAAATATAGGTTACCATGCAATATCTACAGAAATTTTTATTTTTATTTTTCAACATAGGCAACAACTCTTGCAATTTTTTAATCAAAGTACTGAATGTACTGTCAGAACGTGATTTTTTATCATACAAAGCAAAAAAGAGAAATATGTACCCATATCTATCCTACCCATGCACTTTTTGTAACATTTACACTAATAGACCGACTTAACATTTATATATAATGCAGGGCATGTAAGTGTCTGACACTAAATGAATGAAGACGGACATACATTTTTCACTCAGATTCTTACTACATTGTTGCAACGTCCTTACCATCGAGTTTTTATTACGTCCCAATTACGTGCTCACCAAGTCTATGCAGACTGCACTAAGCTCTTTTTATGTGCTAATAACTTCCTTACTGTGTTTACTGGCTCCGTAAATCAGGATGTATGTTGCTTCATGTTCCCTCTTCTTATTTGTATTAACAAAATGGCAATTTGAGCATTAAACGATTTTTTGTCCCTGTACAGTAGCCAATTGATTAGGCATGCATTTGCTAACATAATTGCAGACTGAGGAAATGAAAGGATGGGCATTATGTTTCATATTTGCCTTCATTGAGTATAACAGATAAATTTATTCCAACTTTATTCTTCATATCCAGAAAACTCCAAAATGCCAACAGAATATAAAGTAGCTGCAGCTGTGACGGCACCGATTTGGCTTCCTCTAAGTGTAGCAGCAGCAATATTTGTCTTGCCTGTGGCGATTGGCATGACTGTATCAGAGCATATAACAGAGAGCAGTCAACAAGCTGATTTGAAGAAAAACATAGGTCAACATATGACATCATGGGCAAAAATAGCTGTAGAATCATCATTCACTGAAGCTAACATTAAAAGATCTGTCAACAGAGCTTATTTAAGTGCCTTTAAGAAAGAAATAGACAAAATTTGTACACATTTTATACCAGAGCAAATTAAAAAAGACAAACAATTGATTGAAAACATATGTGATGATACCAGAAAATCAGAAGAAAAAATAGATCAATTCCAACCACTGCTTGAAGAAGTAGAAAGGATTCAAGGAGTACTGGATGAATTTGCTGACTTGAAATGACAACATCTATAGAACTAATTGTACCAATTTTGACAACATGGATAAAGATTATTCAGCGGAAACAAGATAGTGAAACAAAGAATATAGTTTAATCTTTGTATATTTTTTTGTATTTCAATTCATATCAGCATTCCTTCCATTTGTAAGTATAATGTGATGATTACGTTGATCTATTAAAAAATAACTCATTTTCAAACTTAACTTTATACTTATTATAACATTGGCACAAAGCTCACTTTGCAGAAAGATTAGCAGAAACAAGGTAGCAAACATGGCATACTACTAGCTTTGATGCATGCAATTTTAAGTTTGGTAACCTAATCCAGGACTTTTGGTATGAGAGAGATGCCAACACTTAGAGTTTGATGCACCACAGTCAAAAGTACAAAGACAAAGTCTTCAGATGAGCTCCATACTTTGTTTCAGCAATGCTACTCTATTATTAAGTATTCTATATTATTTATAATAACAGTTTTATGATTAACAACAATTCTAGATGTTAGATAATATAGAATACTAAATAATAGAGTAACGTTGCTGAAACAATGTCTGGAGCTCATCTGAAAACATTACGCTCGAATGTGTATGTCGGAAATACGAATATTGCAGCTTTTACTTATACCTTATACGAACTAAAACATCTATGACTTATTTAAAGACATTGAATCAGGAGACATGTGCTTTATAGACAAGCCGTCCTCTGTATTCCACAGAAGGGTGTAATAATACCGAAAGGGTCATTGGTAGACAAGCTTTTGTTTACACAATCAGTTACTGTGTGCTTTAAAAACCAACAGGACGTTAGTCATAAACTAATTATCACTAGAAATCAATAAAATGTATGACCCTATTATCAAACATGTAGATGACTGTGACCAGAGAGGATTAGATAAGGGGCAATATAACAAGAGATTACGCCGTGGCTTTTTTGCGGGGGTCACTTATAATACATACGCTGTTCGATGTCTTTAATTCAAATTAGTGTTTAAATTAACATTAACAATTCGTGTCGATAAAATTCTTCATGTAGCTTTTTCAGAGTTTTTTTGTCAAGTTTTTTGCCATTTGGAATGGCTGAAATACGTCTTTACAAATTTCCCACCCGAGGCCATTGTAGAATATATATCCCGATCGGGAAATTAAGTTTCCGAATCGGGAAACATTGCTGTTTAGCAATTTCAGTGTTCAATTAAAAATAACTAGAACATTTTAAAAAATCTGAACGGTAGAAAGATAGGTATATCTTTTAAGTTTAATATGGTATATTCATTTTAAAGATCGGGTGCGTATTCTTATGCACCGGGCGTTTTGAGTAAAACTAGTACAAAAGTAGTGATTTTACTTCCTGAACGGGAAATCTGTTACTATATTTAGTAACAGATTTCCTGTTCGGGAAATAGGGGAAAACCCACTTAGTGATTTCCCGATCGGGAAGTTTCCCCTACTGATTTTACTATTTTAGTACGACAGGGCTACTGAAATTAAATTCTAAGCGTCTTGTAACAATGAATAATTATCATAATCAAGGACTTTTATACATACATATAAGTCCTTGTCATGATTAAGGAAAATGTTGCCCTAACTTGGTGCAAACATGCTTATGGTAATTCTTTGTTATTTCTGTTGAGATTCAGCTCATATTCCGCGGGACGACCGCGCGCCTCAATCCAGCTAGCGCTTATTTTTTTTAAAGATTCCTTTTCAGTTTAGTAAAAGATTTCCTTCCAGTCGATCTTTAACACGATCGTCCGAGTTGCATAGACCCCACGGACACATTTAGACGAATGCTTTTGTAACGTGTATCGTCAATCCTATCGCCGCCAACAACTACATATGCATACAATATAATTTTCCTACTTTTGGCTTTGATTATGTAAAAATAAACTGAAATCCGTATGCGTTTGATATATATATACAACATTTTTACCGCTATTTTTAACTGGTTCCCGTTCCACCAAAGAACATTCATACAACAGAGACCAATGTGTAGAGTAAGGGAGACAAATCTTACACAAAATAAATCATATACCTTACCGAGTTGCACTCCTCCTCAAAGTCATATGTCAAAATTTTTCACGTAGGTCTACACGGAGTGCACTTAGTGCCTTCTTTCACCAACCAATTATTTCATCGTGAATAATTAATCACATATGGCCATATGACAATTTTTAGTTAATATTGATAGTCAAAGTGACTGATAAACCATAATGCTGAAAATGAAGATGCATGCTCTGTTTTATATAAACAGAAGGCCAACTTTTCAACTCATTCCATTCAATTTCAACAGAAACATATAATTTCTGTCCAATCTGAGTAAATGCCACCTGTGAACAAAGGTCAACAAGTCAGCATGAAAAATTCATTGGCACACATTCATTAATGTAATTAATCTTTGAAATAAGGCCAACTGTGCACATAGGACATACAGTAAAAGCTGTGTTAGTGGCCACCTCTGAATAAAGGCCATCCTGTGAATAAAGGTGATTCTTTTAACAACCCTTATTGCTTACCCAAATAAAGACTACTCATCAACAAAGGCCACATTATGTCCTTCTGAAGATGGCCTTTGATCACAGGTTTTACAGTATCATTGAATGTCTCATTCTGCGATCTTACTGATTTTATTCGTTATTATGACAAAAACTGGTCTGACAACGATACCTGTTCTCCTCATTGGTGGTTTTATTTTTCTTTTGCTAGTTTTTATCATCACATCAACAGCCAGAATCATTTGGCAACTATCCAGCTTTAATGCTTGAGGAAGACTACAGGCATAATGTGGGTCTAGGTGGGATTAAACTCCAGTGGTGAGGGGCTGGTGATTACTAGTCAGATACCATTATGCCTCAAACACTTAGCTCCCCTTGACAGCCTTTGTTGACAGATTTATCTGTATGTGTGTTATAAAGTATAAAATAACAAATGGAATGTTTTGAGTATTGTATAAAAACAACTTTAATACTACATACTGTAAATCCTCAATATTTAGAGTTGTTCTCATTATTGAGTAGAATTTGACAGAAATACCCCAAAAATGTCTGTAAATAAGGGGTTGTTAAAATTATGTGGTTGTAATTTTTATGTGGTCACTTAGTGAGCTTTTATGGTATATATACAGATATGCATATTTTAACTGTGTTTTGTCATGGATACAAGTGCATTTATGTTGCTCCCTAAAAGTGAAAACTATTTGTTTTATGACAACATAAGGAGATTTAATACTAGGTCACCAGAGATATGTCCGGATAAACATGGTATTCCTTCCAATTCTCCAACCATGAATCAGCACTCATCACATTGTCACTACACATACAACGATCAATAGTATCTTTCCATTTATTGCCTAATTTCCTTCTGCTTTCCTCTAGGTTGCTGAATTCACGATTCAGGTTGGGATGAAATGTCTTGATAAACTTTTGAAACCAACTGCCATTTTCAATGTCTCCTTTTGCCT
Organism: Lutraria lutraria; assembly: GCA_964023205.1. NCBI lineage: Eukaryota > Metazoa > Mollusca > Bivalvia > Venerida > Mactridae > Lutraria > Lutraria lutraria. The sequence continues at coordinate 19,331,517 of OZ026838.1, forward strand.
TTCCGCCAACTTGGTCCCCTCCTTTTGTCTTTCCACTGACTTGGTCCCCTTCATCAGTTGGATTATCAGAGGCTGATGTATCAAGGATGGATGGTGCAAAGCTTCTGTCTTTAGAGCTTAGTGATTGCAAAAAAGACGAGCGATGGTAGATGCTTTTAAATGTAACTTCAATGCTTCTATCAAACTCACTATTGGAATCAATTGTATCATCCGAAACTGATTCTGGTATTTTGTACAGTTTACCAATCTCAACAAGTCCCTGTTTCTTCCACATTTCGTACATCATAATTCCCACACTATACATATCACCATCCATTGTGTATTCTTCTGAGTATTTGTTTTGGAAGAACTTTGGAGCAATATGGATATATGAAGACATACATACTTGTTTGTCTTGTATCACAGGCTCAATATTAAGTCTAACCTGAGGGCTGATGTTGGTTAATTTCACCACATTTTTAAAGGTTACCTGAAATTAGTAATTTATATTTATTCATTTGCAGTTTAAAAGCCCAATCGACAGCTATGGTCATTTTAGAGCCACCCCACAGAGTGAGACAAGACACAGGAGGACTAGGCATTCATATCCTTGTTCTTGTCTTAGTTCTTCCTGGTTCCTTATCACCGGACAAGCACCAGCCTTTACATGCCTTGGCCTTTTTCCTTTGATTTACTAGACACAGTACATGTGCTCGGCAGTACATTGGGACTAGTTATTCATAAATGCATGACTTCTCTAATTAGAGAGAAGAACTAGAACTATCACTAAAGGTGATGAATACCCCCAGATGCAGCCTTGAGCCTTGACACAGTTATTGTTTCATTTTACAAAGGGAAATTTTTTAATACCTGCAAATTGTTGCTTAGAAATATCCTGACCAGTTTCTAAATATTCATTATTTAAAAAATAAGAAAGGGCCATAACTCATTAAAATTTACTTGGACAAAACCTATTGTGGACATGCACAACTTGGCAAACTACTTATCACTTCTAAGAAGTTTCACTGAATCCATGCATGTAGTTGCTGAGAAATGGTTTGGACAAAATTTACCTGTTGTATAAAACAAAGGGCCATAACTCAGTGGAAATTAATCCAAATAAATCCTGGTTATTGCATGCACTACTTGGCTTACTATTCATAACTTCTGTGAAGTTTCATTGAATACCTACGAGAATTTGCTGAGATATTGAATATACACTGTATAAAAAGCAACAAAGGGCCATTAACCTCAGTAAAAATTTAACCAAACAAGACAATCTTGATGTATGCACAACTAGGCCAACTACTTATCACTTCTGTGAAGTTTCATTGAATTCCTGTTGATAGTTAATGAGAAATAGTCCAGACAAATTTGCCTACTGTATATACTTTATAAAAAACAAAGGGCTATAACTCAGTGAAAATTAATTCAAACAAAGAATGGTTACTTCATGCACAACTAGGTATACTTTTTACAACTTCTGTGAAGTTTCATTGAATTCCTATGAGTAGTTACTGAGATATTGTAAAATCTAACCAACTAAAACAAGCTTACTGCATGCCCATGGGCCATTATTTGAACAAATTTGGTAGACGTCCACTAGACAATGCTACACACCAAATATCTAAGCTCTAGGCCCTGTGGTTTCGGAGAAGAAGATATTTTCATTGCAACCTTATACAAGATTGCTCAGCAAGTAAAAATACCCCAAATGTGCTATTAAAAAATAAACAACTTTACTTTCACACCCTTTCACATCATGGCTTTAAGAGTCAATTAGATTATGATTAAACGGACAACCCATTTAAATCACAATTTTTCCTATTTCAATTAAATACTTACAGCGACTGTATCCAAGCAAAGATCAAAGTGGACCAATCTTTTGTCATGTAGAAATCTTAATCCTTCAAGAACATTCTTCATTATTTTCAAACAATTGGTGTCATAGTTTAAGGAGGCAGTTTGTACCCGGACATGCTCTCTCAAACTGTATCGTAAGCCCTCAAGAACGGGATACAGCATCGGGTTAGTCGAATCTCTCCAAAATCCAATACAGTGAACTATATTAGGATTTTTGATTATTCTACAAATTTACAAAGATAGTTCCATTATAAATTTATCAATTTAAGAACATTACATTTTAGGTTTGTATTTTTTAATTAATTATGATACATAACATCAGTAAAACGTTCAAGCAAATACATGAAATTTGTGTTTTCATTATGTCATACATAGAGATACATATTAGAGTGGGATATCTTAATGCATTGATATTAATTGACAACAGAGGTCACATTTAGTAACCAATTTAACTAGAAATGTATCTGGAGGACACACATACCCCATTGATCTTATGGCTATAAGAAAATTTACTCAGTTAATTTGCTCTTATGCATTGTTTTAGTAATGAAAAAAAGCAACTTGTACCTGTATGCCTCCAGAATGCTGATATATCTATGCATCCGTCTTTTTGTAACTTCTTCCTTCATCACACAGATACTAACACCATAGTAACCATCAGTCAACTCAGTATCAGAACATTCAACATTTACCACGTCAGACATCAGACCCGAACAAATAATAGTCTCGTTCATGGTAAAGGCATCAGATGGGAAATTATTCAACCAAGGTGTTAAATGTGAAGGCATGTGTTGCAACATGAAATATTGAAGACATTGCTGGATGATAAGAGACTTAGCTTTTAATGGCTCAAAGACTTTTATAACATACTCATCTTCCCTCTCCTCATCTTTGAGGGTCTTAAGCAGTCTAAAATCACTCTCAATCTGACATTCCATTCTCTTCTGTTGTTGTTGAAGGTAATTCATCAGTGGCTGAAGATCCTCTTCAATTATAGTATTTAGATTGAATTTACTTGTGATATCATCTACTGTCTTCTCTGCATATTTCTGACACACTTGTTTCAATTTTTCTCTGTCACCATTGGCAGCATTATACTCTCTTTCAAGACTTAACTTGGTTATAAGTCTATCTAAAGTCTGAACACCAACAACCGACAAACGCACAATAAAACCAACCAGTAATACAGGAGACAAACCAATCCCTAGTGCAACTTTTGTGCCTGAACCCATATGTTCAATTCTACTCTGGACAAAATTTGGCATTAATTCAAACTCGGATTCCTGGGCAGCAACTTCATCACCTGTTGCACTGGACATTACTTTTTCTACTTGATAGATCTCCTTTTCAAAGTAAGGAAATTTCTGTTCTAATGCGTTATCAATACATTTGAGAAGATTTTCAAGTGGCTCGCCTCGCTCTTCCCATTCTTTAATCAGAGACTGCAGGGCATGATAAACTTTACTTCGAACTTCAACAGCTGCATTTTTCCATCCTGATCTTTTTGGAAGATTATTGTAATCAAAACTGAAAAAAAATATTCAAATGTAACTCTGTAACAATTAAACAATCGTATCATAAAACAAGATATGTTTTTGAAACTTCAGGTGACCTTGACATTTGACATACTGAGCTTAAAATGCACAGGCATTGTAGAGGTTGTCATGATCGAGGAACCAACATTATGAAGTTTGATGACTGTAGGTTGAAATGTTTTGATAATACAGGCAAGGTCAAAGTTTGGTACAAACAGCCTAAAACAATATACCCCCAATCTATTGATACAGGGTTATAAAAAGAAGTGAGAAATGTTGTTCCATCATTGAAAGCATTACACAGAATTTTATCAGCACAGAGTTGCTTATCAAAGATTTTGATTCTTAAAACTGCGGACTATTATACACACAAACCTCTGCTTGAACACTTTCAACTGAATATCAACTTATGAAAGTTGTAGCTTTTAGGAGTTTATGGAGAAACATGTTACAGGTAAGTTACCAAGGAGCAGTGGTTATCTTAGAAGAAATACAGCCGATGAGGGGCATTCTGAAATGAAAATTCAAAGAAGATTCAAAGTAAATCTTTAATATACCGGTAATTGCTTTACCTGCACACTTTTTTACGATTCTCAGTTTGATTAATAAACTTTCCAAGTGACTGAGCAATAGTAGCAATGTTAGTTTGTAACATCTTCTTTTGTTCATCAAAGAAATTGGTAATGTTGGATTTAAGCTGAGTTAACCTGGCCTTTGTTTTGTAGTATTTCCTATCTCTCTCATCCTTGGACATATCTAACTGTGATAAATGTGTATCAAAATGATAGACACATCTATCAATGTAATGGTACACAGAACTGAAAAAAAGAAAGTATGCACTTATTCATTCTGCATCTCAAATTGACCACAGTCAAACCTGTGAACAAAGGCCACCTTTGGGAAATACAATATAAGGCCTTTATTGACAGAGGGCCTTTATTGGGAGGTGGTTGCTAACACAGGTTTGACTGTATTTCTATGTGGGTAGTACGGTAAAAATTCATTATCTAGAGGAAGCCTCAGGACAAAAGAATTTTTATTGATTGTAATAATCAAAACACAAACCTGTTCACTAAGAGGTCATTTTGTTCTAAATAATAAATGACGGTTTTCAAAGAATGGCCTTTATTTACAGAATGGTGTTAATTCGAAAGTGGCCACTAACATAGGTTTGATTGTATATGTGTTGGTTTAAAAGTGAAGTTTTCCTATTTTGAAACATAGTGTTAATGAGTGAATTTAATGCTACAAATCAATCATAAGATATCATTTGAATAAAAAGAGAAATTATACCATGATACATAATTTGTACAGCAATAACAGTTGTATCTTACTTTTTTACTTGAATCCAATTAGAATTTCACCAAAGCATACCTGTGTCCTCTTAAAACTATTATGTCCTGACCAACTTCTATGAGATGACCCATCTTCTGTAAAATGGTTTTAAACTTTGGGGCCATTCGTTCTCTGTTTTGTATATATTCTGCTTCCATGGTTGAGAAGCATATGATTTGATCATCCTGACACTTTGGCCAGGCTTTTTTTATCTTCTTCCTAGCACTCTTCAATACATCATCTCTCTCCTTTGTTTTGACCTGTTTAAAAAATGTTCAGCTATTGTACACTCTGTGATTAAGTAACTTCATTTCAATCCTATGTCAAAACTACAGTAAACTGGATATTAAGACTGGTACCCTACATTTTAGATAATACTAACACAGTATTATTATTGAGATGGCCATACTTTCAAGTAGAAATAAAGATAAAATAATGAAAACCTGTTTGAAAACCTGTGGTTGTCATAATGAGGTGATTTTAACACAAGGATGACTTTGTAAGTTGTTTTATTAATGCGATTTGACTAAAGTGAACCAGAAGTTGAGTCTCTTTTAATAACTAATGTGACACAAGAATTATGATTATTTAATAATTACACTTACATCATCCCACTTGTTACAGATGAACAACGCACTATCTGGTCGACATATCTTCTGTTCGTGTAATGATTTCTTGTATACTTTCTGTACAAGTTGTGTGACCTACATTTAATAAATACCAAATACACATGATGCTATAAAAATTATACAAGATTTCTAATGATAGCTTCACTGTTGCACTTGATCATTATCCTTAAGAAGAAGTTGTAGCTGCATAAAACAGACCCAGTTGTTCATTTGTTTTATTCAGCAGTAGTTAAACCTGGATTCTCCATGATGAATTAAATCAAGTCGAAGAACAAACTTTATGTCTTCTTTCTATCAGGACCAAAGGGGTTTATCACCAAAAAAATCCTAAAAAATCTTTTCCATGTAACCCGTATTGTATATAGAAGGGAAAGAACTTCGACAATTCAAATTTTCCAACGATGTTATAAACTTCCATGTTATTGCTATGCAGTACAAAATATTTAACTCATATATAGTGCAACGTGTGAACAACTCAACATGCTAACAGAAAATGTATACTCTTACTACCTTAAAAGATATTTTAAACTTGCTATTGAAGATTTTTCACTCGAAAAATGATTAGGATTTTTTTTGTGACAAACCCCTTTGATCAGGGCTTGTTATGTTGTATTACATTTTAGTGTTTAACAATTATCACCATTTTATACAGGTAATTTCTTCATCATGGCAATCAAAATTACAAATTTTACATTTTGAGTATAATGTGTTGCTTTTATTTACTTTAACAATGCTGATTAATGTTTCTGTGATACCAAACAGTATCCTTGGTATACCAATATACACTTAATGTTAACAATAAGGATTTCTAAAGATTAAAGTCACAGACAGAGGAAACTCCTGAACAATGCTGTGAATCAATTACCCTATCCTGCATTCCTCCAGCATTTGTACTATCAATGATGTACATGAAAACAGTAGCATTGAGAATATAGTCTATCACCATATTAGTCATCTCTTCTGACTCACCAATACCTGGACTGTCTACAATCACCAAACCAGACTGAAATATGAAGTACATGAGATGATCAGAACCTGAGACAGTGACACAAATACATGATTATAAACCTTTACTTCTAAAATAAATACAGTAATGCCATGAAAATATACTTAAGTCTTTATGTTCATACTTCTGCGTTTATACTTAGGCCTTTATGTTCATATTTCTATGTCAATACCTAAGTCTTCATGTTCATGTCTTTGAGTTTGTTTATACTTAAGTCTGTATGTTCATATTTCTGAGTTTATATTTACGTCTGAATGCTCATATTTCTGAGTTTATACTTACGTCTGAATGCTCATATTTCTGAGTTTATACTTACGTCTGAATGCTCATATTTCTGAGTTTATACTTACGTCTGAATGCTCATATTTCTGAGTTTATACTTACGTCTGAATGCTCATATTTCTGAGCTTATATTTACGTCTGAATGCTCATATTTCTGAGTTTATACTTACGTCTGAATGCTCAAATTTCTGAGTTTATATTTACGTCTGAATGCTCATATTTCTGAGTTTATACTTACGTCTGAATGCTAATATTTCTGAGTTTATACTTATCTGAATGCTCATATTTCTGAGTTTATATTTACGTCTGAATGCTCATATTTCTGAGTTTATACTTACGTCTGTATATTCATATTTCTGAATTTATACTTACGTCTGAATGCTCATATTTCTGAGTTTATATTTATGTCTGAATGCTCATATTTCTGAGTTCATATTTACGTCTGAATGCTCATATTTCTGAGTTTATATTTACGTCTGAATGCTCATATTTCTGAGTTTATACTTACGTCTGAATGCTCATATTTCTGAGTTTATACTTACGTCTGAATGCTCATATTTCTGAGTTTATACTTACGTCTGAATGCTCATATTTCTGAGTTTATACTTACGTCTGAATGCTCATATTTCTGAGTTTATACTTATGTCTGAATATTCATATTTCTGAATTTATACTTACGTCTGAATGCTCATATTTCTGAGTTTATACTTACGTCTGTATATTCATATTTCTGAATTTATACTTACGTCTGAATGCTCATATTTCTGAGTTTATACTTATGTCTGAATGCTCATATTTCTGAGTTTATATTTATGTCTGAATGCTCATATTTCTGAGTTTATACTTACGTCTGAATGCTCATATTTCTGAGTTTATATTTACGTCTGAATGCTCATATTTCTGAGTTTATACTTACGTCTGAATGCTCATATTTATTTGGAGGTCATTTTGTTCTGAATAATGAATTGCAGATTTTTAAAGGATGGCCTTTATTTGGAGGTGCCAGTCTGAGAAATTAGCAGTTGTCCTGTTGTCCAGGACAACCAATTTTTAATTTGGACAACCAAAATTTTGGCTTGGACATACAAATTTTCATTAACAAATCAAAGAAAAGCAGCTAAAATTTCTGTTTCGGGCAACTACATTTCAAACCTTAATTTCACAGACTGAAGTGCTGCTAACACAGGACTGGTTTGACTGTGTATTGCATTTAGGAAAACGTAGCTAAAACTCTTAAAAGTGTGTACATGAAAAATAGGCATAATTATTACAGTTATTGTCTTCAAATACAAATCTACATGTAGTAAATGTACTTGTATGCAATTGTTGTGTAATTAATTACTTTTCTAAATTAATGGTTATTTAATTAATTGCATTTGGGAAAGGGAGTAATTGTAATGGTAATTGAAGAATCCACCATGCAATTGAAATGTACATGTACCGGTAATTAATTAGTCATTTCGAAGTAATTAACTCCAAGTCTGATATTCATCAAAACTAATCAGGCCTCAATTTGTCAGTCAATTTCAATAGATTTCAGATAACAATAATCATATTATAAGTAGATATGGACCTATGTTTTTTTTTCAAATCAAGGCTTATTAGATGAGATCAAATCTACCTTTTTTGTATTGCTGATTTGAGACATGAAATATGAAAACCATCAAACTTGCAAATGAAGGCTGCCATTTGGAAAATCAAATTGTGACCTTTATTCACAGGGTAGCCATAATATAGAGATGGCTGATAACACAGGTTTCAGTGTATAGCATATTGCTCAGGCATAGAATTTTCTAAATAAAATCCATCATTACAGCTGACAAAGAAAGAAAAATTTACTGTAAAATTTGATGAATTGTGAAAATTCAGTAAATAAAGTTCACCAGTTTATACATACCTCTAACACTTTACATTTAAGATAAACCTCAGCTCGCTTATAAACAGCTTTTTTGTCAGCAATCATTTGTATATGTTCCTTCAGTTTATCTATGAAGTCCTGTTTACCATGTTCACATTCTAAATCTTGTGTAATTGTGAACGGATCATTATCATTGACATCTAAAAAAGTAATTGAGAAAATATTGATATTTAACCTGAGAAAAAACTTATGTTTAGTCTTTCTTGACCAAAATAGGGGTTGGTGAATCACAAAAATAAAACATACCTTTCAAACTTTTGAGGTACAATTTATTCCCAAATATATTTCATACTTTGGATTTCTGTAAGGAACTTCAGGATTGGTACCAGACAGGTGACAAACAACACCTGAGATGTGGTCAGCTTTAAATGAATGTTAGGTACACAGGGGGGGGGGGGGGTGCAGGGTTTCTTAGTTTCAAATTTACATTTATTTCATGAATGATGCAATGACAAGGATCTAGTTAGATATTATATAGAATTCTGATCTAGATTAATAAGTGTTTGAACATGAATTGATCTAATCTTAAAAAAGGGCACTGCATGCTTAGATCTATAATTAGAGGTCTAACCCTAAAGCTTTTGACTTTAGCTTTAAGATGTCTTTTTTGGCAATCATTCATGTTTTAACTTCAAATTGATGTACCGGTATCTTTTGGGACCAAACTGAGTCTTCATTTAAAGCACTGTGGTAGAGGTGACTCATTCAGAATTTAATATTGAAGAGGACAGCAATTAAGTCTGAAAACAAAGTCCTACACATACATGTATGTACAGGTCTTTGCTGAAAATAAGTGGTCTTTACAATATTGAGGTGGGTTCTAAGTACAGTGTTAATGTAATGAAATGAAGATAAGATGTAGATAAAAGTACCTGCTTTGTACAGAACAGCCCTTGGTTTATCAGAATATCTAATTTCACATATCACATGAGTAGTACTCAGTATAGAACTAGGAAAATAGACTTCACCAAGAAGAAGATTGATAAAACTTGACTTTCCTGATCCTGTCTCACCTGAAAAATACAAATACAATGTATACATAGAATATAAAACACAACAGACAAAATGAAAAAAAAACACACTAGAAATGCAAATAATATAACTGAGCTACTCTTATAAAGATGCAGAAATTATATCTATATTTGTATATAATTAATTAAGGTGACAATCATGATTCCCTGTCAATAGATGATGAGGTTTGTCTGTACTTAGTCATAAAATTATTTGAGATGAGACTTACTGAGAAGAAAAAGAAAGATTGAAAAAAGGCAAGAAAAATGACAAAAAAATGAGAAAAAATATAGAAAGGTAAAATAGGACTACATGCATATATCAATCAGTTTTTTAAAAAAAATTTTGAATTATAAGAGTGATTGCGCAACAATGTGTCAAAGAATCTTTGTATCACTATAATAATGATATATCTATATATTTAATGTGGCTAACTGAAATATGCTTTAAAGGTTTTGTTTAAAAAAGTCAAATCATCATAAAACTATTTTTGATTTACTACAATGAACACTTGACTATATCCTATCAGCTCTAGAATAAAGAAGAGTTTGTTCAGCTTAGGGAAAAGTTGTAGGCTCTATGAAGGGGAGAATGTAGTATCATCTGCGAACAGTACTAGTCACATCGGCACTTGAGTAACTTGATGTTTTACCATGATCAATGTTACTTTGTTCGCAGTCTGTTCGCTGATCATTCGCGGCAGACAGATACACAATTTCCTAGCTTGCTACTTGTTCACAAGAGGCACTTAGATATATTCTATTGTTCACTTTTCATTCACCACAGACACTTAGAATTTTTGCTCATGACACAATGAATCGTATTGATCCTTCCTATTACAACATGAATTTCTAGGTAAAATGAAATAGCAAATTTAATTGGCTGATTTTAAACACGCATGTGGCAGTTGATTCAAATTTGTTTACAGGCATTTAATGGAGTAGGATATCAAAACGAAGTTGGTATTTCGACTGCTTGTGACTTAGACTTCAATCTTATGTGACATATAAGCTAGGCTTCATACAGATACTGTTTATTCAAATCATATACATTCCAAGCTGTACAAAATTGATTAAATTAAATGAATTATGTACAATTTAAGGATTATAAAATCAATTTTGCAGAAAATGATGTGGTAGGATGTTCATTTACCACAGTTTGAAATAGGTTCCCTTGCTTCGCGATCGAGTCAAGCAATTTAGAAATAGATGAACTGATAGGACAGAAAGAGTTAATTTATCCTTTTTTATTAAAAAATGTCAACATAATAATGTAATAAGGAATAATTATCCTATAAATTGCGAAAACTGAACCTATATAGTTTCAAATGGTTATCAACTGATCATGAGAGACAGATTGTTAATAATTCACCAGAGAAAAATCGCTTGTCATTCCCCGGAGACACATCGCCGATAACTCACTGGAGAAACCAGCAGCAAATGGGAAGAGAATTGACTGCCGTGAACTTTTTGCTCACTGACCATTCACCACAGACCTAATTTGCATGTGAAATGTGAATCAATGGTGAATGGTCCACAAGCAATACATGCAGTGAATATAGGAAGTGAATGGCTGATGTGAATTAGTAGCGACCTAACCCTGTGGTGAATGGCTGGCAAACTTTTTGTTCGCCGACCATTCACTGCAGCTGTTCACCACAGACATAATTTGTATGTGAAATGTGAACAAGAAGTGAACAGCCGGTGAACAAACCAAGTTCCATTCACTTTCTATTCACTGTTCATTCATCTATTGATCCCAAATCAGCTCCTAAAAAGGTTTAATGTAGCACCAATGGTTACTTACCTAAAACGAGAATAGAGGGGACAGAACCCATCATTTTTTTACAAGATGACTCTAGGACTTCAGAGATGTTTGGGAATTCCTTATTTAGTTCAGTGATAACACTTTCATCTGTTTTATTTAACTGATTAGCAAAGTTAACCACATTGTCATAAATGTCTGACAGGTCTTGTCTTTGTTTCAAATTGTCAAGTTTCTTTGAAGCCAGGAAAGTAGCCGCCTGAATTTGTACAGATATTTAAAAGATAATTCACAAAAAAGTATACATGAACAAAAACTTAGTCATATTAACATCAATTTGTTTAGTTTATAATGCCAGTAATGGTCTGTATAGGGCTATCTTTCAGGGAAACTTAATTACAATGACAATCTAAAATGGTATTGCCGATAGAAATTGTCATGTTAGATATTAATTGATACAGGAGTAAGAAACTACAACAAGGTAATGTCATACTTCGTGAATATCAAAGAATGTATATATGATGCCAAGGACTTATATACGTATGCTAAACTTATCACACAACAATTCCTACTTTCGTTTTCGAACTCACAAGAAGTTAGCAAATTTGATCTAGTTTCAATGATGTTTTGGAAATAAATTGAAACAGATAACAGATTATATATAACTTAGATAACTATGCTCATTGTATAAAGGATTTTACGACATTAAAACAAATAAACTTATAATTTTGAAACCGAAAGTAGAACATACGTCTTTACTAAAAACGCCTTCTTTTCAACAAAAATTATACGTACGTTGGCAATGTTCGTCGTCTCACTGATTAGTTCATATTTAAGTAAACATTTGATACTATTAATTTTCTTCAACTCTTCAGTGGAGATACCATGTAGTCGACAGAGTTGCATTAATTTAGGCAGTGAACGATTGTCTATGTCGTCTTCCGTGATCGTCGGGGCCGCCATCTTGCTACATTTAAAACTGACTAAAGTACATTTGTACGTAAAGTAGCCTAAAGTGGCGTAAAGTGTAAAGTCGGTATCAAACGGGTTAATGTCATATAGGAACAAATATAATTTATCGTATACCTATGTGCCAAAAGGAAGAATCAGAAATGCCTATATTATGCATTATGAAACCCGCACAAGTATATTTTAAAGAGGCGCAGGAATCCGGGACTGAATACTCATTTTTTTTCATTTTTGATTACACGTACGTACTTTTGTTTTTCCGTTATATATATCTGATAATTAAGTACATAAAACTGCTATAATCAGCTATGATTTTGTACCAAATTTGTTTTATTCTACAGGCTAATAAAGAATTTATGAATGGAACCGTATAACATCTCATTATTACCCCTATATCAAAGACCTATACTCATACATACATATATAGGTCTTTGCCTATATATTGGATCCGGATCCGCGTTTTACACATCGCAAGAAATATTGGCATATGGCACAGTTTATGGCAGATGCTAATTTTGGCGCCAGACCATGCATAGACATCAGGTTTTAAATGATTATTTCCTTGTATCTACGAATAAATGATAGAAAAAAGTGCGATGCTTAATTTTAAGCATGAACCCATGACGAATAACTATTAATGCATGAAAACAAAAATCGTTCATAGGAAAGAGATGCTGCTGACCTTTATATATATACATGTATATGCTTTCAAGGCAACATATATGTTGAATTATTGTTGACATACAAAAAAATGTTAAATTGAGTCAGGGTTATCATGCAGTCAATAAAAAGACAGAAGCTGAAACTAGAGTTCTGCATATAGAAAATGCATGGTTTATAATTTATATAGTGCCGAGATTGAGAAAGTTTATCAACAGGCGAGTCTCCGGTGAAATTTTCTTCATCTCGTCACCGACCATATATATGTATTCGACAGTTTCAACAACAAAATAATTCCCAACACTGCATGCATTTACTTGAGATCAAATCTGTATATATAGCGTAATAACATTGTCTCATTTTATGATATACAAAGCACAATAATTGGTAACGAGCGGACCACGGCGGGTAGGAATACAAAGTGACAAAAATGAAACAAACCATTTATATATACCTGGTCATTGCTTATGTAAAAAATATAAACAATACCTGGGGATTTCTTCAATGTGTGCATATTTCACTGCATCCGAGTGTTCTTTATATTCGAAATCAATGTTACCGTATTTTACTGTATCGTATACTTTTATAACTGGTCATTAATATATATGTAGATATAGGAAGAATACATCTATATAAATAGATAAAAGGGAGGAAATTAAATATATTTAATGTCGAGATGAGAAAGAATTGAAGTGAGTGAAAGTGAATAGAGTATGAAAAGCATGTCTAGTTATCACGGTTTGTCAGGAGTCTGTATTACAGGATATAAATTAAATGGGTCGTTACACAACCGATAAAAATGGGAATTAAAATTGTTCTTTTACTACAATAAAGGTGTTGCATAATATGTAATACCATAAGGATTCCGTATGAAAATCACAATTCTTGTCTGAGTAATATACCGTTGGAATCATGAGACTAACAATTTTTTAACAAATTTATGAAATTAATGTCAGAATTCGGAAAAACGTCAACGTCACGTCCACATTATGACGTGAGGAGCGAGAAAATAAAAGAGAAGCGGACATTTTTATCCCACTCTAATTCTGAATTGTTTTCTTGGTTCTTTATCGTGTGCGGTGTAAAACATCGATACATGCGTAACCCGTTTCCTGCGATTTTCTTAACACAGTACTGGGCGTAGTCTAAGTAACGACGGGATCACTAAAAATTCCCTGGCGTGTCAGAGCCGAGAACAACCGATTCACCCTCCTCAGTTCGTTACATCGATTGCTCAAACAAGCAATCTTCTCATTCCTCATTGACAACTCAATTTGACTTTGGGTAAAATCTTGTCAACAATGCAAAATGAAAGCACTGAAGGTACTGATGGGAGACTTTGTACAGAAATGTTGACAAAATAGTTTCAGGACATATTTACGTATACATGTATTTAAAATGAATAGGAATTTGTCGCTGAATATCTTTAGCTTTACGATGCCAAATTGTTGTCCGGGACATTGAATTTAACTCAACACAATGAAAACTTAATTGTTGAAGACTGAATAAGCAGACAAATGGCTGTCCTCTTCTTATAACGAACAAATCGTCTGATGCGAGTTCGCCATAACGGTTGTCATCTGTACATCTTTAAAAGGCGAATATCCAATCACGTACTTTATTCAAATTATTCTATTTACTTCCCTTCATTTGGACATCGTTTATATGGCTGATGTCTACAAATTTGGTATGTGCCTATAATTTGATTAGGTTTATTCAATGTATTAAATACATAACAAAGGAAAGAATGTGTGATGCATAGAGTGCTCTTTAATGACTACAAAAAGATTCGTGAAGTACGTTTTTATCCGGAGTTCACGAAATGTGTTGACAGAAAACAGTCTTTGGTGTGACGTCAAACGTACAAGTAGTTGTGTTTTCATAAATCGTAGTAATTTGTGTAACTAAAAATTGGCGAAAGTGAACAAGCTAGGTATGTGTGATATTTTATCAATGCATATAATTGAGATAAAGTATCGTATCACACTGAAAATTATATTTTGGGCGATTGCCCGGGTCCGTATATAAAAAGCATCCTAATTATTTTCTCAAACTCGGTCTACCATGTAGGTTAGCTAGCGAAACATCTTATCCCGAGATAAATATTCTTAAATACTCTTAAGACATTTTTAGCAAAGAAAAGTCTTAATTAAAAAAATGTTTCTAGACATTCTTATTCGTCAAACATGCCCAATAATGTCGTGGCTACGGGAGGGGGTCTGTTCTAAAGATAGAACCGAAATTCTTTCTTTTATGGTCGCACCCGCACATCTGTAAGAATAAGAGTATTAATTCATCAATTCCTATATTCCTTGAAGACACACATCACTTTCTGAGCTCTGTCACACTATTATGTAGGGATCTTTTCGAATACAGCTCTTCGGCATGGCTGTATTTGGTAAATGGCACTCTTTCTATGGGGAGCTGTATATGAAAATAAGCATTGATCAAAATGATGATATAAAGGATATCAACGAAAACCAGTTACTTGACTGAGAGTCATTGGACCAAAATGGTACAGCGGGAATGATTCTAAATGTTCGATATAACAATTATTGTAATTTTCTTAAGATAAAGTCATGACGGACAACAAACAGATAAATAAAAAGACAGAACGACGGAAGTTCCCACATGGCTGTTTTTGTGAGGTTTTCTCTTTGAGTTCTTTTAGTTGCCTACAGGTGTTTACATTGAATGTGACTATAGGTTTGCTGTTCGACCGTCCGTCTGTATGTCTGTCTGTCCGACTAAATCTAGATCTTGCGATAACTTAAAAACTAACCAAGCTAGGTTGAAACTTGGTGTGTGAATATGTACATAATTAGATTGAAATATTGACATAGTGCATGTAAATAAATAACCATGAATATTTGCCTTGGACAGGCCCAAATTTTAGGATTTCCCCAATCTGTCATAATGACTGAATAAACTTAAACAACCTCAGTTAAATTGGCATATCATTTGGACATGTACATGACAGACAGAAAGGCGAACGGACGGATGCACAATATCGTTTCTACATGGCTAGTGCATCGTAATTACATATCTTGTTGTCATGAGTTTGTATATACAACAAATGTATCATCATTGAAAATTTAATGAATTTTATCTTGCATAAGCTAGATTATTAGGGATCTTTATTTTAAAAAAGCAACAACTGTCCCGAATTCATGTGGCTTCTTATTAAGTACGGAAGATAAATACTGCGAACAGAGCTCCACAGGCACATACAAATGCGAGTACTCAGTACAGTTCCCCGGGAAGCTATATTTGAAAGGATCCGTATAGGGTACGCCAGTTATCTAAGCCCAAATGTAGTCTACGTCAGGTCACTTGTTATAAGGCCGGAAACGAAATTAAAAAGTGAGGTTTAACTAAGCCTAGTACATTGTTTTTACAAAATTAAATGTGAATCATCATTAGAATTCAAAGATAAATATTGCAATTTAATAGCGCTATCCTTTGACGCTTAGTGGGCATTTTGACTCTTGAAATTTGCAAAATAAGGTTTTTGATTCTTGAGATTTGAAACCATAGGGTCAGATTTACTATAACATTAGTAGGAGATTTTGTTGACTCTTAAGATTTCTATCAGCTACGGGTCATTTCGAGTCAATTTTCACCCCTAACTTTTGAAGTCTAGGGAGCACGCTGCAATTTGAAACTTTGACGTGAATAACTGCAGTAGAATAAATTCAAATTAGTTAGCACTGGGGACTAACTCTGTCAAAGCGTAGCGCGTTTCTCAACGAAGTCACGTGTATGTATAATAATCTAGGACAAAACGGTCATTTATCAAAACAAAGGTGACCTTATTACATAATTATTATCTTTTCTCAGGATTAATGCGTTGTATTGCTGCCAAATGATGAGTTCAGTACTCTTTGATGATTATAATATATGACTTCCATCCTCCGTATAAATATATATATATATCTTTCCTCCAAGCACGGAGAGCATTTAATACAATACATGGTACAATGTACATATTATCGTTAATATACAGTAATATAATAAAGCACAATCAATGAATATTCGCATTACAGCATAAGCAGTATTAATTGATTCACATAATTCAATGCTCGAGCATTTATCATATTTTATATATCTATAGCATTAAGATGGCAAAGATCTGTCTATACTTTCTCACATATTTAGAGACATGCCCGGTAGCTGGACTCGAACCCATAACCCTCTATTCCTGAGAGGTTACGGTGATTTGGAGTCGATCATGGGCGGGTTAGTGCTAATATGCTTCAAAATATCAAGGTAAGCGACAAAGCTTTTTATAGATAATATGAAATAAGGCACTGCCTAGAATGGGGATTTATATCTTTGTCGAAATAAGAAAATGTGATTTTAATTAACCTCAAGTAGATGTAGTTAGATATTTTAGTTAGCGCTAATCATATTTAAAGTAATGATACTGCTCTCCCGTAAGACTAAAACAATTAAACTGTTCAAATTGAGTTCCCAATTTTGATTTTACGGTTACCCATGGAAGTCAGATCGGGATTCGAACCCGAATTTCCCCATAGCCAATTACTGGTCTGGGTTGCTCTGTCCAATTAAGCTATCTAACCTTAATTAATGGGTTAACTGCAATTCTGTAAATTAGTTAAATGAAGTTATTTTTAATAATAGTTACTGAATAACACATGGACAGAAGAGCAACATTATAACAAGCCTTGCGACTTTATAACAGGAATCTAAACCAAACAATGACATGGTATCATACACTGTAAGCTATTGAAGGTCATAAAGTTTAACATAACTATAAAAAATCAATGCACTTTTAAAAACAAGAAACCAAAAGAAATGAACTTAACAGACTATGATCCTTGTTCAAATCTACCAAGCAAGATAGTAGTACAAGATATAGGGGAGACCGGGACATTTTAAAGGCTATCCATTGTGAAAATATAGAAGAAGCCTAGCTGGTACATATACATATATCACGCAACTGACACCAGCTATTGGAAGCAAATTTCACGACACACATATCAATAACCTAAGACTACCACAATGTCATGCATGTAGGATATAAATGTATGCACCTTATGACACCAGATATCGTTAGTGAAGCTTTTCAGAATGTAAGAGGAAAATGTGCGGTATACTATTTTGCGGTTGTTATGTACCTTTTCTCATGGAAAGTGTATACTGTATTAAATGCATTAATTAATTTATGAGCTTATTAAATTAGTACACTTTGTAATCAAAGCATGTTATGCTGAGCTCATTTAACGCGAAATACCAATGTATATATTCAAATAAGCATTTAACATGTATTGAATAATAAAACTGACATACGGCCAACGTATTCGCGGGTTTCGTGTAAAAGGTAAAGGTTTTCTTTATTCCTATTGAAAGAGCCAGCCATGTTGGCTTATGAGACAACTACATTTTGTTTGCACTGTATCCCCCGAACCGCTTCTCCTTTCACCAGGCGCCTGAATTAGACAGGCATACGGAAACAGTCTTATAACTAGCTGACGGCTCACCAACCGACCGCATCAGTTCTAGCCCGGTCTCCACTGGGTTTCAAACCTTCGATCTACAGTTCCGAAGGCGGACACCCTAATCACTCAGCCATAGTCGAGTATTGATAAGCTAAAGAATACATTTATTAGATTTAATTCATTCCAAATTTCAAAATTTTCATTTTCATAATTTTATAAAAGTCGGAACGAATAAATTAACGAAATGCAATACTAGTGAATATCACGGAATAAATTGCTTTATAAATGTGTATTGGTTATTTGAACAAATGTCAAACTGGTCAATATATAAAAAATGTGAAGGTTTGTTTTTAAAGTGTCACCCCAGTCAAAATTGGCTTATGAGACACCTATGTTCGCACAGTACCTCCCGAATCCCTGATATGTGCATACGGTAACCATTATTCAACTAGCTGGCGCATCAGTTCTAACCCATTCTCCACTGGGGTTCCTGTTCCATATACTGTATACCGACCAAATGCGTTAATTAAGGTGTTTATGAGTAATGAAAGCGTGTTATGCATTATATAGTGCAAAATATCAATTAAAGTAAGTATTATGCACATAGCGAATAATAAAACTGGCCTAGAATACGTTCAAAGTATAAATGACAGTGTAGGGATTGAGTATTCTTCATACGAAATGAGAATAACGTGTTGAAATATCATGCGCGCTATGTTTATTTTAAACAAATTGTATGACTGCGAATCATATGATATTTTATACATGTAACAATATGAAATGAAAGTCGCGCGTCTCGTGCATTTATAGTACATATAATCATTGATTATTTTGCAGAAATGCTTGTATTGAAAATCGTGTATTGCTTTGAATAAGAATTGAATGTTTACAAAACCGCGTATATCGAATCTGGTTACAGGTACTTGACACAAATTTGTGTCAAGTACCTGTGCATCTAGTATAATGAAAATATTTCAATAAAAAGTATTACATTTATCAATTAGATTTAATAGAATTTAACGTAATAAAAGTGCGTGGACTTACTATTTTTTTTTAAATGCATGTGATCAAGGCTTTTGTCTCGTTTACTTTTTATTTAGACCACATTAATAAACGACAAAATTAAAGAGACATGCGCCCTATCCTAAATATGATATAAACATGCAATCAAAATTCATGAGATAGCATTTAAAATCAATCTAAATTTTACGAATAAACGTTGTTCATCAATAGGCTACATGTATTGAACGACGTGTGTGTTATAATCATTGTTTACATGGTTTGACAGCACGTCAAATTGAAAATATCCAGAACATAAGGAATTTCTGTCGCGGAATTGTTGGTGTCTTTCACGGACAAATTTCTATTTTAAATACAAACTTTGATTTCTAACAGATCGAATTAAAGACATTACCGTCTTACACAGTAGATTCTGTGTGTAATCTATATAGTCTGTTGGGTTTGAACAAGACTTGAATGTTTACACACCAAGCGTGTGTATTGCATTTATAGTTGTAATAATGATTTCCAGTAAAAACTACTTATTAACTTATTATTTTAATGGATATAGGCTATTCAGCGTTGACTGTCAATAATAATATGCATATAACGAAATGACAAAAATGCTTGACATCCAGTCGCGGATCTTGTGTACTTTTTATACGGTAAAATGTTATTGGCAAAAATGAAGAGAAACAATGTAAACAAAAAGCCGTTCCTCATATTTTAAATCATAATTATTAATCGGGCTCAATATGTCATTTAAAAAGATTCGACAGCAGAAATGTATGTAATTGCGTTGAAGACAAGACTAATTATTCATTTTGACCTTATGTGATAAAAACGGAACAGAAACAACTTGCGCGCTGCGCATTTTTTATGCGACATACATGTATATAGTATTCAAAAACATTCTTAATCTTACAAAATAAACGCTTTTCATTAATGGGCTACATGAATTGAACGACGTTTGTGTATTCTTGTTTTTTTATGATTTAACTGAAAATAGCACGCCAAATTGAAATATCCAAGAACATATTTATTAAGGAATTTCTGTCGCGCAATTGTTGGTGTCTTTCACCGACAACTTTCTATTTAGATACAAAATTTGAATTCTAACAGATCGAATTAAAGAAATTAACGTCTTACACAGTAGATTATGTGTGTATTGTGTATACAAATGTAGTATGTTGGTTTGAATAAGACTTGAATGTTTACAAACCGTGCGTGTGTATCGCATTTATAGTTTTGATAATGATCGATTTCAAGTAAAAACTACTTAATATTAACATGATTATAAAGAATTTAATGGATATATTCAGCGTTGACTGTCAATAATAATATGCATATACATGTAACATGTTTTCAAAACACGGGTCGCGTGTCCATAACATCAAGACATCCTAAAGATGAAATTAATTCTAATATTATGCAATAAGTGTGCAAGAATGTATTTGAACTTATTCGGTTCTATACATATAAATATATAAGAACGAAATGAATTCATGTAGCGGGATGATGTCGTATTTCACGGATAAACTATGGTTCATTTCAAATACATAGTTTGATTTGTAACATATCGAAATGAAGAAAATAACGTCAAACACATCTAATTGATGTTTTGGAAGCTGTATGTATTTACAAATGTGTTTTGCTTTTCTTGAAAAAAAAATATCAGAGTGGTTAATATTAATGATAAAAAATGCTTGGTGTCCACTCGCGGATCTTGTGTACTTTTTCACGGTATAATGTTATAGACAAATTGAAGAGAAATAATGTAAACATTAAAAGGCCGTTTCTCTTATTTTTGAATTTTTAAATCATATCATGAATCATGCACAATATGTCATTTAAAGAGATTCGACTTCAGAAATGTTTATACTTGTGTTGAAGACAAGAATAATTATTATTTTGACCTTATACGAAGAAAACGTTTTGGAAACAACTAGCCCGCGGCGCACTTCTATGCAACAGATTGCTTTTCATATTAATTATGAGACATTTTAATGATTGGTGTCTACAGATAGTTAACGTATTACTCAACACATAACCAATAAATATTTTGTCGAATTCAATATATTGAAGCAGCTATTTCGTCTTTTCACATCGAAAAAATCGTGAATTTTGTTTAGTCCTACACTACCTCGCGACACAAAATCGGTCTGAATTACAATATTAAATACACAAAAAGTCATCATGTAATGATAAATGAGAGCAAGCAATATGAGGATTTCTACACTCATTTATTATATACATGTATTCACAGCAAACGCATGTTCTGCTTAAGTTCAGACAGTTAATTATAAATATCACCAAAGTCCTATTACACAAATATGTACATTGTATACTGAATGAAAAAGAACCTACCGATAACTCTGATTGGATACAGATTGGATTGGTGTAAACAAACAAGAGCATTTTAGTTATCATGCAGACATGCATATTGGTACTGTAATACGATGAGGAAAATAATGAACTCAATGCGGGGCTCGAGCTCTTGGTTGCATGGTAGATACTCTACGAACTGAGCTAATCGGGCTGGTATGTCGTAGCCAATTTATTAGCACCAATACTATATATTACCGAACTGCTACAGGTCACATATAGTAAGTAAACAGGGTATTATAGCAAATGATCATGTTATAGCATATTGTCATTGTGCGAAGCCTTCTCAGCATCGCATAACTGCAATTAATCATACTGTATAGTTATAAATGTTCGTACCATAAACAGAGTCCATATATTATAAGGATCGACCATCATAGAATTCAGAAATAGCATACAGATAACATAAAGTTAAATAGCATGGTATAATGGCAAATTGACATCATATAAAGGACAATGAACAGTATATCATAACAAATATAAACAAGCTAGCATAATGAAATAACGCACGAGCATCGTATAATGATAAATAGTCAGCAAATAAGGATAATTGTAATTATGAACATATCATATAAAGATTTGTGCACCCATTTATCATACAAAATGTATATTCACAGTACACAAAAGTTCTGCTCATATTAATTCAGCTTATATTATTGTATTCCATACATCAACCATTCAGTACATGGCATTTTTTCGGACCTTTCTGTATTTTGTATGTCTTTGACATGTTTCGTTATATATACCTACTGTCCATCTTTCAAAACTAATAATGAGACCATTTGTGTTCACATTACAGAACAAAAAAATGTATCCGGCGTTATTGTTCTGATCCGTATATCAAAGGTTTTAAATCATTTAAAACGGGCATCTTCCTTGGTCAATCTTTTATACATATAACAATTCATGTACTGTCATACAGATCCATGTGTTTGAAAATATAATATATTATCAAAATGCATCTCTACAGAACATGAACATTTTTTCGATTCCGTTTGAATTGTACATACAGTTTTTTTAATTTTATGTATTTACAGGACAAAATGAGTGAAACTATTAACTAGTCAATATGCCAGGGGCATAGAAAAATAATTTCTGTTTCACGTAAATCTAGTTTTCCACGAGAATCTATAGGTGTCATAACATGTACAATTACCTGTGTACTTTAAAATTAGGTATCGTCATATCGTGTGTAAACTTTTATTTAATGTCACATGATCAGCTAGATACACAGATACAAAGTTCTGCAAAATTCACCTTATCATCCTATTTTCAACAAAAAGTAAGATTTATGCCTGCAAACTCATTTTTTATTATCTAAAAAAAAACGCTGCAAAATGTTAGACTAAAGAAGATAAATAATTTGCAGACAGTATTCATAAAATATGTATGAAAGATACTTGTGATGAGACTCAGATTCTTATTTCCATTACACATTTTATACGTGATAAAATAGGTTTATTTTAAGTCCTTTCAAGTAACAATGACACTGTCGAAGAATATAGTTTCATTCTAGGCCTTAGATATATTTATATAGTTTTGGCTGAAATGAAATATACGATTTGATATTTGAAATTAGAATTAAAGATAATATGTTTACCTAAAGTTTAATCTGGACTTACAATCTGCGTGACTGAAAACACATACGTTTTTTATAGCGCTATTATAGTAATAATTTCGACTTCAATTCCCTCTATTCTACGTAAACACAAAACGTTACATTGTTTTAAGAATATACATCTAGGGCTCCTCTCTCTCTGGAGCATCGTTGCATATGAAAACTATATATAAGATATATAGAAACGATAAAACATTATAAAAACCCTATATGACTTTAGTTGTTGAGGGCAACAAGCCCAGCCTTGAATGCACCCAAGGATTGGGCTGTGGTGACGTGCTCCGGCAGCTGGTTCCACTGAAGAATACTAAGTAGGAAGAAGGGGTTTTGGTATCATGCTTTCCTGCAAAATGGCAACAAATATTTCATGGTCTGGCCACGGGTGATAATTGCCGACAGATGTAGGTACTGCTCGTAGGGGATGTCATTGAGACCATGTATGATTCTATACATCATTATTAGTCTATTGTCAGTTCTCCTCTGCTGTTAGGAGGCCCAACCTACACGTACAATTACATTACCTAACTGTCTAGTTAATGTAACATAAAATTTGTGTTCCTTCATTAAAGCTCATATCATAATGTTACAATACTAAGGGCTTGCAGATGAAAACTGTAACAAAACAATGTCTTCAATATTTCGCCTAAAATACCAAATAAATAATGGTCGATGCTTGGTAACTAGTCGTGTAAGTACCCGCAACATTATTAGTGTTACCTCCCTTGTACGAACATCATTCACTGACTATTTCAACTATTGTCAACAAGATCTTTCCAACCGCATGCTACAATTGATGTTAAAATACTGTTCTACATACGTAGTGTTTAATCGTCTGTTCGAAAGTTGAAACCCATGTATAAATATGATAAGTGTGTTTTGGTCGGTGTTACCATTTTAGGTCTTAACTAGTGCTGTCACAGTGGAGACTAATACCCCCGCCGCCGCTTTGACACTAAGAATGTGATAGTACACTATACGGCCATGTTCAACGGGATATAACTCTGCAATGAGTGGATTACTGGGCATGAAAATTGTGTCTTGCACATCTGCATTTAATATTGATAATATATTTCAAAGTTTCAATTCCATCCCTTGAAAAATGTGGAAGTAGTTCGCTCCACAAACTAAGACTGCCATTCTACACTATACCTCCCTTTCTACCTCCCTTAGCAATTATTTTTGTTGTACACTGCAAGAACTTATATTCAAAATTACTGCGAGTCATATCATTAACTTAAAGAAAGATGTATTGGAAATTGAGTCACTTGATGCTTTACCATGAACTTACATTGCAAACTACTTTTTATTACAAACCACATTACTTGATTATTTTTTCTATCCAACGTTGGCATCACATGAAGATGTGTGGTGGAAGGATATAAACTAGTTTAGAAGGATACAGCTACAAGGCCTTTGTTGGTCAAGTCGGAGAGAACGAGTTCCACAATTGAAAATATCCAAAAACATCAATTCAGATTCATTCATTTTGAAAATTAACAAGTAGAAATATTTGCTGTATCAAGAACTTATATATATGTCCTTGGCTGTATCAAACCCAGAGCTTATTTTTTTATCAGTTAAAAGGTTGGCTCTCACTCTGCTTATGAAGTGATATAACACCCAGGACAGTCCTGATAGCAACATAATGTCAATAGTCACTTTGAACAGAAGCATTTTTGTTAGTTGGACAAATCTTATTTTCCCACAATATTCATAATTGTAATAAATACAGCTGTTCCTGTTGTTTATGTATCAATTAAAACACATTACTGGTGACAGCTTTAAAGTAACTTCATACAATAAGGTATTTAATGTTGGTATAAGTGACTTTCATCATCTTTTCATCTTATGTTCATGGTCTATAATCACGTGGTATATTGTTTTGATAATGATTGATACTATAGGGTCTGGAAAAATGGCAGCGCCTGTGAGCGTACTGTTTAAATGTTTAGAGTTTTTTTAAGTAGCCCTTGTTCCAGCCAACAATTTTCCAAATCCATTAGCATTGATACTGCTGTAGTTTGTCCAAAGACCCTGCAGAGAATTTTGAAATGAAAAAGTCTGTCCACTTCAGCAGGGTCTATGGACTAACTACGCCAGCAACAAAGTTAAATTTGGTACCGATGGATTTGGAAAATCTTTGGCTAGTACATGAAAAACTTGAAACATTTTAACTTTTGACAAAAAACATACAAACTTGTGCACCGCTATTTTTCCAGACCCTGCGGTATCAAAACAATATATCACGTGATTATAGACCTTG
The DNA here is from genome assembly GCA_964023205.1 of Lutraria lutraria. Taxonomy (NCBI): domain Eukaryota; kingdom Metazoa; phylum Mollusca; class Bivalvia; order Venerida; family Mactridae; genus Lutraria; species Lutraria lutraria. The sequence goes on from OZ026838.1 coordinate 19,357,195, forward strand.
ATGTTGCACATTATGAAAGTTAACAAAAAACATACAACTGGTTGAGCATACATGATTTTATTAAGAGATACAAGTATAATAGAGAATTAAAAGCAGCTATTTCTGGAAGGAACTATAAACTCGGGACATCTCTAATACTTCAGGGACACAATTTCAAGGACTTATACTCACACATAAATAAATATAAGTCCTTGATTATATGTAATATGGTGTCTCTTCATATTTTTAGGACACTTATTTTTCAATGATCACTTGAAATCAGTGTAAAATTTTGAACTGTTAAATTTTACACTGGAAATTTTAAAATAAAACTACATGTACCAAAATTTAGATTGAGAACATCATGGACTCTAAAGAGACTCTATATCACATGTAATGTAAAGTCTCTGATAACATGCTAATATATTTGACTAGGTTAGAGAAATAAGGTGATCCTCTGGTTGAGTGGTTATCGTCTCTGACTAGTAATCACTAGTCTCTCAGGGCGAGTTTTAATCCCATCAAGTGGTGGCATAAAAAGGAAAGAATACAATTTTGCATCAGACTTTGTCACCTTGTGACTATTTAACAATTGTATCAAATAATTTTCTTAAAATTCAATTGAGTAAAAAGAGTAAATGCTAAAAGTTCTGACCACAGAAGCTGGTGCTACATTATAAACACCTTCATTTGATAACAACCAAATATTTACAAATATATACATAAAAAAGAATAAATAGTAGCAAGTCTTTCCATAGCAACTTCCTCCCACTTTCCCATTCATTTCTATAAATTACTTAGTAAGAGCAATAAGTTAACAAAAATATTGCAACATGTCTCCTGCAAAGTCAAGTGAATTCTCGCTTCCATATTTCCAAGCTTTGTTCACAGTGACTTTGAACTTTCAGAAGGATAGAAACTGATATAGGATTTCAGATCACGGATTTCCTGAACTCAGACTACATCCACTTTCTTTACTGTTTCTACTTTTGCCACAGTTGCTGGTTTCTTGAAAGTCAACACAGTGTATATTAGACTACCTACAACACTGAAAGAAACAAGAAAAATCGAGTCTGATCAAAAGGTTAAAAGACCATTAAAGTCCCGTAGGCATATAAATTTATCGGTCGTAATAGTTTCTGTTTGTTCTATAACAGAGGAATCCGGTGTGCTTTCTTTACGTGCATACTCTATAGCAAGAAAATGTGTTTTGAAAACCACTAACTTATTTTTTTCAATATCATGTTTACAGAATAGGTGTCTTTTTCCGCAGTCATGTTATGCATACGTCAAAAAGTGACGTCACACGCTCTATATATTTCCAGTTTACGAAAGCAACAAAAGGGCCATGATGGCTCTATATCGCTCACCAGATAAAAAGACTCTTAGAGAAAATTATCATGAGCCTTTGTAAAAGTAAATTACCTGGGGACGGGGCCAATTTTGCCCCTTTGGCAATAATTTGTGCTCTGGTGAGCTAAAAATCACAGCGAAATGAGTGTTTTTCCAAGAAAAAGGGCTTGTTTCGTCAGTAATTATTATCTACGGATATTGTTTTGCATATATACAAAAAGCTAATGTGACTTTAAATGTTATACATAGGTGTATGACAGCACAAAACCATGAGAGGAAAACCATGCCTAACACATCTAGCAGAAATATCAATTTCATTATTGGGGGGGGGGGGGGGATTATTTTATAGCCAATATTCATTTATATTCCCAATTGAAAATAGCATCTTTTTTCCAAATTCACAGACCAAAATATCCACTTGAAACTTCCAAAAATAAAAAAAATATTTCAAAAAATGCCAAGGGTATGTGTCATGTTCCCAAAATACTAAAAAAAAAACTGACTTTGAGGGTATCAGACTGAATTTAGATATTACATCTTGTGTGCACCAAATTGACACAATTTGTATAATTACAAAACAAAATTAAAATGATATCCTCAAGGTCCGAAAGACATTTATATCAAAACTACTGGAACAAAAGAATAAATAAATGTCATAAGCTGTCACTTTTCAACTTTTTATTAATATATCTTTTGTTTGTTTATATTAAGTTTTACGCCCCTTTTCAACAGTCAGAGTCATATGAGGTGGACAGTTCATCTAACCATTGTTCCTGGGAAGAACCAGTACTGGACTCCCATCCTCTTTAAGCAACTGCCTACTTTCTCGCATAAAGAGACATGGTCGGTAGGTGGGCTCGAACCCATGACCCTCTATCAGTGAGAGGTTACAGTGATTTGAATTCAGCAACCTTAACCACTCGACCATGGAGGTGGGTCTTTATACATCTACATATAGGTAAAATGTGTAAAACAAAGAATGATTATTTTGTCAGAAAGGTTTCCGAAAAGTAATCAAATTTATCAGCCTTAAAAATAATATATTTAACAGTTTACACAAAGACAATTTGACTTCACATGCATAAAGAAATACACTTCAGGATTCTTGTTTATCTAAAGGTCTTGTTATGAATGAAATAAGCCCTACCTTATATTCAATCCTAAGAAATTAGGCCAACTAAATATATAATCTCCACCGAGCACCATACCGAGGTAAGTTACTAATAAATTCTGAAACAAAATATAAATAACATATCAACACAATCATGCATACTGATTATTACAAGATACTAGTAGTGCATACAACAGTGTGTGAGCATGGGGAACTAATGTCATTTTTGGAAACTGAATGATATGGTTCAGCTTACCAAATCCAGCACTAATTCAGTGCGAACGAATAATCATAATAATACTCACTGAAAGGCTTTGATATTGTATATAAATGATGCGTTGCTATTTTAGGAATTATCAATATGGAAATGAAGTTCAGATACAAAATTCAACTTTTTGCAGTCTATTATTTCTGCTTACTAGTGCTGTCACCAACCTCATTCTTTAATAGTTATATAAAGGAAAAAGTCTCTGTTAAGGGTATATTAGCACAATTGACTATTAAACTCCCTTGATTAATCATTAGTTTAGATCCCTTTAATTCTTTTCTCAATAACTGTAGTAATTGCCATCTAATTTTGGGAAATATTTAATAAATTACATTCTACTCAACAACACATCACCAAAATTAACATTATGGGAAATCAACCCACACATTATTTTATTATAATAATACATTCACCGCATTGTAATTTAAAATTGTCAAGGATAATGACATGACAAACTGTATGTCTATTTACAAACTAACAAAAATCAAGAACTGACTGATAATGTAGTTCTTGTAGTTTTACAGTTAAAAGTGTTTAATTCAAATTATTTCCAGCTGTTACAAAATTATGAATTATATTTTGTCACATGATAAAAGAACTGGCATGAATTTCATCTATAGATAATCAATTCACTTGTTCTACATACTTGTGGTTTAATTCTTGCATAGCTAGAATCCTATCCATACTTTAATTATCATGTCATATTTATCTATCATTTAAACTAGAGTTGTTACAAAGTGACAAATACCCCACATGCTGCATAGACATGTGTGGTACAATGGGAGTTAAAACAAAATCCTACCATGAATGACATAGTTACAGAGTGGAAACAATTTGGGACAAACATACAGACAGACTAAGTGGCTGCAATATAGCCCCGCACTATTTTAGTGGGGGTATAAATACAATTAAACCATGAGAATAAGATAATTACTGACTAACCTTTAAAACACCAACTATAGTTGTAGTTAATGCAGAGTTGTAATGTGTACACACAACTATAGAATAGTTCAATATAAAGCCAAGAACACAAGATAAAGAGAAATGAATCAGGAACATAATGTCCCACCAATCTTCATAGCTATATGCCTGAAATAACAATAATACATTTTAGGAAATGAACAAACCATTATCAACGATCATACCTACACAATTATAGAGATCCTTCTTTTAGGAGCTCAAAAGTGATCACCATTTAAAGTGATTCTTTATGGAAAGGATATATATTTAGCTTATTGTTTTATCATTGTGGTTTTATAGTCCGAGTCATTTGGGGGCTTTATAGCTTTAACGGAAGTGTAAGGCCCCAGATTTACATAAGGGTAGAACCACTGACATCAGCTACTTGGACAGCTTCTGTGTATGTTAAATTTGGTACCAAGTGGGATTCAAACTCGCAGCATTGAGAGGCTGGTGATTACCAGTACTTGTAAGATACCATAAGCATTTGATCACGGTGACCCCTTCTTTTCCAATCCATGTGATAAACATTATTCATTAAATTAATATTGCAATTTATTGATATGTTAACATGTCAATGTAAAAACAATACATTTCTGCTACAAACACAAACCGCACTGAAATACATCTTCAATTAAAGCCACAATCTTTATTCCAAAATTTATTCACCTGATGTGGATTTTGATAAAACATTATTTGTGTGCATTCAGTTAGAATTTTTGTTGCTTGATATGAAAGTATGATATATAATCTATAAATAACTTGAAATATTATTTATAATCAGAACAGAAATATATTGCAGTAATATCAACTAATGGAAATAACATCTGGTATCAACAAAAAGAGAATTATCATATAATCAAAGGACATTGATCAAATGACTCAGACTATTTTCTTTATACATCAACACATGGTGCAACTTATAAAGCAACAACAAACTTAAACAATCTCTAACAATACAACAAAAAAACAGTAACATTTTGCAAGGTGAATCAGAATCAATCAACATACATTGTACAATCATTGTTCTGATGGCTAAGCAACAGACAAACAATGTGTACATGAGTGTTCTGATCAATTATCATACATGTACATAGTCAAACTAGACATTTGCCATAAGAAACTGGTGCTCCCACATTCCGCTGTTTTGTCACAAAGAATTCTGTACAATTATTGCTGCATAAAGAAACAGTCTGTCACATTAAGGGACTCTACTTTCAACATGTGGAGATGATAGGGTCAGTGCATCTGTTTGTGAATTTAATACATACAATGTAACCTCCCCAAATCAACACCCTTAGGGAGTAGCAAAAGTATGTTGTTGTTGAGAGGTTGTTGCTCTCTAGAGGTTAAATTAATGATTTTCAGTGGGAAAAAATCATGCTGTTGTTGAAGGGAGGTTGTTGCTCAAGAGAGGGCTACCCTGTACTGTAGTTTAAAGATAGAAGTTCAGATGCTGACAAATATTCTTGAATGACTCTCAGACTTATTTGGAGTACAACAAGTCCAAAAATGCTAATTTTTGCTTCATCAGGGGATATAACTCTGCTGATCTCCAATAAATTAGCTTCCAAATACCCAGGTGAGAATGTTCACATGCTGAATGCTATTTTTTAGAAAGTTTCATTGCTCTTGCAGTTATAGTTTTGTAGTTACACACAAAACAAACTTATGTCTACGGATGGATATCTGGACAGCGCAATGAACAGACAGACAAAGGCAAGTCTATATGCCCCACCCCCAAAGTGGGCATAAAAAGATAGATTCAGCTACTTCAACAGTTATCTAAACTCATTATCAACATTTTGAACGGTGTCAACCCGGTAATGATTTTTCGGTTTACTGTATACGTCTTTATTTCTGCAGGTGTAAAATTTAGAGTTTTTAAGGTGTTCTTCAATTGGTGGTTTCAATATAAACTTAGGCAGTTTATAGCCAAGTGCCAATATACATCCATGGCACGCCTCCTGAACTGCCAAATTGAAACACTTGAGAAATCATTTTTTCTGCCATTTACAAGGAAAGTTACTCTAAAGTTTTGTGTTTTACCTAATATACATGCACTGGATTATCGTTGAATTTTCTATTTAAAGTTCATTCATTACACCTCATATCACATATTGTATACTTACCAGTATGTCCTCAGAGTATAAATAAATTTGTGAACTTGACTGCTATAGAGTCTGTATTTGCCAATGATTTAAGTTATATTAAGTGTGAAAAATAGACAAATATTGTTTGCAATATTTAGATTTTACATGTTGTCAATTAAGATTTACCTAGGGCTATAAATACAACGCTTGTACTGTAGATGTGTAATTGGCAAAATACATTGTATAGACCACAATTAAGACATGTATAAATGTTGCATGAATTCAGTTATTTCTGGGTCAAAACAAGTACCTTATAGAAAGTATTGATGATAAGCACAATTATGATTAAATACAAAGAAGCCACTACTTAGTTATCTATAAGCCTTATATTAAATTTTACAAACATGCAATTTGTTCTTGGTATTTGTATATGATAATTGATTATGGCTTATTCTAAATATGCTCAATTACTAAAATGAGCAGTACATAACTGAGTTAAAATATACAAAATAAAATGAAAACTGGCCAAAAAAAACCCAAGATGTCTGAATAATGAGATAATTTTAATGTTGAAGAGGTTGTCATGTCGATGTGGACTTTATATTGAGGTGTTAACTGTACATAAACTTTATAAATATTTGTTCCAGCGTAACTGTAATGTATACATGTCAACAACATAAGCATATTGCATTAATATATATATATATATTTACAGTAGCTTAATATTGTAAGACAGTTGTATATGTCTTATAGATGAAAATCAGATTCATACAGACCCGCCTACACAGTCGAGTAGTTAAGGTCCCTGACTTCAAATCACTGTAACCTCCCATTGAAAGAGGGTCGTGGGTTTGAGCCCAGCTTCCAACCATGTCTCTATGTGAGAAAATAAGCAGTTGCTTATGGAAGATGGGAGTCAAGTACTGCTTCTTCTCAAGAACAATGGTTAGGTGAACTGTCAGCCTCATATGACTCTGACAGTTGAAAAGGGGCATAAAACTCAAACAATAAACAGATTCATACACATGAGAAATTATGTAAGTGAATTAATACCTTTTCAAAATCCCCTGAATACACAGTTATACCAAACACTGGCAAGAACATAAAAAGTGAATTATAAAACAATAATCCATATTTTCCAAGGTCCTGAAACAAATAATTATACAGATATCACTGTGGAACTATTCTGTCAGCAAACATAATTCGACATCACATGTCTAATTGACTATAAGTTCAACAATACTTATCTAAACCTGGTGAAATGACGTCACATTTTAAATGAAAATAGAAATTTAACTGTTGAAACGACCCTTGAAAATGTCCATAACCCATCTATATTATTTATATAATAATACTTGATATTTTTTGAATGATCATCAAAATAGGGCTAATTTTGGCAAATACTGATATAATATGCACACCGACCACTATGCACTACCGGTATATGCCACTTGACTGTATCTGGATTTGAGCATCTGATTCCAAATCAAGTTGTGGAGGGATTTCAATCAAAATCTTGATAAGATACTGTAACAGCTTATAGTTGGCTAAGTACAGTACAAAGTCATGTACCCTAATTTGTTCATAAAAAATTCATGAGTTACAAAATTATAATTCATGATAAAAAAATTTCTTTAACAGTCTTTAATGTGGTTAGTGCAAGTTAATGCCTGCATGAAGTCCAGGGAAGCTGATTAGGATAACTGCCTGACATGATATAACTTAAATAATGTCGAAAATGGCGTTAAATTCTAGGAAATAAATAAATTTTTGTTCAACAATACTATCATCAGCAGCAACATATGTAAGCACATTTTACTATCAACCTTACAACCTACTTTAGCATCAAGTATCTGTTTTGTGTACACCATATTTGCAGCTGTGCATAAATTGTTGACTAGAATTAACAAGTATCCTATTGTATCGTAGGACAAGTCAGTTCTGAAATACAAAAGTAATACTCAACAGAAATTGTTATATAAAACATAAACAAGTCACAGAGTGTTCCTAACAATAAGTAAAAACAATAAAGAGCAACTTGCCAATCCAGTAACTTATATTCAAAACAAGACGTGTCTCAGGGGATCTTTATACTGACTTGAAAATACACAGGTCTTGTAGAGGTTGTCATGAGGAACCAAAACATGAAGTTTAATGACTGTAGGTGGAAGCGCTTGGATAGGCACGGTTAAAGTTTGGTATAAACAAACAGACAGACAGGCCAAAAGCTATATGCCCCTGATCTATAATATGGGGGCACTGATAAGTTTTTGTACATGGTATAAAGTCGATCTTGTTACTTCACAGAAAAGTACATATCACGATAGAAATGATGTATTTTTTTCTGCTGAAGACCAGAAATGTTGAAAATGTTCATATCTTAAGTGCACTGAATAAGGAACACCTGGTGAATAAATTCCAATTTTTTAAAAAAACATAATTGGGTATTTAAAACAAAGCAAATCCCTAGTAATGGCCAGCTGTCAATAAATGTCACATTTTGTCTATCACAAGGGGTTACTAAGTCTTCATTCACATGTTTGACTGTATACATATTTGAATTCTTGAACACTCATTCAGGCACTCCATCACATTCAATTCCTGGTACAGGTAGGTAAGTAATCGATTCAACAGCGCAGTAATTATGCTCATATCACAACAAAAAACCTATCAATATTTCTAAAATAAAAAAAATATCTTACGCCCCAGCAACAAGTGCTCCTCCAATCATTAGATACACACTCAGCTGAACTGTTTGAGAGGCCTTGATGCTGAAAATATCATAATAAAAATGATTAAAGTATACATCTGTCTTAGTGATAACACACTAGTCCATATTGTTTGTTTGTTTCATCAGGTTTTACGTCATTTTCAACATTATTTCAGTCATATCGTGGCGGGCAGTTATCCTAACCAGCTTCCCTGGACTTAATTTAGGCCTTAACCAGTACTAACCACATTCTATACGTAAGATTCTGCCTAGCTACCCCACATAATTTAGAGGTGGAGGACAATTTAACTTAGGATGTAATATCTTCAGTCAAATTTGTCACGGACAGTGTGAGCCTCGACTGGGGTTTGAACTCACAACCTCTCTATCATCAGACAAATGCTCTAACCACTGAACTAGCCGGGCAGGCTATACACAAGTCCATAGCCTAGGGTTGGTAAATTTCAATTCAGGCTAGTGAACTTCTGCTACATTGTTTACAAAGGCTATTAGTGAAGGGGGTGATTGACTGTCAAGTGGTAACATGCTGGACTACTAATCAAAAGGTTGTATTTCTGATTCTCGGCTCAACCTTTCAAACTTCTCAGGGACTCTTTTACAGTGTCCACATCCCAACCACTGAGTCTAGTACTGGTACTATGTCTAGTAGAAAATCACAGGAAAAAGGGAGAGGCACACGTATCTGTGCTTTACACAGGACACAATAAATAACCAGAAAAACTCTTCAAAAATAAATAGGGATAAAAAAGCCAAGTTCTCCTGTATCTTATCTACCCGCTCTTGGATACGGTAAATAAATAGGCTAGTGGTGAATTGTTTATTTTCAATATCGCTCCTATATTCAGGCTACTGCATAAAAGATGTCTTAAATACTGATAGCATATAAACTACACCAAATGCTTATTGAAACATAAAAGAGGATGTAATTTGAGAGCACTGTATAGCTATCGGTACATTCACTGCATGTACAGTCATTAACTTTAGTGTTACATTGTATTTGAAAGGCAACTTCAACAATTCTCCTATCCAAGTTATATGGCTATACCCTAAAATTTAAATAAATAAACTTGTAAAATTGAAATTGTTGAACTGCTGATGTAGACTTGTAAAGCCTAAATAGAGCATTGTTAACTTATACAACTTTCATTACTCACATACAAAGAAAATAACTACCGGTACTTATGTGAAGTGTTGAATTGCTATCAATGTTCCTGTTTCAGTGAGTTTAACAATGCTCTATAATGAGATTTCTGTAACATGTGGGAGCTGATGAATCTATCAATATACATAGCATATATAAATCAAACAATCTTTATATTTATAAAATACACAATGAGTATAAAATGATCATTATCTATCACAATGAACTACATTATCGAGAAAGAAGGAAAAACTTGTTTTGACCAAACACTAGTCTTAACAGTCTAACCTGTGTTAGCAGCCACCCCTGAATAAAGCCTCCCTGTTAATAAACACTATTCTGCTACAACCACCACTGATTATTTAGAACTAAATGACATCTGAATTAAGACCACCTGTAAATAACAGCCACATTATGTCTTTCCCTTGTGTGATCATTATTTGCAGGTTTGATTATCTGCTTTGGGCAAACTCAGTGTATTTTGTAACAAACCCAAAATCAAACTTTGGAACTAGGAACATCCAGTTTGATACATATTATTATTAAAACTTTATATAAAATTGCAATACACACCAAGTTACAATACACGTTAAAGAGACATGATTACTTACCCAAGCACCCAGTATTCTGTTATCATGGTAAACAAAATTGAAAATCTACGAAGTACTGTAAACATGGGTAAACTGTAATTAAAACACACTTCATGAATTTGTATAGATTTACATGTATCGGGATTTATCATAAATAATCATATTTAACTGCAAGTTTTTATAAATTGTAATGAACAATTTGACATAGGTACCGGGTACCATTAACCGAGAGAAAAAATTATTCTCATTTTATGAAGTTAGTCATGATGACATCTAAACAGTCAAATTATTGTTTGTTGAGTAAAGACGACTATCCACCTGATGTAAGTAGTGTGCATGTATCTGGTTTACCAATTAGACCTCATCCAGACCAACAAACTGAGCAAGCAAGAGATAACATCCTTATATATATATAATGTGCAATATGTATGAAAATCAAAGAGCAAGAATTCTGAATTCTGTAAAATGTTTACAGACTTGTAAGGAAGTACCTCATTCTGTTTTCCAAGCTACTGAGACATTAGCAAATTTCATTCTAAGGCTAACTATATGGGACATAAAAAGAAAAAGAAACAATTTAAGAGAATTTGTTTTAATCAAAGCAACAGAGTCACATGATGGAAGACAACATGATACTAAGTCTTGTACCTTAATTTTTGTGTTCCTCCTAACCCACATAATAAGTTTCCTACGTAAACCAACGGTAGTGGCCATATCTACAAAATACAATAATATAAAACAATCATTGCTAAATCAGATTTTATAAATGACGTTAGTGCTAACATACAGTTCATATAATACATAAGTGAAATATGTATCATTTGGTCCAATTCGGACATATTTTTCAAACCACTGACTATTTAGCCTATACATTGTACATTTGTAACCTGCTATCAGTAAAACCAAATATCCTCTACTCATGTTGTGACAGAATGTGACATACATGGCCCCTCTTTGACCTAATCTCAGAAAATTTATGTCCAAATTTGGAGAATAAATTTTCAAAGAATTTCATACAGGCCTTATTTAACTAAGCAAAACTACAAATATTAGAATGACGAACACAGAATCACGTTTTTGTTCACAGACTCCAAAAAAAAGTATGAAAGATAATTTGTAATTCTTCTCACACTTTAATAAAAGATAAAAAGTGAATGATATAGTGTTTTTAATGGCAAATATATTTTATTAAATACCATATCTTCAATAGTTGCATAGCTGCTGAAAAAATAGTTTGTATCATTTTAAAATTAATCTCATGGTTAAAAATGGTACAATTCAAATTGACATTTTTCACGCAGTAGAATATATTTTGAAAAGACAGTCGTAATACATGTTTAAAATGAACTGAACATTTACCTTTTTTAAAACCCCAAAACTGAAATCTGGATATTCTATAACATGGATTTGTTTTGCTACATACAACACAATAAGCCCTGTCAACATCTGAAAAAAAATCTTAATTTTTTCAAATCTTAATCATTATGACAATAATTCAGAAGGCTAGCTCCAAAGTTACCATCATTTTAAATGTATTAAAATAAAATATAAATTCGGAACTTTTGGAATGCAGTATTTTTTTGGTTATAATACTAGTTGGGGATAAGAACAGTAAAATTTGATCATTATTATTTAGTCTTTGTCATATGAAAAGATTGTATCTTTTGTTTTATTGTAACAAATAAAATACTATCATCATCATAGATAAAGATAAACATTTATATAAGTATAAGTAAAGATATTGTACTGTCAGCACAGCATCCATCCGTTTTGCATTCCAACTAAGGGAAATATCTCTTTGAAATATTGATACAAAAAGGTATTTTTGTTATTCATGTCATTTGATTTTAAAGAATTCCCAATGTATTTAATTGAAATCTGACATTTATAAATGACACATACACTACCAAGATAATGCACATTAGGACCTTATTAATGTAAGGTGAACTAATTAACCTGTCTATTTCAGTTACCGCAAGCGGAAATTAGATTTAAATACAATTAAATGAGCAATATAAATTTATTGGAAAAGAAAGTTATAATGAAATACATGTAGACATAGTACACAATAGTTAACTTTTAATTACTTGAACAGAATAGAGAAGTTAGAATCAACTTTTATATCAAATGTCAGAGATTCAAAATCTAATTATGTCTGCTGTATACTGAACCAGTAAACATCAATACAAACACATTCATAATGTATTATCAATAAATTTTAGGGCTGTCACGATATACCGGTATACCGGTGTATCGTGGTATTTGCCAGAAAAAATCGTATCGCGATACAGCAATGGCGTACCAGTTTTTCGTTTGTATTTCTTTCATTTAAGACAGTGGATGAATCCACAAGGTATTTTGATTAAATGATCGTCTTTACCAACGCAGAAGCAAGTAAATTTGTAAAAATGCATAAATGGTTAAATTTCCAGGTCCGCCATGTTGTTTTGTCAACGAAATATTGTATGATATACCAAGGACTTATATACATACATGTATGTATATAAGTCCTTGGATATACTTAAAGATCGACAGCTTGCCAGTCATATCTTTAATTGACCAATCACCATGATGATAAATGTTGTTTGTTTGCACCTGCCAACACCAATTTTAATTACCCCCAAGCTGTGATTCGTAATACAGGTGACAATTAATCGTGAGTTCTTCCTTTCTGTATCGTCAATGGTAATGAATAAAGTTCATACCATACGGTATAGACCGGGTCGTATTTTCTGAAAATTTCTATGCACTTTACTGGATAATCACATGTTTTGATAGTATTAATTGCATATTTACTGCGTAATCATGTTGCATTAAGCATAATGACCAACAAAATATCAAAGACTCGTTGATATTTAAGGTAGTATACGACCTTTCCCCGACGTCATGGGTCAAAAATCGAATTTTCTCCGATTGAAGTGTTACATCACGCTAATTGTAGGCTGACGTTAATACAAATATGTTGAATATTAGCGTGACGTAACAATTTTAACAACGTTATTCATGATGTTCGAACTTTACTATATTGCAATTTTGTGAAAAATAATGCGCGATGACATATTATTTTTATATTTTATAATTGCCCGTTAACATCTCCACAATATTAATATGTTATTCATTAGTTGATTGAATCTACTTCCGTTTACCAAAAATACACTGAAACATAGTTTAGGGTTAATATTACGGGTGAAAAAACGGACGTAATTTTAGTGCTTATAACGTTCCCCCAGGAAAATAGTGACGACAAAACCCTATTAAAACTTACATGAGCTTATTCCGCAGATAGAGAGCTTGGAGTTGGTGTATCTAAAATTACCATTGCAGTATGTTAGAACCAATATTACATGTAAAACGTCGATTTTACACCTCTGACATTAAACGTGGCGTTGCTAGGAAACAGATAGGAAAACAGAAAAAATAAAACAAACAAAAATCGGGGAACATGCTATACTACAAGTGTGCCAAATTTCAGAACAATCGGAGAAAATTCGATTTTTGACCCATGACGTCGGGGAAAGGTCGCATACTACCTTAAGGACAATCGTTACATTTATATTTCAATGAAGTATACGAATTTCGGACAACAAATTTCGGATAGAGCAACACATAATGTTTGCACACGTCATCTAATTATTTAATGTAAACCTATTCTACTTGTGGTATTTTATCCTTGATACTTAATCATGTGGCACATATTCATCAATTTCTTGATGAAATCTCCATTTGCCAGGACAACAGTGCTAGTCTTATGAAAATCATAATTCTGTTTATGTTGGATCATATTATTCTTGGTCCATAAAAACATCTCCATTTGCATTTTAATAGTATTGTAGCTCAAAGAAATTGAAATTACCACCTGTAAATTTTGTGACAGATATTTATGATTTTATCTCCTTTCTACCAAACAACACAACTCACAAATGTCACTATCTGAATCAATGGGATAATAGCCTATAATTCTTCATCAATATAGTCTGTAAAATATTGTGATACGTATCGCGATACAGTAGCACTGTATCGCGATATATCGTGGTACACTCTTGGCGTGTCGTGACAGCCCTAATAAATTTAAAACAATTTCACTATTGTTGGCAAGAAAAACATCATATTGTTGACACAATTGAGATAAAGTTGTGACAAACTACTCCATTGTGTCATGCTACATGTATTCTACTAAAACCTTTTATATAGTATGAAAGCATTTTATGGTTTTATGGTTGTAGAGTTTTGTGGTTAACAATTCTTGTATGAAACAACTAAGGGGTATAAATAGGTATGGATTACAAAATCTTATGCTGAAAACTTGTATATTGAGGAGCTAGGCAAAACAATACCTGATTTCTTGTTACATCTCCCAAAAATATAGGGGCAGTTAGGTTAGCAGAACTTTTTTTACAAATTAATTTTTGGAAACTGTCATTTCTTTCCATAGCCATCTAGCTTGGCATGCATGGATATTTAAGCGGACCTAAGTACTGTGTATATCTACATCCACCACAAGTTACAGTTTCATGTTGCAGTGCAAGTCTATACAAGTTCAGTTTCCATGAGTACTTCAAGTACTTTGATAGTTCTGAGATATAGTTCAATTGAAAAAAAAATCAAAAAGAAAAAAATTTCTGACACCGAAAAAAAGCACGGTCAACAGAAAACACAGAAATAGACAATGCAGTGTACTAAGTGGCAATACTGATATTTTTCTATTGTACAAAAAAAATATTTTTTTAAAAAACACCATTCAGGTAAGCTAGATGTCCAATTTTGAGGTAGCCAATTACAACTATATAGGTATGACAAATCTTATAACTAGAACTGAGGTAGGCAGACTGCATTTTAATCAACAGAAAAATGGGTTAAGGTTAAAAAAGTTAATGTGAAGACTTATTGATCCATTATAAGATAGAATATATGACACTTCAAACCTAACCTGTTATAATAGAGGCTACAAAAACTCAAGGTAAACATTGAAGTTGACACAAGAAATTAAGATGATTCATTTTCAAGTTCACATACAAAGCTGGTAGATCAATACAGGTAGGTTATCATTATAAGTATAATAAATGTGATGCCAGCATTAATATTAGAACATACTGCCCTACTTTCATAGCCGAAAGATCAGAAGACAAATAATAGAGGTTAATGTATACAGCAAAGTAAAGCCCTACTGTAGGACCGTCAGTCTAAGGAGAATATTATAAAAAAATATAATTATTTGAGGATGAGGATTATATGCTTACAAAATAAAAGTTATGAAAGTACTGATGCCAGTTAAACTTTATGGTGAAGGTTTTATGACCTCAATTTGACAAAAATAAAAGTTTCAAAATGGAAATGGAGGGCGTAGATAAAGAAAGTTATACTCAGATCTGCATAAAAAATTCATGTGCCTATAGTCAGTGATGGCCTAGTGGAGTTGAAAAATGTTCAACTCACAAAAATTAAGAAAAGAAGTTTTGCAACCTAGCTTTATGCGCCCTATTATTTCAATCAAGTAAGCGAAAACAAGTAACTTTATCAAGAATATTTTTGTCAAGAAATTAAAACACAACTCCTTTTTTAAACAGTAACTGGAAATAGGACTATAATTTGTCTCCAGGCTTAAAGTCCCATAAGCTTATAAATGTATTGGTCTTAATAGGTTATGTTTGTTCTATAACAGAGGAATCCGGTGTATTTTTCTCCCATGCATACTTTATAGCAAGAAAAAATGTTTCCGAAACTACTATCGTATTTTTTTCAATATCATTGAAATAAATACTATTTATAGAACACTTAAGTTTTCCCGCAGTCATGCTATGCACACGTAGTAAAGCGACGTCACGCGCTCTACATATTTCAAGTTTACAAAAGCCAAAATCACAGTGAAATGAGTGTTTTCAGACAAAAAGGGCTTGTTTTGATGGTAATAATTATCTTGGGATAATATCAGCAATTATGGTAAATGTTTTTGCATTATATAAGTTTCTACAGCAAAAAGCTAATGGGGCTTTAAAGACCTTACAATCAATACAGGAAACATGATAATCAACAAAAATAACAAAGATGAACCTACCTGACATAAACCCAACACTTGAAATGATGGAAAGCTACAAAAAAAAAAAAAAAAAAAAAATGTTAAACAAAGATACCAGACACAGATCAGGATACAGTAAAGAAGGGATTTCAATTTACATGCACTTAAAATAAATGAGTTTGATAAACAATTTGCTGAGTGAATGATAAATATTTGCCCGTTTGAGACTAAACAATATGCATGTACGTAAAAGCATATGGGAAAATAATCATGAACAGAGTAATGAGTACCCTAAGGGCCTGATTTTTCTAACTCAAATTGTGACAGTTGGATTCTCAGTAAGTTGTTAGCATAAATCTGACAAAAAAACAACAACAACAAAGCAACCCGGCCAATTGTGTCAGATAAAATTACAGAAAACTTGAAATAAAAAAAGAGTCATCCTTTCAATATCCATTCATATATGGTTTAACGCTTTGACCATTTCGCCATCGAAAGAATCCTAGACTACTAGATCAGGACCATTATAATAATATAAGCAAGGGATAAATGGTTTTAGATCAATAAGGTCCGAATAAAACCCAGATTATTACTGACTAATACAATCAACACTCACTTTTGTACAGGAATGAGTAAAGGCTGGCCCAAGCGCCAAAATTAAGAAACAGTATTTACTCAAACATTTTCAGCTTCATGTTTCATACTTGACAACCTATCATAAAAATTCATATACCCGGTAATCAAATTAAAGATTATACCCTCAGCATAAATAAAAGAATATCAGACATATTAATAGCACATTATACAAAAATATCTTTTTTCACTCATTATATTCTTTTAAGTTGTACTACAAATCTCATAATTCTATAATTATGATTGTGCTAATTTAAAGGACTCGGAACTAATACTAATTTTACTACAAAAGGTGTTTAGACATTTGCAGCTTCTAGATTTTTGCTTATTGATGATGTCAGAGGCATTTTGATAGACTTAGTTATTGATCACATTTAAAGGCTGTTTTAATACTAATTGATTTATAATTGTGTTTGTTTTCTTAAATCAGATTGTTGCTACCATTTTGCACAAGCAAACATTATCATCTAACATGGAGACTCTACATATTGTTTGTAATGTATGCATACTTCCCACTTATAGCCTACTTAATCTGATATGCAAAATAGTTTTCCTCCTGAACAGTTTACATAATTATCACCTTGAACCTGTCTCATTTTACAAGGGACACTTACTTATAAGCACCAAGCCAGTCACCTAATATATAAAAAATGTGCTGATTAAGTAAACATTTCACACATCAAAATATTCTTATCAACAGAAAATACCCCCAAACCATAAATAAATCTGTACAAATAAGGGGGTAGTTGCTAATATATCATAGAGTAAAAACTGCTCCTATAATCCTAGCTAAGGTATGACTATGAAACAGACCTACGTACGTCACATTTATCTTCTCTTTTAAAAATGACATATTTAAAAAGTTAAATGTAGGTCATTCAATGAAACACATTTACTCATTTTACCCTTAAATCTAAAGTTAATAATAAATGAATGTGAGATACACAAATGTACTAGTATCATTCTGTCACCATAAGTTTGCTGATACCTATTCAAACTTTGAGATAGCCAGCAGTAAGACCAAGAAAATTAAAATTTAAACAGGACATGCAATCACAATATAATCCTAATTTGTGTTCAAAACATAAAAAAACAATTTGATATTTTAATAACCCGCTAATTGAAGTTTTGAAAAGTATTGAAATAAAATGTGACATTTTTTTGTCAAAACCAACTTCAAACTAGACGTTAGTGTAAGTGAGTGCATTGCATATGCCATTTCAAATCTGTTCATTACATTCTGTTTTCTTTGAAGAGTCAGTGATAAACACATGTATCCCTCATCTTTTTTTCTTCCATATTGTACAAATAGATAACTTAGATTTTTACATTTATAGGTATATACAGAATCCAGATAGGGCCTCATATTTATGGCTTTATGAGACGAAATAGCAATGCTCTACAGTGTAAACTAGCTGGTCAGAAAAAATGAGGTTGTAGTATGAAACTTTTCTTGGGCTGGTTAAAAAGGCACTGGGTGAGATCGCCGTGGCCATATCTGGATTCTGTAGGTATATTAAGTGCATAGAGTAAAAACGCAGAATTTACAATTTCAGACACTCAAGACAATTATAGGTGACATTTAGGGAGGGAACACAGTAAAATGATAAATTTATCTTCTAAAAAGATGTGTTTTTGAAACACAATAAACACAATGCATTCTCGGGTGACCTTGACCTACTGACCTGAAAATACACAGGCAGATCAGAGGGTATCAAGAGGAACCAACATAATTTATGAAGTTTGATGATTGTAGGTGGAAGCGTTCCGATTTTATAGGGAAGGTTAAAGTTTGTACAAACAAACATACAGACAAACATACCAGTCAAAAACAATGATATTGTATGTCGATCTATCGATACATGGGCATAAAAAGATTACAAATACGGATACTAACATAGTGAACAATATAAAAAACATTTATAGGCACAAACTATCCTGCAGGTTTCCAATTACCCAACCTACCAATTTTTTCTGCCAGCCATAGATTTTTCAGTCTATTTTATTGCCAAGGCTTAAATTAAAATTAAGTCTGTTTGCCCTTTACGACCGACCCGAAAAAATCATGACTACTCAAAACATTTTATTGCAAAATCTGGGTGAACTTTATTTTTATACTTTGGAAAATAAACATGTAACTCGATCAGTGCTTTCGATAAACATTTAAAGTAGGTATCATTTGAAGTAATGAATGAAAACAATAATGTGTGTTAAGGCAGTGAGTACATGTTTATGGTTGATTAATGCACACAATAAATGGTTGTATGGGTAGCAGCCCGAACACACAGAATTAGTAAAGGATGCTTCTAGATAGAAGTGTAATTTCATGCTAGGTAAAAGTCAAATTTAGAAATAAAATGATTTTCCTACCTACCGACCCTCTTCTAAAATTCAGGGTCGGTAAAGGGCAAACAACATATTTTTAATTTAGGCCCAATATATTGATTTCAATATAAACTATATCTTGACAAGTAAAGCATTTGAACAAAATTTCTGCTGACTTACAGACAGTATATTTTTGGGAGATTTGAGAGGAAAGCAGACATTTTGGCCCTATTGCTGGTGTGCTCCAGTTAAGAAAAGGTCATTCAAAAACTTTTCTATCAACATACCTTTTAATGTACGTATTCTAAACTAAAGGCTGTGAAAGAAAATTTAAATAAACTGAATAATAAGCATCCATTATAATTAGACTATAAGGCTATCCTTAAAAAGTGTCAGTTTGTGGTTACTGTTCAGTTAGGATAATTGTAGAGTGACGCAGTGGTCGAGTCCACTTTTACGGTATAAAACCGTTGTCAAATTATCAGTAGACATGTAGGCTGACTATATGACTTACAAATTTCGTACAGCACAGCGTAACGCAGTTGGTAACGATGTTGTCTGTTAATACACCTATTGTTGCGAAATTATTGGTGAGAGACCACGATTTAGTAATTTTTCGCAAATTATTTTCTATTTCTATGTATATTTTTTAAAAATTTCGTCAATTTTGTCATTTTCTTTTTTCGTTTTTGTAAGGATCATACTAGATCTAGTGCTTATATCGTTATCATTCTTATCATTTGGTATATCTTTTACATGTAATAAGCATGATAAAGAATAGTCCCAGACATTTCGTCGTAATTCTGGTAATTACGATTGCTTTGCTATTAAAAGTCCATCTATTTTCAGCCATATTTAGCTACATTTGTGTAGTTGGCCTTCAGATAAGTTGGCACGAAGTACTTGTAAACGGTACTAATACTGCAAGTACTTTTGCACTACACACTTCGCCTTTAACAGGACAATAATGCATTCTTATTCTTCACAGTTTACTACTAAAATTTTATAACAAACCTACCTATATACTACAATTATTTTGCGGCTGAGCTGAAGTTGAAAGAGAAAACGAAAAAAAGACAATCGGTGAGGTTCGAACTCGCGATAAAATTTAAGCTCCTGGGCATTTCTAAAGGCTTTACCAACTGCACCAACCGGACATCTACAATTGTATTGCTAAACTGTAATACTATATTTGTTTCTTATATTATAAACCCACTTTACCTGTTCAGATAATGGATGTAAACTTTTGTGCACACATAAAATGAAACATCACTATCACATTATCCTAACTGTCAGAACAGTACATTATACCACTTGTTGTATAAGCATTGCAGTTTTTGCAGGGAAATATTTTGGCAAACTGTAAAACTAACAAGTATAACAATTAAGTATTCATCCACACAAAAGTTTCATTCATAATCTGTCTAGGTAACAAGATGTACTACATACTGAAAAAAGTTTCATTCACATAAGTAGTGACAGAATACTATATTGTCTCTCAGATTAGAGAGATTACATAATGACACATGGTCAGAAGTTCCACAAATGGTATATATATTTACTGTAATTTTTACAGATCAAGGCAGTGAAGGAACTGAATTTGTTTGAGTTTTCAAAATGTGCAGTAGCTAGTAATTTCTCACTGTATGTCATGACTTTTAGCATTATAGAAGTATAGAAACACTTTATCCAGACAAATAGTTCAAAGGTATAGCTTTTCCTTGGTAAATGTAGTTAATTGGCTTAAAGGGGCATACCCTACAACTCGGTGCATCTAGAATCAAGGCAAAATGATGATAAATTAGAAGCTTGTAGAGAAAAAAGGCGAAAAGTTTCAGCCAAAAATTCACCCAATTAAAAATAAAATCACAAAAAATATTAGTTTCCATAAAAGATCGGAAACTCTTTGGAATTTGTTTTGTACAATTTTTGGGTGGAAGTGATTTATTATTCATAGCTATGATTTTTGCGGCTAGTACCTAAACTAGTCATTTTATGACCCAAGTTCTTCTTGCAATTATCCATTATATATTGTTTTACATATACATCTAACACATTTTTACACTTTCACAGAATGTTTGTCAGTTGTAGGGTATGCCCCTTTAAAGATGTACATTGTGCCAAGATTATAATTATATACTTGACCTTCAAATTCTAATTAATAATAATGATAACACATGCCTTCAACTTTATAAGGATGGTATTAATATTCTAACATATTCAAACTTCGCTCCTGACAGTACTCTCAGTGCTTTGATTAATCATAGTTATTATGCTTACAATAGTAACATAATGTAAGTATTAGAAGATGGATGATATACATATGTATATCTTAAAAAGAATTTTTGGCCTGAGGATTTTTAACTTAAAGCAGGTCTTAATTGTCACTGCATATCAACAAATTTTCTAAGGATGACCCAAATAAATATTTTGTGAAAGTTTCAAGATGACAAATTATGTATACTAAATGTACAAAATATGCACCTATATCATGCCTACTACAAAATACGCTTCTGTCATTGGATGATTTGACGTCACATGGTTAACAGTATATATTAGGTGTGTAATGGAGTCATTTATATTTAAATATTGGGTCTGTGATTGAGACTTTTATTGCAAATGATGATGTGGAAGGTAGTCTGTGTGATATAATCGATACAGGGATAGTAACTGACCAGATACGGGATATACGGGTCTGTGGAAAACCATATGGAAAACCTTCGGTCTCGCCCCATATGGTTTTCCACAGACCCGTATATCCCGTATCGGGTCAGTTACTAACCCTGTAACTAATAATATTATGCCTACATTTTGATATCTTTCAATAAGTTGAGATATTTTTTAATGATGTTTGGACATGACTAGTATTCGGTCAGAAATGTTGTTCTGGTCTCAACACAACCCCATTTTGCTACACCAAACCTGAAGTTACTAAACCAGCAAAATCAAAAGAGCAAACACATTTTGGGATGAAATGGCTCTCTTATTCCCACAAAAAAATGTTAAAAAGAAAAATTTAGAAAAAATTGGACACATTTTGACACATTTATTCATCTGGGGAGATTATAAATCTGTGAATTAAAGCCAACTTTAGTTATACTTATAGATTAACTCCACTTGCTATTGAAGTCTTTTGTTTGAAGTTTGACTGTACAAACATTGTGATAGAGTCTAATAAGAGAGTATATTATCAAGGTTTAGTACTAAATAGTGTCTAGCTATAACAAAATGTAAGAGGAAATTAATGTTGTTTATTTTCTATCACATTTAATACAAGTAAGTATATATTTTAAAACCAAAAACAGAAAACACAGTTTTGTAAATTATTTATGATCTTGGAGCACTAAAATGTAAATCATTGCAATACCTCAGTAGATGCAAGTTTCTTAAAGACATTGAACAGCTACTATATAAGTGACCCCCACCCCCCAAATCCACATGTGGTCTAATCTCTTAAAGACATTGAACCAGGAATGCGAGGCATGTGACTTATGGACCAGAAAATCCCCTAATTCCACAGTAGGGGGTAATAAAACAGACAGGGTCATTCATAGACTAGCACCTGTTTACATAATATGTTACTCTACGCTTATAAAAACAAAAGCAATTTAGTCATAAACTTATTATCACTGTAAATCAATAAAATGTATTACCCCACTTTTTGACTAGGTGTCAAGTCTACAGACCGTGACCAGACTGGTTTTATCTGATATGGGGCAATAAAATAATTAAGAGATTAGACCACATGTGGATTTTGGGGGGGGGTCACTTATATAGTAGCTGTTCAATGTCTTTAAAGACATTGAACCAGGAATGTGAGGCATGTGACTAAGACCCAGCAGTCCTGTATATTCCACAGTAGGGAGTCCAATAAAACTGACAGGGTCATTGATAGACTAGCTTCTAATTACATAATCAGTGACTTAAAATGGCTAATAAAAATTATAGCTACTGTATAGATACTTAAATTGATTCAATGTTTAATTAAAAATACAATTTTTTTTTTTTAAAGTATGTTTATATTAAATGCAAAATATTAAGAAATTTAATACGATTAAAGACATTAATTACTCAAATAAATGCTCAACGCTTCAAACACATTAGCAAATATATGTATCTCACACCAATTAGTTAGGTCTGGATGATTTTGATAAATTAAAAGTCCATTTTGTGAATTTAATACAAACGTATCCTAACACCTTTTATACCTGTTAAATATTTCTAACCAATATAATTTCTCAAGCAGTACCTGTATAAACATAGTTTCTTTGCAAGTTATTTTTAAGATTATAATAGTTATCTTGTAAAAAATAATTTCATGTGTAAATAGAATGATTTGATTTAGAAATAGAAGAAGCATTCAGTTGCATTCAGCTGTTCAATGTCTTTAATTGTTTTATTGCTCCTAATCAGATAAAACCAGTCTGGTCACGGTCTGTAGACTTGACACCTAGTCAAAAAGTGGGGTAATAAATTTTATTGATTTACAGTGATAATAAGTTTATGACTAAATTGATTTTGTTTTTATAAGCATAGAGTAACAGATTATATAAACAGGTGCTAGTCTATCAATGACCCTGTCTGTTTTATTACCCCCTACTGTGGAATTAAGAAAATGGCTCAGATAACATCAATATTGTTCAACAATAATTATTGTGCACACTGCCTGCACACAGACATTAGGGAAATACTATACTGCTTTTACACCTGTCTATTTCAAGCCTTGATTACAAAGCTGAATATTAATCAAATCAAATTAACTTTGGGCGAACAGAAAAGTTGTTGATAATTAATTTCCTTTCTCATTGAGTCACTTTTGTAATTGTTGAATTCATATTAAGTGAGCAGATTAAACAGAAATAATCATTTTTCAATTAACAATGACTTTTATAAACAGACAATATCAAGAGCAAAATGTAGCACATCTTGAGTAGTATATTTCCATAATTCACAGAACACATCTATATGTGTAATTCTAACAATATCGCAGACATGTTTGTTTCTAAAAATTGTTGACATATTTTTGGGTAATTGTATTCCATTTTCAATGATTTATTAGTTATATACAGCTGGTTTGTTTTTAAGAATACTTCTATATCTAATACAGCCTGTAAAATATTAATAGCACTACATTGTATCTAAGGTGGATATCTGAAAATAAGTTTGAAGGAAATGCCCAGGGCTAAGTTTGATCCAAGTAAAATGGTTTTAAGTTTGTGGAAAATACATGATGTTTAGGTGGTACCCAACTATTTTCCACAACATGTTCAGAATTCCATTTTATTCCATTGGGTCATATTCTCATATTTAAAACCAGGGGTGTGGAATTCCTATGCCCGACTCGGGATTTTTTCTCCTTGGACAAGTAACTTTTTAGGTGGTACATGTAGTTGTCCGTGGACGAGTAGCAAATCAGAAAAAAGAACACTGTATAAAAGTTACCGATTGCTTAAGATCCGTCGCCGAATCTTGTAATATATTTTTAAAGATCGGCAACTTGTCAGTCATATCTTTAATTGACCATGCTTTAATATTTAAGTTGTTTGCACCTATCAACACCAATTTTAATTACCCCAAGCTTTGATGCATCAAATTCATTGTGAGTTCTTCTTTCTTCATCGTCAGTGGTATAGAATAAAGTCTGTACCATTCAGTACGGTCCAGGTCGTATTTTCCGAAAATCGCTACACACTTTACTGGATAATCACATGTTTTGACAGTATTTATGGAATATGTAGTACAATCTCATGTTACATTAAGCATTATGGCCAACAAAATTCCAAACACTCGTTAATTTTCAAGAATGAGTGTTAATTACATTTATATTTTCATATGGTATACAAAAAAATACCTATAAAACGATATTGACAATAAAGTCATACATTATAATATTGATTACTGATATACTTGAAATTAAATTATGCTGTACTTCTATAAATCAGGATAAAATGTATAATTTGGAACAGGATTGACACTGGGAGAGACAAATCTCATTAAACATACCGGTACATCAATTTCAGCATTAGGCAAAAATAATGGAAGAGATACCAAGTTATGATACTTATATTACAATGATTTCATTTCGACAGACCCTTCGACATTTGACAAAAAATTGATAATTTGTATTTAATAAAAATAGTACCACTTCTACAACTCAGTGATACAATACGTTTGGAGACAAAAGATGTCATAATTTACTTGTAAGAAAATCATAGAAAATATTTTGTTTATGACACACATACTTTTATATCAAAGTTTTTTTAAACAGTGAAACCTCCTTGAACAAGCCCCTCCTACCAACTGCCACATCTCTACAATGACCACTTAAAGTTGCTCCATGTTTCAACATAAAATAACCTCTTACAAATAGCAACCTCCTAACTATGGCCAACAGATTTGTTCCAAATGACTGTTGTAAACCTCTGAACTTTCAACATTCAGTCATTGACTGTGATATACAATGTACCTCTATTGGCAAGTCACATGTGACAATCAACTAAATGTTATATAAATATCACAATTCTCTGAGAGGGCGATATCAAAATTGTCAGCATGAGAAAAATAATGTTGACCGAGGTAAATAATATGCTTGTAATGTATTGGATAGTTCTGGGTCCCATAACTTAATTGGTCTTTTTTATTTCGTCTTGTTTACAATTTTAGTTATGGAATTGTCCTCTTTCAAAGTTGCTTGTTCATACGTCTATTGAATCAGATCATTTCACATGCTTTCCGGAATGCTACAGACTTAATCCAAAGCATAAAGAGGTAGGGCTGTGTATTGTCAGCCCACCTGTGAGACGAACTGGTTCGCGAAACGGCAATGCAATACGCAGATCGGTTTGCGAACCTTCTGAGCTTTATATCATTAAAAGCATTTTGTACTATTACTTGCGCATACTTGTTTATCTATGTACGTGTACAACCAAAACATAACCAAAGACCATATCATAGTAATCCATACCTTCTACCATGAAAGGTAAAACATCTCAAAAGAACTTTATAACTTTTACTTTTAAAAAATCAAGTTAAAAAAAGAAATTAATGCTAAATAAATATGATTGGCATGTACCCGCATATTTTCTTGATTGACCGCACTATAGCGTTGACCCAGACAAATGTTTCCGGATAGTCGGATTTTATCGCTATATGCAGTATTATGAATGGATTTCGCGATTTTCCCCAAACTGAAACTAGGGGCATTTACCAAAGATAGGTATATAAATACATGGTTAAACAAAACATGTTAGGCAAATATTAAGGGCAATATAATGTGTACAAGCTCCATGTTTTTTCCTTATCCTTTTTTTTAATTTGCCCTTTCTGTTTACTACAAGACATACAATAAAAAATCTTAATGCAAGAATTGTTATTGCAAATCCACTAAATAATACTTTGGGTTGTAAAAATCAATACTTTACACTCGAGATTAAAAAAATGTGCAAAGGTAAAACTTGGCTCAGTGCCAGTGATTGACGGTGCATGTGCATAACATAACATAACATAACATACCTTTATTTCTCTCAATACATGCAATATACATAGTATAAACATGTAAACATGAGGTATTACATTCATGCAAAAGGGTACGAGGCGTAAAAATACATGCATATATAAACATACATGTTCACTAAAGCAATTTCATTTAGGTAGGCCTGTGTAACCAAATTCTGTTAAATTCACTTTATATTTAAACTGATATAAAAAACTGTTAAGAATGTTTCTTTTAAATGATTTCTTTCTTTATTCCTTTTTATTATTATTATTTTGCCGGAGAGTCGCCTGATTCTAAATGTGGTTAGATTTTAAGAGTAAAACAAATTTTAATGACCATTACTAGGTGCAAGGAGGCATACTAGTAGAAGAAACACAGACAGACGGACAAGAAAACTATCATACATGTACATGTACGTACATAGTTGTATATACTGTACGTATATACTCACATATATAATTAATAATAACACATACTAGTAATTGAACATACATATTACAAACATGTTAATTTCTTATTCCTGACAGAATACATTTAATGAATTTACATAACTTAATATTTTCTATTTGACTACTGGTCGACATAAGTTGTTCAAATTTGTACATGTTAGGCCTTCTTAAAAAGTATGGTTTGATAAATCGTTTTCTTTCATTTGTATATTTGGTACATTCAAAAAGGTAATGAAATTCGTCGCCTATTTTATCAGGACAATGCATGGGAACAATATCTTAGATTACTTGGGATTCTATGCCAGTTTCCTATTTCTACAGGTAAACGATGATTTCTTGTCCTAAATCGAATCATATATATAAGTAAGTTTGGTGGAGTTGTCTTCAAGTAGTTTTCGAAGCCAAATGATTTCTTAAATATTTTATATACTTTACTCTTGTTAGAATTTTCTACAAGTGAGTACCATTCCGATAAAAATAAATCTTTGAGTTTTTGTTTTACAGTTGCTTTCAGCCAATTGACATTTACAAAATTATCATTATTCCACATGTTCATTAGTCCACATTTGATAAGTATTTGTCTAATTTGATAAAACCACGGAAATTTCTTTTTTAAGTCAACATTATTTATATGTCTAGCTAACTCATACAAATTTCTATAAATAATTGTAGATAATTTCACAGGAAAATCTTCATTTTGAATTGTACATAACCGAGTCCAGAAAGATATCATTCTATGTTCTATATCAATACTTAACGGTGTACATCCACTTTCTCCATAAACCATATAGTTAGGTGTTGATCTTTTCATGTTTAAAATGTATTTAAGAAATCGTAATTGAACTCTTTCAAGTACATCTAAATTACCATAGCCCCAAATTTCTGATCCGTAAAGAAGAATAGGTTTAATTGTTTTATTAAAAAGATCAATTTGAATATCAATAGGTAGACATAATCTATTGCAATTTTTTAATAAACTATACATAGCTCGGGTTGCTTGTGCAGCAATGTGCTTTTTAGATTTTGTGAAAGATCCAGATTTACAAAAATAAACACCCAAATATTTGTATTCATTAACGGTTTCCAGAGGCTGATTTTTAAATGTGAAATTAACTGGACGCTGTCTACCCTTTGAAAATATTACAATTTTGGATTTAGCTATATTAACAGTAAGTTTCCAATTGTTACAGTATTCATCATAAGCATTTAGAGCTCTTTGTAAATCAATTTCATTATCTGCTAATATTACTGTATCGTCAGCATAAAGTAAGATAAATAGTTTTAGAAAATTTTGGATTTCGTTTGGTATTTCATTTTCATTGCCAACGTGAATACCTTGGGTATTATGATGCTCACGCATAAAAGATTCTAAGTCATTAAGAAATATGGAAAATAGCAAAGGTGAAAGATTTTCACCTTGACATACACCAATATTACTGCCAAAGAAGTTGGAAATTTTCGAATTACAGGATACGCATGATTTTATATTGTTATACATGTTTTTTATTACATTGAAACACTTGCCATTTATTTTTATACTTAGTAGCTTTTCCCAAAGACCATTCTCCAGACTGTATCAAAAGCTTGTTTGAGATCTATGAATGCACAATAAAGTTTTTTACGTTTATTATTTAGAACTTGAATGATGTATTGAAGAATAAACATATTATCCGAAGTAGAGAAACCTTTTCTAAAGCCAGCTTGGCAATTTGTGAGTAAGTTAGTTGACTCTACATATTGCGTTAATCGGTTGTTAAGGATACAGGTAAAAAGTTTTCCCATGCAACTAAGTAATGTTATCGGTCTATAGTTTTCTGGTTTTGATGCATCACCCTTGTTTTTTTATATGCTCATTTACTATCTTATCATATCCACAAGATTTGTTATTCTTTAGATTTTTTACAGCTTTTTCTATTTCAGATTCGTCAATTTCCTTATTTATATTTTCATTAATTTCATCTAAGTTGTCGTCAATGTTTTGTTCTATATTTTCACTTTGTTCTGAATTTGTATTTTTGAAAAATTCATATAAGTCGGAAAGAGAAGCTTGATTTCCAGATGCGCTTTTTCCTTTAAGTATTTTCCAATAAGCTCTGGCATCTTTACTTTTAATATTACATAGTTTGTATATTTCCCTTGTTTTTTCTTTGTTGGAAAATGAGCGGATAGTTGATTTATATTCTTTACTACATTGTTTTAGATGCTCTTTATTTACATTTGTTTTTCTTAATCTATACATGTGCTTAGCTCTATGAAAATTTCTTCTGGATTGCTTGCATTTAGAACCAAACCATTTTGGATATTTATTATTTACAATATTTCCATTGTCTTCGTCATTTTTACTAATAATGCTTCCAAAGGTATCTTCAGAAGTTTTCAAAAATATATTTGCAAGTGCATTAACAATTTCGTTTGCGCTTGCTTGATTAAAGTTATCATCAGTTTCTACAGAAGTCAATTTATCATATAATTTGTTTATTTCATTACTTGGTAAATTTTCGACAAATTCGGATGCCTTCTTGTTATCCCATAGTTTGACGTTTGGTTGTTTCTTTTTATCTTTATTAACCGTATACCTTAATTTAAAATTTAGGTTCAGTTCGATCGCATTATGGGCATCCGATAATAACTCACAAAAATCTAAGACATTCAATTCGTACATTGATATAAAAAGATTTGCACTGCATATAAAATAGTCGACTGTGCTCACATTTTTACAAGTAACATTTCCATTCCTATCCCCATTAGTTCTTCCATTTAAAAGGTAAAAAATATTACATTGTAAAAACTCTATAAATCTATATCCATAGTTATTCACAGAGTGGTCGGCATTTAATTGCGATTCAAACAAACAGATTCTGTATTTTCGAAAAAAGACATTTCACGATTAAATTCATCACATATTTCGTCAAGATTTTGGTTTCTGAAAAAATTTTCATCCAGCGTAATAAAGTCATCTAGATTTTTTGTTCTGGAATTATAATCACCAAAAAGAATAAAATACATATATTTCTTAGAAAGTTCATTCAGTTCTGACTGAATTTCAAGAAATGGATCGTCAACTGCGTAATCAGAATTTTCTGGAGGGATATAGACAACCCCACATAAAATATCAGAGTCCAACCCATTTACTTCTTTTGAAATTGAAAACCAAAGGACAAGTTTTGAACCCGTTTCTATAATTTTAATGTAATTTGAGATTTCTTTTTTCACAAGAAGCGCTAATCCGCCTGACTTACGTCTACTGATAGTTTTCCTATTCTTTGTGTATAATTTGTAGTTATTTATTGCAACATGATCTAAATTGTCCAATTTTGTTTCTTGTAATCCTATCAAAGCGTAAGAATTGATTAAATTAATAAATTCTGGACAATTGACTTTTGATTTCAGACCACATACGTTCAAGGATAGAAAGTTCAACTTTGTTTCATGTTTAAGTTGAGATGCATAGTCTAGAACTTGGTTAGTGACGGTCTGGTCTATAGATGAATCGTT
This sequence comes from Lutraria lutraria, assembly GCA_964023205.1. Taxonomy (NCBI): domain Eukaryota; kingdom Metazoa; phylum Mollusca; class Bivalvia; order Venerida; family Mactridae; genus Lutraria; species Lutraria lutraria. The sequence goes on from OZ026838.1 coordinate 19,387,831, forward strand.
AGAGTTATCGTTCCTATTAACGATGAAATGGTTGGTTTGTTGTGTGCCATCAATATCACAGTTATTACGTTTTGAATTAACCTGTACTGGTGTAGAATTATTATCTAAAGCTTGAGAGTCGAAATCATGATAATAATTATTTGATATACTGCTAGAAAAAAGGTAATTGCACTTATAAGAATACAGATATGAGATACATGGCCTGTAGTAGTTATGAATAAAACACAAAATATTAAAATAATTTAAGCATTCGCAATAACAGCATATGTCGGACGTATTTAACATTCTATAAATGACTTTACAATATGGATAAATTGTGCACGAATTACGTGCGTCCATATAAGCAAATAAATTGTGCAACATCTGATATATAAAATTACTACTATACAACCAATATAAGCACGTATAACAACAGCATATATCAGACAGCAGCATACCATCAATATTTGAATAAATTGTAAACTGATATCCCGCGTGGATATAATTTAGTAATTTAAACCACATCTGCAATGTAATATTATTGAACCACCAATAATAAAAACAATATGACATATTAAAGTATAACCAACAGTTACATTGAGAACAATCATAATTACAGCATACGTCAGGGGAATGCAGATATCTAGTTTGGTTATAATCAGGGTGTAAAAGTTTACTTACAAAAAGCAATGTGTTCAAACAGTGATCATAAGCTATTAATGTATTAAGGTGGAACCAAACGATTGAAATTACGTCGTTTTCGACGTCAAAACGGTTATTTTTACGGTATTTATAGTGCCTCTCTGGAAATACTTATCGCTGAATCAGTTTTTGGAAATAATTAATGAAATAAAATTTTAATAGCGGAGAATAAAATTACCTACACGTGGGTATAAATTTGATGTTCATGACTTAATTATAAGTGCAAATAAAACGATTTTAAATGTAAAGTTTAGTGTTTTTGTCTTCTCACTTTTAAACCTAAATAATTGTTATTAAAATTCTGCCCGAGGGATTTTTTTTTATTTTTGTTTAGAATAAAGTTTGATGTGTCATCTACTGTTCTCGTAAATTTTAAGAAAATCTATCGAGCCGTTTTTATCTTATTAAAGCTTTAAATGATAGCATTACCTTATAAAGCGCTCATTCGCTTTCAAGAACGTCGTTTCAAACACACGGTTGATTTTGGTATCTAATGCATACTTACATCTATTTTATTTACTGTACACAATGATCTAAAAAGATTTTCTGGAATTAATGATACATTGTCTGTCAGTAACCCTAACATTGCCATTCTTTTCAGATAACAATAAACACATTACATTATCATTTTAGCGTGCTTAATTTTGTCTACATATGCGTAAAATAAATAATATGACAAAATTGCAGAAATTGGCTGCTCTAGTGAACTAAAATGGAAGATAATTGTGATTATTAATTCCATTTTTTTGGGGGTATAAAAACAAGGTTCCATGATTAACATAATAAGTAATTATTATATTATGATTCAGAAGTTTATTTAGATGTGTTGTTTTAATGATATGCATTCTATGTATGTTTATTTTTGTGGTAAATATTAATTATGACTCATAACAACAGATTTACGACCCCGTTGCGATTTATGATATAGATACTTAATATAAGCGAAGATGGTTACTATAGCATGTGACAAATACATACATGATTACAACAGACGAGTCCGTTGTTTCAGAATTGATGTCATTAGAACGCTCACGTGTAAGCCCGATTCTCACTGTCGCAGTGCTGGTCCCGGTGTAACGTTTTCAAGCTCCGCCTTTTTCATAGCACATGTATTAAACTCAGACCCCTTTTGGTAAAACTAGAGGTTCACAGAACATCCCAAACACACACATAAGAGGAAAGCACTTAACATTAATATTCATATTTTAACACATGACTGTATTATGCAATAATATCAAAAACATAGATGAATAATAAAAAGTATCGCTACAATCCAAAATAATCCTGAAAACTTCCTTTATTTTGCAAAATCCAAATCGTCTGTGATAGGGATCGAATTCACGTTATTGTTGCTAAATAACTGCATTTATGTATTTGTAATCTCCCTATTCGTGGCAAGCTCTCTCTCTCTCTCTCTCTCTTATTATGAATTTTCAAATTATTACCCGGGGTAATCTGAAAACGATTTCAAAGCAACCCCGGGGGTGATCTGAAAACGTTTTCAAAGCGCCCCGGGTAACCTGAAAACGTTTTTAGATTACCGGGTTGGGTATTTGAAAATGGAGGGGGTAATCTGAAAACGTTTTTAAGTTACCGTGAGGTAGCTTGAAACAGGGGGGGGGGGGGGGGGCTTGAAAATGTCACACCGGGGCCTCCCTGTGGCATATAATCGGTATATCGACTTTAAATGTCAATCGCGCATGTAGTCCAATAATCCGGAACACTAATACTGTGGAATCATAAATTTTCGTTGGGTTCAATTTTCGTGGTTTTTATTAAAATGACTATTTCGTGGGGACATAAATTCATGGATTTTAATTTTGAAAGAATTACCTTATCTCTACATTTGTATTCGTGGGGATTTGATTTCGTGGATGGGCTGACCCACGAAATCCAAGAAATTAAATCCCCTTCGAAAATTTATGATTCCACAGTACCTTGTGTATATAATGCTACAGCCAGGTACAAGAACGGATCTACCTCGGTTCTGTCCAGTAGCTTTAAGGATTAAGCAGGTTCTTAATATTTTCCCGGTAAGCCATGGTTGTATTATACATTAAACATTTTAACAAATACGGGACTGATTGCCCGATAGCGCCAGAACAACAAGGTCCATCCAGGACTGCCATGGATGACTTCAGTGTCACCAGGGTTGTACTCCTGGTTTGACAGGGTTTCGCCAAGTCACTCCTCCGGGACCAACCGAGAGTCAACCCGGAACAGAGAGAATAGCAAGTGTCAAACGACGTTTTTGAAGGCGAATGAGCGTTTTGTAGGGTAACGCTATATAGTGAAGATTGGATAAAATAAAAACGGCTCGATAGATTTTCTTAAAATTTATGAGAACAGTAGATGACACATAAAGCTTTATTATAGACAGAAATAAAAAAAATCCTTCGGGCAGATTTTTAATAAAGATAATTTAAGTTTGAAAGTGAGAAGAAAACAACATTAAATTTTACATTTAAAATCGTTTTACTTGCACTTATAATTAAATCATGAACATCAAATTTATACCTACGCGCAGGTAATTTTATTCTCCGCTATTAAACTTTTATTTCATTAAATATTCAAATAAATTGACAGAGCGATAAGTATTTCCAGAGAGGCACTACAAATACCGTAAAAATGACCGTTTTGACGTCGAAAACGACGTAATTTCAATCGTTTGGTTCCACCTTAATTAAAGCACAGAGATTATATTGAACGTTTAGAACTTTACAGCAATTTTGTTGATTCGTATACCAGTTGTACACGTGTTGTCTTTTAGAGTATGGGGTAAACATGGAATAATGCAAGGTACAGAAGCTTGTAACATTCAACAGAATTTCACCTGCTAAATTCAACACATGATCACAATATTTACAACATTCATTCAATGAATTATAAACACTAGTATAAGCAAGGTCACCAAGTTTTGACCATTCAGCTGAATGAGAAAATAATTCATGCGCATGGTATTTACAACAGTCTAAACACTCATCATAATACACACATTCACACAAAGAATAATTATTATGTCCATAATCACGTGAAATAGCGGACTCTCCGTGTCTGTCCTATAATTGCGGTTGGTCACGGGCACATGGCTGGTTGTCTATGAGGCCCGTCGTGACATCATCTGTCGTGCCATTGGTGGCTTCGTCCATTTCAACAATCAGTGGAGAAGCATTAGGCGAATTTCTGGGATCAACGCGTTTAGTTTGGTAGTCAAGATCTAATGGCGATTTAGCCTGCCTTTTCCTTGATTCAGAGATTGGACCAAATCGATTAGGCGTTTCAAAATCAGGATTAAAGTTTGGCTTTCGGATCTGTGATTGCGTTTGAGCACTATAATATCCAGGAGGATTGTAAAATCGTCGATTTCTCATTGGCATCGCAGGCCCTGACGCACGTGGTGGTTCCACCTCGTTGCGATTATCACGATTGTTGATAAATCTTTCGGAATCAGGGTCATAGCGATTATTATTCACAAACAGTTTGTCTCGCACAAGAGCGACTTTGCATCCCTGTTCTCCATATTTATGAGCTACTGGGTATAATTTTCTACGTCTGTCTTCTATTTCCTTCGGGAAACATTCGTATATTTGGTAACGGGTTTTGGTCCTGTTAAGAACAATACCAGCACGACGGACCGATTCCCTAGATGCAAATGATTGAAATTTGGCTATAATAGGTCATGGCCTAGGACGACCGTCATCATATGTCTGGTTAGGCTTCCCGACCCTAAACACTTTGTCAAATGTTATGGACGAGACATCTAATGTGACCTCACTATTAACTAATATATTGTCTCGCAGCTGGGTTTCAATGTGGGCTCTAAGAATCTCCTCAGTATTTTCACGTGCTTTAGGCTTAACATATTGATTGTTATTCATTTCTCGTTGGCCGACACTATCAACGTTGGTCTGGGCCTCGTCTACACCGAAAAATTTCAGCTCGTTCTCCATTGACCTAGTTTGTATTTCAAGTAATTTTTCGTGTAAAACTGTGTTTTGGTTTTGTGTCGTATCAACATTGTCAAGAATAGGAGTTATTTTAGAGTTCAGATTGGATATATCTTGTTGTAAGTTACGTTTTGTTCTCAAAAAAACATCAGAAATGTCACTGAAGGTTTGACAGAATGTTTCAACATCCATTACACGTGAGGCCAAGGATTTCTGTTCTACCTGCACACAAGACATTTGGCATTTCAGGTTAGTGACTTTTTTCTCCAGTGGTACTAATTTTGCAACATTATTTTCAATTGTTTTAAGTCTGCTATTTATTTCGTGAATAAGATCGTACATGGGGCCGCCATCTTGGCCCGCCATTTTCCCTGGTGAAGCAAACGGAATAGGTATACCCGGGTGAGAGAAATACGTGGGTTGAGCTGCTGGATATGGTGGCATGAACATACCAGGGTGCTGAAACATTGGGTGGTCACTGGCACTCGTTGTATTATCATTACGGTTCTGTGATTTTTGGTCGCCATTATTCTCTTTGTTTGGATTTTGTTTACCTTTACTGTCCTTTTTATCCGACATAATGTCACAAATTGGCAACACAAATTTATCCAAATAACTGATATGTCAACTATACATACTTTTAGGACTTATTAAACACTTTTAGTTCGTTTTATACACTGTAAACACAAGAAAGTGTACGATATTCGTCAAGAGATTTTCAAAACACCGCCATTATATTGAGCCTCGTTTTCGTATCCCACATGAGGTCTAATTGCAGGATGCAGGAATTCATGTCCAACAATCAAGGTCATCGTGACCCAGACAGAGTGTCTTATAAATGTGTCAAGTTCAAAGGATGTTTTTTTTAAACAATCAGAGGTTGTGAAAGTGTACCATAGTACAAAAAACTTTAACCTAGTTGATCATAATTTGGCATATCAATTAACACCGAATTCGTTATGTTTTTAATCGTATTTCACACGCATTTGCGGCGAGTCTTTGTGACTTGAATATTGTTTTACATCAAAGACGAGTGAAACAGTCGTATATGACTTTTACTGCATCAAATTTGTTTGATGATACGGAATAAAGGATAATATTTACGTATGTTTCAACAAATCTCCCAGCATATTAAATTCATGTCAAAAATAAACCATGTGCTTGCAGACTTCTGTGTTCGTGATACGTCTAGTGATCGGCGCGCACCTGACTCGTTTTGTGTTTACATAGTATTTACAACTTTCACCGAATAATAGACGAAATATTTTTGTTGGTGGTTTGTCTTCATGGAATATTAGAAATTATAGTTTTTGGAATAAAAAATCGGCGATATTTCGGAGGGAAAGGTATTTATTTAGGCTGAACAACAAATTGATTTGATTGGTAGAGTCATATTGTTCTGCAATAAATAAGCCCCGCCCATGAGAAGATTAAATCCCATATGGAAATTTGTCACACGTGTCAGCTGTAAAAACAATGCGGCACCATAAAACTCCGGGTGACATTAAAATTTGATGATATAATTAGGGACCCATACTGATAGCCAACTTAATCCCATTGATGACCGCATCAATTAGCACATGTTATTTGTTAATCTGAATTTGATTTTCCCACGAGACATTGACACTGTATATTTCTTTTATTGCACCTGAGACACGGCGAACTACTGATTATTATCTTTATTATGTCATTTTTGTTTGAAAATATTTAAGATATATAATTGTTCTACTGTTTTTTGGCTTTGACTTAAAATTCCACGGCAAAATTGTCATTAGAAATGAACTGCGCGTCTGCAGACTGTATACTGTGTAATCTCAACACGATACGTCATCGTGTACGCGCGACCTTTCTTGTGTTTAAACGCAGTTAACCACATAATTTTATATACAAACAATATTATTTTGTTAACGTTATGTCTTCATGAAATATTGAATTTTACAATCGTTGTTTTAAAAAATCGCCGATATTTTGGGAAAAATGATTTATTGAACTTCAAAAATCAACCACGTAGAATACCGGGATTATGAAGTAGACGGTCTACCCGCAAAATACCGGGATTATGAAGTAAGCGGTCTACACGTGAATATACGGCTACATGAAGTAACGGGTTAAGTGTATAACTTACTTAATTCAATACAAATAATAATTTGCATGACTATGTATCCAGATACTGACAATTGTCTTAATTTATCGTTAACTTATTAATTTAATGGTAATTTTGTTTTCATTCAAGTTCTTGTTGTTTTAAAGATGAAAATAAGTTCGCGAACCTTGCAAAACTTAGGTATCTAAATATTTGTGACCGGACTTTAGTCATGGATCGCGGACTCTCGAGAGTTCGGATATTCATTACAGCCCTATAAAGAGGAAACTATGGGTAGAATGACACATCGGCAAAATATTCAATAACTTTCGTCTGTTGAAGGTATATTTTAGGTCATGTTGATAGATTAGTCCAACTAATTAGACTGCTTTGTGACGGCGAGACATTTTTCAACTTGGCTCTGTCCCGCACAGTCTAACAAAGATCTGCATATTTGTGTGCGGAAAATCCCCAATTAAAACCCGTTGGGCATGATAACTACAATATCTGTGACCAAAGTGAGCCATTCCGTGGGTAGAAAACACGTTTCTATACTCATATGAGTATAAATTATTCCAACATACCTTTTCTGAAAGATGCATTAATGATTTGTTTCTCCCCACTATTTCCCAACCGAAAACGAAACTGGCGTAATGGCGGTAAAATGCCAGTGTCATGGTAAACATTGCCTACTATTGCCTACTTCGCTTAAGTACAAGTTTAAATAAGCTGGCATGTCAACGAAACGTTGGCAAGTTAAACTTAAAATCAACTTTCGTTAATTCTAGGAAGTCATTATAAAGATCGATTAAGAATTAAACTGTCCGACGGTATTTGTATACCGAGTGTAACTGGATGTTGCTTAAGTCCGTCGTACCGGGTTTTTTCACGCGACGTAAAATTTAAGTTAAATACTTCAAATTTGACATTTAACATGTTTGTAAGGCTGAGAGGATGGCCTTTCCGAATTCGTTCACGAAAATCGGCCAACCGGAAAGCAGAATTAGTAGGGCTAGTTGATAGATTATGCAGGGAAGTCAAAGACCGGGGCCCGCGAAGCGGGTCCCGGGCTTTGGCCTTGCCCGGCTATAGACAATGCGTACGTTAGAAAAGGTTCAATGTGAATTAAAACAATTTCAAATGTGATTACCTATCCACGAAAATCTCATTTCGGGTCCCGGGCTTTGGCCTTGCCCGGCTATAGACAATGCGTACGTTAGAAAAGGTTCAATGTGAATTAAAACAATTTCAAATGTGATTACCTATCGCCGAAAATCTCATTTCCAAATCATGTGGGCCGCCATTTTGTTTGTAACAACTAATACGGGGAAGTCAAAGACCGGGGCCCGAGAAGCGGGTCCCGGGCTTTGGCCTTGCCCGGCTATAGACAATGCGTACGTGAAAAAAGGTTCAATGTGAATTAAAACAATTTCAAATGTATTACCTATCGCCGAAAATCTCATTTCCAAATCATTGAATGGAGGCCGCCATTTTGGCCGCCATTTTGTTTGTAACAACTAAATTCTCGTTCTCGTGTTGGAATATTTTTTTACATCGTAATATAATTACTCACTTATATTTATGTTTTCCTATCTGTTTACAAGAAATAGAAAGCAAACTATTCGAAGTTTTTTAAAAAAGAAGCTTTATTTTAAAAATACAAACGCTTTTGGTAAACTTTGTGAAAAGCGTCTGTTTAAAGTTTTGCGCACAAACGCTTGACAGGGAATAGAATGACGTCACTTTTTGTTTACGCAAGGTGCTCGACCAATCTCTACCTAGAGTTGTCGTTCCTTTCCAATAGACTCGACTTCCCCGTTCCATAGGCTTAGCCTATTTTCATATTACTATAATTCATATAACTGTACATAAGTTTTACAGAAATTTGTATGTTATATAGGAAAACGAATGCGACTCAGATTGAGTCATTTACCCGTTAGCTTTTTTTTTAAAGAACAAGTGGATTTGACGATGAACTGCAATGTGATACATATGTATCATCGTCAATGACCTTCCACTATGTATTGGACTGTTAGACAAAATTAAAATTTTCCACTCTTAAAGCAGCATAATTTTGTTTTGACCACCTCTTGACCATTAAAAAGAAGTTCCACTGTATTGGAAATTAAAAATTAGGTCATAAAGTTCAATCGCATGAATTGTGCACCCAGAAGTTGAACTTACCATGAAACATGACAACAAATGTAGATTAAAAGAAAATAAAAGCATCCATTTCACTATTCGATGGTAACTAAAGAATATATGGTTAAGTATTTTTAACAGAGATGTATGTGAATGATAAGTAACGACAACTCTGTAAAGACATTATCCAAAAAATACAAATATCACGAAAACTCATTACTTATAGGAATCGACCACATATCAACAAAAAAACATTTAAGACAAAATTGTAGACCATACCTATATGATGTAAGTACAACTTTGTTCGCAACAATAATGAAAAACGACGAAGCAGCATAAAATAAAGCTGCAGAAATCCGCAATGACAGCGGATGTGTTACTGGTTCGTCCATAGCTATGTCAGTCATGGATAAAATCTAGGAAATATCCGGAAATCCGTAGTCTTTTCACATTGACAATCAAAACGCCGATGTCGCTGATTTTCAATAAATATACGACTATGTGGCTTGATCATGTGATCACTTCCCCTCCGAGCGAATAGACTTGTTTAACTTCTTCCTGTAACTAAAGAAAACGTATTTTAGTTTAATGCAGTGCTTTAAACAAGGGGGACAAACGCATCAAAATATTTTGTTAAATGCAATGACGGTGACCTCCCCTTTACACATCAAATTGCATGCATTATTTTGTTATAGAACTGTGTTTTTTCTAGACGAATTATACTTATGAGTATTAGTTTATTATAGCTGTTTGCGAGTATATGGTGTAGTGTCCATTACTAGTTTGGCTAATCCTGGCCATTTGATTGGCTAATGGTGATGACTGAATCTATTAATAGTTTCATGACAGGTAAGTCAATCCACAGGTGTACGGCACGGTAAATAACTTTTGGTTAACAATCTGTCAATATAGATCACATTTTGTATTTCCAAAAGGTGGCATTATTTCACAGACTTTACTGCACTTAAAATGAACGGTACTTTTTTACCTTAATGATCAACGCAACATAAAACAAGTCATTATATATATATAGAACCAGAACGTACATGTATGACTCAGATAGTTTTAATCTGTCAGACAGATTTCAGATTTGCAATTTTCTTAAGATGTCTTGAAAAGCATTCCGATGTAATACTTATTTTAAAAATAAACTTTATGTTCACACAATTAGAGTTTTAGTGATGTCCGTATTTATATATATGCTACAGCGCTAGGCTAGCGCTAGGTCTCAATATGTGTATAGATAGTCATCAACAAGTTTACTACTTATCGTCACACATTTGTCAATATCACCCTTACAGAGACTCTTGGCACGATTTATGATGTCAATCTGGAGTCGAGTCTGTACCTTTAAAGAATCAACCGAAGAACCGTGACTTCATTTTCAACCACACCCATGTCCTAACTCCTAATCTAACCGAGTTGTGTTCCAATAAATTAACTAACTAGTTTAAAAACCAGTCAACTGCCGTTTTTTACTGTTACGGCTTAATGTATGTTAATACATGTACTCCGACTCGTTAATAATTTGACATTTATTGCAATTAATTAACTGTTGTAAACACCCAATTACTATACGCGTATTAGCATCCTATTCGAAGATTGGTTGAAAATTGATTAACCAATGATAGAGATATTTATTGTAAACACACACATCGAACAAATGATGTCATAGCGTCACACGCTAATAAATATCATGTAAAGACGTTCTAATCTTCAGTATGAACGATATGATACACACGTGAAGTGATATTTTGCGAGCACAAAATCTACAATTTATGAATGAATAAGGAAAATACTTAGTATAGACAAAACAGGAGTTATTGTTCGCGATCGTAAAAACATGAAACTGAATGTAATACATGTGTTCATAGTTGTATGTCTGACTGGAACAGTACGTCTCGTGAATGCAAAACATATACCTCGTCGTCATATTCGACGAATTGACATAAATAACAACAACAATGCGCCATACAACAAGAAGAAATCTAAAAACAACAGCAATGTATTGTACAACAAATGTTCATCGGACGCAGATTGTGTACACGGAACATGTAGTTTGAGATCCCATACATGTGTATGTAACCTTGGATGGAATGGAGAGAAATGTACCAAATTCATCAAGGGATCTGTTTCCGTACCCAGGAAACATTCTAACCAAATACGCAAGAAAGTCAATAGGAAGACAGAGCACGCCACCGCCGTTAAAGAAGGATCGATATTAAGCAATTCGGATAGATATGTGGCTGAGTTACTAACAACCTTTTTTCCTCGACTAAGGAACTATTTTAGAAAAATATTCGCTTTGGTACCGGTGCCTCGTAGAAAGAATTCTAATTTGCCTGCAAAGCGAAAACAGTCGCCTTTGAAACGAAAAAAAGCGCAACTCGCGATCGCATCAGCGACACATGGCAACACGAAGACAATGGGGAGAACACCTAAACATAAGCTCTCGTTTAGTGGAAATAATTTGGTCAAAGGAACAGATGTTCGTGGTATCGTTAAAAGCACAAGCAACGCTGTAGGCCAAAGTTCCGGTAAAAAGAGAAATGGTAAAAAAACATCAAGAAACAATGTAACAAAACCTCATAGTGTGAGGAGAAATAATTTAACAAGAAGAGTTTCCAAGGCAAAAGTAAACAGCAATCTTCATCATAGAGACAACAGGTTGGGTTTGAATTCAGTGCATGTACCACACACTAGAAACATTAATTCGGTAGTTGGCAGTAATTCACCAAGTATTCCAATATCACCTGTAAATATTAATCCAACGATTGAAGTTCTTCGAATAATGGATGAAGTAATCGATGAGGTTGACACGGAGGATGTGTGTAAAGCTAACTACAAGTTGCGACCTCTATCAGACAGAATGTGTGCCCCAGGACTGATGTGCAAGTACGGTATATGTTCCAGGGATAACAGAGGCTCATACATAGCTTTTGAATGCGCCTGTGACCCTGGCGCCAAGGGACTCATGTGTGATACAAAATGCTGCTTAGATTGTGGTGGCAATGGACGTTGTGGTATTTTTTATGATGGATCTGAACATTGTAACTGTAACAGAGGTTATCATGGTCCACAGTGTGAGCGTGCAGACTCAGAAATAAGATACACAAATCCTCATATATCCTCTCTTATCTCTATACGTAATGCATTGGCTAATGTTTTAAAATAAAAGTTCACAGACTCATTTAGGTATCGTTTGTAAATTACACATGGAAATAATTTGTTTATATTGGTCTTTTTTATTTCCGTACCACATATTTAACTTTGTCATTAATATTTATTTTACAAAAATCAAAATATTAATGTATCATACAGGTGTGTCATTAACGTCATTCATTTGCATTTTTATTACAAAACCCTTCATTATTTTTCGTTCACTTAAATTGGGATAAGATATATGTTACATCATAATTAAAGCACGAAATGTTAGCAATTCATCATAATTATATAAATTACTTAAATAACTACTCTTGGAACGGAATGTCTTTTCATTACCCTACGTTTTAGCACGGTCAGACCTGTGTAAGACGTTTTAGCACGGTCAGACCTGTGTAAGACGTTTTAGCACGGTCAGACCTGTGTAAGCTGCCACCTGCAAATAAAGGTCACCCTGTGAATGAGGATGGTTAATTCTTTTAAAACCATAATCGATCACTTAGAACAAATTGAGTACTAAATAAAGCTAGGCCACCTGTCAATAAAGACCAGATTTCGTCTTTCCCCAGTGTGGCCTATGTTCATATGTTTGACGGTATTTCCACATTTGGGGGTTGTAAAATACACAATATAACTCAATGTTGTTCATTTCGTCTGACTTAATTTATGAAACGATTTCTGTAAAACGGTGATCATCATTATACAACCATATGTTCCTTTATTGTTTCTTGTTATCATATTGTAAATAATAATTGCATATTTCAACTACATGTACATCATCTTATTTATGTCATGTTCCATTAAATCTGAGACTTCTTTACATTCTGTAGATATAGATAGTTTTACATGTTTCTGCATGTATGATTGTTGTACACACGTGTATTTCTACATTGTGCAGCGAATAAAATGTTCGGAAAGTTACATACATGTCGTGTGTGGAATTAAATATTGAAGTTTAAATTACCTTTACACACTTACAACTGTTAGAATACCACAGAGTACCCATACAAACCGATATACTATCAGATGATGATATTATTTCACTAGTTGACAATTCATACCAGTATAATTGCTGTATCAAATACCATACAAATATATCGTGATAATCTAACATATGACTGAACTACTTCCTACCATTAGGACATGGAGTTCGAGCCTTGGGTTCAGCACATGCTCTATGTGACAATTTGGCTTTCGATTCGTCCTTCGCCGCCGATCAGTCCCGACAAGGTCTTTCAAATGAATGGTCTGGACACGTTCAATTGAATAACGTGTCGTGAATTGATCACATTACAGAATGTCCGAAATCTTAAAACGAGGAAAACACTTTAACTAATGGTTGCGCCTAAAGAGCGTGGTTCCAGACCCTAGCTGCTGTTTGAGTGACCCTGGTTCTGGTGAGGAGAAGTCGGCTGATTTTTTACGGAAAACAAAATTAGTATTGGAGTCTGGTTTACTTAACTTACCTACCGGTATAATGCTTGAAGTACTGATGCATTTCTACAGAGGTAAATTTCAACTTATCAAAACAAGTCGGTAAGATAGAATACAGGCACGTGTTGTATGAAACAGAACATGTACAAATCGTGATCATACGAAAACATAATCAATCTCGTGCGTGATATTTTGCCATCATGAAGAAAATTAATGTATCAAAATATAATGTTATATCAATCTGTGTACATGTATTGTTTTGGACTGAAGGCACGTGTTATAATATTTTATTACTTGAACGAATTCGATTAACAGCAGATGCGTTGTATCAAAACTGAAATAATCGAATATTATAATGTTAAAAAATCGGTGACATAATAAAAAATTAATCTCGGTCAAGATTGACAGAGATATTTTTATTCTACTTACGCTGTACATTTTTATGATCGGTCACCTAGGTTTTTAAAAATATTTTACATTGAAATGCAGGTACATTGCTCAATGCAATATATATTCAGAACTACATATGTCAATTATTATTTATATTATTCGATCTGATTACAAATGTACCTATGGATAAAATGCAAAATAACGAACATCAAAATACTTAAAAAAATAATGCAATCAGATAGATTTGCTCTTTATTCGTAATATACATGTAATACATATATGGCCAGAAAAAGCCTTGTTTATGGTTACAAGACCGACCATATTTCTTGGCACCGACTGTAACATTTCTAACAGCAAAATCCAAAGAATGAACATATTTGGGGACGACTCGAATCTCCATAGTACGAAGAGTAGTGAAACGATTTGGGACCTACCTATTTTATTCTATTTGGGTTAGGTAACCGAAATCTGTCATTTTCTAGCCTAATAGGAAAGTTAGTAGGGCTTGACACTAACTTTTTCAAGAGGTAGTCGGCTGGACTACTTGCACAGAAAATGAGGAAGTCCTTGCAAATTATAGGTAGTCCTCATTTTAATACATAAAATATATGTTTGTCATTTTATTTCAATGCCTATCGTGTGTAGTTTATTAGAATACAAGACAAGTATGAACGTCATGCAGATTTTCCACAAATGTATTGAACTAAGTTATACTGGTTACATCACATCAGATCTAACAAAAGTTTGTAACGTTCATTATTTGATTCACTTAAATTTATAGAATTCAGGTCACCCGAATTACAGATAGCCGGACCGGATACCCAGCTTTGAAACTTAGGTAGTCATTGGAGAAAATAGGTAGCCTCGGGCTAACGGACCACTGTTAGTGTCGAGCCCTGGTTAGTAAAGTGTGTTTACTATGACATCTGTAAATGAGTAGTATATATATTATACTTGAAAGATGTATGAATTATTTATTTTGTTGCTAACAATTATCGGCACGGAGCTCTTATTGAAGATTGATCGAACTAAATCAGAAAACAACAACATCATTCAACAAGCTGTAATGATATCGTGACCAATAAAATGTATCATGATTTATTTGTTAGAAACATCTTGACATAATTGATAAACCATCATCTTCAATTTTACCAAGGCCGAACCATCTATTATGTCTTACATGCCCCAGCTTTTATAAATGAAATATATATTGATACATAATTCAGAATCGAAATTCGGATAAGCATTTGCAATATTGTTGCAGTTGTAATTGCTGTTTTTCTGTTATGTTGATGATACTATTGTCGTTGCTGCTTGTGTTGCTGCTACTGCTATTGTTGCTGCTGTCAGTTATTGATATTTTATCAATTAAAATACTTGGTAGACCAGTATACTTGATTATTAAAAACTAACACTAATAGAATAAAGTTCAACGTCGAGGGACCAATAATAATTAGCATTTACCAAGACATTACACGTAAACAAATTCTAGAATCGAGATATAAGGTGATAAATCTAGTTTACTCCGAACTTACAATACGTTTAAATCTGCGTTGGTTGCTATTCAAGTACTAATTTTTTACAGTGTTACGCCTTCGTTGATGTTATAAACAGAAACGCCTTATCATTTTTGTCGCTGACCTTTGTACATGAATATTAAATGGAAAACTATCATTTTACACGGTTTCGCGGTCGTATGCGTGCACGTGTGTTATGAGGTCATCTCGATCTATCCTTAATTAGCGTACGTTTTGTAAAAAAATCCATTTAATTTTTTAGCAATTTCGTATGTTAAGGAGTGATGTGACAGTCGCCTAACCTGAAATTTGTAATTTGTATGCATTTATTCGTCAATACGTGATTCATAGGGATCCCATGTGTCGAATTTGACACCAATTTCATTTTGAAATAGTTTAAAGATATTTAACTGTCATGCGGAAATACCACACAACTGTTTCAACATGATTTACATGTAATTCAATTGTTGATTAGCATTATCGACATGATTTGTCATGTTTTAGCAATGAATATCACTACTGATTGATTTTTAGTCTTGCGATGTCAATTAATGTACTTGGTGTACTTCGAAAGTTGAACTCGTAAAGTGCTTCTTTATTGAATTCAGGAAGCCATCTTCGCCAATGAATTCTAATGAATGTATATAACTGTATGTTACAAAAATGTTTATTTACATCTGACACCTATGCGTCGTGCAGCCAGTCACTAGCAATATCAGTTTCCTTAATGGAAATTGTAAAGGTATATTTGAAATTGGAACGTTTAAACGTTACATAATTTTGTTTCCCCAATACAACGTTCAGCATGAAATCAAATTACAAGCGACACGTTGAAAGTACAAAAATAAAACAAACGGCATTATCTTCAAGTACATGCAATATTCGAGCGGTTAATATCTTAAACAAAATAATGTACTTCATCGCTACACGAACTACATGTATACTAAGTTGAATATAAATGTCACCACCAAAACGCATTTTTGTCTGCTATTTTGTATACATTATTTTTTATCTAATAAAACGTCACATCATTCATTTTTATAGCCATGAACTTATAAAACTTTAACTAACTGTTACGTCATGATTATTCACCTTTAATTATTATACTACCTTATCTTATCATTAATTTTTTATTCAATTTCAAATGCACTTTTATCAAAGGTTAAAGACCCATGATACACTTTCAAAACACCCACCTAGTTTTGTATAGAGGACACTAAGACAATTAAGAACATTTAAATTAAAGCTACTGTTTAGATAATGAGTATCTATTAATTACATCTTGTACATCATGTATATAAAGTAGAATTGTTAGTACATTCGTGCTTCTGTGGCCTTATATTATAGCCATGACACAGCAGAAGCGGCCGTTTGCCTCGTAATGAAAACATCAAAACAATGTAACAATATTTGCAGATTTTATTTACAAACCTTAAAAATAAATAAATAATACATACATTTTTATAAGCGCATTAACAAACAATTATTTGACTAGAAAACAATATACAGCAATAGTTCAACATGTTTCCAGGGAGGCAATTCTGATTACTACTATTGTCACACCTTCTAAACAGTGTTGAATATCACGTGAATTCACTAATGATGATTACCAAATGTTGATATACACGAACTTTTTATCATATTTCCTCAGAGACATTAATTATCGTTACCATGTCGCGAAAATGATGATATCAAATAAAAATATAAATTAGATCATTTCTAGATATGATATTATATAAATAAAGGATGTTTTCCTCGCGAGAACATTTAAACATGAGATTAATATCGGACATTAGAAGCAAATGAAATAATATGATTAATCCAAACGAAGGAAGTACATTCTAACCTTAGCTGATGGTCACCCGTTTTATACAGGCTGCAATATAATCAGGGAGCACACGTTTAGTGGGCACTTATTGATAAACCTATTTAATACAAATGACCAAACAAACATAAAATCTGTACATAAAGCCAACCTCATAAAAATGCTGGTTACTATTGCAGGAACAAGTTTTAAGATGCCTCAATTTATTAGTTTTAAACTCGAATATTAGGGAATTCTCATACAGTAAAGTAAAACATACAATGAAAAAAAACACGTGAATTTTAATGTACTACAATGAATGAGTTATTCATACATGTATAAGTAACACAATTAATGTATGCAACAATACTCGTGTTTACAGAATATTGATACAAAACGCATATATGTATTCATTAAATGAAGAAAAATATTATATAACTATAAAACGAGACACATACGATGTCTATTTAATATTGATAAGCATATTTCAAAGAGAAGTTCGTTACCTTGTATCCGTACATATTACACCATCTTAAGTAGTTTGTTTATTTAAAGAATGATTTAAACATATGCATATAAATACATTCATCATTCTAATCTCTTCAGTAATGTATCATTGATACAGTTTAACACATGACCCTGTCCGACTTACCCTGTACACGCGTTATGGAAGACTCTACACTATTGACACAAATGTATGCTGATTCATTGTATAACAATGGTGATCTACTAGTATCTCAATACAAGAATATGGTGTCTTATTGCATGACAATGATGATCTCAGGACAACGATATGGTGTCTATTGTATGACGATAATTGTCTCAGGAAAACAATATGGTGTCTCATTGTATGACGTGTGATCGCAGGACAACAATATGGTGTCTTAATGTATGACAATAATGATCTCAGGACAACGTGGTGTCTTATTGTATGACAACACTGATCTCAACACAACAATATGGTGTCTTATTGCATGACAATAATGATCTCAGGACAACGATATGGTGTCTTATTGCATGACAATAATGATCTCAGCACTGGAGTATGGTGGTATCTTGTATAAGAATGGTAATCTCAACACAACAATATGGTGTCTTATTGCATGACAATAATGATCTCAACACAACAATATGGTGTCTTATTGTATGACAATAATGATCTCAGGACAACGATATGGTGTCTTATTGTATGACAATAATGATCTCAGGACAACAATATGGTGTCTTATTGTATAACATTGATGATCTCAGCACTGGAGTATGGTGGTATCTTGTATAAGAATGGTAATCTCAACACAACAATATGGTGTCTTATTGTAAAACAATGATGATCTCAGCACTGGAGTATGATGGTATCTTGTATAAGAATGGTAATCTCAACACAACAATATGGTGTCTTATTGCATGACAATAATGATCTCAGGACAACGATATGGTGTCTTATTGTATGACAATAATGATCTCAGGACAACGATATGGTGTCTTATTGCATGACAATAATGATCTCAGGACAACGATATGGTGTCTTATTGCATGACAATAATGATCTCAGGACAACGATATGGTGTCTTATTGTATGACAATAATGATCTCAGGACAACGATATGGTGTCTTATTGCATGACAATAATGATCTCAGCACAACAAAATGGTGTCTTATTGCATGACAATAATGGTCTCAGGACAACAAAATGGTGTCTCATTGTATGACAATGGTGATCTCAGGACAACAATATGATGTGTTACTGTATGGCAATGGTGATCTCAGCACAACAATATGGTGTGTTATTGCATGGCAATGGTGATCTCAGGACAACAATATGATGTCTTACTGTATGACAATGGTAATCTCAACACAACAATATGATGTCTTATTGTATAACAATGATGATCTCAGCACTGGAGTATGGTGGTATCTTGTATAAGAATGGTAATCTCAACACAACAATATGGTGTCTTATTGTATAAAAATGATGATCTCAGCACTGGAGTATGGTGATATCTTGTATAACAATGGTGATCTCAACACAACACTATGATGTCTTATTGTATAACAATGATGATCTCAACACTGGAGTATGGTGATATCTTGTATAACAATGGTGATCTCAACACAACAATATAGTGTCTTATTGTATAACAATGATGATCTCAACACTGGAGTATGGTGATATCTTGTATAACAATGATGATCTCAACACTGGAGTATGGTGATATCTTGTATAACAATGGTGATCTCAACACTGGAGTATGGTGATATCTTGTATAACAATGGTGATCTCAACACTGGAGTATGGTGATATCTTGTATAACAATGGTGATCTCAACACTGGAGTATGGTGATATCTTGTATAACAATGGTGATCTCAACACTGGAGTATGGTGATATCTTGTATAACAATGGTGATATCAACACTGGAGTATGGTGATATCTTGTATAACAATGGTGATCTCAACACTGGAGTATGGTGATATCTTGTATAACAATGGTGATCTCAACACTGGAGTATGGTGATATCTTGTATAACAATGGTGATCTCAACACTGGAGTATGGTGATATCTTGTATAACAATGGTGATCTCAACACGACAATATAGTGTCTTATTGTATAACAATGATGATGTCAACACTGGAGTATGGTGATATCTTGTATAACAATGGTGATCTCAACACTGGAGTGTGGTGATATCTTGTATAACAATGGTGATCTCAACACTGGAGTATGGTGATATCTTGTATAACAATGGTGATCTCAACACTGGAGTATGGTGATATCCTGTATAACAATGGTGATCTCAACACGACAATATAGTGTCTTATTGTATAACAATGATATTCTTTAAACCTATTGATGCTGCTACCGAGAAGAAACATTACCATATATAGCATCACCTGGTGTTATGTTCATTGTCTCTATATATCTACACACACATTGATGTATAAACAAATACTGATCCTAAAAAAAAACAAAAATAAATTTATCAATACGGAGGTGCTTGTTTAGAAATACAGACTGTAAGATTGATAAACGTAAGCTGTTTCATGATAGGCAGTCTTAATGAACATGTTATCTCCTCTAGGCAAAATCTGCTCAAGATAAAACTTATATACATTTTTGTATGTATACTCAACATACAGTCTGATTAATCGATACACATTGACATCGCAGTGATAATAATAATTATAATGTTTAAGTTGGTTAAATCTGCATTGATGAGACAAGAGTTATGTCGCAGATTGACAACATCTTACAACCACGTGATCTTGTTATATACAAACATGAAACATGACGTGCAGCAACATTAAATCGGACACATATTTCAATGTTGTCAGTATGTGATTGGCAATTTAGACAATATCTTCCTGGTAAATTAACATGCAGTAAAAATTTAAAACATAATGCATTACAAGATGTTGCACCTTGTCGATGATTAATTGAATATATAGAAAATATATCAGCCATACCAATTGATAAGCGAATTAATGATACCAAGTTGTATCAAATAATGGATTAAATGATGAAAGAACATTTTAGTCACGTGTGAATGTCACGTTTAAATACATGTGTCTGCATATTTTTTTTTATATTGCAAAATGGCCATGGACTTTATCTGTTATGTACTAATAAGTCAGATTTAAATAAGTTCGGTTGTTTCGAAAAAATAACAGGCGACTCAGTTGCTAGCGCTTGTCACGTCTTGGTCACATTTCACCAAACGGAAACGTACGTTTTTTACGAAGATGCACGAAAGCTATCAGAAAATATTGCTAGACTGTAAAGTATAAAGTTTTATGGATACATTTTGGTTTGGGATTGTTGATTCATTATTAAATACAAGGAAGAGGAAAAGAGGAAAGAAGACGCACCTACATAAGTTGTATACGTTAAATAAAAACAACCATGATTCATTCTACAAATACATGTTAATTAACAAATACAAACCTTGTTTTTAATAAATTGTGGTCGTCGTAGTTGTATCTGTCTCACGATATTAAAAACGTCCACCTCGTTATCCTGATACACTTGATCTAATAGATTGTTTGTACTGACAAAAATACCACCACACGTTACACCGTCACTAAATGAAACAAAAATAATGTAAAAACTTTAAAATAGAAATCATTACTGTGGTAGAAATATCGAGTCTGTCCTTCACAAGTTGTATCTTATGCGTTAAGGACACACATAACTATAATATACAACAATCATACTCGATTTTAAATAAATATGATTATATATATTTTTGATATGATTATTGCATCACAATTGACATAAATATACCAGGACTTTATTAAAAATTCATAAATACATACATTTCTAAATACCCTTTAGTATTTTAAATTGGTATTAACAACAAATTTAGCCTACTTCAATGTAGAGCGCTGATGAATGTGACTATATTTATACGTAAAACGACAATGATTGGGGCGCTACTTTTTCGTGTTGAAAAACATTAAACAAGGCGCCGCAAATGACAAAGAAAACATTTAATCTCAAACTAACAAATCATGCTAGTAATACATGTACTACTCAATTACGCTTACCACAAAAATGACTTTCTTCGAAACATATGTTTTTCTTGTCATCTACTTATCATTTTTTTCTAATTATAAAAGGTTGTTTATAATTAATGTAAAAATAAAAGCCGTGCCTAAATCTATCTTAATAACAAACTATGATAACTTACTATCATGGTTTTATTACCACAAATGACGAGCATATCGCTAACCTTGATGCGTCAGAATTAGATTGACCATGAGTGAGTTCGAATGAAGGTTAACACCGCCCATTAAAAGGTCATACCAGAGTTTTTTGCTGACACAGCTAAATAGGGATCTTAACAATTGTGACATTACTTCTTTTTTTTTTATTCTACGCCGGTCATTTTCTTCATTGCAATACTTATGTATTTTAATACATAACTGGTCCGCGGGAAGCAACATCGGATTGGGGTTGTGGAAACTTTTAGGTCATTTTAACTTTTTATCTATCTCAGGACTGTTCATATGGCCATGTATAAATAAGGTGTTAACTGCACAAACAATCATTGAAGACAATGTACTGTTGAACTCTGTCAGTTCTAGGATGTTAAGGAAAACAATCCTTCCTTAATGGAGTATTGGTTTGGTGAAATTTAAAAGAGAAAAGTATAAACCGAACGAACGAATGTACGGACACAAATTCGACTCATAGACTTTCGCCATACCGCATTAGGCACTGACGTGTGTATTTCGGTAAATAGTATTACATCCAGCCACATCCTGACGCATTACTTTCTCTTAGACATTAGATGACAATTTTCTATCGATAGGAATTATCGCAAGAATATCAATCACTTTCAACAAGTAATCTGCTCTCTGTGCCTTAGTCGTCACTTTAAAACGAGTTATTTTTGAGACCTGAGATTTGAGTGCTAAATGTAAAGCATGATCGCGAAAACTGAAAAAAAAAACACCCCAGCATATATAGAAGATATGAATACATCAAACTTACAGGCAGAGAACCGTCATCGGAGAATCAGGGAAGGATTTCCTGTATAGGTTTGCTCTTCCAAGTACAACCAGGAATGAATCGATAGATCCTGGAAGGTTTTTACCGGCATTCCAATCATTGTATGTGATCATATAGACGAGTTTAGAATCTTTAATGCCCTGTAAATAAATAGTGTTGTTTGGAATTGATATGGTATAAAAAGATACTACATGTACTTATACTTTCATATAAAGGACTATAAATGAGTATTACAATTGTTATTAGTGAATCAAACTACATGTATGTATACATTTTACATGTATTCCGAAGTTGGCTGAATTATCACTTCACATTGCTGACATTCGACGTGGCGGAAAAAAACGAAAATAAAAAACACGAAGAACATGCTATACTACCATTGTGCAAAATTTCGTAACAATCGGAGTAAATTCGATTTCTGACCCATGACGTCAAGGAAAAGTCGCAAACCATGATTACGTCCATGACGTCTCTTATAGTCATCATACCAGTGTTGTCTCAGCAATTGATTTAACAGTTGATAAGATTATTCTCTATAAGTTAAACGTGAAAACAGCGTGTTAAATAAATATGCTTTATATATACCTTTCTTAATATTCTGAAAGTTCTTTCTGTAGCCTCCTGGCAGGGTGTCTCCAAGGCTAACGTTTCCACAATCAGCGGTCCGAATGCTATAGACTCACCGAGTGATGGCCACCATGCGTTTGAGTCCTTAAATGAGGAAACGTTTAATATTTGTCATCAATTTATCAATTATTGTATTGATTTATGCTAAATGATGAAAACAATACTATGTACGTACTACTTTACATTATAAGAATAATACACTACCGATATTTATATCATAATACATAGGGGTACAATTACTCACGTCAGAACATCTAAATAATGAAATCTTAGGTTTGGTATCGAAATATCGTCGTGTTAGGATCATAGGGCCTATCTGACAAGTGTGAAAACACGCGATAGGTCATTTTAATTATAAGGTGACGAATTATTTAGATGTTCTATGAGCGCAACAAAGGGTATAGTAACAAAATTGCGATCACAAAAAAATATCACATCGAAAATAAGTATAATTATCACTATTTGAACAGAGTATCCTTGTTCTTATTTTTACTCAGTATATATGATCATATGTATAGAAATGTATTGCCAATCAGAGAGTCAGATTTCACTTGCGTGACTATATACAATTCTGCATCAGGGGCTTGTTTCCTAAGCACATATTGTATACATGTTGTTAGAACGGTATATTCTTGATTTAAAGAAGTATTTGCCGACATTCTAAGACATAGAATCTAAAAATTGCCATCTTAGTTAAGATACACCTATGTAACACACCCCTGTATAAACAATGACTTTACCTCCTGGTCCTCATCTAAGGCATTTAAAGTAATGATCACATTAGATCCATGATCGTATATAAGTCTCCAGAAATCCACGATCGTGTTTTTCAACGGAAGTTGGGATACGATATATCCATTCTTGTTAGTACGGGACTGAAATGTTCAATAAAATATTTATACATACAAAGTCATATACATATATATATATATATATATATAAACATGTTGCAACATTACTCAATTATTACCATTAATTTTAAGATATTCACACTTCCTGAATAATTTGTAAGACTGGTGTCAAACTTAATATCTGTAGAATGTTTGTAATATTATCAAACACAAAATTTAATGTGATTTTTCTCTAAATAAGCCAGCCTGTGATCTTAAACCTAAACACGACTATTTTTCTTAATTTGATAAATGATAATTTCCTAAATGATAATGTAAGCTATTTGTTGGTACTTACAGGAATCATAACTGAATTTATGTAATCTGTGGTATCGGGTACATACGTTGATAAATACGGTCGGAAACGATCAGCTGAAATACACGTATAAATCTACTATGTTAGATATAAAACATAAATGTTCATAGTGATCTCATCACGTTTAAAATTGCCTCATGATGTCAATATTGATATATCTGTATTGAACACAAAGTTTATAATCTTTTAATGTACTGGAGATGATAGACAAAAATGTTACACCTTTTATAATAATGTACAGTCGGATGTATTAGAAAACAGCTGCGTGAGCGGTGCTAACGCTCGTCTGTTCACCACCTCTGTGAGATCTACCTACCTATAAAGTTTCATGTGGCTAACTTGCTACCTCTTATAGTTTCTCAGTTATGACAGATGGCTAAGGGGCATATAAATATTTCAACAGGTAAACGGACGATATATGAAAGTCGAACACTTAAGAAACCCCTGATATATATATTTTTAAAAACAACATTTAGAAAATATCAAGCAACTTCATGAATAAGAATAAATACGACTACTGTATAAAATCACCGAGCTATCACATGTACCTGCCAGGACATTCAAATTTCTATTTTTCTCTACGTTTTCTTTCCTCAAAGCCGCTAAAAAATTCTCATTTCCAAGTTTTGGTTTGAGTTCTTCAAATTTCTACAAAAGAGTAAAAATGTAAAAGAAATATATCGATGAGGAAATACAAGTTTTCTATCCCAGATAATGCAAGATATCTCAAGCGTTGATCTATGGACATCTGGCAATCAATCATTTTCAAAACTACACTGCTCAACTTTGTAAATTGGTCACCGTGATTTTTAAATGTTTTATAAATACATGACACAATAAAACAAGTACAAATGTATAGTAGTTTAATTCAAGAACTTAAGGATAAATCGTAAACTATGATAGAATTCTAGTATAAGTGAAGCTTTCTATAGACTTAAGTTGGTGTCCTGTTCGCGAACTATTCAGATTAGACCATGTAGATTGATTATAAAAGTTGAGTAGTGTAATTAATAAACAATCAATTAACATGATTAATAATCTTAAGTTACACAAATTGACCACAATTATGATCAAGCAAATTATTACAGCTAAAATTAAATTCATCATCTATTCTAGATCAGTGTTATATTATACATGGAACAATTAAGATCACTAAATTATTCGACGAAGTAATATTTGCATTGATATTAAAACTAATTATGCGGTTTATAAAAGCCAAATTTTATCTCAGACGTGTGGTATTCAAGTATGACATGTTTTATCTGTCACCTTTGAAAATAACGGACATTTCAATTCGGTATCTCTTGATTAATTGCATCATAATGTATGGATTTATTTTACACACATTATGCATTTTTAAGAAAACAACAAGAACAAAACAAAACAAAAATATAAAAAAACAAGAATGCACGCTAAGGAGAGGTGTATTTCACGAATATGAGTGTATGCTAATCACTTGATATGAGTTCAGTTGATGTTTGTTTGAGTTTTACGCCCCTTTTCAACAGTCAGAGTCATATGAGGCGGACAATTCATTTACTCATAGTTCCTGGTAAGAACCAGTACTAGACTCCCATCCTCCGTAAGCAACTTCCTACTTTCTTACGTAATGAGGAGTTCAGTTGATTATTGTATAGATTCTATTGTATTTAGTTGAAATTTGAATACGTTCGTCGAATCCATATATCAAACTGTAAAATCGTTTTAATGTTCTCCGGGACAACAGAAAGTCATTAGGTGATTATAGCTGTATAGCTTCCTCACACCATACAAACTTTGACTGGTCCTGATAGGATTCGAACTCTGTGCGGTGTGGAGCTAGTAAGACCGTAACCACGCGACCAGATGAAGTTTAACTTACAATAAATTCATCAGAGATTCTGTTGGATTGTCCAGTGTTGTAGAGTTCTATATTCTTCACACATTCAGAATGGAAGTTGGTTTTTGTCTGACTTGTATCTCCGTAGCCGAGAGCTTCTTGTAAGGCATAGTGTACCAATTTATACTGATCCTGAAATTGAATCAGTAGTATTTAAACTTATGATTTACGGGACACTCTCTGATAGCTAGCTGTAAAAAGTAAACTTGCTTGGTGAAATACTACTACATTGTATTTCTATCCATAAAAATACTATCAAAGGACTTGTATATACTTTGATAGTCGTTTAATCTAGTCAGAAATGCATTTAAAATTTGATATGGGTAATGTATTTGCAATTGGAATACCGTTCGCCCGGTTTTAACCTCCATCCTCAACGTTTATTTTGGCGTTCAAATCAAGAGCAACCGTTTCGTATACTGTGACTGGACCTTATTCTAGTTCATGCTGTACGAAACTGTTGAACAATGTTCAAACCTTTACATAGACCCTTTGCTCGATCATCTTTCGCCTTATTCATTTGTATTCAATCAATTTAGACCAATGCACATACCCTGGTTATTTACACACATGCCATGCACGGGAAAAAACAGAGCTTTATGGAACCGAAGATCAAGCTTTCCACGCATGTACGATAAATTCGTATTTATTATCAATGCACAAAAACACTTTCCACTGGAAAAGCGAACACTTATGGGACAGAATGTAGTACACACTTTCCATGCATGTGTATTTTCCCCTTTTTTGCCAATGTACAAAAACCTTGCATCACGATAATCAGTGAAACATTACTTACAGTACAACCTCGTTATGAAAACCGCATTGTCAGGTTGAAATAATAGGTGGTTGTAACGTGTAGGTCTGGATAGTGAAGTGATCCCTATGTATGGTTTTACTGTATACTATTAATGCATTAGCCCTCTGTATGCTACAACAACACAGCTAAAACAATAGCTACGAAAATTTAATTCGTGTTTAAAAAAACTAAATACAGTAATAGTATGGACATAAATGCCCCATTTTCCTGTATCTCATGCCCCCCCCCCTCTCTCTCCCCCCCTCTCTCTCTCTGGGGCAGCCCTGAAATAACCATATATGCCGAATGGGCCGTTAAACATCAGATAAATAAATACATTATTGTATATTTGTTCCACCGTGTACTTACCAATGTTTGTATCATGTTCATCCTTTGTTGTCTCATTTTAAGTACAAATGTTGGTATATCTATACGTCCACCACGTTTACCATAATGATACATAGCGTCGAGGGCAATAAATGTACCTGTCCGACCCACGCCAGCACTGTAATATTATAACGCGACTATTAATACCAACTCATCTAGTTTTAACTTAATGATGTTTTTCGATAATTGCGAAACAAGATAATAATGATTAATGACAATTCTCTTGCAAATTCCTTCCTAAACCATTTACCAGACTCATTCATTCATTCATTGGATTTAAAACTCGAAGGATAATCCCATTCTGACCGAGATTCGAGCCCACGACCTTTGACCCAGTCCAGCACTTCTACATCAATATAAAGATTGTATGATAGTTAACCATCTAAGTATAACGTTTATTCAAGTCAACAAAAAAAAACCGCCAGTGTACATATATAAACTATTCACATTTGAATTATAACATGACTATATAGACACCAAATAAACGTGCATGTATATAAAGTACAATAAAACTTATTTATAAATAAAAAAAACACAAGACCACTATTTAAGTATCGTAGTACAGTATAGCAAATTTTAATACTATTTATATGTATAAATAAAACAATAACATACCTGCAGTGTACAAGCATAGGACCTGGTAAAGTTATTGGTGTTCTAAGAACACATTTAAAGAAAGATACAACTTCAAATGTATCCGGTACACCATGATCAGGCCATGCCGTAAAATGGAACTGTTTAATAATGCGTTTATCGTCTGGATTCTGTAAATATACAATCAGTATTTATATACATGTATTTGTAAAATGAAGTTAATTAAAGTGAAATGATTGATGTTTCCGAAATTTGGCTAAAATTGTACACAAATCATATAATTTAAGGAAGACTGAACTATTGAATCATAAAAGTATTGTACAAAACACAAAATATAATATATTGTACAATAGTATTTATCTAACTGGAATATTTCAGGTTTTTGGAATGCCTCAGTAATGACCACAACATACACACACTTTATCTGGGCTTAAGAAGGGAGGCAACTCCTTTGATAATCAATTTCGACACATAGTTGTTTCCCTTGCTGAGTTTGTTTTCTACAACGGCACAAATATCATGTTTTTTTCAATGAATTATTCTTATCATTTTTTCATGACAGGAGATTTATATACAAACCTGTTCGCTGGTGATTGTTAACACACGTAATGTATAAAATGGATATTCTTGACTTGAATTGATTGTTATTTGAAGATCCCCAAATGTTAATGGAACACGATCATTTGGCCAGTACCGTTCACATTTGTTCTGAAATACAAAACATAATCATAATAATTATCATCACCAATACCTTTAACTGTTTGTTACAAAAAATAATTTCATTTATTTTTTTAACTTTACTCAACAAAACCTCGATTTTAGGACCAACCTCTGAATTAAACACAAACGGTCTAATATTGAAGTGGACTCATGAATACATTAAACATTGATGAAATATTGAAAAAAAACTCAGATTTGACACCACACTAAAATATCATATCCAGGTAGAACCATAAAAATATCCATAAGCTAGCTGGACAGCTTCCAGACATGTGACATTTGGTACCGACTGGAATTCGAACTCAGCAGTGAGAGTCTAGTGATCATTAGTCAGAGATCATAAACACTCAACCACGGAGACCCAACACGCATAAGGTCATGATCGTTAGATTAGATTTTACTGTTCGAATACATTTCTGGAGATTTATTTAATTTTTTCCACGACTTTTAAAAGGCCAAGAAAACTTGACGAATAAGATACCTTTGATTCCTCTACGAGATTAGTTAACATGACAATCTTGCCAGATTTATTTTGCCAAACCATTTGCCAGAAATCCTTCAATGTGATTTTGTTTGGACCTGAAGTCGAGTAAAACATATATATTGTAAGGAAACAGACAGAACACATCTGTCTACATTAGTCCTGAGTTTTTACTTTTTCATAATTTGACCTCAGATTACTGAGAACGATGGAAAAAGAAGAAACATGAATCGTTTGGACTATATTAAACTCATTTGTTTATGATACTGTATAATTTATTATACAAAATGAAATGTATTACCTTGGGTTGCGATGTAACAGTTTGGATAGTCGACACTCTGAAAAAATAAATCATAATGTTCAGTGTTTCTAATTGTAATAGTTTATAACAACCTGTTGCTCTGTCACATAAATGTTCAACAGCTTACTTGTTAAATTAAACTATAAAATATAGCATTAATAACTGTTCCTGTTCGCACCATACAATAAGGCGATTATAGGATTCAATTTTACAGTACTTGTGAACATATAAATACCCAGTCGTAGTTTATTTTATTTCCAAAGCAGTGTTCCTACACACAGAGAATAGCATTAATAAGTCATTATAATAGACATAATTGCCAAAACAAAATCAAGAAAAAGAGGAACAAAACCATTTGTTTCGCCTTATTTTGATTTAAAAGGATGAAAGATAGTAAAGTTATGTACGTGACTTACATCTATAAAGTTAGCATTTATATAATCAGAATCTGGTTCTGTTGGATCATCATCCAGAACAACACGACTATGGTCATCTGTAAGTAGAAATATATCACCAATTTAGGCAATCCTTTAACAAGATTTTGTTTGTAGATACGCAAGCCGAAATTGTAACAGTGGTTATGTATGGTTTTTGTTGTTGTTATTATTGGCATGTACAGAAAACGAAAAACAGCCATATTCAGACATATCAACTTCACATACAATTATCATTGACATGCTTTAACTTTTTCATCTGTGTGATTCATACATTTTCTGAAATGTTATTAATTGCATCCACTTCATTAAAGTCAAATAGGAAAATCGTGGATTTTATCTTATGAGGCGGGTATAAAATTATATAGCTTCAACTTAAACTCACTGAAATGAAACATTTTTCGTCTACTTGCTTATGTAAGATTTTAATTAAATCGATACGTAATACTGTCACCATGAGACGAGTTATTAATGACTTACATGGATACATCTGAGCAAATCTATTTTTGAATTTATTTCGTGGTCGTTTACCAGCTTCATGTGGGTATTTTAAACCGTGTGGGTATTGCTGAAAAACATAAAAACTAGTTTTATCCCTGAATTGCACAATACTGCAAGATAATTATTTTGTTATTGTATGATTCTATAACAATTATCCATCCTAAAATAAAACTGGATTGATCTTATATAAGAAATGACATAAATTTTTAATCGTAAAGATAGCAAATGTTATCAGAACAAAACTTAGCTTTATACTTTTAATATCAAAATGAAAGGCAAACAATACACATACCGAAAATTGTTCTTTAAATTTGGTTTTCTCTACTTCCATTTCCTTAATGTACCTACTAAAATCTTGTACAGGCACTCCTGATAAATTGTTAGATTGTGGACATAATTCATCCCTTGTGTTATAATAAGTTGGTTCTAATTCATTGGTACCAGTCAGTCCATTCTGCATTGACTGAAAATCAAAAGTTATCGAAACACATTTTAAAATGGATTTGGAGATGACAAGAATTAAGTTTTTATAAGTACAGTATAGATACAATGAAGTTATTTGTTAAATGGATGATGAATTCGTTTGTTCGAAAATTTCATGTTTTAATAGAACTTTTCGAAATTCTTATTCACATATACTCGTATATACAGTCAATTACAAACTCTCCAAGTTCATAATGAATTACACGTAATTTATTGCAATTCAGTTTGCGCACATAACGATAACAGTAAAACTAAGTGACGCTCGGATACTTCCAGTATTCAGTTGTAAGCGACAAACCTAGGTTTTCTAACTATGTGCATTTAACTTATATTTTACAAACCTTTCGTTGAAATGTGGAGAGTTTCGGTGACGGGACAGCTAGAGGTAATGGCGTGGGATTCTTTTTCTTCAAATTTACATACAATACTTCCTGGTCATCCACTGTCACTGTAAGTAAAGAATATCGATAAAATGATTCCTAGAATAAACCACACACATACAGTCCTACCTCCATTCTCTCAAAATCCCAAACCCCAAATCCTACCTACACATTTGACCATACAAAGAATGGAAGATGAAACACGGACTCCCGGAACGTTCCACCTTTGAAGGGTTTGTAAAAGCTTTCTTATGATTGAATGTGACATGTTCTTTAAAGGCAAATGTAAGTTTATTCATTAATGGCTAATGCCACAGACATCATATTTTAATGTCGACAATATGTTGATCGATGTTCTCATTTTTCTCATTTCGCTGAGATTTCGCTCATGTATTTTTAGACTTCATTTGTAGTTCTTTCCTTGATATGATATAAGAGTTCAAAGATAGTGAAAACGACAGTATTTGATACAATCTTTTAGGTTTATCCTATAAGATCTTGAATAGAAAACTTGCAGTAACTTCTGCGAAACTCATTATATCAAGCGGTTTAATATATCCTTATAACATTACAAAAAATAAACCGTTAATGTATTACAGTATTAGCTAGGTTACATTCACGTAAACGTGAACACGTTGACACTTTTCAGCAAGCTACTCTCTTAGCATTTCTTTATTTGAAGGAAGCGCGACTCCAGAACGTATATTGTGAACATGTTCTCGTTGTGTCAGTGTTATGTCAACACCACACACTTACAAACATTAAGTTTTGAATTGTATCAAACATTTTCTGCGCAATATATATGACATTAATCAGATAATAGCTAACACTGACACAATGTCACAATGATATTTCATTCTAGGTTTTCCAGAAGGCTATATATATTACTTGATGTACTCTTTCCCGCGAGGGTGTCACAGGTTGTATTCTTGGCTCATTATATGCTATATAAATTTGAATATGGCATGTATATGCATTGCATCTCCACAGAGCAAAATGACTCGGAAAAATAGAAATAAACAGAATAACCAAATAATGCATGACAAGCGAATGTTGAAACAATCTATTATGAAATCATGAAACAATGACAACAATAATGATTCATTTAAAACGTGAACATTTCGTTCCAAATTGTTTTTTTTTGCGAATGAAATACGATTCCATTAGCGATGTTTCAACAAGGGACTGCCTAACAAATGAAAGATAAACTATTTTTTAATAAACAAATTATCTCACTGATTGTATAAAATCAAATCACTGAGAGTACTGTCAGGAACGAAGTTTATTCATGAAGTGTACATGAATGTATTGTATGACCTACAAATTGGACATTTGGTTCATGAACTTTGTTCTATGTATGAAGGTCATGAACAAATGTGCATGAACTAATTTGGGAATCTTAGACAGTCTTTATCAAAAACAACTTGTTTTTCATTAGGTTCATGAACTATTGACGAATTATTACCTTTGATGAACAAGATCATTAGTTCATGAACAAATTCTAAACAGGAGTGTTATCTTCATTATGAAATAGAATTTGAAGGTCAAGTATATAGTCTCGACAAAATGTACATCTTTAAGCTAACTAACCACAATTACCAGGGAAAAGCTACATGCTAAAAGGTATGACATACAGTGAGAAATTACTAGCTATAAAATCCCAAACTAATTCAGTACCCTCAGCGCTTTGGTTTGTATGCACATTGAACTGTATAAACCGCCTGTTGTCCTATATACTGAACTTCTGACGTAAACTCTCTACTCTGAGAGGCAATATAGTTTTGCGGCACTACTTTTGTGAATGAAACTATTTCAAGTATGTGGTAATTCTTGTCACCTGGACAGATTATGAATGAACTTTGGTGAGGATGAATACTTAATTATTATACTTGTTAGTTTTACAGTTTCAATTGTCAAAATATTTCCCATGCTTTCAAAATCAACGGAATCCTGCAATATATCTTTCATCAAAACTGCAAAGTCTGCGATGTATACTTATATAACAAGTGGTACTATTTTTCAACGCGGATGAGAGGCGTGACTGTTTTGTAACTACAAAAAGTAGTGTACAGCTATTAGGAACTCCGGTCCTAAAAATGAAGTACAATGAAACACCAATAGTGTGCCCATCTTTGGAACCAACACATTCGGTTTTATAATCAAGATGTCCTTATTATCAAAACGAAATGAATGGGGGGGGGGGGGGGGGGGGTTTAAAAAACCGGTTATGATTAGATGGGAATGATCTACAATTTGGTGATCAGAGAACATACCGTGGGATTGGGTACAATTAGTTTTGATTGTAGCATGACTCGATGCTCTACTTGGTGTGGGTGAATGTGTGGCGGAAACTGTACGTATTGTATTATGTCCATCATCTGTTATAACAATAGCTACATTGGTGTGTGTGTTTCTACGGCTTGATGCCTTAGATGAAGGCTGCTCTGTGTTCTTGCGTCTGAAATAAAAACAATCATAGACCATCACTTTGTTATTACATGTAATCATTATAAATAACAAACGGTTAATATTTGTCTTAGCTTTCAGAACAGAATTTATCACGTACATATCATTTTTAAATATTTAAACTGTTGTTTTATTTGTGGCTTAATGTAATGTTTGAAAAGGGACTCTTTGAAGCGCACTTAAGATATTGCAAAATGTTGTGTACGATAAAGAAATCAATATTTGATTGTTTACATGGTGAATTTGCATAAGGGGATAATATCAGCAATTTGAAACAAAGTTGAATAAAAACTTAAGTGACTTTATTCAACAGAAATGACATTAAAAATGTTTTGTTTTTTTAAAATTGTATTGAACAACACAAAATAATTATAGATCTATTCACCGTCTGATGACTACAAACAGGACGATTCCAATGAAGACAATAACAACACCGGCCAACACTCCACCAATGACAATAGATAGATCCGGGTTGCTTCCACCAACAGCACCAACCCCTGTGGAGTCCCGGTCTTCCGGTATTTTTAGGGCTGTAAATAACAAACCATAGTTATTATAGTCTTATTAATTTCGTTGTTCACGGGGAATATACTCAGTACTTGTGTATTTGTTTATCCATACGATGTTGTCTAGTGTTCGCACTATTCCCCTCTTGTCAGAGATTATCGACAATCCGAATGTGGTTTGGAAACGTTTCTCAGTTTAGTTATGGAGCCATTTGCTCGTTGAAACAAGTTTTCTCAAAAGGTCTTCGTGTTTTATGACACGCATAAGATGACTTGTATCGGTAGGTGGAAGTGTACAAGACAGTCAGTCTTACTTTTTTTCTGACTTACTGTATTTTTTTCTTTTTTTTGAAGATGTCGAAATAATTTGAAAACATGATCGAACTGGCAATTATATGAATTAAAGACTTGTTGACATGTGATTTAATGCCCCTACTGAGAGCTAAGTCAAAAAGGGACCATAACTCCTGTGAAAATATTTGGATTTTAACGGAAATCAAACTTGGCCCGTATTTTATTATCATACACATTCGTAGCCTTCCACCATTCTCCGAATAGCGGGGCATAATAAAAAAACATTTGTTGTGAGAAGACTTCCTGACTTCAAGAAGTGCATGACATACCTTCAGTACATAAATCACCAAAGTATGCAGATTCACATCCTTGTTCACAAATACCGTTTTCAGGATTACACGCCGTGTTATTCTTACAAAAGCCACACTTTTCACTGCATTCTGGTCCGTAACTTCCCTTCGTACATGCTGTAGAACAAATTGTGGATATACATTCATTTTATATTATATACATATATGCGAAAATCGACCTAGGACCTCTTAAATATAATAAAGGTCATAGGTCATTTTACGCAGATTTTTTTCAGTTAGAAACGTCACACTCTGTTTCAGGGGTCGTGCATGTATTTGAATACATATTGTTTCAACTAGAACAGGGAAACTATGTCATCATGTAAATGATTATACAAGAATCATGCTTTTGGAATTATGAAGTAGTAACTGTGTTTTCATATCATAGTCTTTTTTGTGCTTGCGGTCGGTACATTTTTTGTTTTTCATTTAAGAACTTATATACACTTAATCAGTTCTGGATACACCGAGATTGTAATTGAAAACAGCAGATACCGAACCTCATGAGTTCTGCACACGTATTAACCCTCATGTTCGAATTCGAAAACATATGTCTACCTTCACATAATTAGCTTGCTACTCTATTTCTGTGAGAAAGAAAGATAATTAAATATCACTATGCCCATACCTTCATCGCACGATGTTCCTTGCCAACCCGGACCACACCCATTGGCACATGTGCCGGTCACGTGATTACAAGGTTCGCCATTCTTGCAAGCGCCACATGGTGACGTACAACCCATGCCATAATGACCCGGTGGGCATCCTGAAAAATATCAGATTAATTGATAATTCATAAAATATAAATCACTCTAGGGAGGAGATATCATATTGTATTTTCCCAAACATTTGTCATATCAGTATACTCTGGATATTAATTAATGGTACAAATCATTGGAAAAACTGATAACATGACCGACAATTATATTTACCTTGATGAACTTGTGTGAGATTTATACAGTCAAATACGATGAAATATCATAAAACGTAATGATAATCCGTACTAGATAGGTTATCGTAGTTAAAACGACTTTTTCATATCCTTACGCCATTATACTAAGAGCGGTTTTTGTTTACCTTACACAATCTCTATAAATCATTCAGTACTTAAATTCCCCATTTCTAAATTGGATTGGTATGGACAGCAATGAAATTAAATATCAATTATAAATATTTACGCAAACACAGTGTATTATTCATTTGATAATTATTATTACAAACATTGTAACATTGCGGCTTTTATTGTTATTAGAAACATACATTTGGTTTGAATCAGAACAAATAATAGAACTGTGGTCTGAGTCATAGTTATCGCAGATAAGGTGCAGATATTACCCGATGAGTAAAGCTCGTTCAACCCTGAAGTTAAAAAGTTACCACGATCATATTACATTTATCTATCTTTCACTCGGCTGATAGACACAAATTCTGTTTTGACATACAAGTCAAATTTGTACTTATCTTAGAAGGGCAGTATATGGCGTATAATTCAAGATTCCGCTATCCCCAAGTACCCTAGTTTTTGTACCGACCCAAGACGTTTTTTCAGCCGATGTTTTCATTTTCATATGAACTAAAACATGTTTGTGACAAAAAGTTATGCCGACTTACAGAACCTATATCATTTTGTGAATGTAAGCGGAAAGCACATATTCATTTTTTGGCCGCCATATCAACAAACCTGAGTAATCTGATTGTGCATAGACAACAAGGTAACACTCCTATATATGTATTGATATAATCAATATTTGAACGAAATTAACATCTCACGTACTGTTTTTACATTTCTCCCCACTCCATCCATTCTCACACCCATTGCTGCAGATTCCAGTCACGTGTTCACATGGTTCCCCACTTATACAAAACCCACATTCTCCGGTGCATTGGTTTCCATAGTAACCACCGGAACAAACTGAAAGTACATACAATTCAAAGATGATTTTCAATTGAACATTGTGTAAATAAACCATGCTTAAAAGTAACGTTGACAGTATACCTAATTTTACCACATACATGTAATTAACATTTTCTCTATGTTATTTTTGCGCAGATAAATGAATGACTACATATGAACTTTCGGGTGCAAATATGATGAAAAATATTTCCGGACAATGGAATAGATATCAACGAAGGACTAAATGACATATCAATAGAAAGGATTTAAACTTTGATGGGATCGCATGCATCATTTATAGTTATGAACTGGCTTGGGTTCAAA
This sequence comes from Lutraria lutraria, assembly GCA_964023205.1. Taxonomy (NCBI): domain Eukaryota; kingdom Metazoa; phylum Mollusca; class Bivalvia; order Venerida; family Mactridae; genus Lutraria; species Lutraria lutraria. Next base: position 19,425,126 of record OZ026838.1, read on the forward strand.
TCACGGTTCTTAACGTCAAACTTCACCGTTCCTTAAGTTCTGTTTTTGCTTCGAGCTCTTTGGTAAGCGTTCAAATCATTTCCTAACTTGCATTAATGTTCTGTTTATTAAAGCCCCATTAGCATATAAATTTATTGGTCGTAATAGTTTCTGTTAGTCCTACAGTATAACAGAGGAATCCGGTGTGTTTTCCTCATGTGCATACTTAATAGCAAGAAAAAATGTTTCCAAAACCAATATCGTATTTTTTTCAATATCATTGAAATAAATACTATTTATAGAACAGCTGTGTTTATGCACACGTGGTATCTAGTAACGTCACGCGCTCTTCATATCTCAAGTTTACAAAAGCAAAAATCACAGTGATATGAGTGTTTTAAGAAGAAATATGGCTCGTTTCGTCGGTAATAATTACCTTGGGATAATATCAGCAATTGTTTGTTTTTTGCATATATTTTTCTATAGCAAAAAGCTTATGGGGCTTTAAACGTTTATACACATATAGTACTAGAATGCGTATGTTTGCTTTTTTTATCTTCAGATGAATTAAATCATCCGTAACGTGATTATAACGTCAACCCTGAAGTGATTTGATGTAAACATGATCATTACGGATACATCTCGCAAAGTCATTTACCATTACAAATTCTGATAAGTGTACTGAGTACTGAACTGAATCATAAAAATGTTAAGTGAAAATCATAGAGCTGTTTAGTGAAAATCATAGAGCTGTTAAGTGAAAATCATAGAGCTGTTAAGTGAAAATCATAGAGCTGTTAAGTGAAAACCATAGAGCTGTTAAGTGAAAATCATAGAAATGTTAAGTGAAATCATATAGTAATGTTAAGTGGAAATCATAGAATTGTAGATGACAATCATAGTACTGTTGTGAAAATCATAGTATTGTATATGAAAATGATAGTACTATTAAGTGGATAACAGAGTACTGTTAAGTGAAAATCATTGTTCTGTTAAGTAAGTGAAAACCATAATACTGTTAAGTGGAAATCATTGTATTGTAGGTGAAAAATCATGGTACTGTTAAGTGGAAATCATAGTACTGTTAAGTGAAAATTATAGAATTGTTGGTGAAATCATAGTATTGTAGGTGAAAATCATAGTTTTGTTAAGTGAAATCATACTATTGTATGTGAATATCCAAGTACTGGGAATTGGAAATCAAAGTAATTGCAGTTAAATACACAGGTATTACCAAGTTTATAGAGATAATATTCCAGTTATTTCACTAAACATTATATCTTTCCAGTACTTTGACTTAAGTATGACCATCTAGTGAAAATTAACATTCCGGTTTATGATATTTTATTTGTGGTTAAGTGTGAAAACACAGACAACCGCAGACAAGAAAAAATACATTTTTGCCATTTCATTTATCTAGAGTGAAATTTCTGTCATATGTCAACAAAATCAATCGTTTGTGAAACGCAGTCCTTGCCTTCGATCCTTCGACCCGTGAAACACTCGTCGAGAAAGACTAATTAACTTGTTTGTAGACAGGACAAGTTGTTACCATTTAATAAAATTTATAAAAAAGCTACCGTACCAGATGATGTGATACTTAAAAGTCTATATAAAGTACATTAACTCGTATATTTTTGTAACTGGTATTCGCAATTACTTGAACATCGTATTAGCTGATGGTTTTGAAGAAAAAAGCAACACACAACTAAATCGCTAAGTATGAATAATTGAGATTTTATCACATTTATCGTGTTTACGCTTTATCGAGAATATGACGATAGTGTCATAATGACAGTCACGTGATGCGTGCATATGGCTTGTGGGATTGTGTTGTGAATTAAATTAAACATGTCACTGTTACCATGGTAATTTATCCCACAGTCAGTATATAAGTGAATAAATGTATCAGTTAGGGCTCATAATCCGTTGAAAAATTATTCAGGGCGAAATCATTTTATTTATCCATCAAGGGCTGGCAGCGCTTCTGTATAATATCTAATACATTGACAAGTTCATCAAATAGGATATACTAGAAGACGTGTCTGGGTCTATTATCATTGAGCGATGGAGAATGTTACAGAGATCATGGACGCGATTTCAACAATGGCTTTCAACGACACGTCACTTAACGTTTCTACGACCACGCCATCAGCAACATCGTCGCTTAATTATTATGGTGAAATGAGGCAAGTGATTTGGAAAACAATCTCCCCTATCATTATGGTGTGTGGGACAGTTGGTAACATCCTGACGGTACTAGTTCTGCTTCGACAATGGAAGACATTCTCATCCACGTCGTTGTACCTGATGATTCTAGCAATCTCGGACACAGTGGTTTTATTCACAGGACCTCTCAGAAACTGGATAAAGTTCACTTGGGATATCGACGTACGGTACCTAAGCAATGCCGGTTGTAAAGCGAGTGTGTATATTACACATTCGAGCCTCTATTTCTCCTCATGGTTGCTCGTTGCTGTAAGTGTAGAGAGAGCAGCCAGTGTCATTATTCCTCATAAGGTGAAACTATGGTGCACGAAGAGAAGTGCTCTTATTGTTATATTGACTCTGTTCGTTTTTATTTTCGGGCTTGACATTCTTTTGCTGGTTTTATACGAGCAGACGGAAACACAAACTTGTGCACCGGTAGATAAGTATTTAGATTTCGTTCAAGACGTGTTTCCATGGATAGATCTTTGCGTCGTGTTTGCTGTACCACTCGGTCTATTACTTGTATGCAATGTAATCATTATTGTATACTTGCGAAAATCAATAAAACAACGGAAACGCATGATGACGTCACAAGGTGGTCATCACAAGAAGACTTCCGGTAGAGATCCAAATTCCATATCTATATTGATGATTTGTTTGTGCGGCGTATTCTTTCTGTCCATGGCCCCATCGACAATATTCATTTTTTATATGCCAGATATAATCAACGATATCATGGCTCGAAGAGAATCTGACCCCGATGGCGCTTGGGCTGATTATCAATATTTGGCCTACCAACATGCCGTGGTGAATGTCGTAAGTTATACAAACGCGGCAATGAATTTCATTCTTTACGTATTCAGCGGTACAAAATTTAGAAATGAACTGATTTCTATGTTCAAATGTACGAAGGTTAAAGAGCGAGGGGTTTTTGCGCACACACCTGATAACAGGAGAAGCGCCGGGAACAAAACTACGATGACGGATGTTGTGACAAAACAGTCCACAACCTCTGAAGATAAAAGTACAGACGGACAGACAATCATAGATCCTAACAATGGCACAAACTATTGAATTCACTCGGACGTGTTGTACAAATTGACGGTATAGAATAGTGTTAAAACTTACTTTGCTGGCACGTGTCGCCACGGTAACCATGTTCACATCCTGCTGGACAATTGCCTGTCACATGATTGCATGTCGCATTATTGTTACATTGACCACATATCTTCAGACATTTATCACCGAATGTTCCTTGCGTACATTCTGAATGTATATATTGAAATGAAATTCAAATGCAATTTTAATGCAGTAAAAGCCCTGAATACTGGACTCTGAAAACCGGAATTCCATGAAAATCGGGCAATTTTCCAAGCCCATTTTTCCGGATTTTTAATCAAAAGCCCTGTGAAAACCGGAATTCTCAGATAACCGTACTTTTGACCTAGTCCGGAAGTGGTCCAGTTTTGAGGGTTTTTTACTGTACATGTTAGGGCATTATAAATATACATGTAGTTTCAAACCGATTTCAAGCGAGCACATGAAACCAATAATGTAATTATCTATATAAATATGTATTATTTGTACCGTTACATAAATATGTATATAATTATTTGCTTATTTCAATCAAATCTGTGAACCTTTACAGCAAAATTGAATTAACAATCAATTGCTTTAATTCAGACTTAGAAATACAACTTGACGTATTTATTGTTGTTTTATGTTTTTAATTTCTTACATGTAAATTGTTGTACAAGTTTGGCAACCCTTTTGTTAAATAGAGGATAAATACCATGTGTTTAAAGTGTTCAATCTGAGATTTGTTATGTATAATATGTATTAGTTATCGTTCATTTTCGAATTTTATGCAACATAACACTGCGCTCCGCTTCGCGTCACTCGTGATATTATCGCATAAAATTCAAATTATGAACAATAATTGATTGAAGGGACTCATTTTCTCCATACCAGGTTCTCGGCACATTTTGTGTGATATTTATATATTATGATATATATTTCCAAATTCAAAATGAAAAGCGGACATTTCATTGGACAAGTTATTAGGACAAATTGTAATGTTTAACATTGTATATGGTTTAGAAGTTGAATAATCGTACCCTTATTGCAACGTTGACTCGTAAATCCCAATGCGCATCCGGATGGGCAGTTTCCGGTCACATGATGACATGAGGCGCCATCACGACAATACGCGCACCGTGATTCACAGCTTGGTCCGTAACTGCCTTCTTTACAAACTGAAAAATATTACATTCTATTTAATAACATATTCCATAAACTGATTTTAGATGATTTACAACATGTATATGAATATACATATGAATATATATATAACAAGTTTTACCATAGGACTATACTACGTACGTTGGTTGCACACATCTAAAAACCACATGTGTTTATTTGACACATAACATATAATAACATTCTTACATATTTTGATAATCATACATTAATATAGACAAATCAACCGCTTATTGTAGAAAATTGATGTCTTTCTCCTCAGAGTGATCAGCTAAGCGGAGGTGCTTTTCCAAGAAATTATACCGTATCTTAAATATATCTCAATATCAGTCAAAGATCGGCAAAGGCATTGTATTGTTCAAAGGCATATTTGACAGTTGGTACACGATATAATAGCTATTTAAATGGACATTTATCAACAGATATATTTTAAATGATAATGTGTGGAACAAACCTTCGATACATTTGGATCCAACCCAGCCTGGTTTGCATCCCAGAGAACAAACACCGGTTTGTGGATCACATGTACCAATACAGTTACCACAAGTCATCAGACAATCCTGGCCATACCTACCAGCCTCACAACCTAATAATACATTACACATGTAGTATAGCCGCACAAGTGGAAAAGAATTTTATATGGCCAAAGAGAAACACTGTTAATGATGCATTTTCATACAATTTCATACAAAAAACAGTACTTGATAGTTCTATACAATACCAAACATATACATTGCTTGTCTAAAATATTGTATAAAATATAAAAACATTTTAGGGAGCAAAATCATTCATTTTGTTTAGAGTAACACAAGGAATATCTACATAAAAATTGTCACCCACCGACGACAAATCTGATACAAAGGAACACAACTCTCCAACATGTTACTTTAGCATTGAACATGAGAGTTATCTTACCTATATTACATCTATCCCCTGTCCAGCCAGGCTTACATGAGTTACACGCGCCTGTTATTCGGTCACATGACGAAAAGGGATCGGAACAGTGTCCGCATGAAGAGTTACAGTTCACACCATACTTATCTACTGGACATTCTGAAAAAAAAGTTTACACCATAATTGCACAAACTTGCGAATACTAGTATCTGAACAGGATTTTAACCTATCATCGCAGTGTAACTCCATGTATATTTTAAACACATTTGTCTAAGATTCTGAAGATTGGGTTAACCTGCACGGGATCATTTATTTAGAATGAAAGAATACACGTATTAGTAAATAATAACGTGTCTGGACATGATATCAAGGTATGCGGATGTATGTGCGTAACAAATCTACTAAGCCTTTGGCTAAAAAAGAAAGTTTATTTAAGATCAATAATTGAAGATTACAATTATAAGTGAATAATTTGCTATGTTTATATTGTAAGCACAGGAACCATCAATATAACTAAAATTTGCTGGTATTGGTTAATAGATTGTATTACAACTGGCACCGGGGAGCCCCCGTACCCTAGTGGTTATAGTTTCTGACTAGTAATCACTAGTTGCTCACCGCTGTCAGTTCGACTACCATCCATGACCAAACAATCACGCGTGAGGAAGTTTAATTTTCAGATACAATGTAGTTGATTTAGAAACATCCCATAGTTATCTTAGAAGCAAATTTTAACGCAGCATAAAATGGTCGCATCTTCTCTAAAGTATTAGAACCAATTTGATAAAAATCTTTTTACTTTTGTTACAACTTAGACCATCCCATCCAGGCTGACATTGTCCTGGACATTCCCCTGTGTCCGGAAGACACCCGACTTTATCCTTACAGTGACATCGCTTCTCACACAGATCACCAAACGTACCATTAGTACAAGCTAAAACATAAATGTATCTTTATTTTGTATCCCTGTTTTCTACAATATTACAGTTAAAGATAAGGTAGCATTCAGCCAAATAATGTTCGTTAATTTTATACCATTCAGTTTCATAGACGTGTCTTAAAACAACTTCTCGCATCTTAGCAAACAAAAATAGTTTTATGAAACGGGCACATTGGCTTTAACAAAAGTAACTTCAACTTCTCCACATGAATGGTAGGAAATAATGGTGAAGAAAAAAAGATATAATGTAGTTATAACGTCTTCAGAGAATATTCACATTTTCCGAGTCAATCTGCGAATGTGTATGTACAACAATTACGTATGCATATATATTAAACAATATAAACAACATAATAATGATTGTTAATGTCCATGCTGAATCTATATATATATAGTCTTAAGACGAGAAAAGGGGCTTAGGGCGCTTTAACCACTTTATCTTTTAATATACTCTGGGATGGAAAAAGCGCCACAGGCAAGATACTTTAGCGAGCAATTTAAACGACTAGACGAAACGCCTCAAAACAAATGTCTAAACAGCAATCACATTACATAACTTTTCCATGTTTAAATCCATAATTGCTTAATGCATACGTATACTATTAAATTCTCAGTAATTTGTGTTTCAAATGATATTATCTAGAGATATAAGATCGATCTATTACGGGGTGATCGACTTTAAATACTTGAAATACGTCAAATACTTACAATAAACTTCAACTTCACACAGTTCCAGATTCGCCCAACACGAGTACAAAGTATGACTTGGACAGTTGCGTATTGGGGTTTGTGTAGGTCGGTCCACGTAAAGTATAACAAAACGCCCGGACCTTTGCGCACACTCCAAACTTCCGTCCCTTAGTATCAGGTGCGCTGGAGGGAAAACGAAGTCACTCATTTGATCTATGTAACATAGTCCCTCGTTCTTGGCTTCCTCCACTCTGTCAGATATATATAACCGAACACCAGCTCTTCTTGACTGGGACATTGCATCTAGAATAATTAATATTAAATTTTACTGTAACGAGACTTTTATTCAAGCAAAAAGATTAAAAAGATATAAAGACATGTTATTAACGACTTGCCTTACGGGGTGGTTTGCGAAAACAGGCTTTTTATTATCTCAAGATAGAAATATTACACGGAGGTAAAATATATTTTCAGTCGTAAATTCAAATCATTTGTTTCAGCGTCTTGTTGCTATGGTAACTTGAATTAAAAATGTCTTGCTTGATTTTATTTCCAGATTTTGTTCCAGTGCAACATATAAAAAGTAATATGTGAAAGAAGATAATTGGACATGTGTTTGTAGCGCAGCTGCTAAAATATCTGGGAGAATCTGTATTTTGAAAGAAAAAAAAATTACGAAGTATTGAACAGAATGCAAATCATTAGAGAGTCACGATTTTATTTTATCGTCACAGCCTTTCAAAACAGAGTGATAAATTATACACATCTTGTTATAGTTGTATGCTATTTAATATACTTCTATGAGTATACACAGGCATCAATTTTGTCAAATAATAGTTTTTAAAATAATGTCATAAAAAATCTTAAAACTGATCAAATTTAACGTTGTAATAAACATGTATAATAAGCAAATAAGAAGAACTGTTGATAAATACTCGTACAATTAAATTGGATGTCACTCAAGTTTAAAAGCCGATGTTAATAAATACGTGTTTAGTTTTTTGTATATAGTTATGGCCATTTTTCATGCCTATTACAACATACGCATTGTCGCACAATGTAGTTGAGACATAGCCACTTGAGCAAAATCACAATTTAACGATCTCACTATGACAATGACTGTTAAAAGTTGAAAATATTCAAATATTCACTGGGTTGTCAATTAAACTAGGGAATGTTCATGCATTTTCCTTAACGAAAAGGTCGAGACAATCAGGCAACAACATATACTTGTACATTAATACATGGTTAAAGTGAGCTCATATAGTGAACATTCGAAAAACCACAGTAAATGCCTTATTTCGATGTGTTTAATACAGTGAAATAAATATGGACATAACAAAGCAACTATTCGACTCCACGGGAATACGTTATAACTGTACCCTATCATATAAAAAACTAGATTTTAAAAATTTCCAAAAATTCTTACCATCTGTACGGAAGTATACTTCTATAGACTGTATATGACGTGTTTCTCCAAAATCCACATTCCACCAGGTTTTAAATACGTCATCACTATTGTGAGCCCAGGCGCAGGACCCGTATGTACCATCTGAATCCGGGTTACCATCTACGGCACGTGTTGAGTTCCAACCCATATACGTACCGTGTTGATAAGATTTCTTACGCAAAGCCACGTTCTCTGAAATATAAGAACAAGGTCATAGTTGGTGAGAGGCATATTAGATATTGATACAATGTACATGTTTGAATGCCGACAATATTAAGAGGCACATATGCAAAATATATGGTAGTAAATAAGTAAATCATTGAAAATGTCGACGCATTGCTTCAGTACCATTTAACTTTAAAAAGTTGAAATTTTACTTGATGAGTGATAGTAATTTTCGGCAGTTTAAGAGTTTGATTGGCAAAATCAGTATTCAGTTTCGCGTTACCTCTACGTAAATGCATAATGAATGGTTTTTGACAATTAAATATAATATCTACTTTTCTCTAGTTAAACGCAATTCTATACACGAACAATTATTCAGTGGGTGGACTTTCATTATTTCTTGTGCTCTTATCGTGGAACACTTCACCTAACCCTCTTCTATCGTTCTAAATATTGAAACGCATTTCAGCGTAAACACAGGCGGATATTTAGTTATAGGTACTAGTATGTTATTTAAACATTATAGTTATATATAAACAACATGTTATATTAAACATATCTAATACAACTCACCTGCTTGACAATAAGGAGCACCAGACCAACCCGGTGCACAACCATCCGGACACTGTCCGTTAACAGCGTCACATTCCGTACCAACCGGACAATGGCACAGGTATTCACATTGTTCACCGAATGTTCCTTGTGGACATATCTGTTGTACAGAAGTTACCACATCCGGTTTCGCGAAGCCATCTAACGCTACTGTATCCTGTATCGTTTGTGCTGGATAATACAAGTGTGTACATATAATTAAAGATAGTTAAATCATCTGTGAACCAATGCAGTTAATGGTTTACTTTTTTAATTTTTTTTTTTTAATAAGCACTTTATTTAAGGGTCACGTGTGAATAAAGTGTAAACAGAATCTCGATAACAAGCATTTGTAATAATCATTGGCCATATCGAATGCATTATTCAAAACCAGGAAATTAATGGTAACAAACAATATTTAGCTTTTTTCGGTAATGCAATATTACCACACAACGAGTATGTTCTCAGATTCTAATATATGTACAGAAAGACCGTGATACTAAGATCTCATTTGTGATCAACAAGCAACAGTTACATTTAAGTGATCATATAATCAAGTTAACATTAAGAGGAAATTTGGAATCTGGTCCGGAAATAAACTGTTGTTATGACAAGGCCGTGTTTATATAGAAGTTGTCAAGTAAAAAAATTTAATTGATACATTTGTACTTCCATTTGTCAATATAGTATAATATGAAAAACAAAAAGGCTCTGGTGAACTATACACACAGGGTAATTAACTGACGGTGGGGATTAAGCAAAAACAGAAACATTAAAAATAAACAAAGAAAGAAGTGGATGGGGCACTACGCTGAACGTTAAACATATATCAGTGTTTCTGGTTTTCGCATTTGTAATGAAGTGAAGCCCCAAATATGTATATGCACGGCGTGATCAAGAATATGTCGAAAATCCAGCAATGTTAGAAAGGACACATCACAACATAATTAGAAATATTTTAGATTAAGTACTGATTTGTTTACAGTATATTTTATTGATGTACGCTTCTCCCGAATGTAAACAAATAATGCGGATAAAATATGTCAGGCGGATAAAAAACGGAAATACGACAGGTATACTAGCAATGTCAAAGACACTTACTGATATTTTATTGTAAATTGTTATTCCCAAAAGCATACACCTTTGGTATGATAAACGTAAAATATATTTGGTCATTATTTATTTATTTTATCGGATTTAACGCCATTTTCAACATTATTGCAGTTATATATCCTAATCATCAGCTACCCTGGACTTCATTTAAGTCTTAATCAGTACTAACCACATTCTATCCGCAAGCTACCCCTAATATTTCAGAGGTGGGGGACAATTCAATTTAGGATGTAATATCTTCAGTCAAATTTTCAAAGGACAGCGTGAGCCTCGCCCGTAGTTAGAACTCGACCTACTGAGCTCTTACCATTGAGGTATCCGGGAGGACTCTTCAGTCATTATTCATACACTTAGCCGCAAACGAAAGTGGTTTAAATCGAGTCAAGAGAGAGATTGTACTAGGTTAAGATACATGTATTTTGTAAATTCTTCTGTATTGTTATAAATAAATGTTCTTATTGAACAAATCTGCATCTATTAAAAGTGTTATAATTTTCCATCAGGTAGTTTTAGTGTGTCAATAAAACTACCTGATTCCACATAATAGATAACACACATATTTATATTCAATATAATACCTGTCCACTTGACTGACCAGTTAGCAATGCAGTATAATGACAGCACCAGCGTTCTTCGTTAATAGTAAAATTTATTAATGTTGAAAATGGTTAGAGTTCGGGTTATTCTTCTATAAGAAGCAAACGATTTAAGAAATTATCGATTTTTCTTTCGCTGAGCTGAATTTTTCTCGTGCAGAAAATGTAATATCGCACGCTTTTCACGCGGTTTTGTAAATTTGTCATGCCTGATCAATTTCATGACTGTTGACTCCAACTATCCAATCACAGCACAGAAAAAGTGTTTTCACAGTTAGCAGTATTCATAGACAATATATTACATATGGTCTAAGAAATTTTACGGCTCGCTATGCTCGCCTCTAAATTTCATAAAACAACAGTTACTCGTGATATATCATATACAAAATTCATACGTAGCTTGTAACTATGAGTTTGTAAAATATCCTGTAAGTACAACATCCCTTAAATAAAATTTTGTTCATATATATTTCTTATTGGATTGTATATTTCTCATGTCATGACCAAAGGGGTTTGTCACGAAAAAAAATCAAAAATTTTTTTTTTCCATGTAACCCATATATATTCGTGACAAACCCCTTTGGTCATGTTATTAGTTCTCTTTGAATCATAAGGGGCTAGCACATTGACGGGATGGTGTATAATGGTATTTATGGCACCTAAAATGGCCAGACGGATCAAGGAATACACACTTAACATATACGAGTATACATCTGATAAATGTGTGTTTGGTTCGTGTGGCCGCTTTAGATCTTAATAACCATTATACACCATATCTTCGTCGTGCTAGGCCCCTGTGCTTGAAATAGCTTTGGTCAACAGCAATCATTGGTTTGTCTTCTTTCAATTATTTATTCCTAATGAGAAGAAGTACAGTCACGACTACCTCACTTCACCGATCAAAACAATATTAAGACTGCCTCATGATAACGTCTACTAATTTACGGTCGGGATATTTATATATTTTGTTAGGTAACATATTTAACCTAAATATCGAGGTTTTACTGCAGATAATATTATTTTTCAAGCATTTAAACGTCGTGAAATTGTTTGACCAAACATGTTAGTTTAAAAGCTTCATCATTTTATTTATGATAGCTATTAGCATTCATTCATCCTCCGTTATACATTATGATATTTGTCTAAAGTATGTTACACTTTTTAATACATGTGATTATGTTGTATTATTATAAGCAATATTGTATGTCAGATTGACATTTTCTGTTTCCCTTTGTTTCAAGTGAATATTATTATAACTGTATGCATACATTGAGACTATGTACTATTTGTACTTGTCTAAATAAAGATATGTTCCGTTCCGTATATTGTCGTGAATTAAACTTTTCATTAATTCAGTTGTGTAATATCTTGTCTATTTACAAAGGGAGTTAAATCCGTGTTGTCGCCATGCTTCAAACGACAGAGTTGGTATTCGCAGATATAGTTACGCTGACAAGAAAAGAATTGACCGAGATCAAAAATAAATCTAGACACGGCGGAAAAATATCGGGTCGGTTGGATTAACACCGGTACGTCTGAGTTTAACATTTGTATCCGATCGTAAGCCAAGTCAACCTGACGTATCTCTAATATAAGCAAAACAAGTGGTTATTTTCGTTATGCAGCTCTTTGTACTGACAATAAATATCTGTCCGTCTTCAGTGACAATTTTATTGAGGAATGGACGACAGTTGACCGTATTATCTGTGTTTTATTGTTCTCAAGTCTAATGAATATTTGACCCTAGTTAAGTACTGTGGTATCAATATAGTACACTAGTAGTGTGAATCTTGTTGTTTGGTCAAACAGTATTTAGTAGTACAATACAACCTCTCCATAGCGGCTCTCTCTTGAGTAACAACCTCTCTTCAACAACAGCATGATTTTGTTCCATACTCTCTAGAGCAACAACCTCTCAACAGCAACATAATTTTACTTCTCCCAACAGGGTACGTGTTGCTTTGGAGAGGTTGCACTGTATACATACTTATTAACCATTCTATTGTTTTTAAAAGTGCCTTATAAATAACATACTATGTCTTACACATTGTTGTTTGAGCAATCTATCAAGTTGACAAATTAGTATTTCTCACGTTGTTTTATATATTTTCTTTTTAACAACATTTGTGTACCACACGTGTGGGATTTAGTCATTCTGTACGATCGTTTTTAGTTTTCATCAGCGTGATAGAAAATAATGGATGCAATTTGTTTATTGTTCAGTGTACTACCTAGCTGCCATATATCAACATGTAAACTTGTGTATGACTGTTACTTGAGTCAAACATATTAATACGGTAATATTCTGAGGTGTGTCGACTTCGCATAGTTTGAATTACATCCAATGTTTGTCTATATACTCAGAGTAATTAATCACTGTAATTGGTATAACGCAACACTATGGTGAGTATAGGTTGTGTATCTGTATCGGCGTATATAAAACCCAGTCATGCGTTACCAACAATTACGTGAGTTCATCACGTTTGAAAACGTAAAATCAATGTTTTTCATTTATATCAGGTTCTACTAACATAACTTGCTAACGTAACGTTGTAATAACTTTTGTTACGTGATACAAACATTAAAATGCTTTCAGAAGTTCAATAATTGTACAATGTATGATAAAACAATGAAACCTGTGAGGAAAGCGACAACACTTCTACAATGTTCCAAACACCTCATTAAAGAAAATATCATTTTAATGAACTCTAATATCAGAACAGTTTTGGAAACGGTAATATAGACAATATTGATTCAGTTAGCAACCGTACATACAGCTGCAAAGGCAGTCGACTAACAATGACTTTGAAGTAAAGCTGACAGTATATCACGAACCTGTCCTTTTTACCAAATTGAATAAAACCTCTTATTTCATATGAAAATAGTTCGTGCTATCAATAGTCTGTTTATAGAGTGTTATGTATAAACTGTGTTTTATGACTGAAATGATGTCTATATCTTTATTTTAGACGTCATACCTAATTAAAATATATCTTATTTTAAGGTTCGAGCCTTGTATGTTTAATGAAGTTGTGCTGTACTCGTTATTTTGTATACTAACTGTCTCCCAGTTTTTTTCATACTTAATCATTTCGTTAAGTCAATAATGTGTTTCATAACGCAAAACAATTTGCCAGAATAGTTTGTACTTCTCGAAGACCTTACTTGTTAATGTAGTACGTGGTTATAAGTAAAATATATTACCTGACACATGGTGTAAGAATAGACACGCTATCAACATTGGTATGTTTTTTGTAAACATTCCATAATCCATGTTATATCAAAGTAACCGAATAATATGTAGAATAAATAGACACTTATAAGTCCAACATGAAAGTAGAAAAACTCGCGCAAAAACAAACATAAAAAGTTACTTTTGTTTTTCTTATTTTATCAACAGTAAATATTTCTTATCCATCAAAAACTGTGCGTGCGTGTAGGTAGTGGAGGAAAATCATCGCCATGACGACTTCCTTATCTTAAGGCTATCAATGACACATCAGTTCGACGTTCGTATTAATTTATTTTACTAACACTAGTTCATATAAGTATTTTCTACCAATTAAATTTATTCAATTAATATTCACTTCGATTTGCAGAGCGTGCGTCATTATAAAGTAAAATTTACTATTATTCTAATCCGTCCTAACACTTTGTCCATATCTTGATAAAATATCATAATAATGTTATATATACAAACTATGTAAAAAAATAACGGTGTACCGTAAACGCGTATACAGTGAGTACAGGACATGAGTTGACCATTGCCTCAGGGTAAATACAAGTTACATGACAACTATGATACTACAACTTGTAAACACTTGTCATATAATATCAAGTCAAACAGTAGTTTTTAATTTAATTACATGTATCTTGTCAAAGTATTAGTTTGACAAGCATTTATCATAAATAAAATTTTATTTGAAGTCGGTTAATAGACAGGTAAAGCGTTCATGGAAGAGAGATTGTAAACAAAGACATATTTAGGACGGCCGTATTGATAATAAACTGGGAATGTTTTCAGCGTGCGTGGTCTTGAAGCACTTCGAAACCATTTTAGATCTGCCTTCAATGAACAGAGTCCCATAAAGAGACACGTACAAACTAACACGAGCTGTTAGGTGGGGTTTTGAGTACAATATTAACGTTAGGAAATCTTTGAAAATGCACGCCATGTATTAAATTATTAAACTATTGTACGACGAACATAACTCAATTCATGAAACATAATCTAAGCATTGGCGGTACAATGAGAAAGAAGTTTGTCAGATAGTTCATGTACTTGGGTTGATTTGATCTATTTGATGACACATGTATTTTCATTTATAAGATGCTGTATTTGCTTTTAATTATTCCATGGTTTGGAAACTAAAGCAGCGTGTTGCTGATAAATCGATATAAGCCCAAACATGAACTATAAAATACTGTCAACTATATAACGGTGAAATAAACAACTGTCTACATTTGTAACACCCAGCACGCGTATTTGAGTATGAATATGAAAATAAGGTTAACTGTGGATAAAGGGACACTGCTTATCTTTTCTATTTAGTGGGACCTCGAAAAAAAATCATGAAATGCATTACACATCATATCAGTCAACTGTTACTTTTTCAAATTGCGACAAAGAGCAGCAACTCTTAACTTACTTTTAAGTTACGGACGTGGATTATCTTTCTATACATGTCAATGTAAAATACCACAACTAAACACATTAAAATGCAATTTTAAGCATAAAGTGTCGACGGCTTGAAACAATCCTCTTCAAAAGTAATCTGGCCAATCTTCTCCGGGTAGTTCTTCCATCTGGACTCCACTTCTCTTCCCCCTATCTCCAAACGTACCCCCATTCGACTCTCCCCTCTTTCCCATCTCTAACCCCTTTTTTTAACGTTTTGCAATGATTAAAATGTTATGCCACAACGAGGAGTTTTTGCGTGAGCGGATCGTACACATTTTCATTAATGATACTCACTTGATGACTTGTCTAGTTTGGACAATCCAACGTAGTACCATCGGCGTACACTTTAATTGAAAGGAGCTTACTTTAAACCTAGTAATTAGGTCAGAACTATGCGCTATAAATCTAGACATAACTAACCACGTACAATATAAGTATAGAAATATTCATTTTGTACTCTTATAAACTGAAGAAAACAGTACAATGGACACACAATTAGACCTTTCTTGTGACTTGGTTTCCATCTTATATACATTCACATATATATCTACATTCTATCAACGTTATTATTGGGACGACACCTGGCCATTACAAACGCTAGAATTATAGAATTCTGATGCAAATCAGTACTGTGAAAAATGCTTTAAATCCATTAATTACCTAATGACAATTTTATCATCAAAATGTACCTAGCCCACAACTTGGTGAATATAAAGTTCAAGCAGGTACACATATTGAGATTGACATAGTGAACATTTGAGACAAGCTTTTGTCGACATAGTGAAGCATATTGAATGTTGAGAAGTGTTTCTATTCAGAACACCACAGATATTCCCAGGTGTTTAACCTGACACCACATATATTCCCTAGTGTTTAACCTGACACCACAGATATTCCCTAGTGTTTAACCTGACACCACAAACCTGTGTTACTTAGTGACTTTCCCAGCTCTAACGGTGGAGGAAACACCATCAATGTCCATGAACTAGCTTGACAGTTCCCCTACAGCTGTCGAGTCACAGTCAAAGCGCTGCTAGCACTGTAATATTCGATATGTCTAATGAATGGTAATACTAATATTTTAGTACATAAACATGGGTCACTGAATTGTTGAAAATACTTGTGAATTCACAAAACTTGTTCAATATTAATTGCCGTTTCACAATTGGTTTGTAAATATTGGTATGAAAAATAACATGTTAATTTGTGACTCGAAAAGAAAGAATGGATATTGTTGCACATTTTGAAATCTCTGACACTACGTTTCATTACATTCTTGACACTGGGCTCTTCGTTGCAGAGATGTACGAGGAAATCATCGCACGACAAATCTGCTTGGAGAATGTACATTCGATAGTGCAATAGTACCCAGCTACCCCTCATCTAAATGACAATATTATGTATAGACAAAGACAGAAGAAACGATACTAACAAGGATGTTTAACACAGCATTCTGGTGTTCAGATTACGGTACTAGTACTAGTACTAGTGTAGAACAAGCTAACGACATCGTTAAGGAATGGCTGAGTTGTTGTGTATTAATTTTGTTGACGGATATCGCTAATGAAGCATATAATGTTCTTTTGAAGTTATTTACGGTGTTTATCGGATTATCTGACAAATAGTATGCTGCTTTCATCAGTTATCACGGTCGCTTTTGTTATTTGATGCTTTTCAAGAAGAACTCCAGGAAAAGTCGGTCAAGATATGCCTGTTTTTTACGTCATAAAAATACAAATTGATTAGCGCAGAACCTTTCTCACGCAATTTAGTACAAATGGATACCTAAATAAATACTGATACAGCTGTTGTTGCTGGCGTGCCAACACAATACGCTGAAAATAGCTGTAAAATAATAAAGCATTAATCACCTTAAATACAAAAATAAATAAATAAAAACTGTATCGAAATCTGTTTTAACTGAAAAATGAAAATATTAAATTTGCATAAAAACATGCTTTAAGTTAGTTTAAATGATGCTCTTCTAATCGTATTATAATTGCTTCTGTCGCTAATCTATCTAGGTCTGTACTGTGAAATACATACTGAATTTATGCTGTTGTAATTCACCCACCACCAGTTTCTTTTATTATTCATTGGCCGGAAACATAACTGACATATGTTCTGTTCATAAACTATCTGTAAAAAAGACTTCTTGCTCGTGTTTTGTCAATTAGTTTAGATTCTTGAACGTCTCTCTTACCTTTGTCGCTACAATACTATGAATACTTTGAAGTTTTTTGAAGTGCATTTAAAATTAGCGTTCAATTTACAATGTAAGCTGGATGCATTTCCAAGTAAAATAGTCATTTGTGTGTTTATCTTTGTCTTATGTTCTCCCTGTATTATATCACAAGGTAAGTAAAGCCATGCACTATACTTAACAAGCGTACGCCGTACTTATATTTAATTATAAAATCACACATTATGATATTCTGTAAGTTTTAGAAACCATGATCTGACACAATAAGGCGAAACAACAGGTTTCTTTCATCGACATCCCTTAAGCTATGTATAGGGTCGGTAAGACGGCAAAATCTTTTCAAATAAACATTTTTATGTTTGGAGATATAACTATATGAACATGAGAAAATTGACCGAGACAAAACAAAACAAACCATTTTAGATCTGCCTTCAATGAACAGAGTCCCATAAAGAGACACGTACAAACTAACACGAGCTGTTAGGTGGGGTTTTGAGTACAATATTAACAATAGGAAATCTTTGAAAATGCACGCCATGTATTAAATCATTAAACTATTGTACGACGAACATAATTCAATTCATGAAACATAATCTAAGCATTGGCGGTACAATCAGAAAGAAGTTTGTCAGATAGTTAATGTACTTGGGTTGATTTGATCTATTTGATGATACATGTATTTTAATTTATAAGATGCTGTATTTGATTTTAATTCCATGGTTTGGAAACTAAGCAGCGTGTTGCTGATAAATCGATATAAGCCCAAACATGAACTATAAAATACTGTCAACTATATAACGGTGAAATAAACAACAGTCTACATTTGTAATACCCAGCACGCGTATTTGAGTATGAATATGAAAATAAGGTTAACTGTGGATAAAGGGACACAGCTTATCTTTTTTATTTAGTGGGACCTGGAAAAAAAAATCATGAAATGCATTACACATCATATCAGTCAACTGTTACTTTTTCAAATTGCCACAAAGAGCAGCAACTCTTAACTTACTTTTAATTTACGGACGTAGATTATCTTTCTATACATTTCAATGTAAAATACCACAATTAAACACATTAAAATGCAATTTTACGCATATAGTGTCGACGGCTTGAAACAATCCTCTTCAAAAGTAATCTGGCCAATCTTCTCCAGGTAGTTCTTCCATCTGGACTCCACTTCTCTTCCCCCTATCTACAAACGTACCCCCCATTCGACTCTCCCCTCTTTTCCCGTCTCTAACCGCCCCGTTTTGTAACGTTTTGCAATGATTAAAATGTTATGCCACAACGAGGAGTTTTTGCATGAGCGGATCGTACACATTTTCATTAATGATACTCACTTGATGACTTGTCTAGAACTGGGCAATCCAACTTAGTACCATCGGCGTACACTTTAATTGAAAGGAGCTTACTTTAAACCTAGTAATTAGGTCAGAACTATGCGCTATAAAACTAGACATAACTAACCACGTACAATATAAGTATAGAAATATTCATTTTGTACTCTTATAAACTGAAGAAAACAGTACAATGTACACACAATTAGACCTTTCTTGTGACTTGGTTTCCATCTTATATACATTCACATATCTATCTACATTCTGTCAACGTTATTATTGGGACGACACCTGGCCATTACAAACGCTAGAATTATAGAATTCTGATGTAAATCAGTACTGTGAAAAATGCTTTAAATCCATTAATTACCTAATGACAATTTTATCATCAAAATGTACCAAGCCCACAACTTGGTGAATATAAAGTTCAAGCAGTACGCATACTGAGATTGACATAGTGAACATTTGAGACAGGATTTTGTCAACATAGTGAAGCATATTGAATGTTGAGATGTGTTTCTATTCAGAACACCACAGATATTCCCAGGTGTTTAACCTGACACCACAGATATTCCCTAGTGTTTAACCTGACACCACAGATATTCCCTAGTGTTTAACCTGACACCACAAACCTGTGTTACTTGGTGACTTTCCCAGCTCTAACGGTGGAGGAAACACCATCAATGTCCATGAACTAGCTTGACAGTTCCCCTACAGCTGTCGAGTCACAGTCAAAGCGCTGCTAGCACTGTAATATTCGATATGTCCAATGAATGGTAATACTAATATTTTAGTACATAAACTAGGGTCACTGAATTGTTGAAAATACTTGTGAATTCACAAAACTTGTTCAATGTTAATTGCCGTTTCATAATAGTCTTTCGCTGGTTTGTAAATATTGGTATGAAAAATAACTTAAATGTTAATCTGTGACTCGACAAGAAAGAATGGATATTGTTGCACATTTTGACAATCTCTGAGTCTACGGTTCATTACATTCTTGGCACTGGGTACGTCGTTGCAGAGATGTACGAGGAGATCACCGCACGACAAATCTGCTTGGAAAATGTACATTCGATAGTGCAGTAGTACTCAGTTACTCACATCTAAATGACAATATTATGTATAGACAAAGATAGAAGAAACGATACTAACAAGGATGTTTAACACAGCATCGCTGATCACTGGTGTTCAGATTACGGCAACGACATCGTTAAGGAATGGCTGAGTTGTTGTGTATTAACCTTATTGACGGATGTCGCTAATGAAGCGTATGATGTTCTTTTGAAGTTATTTACGGTGTTTATCGGATTATCTGACAAATAGTATGCTGCTTTCATCAATTATCACGGTCGCTTTTGTCATTGACGTCTTTCAAGAAGAACTCCAGGAAAAGTTGGTCAAGATATGCATGCTTTTACGTCATAAAAATACAAATTGATTAGCGCAGAACCTTTCTCACGCAATTTGGTACGAATGGATACCTAAATAAATACTGATACAGCTGTTGTTACTGGCGTGCCAACACAATACTCTGAAAATAGCTGTAAAAGAATAAAGCATTAATCACATTGAATATAAATATAAATAAATAAAAAAATGTATCGAAATCTGTATTAACTGAAAAATGAAAATATTGAATTTATTTTAGCATAAAGTTGGTTTAAATGATGCTCTACTTATCGTATCATAATTGCTTCTGTCGCTAATATATCTAGGTCTGTACTGTGAAATACATACTTAATATGTGATGTTATAATTCCCTCACCACCAGTTTCTTTTGTTATTCATTTGACCGGAAATATTTTTTTCTTCTATGCACATATAAATCATAATTGTCATTTCCCGCGTTGTATATATGCACCTGGGAGAAAATAGAATTGATATATGTTCTGTTCATAGACTATCTGTAAAAAGACTTCTTGCTCGTGTTTTTTTAAATTAGTTTAGATACTGGATGGTCTCTCGTATCTTTGTCGCTACAATACTATGAAGTTTTTTGAAGTGCATTTAAAATGAGCGTTCAATTTACACTGTAAGCTGGATGCATTTCCAAGTAAAATAATCATTTGTGTATTTATCTTTGTCTTATGTTCTCCCTGTATTATATCACAAGGTAAGTAAAGACATGCACTATACTTAACAAGCGTACACAGTTATAAAATCACACATGATATTCTGTAAGTTTTAGAAACCATAATCTGACACCATAAGGCGAAACAACAGGTTTCATCCATCGACATCCCTTAAACTATGTATAGGGTCGGTAAGACGGCAAAATCTTTTCAAATATACATTTTTATGTTTGGAGATATAATCATATGCACATGAGAAAATTGACCGAGACAAAACAAAACAAAACGTCCAAGATCTTCAGAAAAATAAGGTAAACAATTAGTGGACACACCACGCATAATATGTATACATTAAAACTGGAGCCGATTTAACGTATGACGAACGTGACCAAACTTGAACTACATGTATAATGTTCCCTAAACAACATAGGTAGTGAATTGAAAATATTGTTAATCTCTTTATTGTTTTGAAATTTATATCTCATTCTGACTAAATGGCACCAACGCATCTCTACTAATTCATTATACACTTCTCAGTGAACAAACTTTGGTCCACAAGCAGTTTGAAGCCATCAGTTAATTAGACTGATATCTCATGCGTTGTCCATGTAACCTACAGCTTTTATCAAAGGAACCTCACATTAGTGAAAATTAATGTTATTTTCGGAATTTATCTTGATCATCTATGTCAGCGTAATGGATATGACTTTCCATGTATGTCATTATACGTCGCAGCTTATTAATAATTGTCTCAGTCTATTACTAATTACGAGCATCTTTTCCGTTGCTACATTAAAGCTTTATGCTGAAGTTATTGTTACACACCATGACAACTTTATGGTTGACAGAAAAATTACAGAACGTCTTTAGTTCAATCCGGATTTTTCTGTTAATAAACTAGAACTAATATAGTTATAAGTTACATTAATTTCCTAATTTTGTATACACACTGTTGATTTGTGGGGATTTATACAAGAGAAAACAATTTGTTTCAATACAGTGTTGTGTCTCGAACGTCGCCTCTCTACAAAGGTTCCCCGTCGTCGGCGTTTCATTTTCCTCCTCTGCAATTCCCACGTTTATTACAACCGCTACATGAACAATTTCGGTGTTATAGATAGATAAATAATGATCTGTACACAAAGAACATATATAATGTGTCAAAATACAGTAGGAATAAGCATACACAAAATGGATATTATTCAGTTCTATAAAAATTGCTGCAACGAACTGTTTCCTCTTAACAACAACTAATCTGCTCGCCCCCGTAAAATGTTTCCTAAGGAACACCGTAAAACAGTTTTTTTTAAATGTTCTATGAGCTTAAATCTCATATTTTGTCTTTCAATGTGTCTAAGTTATAATTATAACCAGACAATACTTATATTGTTTATACATTAGTCTGACAGCATAGTTCATATGAACATGTATACAACATTAATTAGCGCTACCTTTGAGAACTGAGTTTAGATTTGAGCACAGCGATTGTTCTCAAGTTTATACCCTCGGGACCTGTTCAAAAAGATGCCCCAATCTCCTCTAATCTATGTCCTCTTTGTTAACTGTGTGAATAGGTGGACTTCACTAACATGAAGTTTCTTGAGAAGCGCACATTTTGTCAGCTACATGTATATATACGAGCGTGCGTCTTGTTGGAATCAATGGTACAACGTCAATTCCTGTGGTATCACACATATATATAATTATATAGTTATTATTTTACTGTTATTTTGTTGATTTGTATTAATCACCGACCACAGTGTAATGTATACTAGTTAGTACTAGAAATTGTCTGTGGCAGGCCAATGAATGTAACCATGAAACATTATGTCTAGAATTATGCACCCTTTTCTATGGTGCCATTGTGAATGACATTAATAATATTGTCATAATAGCGGCATGCACACTTATCCATATTTTTTCTCTAAGAAAGATAAAAACGTCTGAATGAAAACCATACTTAATTAGATGTAAATTTGCAATTTCAAGACATTAACTTCTAACAGTTGGATTAACATTATATAATTATGCTTGTATCGATAACGTAACGCAGGAATAAAAAAAGGAAACATCTTTTTAATAAATGTCTCTAAATCGGGAGATATTTCAGTGATTTTTGACAACGTACAACCAAAGATGTTTAATTAATGACTACTTACACTGATTTTATTTGTTTTAACGACATGGTCATTTCAGTGGCATCCCAGAGAGGGGAGAGAAGATACAATAAAACCAGGTATTTATAACCCTTCTCTTATTTCGAATACATGTAGCTTTTCCTGGTTCTTTATCGTACACGCCTCATCCATCCTCCCCGTAGTTGGGATGGGGAAACAAAAAAACCCCTGAAATATCGGGAGGCGGAGCCGAGATTCACGTTATAACTACAGTTGATACGTACATGCAAATGTTGAAACGTGACACTTATTAGCATAAAGCCGAGATTCACGTTATAACTACAGTTGATACGTACATGCAAATGTTGAAACGTGACACTTATTAGCATAAAGCCGAGATTCACGTTATAACTACAGTTGATACGTACATGCAAATGTTGAAACGTGACACTTCCCTATTAGCATAAAGCCGAGATTCACGTTATAACTACAGTTAATACGTACATGCAAATGTTGAAACGTGACACTTATTAGCATAAAGCCGAGATTCACGTTATAACTACAGTTGATACGTACATGCAAATGTTGAAACGTGACACTTATTAGCATAAAGCCGAGATTCACGTTATAACTACAGTTGATACGTACCTGCAAATGTTGAAACGTGACACTTATTAGCATAAAGACATATTCTGCGGAAATAGTAAATAGTTTGTTAAAATAGAAAATAAGGGACAGTTAAACGTATAGTTCTGAGGTAGCAATGTTGGGTATTTATTCAGATGTGTAGACTCAAATAAAAAAGAGAAAAAACAAGCGGAAAAATATGATACTTGAAAAGGAAATTATGTTACTCATATTAGTAAATAAAGTTAAAAGTTGAAAATAGTAAAAATAATTAGCCTCAAATATTTTTTTCTTCTTTATTTTAAAATTTACGCCATTTTCACAATATTTCTGTTACACACTGATACCCTGTTAATCCAACCAGTTTATCTCGATTCTGTAACAATGTAGTTATCCTGTCCCCCCGCAAATCACTTACAGCTTAGTTCTGCAGCACACTTTTTTCAGTTATCATCATAAATTAAAAACATAAAATATTACACGAATACAGAAATACGGGAATCATATATAATCACAATACGACATAAATACACATATCGAAGTAAAACCAGCCTTAATTAATCAACTTATTTCCAAAACAAGTCCGCCTGAACACCATTAAAGCTAATTGAATAACATAATCAGAAGAAACATACATTTTTTTGTATCCAAAAAACTGAAGGTAACGATGGTAACTTAAGAACTTAATTACATAACATATCCAGATTACTGCTACATGTATTTAATGTTTAGACGTAGTTCTTAGAATGTTAGTTGCAACTTATAGGAAGTAAAAAACATACGAGATGTAAGTTGCTTGTCAGAATAATCATTGAAATATAATTCTCCTAATTTCATTGAGGTTAAGGCCATCCAGTGAATCTAAGCATGGCTCTCAGCAGTGTTTTGTGTTTCATTTTTCTTAGTAATTTTAAAAACACGAGAACTACTTACGTCACATTGTGTGACGGACGTGCTGACTGCGGCTGATCGCATAGGAGTAGCAGTTGGTGCCACTCTTGTTGGGTTCAAGGTTTCGAAAATCGATCTTGCTGACCCCCCACAAAGCAGTGCCTTTACTTCTTGTCGGAATCTAGATCCACTTAAAAAGTAAAGAACAAAGTTGACTGTGTTGTTAAGATACATGAAGATGTTTACAATAGCCCACCACAGAACTAACACCGAATATTCGCCTGCTGTGGTCGCCTCTGAGAGCCAATATGGTTCGCCAATTAGGTATATCGAAATTGGGGTGACGCAGATTAGAAACACAACATTCAATGTCATAAGCATTGCTGTTAACTGTGATGTTCTGTCTGTGCTCTTTGTATTTGTTGCACGTGTGTTTGGTGCGATCTGTTTTCGTGTCTTGTGTTTGCTTATCAATACTCGGATGATGATCGAGATATTTCCAAGCATCAGTATTGTGAAGGGTACCACACAAAATACACAAAGATCAACCCATGGCCATTTAAATCCTATGAATTCCATGTAATGATCAAACAGAGGATGGCAGGTGAAATGTGCCGTCTCGTTGCCGAATGCTACAGAAACAGCCCCCATACCATAAAACCAATGGACATTAAGGAGAATCAGACAAACCACAATCACTGCAATAACGATTCCTGCAATGCGTGGCGTACATCCACGTTTAACCTTATGGGGGAGCCAGACCCCAATAAAACGCTCAGACGTCACGGCGACCAGAATCCATGAAGAACATTGAGTTCCAAAGTACACAAGAAAAACGTGAAATTTACAGCCATTCTCTGATAGTTTTCTAATGTCAATATCAAAAGCGTAGTTAATCCACTGTCGAAGGAGACCTGTCCACAACACAAGCAAGTCTGATATTGCCAATGCAGTAAGGTACATACCAGTTGAGGAGTTACGGCCCTTTCCGCGCATTAAAACAACGATCGTCAGAATGTTGCCAATAGTTCCACACACTAGAAGAATAGGAGGAATAGATTTCCATATGTTGAGAGCGCTTCTATATGACGCGTATTGTTCCATTATGGTGACCTTTAATAGCTGTTCGGTATCTATGCAACTAAACCAATCTCATTCTCTAAAAAACAAATATACACATTTTACAGCTGGTCAGAAAATCTAATTTCAAAACTTTCCATTCCACATTACTCTAAACAATTGTACTGTGCAAATAATCAGTTTATCATAGCATGGTATTGTGGCAATGTATCAGATGATCACTGTGTCATTTTTTCCCTCATACTATTACATTCACTCTGATGTATGAGTTATTACCTTTTTAAACAAGAATGTTGATAGTTAGCAGTATTATGTTTCTATGTTAGTTTCATGTATACATGTTGAAACTAGATTTTACTTTTATTTTAATGTCATTACGTGTACTGTCAAATAAAAGAACTGTCCATATTCCGAAGATTAATCAATAAATCCTTAGTATCACCACTTTAAAGTCAAGAAAGTTTGAAAAATATTACATAATTATTTGATGGTAATAAATTATGTTTTATTTATAGTGTCTGCTATGCACATTAAAGTATCGTGTTAATTTGCTCATCTTAAATCAATAACTTGGTCAGTGACAAATCAAAGAGGAAAATGATTAACAACACTTCCTGAAAAGAGAGAAGAAATTAAAAACCAAATTATGCTAGATTTGAGATAAAAATGTTCAAACCTCGTTAAAACTTAAAACCTCTTCAGTAGTAAGACCAGATAATTATGTTGACCGTCCTTTTCGTTCTTTACTTACTTCAGCATTCTTCCATATTTCGTCATGATTGTCAGACCATTTCGATATCTAAATCCTATTTTATTCTATTTTAAAAGTAGTCATGGTAAAGAGCACCTTAAATAATGTACGTCAGAACTGTTCTCGTATTTTCTATTGTCTTTCAGGATTTTCTCATCTCTCTAATAAATCTTATTCTAACTCGTTAAATCCACTTAGGAACCTGTCCTCCAAAAGGAAGTTTATATAAAAAATCATGTAATTTCTACTCAAACATTTCAAACGCTACTTCATTGCGTGTCTTTTAAAGGACACTGCACAAATTAAGGTTTCAATATCCGAATAAACGATTGTAAAGTTATTGTTTGGTGTACTCCTACGTTTAGACAGGTTTATACATGTATAGCATTTCATTGATTTTCATATACTTAACATCGTTTGAATTAAATTCGAGTTTATCGGTCATATAGATGTTATAAAAAGTTAGCAAAGTCAGCAAAGAGTGGTAGCATTGATTAAACAAGGCACTTGCAGTTTACAACTTTCTCATAAGTTTATCTAAGGTAGTGACGGATGGATGCTGACGCTGCCAGGGTGTAAGAATGCGCCGATTTGTTTGGTCGATACGACCTGTCAATCAAAATCGGCAGAAAGGTCAATTGGCTGAAACTATTACAAGACGAACACAATTTTAAGGCATTTTCGTGCAAAAAATGTGCATAAAAATGTAAAATTGTAGCTAACATTAACAAATCTTCAGATGGGATACTAATGTTTTGTCTATTAATTAAAGACTACTACATTTTTGTATTACAAATATTAATCAGGATTTTCATTTTCACAGAAATATTACCAACACTGATAAATAGGAATCACCAATCATACTTAAGAGTTATCGAAAGCTATACAAATACTAGGTGTTGAATTATTCTGACCAAGCTGTTATCAGAAGAGATATACATGTACAATAACACTACGTTATATCATACATCTGTACTAACGCATCGACAAGCCAGCTGATAATGATAGAAGAATGGTTTTAAAGGAAACACAGACTTATTAAAAATAAACAATTCTGACTTATTGATAAACGCTTATTTAAAAGATGTAAAAAATACAGCTTGTTATATTCAGAAAGAATTATGAAATTGAAGTTTCAAAGGCCATCTCTTTACAACAGCCATTTTTGTCATTCCCATTGGTGGCTGTTTTAGGGAGGTTGTACTGTATATGAATAGGAGAAAATGTACATTAAAATATTTAAAAAACAAGCTGAGAGAAAACAAACAAATGGTTATTAACATTAATCAAAACTACATTAAAATTATCGCTGTATGTCAGAGATATATACAATAAAACATGGATCTATATTCTAGAAACGGCATCTACGTGTGTTTATGTCATATGATATCTGGTCAATATTCTTATCATATTCTGTACCAAAATAGGCTCACCCAATATTCAAGTTCCTAGTTCGCTAACATGGCGTGTAAATATAACACTTTCCTTGTTACTTGATTCTCTTGACGCTAAAAGTTAATGTTATATTTCTAGCATTTTGAAATTCCATTATGAAGTTGTCGTCTTGTGTTGAATCCCTAAAGCCATTTTCACACATTCTTGTATTACATTTAATTAATAAATGGTGCTTTTTGTTTCTTAGTGCTGAAATTATTAATTAATCACTATATTCAACAAATGAACAAACTTGTTGTTTTTCATGGAATATAATTCGTCCAAAGGATCACTCACGATTTTTACGTTGCACCAACAGCTGGGGTCATTTGGGTTTTTTCTAGCTTTAATAGTGGAGGCAGATTTCAATCTAACACCTGACCTGGTTACTACCACCGATCTTCCTTCAACTAACTAGACAGCGTTCCTACATGTGATGTGAAATTAGGTCCCGGGGAATTACAACTCACAGCAGTGAGAGGCTAGTGATTACAATGTCAGAGACCGTCGAAGTTAAAATATACTTTTTCATGACATTTTCTCGATTTGTATAATAAATGTACATTTACTAATATTAATTGTGAATGTTGACAACTTGCCGCATTTCTACAATTCTTTGGATAAGTTCGGACAAAATAGCCATGTTACTGTACCCTTATTGTTTAGCGCCGACTCAAAAGTTTCTCACAATGAAATCACAAGTACGAGAATACATGCGGACAAATCGTACCAACGTAGTAACTGCAACCATGACTTTTTTATCAAGTAACCGTAACCATGACTTTTTTGTCAAGTAAACGTAATCATGACTATTTTGTCAAGTAACCGTAACCATGACTTCTTCATCAAGTAACCGTAACCATGACTTTTTTATCAAGTAACCATAACCATGACTTTTTTGTCAAGTAAACGTAATCATGACTATTTTGTCAAGTAACCGTAACCATGACTTCTTTATCAAGTAACCGTAACCATGACTTTTTATCAAGTAACCGTAACCATGACTTTTTTGTCAAGTAAACGTAACCATGACTTTTTTGTCAAGTAACCGTAACCATGACTTCTTTATCAAGTAACCGTAACCATGACTTCTTTATCAAGTAACCGTAACCATGACTTTTTATCAAGTAACCGTAACCATGACTTTTTTGTCAAGTAAACGTAACCATGACTTCTTTATCAAGTAACCGTAACCATGACTTCTTCATCAAGTAACCGTAACCATGACTTTTTTATCAAGTAACCATAACCATGACTTTTTTGTCAAGTAAACGTAATCATGACTATTTTGTCAAGTAACCGTAACCATGACTTCTTCATCAAGTAACCGTAACCATGACTTTTTTATCAAGTAACCATAACCATGACTTTTTTATCAAGTAACCGTAACCATGACTTCTTTATCAAGTAACCGTAACCATGACTTCTTTATCAAGTAACCATAACCATGACTTTTTTATCAAGTAACCGTAACCATGACTTCTTCATCAAGTAACCGTAACCATGACTTCTTTATCAAGTAACCATAACCATGACTTTTTTATCAAGTAACCGTAACCATGACTTTTTATCAAGTAACCGTAACCATGACTTTTTTGTCAAGTAAACGTAATCATGACTATTTTGTCAAGTAACCGTAACCATGACTTCTTTATCAAGTAACCGTAACCATGACTTTTTATCAAGTAACCGTAACCATGACTTTTTTGTCAAGTAAACGTAATCATGACTATTTTGTCAAGTAACCGTAACCATGACTTCTTTATCAAGTAACCGTAACCATGACTTTTTTGTCAAGTAAACGTAATCATGACTATTTTGTCAAGTAACCGTAACCATGACTTCTTTATCAAGTAACCGTAACCATGACTTTTTATCAAGTAACCGTAACCATGACTTTTTATCAAGTAAACGTAACCATGACTTTTTTGTCAAGTAAACGTAATCATGACTATTTTGTCAAGTAACCGTAACCATGACTTCTTTATCAAGTAACCGTAACCATGACTTTTTATCAAGTAACCGTAACCATGACTTTTTTGTCCAGTGACCATAACCATGACTTTTTAATCAAGTGACATAACCATAATTATTTTGTCAAATAACCGTAACCATGACTTTTTAATCAAGTAACATAACCATAATTATTTTGTCAAATAACCGTAACCATGACTTTTTTGTCAAGTAACCATAACCATGACTAGTTTGACAAGTAACAGTAACCATTACTTTTTAGCAAGTAATCGTAACCATGACTTTTTTTTATCAAGTAACCGTAACCATGACTTTTTATCAAGTAACGTAACCATGACTCTTTAATCAAGTAATGTAACCATAACTATTTTGTCAAGAAACCGTAACCATGACTTTTTTGTCAAGTAACAATAACCATGACTAGTTTGTCAAGTAACCGTAGCTATGACTTTTTATCAAGTAACCGTAACCACGACTTTTTTGTCAAGTAACGTAACCATGACTCTTTTGTCAAGTAACCATGACTTTTTTGTCAAGTAACCATAACCATGACTAGTTTGTCAAGTAACCGTAACCATGACTTTTTTATCAAGTAACCGTAACCATGACTTTTTTATCAAGTAAACGTAACCATGACTTTTTTGTCAAGTAAACGTAACCATGACATTTTTGTCAAGTAGTCGTAACCATGACTTATTTCTTGCCTCTTTTTCATTTTGTAACACCATTGGTGCAAATGACCTAAAAGGAAAAAACAAATAAAAAATTCAAAGGCAGATAACTAAACGACGAGACTGTAGACCCCACTTTTTTACTTATTATATAATAAATCGTTTCAGTTATCATATGCTATGATAATGCAATGTTTAAATGAATTCCATCGACCAGTTTTCATTATGTCTGTATGTCTATTTGGAAAATGTAGCGATCTCACCTTATTTCATTCAACCATAAACGATTATTGCAATATCATTCCATGTGTACAATAATATTATAATAACGCCGTGAGATCGCAAGAAACATCTGATATGTTTTGATGGCGTATTGAAGACATTCGTATAAGCGCGATAGAGACGCAGTGACATCTCAGAGAATACCGTACGATATCCGTGCACACGCCACCGCCAACCATAGCATTAGCACAGCGACCTCTGTGCGCGCCCGCAGAGCTCCTGTGGCGTTGTAGGAAACCTTAAGGGCTTGTCACACTACAGCGTATTAGGCCAACGAGTGCGGAACGTGTTAGATTTTGTCTTTTACGCTGGCGAGCTTTGGCGAACGTCCGAAACATCAAAGAGAAACTGCCTTTCAGACGCACACTGAGCGTTTGTAGTACGTATTTAACGAATACATAACCTCTGAGTAACGACTGAGAAACGTTTTCATAACTTACACCTAGCGAATACAGAATTCCTTGTATTTTTGACAGCATGTGCTAGGCGTGTGCATAACGTTATTGTCGAGTGAAGAACGCGTGTGTTACCTGTCCAAACGTATTGCTAGCGAATTAGAACAATATTCATATACTTTAAGTATTTCAATTTCCCGCCGCATCCCGATCCAAGGCTTGGCGTGTCCAGACTGTCCTCTTCATTATTCTACCCCATAGTTCGATGCACAACATACTATACAAGGTTTCAAAGCTTTTGCTGGTGTTGCAAAACAGCCCAGTGTACGCGCCCAGTATCAGCCATATTAGTCATGTACACTTGTGAATTAGAATTTGTTTATATCGAGTTTTACGTCAGAGTCATATGAGTCGGACAGTTCACCTAAACATCGTTCCTAGGAAGAACCAGTGCTAGACTCCCATCCTCTGTAACGTGAATTAGTAAATTTTCTCATACATGAAATACAGTTGAAATACAACGTTGTCTTTGTACGTTGTTAGAACGTTTGTCAAACGTTTAATATGCGTTATTCGTGCGTTACTATAGTGTTGGGAAACGTTAAGTCCATCTTATACGCTTCAAGAACGCCCTACACACGTTATAAATAAGTTAAACAAACGTTACACAAACGTTTAAAACACGTTGTGTGAATGCTAGTGAATGTACCGGCGTGTTACCAACGCGTACTTTTGAAAGCGTATGGCGAACGTTTGAATAACGGATGGATACCGATCGTCTAACGTATAACCGATAAATATAAGTTCGGCTCTCGTAAAGTGTGTGCATGCACAAAATCTTTTTAGACCCTCGACGCTCGACAACGTATGCCAACGTACGTAAGCGTGCTTTTAACTTACATGAAACGAATCTCTGACGAGTACGACGACCATCAGCGTATTCTAACCAAGGGCACTCGATTCCGTAATTTTTATACGTTTATGGGAGTTATTTTTCAATTCAACTCATCAAACAACGCGAACCCATCAAAGGAACAATCAATTTTTACCTTATTTGGTGTATAAAAAACACCAAGGTAGTGCACTCTCCATTTTTTTCGATTGACGGAAGTGACGAAAATAAGCGTGGGTCCCGGTTTTCCTTTTAAAAGCTGTCAAAACGTTTACATTTGGGGCACACTACAATGAAAGTAAGGTTCCCGAAAAGCTCGTACAGATTAGAAGAAAAGCCGGGACCCACGCTTATCACTTATCACTTCCGTCAATCGAATAAATGTCGACTGCACTACCTTGGTGTTTTCTATACACTTAATAAGGGAATTAAATGAAGATATTTCTTTCGACAGATTTGCGTTGTTTGATCAGTTAAATTGAAAAATAACGTCTGTAAACGTATAATCAAAGTACTGAAAGTACTGTCGGACTTGATTTTTACCATACGAGACAAAAGAGAGAAATGTGTACCCACATCGTTCGAGCCCATACAAATATTTTAACATTTAAAATTACGGACCGATTTTTCATTCATATTGTAATGCAGGTCATATGCATATAGGTAAATGACATAAGCTAGGGCTTTACTATAGTCCCTTTGCTAAAATTTTAAAATGAAAAAGCTTGATATTGGAAAGTTTAATGATTAGCACATTAATTGAGGACAATTTAATTGCATTAAAAACTCTTTATTGTACAAAACTAGTAAACAACACTTCAGTAACAGTAAATACAAACATTGATTCTTCTGGTTTTAACACAACAGAACATCGTCGCATTGAACACATTCAGGGTCACTCAAATCAAAAAGGTCCTGACACAGTAGAGTAAGACCTATATGACCTATAGTTAACCCGATGTTGCATGAAATTCAGACGTGATTATGTAATTCTAAATAATCTGGCGTAAAAGGAACTCTTAAACAGTAAAGTTTAAAAGCACGTATCCAGTAATTTACGTTCGTATTTAGCGACTCGAATTATTATTCTTAAGCCGCAGTTTTAACATTCAACCTTCGATAAATCAAACTCCCCACATCGGTTACGCTTTGCTACTAGCCACTGCGGGGAGTGAGTCTATAAATAGCGATTCCGTCATCAAAATAACACTAGTTGGTGTGAATATCACGGAATACGATTAAATGAGAATTCTCTTTGTAATATTAAGAAATGTTAGAAAGGCACAAAACACACACATCGATGGTGGACTGTTGCAAATGCATGAATACGTTCGTGGAGATTTTTCTGAACTAACGAACGAAGACCGAAAGTAGAACTACTTTTACGGCAATATATTTTAT
This sequence comes from Lutraria lutraria, assembly GCA_964023205.1. Taxonomy (NCBI): domain Eukaryota; kingdom Metazoa; phylum Mollusca; class Bivalvia; order Venerida; family Mactridae; genus Lutraria; species Lutraria lutraria. The sequence continues at coordinate 19,458,825 of OZ026838.1, forward strand.
TGGACAGTGAATACGCGGTTTTAATTCTACGCATTTGAAAATATCATGTATCTACCGACAAGCACTTATATTTAGATACATGACTCTTTCAATGTAGTTACAATAGAATGATTTGAAATGTACTTAGATCTGACACACTTAATTGGGGAAAGATTCCAGATACTTCTATATAAACATACCATTTAGTTGCGCACTATTTCCTTTATGTGGCATTCTTTTAACCAAGCTGTTATGGAGTCCAGCGACAAATATAAGTCAACGATTACAAAGGACTTGATTTTGATAAAAATCAAGTCCAAAAATCACGGAATCGAGTTTCTAACACGTCGGTATACGTTGGGCCAATGCGTTGTACATAGTGTGATAGCACCTTTACTGCGATGCTGCGGCGACCTCACGACGACCATTATACTGCGCTATTTTCAGAACGCCGAGCAACGGCATTTGTTTGTGCATGCTCAAAGTGCGCACCGTCCCTCGGCGTTCTATTCAACGCGTCTACCGGCGTTGCCACTGCGTTGTTATGGCAATGATTGCGATCGTACTGCGCGCACCTCGGCGTTCTGCATTTTTCTTGAACGCTGTGGGATCGCCGTGAGAACGCGGCTCTAGTGTGACAGGGGTTTAAGATATCTGTCTAAATATACTTGTGTATACTTTGATATTTTTTTTTATATGAAGACTATACCGGAGCCCCAAAGCACAGGTAGAAGTAACGGTTATCTATTATATAAATATCACATTTCTGGGGTGGTGAGACGGGAGTGAGGTATAATAAAATGTAATATATCATATACCTGTTCATCATTATGTTGAACGGGAAGAACTTTCTTACATATTTTTTTTCATCTAAGATAAGCATGGGTTAAATTATTATGTAGTATTTATTTCAATTTTGCCATTACATGTCCATTACTTCTACCTGTGGACCAGGAAGTATTAGAAGTTGCATTTGGCGTAAATAGCTGAAGAATATGTAATGAAACACACGTGTATAAAACACGATCACTGAACACTGTTCGACATAAAATCATACATGTAATTATGCGCTATTTAATATATTTATGCGCTATTGAATATAGTAAGTACTTTGTACAATGAATCATTTATAAAATTATATTCCATGATAAAAATCTAGTATAGTTATAATCTAGTATTTTGTGCCGTAATTATGACAGACAAAATTGATTGCGTCGATATTCATGAAACTTGTAACTTTAACACCGAAGCTGCTCATCGAACGAGGACAAAAATCTAATTCACTGATAGGTATATGTATAATACAAAACTGTTTTGAAAATAAAATGAAATAAAAAAGTGCTACAAAAAATAAAAAATAGTTCCAAGTATTTGATCCAACTTTACTGAAATACTAATACTTTGTTCTTGTTTACGCTGTTTTGTTGAGAAACAAAAACTCTCCTCAATTCACATTTTCGAACGGCACTTAGTGATTTCCCGACGATTGAACAAAATCAAATTAAACGAATGTACATATATGATATTTTCTCTGTAAAATACTGATCTTTTATAAAAACTGATTTTTTATCAACAGTTCAGCATAGCTAATCTATCTAAAAATATTTTATGAAATTTAATATTTTTATGTTAAAACCCATGCAGATGTTTACCACTTTTTCTAAAGTATTTAATGAAGAAATACATTTTCGATATAATGCTGATAAACATTTATATATAATACATAATAAATGCATTTTTCAAAGGTGCTCACTGGTATACAAATTGAACGCTATTTTAACCGTAGAATCAAGCAAAATTATCTTACCATATTTGTGTCTCAACAGCACACCTGTCATTCCGTGTCTGAGACTTGTATTTTAGTATCTGACGTATATCGATTCCAGATCGCGTACGAAGATTGATACTATACATGAAATGTGAGACCGTAATATAATGATAACTAAACGACAGCAAACTAGAACTTTTCCTGCAAATTTATGATTAATTTCCTGACATTCTTGAAGGTATGTGTGGTATGTTATGTAAGCATGGTAACGTTATCTATTGAATGTTTCCATGGCACACTATCGTTGTAGATCAGTTTGGAACGGCACGTTTACATATTTAGTAAAGCAGGATGGTACGGTACGTTTGGATGTTTGGTAAAGACGGCACGATTAGGTTTTTAGTAAATCAGTCTGGAACGGCACGTTTTTTTTTTTAGTAAAACAAGATAGTGAGGCGCGTTTGCGTTTTTAGTAAAGCAGTATGGTACGGCACGTTTTGGTGTTTGATAAAATAGTATGGTACGGCATGTTTCGGCGTTAGGTAAAGCAGGATTGTACGGATGCGGCTGCATTAATATTCGTTGTTACATAATTTCAGGATGATGTTGTACGGTACAATGTTCGTGTATAGTGTATAACTTTATTGAACATACTTAAACTTCCAATGAACTACATACGCTTAATATATTTCATCAAATTCATCATTTTATTGATAATAATTATTCATTTGAAAACAAACGTTTGTATTGTATTTTTGTTTACGTATGTAGATATTTTGAGACAATCTATCGAAATGCATTATGGATACAACTTTACAAATATAGGTATTCAAGAACATTTGAAATGCTTAGATAATGATTCTTCTCGTGCAAGATGTTATAATTCATTTGCTATTTTTGGGTGCAATCATATTTTATGTTTATGTGAGATAGAGAAAAATGTCGTGTTTCATTATCACGATTTAGAGTTTGAGCTCACAAGTTAGAAATAATACAAGCACTGAAGGTACTGGGAAGGCTTTGTACAAAAATGTTGAACATCTGTTAGTACTGTGCAAAATGTCAACATTTTAGGACTGCGCATCATGCCAACATTTGATAACAGTTCATCACTGCTACTACGTCGATACAAGCCGTGGGCGTTGTCTGGATCCCGATTGTGATAATTTCGATAGAGAAAGTAACTCCAGACTAGCCGTGGACGCAGTAAATTATTATATAGTTGGTGGAGCGATACCTATACAGAAACGTTAATTTACAATTATACGAAAATGAAAACAAAACGTAACCCGCATTAATTTCGTAGTCTTTATCGAACTATTGTAACTGGCTGCTTTGTTTTGTTTATAAAAACCACCGCTGCAGCGATTTGATGATTACATTGCGTTGAATTTCGAAAATTTTATTTTTAGGTCAGGTCATTCGCTGACCACGTTGGTCGGGGCGTAGTTATTCTGATTTTTTTTGTTTCTTTTAACAATAGAAGCATAATAACCATATTTCTTCCCTAAAACATAAACAAAACATTAAATCAAATATCAAAACGGGTTAAATTTACAAAAACAGGCGAATAGCGCTGAAAACCTTCCAAAAATGGTTGATGGCATAACCCATGGCAGTACCTGTTAATGAACGAAAATGTAAATCGTGTTTGAATAGTTTAGAAGATGAATTTCATTTCTTCTTAGAATCAGTGTGGGGAATCCACGTGACATAGTGACGTCACAATGTTATCGTTACAAGCGCGTTTTCTGTCAATTAAACTAGGAAAACATCACGTAAGTGCATTATTTTTCGTTTTCTTCTAAAGCACATAACTGTTGCAACTCCTTAAATAAAGGGCTACCTCCGGTTCAGATTTTTGTCACTGTAGGCCCTTTACTTTTTTGCTTTTTTTGTCCAAACCGTTTGACAGTGTTATGAAAATGAACGTTATTTTTACAAGAAAATTTTAGAAAACGGTTTGGACAAGAAAAGTAAAAAAGTAGAGGGCCTTCAGGGACAAAATTCTGAACCGGAGCCCTTTATGTAAGGAGTTGCAACAGTTATGTGGCTTTAGAAGAATATGAAAAATAATGCACTTACGTGATATTTTCCTATTTAAATGCGCTTGTAACGATAACATTGTGGCGTCAATTGGTCACTTGGATTCCCCACACTGTAGAATCACTAGAATGTCCATTTTAAAATGATTTACGTAACAGAATATATAAAACAATATAACTGAAGAAGACCAAATATACATTAATGCATAAAAGAACCGCTCTTCTACGATACGAATAGTCCAATCCTATCATTCTTACACCTTCCGTACAACGCCATTAATACGTCCTATCTACGCAGCGCAAAAAGAAGTGTACAATTTTAAGCGGTAAAAAGTTATATTTATGCTCCCTTTCGAAGAAAGTATATCGATTTGCTCATGTAGGTTGGTCCGTCAGTCACAGAACTTGTCCGGCCGATAACTAGAGAACGATTTGGCCTAGGGTCTTAGGCTCTCCAGATTTGGTTGGCAGGATGGTCATCACATATAGCTGACCCCTATTGATTTTAAGGTCAGTACTTCAAAGGTTAATTTATCATTATCAAGCGTTGCTTATAATTCAAGACTGAATGGTGTGTACTTATTTTAATTGTATTGTTATATGGTGTATGTTATATCTATGTACATAAATGAGACGGAAATAAATGAATAACAAATAATAGACACTTAACAAGGTGCCCTCACAATGGGCATACAAGGGCGAAATGGACACACAAATTCAACACGAAAATGATCCTTCGCGTGGTCTATCGGCAATGTTTTGGCATGCTAAAGATTTTTGCCCATGCTCACGAACTTGCGTCAGAAGCCTGAGAAGTTCAATTCCATTTTATTCCTGTAATATTAGTTGTTTCCTCATCTCTTATGTTTAATAATGGTTTACCGGATGGCTCTCTTCTCAAGATAATGCATTTTTGAGAGTGTAATTAAAGTTAGTTTTGTATTACGGAAGTATACATATTAGTACATGTATATTGTTACTAATTACATCTACACGCCTCTGCGGTCGAGCGCTTAAGGTTGCTGACTTCAAAGTACTGTATCATCTCACTGATAGAGGGCTGTGGGTCCGAGCCCAGTTTCCGGCAATGTCTCTCTTTGTAAGAAAGTAGGCAGTTGCTTACGGAGGATGGGAATCTAGTACTGGTTCTTTCCGGGAACGACAGTTAGCTGAACTGTCCGCCTCATATGACACTGACTGTTGAAAAGGGGCGTAGAACTCGATGAAACAAACAAACTACTTACATCTACATGGACTTAAGTGGTTGTATTGAAATCAAGTGTTCGAGGAAATTAAGGCCACTTCAGTGAATTATAGTTTGAAGAATTACATGTAGCTGTATTTGGTGAATTGATAACCTAGCAAAATAAATACATAATTATCCGTATTTTATATAGCAGTGTAATTATACAGTTAGACACCGTGATCCAATAATGGCGGACCATTCTATGAATGTACTCGTGTTGTCTACAGTGATATTGTTTACAATTGTCATCGAGGCAAATATTTTGAACCTGAATGATGTACATAAGTACAATTGTGAGTTGTTTTTATTTACATATTTCATTATCGTTATGAAAATGTTTTCAATGTTAAAGGCATTATTGCGTAATCAGTTTCTTTCTTTCTTAATCCAATATAACTTAGCTTTGTTATTGGGCCAAGGACTGTCGTATTGGCCCGAATAACTATAGGATATTGCATGTATGCTTTACAACTATGATCGGGATATTCTTACATTAATAAATGTACAAGTCCGGGTAATGATTTTCTTCTCTCTTTTTTCTCACAATTTGCCCAATCTCTACACATAGTTGTCGTTTGTCGCGCCTAGCATACATGTATATGGGAGAGATAACGAACGACAACTCTGTGTAGAGATTGCAATTTGCCGTCTGCTGACACCGGACGCGCTTCCGTGAATTTACATGCCGTGACAATCTCTCAAGGGTGGCGCTACACCAATAAATACAGGTGAGAGGGGGCTAAATGCATTCATTCTGCTTTTTCTAGACGAATTATACTTACGAGTATTTGTTTATTATAGCTGTTTGCGAGTACTTACTGTAGTGTCTATTACTAGTTTGGCTAATCCTGGCCATTTGATTGGCTAATGGTGATGACTGAATCTATTGATAGTTGGCAGGTAAGTAAATCATGAAGGCATTGCCTAGATAAGTTGTTGTGTGGCTATTTGAAGTTCAATGTGGTTGTATGAACATAGAACATAGTTTATTATTACAATACTACATACATATTTACAACAGACCGATAAAGGCTAAAAAGCACATGACAGTCAAAAAAGGACAAGTACATTTACACAAAACATAATTATAGAAAAACATACAAAAGAATGCATAAGTTAATACATGCAGAAAACAACAGAAAAAAGTACTTTAAGCGATTTAACCGGACGTATGCAGAAATTATTGCTAAACAAATATGTTTTATTAATTACTAGTATAGCTTACACATGCGAAACGAAGACATCATCATGTTAAAACATGCATTTGCTTCAAAAGAAACAGAACATACCATAAATAAAATGAAAGAAATGCCTGGCAATTTAAACGATGCGTCTAATAATATCAATAATGCTTAAACATTATTTAAAATGTAATACATTTTTTTCAAATGATGCAAATAATACTAAAACAATAATACATATTGTATAAGCGATACATTGAAATATGTATCAAGCTATTCAACAGAACAGATGATGCCTAACAATTCATGCAAGAGCACATCAAAAGTAAATAGCAGATATGAGTGTAAGATAAAATTGAGTATTATTTAGTTAATTAAGCGTTATGACATATAAGTATGTTTACACGTATGTTAAGTTTGATTCCTAAATGACGACCTTATCTCGAAAGCTTTATAAATAAATACGGATAGGTTTCTCATTATTAGGGTATTACTGGAATTAAGCAATTGTTCTGTTTTAAAAATATTTGGATGCATTCTATAATATGGTAGAATATATTGAGATCTTATTGAATCACACAATTTACATTCAAATAGAAAATGCATTTCATCTTCAAGTTTAAGGCAACAAGGACATAATCTTTCATTTTTTGGGGTGTTATTCCAACGACCTGTTTCAATTCTTAAACGATGAGAAGAGAGCCTAAATCTTGTCATAGATATGAGATTTTTTTTTTATTTATATTATCTAGATACATGCTGTAGTCAAAATTTGCAAAAACCCTAAAAAACCTTGAACGGGATGATATTTGTACTCGATTATTCCATTCTTGCATACAAATGTCTTTAACTCTTTGTTTTAACAATAATAAAAATAGTTTAGTATTACCTACACCCTGTGAGTACCACACTTCAGAGAATCCTAATTTATTTAATGTATCTTTAACATTATATGCTATGAGTATGATAGTACTCAGATTTATGGTGAATTCGTTAACATTTAGGGTTGATTCTATTTGATTGATGTAGGGTATGATATAACCATGTTCTTGTGAACTATATACATGAATTTATTCATTTGTCAAATACTAGTACTCATGATTGTCATTATAATGTGTATTGCTCATATCATGTAAATATTTTATACCCTTGGATTGAATTAAATGTACAGACAATATCCTTTAAGAAAAAGCAACTTCATACAAAAAACATAAACCAATATGCTTCTTGAAATTCGTCTACCTATAACGTTTTGTGATAGTTTTTCTTGTTAGATTTGTTTCCTTTCCAGTCATGTTTGATTTCTGTTAGACTTTGTGTTTTTTTTGTTTACAGACTAAACTGAAATTGACAGACAACATAATTATATGAAGTGTTTATTCATCTATTTTGTTAGTTTCAAAGATAACAATTCCCTAATAACCCGATTACTCAAAATAACATGCAGGCGTTGCGTTATGAATGTTCTTCAGTGTAGAAAGCAGAGTGCATGACATATATGTATTATTGTATTGCTCTTGAAATATTTCTTGATTCTGTTCTTTTCGTCTTAAACATTCATTGAATTGAATATTGACCCTTCAATATCTTTTCAAAATTATGTTTTACAATCACTGAAGAAAACTTGTAAAAATGAACCGAACAAGAATTGTGTTACACGATGAAAATCATGCCTTGGAATTAGAAAGGAGAACTTTCAATACAATTACTTGTAATGTAGGCAAGAATTAGGTGTGAATTTAATATATTACTTATTTAAATATTAGGACTGATAATATCATACCAAAATACACATAATAGATTTAATGATAATAACATACGTATATATAAATATGCCAAAATTAATATGGAAAAATGATGTCAGCTGTAATTTGTTATTATTAAAATATCTACAAAATATTCTTGAATGAAATATATAAAGCTTAAAGTTGCTATTCATGATTATAAATTGTTACACTATGTAGTGTTGTGTCCTTTGAACGTCCATGCATTCCTAGAACTAAATTTTGTTCTGTCCTTTCAGCCTGTGATGAAATCCGTAAATCCGGACGTTACAACAACTCGGGGAGTTATAATGTGTTCCTGAATACGAGTCAAGTATTTGAGGTACATGTATATTGTGAATAAAAATGGGAAATATTTTAAATTAGCAGTATTAGGATCACTGCTTGAATAAACCAGTATTTGTATGTTTTAGATATATTATAGAGACATCAAAGATGATCTAACATTCGATTTCAATACAAAAACCACAATTTCAAGACTTGATTATAGAGTTGCTTTATTCAGATCTGTATTTAAGACAATTTAGCTTTGAAAACATAGTCTTAGACTGTCGAATTTAAATTAGATCTTTTTTAAAAGTCTCCTTAAGCTTACAGAAATGATCAAACAGACACTTCTATTCATACGTTAAACCTTCAGATTCATCCTGTATCTCTTACAAAACGACCGTTAAAAACATATTACTAGTATTTGACTTGGTTTCAATTTTACGTGATTTTATGATTTAGGTGTATTGTCGTTTCGAAGGAAATGATGCATATATTCCGATCATGCAACAAAAGTATGGTAGGGTATCTTTTGACCGGCCCTGGATTGACTACGTAAAAGGATTTGGAAGACAAGACCTGGGTGATTTCTGGATAGGCCTATACAACATCAAATCGCTGTCTGATGCAGGTAAGTAAGTGGTAAATACTGAAATACTCTTATAAGTCTTAATGCTCAATCCGATTAAAATCATATCCACAAACCCGCTACGCTATGCAGTAAGGAAGATCGAGTACTTCAGTTAGATTGTCTTAATGCTGGTCCTCACAGTTTCAAATGATCACTAAACTTCCCGTTTTAATTGCAACTCAATCATCGTCTGGTATCATTTCTGAATAAACCTGATAACAGTATATTTACAATTTCATTCAAATCGTACCCAAAGTGGCCTTTTCCTTTTATATTCAAGGACATCGAGTTCTGACAATAACCTTACAAGACTGGCACAATGAAATAAAAAGACTTCAATACCGGCATTTTATGTTGGACGGAAGTTACCGACTCTATCTGAGTCAGTACATGTCTGGAAATATTTTACCGGATGACTTCTCGCATAACAACGGTGCACCATTTGCAACATATGATAAACCTGACGTCAGTAACTGCGCACTTCATATGAGAGGTGGATGGTGGTACAACTATTGTTCGTTCGTCTTGCCAACAGGACATTATTACAATGGAGGACCATACACACCACCGGGGAAGTTCTATGATGGTATCTTCTTCAAAGACTGGCTTGGATTTGGATATTCCTTGAAATACATCAAACTTGAACTTTCCTTTCATTAAAAACAAAATCCGCTTGCGTATCTTTCATGGACACTCCATAAATATATTATAATCCTGATTCTGATCTTCTGTTAATAAATACTTTCATAGCATTTGAAAAGGGTTTTTGTTATATGTAAATGTATCTACATGACAATTTTCAAAAACGTATCTGCATGACGGCCATTCGAACTAACCATTAACAGTGCAAATGAAAACATGTCTTTTTTCTTCTCTTGGGTTCTAGACGTCGTACCAACAGCTAGAATCATATGGCGACTTCTCATTTTGGACAGCTTCCTCACGTGTGAAATTTGTCTGGTCCCGGGGATTGGGATCCGCACATATGGCGGCACGGAGCTAGTGCATGATTACTAGTCATGAACCACTAGATTACATAGAACGCGTGATAATATTTAAATTCAAAACGCATTTCTTATTGAAAGATGAAAATTAATATGATCAATTTTGGCGTTTTATTCTTAATAAGAACTTTTCAGTGTTATGATTTAAGTGCTTTGTTGCAACAATTCTTATAATAAAAACCAAACTATTAATGATTATTACTAGTTTGGTTTTTATTTCAAGAATTGTTGCATTTAACAGTGCTTGAAACATGTCAAAGAAAGGTTTCTTAAAATACTTCACAGAAAGGAACCTGTATGCTTAAATTTCAAACACTTTTCTATTTGGACATTTGGATAATGTAGATTGTCTGTTTAAATATTTTACCATCATTAGAAAAGTTTAACCAGTAAATGGTTTTTACTAATGTTCATGAACGGATGGTAGAAGAAATGGTATGTGCAACTTTTCATAGATTCATTATAAAGAAACCTGTGTGTTTATTGACAAAGCTTCCAACGGTCAGTTAGGAGTCAATGAGATTGGGTCGGTTATGAGCTGTTTCCTCTTCCTCTTCCTAGGTATTCGGAAGTGGTCGTGCCAAATTGAGCAGAATATGGCCAAACAACACGGTTGCTGAAGATAAAAAAACATCCTTCAAGACGCCAGCCACTGTAGGTTAATATAATTACGGATGCGTAAGATTTGTTAGTTATACCACGGCCTATAATCACGAGGTATATTGTTTTGATAACGATTGATACCACAGGGTCGCGAAAAATGGCGGCGCCTACGAGTTCGAAGGTAAGTCGTATTTTTCGTCAAAAGTTCAAATGTTCCGAGTTTCTCATGTAGCCCATGTTCCAGCCAACAATTTTCCGAATCCATCGGTACCAAAGTAGCATTGTTACTATCGTGGTTTGTCCATAGACCCTACAGAGAAATGTGAAGTGGACATACTTTTTCATTATTTACTTTTTCAAATTTCTCTGCAGGGTCTTTGGAACTCGTAGGCACCGCCATTTTTCTCGACCCTGTGGTATCAAAACAATATGTTACGTGATTATAGACCTTGTATACCCGAAGGCTTGTTTTTATGTCTGAAACCTGATTCTAACATTTTCATGAATATTCTCATACCGGACGATGAATAATATATATGATGTTTATGGTAAGTATAAGATAAATCTATTTGTAAACTCCACAAAAAAGGAACCTTTTCGATTATTTCATAAAAAAAACGTGATTGATCATTTCTTTATGGTTATACAGTTCAAGAAATCGTACCAAATGACAATCAATTAATATCCACTTACTTGAAAACGAACATTAGTGATTTTTTTGTAACTGGCAAATATTTCTTAGTACATGTAGTACATGTGTAACACAATTAAACTCTCGCTAGAAATAAGCAGTAAAGCAAATAGAAATATAGATCGCCATTACTCAGTGCATTGCATTGAAAATGTAATTTTCACAAGAACACATGAAGAATATCTTATTGCGTACAAGGAGGATTAGCAACAAGGAACGTAACTTTCAAAAAGGTATGTTGATAAGGTTCAAGCTTCAGCGTGTTTGAGTTATCGAAAGGTTAAACTTATTTACAGCTGCTGTAGCTGCCATGCTCAACGGGGTTTTGTGCTAAATGAGTCCATATGTTTGTTTTCTGAGCAACAAAATGGTTCAAATTATTTACAACCGCTGTTGTGTTCATGCCGTAGGGAATTGACTGTTCAGAACGTTTCCTTATCAAAATATATCTCGCCGTCACAACCAGTCTAACTGATTCAACTAGTTTAATTGCTAATTTAGTATGAAGTGTTTTTGTGTTTAGTTGGGAAAACATACTATATTTATGAGAACTTTTACACTCAGTCTGAAGGATTTGATTGGTTGAAGGGTCTTGATGCCCATGGTAACTGACATTTCTTTTATCTTTAATTGTTGAAGTTCATACATCTACGTTCCTTTTTAAGTTTTTTTAGTTATGTTTATATAACTCATATGTTGTTTCAATGTTTATCATGCACATACTTCCTATCTTGAAATATGAGTCATCTATAAAAGGTGATTGGTTTGCACTACTGTCACGATTAGTCAATTACGTTAATGCTTCGTAGCTTCTTAATTTCTTACATTTCCCAATGGGGTAGGATGGTACCAATTCATCATCTAATTAATAGTGTACATGATTTTGTATATACTGTATATTTTGCTATATCATTATTGCTTTGGTCTCTTTATATCCCCATCATATGATCTAACAGCAACAATACCTTTACTTATCCCCCTCATTGTGGGCATCACGGTGTTCTTTGCCGCGTAATTTCCGTACTACGTTTCCCAACTTCATGCACTTATCACAGCACTCTAAGTATCACTCATCGCCACTCACCGACTGATTGAGGATGACGTGTGTTTTAATTATGGACAGTCTGTTACAGCTGTTACTTCAATATATCAACCTGTATTTATTGTTTGGTAATTGTTTCTAACGAATCAAAACGTATCACTGCTGATCGATTGAATGTTGGTGTGTTGTTTATTATAATATCATTTTGTTTATGTACAGGCTTTAAATCCAGCATCTAAATACAGACGTTTCATACTCATATAGAACGAACCCGTAATATTTAAAATTGTTTAGGGATCTTTTAGTGTTCGAGGCTATAACAGTTAGACTCAGTACTCTCATAATGGCAGAACAAGCTATGAGTGTACTCGTGTTGTCCATAGTCTTACTGTATACACTGGTCAGCGATGCTATGGTTTTGAACCAGAAAGATGTACATAAATACAATTGAAAGTGATTTTTTCATGTAATATTATATTCCGTTGAATAATGTTTTCTTTATGTTAAATGCATTATTGCTTAACCAATGTCATTCATTTTTGTAGAAACCTGGCGGTTTTGTTTAATTTTCTTCCGAATTACATGGTTGCAAATAAATAACATACATTGCATACTTTAGTACCAATGTCAATTGTAATCAGTAATAAACCTACTTATAACGTATGGAACATTCACTCATCATTTTAATTGGTGGTTCTTAAAAATTAAGACTAATTCCTGTTTTGCTTTAGAAATATGTATTGATTATTCTATTTGGTCGAGATCGTATTGGACATGTCAGATGTGTATCCTGTACTGCGGATATGTTGTATTTCTTATTGTAAATATTATATGTTTGGACTAACAAAATATTTGAAATATAGTTATATATGTTGGTAACTACATCTTTGTCTTTTGAAGAAGTCGTTGTTTTAATAATTTTAAATTGTTCGTGAATAATAGACTGTACATAGGTTGACCATCAGTTTTGAGTCGTGCCAAAATTATACAGAATAATTCACTAGAACAAATAGGGGATGTCATTATTCGGAACATATCCGACTGAAACATGTTGAAAAGATACATTTAACATGCTCAATAGATATATATACAATGCAGCCGCAATAGGTAGAGCGCAGTAGCTTAAATGTCCAAGTTCAATTCCAGCCACCAGCCACAATATCACAATATCCTCATCCACCAGTTGTTATAGCGTATTATTCCGTCACGGCTCAAAACACATGATTTACTGTGTAAAACTATGACAAATGAAGACATCAATGTAATCCATCCATAAGCCGTGGTCGGGTGGTTAACGTAGCTTACTTCAAATTACTGTAGCCTCTAACCGATAGAGGATCGTGAGTTCGAGCCCCTCTACCTATATGTGTGTAAAACCAGACAGTTGCTTAATACGGAAAATGGGAGTCTAGTACCGGTTCTTCCCAGGAACGATGATTAGGTGAACTGCCCGCCTCATAAGACTCTGACTGTTAAATGGGGCGTAAAACTCGGCATAAACAAACAAACAAACCGTCCATAAGCAATTATCTAAACTCAGTGAAGCAGTACAGATTCAGATTCAAGATTCTTTATTTGTAACGTAAACATATATTTATGTTTCTGGTTACATGATCCAATGAATTATATATACAAATAACAATAGCAAGACATTTATAAGTTATACAAGTATATATACAATTTACATGTGATGCAATTCAAACACGACATCAATAAACATAAGATATACTGCAAATTCAAGATAACTTATTACATATATGTTATATCTTATAGTACAGTAGTATCATCAAAACATAATTGGCGACGCTGGTGAACTTAGTCTTCTCTTAATGCAATTTTTATTAGCACATGGGAGGTTAGCTGATTTCCGTTCAATGTTCAACACAGCATGAACGGGAAAATATGGTGGGAGCACTTATTATTTACTTTTGTTATTTCATTTTCGTTTAACACGTTCATTTTAAGTATGTGAGCAAAATTGTTAGCATTATAATTAATTAAAACTTTATTTCGAACCATGTGTGTTGTAAAATGCACTTAATCAATGCAACGGAAGGTACATCATACTGTAATAAACCAGTTTATCACCATAACATTTACTCCCTTACTGTATGTGACGTCTAACGGAAAGATTTTTGGATGAAAACATCACTAGCACGAAACAAAACAACAATTCAACTGATATTTTGCCGTAAATATAAGGTTAGTTTGGTTTTTTTTATCGGTGTTATACAACAAAACAATATGATTTACTATATCATTAAGTTATTGATATCTAATTTGGAGGATAGAACGTAGTAGTACTACGATATTGTTATATATGTGATATATGTTAATATCTTTGGCATTTGTTCGCGGATTTTTTGTTCATCTGACATTCATGTATCATTGTTTGACGGGTTTTCGATTCCATAAGCATTTATATACGCCTTACCTGGAACAAATACAAATAGATACGAAAGTCACATATATATTTCTTACAAATTAATTTGCTGCGCGTAATTTCTACGCACTCATTGTCAAATTTGCTGTTAAAATGATGATAACGAATGTAAGCGGAGATAGTTTTGTGGTAACGCGCTGGGCTGTCAATCCAGAGGTCCCGGGTTCGATACCCACCCTGGACCTTCAAGACTGTCTCACTTTCTGGACCCTAATAAGGAAATCATAGCTAATGGATCATATCGCAGAAGACTAGATAAAATTAATGCATTGGTTCTTTATACATCAATGCCTTTTCATAAAGTTATGAAGTAATTAAAAATGATAAATTTACAACGACTTTTACTACCATCTATTTGAATGTATTCATTTATTTAGGCTTAGCGCTGGTTCTCCTTCCAAAAATTAAACAGTTATATATACGGCGGCGGATTTACCTTACCAGTTTTCCTGGACTGTATTTTAACTAGCACCGGAAACTTCTCCAAATATCGAGGAAAGTTGACAATGTTTTTATATGAATGTGTATGAGCGACCGCGGCCGGGACTCAAACCCGTATCGCCGGGTTACAAATTTAGCGGACTAACCACTGAATTGAGCGGCTTTTACATTTACTATGATGATTACCAGTCAGGGAAAATTATCATAGGCATTAAACCATACTAGTTGATGATCCAGTTTACAGGTTGTATGCAAGAGAAGAGATGATTATCAAAAGATAGTCACTTGTTTATCATCAACTTCGGACCATGCTAGACACTTTGTATGAATGTACCTTTTCACTGTTATAATTAGTAAAAAATGAGTTTCGAAACTTACTTGTATTGACCTCTTGGTGTTTACTAAAAGTTTACTTTCATGTAAATACACCAAAATACATGTAGGAATGTGTTTTGTTTGTTTCAGTGTGTTGAGGAATGTCAGTCAGTATTAGGCAGACGATAGTTGTTAAAGCATATTCATATTCTATACAAGTAATGATTCTGTTGATTAAACCATAGATGATAATGAAACTAGTACTTGGCAGCAAAATCACTTATGTTGATGAAATAAATTGTAAATTCAAATATAATTCATAACAAAATCATTATTTTTAAAGATAATTTTATTTTGTGCAACAAAGTCAAGCCACTATGTGTAAAAAAGAAATGAATGTCTAAAAAACAGATATTGAATGCTACGAAAACATCCAATGTGTCATTACACATTGCACAAATCTACAAAGAAAATATTTACAAAAAAAAATATCAAAACTTAATAATTAAAACATATTGATTTTATCTGTAATAACTTAAAAAAAATATTTCATTTCCCCAAGTTGCATTTAATTTAACTCAGAGAACATATTTATTTGAAATAAAAACGCGGTCATATATACATTAACAAAATATTGACCCATAGACGAATTCAAATTAATGCGAGAGCTACTTAGTGTAATTCTTATCGACTGTAATTATTTTTGATAAATTTGGGTATTCCAAGAATAATCAGAAACTATATGTACTAGAATTTTTCTGTGATAAACAGATAGTCTTGAAGAAAACTACTTTCATTTATTTAATAGCTAGTAAATACAGTGCAATATTTCCAAAGCAGCACCCTTTTGAAGTAGAAAATACCATTGTTATTGAATGATAGGTATTGCTCTAGATGTTAATTATTAGTAAAATCGTACATGGGGAAAATCATTATTTTGAACTATACACAATTAGAACATCAACAACAATTTTAACCACTGCCAAAGCAACATACACATATGCATGAAGAAATATTTATTGTTTCACAATTTTTAGCAACACACAATATCGTATGATTAGATACACTGGTTAAGTCCTAAACCCCACAAATGTATGTACTACATAAGTTAGTACACGTCATTGTATATTTCCATGAGTAAAGTCACACTTTTAAAACTTCTATGTTGCAATCCTCGATCCATCTATCAATTTGTGTAAAGTTCTCCATTTTCCAACCAAATCTTTAGATAATTATGTAGAATTATGTTCATCACATCAGAACATGATCAAACTAAAAGGTCTGTGTTTTACTATTATCTGTATTCTATCCCTATCCAGTGATGCAGGATCACGTTATCAATGAGTTGTGCACGCTGTCCATTGTTGACTTAATCATCATTACTGTTTCAAATATTCCTGAAGTTTGAATCTCATAAGATTCTTCCTGAAATGTTTTGAATAATGTTATTAATGCTGATAGATTACAATAAATAACCCTAATAACAATTTTACTCTCTGTCCAGAGTTACGTTCCAACCCGGACATGTAAAATCCTCAAAGAAACTATAAAAAATACCGCTCCAAGTTTACTTAATTTAATATAATCAGTTAAGAGTTTTAGCTTTGATTTTGCTTAGAAGCTTTTGAATTTCTTGACAAAACGTATAGTATTTTTTTATATTGAATTTACCTAACATCGTTCTCTGTATTAATCAGCTTGCTAATAAATCTTCAGCTCTGTGGTGGAAAATACCCTCTCTTCATGTTTGTCTTGAAATCACACCATACCTGGAAAGCATACAATAAGAAGAAGATATTAACCACAATGTTACGGATTTGACAATTAGACACACTTCTTGTGAAAATGCGTAGTCTGCAGTACTGAACTATAGTCTCCTCAGTGAGTAACAAGATTTACAGGACAAACTCAAGACTCATCAAAAAGAACAACACTACAAAACATGCCACAAAAACGCGCCTGTGATAATCATGTTCCAGCAGGAATGTCTCCTTATAAAGTGAGATCATTGGACTGCGAAGATGAAATCCAGGTTAATCAATGAGACATGACCTGCAGATATAAACTCCCAAATCATCAATCAGTTTGTGGACTGCTGTTATGTACCCTAGATTCGTCAGCAAGAACGTGGGCTGCAAACTCCTAACTTGATGAATTAGAAAATCCGTAGTCTGCAGTACTGAACTATAGACTCATCAGTGAGTAACAAGATTTAGAGGACAAACTCAAGACTCATCAAAAAGACCAACACTACAAGACATGCCAGAAAAACGCACCCGTGATAATCATGTTTCAGCAGGAATGTCTCCTTATAAATAGAGAGCATTGGACTGCGAAGATGAAATCCAGGTTAATCAATAAGACATGACCTACAGATATGAACTCCCAAATCATCAATCAGTTTGTGGACTGCAGTTAAGTACCCTAGATTCGTCAGCAAGAACGTGGGCTGCAAACATGAACTCCTAACTTGATAAAACAGAAAATGCGTAGTCAGCAGTACTGAACTATAGACTCCTCAGTGAGTAACAAGATTTACAGGACAAACTCCAGACTCATCAAAAAGAACAACACTACAAGACATGCCACAAAAACGCACCCGTGATAATCATGTTTCAGCAGGAATGTCTCCTTATAAAGTGAGATCATTGGACTGCGAAGATGAAATCCAGGTTAATCAATGAGACATGACCTGTAGATATGAACTCCCAAATCATCAATCAGTTTGTGGACTGCAGTTATGTACCCTAGATTCGTCAGCAAGAACGTGGGCTGCAAACATGAATTCCTAATTTACCAGTATGATCATGACTGAAGGTATGGACTCCATAATGATTCAAGACAAGAAACCAAAATTGGTGAAAGAAAACCCAAATTAAATAAAATGATAGAATAGTAAAATGGTTACAAGTTTAAAATGATATATACAAGAATAAAATGTTTAAAAGCATAAGATATCAAAATAGTAAAATGGTTAAAAGTTTAAAAGATTATGTACAAGATTAAAATGATTAAAAGTTTAAAAGCTTAAGATATTAAAATAATAAAACAGTAAAATGATAAAAGTTTAAAATGGTTAAAAGTTTAAAAGGGTGTATATATTTCATTATCGTTATGAAAATGTTTTCAATGTTAAAGGCATTATTGCGTAATCAGTGTCTTTCTTTCTTAATCCAATATAACTTAGCTTTGTTATTGGGCCAAGGACTGTCGTATTGGTCCGAATAAGTATAGGATATTGCCTGTATGCTTTACAACTATGATCGGGATATTCTTACATTAATAAATGTACAAGTCCGGGTAATGATTTTCTTCTCTCTTTTTTCTCACAATTTGCCCAATCTCTACACAGAGTTGTCGTTTGTCGCGCCTAGCATACATTTATATGGGAGAGATAACAAACGACAACTTTGTGTAGAGATTGCAATTTGCCGTCTGCTGACACCGGACGCGCTTCCGTGAATTTACATGCCGTGACAATCTCTCAAGGGTGGCGCTACAACAATAAATACAGGTGAGAGGGGGCTAAATGCATTCATTCTGCTTTTTCTAGACGAATTATACTTACGAATATTTGTTTATTATACCTGTTTGTGAGTACTTACTGTAGTGTCTATTACTAGTTTGGCTAATCCTGGCCATTTGATTGGCTAATGGTGATGACTGAATCTATTAATAGTTGGCAGGTAAGTAAATCATGAAGGCATTGCCTAGATAAGTTGTTGTGTGGCTATTTGAAGTTCAATGTGGTTGTATGATAGTACTCAGATTTATGGTGAATTCGTTAACATTTAGGGTTGATTCTATTTGATTGATGTAGGGTATGATATAACCATGTGCTTGTGAACTATATACATGAATTTATTCATTTGTCAAATACTCATGATTGTCATTATAATGTGTTTTGCTCATATCATGTAAATATTTTATACCCTTGGATTGAATTAAATGTACAGACAATATCCTTTAAGAAAAAGCAACTTCATACAAAAAACATAAACCAATATGCTTCTTGAAATTCGTCTACCTATAACGTTTTGTGATAGTTTTTCTTGTTAGATTTGTTTCCTTTCCAGTCATGTTTGATTTCTGTTAGACTTTGTGCTTTTTTTGTTTACAGACTAAAATGAAATTGACAGACAACATAATTATATGATGTGTTTATTCATCTATTTTGTTAGTTTCAAAGATAACAATTCCCTAATAACCCGATTACTCAAAATAACATGCAGGCGTTGCGTTATGAATGTTCTTCTGTGTAGAAAGCAGAGTACATGACATATATGTATTATTGTATTGCTCTTGAAATATTTCTTGATTCCGTTCTTTTCGTCTTAAACATTCATTGAATTGAATATTGACCCTTCAATATCTTTTCAAAATTATGTTTTACAATAACTGAAGAAAACTTGTAAAAATGAACCTAACAAGAATTAATTGTGTTACACGATGAAAATCATGCCTTGGAATTAGAAAGGAGAACTTTCAATACAATTACTTGTAATGTAGGCAAGAATTAGGTGTGAATTTAATATATTACTTGTTTAAATATTAGGACTGATAATATCATACCAAAATACACATAATAGATTTAATGATAATAACATACGTATATATAAATATGCCAAAATTAATATGGAAAAATGATGTCAGCTGTAATTTCTTATTATTAAAATATCTACAAAATATTCTTGAATGAAATATATAAAGCTTAAAGTTGCTATTCATGATTATAAATTGTTACACTATATAGTGTTGTGTCCCTTGAACGTCCATGCATTCCTAGAACTAAATTTTGTTCTGTCCTTTCAGCCTGTGATGAAATCCGTAAATCCGGACGTTACAACAACTCGGGGAGTTATAATGTGTTCCTGAATACGAGTCAAGTATTTGAGGTACATGTATATTGTAAATAAGAATGGGACATATTTCAAATTAGCAGTATTAGGATCACTGCTTGAATAAACCAGTATTTGTATGTTTTAGATATATCATCGAGACGTCAAAGATGATCTAACAACCGACTTCAATACAAAACCACAATTTCAAGACTTGATTATAGAATTGCTTTATTCAGATCTGTATTTAAGACAATTTAGCTTTGAAAACATGGTCTTAGACTGTCGAATTTAAATTAGATCTTTTTAAAAGTCTCCTTAAGCTTACAGAAATGATCAAACTGACACTTCTATTCATACGTTAAACCTTCAGATTCATCCTGTATCTCTTACAAAACGACCGTTAAAAACATATTACTATTATTTGACTTGGTTTCAATTTTACGTGATTTTATGTTTAGGTGTATTGTCGTTTCGAAGGAAATGATGCATATATTCCGATCATGCAACAAAAGTATGGTATGGTATCTTTTGACAGGGCCTGGATTGACTACGTAACAGGATTTGGAAGACAAGACCTTGGTGATTTCTGGATAGGCCTATACAACATCAAATCGCTGTCTGATGCAGGTAAGTAAGTGGTAAATACTGAAATATTTGGAAGTCTTAATGCTCAATTTGATTAAAATCATATCCACAAACCCGCTACGCTATGCAGTAAGGAAGATCGAGTACTTTAGTTAAAATGTCTTAATGCTGGTCCTCACAGTTTCAAATGATCACTAAACTTTCCGTTTTAATTGCAACTCAATCTTCGTCTGGTATCATTTCTGAATAAACCTGATAACAGTATATTTACAATTTCATTCAAATCGTACCCAAAGTGGCCTTTACATCGACGTTTCCTTTTATTTTCAAGGACATCGAGTCCTGACAATAACCTTACAAGACTGGGACAATAAAATAAAAAGACTTCAATACCGGCATTTTATGTTGGACGGAAGTTACCGACTCTATCTGAGTCAGTACATGTCTGGAAATATTTTACCGGATGACTTCTCGCATAACAACGGTGCACCATTTGCAACATATGATAGACCTGACGTCAGTAACTGCGCACTTCATATGAGAGGTGGATGGTGGTACAACTATTGTTCGTTCGTCTTGCCAACAGGACATTATTACTTTGGAGGACCATACACACCACCGGGGAAGTTTTATGATGGTATCTTCTTCAAAGACTGGCTTGGATTTGGATATTCCTTGAAATACATCAAACTTGAACTTTCCTTTTATTAAAAACAAAATCCGCTTGCCTATCTTTCATGGACACTCCATAAATATATTATAATCCTGATTCTGATCTTCTGTTAATAAATACTTTCATAGCATTTGAAAAGGGTTTTTGTTATATGTAAATGTATCTACATAACAATTTTCGAAAACGTATCTGCATGACGGCCAATGTGAACTAACCATTAACAGTGCAAATTAAAACATTTCTTTTTTCTTCTCTTGGGGTCTAGACGTCGTACCAACAGCTAGCATCATATGGCGACTTCTCATTTTGGACAGCTTCCTCACGTGTGAAATTTGTCTGGTCCCGGGGATTAGGATCCGCACATATGGCGGTACGGAGCTAGTGCATGATTACTAGTCATGAACCACTAGATTACATAGAACGCGTGATAATATTTAAATTCAAAGATGAAAATTAATATGATCAATTTTGGCGTTTTAATCTTAATATTAAGAACTTTTCAGAGTTATGATTTAAGTGCTTTGTTGCAACAATTCTTGTAATAAAAACCAAACTAGTAATGATTATTACTAGTGTGGTTTTTATTTCAAGAATTGTTGCATTTAACAGTGCTTGAAACATGTCAAAGAAAGGTCTCTTAAATTACTTCACAGAAAGGAACCTGTATGTTTAAATTTCAAACTCTTTTCTATTTGGACATTTGGATAATGTAGATTATGAGTTTAAATATTTTACCATCATTAGAAAAGTTTAACCAGTAAATGGCTTTGACTAATGTTCAGGAACGGATGGTAGAAAAAATGGTATGTGCAACTTTTCATAGATTCCTCATAAAGAAACCTGTGTATTTATTGGCAAAGCTTCCAACGGTCAGTTAGGAGTCAATGAGATTGGGTCGGTTATGAGCTGTTTCCTCTTCCTCTTCCTAGGTATTCGGGAGTGGTCGTGCCAAACTGAGCAGAATATGGCCAAACAACACGGTTGCTCAAGATAAAAAAAAACATCCTTCAAGACGTCAGCCACTGTAGGTTAACATAATTACGGATGCGTAAGATTTGTTAGTTATACCGCGGCCTATAATCACGAGGTATATTGTTTTGATAACGATTGATACCACAGGGTCGCGAAAAATGGCGGCGCTTACGAGTTCGAAGGTAAGTCGAATTTTTCGTCAAAAGTTCAAATGTTTCGAGTTTCTCATGTAGCCCATGTTCCAGCCAACAATTTTCCGAATCCATCGGTACCAAAAGTAGCATTGTTACTGTCGTGGTTTGTCCATAGACCCTACAGAGAAATGTGAAGTGGACATACTTTTTCATTATTTACTTTTTCAAATTTCTCTGCAGGGTCTTTGGAACTCGTAGGCACTGCCATTTTTCTCGACCCTGTGGTATCAAAACAATATGTTACGTGATTATAGACCTTGTATACACGAGGGCTTGTTTTTATGTCTGAAACCTGATTCTAACATTTTCATGAATATTCTCATACCGGACGATGAATAATATATATGATGTTTATGGTAAGTATAAGATAAATCTATTTGTAAACTCCACAAAAGGGAACCTTTTCGATTATTTCATAAAAACAAACGTGATTGATAATTTCTTTATGGTTATACCGTTCAAGAAATCGTACCAAATGACAATCAATTAATATTCACTTGCTTGAAAATGAACATTAGTGATTTTTTTGTAACTGGCAAATATTTCTTAGTACATGTAGTACATGTGTAACATAATTAAACTCTCGCTAGAAATAAGCAGTAAAGCAAATAGAAATATAGATCGCCATTACTCAGTGTATTGCATTGAAAATGCAATTTTCACAAAAACACATGAAGAATATCTTATTGCGTACAAGAAGGATTAGCAACAAGGAACGTAACTTTCAAAAAGGTATGTTGATAAATTTCAAGCTACAGCGTGTTTGAGCTATCGAAAGGTTAAA
Source organism: Lutraria lutraria (assembly GCA_964023205.1). Classification (NCBI taxonomy): domain Eukaryota; kingdom Metazoa; phylum Mollusca; class Bivalvia; order Venerida; family Mactridae; genus Lutraria; species Lutraria lutraria. The sequence goes on from OZ026838.1 coordinate 19,482,314, forward strand.
CTTATTTACAGCTGCTGTAGCTGCCATGCTCAACGGGGTTTTGTGCTAAATGAGTCCATGTGTTTGTTTTCTGAGCTACAAAATGGTTCAAATTATATACAACCGCTGTTGTGTTCATGCCGTACGGAATTGACTGTTCAGGACGTTTCCTAATCAAAATCTATCTCGCCGTCACAACCAGTCGAACTGATTCAACTAGTTTAATTGCTAATTTAGTATGAAGTGTTTTTGTGTTTAGTTGGGAAAACAAACTATATTTATAAGAACTTTTACACTCAGTCTGAAGGATTTGATTGGTTGAAGGGTCTTGATGCCCATGGTAACTGACATTTACTCATTTCTTTTATCTTTAATTGTTGAAGTTCATACATCTACGTTCCTTACAAAGTTTTTTTTAGTTAATATGTTTATATAACTCATATGTTGTTTCAATGTTTATCATGCACATACTTCCCATCTTGAAATATGAGTCATCTATAAAAGGTTTGCACTACTGTCACGATTAGTCAATTACGTTAATGCTTCGTAGCTTTTTAATTTCTTACATTTCCCAATGGGGTGGGAGTGTAAAAATTTATCTTCTAATTACAATATTTTGTATATACTGTACATTTTGCTATATCATTATTGCTTTGGTCTCTTTATATCCCCATCATATCATCTAACAGCAACAATATATTTACTTATCCCCCTCATTGTGGGCATCACGATGTTCTTTGCAGCGTAATTATATATCCTTACTACATTTTCCAACTTCCTGCACTTATCACAACACTCTTAAGTATCACTCATCGCCACTCACCGACTGATTGAGGATGACGTGTGTTTTAATTATGGACAGTCTGTTACAGCTGTTATTTCAATACATCAACCTGTATTTATTGTTTGATAATTGTTTCTAACGAATCATAACGCACCACTGCTGAGCGATTGAATTCTGGTGTGTTGTTTATTATAATATCATTTTGTTTATGTACAGGCTTTAAATCCAGCATCTAAATATAGACGTTTCATACTCATATAGAACGAACCCGCAATATTTAAAATCGTTTAGGGATCTATTAGTGTTCGAGGCTATAACAGTTAGACTCAGTACTCTCATGGTGGCAGAACAAGCTATGAGTGTACTCGTGTTGTCCATAGTCTTACTGTATACACTGGTCAGCGATGCTATGGTTTTGAACCAGAAAGATGTACATAAATACAATTGTAAGTGATTTTTTCATGTAATATTATATTCCGTTGAATAATGTTTTCTTTATGTTAAATGCATTATTGCTTATCCAATGTCATTCATTTTTGTAGAAACCTGGCGGTTTTGTTTAATTTGCTTCCGAATTACATGGTTGCAAATAAATAACATACATTGCATACTTTAGTACCAAAGTCAATTTTAATCAGTAATAAACTAACTTATAACGTATGGAACATTCACTCATCAGTTTAATTGGTGGTTCTTAAAAATTAAGACTAATTCCTGCTTTGCTTTAGAAATATGTATTGATTATTATATTTGGTCAAGATCGTATTGGACATGTCAGATGTGTATCCTGTACAGCGGACATGTTGTATTTCTTATTGTAAATATTATATGTTTGGACTAACAAAATATTTGAAATATAGTTTTATATGTTGGTAACTACATCTTTGTCTTTTGAAGAAGTCGTTGTTTTAATAATTTTGAATTGTTCGTGAATAATAGACTGTACATAGGTTGACCATCAGTTTTGAGTCGTGCCAAAATTATACAGAATAATTCACTAGAACAAAAAGGGGATGTCATTATTCGGAACATATCCGACTGAAACATGTTGAAAAGATACATTTAACATGCTCAATAGATATATATAATGCAGCAGCAATAGGTAGAGCGCAGTAGTTTAAATGTCCAAGTTCAATTCCAGCCACCAGCCACAATATTACAATATCCACATCCACCAGTTGTTATAGCGTATTATTCCGTCACGGCTCAAAACACATGATTTACTGTGTAAAACTATGACAAATGAAGACATCAATGTAATCCATCCATAAGCCGTGGTCGGGTGGTTAAGTAGCTTACTTCAAATTACTGTAGCCTCTCATTGATAGAGGGTCGTGAGGTCGAGCCCCTCTACCTATATGTGTGTAAAATCAGACAGTTGCTTACGGAAAATGGGAGTCTAGTACCGGTTCTTCCCAGGAACGATGATTATGTGAACTGCCCGCCTCATAAGACTCTGACTGTTAAATGGGGCGTAAACACTCAGCATAAACAAACAAACAAACCGTTCATAAGCAATTATCTAAACTCAGTGAAGCAGTACAGATTCAGATTCAAGATTCTTTATTTGTAACGTAAACATATATACATGTTTCTGGTTACATGATCCAATGAATTATATATACAAATAACAATAGCAAGACATTTATAAGTTATACAAGTATATATACAATTTACATGTGATGCAATTCAAACACGAAATTAATAAACATAAGATATACTGCAAATTCAAGATATCTTATTACATATATGTTAAATTTTATAGTACAGTAGTAACTTAGTCTTCTCTTAATGCAATTTTTATTGGCACATGGGAGGTTAGCTGATTTCCGTTCAATGTTCAACACAGCATGAACGGGAAAATATGGTGGGAGCACTTATTATTTACTTTTGTTATTTCATTTTCGTTTAACACGTTCATTTTACGTATTTGAGCAAAATTGTTAGCATTATAATTAATTAAAACTTTATTTCGAACCATGTGTGTTGTAAAATGCACTTAATAAATGCAACGGACGGAAGGTACATCATACTGTAATAAACCAGTTTATCACAATAACATTTACTCCCTTACTGTATGTGACGTCTAACGGAAAGATTTTCTGATGATAACACCGCTAGCACGAAACAAAACGACAATTCAACTGATATTTTGCCGTAAATATAAGGTTAGTTTGGTTTTTTTTTATTGGTGTTATACAACAAAACAATATGATTTACTATATCATTAAGTTATTGTTATCTAATTTGGAGGATAGAACGTAGTAGTACTACGATATTGTTATATATGTGATATATGTTAATATCTTTGGCATTTGTTCGCGGATTTTTTGTTCATCTGACATTCATGTATCATTGTTTGACGGGTTTTCGATTCCATAAGCATTTATATACGCCTTATCTGGAACAAATACAAATAGATACGAAAGTCACATATATATTTCTTACAAATTAATTTGCTGCGCGTAATTTCAATGCACTCATTGTCAAATTTGCTGTTAAAATGATGATAACGAATGTAAGCGGAGAAAGTTTTGTGGTAACGCGCTGGGCTGTCAATCCAGAGGTCCCGGGTTCGATACCCAGCCTGGACCTTCCAGACTGTCTCACTTCCTGGACCCTAATAAGGAAATCATAGCTAATGGATCATATCGCAGATGACTAGATAAACTTAATGCATATGTTGTTTATACATCAATGCCTTGTCATAAAGTAATTAAGTATGATAAATTTACAACGACTTTTACTACCATCTATTTGAATGTATTCATTCATTTAGGCTTAGCGCTGGTTCTCCTTCCCAAAAATTAAACAGTTATATATACGGCTGCGGATTTACCTTACCAGTTTTCCTGGACTGTATTTTACCTTATATATATATAGCACCGGCAACTTCTCCAAATATCGAGGAAAGTTGACAATGTTTTTTCATGAATGTGTATGAGCGGCCGCGGCCGGGACTCAGACCCGGATCGCCGGGTTACAAATTTAGCGCACTAACCACTGAATTGAGCGGCTTTTACATTTACTATGATGATTACCAGTCAAGGAAAATGAACATAGACATTAAACCATACTAGTTGATGATCCAGTTCACAGGTTGTATGCAAGAGAAAAGATGATTATCAAAAGATAGTCATTTGTTTATCATCAACTTCGGACCATACTGGACATATTGTATGAATGTACCTTTTCACTGTTATAATTAGTAAAAAATGAGTTTCGAAACTTACTTGTATTGACCTCTTGGTGTTTACTAAAAGTTTACTTTCATGTAAATACACCAAAATACATGTAGGAATGTGTTTTGTTTGTTTCAGTGTGTTGAGGAATGTCAGTCAGTATTAGGCAGACGATAGTTGTTAAAGCATATTCATATTCTATACAAGTAATGATTCTGTTGATTAAACCATAGATGATAATGAAACTAGTACTTGGCAGCAAAATCACTTATGTTGATGAAATAAATTGTAAATTCAAATATAATTCATATCAAAATCATTATTTTTAAAGATAATTTTATTTTGTGCAACAAAGTCAAGCCACTATGTGTAAAAAAGAAATGAATGTCTAAAAACAAATATTGAATGCTACGAAAACATCCAATGTGTCATTACACATAGCAAATAACTACATGTAAATGTAGATTTGTGCAAAGAAAATATTTACAAAAAAAAACTATCAAAACTTAATAATTAAAACATATTGATTTTATCTGTAGTAGTTTAAAAAAAAATTTCATTTCCCCAAGTTGCATTTAATTTAATTTAGAGAACATATTTATTTGAAATAAAAACGCGGTCATATATACATTAACAAAATATAGACCCATAGACGTATTCAAATTAATGCGAGAGCTACTTAGTGTAATTCTTATCGACTATAATTATTTTTGATAAATTTGGGTATTCCGTATTCCAAGAATAATCAGAAACTACATGTACTAGAATTTTTCTGTGATAAACAGATAGTCTTGAAGAAAACTACTTTCATTTAATTAATAGCTAGTAAATATAGTGCAATATTTCCAAAGCAGCACCCTTTTGAAGTAGAAAACACCATTATTATTGAATGGTAGGTATTGCTCTAGAGGTTAATTATTAGTAAAATCGTACATGGGGAAAATCATTATTTTGAACTATACACAATTAGAACATCAACAACAATTTTAACCACTGCCAAAGCAACATACACATATGCATGAAGAAATATTTATTGTTTCACAATTTTTAGCAACACACAATATCGTATGATTAGATACACCGGTTAAGACCTAAACCCCACAAATGTATGTACTACATAAGTTAGTACACGGCATTGTATATTTCCATGAGTAAAGTCACACTTTTAAAACTGCTATGTTGCAATCCTCGATCCATTTGTCAATTTGTGTAAAGTTCTCGATTCTCCAACCAAATCTTTAGATAATTATGTAGAATTATGTTCATCACATCAGAACATGATCAAACTAAAAGGTCTGTGTTTTACTATTTTCTGTATTCTATCCACACCCAGTGATGCAGGATCACGTTATCAATGAGTTGTGCACACTGTCCATTGATCACTTAATCATCATTACTGTATCAAATATTCCTGAAGTTTGAATCTCATAAGATTCTTCCTGAAATGTTGAATAATGTTATTAATGCTGATAGATTACAATAAATAACCCTAATAACAATTTTACTCTCTGTCCAGAGTTACGTTCCAACCCGGACATGTAAAATCCTCAAAGAAACTATAAAAATACCGCTCCAAGTTTACATAATTTAACATTATCAGTTAAGAGTTTCAGCTTTGATTTTGATTAGAAGCTTTTGAATTTCTTGACAAAACGTATAGTATTTTTTTATATTGAATTTACCTAACATCGTTCTCTGTATTAATCAGCTTGCTAATAAATCTTCAGCTCTGTGGTGGAAAATACCCTCTCTTCATGTTTGTCTTGAAATCACACCATACCTGGAAAGCATACAATAAGAAGAAGATATTAACCACAATTTTACGGATTTGACAATTAGACACACTTCTTCTGAAAATGCGTAGTCTGCAGTACTGAACTATAGACTCCTCAGTGAGTAACAAGATTTACAGGACAAACTCAAGACTCATCAAAAAGAACAACACTACAAGACATGCCACAAAAACGCGCCTGTGATAATCATGTTCCAGCAGGAATGTCTCCTTATAAAGTGAGATCATTGGACTGCGAAGATGAAATCCAGGTTAATCAATGAGACATGACCTGCAGATATGAACTCCCAAATCATCAATCAGTTTGTGGACTGCTGTTATGTACCCTAGATTCGTCAGTAAGAACGTGGGATGCAAACTCCTAACTTGATGAATTAGAAAATCCGTAGTCTGCAGTACTGAACTATAGACTCATCAGTGAGTAACAAGATTTACAGGACAAACTCAAGACTCATCAAAAAGAACAACACTACAAGACATGCCAGAAAAACGCACCCGTGATAATCATGTTTCAGCAGGAATGTCTCCTTATAAAGTGAGATCATTGGACTGCGAAGATGAAATCCAGGTTAATCAATAAGACATGACCTGTAGATATGAACTCCCAAATCATCAATCAGTTTGTGGACTGCAGTTAAGTACCCTAGATTCGTCAGCAAGAACGTGGGCTGCAAACGTGAACTCCTAACTTGATAAAACAGAAAATGCGTAGTCAGCAGTACTGAACTATAGACTCCTCAGTGAGTAACAAGATTTACAGGACAAACTCAAAACTCATCAAAAAGAACAACACTACAAGACATGCCACAAAAACGCACCCGTGATAATCATGTTTCAGCAGGAATGTCTCCTTATAAAGTGAGATCATTGGACTGCGAAGATGAAATCCAGGTTAATCAATGAGACATGACCTGTAGATATGAACTCCCAAATCATCAATCAGTTTGTGGACTGCAGTTAAGTACCCTAGATTCGTCAGCAAGAACGTGGGCTGCAAACATGAATTCCTAATTTACCAGTATGATCATGACTGAAGGTATGGACTCCATAATGATTCAAGACAAGAAACCAAAATTGGTGAAAGAAAACCCAAATTAAATAAAATGATAGAATAGTAAAATGGTTACAAGTTTAAAATGATATATACAAGAATAAAATGTTTAAAAGCATAAGCTATTAAAATAGTAAAATGGTTAAAAGTTTAAAAGATTATGTACAAGATTAAAATGATTAAAAGTTTAAAAGCATAAGATATTAAAATAATAAAACAGTAAAATGATAAAAGTTTAAAATGGTTAAAAGTTTAAAAGGGTGTATATATTTCAGAAAATGTTTTCAATGTGAAAGGCATTATTGCGTAATCAGTGTCTTTCTTTCTTAATCCAATATAACTTAGCTTTGTTATTGGGCCAAGGACTGTCGTATTGGCCCGAATAACTATAGGATATTGCATGGATGCTTTACAACTATTATCGGGATATTCTTACATTAATAAATGTACAAGTCCGGGTAATGATTTTCTTCTCTCTTTTTTCTCACAATTTGCCCAATCTCTACACAGAGTTGTCGTTTGTCGCGCCTAGCATACATGTATATGGGAGAGATAACAAACGACAACTCTGTGTAGAGATTGCAATTTGCCGTCTGCTGACACCGGACGCGCTTCCGTGAATTTACATGCCGTGACAATCTCTCAAGGGTGGCGCTACACCAATAAATACAGGTGAGAGGGGGCTAAATGCATTCATTCTGCTTTTTCTAGACGAATTATACTTACGAGTATTTGTTTATTATACCTGTTTGCGAGTACTTACTGTAGTGTCTATTACTAGTTTGGCTAATCCTGGCCATTTGATTGACTAATGGTGATGACTGAATCTAATAATTGTTGGCAGGTAAGTAAATCATGAAGGCATTGCCTAGATAAGTTGTTGTGTGGCTATTTGAAGTTCAATGTGGTTGTATGATAGTACTTAGATTTATGGTGAATTCGTTAACATTTAGGGTTTATTCTATTTGATTGATGTAGGGTATGCTATAACCATGTGCTTGTGAACTATATACATGAATTTATTCATTTTCAAATACTCATGATTGTCATTATAATGTGTATTGCTCATATCATGTAAATATTTTATACCCTTGGATTGAATTAAATGTACAGACAATATCCTTTAAGAAAAAGCAACTTCATACAAAAATCATAAACCAATATGCTTCTTGAAATTCGTCTACCTATAACGTTTTGTGATAGTTTCTCTTGTTAGATTTGTTTCCTTTCCAGTCATGTTTGATTTCTGTTAGACTTTGTGCTTTTTTTGTTTACAGACTAAAATGAAATTGACAGACAACATAATTATATGAAGTGTTTATTCATCTATTTTGTTAGTTTCAAAGATAACAATTCCCTAATAACCGGATTACTCAAAATAACATGCAGGCGTTGCGTTATGAATGTTCTTCTGTGTAGAAAGCAGAGTGCATGACATATATGTATTATTGTATTGCTCTTGAAATATTTCTTGATTCTGTTCTTTTCGTCTTAAACATTCATTGAATTGAATATTGACCCTTCAATATCTTTTCAAAATTATGTTTTACAATAACTGAAGAAAACTTGTAAAAATGAACCTAATAAGAATTGTGTTACACGATGAAAATCATGCCTTGGAATTAGAAAGGAGAACTTTCAATACAATTACTTGTAATGTAGGCAAGAATTAGGTGTGAATTTAATATATTACTTGTTTAAATATTAGGACTGATAATATCATACCAAAATACACATAATAGATTTAATGATAATAACATACGTATATATCAATATGCCAAAATTAATATTGAAAAATGATGTCAGCTGTAATTTCTTATTATTAAAATATCGACAAAATATTCTTGAATGAAATATATAAAGCTTAAAGTTGCTATTCATGATTATAAATTGTTACACTATATAGTGTTGTGTCCCTTGAACGTCCATGCATTCCTAGAACTAAATTTTGTTCTGTCCTTTCAGCCTGTGATGAAATCCGTAAATCCGGACGTTACAACAACTCGGGGAGTTATAATGTGTTCCTGAATACGAGTCAAGTATTTGAGGTACATGTATATTGTAAATAAGAATGGGACATATTTTAAATTAGCAGTATTAGGATCACTGCTTGAATAAACCAGTATTTGTATGTTTTAGATATATCATCGAGACGTCAAAGATGATCTAACATTCGACTTCAATACAAAACCACAATTTCAACACTTGATTATAGAATTGCTTTATTCAGATCTGTATTTAAGACAATTTAGCTTTGAAAACATAGTCTTAGACTGTTGAATTTAAATTATATCTTTTTAAAAGTCTCCTTAAGCTTACATAAATGATCAAACAGACACTTCTATTCATACGTTAAACCTTCAGATTCATCCTGTATCTCTTACAAAACGACCGTTAAAAACATATTACTAGTATTTGACTTGGTTTTCAATTTTACGTGATTTTTTGTTTTAGGTGTATTGTCGTTTCGAAGGAAATGATGCATATATTCCGATCATGCAACAAAAGTATGATAGGGTATCTTTTGACAGGGCCTGGATTGACTACGTAAAAGGATTTGGAAGACAAGACCTGGGTGATTTCTGGATAGGCCTATACAACATCAAATCGCTGTCTGATGCAGGTAAGTAAGTGGTAAATACTGAAATATTTGGAAGTCTTAATGCTCAATCTGATTAAAATCATATCCACAAACCCGCTACGCTATGCAGTAAGGAATATCGAGTACTTTAGTTAGATTGCCTTAATGTTTCAAATGATCACTAAACTTCCCGTTTTAATTGCAACTCAATCATCGTCTGGTATCATTTCTGAATAAACCTGATAACAGTATATTTACAATTTCATTCAAATCGTACCCGAAGTGGGCTTTACATCGACGTTTCCTTTTATTTTTAAGGACATCGAGTCTTGACAATAACCTTACAAGACTGGCACAATGAAATAAAAAGACTTCAATACCGACATTTTATGTTGGACGGAAGTTACCGACTCTATCTGAGTCAGTACATGTCTGGAAATATTTTACCGGATGACTTCTCGCATAACAACGGTGCACCATTTGCAACATATGATAGACCTGACGTCAGTAACTGCGCACTTCATATGAGAGGTGGATGGTGGTACAACTATTGTTCGTTCGTCTTGCCAACAGGACATTATTACAATGGAGGACCATACACACCACCGGGGAAGTTTTATGATGGTATCTTCTTCAAAGACTGGCTTGGATTTGGATATTCCTTGAAATACATCAAACTTGAACTTTCCTTTTATTAAAAACAAATCCGCTTGCGTATCTTTCATGGACACTCCATAAATATATTATAATCCTGATTCTGATCTTCTGTTAATAAATACTTTCATAGCATTTGAAAAGGGTTTTTGTTATATGTAAATGTATCTACATAACAATTTTCGACAACGTATCTGCATGACGGCCATTCGAACTAACCATTAACAGTGCAAATGAAAACATTTCTTTTTTCTTCTCTTGGGTTCTAGACGTCGTACCAACAGCTAGAATCATATGGCGACTTCTCATTTTGGACAGCTTCCTCACGTGTGAAATTTGTCTGGTCCCGGGAATTAGGATCCGCACATAAGGCGGTACGGAGCTAGTGCATGATTACTAGTCATGAACCACTAGATTACATAGAACGCGTGATAATATTTAAATTCAAAACGCATTTCTTATTGAAAGATGAAAATTAATATGATCAATTTTGGCGTTTTATTCTTAATAAGAACTTTTCAGAGTTATGATTTAATTGCTTTGTTGCAACAATAATGTTTATTACTAGTTTGGTTTTTATTTCAAGAATTGTTGCATTTAACAGTGCTTGAAACATTAAATACTTAAAATACTTCACAGAAAGGAACCTGTATGTTTAAATTTCAAACTCTTTTCTATTTGGACATTTGGATAATGTAGATTATCAGTTTAAATATTTTACCATCATTAGAAAAGTTAAACCAGTAAATGGTTTTGACTAATGTTCAGGAACGGATGGTAGAAAAAATGGTATGTGCAGCTTTTCATAGATTCCTCATAAAGAAACCTGTGTATTTATTGGCAAAGCTTCCAACGGTCAGTTAGGAGTCAATGAGATTGGGTCGGTTATGAGCTGTTTCCTCTTCCTCTTCCTAGGTATTCGGGAGTGGTCGTGCCACACTGAGCAGAATATGGCCAAACAACACGGTTGCTCAAGATAAAAAAAAACATCCTTCAAGACGTCAGCCACTGTAGGTTAACATAATTACGGATGCGTAAGATTTGTTAGTTATACCACGGCCTATAATCACGAGGTATATTGTTTTGATAACGATTGATACCACAGGGTCGCGAAAAATGGCGGCGCCTACGAGTTCGAAGGTAAGTCGTATTTTTCGTCAAAAGTTCAAATGTTTCGAGTTTCTCATGTAGCCCATGTTCCAGCAACCAATTTTCCGAATCCATCGGTACCAAAAGTAGCATTGTTACTGTCGTGGTTTGTCCATAGACCCTACAGAGAAATGTGAAGTGGACATACTTTTTCATTATTTACTTTTTCAAATTTCTCTGCAGGGTCTTTGGAACTCGTAGGAACCGCCATTTTTCTCGACCCTGTGGTATCAAAACAATATGTTACGTGATTATATACCTTGTATACACGAGGGCTTGTTTTTATGTCTGAAACCTGATTCTAACATTTTCATGAATATTCTCATACCGGACGATGAATAATATATATGATGTTTATGGTAAGTATAAGATAAAACTATTTGTAAACTCCACAAAAAGGAACCTTTTCGATCATTTCATAAAACAAACGTGATTGATCATTTCTTTATGGTTATACAGTTCAAGAAATCGTACCAAATGACAATCAATTGATATTCACTTACTTGAAAATGAACATTAGTGATTTTATTGTAACTGGCAAATATTTCTTAGTACATGTAGTACATGTGTAACACAATTAAACTCTCGCTAGAAATAAGCAGTAAAGCAAATAGAAATATAGATCGCCATTACTCAGTGCATTGCATTGAAAATGCAATTTTCACAAAAACACATGAAGAATATCTTATTGTGTACAAGGAGGATTAGCAACAAGGAACGTAACTTTCAAAAAAGTATGTTGATAAGTTTCAAACTTCAGCGTGTTTGAGCTATCGAAAGGTTAAACTTATTTACAGCTGCTGTAGCTGCCATGCTCAACGGAGTTTTGTGCTAAATGAGCCCATGTGTTTGTTTTCTGAGCTACAAAATGGTTCAAATTATTTACAACCGCTGTTGTGTTCATGCCGTACGGAGTTGACTGTTCAGCAAAATCTATCTCGCCGTCACAACCAGTCTAACTGATTCAACTAGTTTAATTGCTAATTTAGTATGAAGTGTTTTTGTGTTTAGTTGGGAAAACATACTATATTTATGAGAACTTTTACACTCAGTCTGAATGATTTGATTGGTTGAAGGGTCTTGATGCCCATGGTAACTGACATTTACTCATTTCTTTTATCTTTAATTGTTGAAGTTCAAACATTTACGTTCCTTTTTAAGTTTTTTTAGTTATGTTTATATAACTCATAATTTTATGTTGTTTCAATGTTTATCATGCACATACTTCCTATCTTGAAATATGAGTCATCTATAAAAGGTGATTGGTTTGCACTACTGTCACGATTAGTCAATTACGTTAATGCTTCGTAGCTTCTTAATTTCTTACATTTTCCAATGGGGTAGGATGGTACAAATTCATCTTCTAATTAATAGTGTACATGATTTTGTATATACTGTATATTTTGCTATATCATTATTGCTTTGGTCTCTTTATATCCCCATCATATCATCTAACAGCGACAATACCTTTACCTATCCCCCTCATTTTGGGCATCACGGTGTTCTTTGCAGCGTAATATCTGTACTACGTTTCCCAACTTCCTGCACATATCACAGCACTCTAAGTATCACTCATCGCCACTCACCGACTGATTGAGGATGACGTGTGTTTTAATTATGGACAGTCTGTTACAGCTGTTACTTGAATATATCAACCTGTATTTATTGTTTGGTAATTGTTTCTAACGAATCAAAACGTACCACTGCTGATCGATTGAATGTTGGTGTGTTGTTTATTATAATATCATTTTGTTTATGTACAGGCTTTAAATCCAGCATCTAAATACAAACGTTTCATACTCATATAGAACGAACCCGCAATATTTCAAATTGTTTAGGGATCTAGTGTTCGAGGCTATAACAGTTAGACTCAGTACTCACATAATGGCAGAACAAGATATGAGTGTACTCGTGTTGTCCATAGTCTTACTGTATACACTGGTCAGCGATGCTATGGTTTTGAACCTGAAAGATGTACATAAATACAATTGTAAGTGATTTTTTCATGTAATATTATATACTGTTGAATAATGTTTTCTTTATGTTAAATGCATTATTGCTTAACCAATGTCATTCATTTTTTGTAGAAACCTGGCGGTTTTGTTTAATTTTCTTCTGAATTACATGGTTGCAAATAAATAACATACATTGCATACTTTAGTACCAATGTCAATTTTAATCAGTAATAAACTTACTTATAACGTATGGAACATTCACTCATCAGTTTAATTGGTGGTTCTTAAAAATTAAGACTAATTCCTGTTTTGCTTTAGAAATATGTATTGATTATTCTATTTGGTCAAGATCGTATTGGACATGTCAGATGTGTATCCTGTACTGCGGACATGTTGTATTTCTTATTGTAAATATTATATGTTTGGACAAACAAAATATTTGAAATATAGTTTATATGTTGGCAACTACATCTTTGTCTTTTGAAGAAGTCGTTGTTTTAATTTTGAATTGTTCGTGAAAATAGACTGTACATAGGTTGACCATCAGTTTTGAGTCGTGCCAAAAATATACAGAATAATTCACTAGAACAAATAGGGGATGTCATTATTCGGAACATATCCGACTGAAACATGTTGAAAAGATACATTTAACATGCTCAATAGATATATATAATGCAGCCGCAATAGGTAGAGCGCAGTAGCTTAAATGTCAAAGTTCAATTCCAGCCACCAGCCACAATATCACAATATCCACATCCACCAGTAGTTATAGCGTATTATTCCGTCACGGCTCAAAACACATGATTTACTGTGTAAAACTATGACAAATGAAGACATCAATGTAATCCATCCATAAGCCGTGGTCGGGTGGTTAAGTAGCTTACTTCAAATTACTGTAGCCTCTCATTGATAGAGGGTCGTGAGGTCGAGCCCCTCTACCTATATGTGTGTAAAATCAGACAGTTGCTTACGGAAAATGGGAGTCTAGTACCGGTTCTTCCCAGGAACGATGATTATGTGAACTGCCCGCCTCATAAGACTCTGACTGTTAAATGGGGCGTAAACACTCAGCATAAACAAACAAACAAACCGTTCATAAGCAATTATCTAAACTCAGTGAAGCAGTACAGATTCAGATTCAAGATTCTTTATTTGTAACGTAAACATATATACATGTTTCTGGTTACATGATCCAATGAATTATATATACAAATAACAATAGCAAGACATTTATAAGTTATACAAGTATATATACAATTTACATGTGATGCAATTCAAACACGAAATTAATAAACATAAGATATACTGCAAATTCAAGATATCTTATTACATATATGTTAAATTTTATAGTACAGTAGTAACTTAGTCTTCTCTTAATGCAATTTTTATTGGCACATGGGAGGTTAGCTGATTTCCGTTCAATGTTCAACACAGCATGAACGGGAAAATATGGTGGGAGCACTTATTATTTACTTTTGTTATTTCATTTTCGTTTAACACGTTCATTTTACGTATTTGAGCAAAATTGTTAGCATTATAATTAATTAAAACTTTATTTCGAACCATGTGTGTTGTAAAATGCACTTAATCAATGCAACGGACGGAAGGTACATCATACTGTAATAAACCAGTTTATCACAATAACATTTACTCCCTTACTGTATGTGACGTCTAACGGAAAGATTTTCTGATGATAACACCGCTAGCACGAAACAAAACGACAATTCAACTGATATTTTGCCGTAAATATAAGGTTAGTTTGGGTTTTTATCGGTGTTATACAACAAAACAATATGATTTACTATATCATTAAGTTATTGTTGTCTAATTTGGAGGATAGAACGTAGTAGTACTACGATATTGTTATATATGTGATATATGTTAATATCTTTGGCATTTGTTCGCGGATTTTTGTTCATCTGACAATCATGTATCATTGTTTGACGGGTTTTCGATTCCATAAGCATTTATATACGCCTTATCTGGAACAAATACAAATAGATACGAAAGTCACATATATATTTCTTACAAATTAATTTGCTGCGCGTAATTTCAATGCACTCATTGTCAAATTTGCTGTTAAAATGATGATAACGAATGTAAGCGGAGATAGTTTTGTGGTAACGCGCTGGGCTGTCAATCCAGAGGTCCCGGGTTCGATACCCAGCCTGGACCTTCCAGACTGTCTCACTTCCTGGACCCTAATAAGGAAATCATAGCTAATGGATCATATCGCAGATGACTAGATAAACTTAATGCATATGTTGTTTATACATCAATGCCTTGTCATAAAGTAATTAAGTATGATAAATTTACAACGACTTTTACTACCATCTATTTGAATGTATTCATTCATTTAGGCTTAGCGCTGGTTCTCCTTCCCAAAAATTAAACAGTTATATATACGACTGCGGATTTACCTTACAGTTTTCCTGGACTGTATTTTAACTAGCACCGGCAACTTCTCCAAATATCGAGGAAAGTTGACAATGTTTTTTCATGAATGTGTATGAGCGGCCGCGGCCGGGACTCAGACCCGGATCGCCGGGTTACAAATTTAGCGCACTGACCACTGAATTTAGCGGCTTTTACATTTACTATGATAATTACCAGTCAGGCATTAAATCATACTAGTTGATGATCCAGTTCACAGGTTGTATGCAAGAGAAGAGATGATTATCAAGAGTCACTTGTTTATCATCAACTTCGGACCATGCTGGACATATTATATGAATGTACCTTTTCACTGTTATAATTAGTAAAAAATGAGTTTCGAAACTTACTTGTATTGACCTCTTGGTGTTTACTAAAAGTTTACTTTCATGTAAATACACCAAAATACATGTAGGAATGTGTTTTGTTTGTTTCAGTGTGTTGAGGAATGTCAGTCAGTATTAGGCAGACAATAGTTGTTAAAGCATATTCATATTCTATACAAGTAATGATGCTGTTGATTAAACCATAGATGATAATGAAACTAGTACTTGGCAGCAAAATCACTTATGTTGATGAAATAAATTGTTAATTTAAATATAATTTACAAAAAAATCATTCTTTTTAAAGATAATTTTATTTTGTGCAACAAAGTCAAGACACTATGTGTAAATAAGAAATGAATGCCTAAAAACAGATATTGAATGCTACGAAAACATCCAATGTGTCGTTACACATAGCAAATAACTACATGTAAATGTAGATTTGTGCAAAGAAAATATTTACAAAAAAAAACTATCAAAACTTAATAATTAAAACATATTGATTTTATCTGTAGTAGTTTAAAAAAAAAATTCATTTCCCCAAGTTGCATTTAATTTAATTTAGAGAACATATTTATTTGAAATAAAAACGCGGTCATATATACATTAACAAAATATAGACCCATAGACGTATTCAAATTAATGCGAGAGCTACTTAGTGTAATTCTTATCGACTATAATTATTTTTGATAAATTTGGGTATTCCGTATTCCAAGAATAATCAGAAACTACATGTACTAGAATTTTTCTGTGATAAACAGATAGTCTTGAAGAAAACTACTTTCATTTAATTAATAGCTAGTAAATATAGTGCAATATTTCCAAAGCAGCACCCTTTTGAAGTAGAAAACACCATTATTATTGAATGGTAGGTATTGCTCTAGAGGTTAATTATTAGTAAAATCGTACATGGGGAAAATCATTATTTTGAACTATACACAATTAGAACAGCAACAACAATTTTAACCACTGCCAAAGTAACATACACATATGCACGAAGAAATATTTATTGTTTCACAATTTTTAGCAACACACAATATCGTATGATTAGATACACTGGTTAAGTCCTTAACCCCACAAATGTATGTACTACATAAGTTAGTACACGGCATTGTATATTTCCATGAGTAAAGTCACACTTTTAAAACTTCTATGTTGCAATCCTCGATCCATTTATCAATTTGTGTAAAGTTCTCCATTTTCCAACCAAATCTTTAGATAATTATGTAGAATTATGTTCATCACATCAGAACATGATCAAACTAAAAGGTCTGTGTTTTACTATTTTCTGTATTCTATCACTATCCAGTGATGCAGGATCACGTTAACAATGAGTTGTGCACACTGTCCATTGCTCACTTAATCATCATTACTGTATCAAATATTCCTGAAGTTTGAATCTCATAAGATTCTTCCTGAAATGTTGAATAATGCTATCAATGCTGATAGATTACAATAAATAACCCTAATAACAATTTTACTCTCTGTCCAGAGTTACGTTCCAACCCGGACATGTAAAATCCTCAAAGAAACTATAAAAATACCGCTCCAAGTTTACTTAATTTAACATTATCAGTAAAGAGCTTTAGCTTTGATTTTGCTTAGAAGCTTTTGAATTTCTTGACAAAACATATAGTATTTATTTGATATTGAATTTACCTAACATCGTTCTCTGTATTAATCAGCTTGCTTACAAATCTTCAGCTCTGTGGTTGAAAATACCCTCTCTTCATGTTTGTCTTGAGATCACACCAAGCCATACTTGGAAAGCATACAATAAGAAGAAGATATTAACCACAATTTTACGGAATTGACAATTAGACACACTTCTTGTTAAATCAGAAAATGCGTAGTTTGCAGTACTGAACTATAGACTCCTCAGTGAGTAACAAGATTTACAGGACAAACTCCAGACTCATCAAAAAGAACAACACTACAAGACATGTCAGAAAAACGCCCCCGTGATAATCATGTTTCAGCAGGAATGTCTCCTTATAAAGTGAGAGCATTGGACTGCGAAGATGAAATCCAGGTTAATCAATGAGACATGACCTGCAGATAAGAACTCCCAAATCATCAATCAGTTTGTGGACTGCTGTTATGTACTCTAGATTCGTCAGCAAGAACGTGGGCTGCAAACTTCTAACTTGATGAATTAGAAAATCCGTAGTCTGCAGTACTGAACTATAGACTCATCAGTGAGTAACAAGATTTACAGGACAAACTCCAGACTCATAAAAAAGAACAACACTACAAGACATGCTAGAAAAACGCACCCGTGATAATCATGTTTCAGCAGGAATGTCTCCTTATAAAGTGAGAGCATTGGACTGCGAAGATGGAATCCAGGTTAATCAATAAGACATGACCTACAGATATGAACTCCCAAATCATCAATCAGTTTGTGGACTGCAGTTAAGTACTCTAGATTCGTCAGCAAGAACGTGGGCTGCAAACATGAACTCCTAACTTGATAAAACAGAAAATGCGTAGTCTGCAGTACTGAACTATAGACTCCTCAGTGAGTAGCAAGATTTACAGGACAAACTCCAGACTCATCAAAAAGAACAACACTACAAGACATGCCAGAAAAACGCCCCCGTGATAATCATGTTTCAGCAGGAATGTCTCCTTATAAAGTGAGGTCATTGGACTGCGAAGATGAAATCCAGGTTAATCAATGAGACATGACCTGTAGATATGAACTCCCAAATCATCAATCAGTTTGTGGACTGCAGTTATGTACCCTAGATTCGTCAGCCAGAACGTGGGCTGCAAACATGAATTCCTAATTTACCAGTATGATCATTACTGAAGGTATGGACTCCATAATGATTCAAGACAAGAAACCAAAATTGGCGAAAGAAAACCCAAATTAAATAAAATGATAGAATAGTAAAATGGTTACAAGTTTAAAATGATATATACAAGAATAAAATGTTTAAAAGCATAAGATATTAAAATAGTAAAATGGTTAAAAGTTTAAAAGATTATGCACAAGATTAAAATGATTAAAAGTTTAAAAGCATAAGATATTAAAATAGTAAAACAGTAAAATGATAAAAGGTTAAAATGGTTAAACGTTTAAAAGAATATATACAAGACTAAAATGGTTAAAAGTTTAAAAGCATAAGATATTAAAATAGTAAAACAGTAAAATGATAAAAATTAAAATGGGTAAAAGTTTAAAAGCATAAGATAATAAAATAGTAAAACAGTAAAATGATAAAAATTAAAATGGGTAAAAGTTTAAAAGCATAAGATATTAATATAGTAAAACAGTAAAATGATAACAGGTTAAAATGGTTAAGAGTTTAAAAGAATATATACAAGATTAAAATGGCTACAAGTTTAAAAGCATAAAATATTAAAATAGTAAAACAGTAAAATGATAACAGGTTAAAATGGTTAAGAGTTTAAAAGAATATATACAAGATTAAAATGGCTACAAGTTTAAAAGCATAAAATATTAAAATAGTAAAACAGTAAAATGATAAAAGGTTAAAATGATTAAAAGTTTAAAAGAATATATACAAGATTAAAATAGTTAAAGTTGAAAAGCATAAGATACTAAAATAGTAAAACAGTAAAATGATAAAAGGTTAAAAAGGTTAAACGTTTAAAAGAATATATACAATATTAAAATGGCTAAAAGTTTAAAAGCATAAAATATTAAAATAGTAAAACAGTAAATTATAAAAGGTTATAATGGTTAAGAGTTTAAAGGAATATATACAAGATTAAAAGGGCTAAAAGTTTAAAAGCATAAAATAGTAAAACAGTTAAATGATAAAAGGTTAAAATGGTTAAAAGTTTAAAAGAATATATACAAGATAAAAATGCTTAAAACATAAGATATTAAAATAATAAAACAGTAAAATGATAAAAGGTTAAAATGGTTAAGAGTTTAAAAGAATATATACAAAATTAAAATTGTTAAAAGTTTAAAAGCATAAGATACTGAAATAGTAAAACAGTAAAATGATTAAAGGTTAAAATGGTTAAGAGTTTAAAAGAATATATACAAGATTAAAATGGCTAAAAGTTTAAAAGCATAAACTATTAAAATAGTAAAACAGTAAAATGATAAAAGGTTAAAATGGTTAAGAGTTTAAAAGAATATATACAAGATTAAAATGGCTACAAGTTTAAAAGCATAAAATATTAAAATAGTAAAACAGTAAAATGATAATAGGTTAAAATGATTAAAAGTTTAAAAGAATATATACAAGATTAAAATGGTTAAAAGTTTATAAGCATAAGATACTAAAATAGTAAATAAGTAAAATGATAAAAGGTTAAAATGGTTAAGAGTTTAAAGATTATATGCAATATTAAAATGGCTAAAAGTTTAAAAGCATAAAATATTAAGATAGTAAAACAGTAAATTATAAAAGGTTATAGTGGTTAAGAGTTTAAAGGAATATATACAGGAATAAAATGTCTAAAAGTTTAAAACCATAAAATATTAAAATAGTAAAACAGTAAAATGATAAAAGGTTAAAATGATTAGAAGTTTAAAAGAATATATACAAGATTAAAATTGTTAAAAGTTGAAAAGCATAAGATACTAAAATAGTAAAACAGTAAAATGATAAAAGGTTAAAATGGATAAGAGTTTAAAAGAATATATACAAGATTAAAATTGTTAAAAGTTTAGAAGCATAAGATACTAAAATAGTAAAACAGTAAAATGATAAAAGGTTAAAATGGTTAAGAGTTTAAAAGAATATATACAAGATTAAAATGGCTAAAAGTTTAAAAGCATAAACTATTAAAATAGTAAAACAGTAAAATGATAAAAGGTTAAAATGATTAAAAGTTTAAAAGAATATATACAAGATTAAATTGTTAAAAGTTGAAAAGCATAAGATACTAAAATAGTAAAACAGTAAAATGATAAAAGGTTAAAATGGATAAGAGTTTAAAAGAATATATACAAGATTAAAATGGTTAAAAGTATATAAGCATAAGATATTAAAATAGTAAAACAGTGAAATGATAAAAGTTTAAAATGGTTAAAAGCTTAAAAGAATATATACAAGATTAAAATGGTTAAACGTTTAAAAGCATAAAATATTAAAATAGTAAAACAGTAAAATGATAAAAGGTTAAAATGATTAAAAGTTTAAAAGAATATATACAAGATTAAAATAGTTAAAAGTTGAAAAGCATAAGATACTAAAATAGTAAAACAGTAAAATTATAAAAGGTTAAAATGGTTAAGAGTTTAAAAGAATATATACAAGATTAAAATGGCTAAGAGTTTAGAAGCATAAAATATCAAAATAATAAAACAGTAAAATGATAAAAGGTTAAAATGGTTAAAAATATATATATAAGATTAAAATGGTTAAAAGTTTAAAAGGATACGATAATAAAATTATAAGAGGATAAGATAATGAAAATTTGAAGGATAAGATCTCAAAAGGATATGAAACATTCACAACATACATCAAACTATAGAAATATTAAATATATTTGACTTACGAGAAACTTCTGCTTGTTGTCTCAGCTTTTGCAATCTGGTTGAGGGTGGTGATTTGTTGATGTTTGCTGGTCTAATGGTCACCTTGATTATGTTAGTCACACTTATTATTACACTTCACTGACTGAAACCTCCCAATCTGTTGGAATAATAAACATGTGGTTATTGCAAGAATATTGGATAATGCTGACAATATATGTAATACATGTATCTATATTCGCATTCATTGGCACAATAACTGTGTATAAATTATTCCACTAAATGCATTGTTACCAAAAACATGGATTAAACAGTTACCTTGGTAACAATAAAATTAAACTGTTGATAGCAGTTATCTCAATATTAATTTGACAATTATGAAGATCAATCACAATTAACTGACTTACTCAATTAAGTATGTCAAGTTCAAGTTCAATTTAAATTAAGTATGACAAAATAATCATCAAGATACAAACATTGTCGGTTGCATAGTAGCAAATAGAACATTTGCTATGAATAGCTATTAACCGACTAAACATAAGGTAAATTAATCAGAATCATGACTATAGAGACAGAATGCAATACATACCTCATGTATCGTCCAAATGTTCAGTCTTTTGATTGACCACATGACAGGTAAAGGTCCACAACCAACCTCCCTAGAAACGAAATATATTCCATTAAATTTACGTTATTGAATAAAATACAAATATTCATTATCAATAAATATCAAATAAACCGCGGCCTACTTTTTTCATTTATACAATCTTGATTTACCGTTGTTCATAGTCATTGATTTAATGATACAAATGTTCTAGGTTTATATCATGTAATAAACAGTTAATAAATCTTCAAAAACTTTCAAGACAAGGGACAACATTCCAAATAATACTTTTTAATTGTTTGTTTGTTCATTAGAGTTTTACACCCCTTTTCAACAGTTAGAGTCATATGAGGCGGGCAGTTTACATAACCATCGTTCCTGGGATGAACCAGTACTTGACTCCCATCCTCTGTAAGCAACTGTCTACTTTCTCCAATAAAGAGACATGATCGGTAGCGAGACTCAGACCCACGAAATACTTTTTTAAATTATCCGTATAATACATAAACAAAAATTAAATTCACATGTTTATGAAAGCGAACTCATCAAATCAACAATATTACATAAAACGATTACAATAAAATTTAAGTATGCCATACAACCGTCGATGTCGAATTCCAGCATTTATCCAAAACGTCCGAAAACATAATGTTCATTTTTTGGGTGATATCTATCGACTGGTAACAGGTATATGTGTAATCACCTGAAAAATACACGTGATTTGTAGAATTTACTCAAATTAAAAACATATACGCCCTACGGGTCACTATTTACAACACAATGTTTTCTTTGTGACATATTGGTCACATAAAAATACACACTCATGTACAACATGTACATATAGACACAACTTAATCCATGTATTATTACACAGTCAATATACATCACGCACTACTTTCTAATCAACTTCATTCGTCGTATCATATAATCAGATTTGAGTTAATTGCAGCACAATTATAATGATTCGTAAAACATCGAGTAATTCCGTATTACTCCGTAGCTGATCAGCAGTCTAATCAACATAATTACATAAAACGAGTCCAATTAATACGTTGTTTAACAAAATTTTACGAAATGGTAAAAAATATGTTGTTTATAATACAATTTATTGTCAAATTAATTATGAAACAATCAATTTATAACAAAGAAGTAGAATTACGGTAGTTCCAGGTGTTAAGATATAGTTTGCAAGCACGTTTTAATCAAGTACATAATTATGAAACTCTTGTCGTTTCGTCCATGACGTTTCTTCCTGTGTTGTCTAAATCATCAACAGTACTGTAACCTTGCATTTTTTTAAGACGAAGATGGTTAAGTGTCAATGTGAGTATATATATATATCGAAACATTATCAGATCCTGGCAAATGAAAAACCCCATGCATTGATGTTTACCTTACTTACACTAAATACATAGACATTCAAATATGATACATGCACTGGCTCCATTGCAAATCACAAAATTTCCAAATAATATCAACAATTGCAGTTGCTGCAATCCTACCAAAATCGCTACTGTCAGGATCAACAGGCCGATGGTCCGGTGACATTTTGAGCTGGTATACTGTTATTAAAGCAACCAGACCAGTCTTATCTGACAAAATAACATGGACAGTGAATACAAATTATCTGCCATGCAATTTTTCATAACTTGATCTTCTAAATAATCAAAAGAAGTCTGTAATAGCACAAACTATGTTGAATTTGATGAATGTGTTTTTAATCAGGAAATTGTAAATGGAATGGAATTTGTGGTATAAATGAATACGTGCTATTTGATTTGTATGACTCATTGTTATTTGTTCAATTGATGATGTTCAATTTCTTTTAAATATGTTGATCAATATTCTTCTGATGTTTTAATTTATATGACAGTCAAACCTGTGTTAGCGGTCACCTCCGAATAAAGGCCAACCTGTGAATAAGAGCCATTCTTTTAAAAGCAGCACTTGATTGATTAGAACAAAATTAACTCCGAATAAAGACCACCTGTCAATAACGGCCACCCTTTGTATTTCACAAAAATGGTCTTTGTTCACAGGTGTGACTGTATTTGATAAAATATTTTGTTTGATTCTGTAACATCTCGTAAACCATCTGATACGTGTATTTGGACATATTAATTATGCCGAATAAATGTATACATGTAACGTACGGCATGCTTATTTTTTATTAGCAGTCGTGTAAGAACAGTACTTACTGTTAAGGTTGTCTTTTCTATACTTTGTCTTTTTGAAGTTTTATTTTGGTGCTGCATTAATATCACCATAACTAGGTCTGATTTAAAGCCAGATAGTTTTGTATCTGTTTTAATAACCCCGAATAAATCTTCGTCATTTTTTTATTAACATGATATAATTATGTTTAACATTCAACACCTACATGTTTTATCAGTGAAAATTATTGATGACAATTTGATGGTAAAACCGTACGACGCAGTCACTCGGCGTGACTTGAAACGGGAATGACCTTCTCGTCTGACCAAATAAAACATCCAAAACGTCAATCCTGGTCATTAACTTTTACATGTGCGTACTAGGAAAACTCATAGCTAGCTAACTGTATTTCGATTTTTTTACACAAAGGCCTGTATTCTTCATAATTTTGGAAATACTTGCCTTGTTGACAAACAGTATGGGTGCTCACAACTAGGACGGAAGTTCCTCGCAACATTTTTGCCGAAATATATATTACACTCGTTATGGACGTGTTATACATTCTTCTATAGATTTTGTTCTGTCCTTTCAGCATGTGATGAAATCCGTAAAAGCGGACTTTACAACAAATCGGGAAGTTATAATGTGTTCCTGAATTCGAGTCAATTTACTGAGGTAAAAATGGGAAATATCTAACTGTATTAGGGTCACTGCTTGAATAAAACAGTATGTGTATGTTTTAGATATGCAATCGGGATTTGAACGACGAACCAACGTTCAATTTCCATAGATAGTCTCCATTGCGTGACTCGACCTGTTTTGTTTTATTCAGATGTGTATTTAAGCCCACTTAGCTTTGAAAACCAAGGTCTGGGACTGTAGTACTTGGATTAGAACTTGCAAAAAAAACTACTAAAACTTATAGCAATTATCAAAGAAACGCTATTCTACTGTAGTAGTACTAATCTTTTATTTAATCGTTGTGGATAGCTCTATACAAAACAAAGACCCCAACATGTGTCTCTTACAAATGACCGTTAAAGATATACCAGAATTTGACTTATTTTCAATTTTACGCATATTTCATGTTATAGGTAAATTGTCGTTTTGAAGGGAATGATGCATTTACCTCTATCATGCAACGACAGGATGGCAGGGTATCTTTTAATAGGACCTGGAATGAGTATGTAACCGGATTCGGAAGTCAGGATCAAGGTGGTTTCTGGGTAGGTCTGCACACCATCAAATCGCTGTCTGATGCAGGTAAGTTATTATGTGCAAATACTGAAGTCCTACTATGAGACCGTTCAAATTTGATTTAATGTCGTACGCCACAGTTTCATACGATCAGTAAATTTCCGGTTTTTCAACTCAACTTAGCATCGACGTTTTCTTCTGTTTTCAAGGACACAAAGTCCTGACAATAACCTTACAAGACTGGCAAAATTACATGAGAAGACTTCAATACCGGCAGTTTATGTTGAACGGAAGTTACCGACTCTATCTGAGTCAGTACATGTCTGGAAATATTTTACCGGACGACTTCTCCCACAACAACGGTGAACCGTTTGCAACATATGACAGACCTGACGTCAATAACTGCGCACTTCATATGAGAGGTGGATGGTGGTACAATAATTGTTTGCATGTGCTACCGACAGGTCATTATTACAATGGAGGATCATACACACCACCGGGAGAGTTCTATGATGGTATGTTCTTCAAAAGCTGGCGTGGATTTGGATATTCCTTGAAACACATCAAACTTGAACTATCAGTTTAATAAAACACCACTTGCAAGCATAACTTTCTTGGACACAACATAGCTAGCTTTTGATATCAAACTTGCTTAACATATGGTTTCTTCTGCTAATAAATACTTCAATATAGCATATTAACAGGGGTACGTCTTATCATTATCATTGACATACATGTAAAATTAATGTAATTACATTAGGAGCTTTGAAACGATATTTTACGGATTCATTTGGCTAAGTTCATGTAGTGACTTTCTCGGTTTTACGTGAAAGGAAGATCCTAGTCGTACACCGGTACAGGTGTCTCATTACTATACAACATGATCAGAACATAAGGTGAAGTGGGCGTTTACAATAATCACGTATTAAAAACATTAAAATTGGTTAAGGTAGCGACTATGTGTTCTAGATATATAGATAATATTTTTAAATAATAATAAGAAAAAAATAATAATTGACGACAAGTTATGAAAAAAACGTTCACGTCCACATGGTGCGACAGTGAATAATTATAAATGTGTGTGCACCTGTGTCTTATGTAAGTGAATATTATTCAAAGTTCGTGTACGAAATACCGAAGACACCCGACATCAGTTATCATTATAAAACAGTAATGTACAACAATTAATGTCATACATTTTGACGTATTGTATGAGAAAAAAAACAATTACGAACGTTAGTCTTTAGCAATCTCTTGTAAATCATTACAAAAATTATACACGCGATTGTCTTCAATGCTATATTGTAAATCATTACAACAATACTGCTTCTGTATTAATAGATATATATACCACCACAGATGGTGTACAGAAGTGAAACGTATGGTTAAACGAAGGTGCAGATAAAGCATTACTAAAAGAACTTCATTTCACATTTCCTCTTTTCTGTATGATTTTATTAACGACATCGTAAAGACCTACGTGACCTTTCGTTATCCGTAATAAGAAGATGTATACTGTGGTTGACTTTTTACTCTTACTAGTCTTTATTATGGTGATTCTTGTAATTCCCCCAGTTGAAGGGTCTGGTACAAGAAAGCTCTTATCTCTTTCTTCGTCCAGATAGAGATGGCCATTGTACTCAGCCATTCCATAACTTACGAAATCTAGAACAAACGAGGTTACTTCTCGCCAGCTAAATGCTTCATCCAGATTTTCTAATAATCTAGAGCTCGTGTCACATTCTTATCCAATCACTTACTAGTTTATTTTTAATTTTTGGCTTTCTTATCTGAATAACAAAAATAAAACCGGCGTTCTAGCTTCATAGTTTCGAAAAAACGACTTAAATGGGCATAGCACTAAGACGCTTTAAAAATGCATATTTGCGTGTCCTTCGTAATAAGGAAGCTACAGTCGAAACCCCTCCTTTTAGCTTTTTTACGAGGAACACCCTTATATGCACGTTAACCTATACTTTGAATATGTAAGCATGGTTTTTTTATACTAGTAATCATTAAAATTATTTTTTGCAAATCATGTCTGAGTTTAAAGCCAGTAACCATTTTCAGATGTAGACCATGATTAGATAGGTAGTACTTCCCTCCTTTTTAGAAGTTGGTAATTCCAGTGACCTCAATAAACGAGAAGCAACAAATAACGCTTAGTTGTGATTGGTGGTATGTCAGGGAGATAAAAAACTGCAATATTTAAAATCAAACCTTGTTATCACCCTTTAATCAAGAATAACCTGCCAAAAACATGTTCACCATACGCCCCTCTTTGTGGCTATGTTTTATTATCATCATGGTGACTGTAACATTTGTATGAGAAATAGAACACTTAGAAACCTCAGATAATATTTTATTAAAGATGAAAAAAGTTGTATTTGACAAAATGAGTACACAAAATATAACAAACATTAAGAGTCATAAAGATGACAATAAACAACTGGACAAAACATTCTATATTTTCTCCCCTTTTGGGGCCCGTTTATATATATACATAGGTATATCTAAGCCAAGACAGCAGTACTTCTACACTTAAAAAGCAAATGGTAAACATTCCATTCACTTATTTCATCACAACATCACAAAAAGAAAAACACATTCATTAAAATTGAACATTTTGCATTAACATTATTTTGATTTCTCAGGAGGTAAGTGTAAATTATGTTAAAAGCCCTTAAAACTTCAAATGTACTTAATTTCCGATAAAGCTTGTTTACAGGCAATTTCAAGGCGGTTCTCCGCAATAGTGTTTACCCTTCACATATTGTATGGTCTTGTCAATTGAGTGCGTTATATAGTCGCAGATTTTGGGAGAGGGTAGTAGTTTGGGGAAGTAAGAATGTTCTGTGCACAGTTTTATTTAGAAGTCCCTTCCTTATTTATCTAATGTGTGGAAAGTCATCCAAACTACAAAAAGTAATGTTATCTTAGCAATGTCTACGAAACGGGTCCTTGGTCCATAAATGTTAAATATAAGTACACATAAACACATAGTATTAACACTATTTAATAAATCTGAAGCTTACAATATCTTAATTCAAAAAATATAGTTTGTGTCAATAATATTTTTGTGACAACAAATGTATTATCCACTTCAATTATCATAATTTCAATCGTTTTTTGTTTTATAATTAGACGCACCATAGAAAGATTGTTTGTTCGTAAGGTCAATATATAGATGTAAACGTCTTCAATTACCTATTACACATTAGAATGTAAGTTAATTAAGAAATATTAAATGCTGAAAAAATGTATAAGATTAGAAACAGATTTCTGGAGTATTACAATATTCATTATGTTAGAAATAAATACTACAGCTGGTAGCCAGGATCAAGGAAATATTAATTAAAACCCCACTATAGACAGACTGCTATCCAAAAACACAACAAATATTGAATCCTGCATTTGTAGTATGTTTATGTATATGAGATTATACGACACATTTTTTGAATGGTTAAAATGTGAGTACATGTAATACATTTGATCCAAATTATATGCTAGTACTATTCTGATGCAGGAAATTCCCTATGTTATCCAGTGATCATGCCACAAGAACTACCAATTGCTGTAACAATAAATAAAAGTTTGTGGTAGCTTGGGGTAGATTTGGATAAATCTCGCAGACTGATGTTGATGGTCTATTACTCTTTGCAAAGCGCCAGCAACATTTTCTTGTAATCACCGCTAACATCCCCTTTGATGAAGCTACCTAATGTTTTACCATATTTCGCCTGAAATTCTTGCTTGATCTGTACCATATCAACCTTAAACAAACAATCAGAAATGATCAATCGAAAATGTGGTAAGCATTGTAGACTATATAAATGCATTTCTTTCCAAGGATTGTCTTTTCTTTTCTTGCCAGACACTAGCAAAACAACAGCCACAGATATGATTAAAATACATTGTGAATTTATATGTAATCTCCCGGTAGATTCTACTAAATATAAAAATTGCTTTAATTCTACAAGAAGGCATGCATGACATAGATCAAACAGTTACGTAAACCTACACTGTCATGTTAGGAACATGCAGTCACTAAGTGAACACAATACGTCGTCATAGGATACAACAAAACAGGTCCCTACCTCACATCGTGAGACAACACAACGAATGAGAAGGTTATCTTTGGTTCCCGCACCCTTCATGCTTTTATATAATCTCTCAGCAAAGTAAGCTGGTGTGTTACGAGCGATGGCCACTGAAATAGTCAACAGTTCAATCTAGAGCACTAATATACTGAACTCAAGTACCTATTGCAACAAAATACAATTAAGCGCATTTTACTTTTTTTAGATAGATTACTAGTATATTTGTTTCATGGTATCCCTGGGTCCTCCCTAGAATGGAATTCTACGAAGAACCTGACGGAAGAATTGTTTTTCTTTAAAGAAAAGTCAACATTGATAAAAAAAATACTTTCTCGATGAAGTGCTATAATAATTGTAAAAGATTACGAAAAATAATGAATACACATTGTAGATAAGAAGACACAAGAATAACGTACCTATAGCAAGGAATCCATCCTCTATATAACCACTAGTCTCTGATTTAATTACAGTTTCAATATCCTTGCCATGATTGCATTTGTATGCATCAAATGTAGCAATGAGTTGAGGATAGCTTCTCAATGACAAAACCCTGTTAAATGTTGATTCGTCTGTTCCGATCTTGTTAGCACCAGCCTAGAAAATGCAGAAGAGGTATGAAAACTTCGTTGGTTCAAATTCAATATAATATTATGAGTTGGAAAAAGTAAGACCTCTTTTGTTACAGATATGTGACGTCAATACTTTTTATATAATGATTATCATGAAATCAACAAGATTTTTCATAAAATTGAATTTGTTTATTGATCGTCAAAGCACTTGAATATATTTCTATAGTTTGTGTTAAAAACTTTCCCTAAGTATTACTAAAGGGAGCTTATAAAGAGAATTGTTTTTATTTGTTTGAGTTTTACGCCCCTTAACAGTCAGAGTCATATGATGTGGACAGTTCACCTAACCATAGTGCAGGGTAGGAACCAGTACTAGGCTTCCATCCTCCATATTAACGTAACTGCCTACTTTCTCACATAAAGAGACATGGTCGGTAGCGGGACTTGAACTCACGACCCTCTATCAGTGAGAGGTTACACTGAAGTCAGCGACCCTAACCACTCGTCAGCGGAAGCGCTTCGAATAGAATTGGAACTATCATTTGGACCACGTAACTGTCACCATCTTTCTGGAGGTTAAATCATCAATAATTCGATTTTAATTGTAATTAAATTATCATATTTTACTGAAGATGTTAATGACATACTTCAAAAAGTTCCTTAGCCTCTGCCGCAGCTTTAGCAGGGTCTACTGCTTGGTTTTCTTCCCTGTTAGCTGCAAGTTGTGATACAAGCAGACGTTCTAGATGCCCACTGGTGTCTCCCATCACGTCTTTCTCCAGCTCGCGTTTGAACACTAATAACAGAACACATTACGGAATATACAATTGTTTGTGATGAAGTTTTACATTGTGTTAATTATGCAACGCACAAAATAACTCTCAAAACATGAGAGTTAAGGTAATAAAAAACAAGATAAGAATACTGCCATTACTTTAAAACACTTTATTTATATAGATTGTTACACTGGAAAATGTATGCAGACATTTATTACTCTATGCTACCATTATGTTTGTTATTACAGATCAAGGTCACAAAGGATTTGGGGTACACGTAATGTTAAAGTTTATTGCAGACACAGTTTTCGCGATGTCATGTTAAGCGACTTAGGTTGAGTTGACATATGCATATTGTCTTATACTCATAATGTAACAGTTCAACAGAAAGAAAGGAGTTACTCTGGTAACTTACGTGTTTTGTAAGCCTTTTTTATTTCCTGAATCTGGGCTGGACTTCTTGAACACAAAATTTCAATCAATGCACCTTCGTCTGTTCCCAAACCCTGAAACAATTAACACTAAATATTATCATAATTGTCTGTCTATGTTGCTGCTAAATTGTTATCTAAATAAAGCAAATCAAGAATTCGGAGTATGTTGTGGTCTAAGAGAAATACACTTTATTAAGCAAGTGTAGACAGTTCCAGACAAACTGTAATTTTTATTAGAATAAGTAATGTTCCATACTGTTCGTCGGGCTATCGTGAATCGTTTAAATTGATAACTAATATCTTTCGTACAATTGAGGGACGATTTTTGCAATTGGTTGCCTTTTTGTTAGATTTTGCTAATAGCAACTCTTGAGTCGGTTCTTTATAAGTAATGGTTGGTTGGTCTGACATAAACGCGTATGTACGAGTTCATTGCTGACAATACGGTGTGTTTCACTTGTATATATTATGGTCTTCATTTGATCAAATTGAATAGTTAAAGGTCATCATTGGTCTTCTGGTATAACGTTTAATTTGACTGTTATTGTAGCAACAAACCTTGATACCATCATGTAATTGTTTAGCATCATAGATTGTTGGTGGTTCCATCAAAGCTAAAACAACATCTTCAAATTTGCCACCAAGTTCTGATTTTAGCTCATGTTTCAATTCCTGAAATATTCATACCACAAACAATACATAAACCATAACGTACTTCCCAAAAACTCAAATTGAAAAAAAGCATTAACAATCTTAGTATTGATGTACGATTTTGCTTTGGGATAATATGATATGTAAATAAATAATTGATTTAATATAGGCCCTGTTATTTGTCCGAGGGCAGTCGTATTGGCCCAAGGCCGAAGGCTCTAGCAATCAATTAAATTGCTTAAAATGCGAGCTCTATATCTATACCACTTTTCGCGGCCCCGGACCAAGAAGTAATATAGATATTGATATTGGTCCGTTTATTGGAAATGCCACTGCATTATTATGCTAGGCATTAAACAAGTTACAAGGCTGATAATAAATAGTTATTTAATAGACAAACTTAATAAACGGCGAATGTTTATTTTTGTAATATGTGATAGTGTTGATAAGGCATTGTAGTTACTAACACGTTTGTTTAGAATTCATTAGTTGTGCGTATATGATAAAGTTAAAATATGTCGAACTATATGAGAAGAACAGGGCACTGAGATACGTTACCTTTCCATACTGTGTTTTAAATGACAAAGCTATCTCTTGTCGCTGTTGGTTTGAGTGACAAGCAAGTACTTGGATAATCTTTGCTTCATCAGTACCTGGTGAATATATGAACATAGATTAAAATCAAAGATATTTAAGGACAAATACTATAAACGCATAGATCTACAGTGTTTCTGTAAATACTCATCAACACGAGTCACGTCCCTCTCTTAAATTTGCTTGAAGTCAATTTCTAATAAAAATACAAACTTAATGACGAGTATTAAAATGAAACACGGTATCATGGTAACAGCAGTTTGCGGAAATAAATGTCGCGTCATATAACTGTCACATCCAGATAAACGTTTTTCAGAGAATGCCAATATCTTAATATCGTACCATTATAAACAATACAATTTTCGACCTGATACATTCCCTGTGGACGAGATATTACATAAATTTATAGAATATTGATAAACAACACTGTTGACATTATTTCAATGAACTTTAAAATCATATCCATGGCATATACACCTATATTGTGTTGTGTCTGGAGTTAGGGAGGGGATTTAATTACTACAAAATCCATGAGTCGCTTTGTGAAATAATATGACAAGACGTAATGCAAAAATAAATAAACCGCGCATTTTACGTGATAGAGTTCATGCAATAATACGAGTTTCTATCAACAAGATAAATATTGAAGTAACAAAATAACCCATCATTCAGACTTTGTTTGCGCATTAATCTTCATGGTGATAAAGCATGCTTTAATCATTATTTTTGAACAATGATCGTTTCATACATCCATTTCTCAAGTGTTTTGTGTACACACAGATTAAGCAAATATTGTATCATGATTCATGGTGTACAAGGCTATTAAGTCGTCCATAAACAAACAAGTGTGTATTTGATATAAGTTTCTTCTGACACTGTATAACGTATATTGTAAGCATTGTCTCATTATCTAGATGAAATTAAAATAAAAACAAGAACGCCGCAAGCGATACCAATGCTCGTCTGTTCATCGCCTCAGTGAAATCTATCCACATATAAAGTTTCTATGTTGCTACCTGTTCAGCTTCTGAGTTATGAGCTACATTAAAGTTTTTGCACGGACGCAGACGCTGACGCAGACGCGGACGACGACGCAATGATCACAATAGCTCGACGAGCTAAAAATGAAATCGTTTCCAACTGGAAGGTCGCTATAACGAGACGGTCCTAGTGCTGAGGGGTGGCTAAAGTAGGGTTTGACCGTACATGCAGTTGTTAGACATTGTCTCTGACGTTTTATTATTTGCTTACCTAAACCTTTCATAGCTTTCCTGAGCTCTGCAGCAGCATTATCAGCCGAAAATGCTGGGTTCGGCACAACCGTTCCCTGAAAATAGACAAAACTTAGTTAACTCTTATATCTTATAATACGTGCAGCGCCCGGTTGCTTAGTTGCTTAGCTCAATTATAAGTGGATCTGGTGTCCGTGAGTTTGAACACTGTGTGGCACATGGTCTCTGGGTCGGTTATACTGAACACATTACGCCTGGTTTTTCAACCTCACGCCAGTATATACATGTAACTGAAATATTGTCAAAAACGGTATAATAGTAAAACACTCCTTATAGCGGATTGTTTCACTTTGGCGTACCATCTAGTATTTTTCACAAATTCATATAACGTATGTCAAACGTAGTATTAATCTAAACTAAATGTTTTATCACGAATTATGATCAATAGACTGTTAAATGTCATATTCAAAGTAAGAATTGCTAAATAACCACACATTGCTTAATATATTATGTGTACAATCGTAATTAAACTTACGTTAACGTAGAAAATTCGATTTATTGACCAAGCTTTTACAAATTTGTTTACGATGTCAACATTGAGACTGAATGGATTTTCAATCATTCCTACATAATGTGACAAGTATTTGATCATATCGTGAGGTATGATATCGTGTATAGTAACACGTGGCAAAACTGAATGAGTGATATTTCATATCTACATTTTTTCCTACCCCATTTGCAGTCATACACTTTATATTCATATCATGCATGGTTCAACAGCTTTAAACTTTTGCTTAACCTGAGTACAACAGATCATATCGAACGTGATAAAAAGTCTATCGTGACTTACTTTTAAATTAACTTAATATAATACTTATACTCAACTCATGAGTCATGTTTTGCAATCTAACCAGAGTATAACATGTTTTATTGCAATGAAATGTTTTGTCTAATAAACTACACTGCTTGTGATGGCGATCGAGATTATAATCTGGCCACATCCTGCTGAGTAGATAACACTTCCGAATTGATTTATGAAATTGGCCCTACTAACCAGAAAGTCGAACTACTGGTAAAGGAAAGGAAAAGGTTGCTAAGAATAAAGTTGGAAAGCTTCAAATAAAGTGGTTGTAATAATTATGAGCAAACCGGAAATCTTAACTTGAGGGGACGATAAAGATGACTTTTGAAAGAAGGAAATCTATATGTTTCGCTCAGTGTTAGCTGTTCATTACACATAATGAATGTTGATTATTTATACAAAATATGCAACCTTTGTACTGATAAAACGATGGACAGTAAAACAGAGTATATATATGCATCAACATTATATTTATCAAATGCTTTTCATATATAAACGTTTAATTTGTAAATATGGTTATATTTGACAGACGACATTTAATCGTGTGATCTATTTGCTGAGTATCATATACATGAGTCATATGCAGTGCACGTATTTCAAAATCGTATGAAGTTTTTTTATAGTAAAAAAACGACACTAAATGTGTTAGTATATACATTGTACATACAATATAAATCAAGTCACCTGTGTCACTTTGATACTGGAGAGTATATGATGGTATTTATGTCATATGTATCATAGCTAAAAATTTAAAAGAACTGTGATCTGATATATAGACGATCTATATGTGTTCATGGCTTAGGTTACTGAAATTACGCCTGGATACGTTTTAATGTTAATAAATCATGCAGCAGCTGTCAACGTTTATACAATATGTACAAACACAGTGAAGAGATATAATTAATGAATATAAGAATAATTAAATTTACTGGGTGTAGTGTTAGGGACGCTATATCAGTATATGTAAATGTCCCTGTGGTATGAAACAAAGATTCATGCAGACGGTTTGATTAACCTTGTGAAAATGGTTAGATTAAATCCAAGCATAATATTGATGTATACGACATGTAATGTATTAAATCATGACAGGAAGAATCGGCCTAGACATTTCGACAACTATATCCAACGGGCTGAAAGAGACACGCCCATTTCCTCAGCGTATTTTTAACTTCCTGCTCTGTAAGCCATTTAATTCAACCGATATCAAATTATTACTTTAGTATACGAATAACTGTTACCAACATCATGTATCAAGTGTATGAATGGTTTCCTCCATACGAACGAATCATAAATCTGAATCTTCTTACCTGTGTGTATGAAGCAGCCATGTTTTACAAGATCCAAAACGTAAAATTAAACCACTGTGTATATATACTGTCCAGATCAGATCTCAAGGTTTGTATACTCAAGCGTACGAGTGACTAAACGCAGTGTTCATACGATAAGCGCGGGTAATGATTGTGAAGGCTTACACGATGTGGTTAGACGCATAAATCTAAAAATAACCAAATCGATATTATAATTTTGCCACGGTCAGTGTTGAACAGTTACAAGTGTGTATTGGTCATAACCGGTGGATAGTGTCATAGACTCTTCATTGCAGGGTTATTAAACTCGCAAGTCTCGCTGAAAAGAATACATGCCAATTCTTAAAAGTAATGAACTGAACGCCTGTTGGAGGTTAACTGGCTCAACTACAGATAACTCTAGGGTACATGCATAAATGATACAAGAAGACAATACAAGTTGTGTCCCTTACATTACTAATTAATACAAGAAAACTCCGGAATACAAAGACTAGTCTGTAGTAACTGCCCCTTTTGAAGACAAAAGACAAAATATTATCTATTAGTCTACAATAGCAGCTAGGAAAGACTAGTTCTACCGTAATAAAAACCATACATGAGACGAATATTGAAACTCATTGATTAATTAAGTCATATTGAAAATTTCCCAAATGTATATGACTTTAAAAAATATATTGAAATTAAAGTACAGAGAATAAAGATAACTTGAAGAGATAAAACACGTTGTTAGTGTTAAACCACACGTACGGCTCCTATATAATTATAGTTAATCGCTATATACGTACGTTTCAAGGGAGACTACTTTGTCGACAAAACCGAGGAAGTCACAAAAATGTCCCGCAAATTTATTATACTTATAACTTGATGAAATAGCATCTAGGTATTATATATTCAATGACTGTTTTATTAAGTTATTCTCACAGTTCTGTGTGTTATGAATGACCGGGTAACAGAAATTATCAGTTTCTCGGTATTTAAGGTAACACGCCGATATTGTGATTCCCCTCGGATAAAAAAACATTTCGGTCTTGATAATGATTTAAAATCCCTTCCGAAGTTAATTAAGGGGTTGTTGTGATGAGATGAGATGGTCTTACCCTTGCAAAATCAACCAAAATCCAATGTTAACCCGACGTCGGGATCCGGCTTCTATACGACGTTTAGCCGACGTAAAATGTTTAATGCATGGGACTGTATTCGTATTCAAAGATATTCGATCTAAACAAAGTGTGACATGATTCATGTTGCATATATACATGTGGCGTTGGGTATACCAGAGACACATGTCTCTGTGTATACGCACCATATATTAACTGTTATATAAATGATCTGAAATGTATACATGCATCAAGTTATTTAATATTCATTTGTTTGGGAGTTCGAATCTCGATTTCACCTTCCGATATTTCAGGGACGTAATTCCACTGCCCTCATCCCGACTACTGTCTATAGTTACTTACTGTGTTAAGGAAATCAAAGAAAACGGACGAGATCGATGTGTGTCGGACACGATAAGAACCAGGAAGAATAATTCGAAATAAGAGTAGGATTATAGATGCACAGTTCTCCTGTATTTTCTCTCCCCTATCTCTGAGGGGGGGGGGGGGGGGGGGGAGGGACATGTAATGACTTATAGTATAAGCTTATCAAATTAACTGTTAAACAATTTAACAGACGGACAAATGAAATAAGCTCTGAATACTTATAATCACGCCAAATTTGTACGCACCGCACACATGTATAAAGCTATATTGCTAGTACTTTGATTTTCTCTTGTGTCCGATAGTGGAGATATACAAACATTGCCTGTTTTATATAGCGGACATTATTCATGAATGCAACAACTTATTGTGTCTTCCAAATAAAGCTTACTTTCTAAACTCTTCGGTAATGTTTTACAATTGTTTGTAAAAGTTACTGGTATTTTTAGAGTCGATATATTGACTGTGTAAGTTAATTATGTGGTCAACTTTGTCACTTATCAATAATCCATCTAATGAAGTTATATGTTATATTTAATGTTGAAAATTGTGTAGAGGATATGAATTAACTATAGTTAACTTTTTTTCCAAAATAAAACTTAATTCAGGACATATCCGGTAGTTGCTATTGCGCAACGTAGTGCGCATCCATGACGTTTACATATAGGCAAAATGAAAACGTATAGAGAGAATTTTTTTAAACTTTGCATGATCATAGCATATGATAACAGAAACATTTTAATCGAGGAGAAAAATGGGGGTCGCGGTGCTAGTTTCTGAGTTATCTGCCCTTGTTTATGACGTTTTGGCTTAATTTGTGTCATTTCAAGGACAGATCACTCATACATAAATCTTTAATACCATATTTTTACTTTTGATTCGTGTTTCTCAGTTTATTCTTGGTTAAAATACAAAATTTCATGCAATTCCATTAAATATTTTTATTAGCTTTTTTCAGTTGAAGTTAACAAACTGACAATTCTTCAAAATTAAACCAAGTTTTAAGAAAATTTGGCATTGGTTACAGTAAAGAAGAAACAAATACAAAAACACTCATTAGCACTTAGCAGTTCTTGAAATTATGGGCAATTGCATGAAAATAAGTCGACTACTTAAAAAGGAAAATAAACAAGACCTTGTTTTCCTACATTATTAATTATCTGCCCATGGAATGACATAAAATGAGCCAAAATGTCACATTCAAGGGCAGATAACTCAAAAAACGAGCACCGCGACCCTCGTTTTTGTTTATTTTAAAATGTTTCTATTATCATACTCAATTTTTCAATTAAAGGTTATGATTTTTTCTTTCTCTCTTTTCTATCCACAGTCCTTCCTTTGTCAAATAGTTATGCATATTTCATGAACTATTTACGAAGTATTAATGAACCAATTCATGCATTATTTGTGAAAAATCGTATAGATCTTCAAGAATTCCATTCGAAGGGGTATAAAATCATCAATTATCTACTTGGATAAACTTTTTAGGTATTGGATGTTCCCGTGATCAATGCTTGTTTATTTAAATGTTTTATCATAAAATATTCACTCATTCTAATTACATGTAATGGTTATCACAACTAGTGAAACACCTGGCATTGGTTAGACACCAGACTTAGTCATTCAGTACATGTGTTGTTTTATTATTGTGTCCGTAGTGAACTGTACTGTCAGACAAGTATATACCTTCTAGCGTGTAAATAACAATCTGAAATCTCCATTTTGACAGCAATAGATAACAAGAGGGCCATCATGGACGTACATCACGCCATTTACAGAATAAATTGATATCGATGATGGCCAAGGGATGCCACAGTCCAAATTAGCTGATAATTCATTTTTTGGCGCATGACGTTTTTTTTAAGTTATTGTAAAATGTTTCTATTACAGACAGTTTTGTTCCTGGTGAAATGTCTTTAAAATAATAGCGGGATATCATTATAATAGTATACAGCTCAGTCAGATATGAGTAAAATATGTAAGTATATGCAGGTTGTATGTGCCGGGTTTTACTGTTTTCTAACATTCCTTTTGGTAGACCAGGGACACTATATATGTATAGTGTCACTGAGTAGACACAGCTGATAAAATTATATTGAATTATTAATTTAGATGTGGTTTAAGTCATTCGGTAAACGAAGAACTGAAAGTTTTATATGAACGGACAGACTGTGGGATTGTAAGCTGCATAGACATAGGTGTATGTGCAAAAATGAATCAATAAATAAATATTTGATAGAGTATCGTCTCTTCTGTCTATTTTAACAACAGGTCAAAATAACTAACACAATAGATAGATAGATAGATAGGTGTTATTTTATAACTTTATCATTTATTGGTACATGCATTTAACATTCATTGGAAATTCGCTGGTCAATGATATTTAACAGATTGTATTTAAACTTGTATTTGAAAGAGGGAATGGACATCCCTTACATCATGAGGTAGCATGTTCCATAAATTGCAACCATTATATACAATGTAATTAAAATTATATGACTTCTTTCCATAACCCTTGACCACTGAGATAGAATATCTACCACTTTGTGTCATTTCAACATCAATGACAGATGAAGGTGTCTGTGACCTAAACATGGTGGAATAGCGGAAGAGTACACAGGTATAAAACTTTCTTTCAAATATACTGGTGAAAGTGCAGATTGTATTCTCTAAACATGACAAAAAGCCAAAGAGGACAGACCTGTCTTACCCTAGAGGTAAAGAGGGTATAATATAGATAGGTCGCTGGCTAACCGCTTTTGGATCAGCAAAATTTGAATGGACGGACAGACAAGACGGACGCTATGGCGTTTTTCCTTTGATCTTCTTTTAATTCGAATGTTGGGGGGGATACGAAAACAATAAGTTGGAATTATATTAATACAAACAAATTAGAAATCGCTGGTCAGAATCAGCATTAAGATCGTGTTGTCTACCACGACATCTCTCATCTGGAGTGAGCTTTCATTTATTGTATTTCGTTTATTTTGACATATTTTGTGATTTCACTATTGTTCTGTTCAGCTAAAATTAAAATTGGTCTCAATAGAGGCGCCACATGTAAAAGGAGCCTATTCGTCTTGCAGAATGATACATGCATCATGTTGTGTTGTCTTGTTGAGAGTTGTTGCATAGGATTGTGGCATATCAAACCATACACTTTCATAACGTGTGTGCTATTCAACGTTGAGGTTTTATTAGACTTTCATGTGTATCAGTGAACATGCAATGAAAGATAAATCTTTCCATTGATGGTGTCATTTTAATGGTTAAACGTCGCTAGGTGTCAAAATTTGGTGAATTCTTGTACATACGTTGTAAATTTCCCCAAAATACAAATAAGACCAATTTTATTTTGTACTTCCGCATTACTTGCTACATAACAGCTTGGTTATTGCTCATTGCACCCACTTCCACTAGGGCTTCTCCGGACAGTTATAACAATGATGTTGAATAAGGTAAGCTGTTTGCATTATAGGAATTCTGATTCAACTTTGAGTTACGCCCCAATCAAGCATGGGGTCGGAATATGACTACAGTAGACAATATTAAGCATTTATTTAAAATATCTATTGCAGCAATCACATCAGTTACTGGTACGACGGTAATTCCTTAAAAAATGTAATAAAAGAGCATGCATGTGTTATAATTAGGTGTATCATAAATCTTACAGTTAATCTAATAGAAAAACTTTTGAATTATTTAAAGCTACCCTTTCTTTGCTGTTCAAAACGGCCACTTCTTTTATTCGTTCTTCAAAGTTGATGTGTCGTAAAATTGTATTGATTAAAACTCTCCAATCTGCGGATGTTTGTAACCGCAGAGTACGTAGAAAAAATAAATACAATTTTGAGAATTTAGATGTAAACGAATTAACAGAATACCCAAAAGCTGAAACAATCAATTGCTGACAAGTCAATCTCACATTCATACTACTGTACATATTTTACAGCAAAATGTCGGAAAATACAAAATATTATTATAACTGCTTCGAATTGTTTGCTACTTGTGTACTTGTTCACATACTGTATGATCATAATGATAATGTCACTGATCACACCATTGGTATGGAGTCAAATTAAATCGTTTATATATTATTTTTTTATAATTTTTGAAGTGAAAAGGCTGTCAATGTTAACAAATGTAGAGGTTAAGGTAAATAGAAAACAAATCAGACGAACAAAAAGGAATTAGCTTTTCAGATTGCAGAACTGTGACGTGTTGATAAAACTCATAAGCTCATAATAATATAAAATGAGAGCTGTTGTCGTTGTTCAAAAAATAGGTTGACAGAAGACCAACCAAATATAATATTTCTTTCAAATCACTCGCAGTGGACTTTATGGAGTGGATTTATTCAAGTATATAATTACGGTTTGGATTTTGAATATATAGATAGGTGAAATCTGATATGACCAGTCAGCCAATCCCGACACCGTAACACAGAGACTTGAATTGAAAAAAAAAACTGTGTTGTATAATCGAAATCACCGAAACAAGTAATGAAAAGGTTTTCTAATGCATACTAGTATAGAAATTGCATATCAATCAATATCTTATTTCAGCTGTGTGTGGTAATGACTTTGTTGCTTATTGTGGTGTCGGTGCCAGAGTCATCGGGGGTAAGACGACGCTCTAGGTACTACAGAGTAAGCGAAAAAAAGATAAGTAAGTTCCTTTTAATACTAAATTTGTTTTGTCACTTGACCCACTTAATCCTTATTGTTCTAAGGCTAAGCTTGTTCTAACAAAAACTATAGTATACCTGTAAAATGTCTAACAATGTGTTAGTACGCACTAAAGTGTTAGTGTTTGTTCAACGCAAATTGAGTATTTTTTTATCAATTTTTATACACAAGATAATACAAAATATATATAATTTCATTCATTCAAACCTGTTATAGCGGCCGTATTCAAGTAAAGGTTGTCTTATGAATAAGGCCACTCTTTTAAAAACCATCATTTATCATTTTGAACAAAACGACCCGTGAATAAAGGCTACCTGTCAAAAAGACTGAATCAAAGTCTTTCCCAATGGTGGCCAATTGACTGGTTTAACTGTACGTGAATTAAAATGTGATTTTTCTTGTCGAAAATGGCTGATAGTAACAACACTTATCGTGTACTAAACCTTCAACGTCACAATAGGTTCAATATTGCATAAAACAATGCATTAATAAAATGTTTTACATAAGTTGGTCGTGTGTTTTATTCATACAATGGTGTTGTTTTTGTAGAGGATTGCAACAATAAGTTCATGTGTGATGTGAGAACAAGCAGAAGTAGATGTGAAATGAACTGTATTGAAAAAACTCAATGTTGTGATGGCCACTATGATTGTGTAGATGAAACTGACGAGAAGATGTGCACAAGTAAGCTTGTTAATTTAAATATCAGCCGACTATAATATATACATTTCATTAGCAAATATTCACTGAATTTCCGATACGTTTCCACTTTTGGTTTGGTCATGAAACAATAAAATGCCGATTATTAGAATATCTGGGTCCAAGATCATTCGGTAATCAATGGTTTCGAAATGATCGATTCTAGTATAATGCTCTGGTGAGAAAACGATATTGCAAAATGTCCGTACATTACAAGGGAGTTAATACTTTTTCGCAAACATGTACTCAATTTTTTATATAATTTGTCCTTTTATACGACTGAACGATAAAGGATAGGAAAGACATATGTTTTACTGTTTGTTGCAATTATTTCAATAGACCATCATTTTCTGGTAACTCATATTTGAAAGTGTTCGAATTCATTTGAAAAGAACATCATTTCATACAGATCACACGAAGTATTTGTGTCGGTAAGTATAAAATCGTAACAAACAATAAGGACAACTTATACATATTCTGTACAAATATGATTAACATTTCATGAAAAATCATCGCAATATCTTATCCTAACTCAAGTTATAGAGTGGAAACCCATTTTCATTTTTAGATACAGTGGCCTTGAGCCTACAGACCCATAATGCAATCACAGGCTTAGTCTGTATGCAAGCTACCGACACGCAAAATTTCATAGCAATATTTCAATCCCAACTCAAATTATTGAGTAGAAGCAGACTTTCTATTTTTAGTAACAGTGACCTTGACCCGACTGATCCTAAATACAGTACCAATCTAGGTATGCATCCAAATTGACCGGAAACCATCCGTTTGATGCCCCCCAGTACGCCCGCATTCCCAAACCTTATATATTATGAAATACTCAATCGATAATTTCTTATCTATGTTGAAAAGTCGATAAGAATATTTTTTGATAATGGGACAATCATTAATGATATCCTATCCATATTTGCCGCCATTCCAACACTGGCAACTATATTGATTTATTACGAAGTGAGGTATGATCTTTCAGATAAACCATGTTTTAAACATACGCAGAAAAAGAGATGGACGTAACGTACTAGCTACTAATGGAAAAATATTTCACAAAAGTGCTTTGATTCCATTTAATAATTGTAAGAAAGATTTATGATTTTTTTCATTTATTTCAGCCACAACATCAACCACGCCTCCAACTACGACCTCAGCATCAACCACGTCTGCAACTACGACAGAAGGATGAACTAAACCCCACCCACAACACCGACCACACCCGCAACCTACTTATTCAATCACGGACTCAAGAGTCCAAGAAAATTTTATTTTAAAAAAGGCTAAATTAATATGCTCTGATGGGCTTCTCAATTCTGATAGTTTCAATATGGTAAAATGTTCTTTGCATAAGTCAATTTGCCTAAGACAAGGAATTGTGTCCGATTAGCATGTAAAATTAAAATCATGAATAATAAAGAAAATTGTACCTGAAGCAAGCTGTCTCTGAGTTGTATGTACATGTATGTATGTAGGCTTTAAATTCAAATATAACCAGAAACAGTGTGCCAACAAACCATGAAGGTTTACAACAGCCTCAAAGTTGTATAATGGCGGATCATCTTTTGACAAAGGTCTCCACAAAACCTTGTTGTACAGCATTTTTCGTCCCAATCTTGAACAAGGAGGGGGCATGGTGGCCCTA
The DNA here is from genome assembly GCA_964023205.1 of Lutraria lutraria. Classification (NCBI taxonomy): domain Eukaryota; kingdom Metazoa; phylum Mollusca; class Bivalvia; order Venerida; family Mactridae; genus Lutraria; species Lutraria lutraria. Next base: position 19,526,663 of record OZ026838.1, read on the forward strand.
TATCGTACACCAATTAATGAAAGTTATTTGTCATAGTAAAGACTGTTTATTAAACTGAAGTTCTGAATTATGTTGCAAAAGACTTAGTACAAGTATTTGTTGAAATATAGTCAATTTTATTATCTGGATAAAACATACCAATATTGAAATTCCAGGATCTTGACCAAGATCTCAGTACTATACATACATAAATTTTTTGTACAAATATGATTAGCATTTCACTGTGTGCGTATCCTGACTCTGTGTGAGCCCAACAATTGATGACGTCAATGGAATTTCAAACTATCTGCAGCGAAAGATATTATTTTGTACAATTAATTGAAATTTAGTAATATTTTGTGATTGTTTAAAAAATATGATATCATGTTCATGTAAGGGATTTTGTATATTAACTCAAGTGTAGCATTACCTCCACGTTTCCAAAGCATCCACATAATAAAAATGTTTGATCTTATGAGTTTCAAGTTTCAAAGTTTATTGGCAAAAACAACAATCATTATGATGAATTGCCTTTGGCCATTCACAGTATAGTATGAGTTTATGGCAAAGACATACTACGTAGTTTAAAATGTATAATACAATAAATAAAGCAGACATACAAAATAATTTGAATAAAATTTAAACAAATATATAAATGCGCACATAAAAAAGAAGCAGTATCAGAATTCAATGGTATTTTCTGCTAATTTTATGATTTTTATTTTATCTTTGTTAGGTACGAACAATGAAGTTATTACCATTTTCAACAATCGCTCAGTTTTCTTTTTTTCTGCATACCGAACAGATTTCATTAACCTTCCGTCTATAGACTATGGGGCACCAATACCCCCCCACCCCCGGAGGCATTTTTCTACAGTATGTTTTCCTGAAAGTGTATGGAAAGGCCTACCAAATCCCAGTGTCTACCATCTTGGTGTTGGGGCTTTACTCCGTTACCGCCATTTTTGGGCGTTACCATAATTGAAATTTTAAAGTTAACACAATACCGCAAAGAGATCCAAATAATTTATGTTAAAGGCTTTGAAATTATAATTATAAGCACAGAGAATGTAAACAAGAGTGTAGAAATGTTTAACACATCATCAAATGTGGTATAATTTACGTTACCAATATTTATCACTGAAATAAGGTCACATATACTAGTACTCTAAAATATTCGATTATCATCATATCAAATCAAAGTAATCAATTGTAAATAAATAAAACTCCGTCCATTTTAAAAAGGGATTGTCCACTGAATCCCATTTAAAATGGTGATTTTCAGCAAATTTTGCTGAAAATATGCATGCATTTTTCAATAGTTCAACTGGGAATTGGAATAAAAAGAGAAAAAAACACATAAATTAGTACAAAATATAATTCATTTAATTTAAATATACATAAGAAAGTAACATATATAACATAATATACAGAACAAATAATATAAAAAAAATCCATGATCTTTTAAACATATATACATGGTTCTAATGAATCATACAATTGTTCTGCCGGCGGAACATTTCATTTAATAGCTAATGAATCAAACAGAATGTAAATGTTCTGCCGGCGGAACATTTTCTATAGGAACATTTCTTTTAAACATATATACATGGTTCTAATGAATCGTACGAAATGTAATTGTTCTGCCGGCGGAACATTTCATTTCATAGCTAATGAATCAAACAGAATGTAAATGTTCTGCCGGCGGAACATTTTCTATAGGAACATTTCTTTTAAACATATATACATGGTTCTAATGAATCGTACGAAATGTAATTGTTCTGCCGGCGGAACATTTCATTTCATAGCTAATGAATCAAACAGAATGTAAATGTTCTGCCGGCGGAACATTTTCTCAAGAAACTGTAAGTTTCACACAAAATATATCAAGATACAGATTCTGAAATGTGCATGTTCCGCTGGCGGAACATTTTCTCAAGAAACTGCAAAATGCATATTATGAGATATTTCAAAGTACAGATTCTGAAATGTGCATGTTCCGCTGGCGGAACATTTTCTCAAGAAACTGCAAAATGCATATTATGAGATATTTCAAAGTACAGATTTTGAAATGTGCATGTTCCGCTGGCGGAACATTTTCTCAAGAAACTGCAAAATGCATATTATGAGATATTTCAAAGTACAGATTTTGAAATGTGCATGTTCCGCTGGCGGAACATTTTCTCAAGAAACTGCAAAATGCATATTATGAGATATTTCAAAGTACAGATTTTGAAATGTGCATGTTCCGCCGGCGGAACATTTCTGTTCATATCTAATGAATCAAATAGAATGCAAATGTTCTGCCGGCGGAACATTTTCTCAAGAAACTGTAAAGTTACACACAAAATATATAAAAATACAGTTTTTGAGATGAGAATGTTCTGCCGGCGGAACATTTCTCAAGAAACTATCAAATTGCACAAGAAATATATCAAAATACAGATTTTGACATGTGCATGTTCCGCTGGCGGAACATTTTCTCGAGAAACTACAAAAATGCATATTAAGAGATATTTCAAAATACAGCTTCTGACATGTGAATGTTCCGCCGGCGGAACATTTTCTAGACAAACTATAAAAATGCATATGAGATATTTCAAAATACAGCTTTTGAGATGAGAATGTTCTGCCGGCGGAACATTTTCTCAAGAAACTGTAAAGTTACACTCAAAATATATCAAAATACAGTTTTTGAGATGAGAATGTTCTGCCGGCGGAACATTTCTCAAGAAACTATCAAATTGCACAAGAAATATATCAAAATACAGATTTTGACATGTGCATGTTCCGCTGGCGGAACATTTTCTCGAGAAACTACAAAAATGCATATTAAGAGATATTTCAAAATACAGCTTCTGACATGTGAATGTTCCGCCGGCGGAACATTTTCTAGAGAAACTATAAAAATGCATATGAGATATTTCAAAATACAGCTTTTGAGATGAGAATGTTCTGCCGGCGGAACATTTTCTCAAGAAACTGTAAAGTTACACACAAAATATATCAAAATTCAGTTTTTGAGATGAGAATGTTCTGCCGGCGGAACATTTCTCAACAAACTATCAAATTGCACAAGAAATATATCAAAATACAGATTTTGACATGTGCATGTTCCGCTGGCGGAACATTTTCTCGAGAAACTACAAAATTGCATATTAAGAGACATTTCAAAATACAGCTTCTGACATGTGAATGTTCCGCCGGCGGAACATTTTCTAGAGAAACTATAAAAATGCATATGACATATTTCAAAATACAGCTTTTGAGATGAGAATGTTCTGCCGGCGGAACATTTGCTCAAGAAACTATCAAGTTGCACAAGAAATATACCATAATACAGATTTTGAAATGTGCATGTTCCGCCGGCGGAACAAATTCTATTCATATCTAATGAATCAAACAGAATGTAAATGTTCTGCCGGCGGAACATTTTCTCAAGAAACTATAAAGTCGAACAAGAAATGTATCAAAATACAGTTTTTGAGATGTGCATGTTGCGCTGGCGGAACATTTTCCCAAGAAACTATAAAAATGCATTAGAGATACTTCAGAATACAGCTTTTGACATGTGAATGTTCTTCCGGCCGAACATTTTCTCAAGAAACTATAAAAATGCACAAGAAATACTTAAAAAAAACTTATGTAGGCAGTACATTCCATCAAGAGACAGTTAAGTCACACAATAAATATTTTGTATAGAAATAACAACCTGCCTAACATTTAAACACAGAAAAATGATAAAAAAACTATTTTCAGTAGTTTGTACAAAAATAACAGTTCACTAGTATATCAGTGTTACACTGGTGGAACATTTAAAGTACAATAAATGGTTATACTGGTGGAAAATTACCTCAAGAAGCACTTACTGTTTTTATAAACAAGAGGGCCAAGATGGCCCTATATGGCTCACATGACAATCACTGTTCATTCATTAAAACTTTGGTTTGAACCGGTGACCTAGTTTTTGACCCCAGATGACCCATTTTAGAACTTGTCCTACATATAAATGAGACAAACATTTCAGACAAAAGTTGGTGAAAATCCAACGAAAACCATGAAAACTACAGCATAGGCATGGTTTTCCTAAGATTTGTCCCTGTGACCTAGTTTTTGACCCCAGGTGACCAATGTTCTAATTTGTCTTATATATTATTAAGACAAACATTCTGACAAGGTTTGGTGAAGATTCAATCAAAATTTGACATCTACAGTATCAATAAGGTTTCCACAGATTTCACCTCTAGGCCTAGTTTTTTACCCTAGATGACCCATATTTTAACTTGTTCTTAATATCATTGAGAAAAACAATCAGAAAATGATCCAATTAAATCCTTGCAATTAAGAGCTTTTACAAGAATTTTACCTAAGATTTGACCTGGTGACCCAGTTTTTTACCCCGGCTGACCCATATTCAACCTTGACCCACATATCAGCGAGGCAAACATTTCGACAAGGTTAGGTAAAGATCCCATCAAAACTGTGGCATCTATAGTGTTAACAAAGTTTTCCTAAGATTTGACCTGGTGACCTAGTTATTGACCCCAGATGACCCATATTTGTACTTGACGGTAATATCATTACAATAAACAATTTGACAAAGTTTGGTGGAGATCCAATTATAACTGTGAAATATAGTGTTAACATGGTTTTCATAAGATTTGACCTAGCGACCTAGTTTTTGACCCAAGTTCGAACTTGTCCAAGATATTATAAAGACAAACATTCTGACAAGATTTCATGAACATCCAATCAAAAAATGACTTCTAGAGTGTTAAAAGGGTTTTCCAGCAATTTGACCTAATGTCCTAGTTTTTTACGGAAATAACCCATTATCAAACTTGACCTACATATAATTGAAATAAACTTCTTACAAAGTTTCTTGAAGATCCAATCAAAACAGTGATTTATAAAGTGTTCACAAGGTTTTCCCTTATTTGGCTCTAGTGACCTAGTTTTTAAACCAAAATGGCCCAATATCGAACTCGTCTGAGATTTTGTTGATATTAACATTCTGACCCAGTTAGTTAAAATTAAGCTAAAATGTGGCCCCTAATGTGTTCACAAGGTAAAGTTTGATGACGCCGGACGGAGACTGATCCTAAAAGCTCACCCTGTCACTTTGTGACATGTCAGCTAAAAAGTAACATTTTGAAATTTTTGAAAAGAACCCTTGTTCGAAAAATGAAAACACAAGGGTTGGAGGAGGGAGATATGTACATTGATATTTTTATTACCCAAACACTGATCCTTACAGTACAATTTTGAAAATTAGAGTCATGATTCTTGCTCACTGCACATCCTGTATCATTATAACAATAAATCAAATTTCATGGGGTTCCCTTTAGTACTTTTCAAGTAAGTGTAAGTCTCAAAGAAAGTGACAATTTTTCTAAGTTGAAAAGGGGAATAATTTAGCCAAAATGTATGATAGAGTAATGATTCTTAATAAGTGACCTTTTGAAAAAGATACTTTTCAACATCTAACAATGATTTAAAATGACAATAATGATGACATCTACTTGACATATTTATAGAAGCATGTCAATTTTGGGTACCACAGTCATTAACTCTTTGTGTAAACATTTTAATGAAACAATTATGGTCTCCAATATCTTGTGATAACCAAGCATGCCCAAATCCATAAGAATACAGAACACATATAGTACAATAAAGTAAACAAGATGCATTTGATCGACAAGTAATTACGCCGCTGCTAACTTATTATGGTCAAAGCAATTGTTCAAATTGATAAATTATTGAAAATATCTAGAATAAGACTTCTAACAAACAAAAATATTGTCAAACGTATTTTTCGGTAACGGTAATAAGCATGTTGTAGTTCACAAACGCCCCAACGCCCAGATTGTAGACACTGGGAAAATGATCAGCAGGCATTGAGCTTTCAAAAAATGGTGTCTACGAAAATGCCTCAGGGGGGAGGGTTTCGCCCAGTAGCCCATAGCCCACTACGAACATAGTTCCATTTTTTCAATTCAATGGCATAAATACAAATTCAAATATTACGTGCATATTTAAGTCAAAATCAGGTTGCTATGCAATATCGTAAACGAGCAATACAAAACAGTCTAAAAAATCTAAACAATCCTCTCCCTAGGATCACTACAATATTTACTACCAGTATACACACATTTCAAGGAAGGATGACGTCATAATCCTCGTGCTGTATATGCTAATTAAGTCTGGTTCCTAGCTTCTGTTGTAAACGTATAGAAGTCATCATTGAATTCATGTACGATGCGATGATAACTGGGTGTCAACCAGATATCTAAAAAAGTGGATCATCCGGAAATTGTAATCGATTATTTAATGCTTATAACGTGTAACTATTTCTTCGTGCATGTCTTCGTGTATGAGATACAAATGTATTACATTCTGTATAAGTTGAGTATACAAAGAGGCAGGTAATGTTGACTAATATATAATATTATCTACTTTTGGTGATCAGGCAGGTACTGATAGCTCATGGAACGGGAACACATTAAAGTCAATAGGTACTAGTAGTTTATCAATAATTGCAGGACGATTTCTATATAAATCAGCTGTCTTTGTTATTAACTACACAACATTAAATTGGTCGATCTTGAATATGTATACATGTATTTAGATGTATGCAAAAAAATCTATACACAATAGCTTCAATCTTAGATCAACATATATAATTTGAATGAGCTGGCATTAATTATGGTAAACTTCATATTTCATATCTATACGATTCGATATTATTGCGAATGAGATACTGACATGCTTTCAGGTAAATTGTAACGTACCTGGTCATCAATTGAGGTAAAAAAAGTGGTGACTAAAAATTCTGTTTACAGAAACATATCATACTAGTAGCATTTTTATTGAACAGTTAAAGAATTTCATATGAATTTGAACAAACGCTACAACAATATAACTCATTTCCACGCTCAAACATGAACAGCAGCAAATGCAAGGATCATAAACAACGCAAAAGCAGTTTTATCGGAAATCGGATCTTTTTGAAAAGAACCAACGGTTTCTTTGTGCGTTGACTCAACTGTTATTCTTGCACAAATACCGTTCGATGCTACGTGTGATGTAGATTCAGTTTGAGGGGGCGTCAATTATGTTCCTGGTATATTTCAAAATTTCATCAACAGAGTTCCTTTCAATAATACCCATTCAATATCTCGATTTAACAACCCTGTCATCTCGCTTCGTATGTCAGTATTTTGTGCAGTTCAGTATGTTCATTTCACGTTTTCTCGTTAGTTCAAATGGTATCATTTTAACAGTTCGATTTTTGTACTTCTTCTGACGCACACTCTTTCATTTTCTCGAATTCATTTTCTCTTGTTTTTCTGCCTTTCCCTAAATGCATTTGCATTTTATCCCGTACATTAGCCACTGTCTATACGAGACATACTTGCTGATATTAAAGTTAACTTATTGTACAACACTATATATAATGTATACCTGTGATAAAAACCTAAGAAAAGGAGTCCTAGAACTCAAAAACGATATATGACATATAAAAGACAATATTAATGACTTGACTTATTTAGAGACCATTATATATCAACCACACGGTAACGTATCTGTTTTGTAACGTATCTGGTTGCAATAAATATTTTCGTCATAAAACATATTGTTTATACAGGACCATGCCTAAATGTTTGCATACATATATAAACTTTACTAAATCAAATCATTTATATTTTCAAATCGTGATTTCTAAAACATGTGAAGCATCAATTTAGAAATATTACAGCTAGGCACCACGGCTCCTTAGTTCTAATAAAGCCTGTTCACTTGATACTATTTTATGAATATTTAAAAGAGACTATGCAAATATTAACTGTGCCTTCTTTGGAACTATTTTTCAATCATATATTTAATACAAAAACATTCCCCCAATGTTGGTCATCTGGAATATAATTGACCGTTGCATAAGAAAGGGGAACAGAATGAGCCAAATAACGAGTACAGAGGGATTACTCTGATAAGTTGCTTTGCTAAACTATATTTACAGTCATTATATGAAGCATCAATTTAGAAATATTACAGCTAGGCGCCACGGCTCCTTAGTTCTAATAAAGCCTGTTTACTTGATACTATTTTTCATGAATATTTAAAAGAGACTATACCGACGAAACGAGCCCTTTTTCTTCTAAAAACACTGATTTCGCTGTGAATATTGCTTTTGTAAACAAGAAAAATATAGAGCGCGTGACATCACTTAATTCGAACATTTCTTGTGCATCATATGACTGCGGGACAACACAGCTGTTCTATAAATAGTCTTTTTTTTCACTGATATTGAAAAAAATACGGTAGTGGTTTTGGAAACATTTGTTCTTGCTATAAAGTATGTACGGGAGGAAAACACACCAGATTCCTCTGTTATAGAACAAACACAAACTATTACGACCGATAAATGTATATATATTGGGACTTTAAATATAGTTCCCTTATAATTCAGATAAGAAGTCATGGTTGACAAAACTAGCTTAATTTTACAAAAAATAACTATCATCAGTTAAATGTATATGTTCTTGTATTTTATCAATTTCGTGTCTGTAATGAAACGAATGTTCATCTGGCCCAAATCACGGATTTACCCGTATACTGGCATTTAAAATCTCTCAATGCGCTTAATGATCTAGACTTCCTTTGTGGCGGATGTTTTGATTTTCGATACTATTTCCCAAAATGATTACGACAATACCATCTGCTAAATTGCGGTCCAATTTGAAAAACCGACTAGATGCGGCTTCAATATCTAAGTTGCATTCCATGGTATGACTAACTCAGATGAAAGTTTCAAATTATGCTTAATATTGAAATATCACATAATTTCGCGATACATCAAGTCAGATGCAACAGTTGGGATAGCGATGTCCCTTATTGTATTGTGACTTTTAGAATCTAGAGTTTTTATTATCTTTTATAATCTGTGATGCGGGAAGCATATAGTAATGGCACCGTCCCTCTGGGTAATCTGTTGTGAAAACTACAGAATTATTGAGAATATTACTTTTGAAGTATCTGGCTTGGATGTCAGACTAGTCAAATCAAGTTTCACTGATTTATAGATTTAAAAACTAAATCTTAACTGTATCAAGGACTTATTTACATACATGGATTCGCAACTGCTAAAAATAGCTCAAACGATATCGTTCGACGATCCCACAATGCATTGCTATATATACTCGGCAATGTCCGACAGCTGTAATTGGGTGTTTATTAATTTTATTATACTAAAATAAGTCTGGCAATTGGGCACGGGAAATTTGTAAAGGATGCAACAAAATCCTTAAAGATATTGAGATACATTTATAATCCACAAAGTCTAAAGTATAAGCATTGAAAACGGCATCAGTCGAACATTTTAATTTCCAGGATGGCGGACATCTATTATAATCCTTTCGTCTCCGAGATTAAACATTCGGAATACCACAGATATTTTCGCTGTTATTAACATTTGGATTATCACGGATATTTTTGTAGTTTCGCTTTTGTAAACAATAGCATGTATTCCCGTTGATTCGCGTCTTATTATTGCGGGTTTTGATAACTTTAAACTGTTAATACGGAAGTTGCGAATCCATGTATGTATATAAGTCTTTGACTGTATACTAAAATAAACCCACTGTATAAAGTGCATTGCAAGTAATTTGAATTAAATATTACAAATTTGATTGGTCTTCTGTAAACCAATATCGCACATAATTTACAGAATTTTTAAAAACGGTTACTACTCTGTATATAGGAATATATTACCACAAACAGCCTTAAAATCACTATAAATATATAATGTAGGGAACGGTGTCTCAGTTTTTTATAATGTCCTCGGTTTGTTAGATCATACCTGACTTTAAAGAAATTCCGTACCCAAAACCCTGCATCAAATAAGCCGGCAATGTTAATTCGAAAATGACAGCTACTATGTTTTTTAAGCTGAGCAATTAACAAATATATAAGCAATTAAGTGTCAGATCCTTATCGTCTCATGAATTAAATCAACGTTTGCCTTTAATTTCATAAATTTACTGGGCCAAATTTGAATATTGAGTAGTGCAAACAAATAAACAATATAAATATCAGTTATCTTCTGTTATTATTCTGTTACACTCAAACTTGTGAGTTCAATGGCCTGTGTTGTACACAATACATAGATATCGGATTTTTTCATTGCTTGCTCTACTTTCTTCACTGCTAAACATGTTCCCTTCTTTTCAAAATGTTTGTTTTCACAGTTCCAGTGAGAATGATTATTAGGAAAAACACAGTATTGCAATATAATTTATAATCAGTTGTTGGTCTACAGTTTATCATTTACATTTCAGGCATGGTTAAATTATCAACTATTTCTGAAACGGTTTGCTAAATTGGCTGCTGACAAAGCAAGAGCTGACAAATCTGTTGTAATTCGTGAAAGCCATGTACGTGAAGTTGCCAAGGTATGAATTTTTTGTTTTATCTCAGAAGTTAGGTTAAGTCCCCATTCCACTAGGTAGCGATAGATTTGCAACACTTTGTGAAGGTCATTCGCCAAGGTGTTCCAAAATGTCGCTTGAGTTTGCAATATATTCGGCAGCTTTCTTCTTGTGTATGTTTTCAACATGTTAAAAAATTCCTTGTGATAAAATTGATGTTTCAAACGCAAACCAAAAAACTTGATATGCAGTTTAACCTAATAGCTTGCTTACCGACACAATTTTCTGTTTTTGTTCATGTCCATGTCTTAAGCAAGTCATACGGTCATGTATATGCTTGCCTAACTTCTGGTAATTGAATTACGAGCACATTGAAAGCGTTTATCTGCAATTGTCACGATCAACAACAGACGAGGAAAATATAAAGCACTGATCACACTTCACGTTAACATTTTTTGTGTTCACACGTGTACGCATAATATCTGGCATTTGTGTTGCAATTTTGTTAATTCAGATTTCTGATATTGCGTCGTTCATGCAATATTCGCGAAACAATTTTCTAAAATGTTTGCAAACTCACTGCTAATAAAGATTAAAATTGCAAATATATTTCTATTCACATGGTATTTGTATAACAAGTACGCACCTGTCCCATCAGGTGAAAAATATCGCCATTATTCAGGTAATCTGTCGCAATGTCTTATTTATAAAATTGTTGCTACTAGTTGCAGCCCAGTGGGATAGGGGCTTTACTTAGCTGACTGGTTAGAATTTTGATTTTGACAAGTATTTGTAGTAATTTTTTCTGCATGTTCCAGTTTTATGAAATCAAGCATACATATTTATAATTGATTACAATATAGCCAAATATGATTGAGTAGATATGATTTTCCTTGTCTATGCTTTTATCATGGACTGTAGTATTGTGTTCTATAGACAAAGTTTTGATTTGTTAGTTTTAAGCAGACCACCTTTTTGTTATAATTTTTTTTGTATAATAAAATTTACTTCATTTTACTTTCAGGAAGTTCTTAGTGGCATCAAAGGTTGACAGCTGAATGATAGATTAAACTTATTTTCTAAATATTAATGGAACATCTGTATAATATGTGGAACTGATTTATTTTGGAAATCAGCACCTTTATTTGAACATTCTGTGATATTTATAGTTAGAAAAGTGTAATGAACCTGCATGGTTCATATGCTGTGGTAGGACCCTATGACATGATCCATGTAAATATAAATCTCAAGATAATCCTTAAGTATCGCAACATTCATTACTGCTAATTTTCATGTATTTATGCTTACTTTTTAATGTTAAACTGTGCCTTGAGTCAGTGTGCATGTGTGTGAATGTAGAGCTTTATTTTATTTCTTTTGTATCTGACACTGAGCAGAAATCTTTTTTTATTTACATATGTGGTACATATCATTATTTAAAACATGCTATTGCTACTAAATGTTTATGTATATACATATATGTTACTTTCTTTTGTATGTTTGTTCAAAGTTTACTATATGTGCCTACTGTATGGTAATAAACTTAGGAAAAAAACTTTATTTAACATTCATTGTTGTTTGAATCAGTATCAGTCAAAAGTATAGCCTTGTTAAAAGCTATTGTAGGGAGTTTTAAGTGGTGCATTTTTTTGTTAATGATCTAATGTTCATCTACTTCATGTGTTGCATCTTTACCTGAATCCCTCTTTACCTACCTTAAAATAGATTATCTGTCTGAGTGTCACAACGAGAAAGTGCTCAGCTGGAATCAGTTCAAAATGACATTTTCTGTCTAGGATATTTATAGCTATAATAATTAATATATCATTTGAGTTAAATGGGAAAGGTGTGTGCACACTTGTGAAGTGTACATCAAAATAAATTATTTTGAAGATCAATACATTTATTATTTTTTATGTTTTGTAAGTTGTGATATAAAAATGAAAATGTATAGTGCATACTATAGAGATAGAGAACTGAGGTGACAAATTTTATTTGTAGAAAACTCATGATGAGGCAATGTCATTTGTTGGTTATTTCTTCAACACTATTTCTTCTGTTTTCTGTTGTTAATTTAATTGATCTTACTCAGTACTGGTAATAATTTTCAAATTTGTCATAGACACATGATGATAGACTCATATTCATTCTTTGTACTTTGCAGATATTTGTACATGTTGCATTAGGGATTTTTTCTGTGCAACAGTTTTTTGTACATTTCTGTATTTCAACTATTTGTATAAATGTTTCATGTGTTTTTCGTTCAATAAAATGTAGGTGTGTGTTTTTGTAAGTTACTTCTTAAGTTCCAATTTCTGTCTGTGAAAAAAAGAAATTTGTTATGTTAATATAAATATGTATTCATTTCATAAGTAGTAGTAACAGACCTCTGTTAGTGAAATTGTGATTATATGTAGAATAATTTATAATGAATGTAAAATTGTGATTAAGTAGAATAATTTACAGTGAAAAAAAGTGACACAGAATTTTTCTGAGTGATATGTTCTATTTACACAATGTATATGATTGAATTGGTATTCATATTTAATAAATCTCTTTTGAAATAAATTATTCTTATTATTTCTTTTACTATCACATTTCTGTTTCTAATACCTAATGCCTCTAATGTTGGATCACATGGAACGCATTATTTTTGAATTATTATGTGTACTATTTACAGCTTGTGAAAGTAATGCTTATTGAATCAAAGCAAATTTAGGAAATTTATAGTGGGAGATATTTGTGAGAAGGAATTATGTTATGATATAAGATATAATAAGATAACAAAATAATTACAAACTGATTGTAAAAAAATATAATTATAAGATATGAGCTTTTTCAAAATTTCTTCAATTTATTGGAGCATGTTCTCTATAAAAAATGCATAAGTTTAGACTTAAATAATTTGGGTTCTACTGCCAATTATTCTTGAGGAAAAGTTACTTGTGAAGACTTAAGTCTAGACACCCGTAATTAAGATGGAAGACGCTAGATATCGCTTGAGGATTTTGTTGCAGTGATACAAAGTTAAAAGTCATTTGTCTTCTACTGCCAAGTCATGTGGAAAAGCTACCAGTGATATGTGGAGAACAGGGTTAATCCTTGTACAGAATCCAGAAAACTTTTTCAGATTAACTGCCTATAACAGAAAATAATTAATAAAAACAAGTGTAAACAAGTACATATATTGTTACAGCAGAAAGAGCTGTACAGAAACAACATTATATATTGAAAGCCACATTTTAAACCTTCATGCTTACCAGTTTGTTTGCATTTGACCTATTAATTAAATATAGTTTTAAATTGGCTACAGCTGCCCCATTTATCCAGGTAGTTCTTTAGACTAGACAAGGGAGGCAACTCGTCAGACCTTATCACCTATTCTTTCCGCAGTGGCCTCCCTTTGTTTCCAACTGCTATCTTTCAAATATACATCGAAAAATGTTTGGTATTCAACAAAAATGGACATTTTATGTTTGGTGTTAAGCTATGTGTACATTTTGTGGCAATGGTTGCCATTCTGTGCATACTATCATGTCAAACTGATATTGTGTGGGTATGAAATAGCTCAGTGCGAAAGATCGCTACTCTTCTTTTCGAAGATAGATAAGCTAGAGAATTATTCCGCGATAATGGCTGACATGGGAGACAATGAGGAAAATACAAACCCTTTCTTAAACTTGGGACTCACAGTCAGCGACGAGCAGCTTCAAACATGGCAACAGATGAATAAACAAGTGAGTAAACCTCCTCGGTTACTGACGCTGAATAATTAACTAAATGTCACGTATGCGCTATTTAAGGTGGAACCAAACGATTGAAATTACGTCGTTTTCGACGTCAAAACGGTCATTTTTGTGGTATTTATAGTGCCTCCCTGAAAACACCTATCGCTCTGTCAATTTATGTGGATATTTAATGAAATAGAAATTTAATAGCGGAGAATAAAATTACCTGCGCGTAGGTATAAATTTGATGTTCATGATTTAATTATAAGTGCAAGTAAAACGATTTTAAATGTAAAATGTAATGTTGTTTTCTTTTCACTTTCAAACTTAAATTATTTTTATAAAAAATTCGCCCGAGGGAATTTTTTTATTTTTGTCTAGAATAAAGTTTGATGTGTCACCTGTTGTTCTCGTAAATTCTAAGAAAATCTATCGAGCTGTTTTTATTTTATTAGAGCTTTAAATGATAGCATTACCTTATAATGCGCTCTTTCGCTGTCAATAACGTCGCTTCAAACACACGTCATGTTTTGATATCTATCGCGTACTTACATCTATTTTACTTACTGTACACTATGATCTAAAACGATTTGTTGGAATTAATGATACATTGTCTGTCAGTAACCCTAATCACATTGCCATTCTTTTCAGATAACAATAAACACATTACATTATTATTTTAGCGTGCTTAATTTTGTGTACATATGCGTATATAAATAATGTGACAAAATTGCAAAACTTGACCGCTCTAGTGAACTAAAATGGAAGATAATTGTGATTATTATTTCCATTTTTGTATAAAAAAACAAGGTTCCATGATTTACATAATATATAATTATTTATTTTATGATTGAGATGTGTAGTTAAATGTGTTGTTTAAATGATATGCATTCTATGTATGTTTATTTTTGGGGGTAAATATTAAGATTTACGACCCCGTTGTGATAGTGCATTTATTATATATTATACTACTCAAAATTTGATAAGGATCACTTTTTATTCTGTATGGCATTATCGTCAATTTTGGATTACATACATGAAATATGATTTTTGGTTATTTTCAAAGATATCTGCATATCATGAGTACAATATGTAATCCATACATTAAATCATTCGAGCGTAACGAGCGTCGAAATGAGGACAGGGTCAAAATTAGACATTTTATGGGTATCTCTGGGGAATATAAACTTTGAGGAAAATGCGCAAAAGTGCTAACATTTGTTTTTAGTATTGAGATTGATGTCCTCGTGCGTCAAAAACACTCTGACATCGACTCCTCATGATTCTAATGAGCCGTCCAATCTTAAATTGTGGGATTCTAGTCCGTTCCTCCGGACGTTCCTCTCTGAGCTGTCTGGTGGATGTTGGCTGGACAGGACGCCCAGATATCGCTCTCTGTAGCATATTCCAGATGTGGTCCTTATCAAATTTTGAGTAGCATAGTTTTTAATATAAGCGAAGATGATAGCTACAGTATGTGAAAAATGCATACATGATTAAAACAAACGAGTCCGTTGTTTCAGATTTGATTGAAATGCGTAAAATGCATGATATCATCAGAACGTTCGAATTCAAGTGTAAGCCCGATTCTCACTGCCACAGTGCAGAACCTGGTGACTCCCGGTGGCAAATAACCGGTATATCGACCTTAAATGTATACCGCACATGTAGTGCTCACCAATAATCCGGAACCCTAATACCTAGTGTATATCATTGTACAGCCAGGGTACAACACAGGACCTACCTCGGTTCTGCCCCGGAATTTCAAAGATTAAGCCGGTTCTTAATATTTCCCGGTAATCCCCCGGTTGTATTATGTATTAAACATTTTAACAAATACGGATCTGTTCGCCTGATAGGGCCGGATCAACAAGGTCCATCCTGGACTGCCGTGGATGACTACAGTACCACCAGGGTTGTACTCCTGGTTTGACTAGGTTTCGCCAGGTCACTCATACCGAGAGTCAACCCGTCATTCATTCATATTAATATGTATTGGTTAAATGTTATTTTGCTTGTTTCCAGAAGGCCGCATTGAAAATAAGTCAAATGTTTTGTATATTTTACTTAATGTGTACACCTTCTATAAATAAAGATATTATTATAACAGAGAGAATAGCGCTGTACACAGTGTGTCAAACGACGTTCTTGAAGGCGAATTAGCGTTTTGAAAGGTGACGCTATATAGTGAAGCTTGGATAAATGAAAACGGCTCAATAGATTTTCTTAAAATTTACGAGAACAGTAGATGACACATCAAACTTTATTTTAGACAAAAATAAAAAAATCCCTCGGGCAGATTTTTAATAAAAATAATTTAAGTTTGAAAGTGAGAAGAAAAAAACACTAAACTTTACATTTTAAATAGTTTTACTTGCACTTATAATTAAATCATAAACATCAAATTTATAACTACGCTTAGGTAATTTTATTCTCCGCTTTTAAATTTTATTTCATTAAATATCCACATAAATTGATAGAGTGATAGGTGTTTTCAGAGAGGCACTATAAATACCACAAAAAAGGACCGTTTTGACGTCGAAAACGACGTTATTTCAATCGTTTGGTTCCACCTTAAAAAGCATTATTACAGAAAATTTGTAAACAGATCGTCTGTCATGTGCAGTGTCAGATTTGTTAGCTTGTCGATTTCTGCCAACTAACACGGTGACTTTCAATGATAAGAGTGGGACAAAATTAATAAACAAAAGCTCGGTCCAGGTGACAGTGATTTTTCACCTCCTATTACAGGCCTCTCCCCAATCGAAAATTTCTTTAAAATCATGCAGTTTTCCCAAAAATTCTAACTTACAGCAGCTATTTTATTTCCCAAATCACCAATTTTAGTGATAATTCTTCCCAAAATCAACAGGCTAAGGCCTCCTTCCAATGAAGAGAGAGAAAACACTTGGTAACATTTTCTGTGATATCTTCTCTTACTAATAAAATCTGACTAAAGTATTCGATCTTCCTTACGGCAAGATCTGATGACGGCCTATACCAGTTTCTATTTTCAAAAGTCGGAATTTCCATCATCACTATTAATATCTATTTATAATTCAGCCAATCGTATAACTCGTTTCATCGGTACTTTGGCCGAATGAACTTTCTACCTGACGATGTTATTTAAACGTTAGTAAACATTAAATTACGTATAACATATTTGTCTGCAACGACTTTTTGATTTTTTTAGTAATCCTGATCGATTCGGCCATAGTAGTATAGAAAATTTAATAAACACGCATGTCACATGGGCGCTATCATCACATTTAGTTGCGTAAGAATAGGTGTTCGTGATAACTACAAGTCAAATATTGTTTTTTACTACGGTTAAAAATAGAATCAGATCAGCACTGATTGGCTAGTGGAAAAGGTCACCTGAGGTGACCTTCTTTAGGTCGTCTTCAGATCCTCATAGCGTAGCGGATTTGAGGATATGATTTTAATCAGATTGCTTACTAATACTTCATCAATTAATTCTGATTGGATAAAGTGGAGAGCCATCTCACTAAGGTAACTGACACATACATATAATTTGTTTTGGAAAGAATCAGTATTTTGATTTCAGGAAAATTTTCAACTTCTGCTGTTGCACATTTAATAGCTTTATCAGACAAAGGTTGAACTCTAGCACGCTTACTTTCTTTTACAAATCGTCCATTCCACCTTCGTTTCATGATTTTTCTTCAAACACAACCAGAAATAGATAAGGGAGACTACTCTGCATTTTGAAAAGCCGACACTTAAGGCATTATAAGTTTGTCATTCCTGATGCATGATTTGAGCGAGTATCTCTTACATTAGTTAAAATATTAATCATGCAGAGTGAGGCACTATAGTTATATCATTGTGTTTTTTGCTTTTTGTTCCAGGTTAAAGGGTTGGTACAGATGTCTGATGATGATGAAGATGACGACATTGAGGATGTTATTGATGAATCCTTACTTGTTACTACTGTTACAGCTGAAAGCCTTGGTTACACTGCGCCAGTTAGGATTGATCCTGATCCTGGTCCTTCTACCTCTACCATAATATCAAATTTACCATCTGCCAGCATGGAACTTACTCTTCAGTATTTGTCTGGTAATTGCATTGTGAAAGATTCCAGCAAAGTGAATGACTGTGTTACCACAAATTTTTGCGGAACATCTAGTTTTTGTGCATATTGTAGCTGAGTTTATCCAGGAATTCAAATGTCCACTACAGTAAAACCTCGATTATCCGAACACGCGTATTTTCACACCTATTATTCGAAATCGTCAATTGATAACAATGGCCGATTGAGAATCAAATGTCGTGTGACAAACAATGTGTAACATCAATTCATACACGAAGCATGTCAACAGTTTAATTATCGTTAAGTTGACCATATTGTTTGTTATGATATTATAAAATCGCGACAAAGATTTCACTATGATCTCGGGTATAATAAGTAAATGTGTGTACATACCTGGTGATCTGTATGAAATTATTTGCATTTCAGCGTGTTTCAAAATTTAAAAACTGATTTGAACACAATTAAACAAAACTAACTAGAATATGATGATTTAGTGAAAAAATGTTCGAAACATAAAAACATTACGTCTTCGATTCTTTTAATTGTTTGAGAATGTGACGAAAGCGATGCCTAGTCGATCGTTAGTAAGTGAAGTGAGAATGACATATTATTGTGTCGGATTGCGTTCTGCATAATCCATAAATGCGCGGGCAAAAATTTATTGAACAAGAATGATTGATTTGTTAATTCATATACATTCATAAAACAAGGATAAACCAATAATGAGTGTTTGTTATACATTTTATTCTTATTATCACTCAAGTAACATCATGTTTGCACACAAGAGTTAACTCCCTTACAATATACGGACAGTACGGAATTTATCGTTTCCAACCGGTACATCATACTGAAATGGATTATTCAAAACCATGGATTATCCGAATGATTTTTCAGGGCCCAATGACGTACGAATAATCAGGGTTTTACTGTAATTAAAATGAGTAATGTTCCTTAAACTATGTATTAGAAAAGCCACAAATTTACATGCTCACAAAGTTAATGGATAAGGCAAATTCACTAAATCTGGTGCCATTAAAATTAAATGCAAACAATTACAATTTAACATATTTCAGAAGTGCTGATTCTGGTTTCTAAGATATTGTGGTTCTATGATGGTTAATTTATAAATGTGACAATGTCATATTATTCTTATTGAAATGTATGTAAAATATTATGTGCTAAAAATGATCATTGGTTTAGCTTTTTATTCACCTGTGCTGTGGATAAACCAAGGATAAAAATCTTTCAGGGAAAATATCACTGTTGGAGTTTAGTGAGCTGATGGAACAAGAGAATAACACAACCGTTGTGGAAGATGCTACTGAAACAACTGTTATAGATGTCATTGTTGAAAACCGAGATGAAGATGAAATAGAGACTGAGGGCAAAGATAAACAAGTTGAACCTGGTGAGTTACAGCCATTAGTGATGTAAAGAAACTACCAAATATAAATAATTGTAACATGAAAATCTGTGTATTTGTATGCATGATGTTTATGCCTCCAGCATCAAATGATAAGGGGACATAATTTATAGAGATTGCCTTGTCTGTTCCTACTGTGTTAACATCAAGTTGCTTTCATCTCTCCCCTGTCTCTAGGGTGGCTCTGAAATTACATGTCCATAGCTGACTGTATAATGGGTCGTTAAACAACTGCTTAACAACTACAAAGGCTTGTATAAGTATTTTTTGCAGATTTGTCAAACTTGTGCCAGCTGCCACCTCGGAATAAAGATCACCATGTGCATAAAGTCCATTCTTTGGAAAACTGTTATTGATTATAACAAAATGACCTTTGAATAAAGACCACTAATCTTGTCAATAAAGGCTACAGTTTGTCTTTCTGATGGTTGACCTTCGTTCACAGGCTTGACAGTGGAATGTAATAATTAAACTTCAAGCTGTTCTTTTGTTCTATGAATTATGTTTTTTTCACAGGATGAAATGAAAGCATGGGAATATGAATGTTGAAATGAAATAATGTTTTTATATGATTTAACATTATTTGACCTTTCCTTAAATCAAATGCTACTTTTTGTCTTTCAGATGCAAAACCCAAACGGAAGAAATTCAAGGTATGTTACAGTAAAATATTATTTTAACTCCTAAGTAACATTGTTGGAACTAATTAATTTTCTACAGTATAAGCCCAAACTAGTAGTGGGTTGTTGAAACAATAGTATGAATATACAATTATGAGAAAGACTACAAGCTTGAATAGAAATTTATTAAACAAGGGCTTTGGCTATAGGGTTAATACAAAGAATAGGGGTAAGATAGACAATATTCAATGTGCAGTCTGTGAAATTAGCACTAGTCCGGTTGTTCCGGACAAGTAATTATTGAATGGGACAAGTAACTTGCAGTATTTATGTAAAGAGTGTAAAGGAAAAACTATTCATTATTGGTGATTCAGACAACTAGTTCCATCCTAAATTCACAGACTGAATGTGCATACTGGGTATGTATGTATTCTTTAGTAAATTGTAGTTCTTCTATATTATGAAAGATTTACTTCCTGTATGTGTTAAACATGCCATTTGCTATAATCACATGGTAAATAATTGAATTTGGCTTGTCTTGAATTTTACTTTCTTTATTAAAAAAAATCAACGTTTGGATCTAGTTCTACACCTTTGTATATTAAAGATGCATTTCATTTTTGTACATGCGTCATGGAGTGATTTAGATTGGCTTCGGCCATCTGCAATTTGCCGATAAAAACTGCTAATGGTCGTTCATTTTTCGAGAAATATGACAAAATGGCCGACTAAAATATCATTTATGGGACGAAATGGCCGATCGTTTTTCGAGAAAATATGACATTCAGGCCAGTGCTCCAGATAAGACGCGTACACGCATAAACACGCATATTTTTTATCCGAAAAAGCATTGCTAAAATATCTCAGCAACTGATTCTATAAATAGTGTAGATTAATCTACATACCATGATTTTCGGAGCAGAAAAATGCATATTTTACATAGAACCAGTCCATCTTAATTTTGCCCCAAAACCATTTGCACTAATGATTGTTACGCAGTCAATATGTCATTGTATTGAATTTATAAAGTTATGCACGTTCTGTTTACACTGCTAAACATGTGAGAAAATAAAAATACATTTCTTATAAATACATACGTGTGTAACATACAAACAATATTCTCCCAAGTTGATCACATGACTACACGAATGGGTTATTTACTGAATCGAAAAGGCGAACAACGAAAACTAAATTTGTCTCCAAAATTGGACCATAGAATGTCGGCCTCCTTTTGCTGTAGCCAAATTTTCTTTGATACCGACTTCTAAAACAATTCACCGCCTTTGATTAAACCGAAATGATCAAATGAAGAAAAAACGGCAGGCGTGCACAACCAAGACGTAAAAAAGTAATGACGTCATTTGTGCCACCTTGTTCTAATAGCAAGTGGGATAATATGTTTCGACCTTTTTAAAACATACTGAAATGTGTGCTCCGTGATCTGCAAATTACTGATCAGTTCTTGTATGCACAAATTTTGTTTCACACTTATATGTTTTATGGACTAATAATTTCTTGTTAACAATGACACATACGTGTTAAAATACAGGTAAGTAATATCAAGTATCAAATTATCGAGGAGCAGGTGTGAAAAAACAGCATTAGGTTGCATTAGTGCATGATAATGAAATTTTCAGCATTGACAACGGACTTTATGCATTGAAAAGTAAAACCTACGAGTTCATACGTATTGTATACGAAACTGAGGCTAGTATTTCATGTTTTGAAATGAATTAATTTAGAATATATGCCAAAATTATTTTTGTCCTAAAGTTTTTTGACATTTAGGACAAAATGGCCTATGAATTTTCCTACACTTAGGACAGCTGTCTCATAAAAATGATCTGCAATCTGAATCACTGGTCATGTACACAAATGATAACTGACTTATACTGTAAGCAGTCACAAAAATCTATGTATGAATTCAAATTGAATGCCAGAAAGTAATTTTTCTTGTCATTTTCCTGTTAACACAGAGACGGAAACGGAAATATGATTTACCTGCTCAACTTAAGTATACAATGGGTGAAGTAAATATGATATTTGCTCAAGGAAAACATAAGGAAGCCATAGAACAGTGTCTTGAAATTGTACGGCAAGGTAAGAATTTAGTTTCCAACTTTTGGTGGAACTTGTCAGTTACAATTTTCTCAAAACTTCTTGAATTTATATTAGTATTATGTGATACTGGCTTTGGACTTTCGACGATTCTGTATGTGAACACAACATATTTAGACAATTCCTAATAACAATAGAGCAAAAAACACCTCAAATATACTCCCATGTAGAAAAATCGAAAAATAAATTCTGAATCAAGTTCAAATATAATTAGTAATGATGGAATTATTGTTAAAGGGGCATGCCCAGGAACTGCTGTGTCTTGGGGTTTATACACCAAAAATGCGTTTATCACTTGTAAAAACAATTATTACCGAAAAGTCAAAGAAGAATGTGCCTTCAAAAATGGCCCTATAACGCACGCGTGGGTATTTATATGCCGGTTTAAATAAAAGGCTTACAAGCCTTTTATTGAAGACAACGATATTTCCGATTCGTCTAAGAATTTAACTTAGCGTGCGCGCTGCCTTTCAAGCAGCAAAACAATGATATTTACCTATAATTGATCGATAGATAAGCTTTATGTCGCAAACAATGAACATGACATGAGCAATACTTACCATTTCACAGTTTGTTGACATTTTTTCCGCTTTTGACAGATCCCGAAAGGGTCGAGTTATGAAAATGACGAATATTTTCTAAGGCGTAATCGGCAGGTTTGGTAAATCTTGAAATGTGTATTTTGAGTCAAATAGCGGGACATTTCGTAAATATTTTACAGGACTTTCATTAATTGATTTTGGCATTCAAATGATACCAATTTGATTTATATTCGAGACGCTTCAGTTCCAGGGCATGCCCCTTTAAATATTAATTCTGTTGAATAATCAAAGTGTAATTTCATATATATTTAGAGATATTTTGTGAGACATTGTTATATTACCTACAATTCGTTGGATTATTTGTAACTGTATTGAACTAAATGTTATCATATTGAAGAGGTTAAGTGGTTTCCTCGATGAGTAACCTGGCATTTTAAAATCCAGGTCACATGACTGGTCATATCCTTCTATGAACATTGGACAAGTTTGAGGATTTTCCTCCATATCTGTTGAAATTGCTTGTGAAAGTCTAAGATAGTACTGGTTAAGATAGTACTGGTTAAGATAGTACTCGTTAAAATCCAGGATAACTGAACCTGTTGAACCTGCCTGTATACAACTGTTTGAAAAATGGCCTTAAACCCACACTCTTAATTAGAACTGCTAAAGTAAATGCTCACATTAGAAAAAGCAATAATGAACATTTATCATTTTGCTATACAAATCAAATGAAACATTTAAATATTCTCAATGTGAGTTAACTTTTATTTTTAAAGTTATTTTTTTTTATATTATAGCTCCTAATGCCAGCAAACCATTTCAGACATTAGCCATGATCTATGAGGATATGGGAGATGTGCAAAAATCATTACAAGTATATCATATACATAATCATGTGTATTCTTTTCTGCTATTATTCTTGTCATTGTTGCCTCTATTGAAGATGAAATAACACCATGTAGCATTTAAAACTATGTTAAATTTGTGATTCTATGTCAGATGTAGTTTGAATCACGTTTACTAAAACTAATTATTATTGATTACATAATTAGGTCTGTAGGAATAATTTCAGCATACTGATGGCATGAATTTAAATTTCAAACGTAAGCAACATAATGTGTAGGAAAAGTTACTGGTTTCCTCTAACCTGATTGCCCTATTAATTTTTCTGATGACTCAAGACAATTTTTTCTTGCTGATATTTTTATATTTATTTTCTTCTGGCTGACCCTTAGGCTTCTTATGGCTTAGTACAAATTATTTTGTAGAATTCATGAATCAGTTCCTATCAAATTTTACAGTATGCTCTGATAGCTGCCTATTTAGCACCACACGACAGTGAGGAATGGTCTAGACTGGCTGAATTATGTCTGGAACAAAATGATGTGGGTCAAGCTATAAAATGTTATACTCAAGGTATGTCTGGATGTTTGGTAATCTGCCTGGATTTCATTTCATCTAGAACTATACGCTGATTTAATTTACTAACTAGACATTGTAGTAAAAACAGTCGTGCAATTATACTATGCTTGTTGTCTTAGTCTATATTGTGGACTGAAATCTCACCCCTGATCATTAGCAGCTTTCATTGATTTTTTTGGTAATTCTTAGCTTCTCATTCTGTCTGCTGTCTTCACAATAATGATAATTATTTAATATTACCTTATTATAATAATTTCAGGATCATCAAAACATGCATTAGTTAAAATACTTATTTGTGAAATGATTCCCTTTTGTTTCAATGTTTTTGACTTAATTTGAGACTTCTTTGAGCTTCATTTAAGGGAGGTAATCCTTTTTTATTTCAGCAATAAATGTCAATGGTGAGAACAAGAAACATTGCCTATGGGAAAGATCAAGATTGTATGAGAGTATTAAGGAGCATAAGAAAGCATTAGATGGTTACCTCACATTGCTACCACTATTATCTAGTGTAGATTCTGAAAAATACTTCAAGCTTGCCTGGGGAATCACAAGGGTAAGCATGCATTATTACCATTTTTGCTTTATTACTCAAAAGCTTTTTGAAAATTTTAGAAAAATTGACACCATGAAGTTAATGTTATGATAACTCTATCAGATTCCTGCGTGATTATAGTTCATAAGCTATGGGTGAACGCTCGACCACTTTTCAAACTTAACATATTCTTAACTAATGTGATCAGATCCAGTCTGATCTGCTAAAAGTAATGTTATTATTAGATGGATATGGTATTTTCCTTCCCTTAAGTGTTTTCACAATGGCACCCCCTTTCCTTAAAAATCTTATGATGTACTTCTCTCTGTGAGAAATAGAACTCTAGCAACTAATTACTCATTCAATGACCAATATTTTTGTTAGATTGTTTCTTTAAGAAGAATGTATTGTTCATACTATGCTTTTGATGATTTACTTGCTGGAATATTTATTCTGGTATTTTTTTCAGACATTTTATGAACAAGGTGAGAAACAGAAAGCTATTGATACAATGACCAAAGCATTTCAGCAACATCCTGACCAGATTACAGCAGAAGGTATGGTACAATAACTTCTATTTTCTTATATTGTTTGTACAAAATAAAAGGTCATTGCACTTAGAAGTGTTCAAATTTACCTACTAGTTCTGTTTATGCTAAACCATTTCATCTGTAGTCTTATATAAGACGATTATTTTGCACAAACTTTGTGCTTGTTTTACAGTTCATGTGGATTGCCATAGTTTTGCTCCCAAGGGTAGAGAGCATTGGTCTACAGAGAATCTTTTTGTTTAACAGAAACGAGGGTAAATCAATATTGGTATAATAATATGTGTGGGAACCAGTTTTATTATTCTACATGTACTTGTTTTTCTGCCCACTGTATTAAGTTATGTGGTGGCATTTAGTGAGTGCCTTATCTGTCTGTCCATGTGCCGTTCCTACTAGGTCAAGTCCTGCTGCCATGTTTATTGAAAGCAGCATCTTGTTGTCATTGTTTTCTACATTACACATCTTTCACATAAATATGAATGTACATATTTACTGAATTTATATATTCTTTCTCATGTCATTCTTTCATTTGTTTGATATTTCTTGAGCTATTGTAATTACTGCATGGTCTGAGTCTGTGCAAAAACTTAAATGTAGCTCATAACTCAGAAACTATAACAGGTAGCAACATGAAACTTCATAGACTGAGTCAGTGAACAGATGAGTGATGACACCTCTTGCAGCGATCTTATTATTGTACATGTGTATACTATAGTTATGTCATCTTATTTTTATAGATGTGAATCTGTTTCTGGAACTTTTGATACCTGAGAAGAAACATGTGGAGTGTTTAAAGGTTTGTGTCAAGTTCTATTCAAATATGAAATACAGTTAAACCTGTGTAAATGGTCACCTCCAAATAAAGGCCACTCTGTGAATTAAGGCCATTCTTTTAAATTTTCATTATTATGCAGAACAAAATGATCTGCAAATTAAGGTCACCTGTCAATAAATGCCACATTTTATCGTTCTCAAGGGTGGCTTTTTTCACAGGTTTGTCTGTACTTTGGTAATGGTTGGAGTGTTCTCAATTTTAATATATGTGAAGTTGTATTAAGATATTGATAAGTTCTTGCTTGTAGGTGTGGCATTTGTTCTCTGTAACAATTTTGTTGTAAACATTATGTTTAGATTTATTCTCAACAATTTATAATTAATGTGGAGTAGTTGACAGTTACATTCAGAGAACATTGATAGTACTGGATCAGAATCCAGGAAGACTGGATAGATGAGCTGTCCATTACTGTAGAACTGAAATGTTGATGGAATCAGGCATAACTGAAAAAGATTAGAATTTTGAGTTTTGTTCTTAATGTTTTATTAGTTGAAAGGATGCAAAATAAAAAAAATGACTATTTCAGGTATTTGTCCAACACTGTGGTGTGACCTTTACATTCCTTGGGGGCAAAAAGTGGTCTGATAAACAAAACTTGGATGTGGATTATTTGCAAGAATATACTGCTACTAGGTAAATATGAAATATTGAAAAGGTCAAAATGTTTACTGCACTAAATTTGGTCAATTTCCCTGTCTTTTTATGGCCTTAATACATAATTGATGATACTTAGCAACATTTGACTCTATATGAAAAACATTTGGTTGTATTATTAAATAAAATACAGATTCAAATGACAGAATTTTATATTATTTAATTTCAACACTTACTATATTCTCATTGAGAGATATTTTAACATAAATAAAAAAGGTTATTCTAAGTGTAATAATGGCTGAAATTTCTTGTACATTTTAGGACTTATACAGATTTAAATAACATGTGTAAATTAATTACACAGACAAAATTGAATGGTTTAATACAATTATGTGATCATACCATTGAAAAAAGATTGTTTTACTTGCTAGCTAGTCAAGCATCTAACTTAATTGCTAAATAGTACAGTGATTAAATGATAGCTATACAATCTTTCAAGTGCAAGGATAGTTTTTTCAATGTCTCAGTATCTTATTAGTTAATATCAAGTATTTTAATTCCACCAGTTTCCATGGCAACGTAAAGTCTTGAATTGTCCAGATCAAACCATATGGCTGTAGGATGTTTGATGTCATACCTTTCATCTAAAAGCACTGATATATTCTCTCCATTAGCTGACAACTCAAAGATGGCTCTGGTACCTGCTACATACACACTTCCTGAGGCCCCTGTACACATTTTGTTCATTGATTTAAGATCTGGATGTCTCACTGTTGTCAGGTGGCTACCCTCCTGATCGAGGATTACAATGCCTTTATTTTGGTCAGTTATATAGATAAGTCCATGTTCCTTGTCAGTTAGAATACCTTTAGGACATGTGAACATATTTTCATCAGCATCTTGAGCTTTTAATGAGTGGTGGGAATTATTTATGAGGTCGTAAATTAGTACTTTCTTGTTGCTAGACAGAAATCCACTGTCACAGGTGATATACAGCTCTTCTTGTATAAATCCTATTCCGTCTGGTTTGCAGTCGAGGTCAATATGTTTTGTTTTAACAAGCTTTTTTTCAACACTAATGAGTTGAATGCATTTTTGTGATGGAATTGTTATGGCTACCTCATTCTTGGACACTGCACAGAGATTGTTAGGGCTATACAAACGATCTAATTTTAAGGTATCTAGTATGTTTAGATATTTGTCAAGTTTTTTTACACTACTGGGAGAATGTCTAGCGCTAGTTACCATGACGACATAGTCATCCATTACAAGACCTCCTGTAATATCACTAATCTGCACTTCTCTATGAATTGTATGTCTTTTTGAGAAATATCCAAATTGATCTGATGTTGCTATGCCTGATAGTGAATCAAGTATTCTCTCATTGATTTTGAAACTCAATTGTTCTTTTCCAACTGTAGTTTTCATGTCTTTTATAAAGTTTTCTACAGTTCTTAATTTTCTCTGAGCTTGTTTTATGTGTATAAATGTTCTAACATCATTGTTTGAGTGATCAGTAATAGTTTTTGTCTCATCTTTCACAAGTTTCAACACTTCAGAAATCTTTCTAATATCTCTGTTCATTCTTTCCTGCAGTTTTGATTGTTTAAGTTTATTTTCATCAAGTGCTTCAGCTTCCATTTTATCAAGGATGGCATTTAATTTTTCCCTATAATTCTGAATCTTCTGCTTTATGTTGGTTGCACTTATATCTACTTGTTCTACATCCAAATTTCTGACCTTTTCTAACAATTCCAGTTGTTCTTCCATCTTATGCAGGGACTCAGTAGTTTCTTTGAACTCTGTCCTATTTGACATCTGCTTGACTTTTCTTGGAAAGTAGTTGACATTTGGACAGTTTCTGAGAAAAAATAATTTTGATGAGCATTAAACCTTACACTGCCATTGAGATGGATCAACCTATGTTTGCCTACATGACACGTATACCTGCACAGGAAATTGATTGTGGTTTCTTAAATATTCCTTAGCAATACTGTCTTATGTGTAGGCAAAAGGTTTCTTGTAGTGGGTTTGTAAATGACTATCAGAATAAACTAAGTGATTGCATTTAGATCAATTTAGAATTAGACCCAGCAAATATTTGTCTGGTCCAGTTATGTTTTCATGTTTTGTCAGTCCTCTGGACTGAATTTCATAAAATTATTAAATGTGCAATTTTGTTTTGGGGGGGGGGGGGGTATTTTTAGCTTGACTTTCTTCAAAAACATTTTGATTACTGTGGCGTTTGCATTGTTAAAAACTTTTATGTAGCTCATAACTTAGAAACTATAAGAGGTAGCAACAGAAACATTATTACTAATATTAGTGGATAGATCTCACTGAGGTAGTGAACAGACAAACATATTTTCTTAACATTGTGAGATGTTAAAACTATACAGTAAAACAAGGTTATAGTGCGCTCCTGATGACCTTGACGTTATCTTCATTATAACCATATTACTCTGTATCCATAAATCTATGATAAGTATTTCTTAAACAAGTTTATCACTGTATCAGATTCCTCACTAGATCCAAGTTCACTTAAACCATGTTTTACTATATTTAATAAAAAAGATTGTTACCTGTGGTCAATGGCTGCACAGATGGTACAGCCAAGTTTATCACATTGTTTACAGTATGTGACAAGATGCTCATCAGGATGAACATGACACATATAGCGTAAACGCTCAAGATGAATCATTCTCTCGTCCTGTCTGTCGGTTAGAATATGACTTTTCATTCCATCAAACTTTTCGTGTTTTTGAAGGCAGTTTGTGCACAAGTTCTGTATGCAGTTTTGGCAGTATTTCTCAGCCCGAACAGTCCAGTATTCTTGGGAGCACGGTGTGCAGTAGAAATATCCATCGTCGTAGCTTCTTGTACTTTTATTGGATGATAGGTCTGCCCCTGTTGCCATGGTAACATCAAATCAAACTCCAACTTTTGTCTTTAATTCAGTTCCTACTAGATACCAATGAAGAAAACAGTTTTTACTTCAAATCACCAGTACTCCAAATATTTATGTTGTGATATATTTGTATTGTGTTCTTTTTAAGGTTGTTAATTTTTTGGATGAGATAATTAATTTATGTTGTGTATCATAAAACAATATTGTGCTATCTGTGTGATAACATTCATTGTTGATTAATTTACAAATTTTAACATCAAGTCTGATGTCACTGTAATTATGTTCAGTTTATTAAGATTATTACCTAGTATTCCCTAGGAAATGACCCTCCCTTAATGTTTTGTCTTCGGCCCTTTTTTTAGGAAAAAATATGTATGTCTTGCTATAACATGTTTTAATAATTTTTCAAATTATATCCAATTTATTAAAAATCATACAACAATTTTACAAATTGAAAAAAGTAGAGCTTTTATTGGGGTATATTGGTAATATTATTTGTATTACAGTGTATTATATTTTTTTTTAACCGACATTAGTTATTATATTGTATGTAGTCTCAAACAATTACATTGGAGGGTATTTTGTAATACCAACATTGTTTATAATCTAGTTCATTTGAACTAGGAAGTACTGATGAACCCAACTGAAATCTCAATTGTTTAATCAATTGTCTGCCTTACATACATGTTATTGTTGTGGTTATCTGTCTATCTATTAATAACCTAGGATGTATCATTTGTCTATCTTTATATAACCTGGGCTGTATCATTGTTTCAATCAGGGAATGATTTAAAATTGCTCTCTGATTTCACAACCCACCCCACTTTTTTGTGGGTGACCCTAGACTTTTTTAACCATATCTGCCATCAACATGAGCCCTTTAGCTTGGTTGTTTTTGAAGAAAAAGTTGAGCTGTTTTGATCACTCACAGTGTTGTCTGAGTCTGTGCAAAAACTTAAATGTAGTACATAACTAAACTGTAAGAGGTAACAACATGAACCTTCAGGTAGATAGGTCTTGCTGAGGAGGTGAATAGATGAGTGTGGTCCTACTTGCAGTGCTCTTGTTTCTATTATAATTAGATGGAAGAATTATTTGGTTTTTGAAATATGTGAATGCAAATAAAATTTATTGAGCGTACACATCTCTCCCACTATTAAAACTGTTTATTTTAACTACTGATACCTAAGATATGTTTTACATATTGCCATAATTTGTACAAAACAATACATACTACATGTAATACATGCTAAATGAATAATTGTGCTTTTACATATTTCAGTTGTGCTGTTCCAGATATATTACCCATAGATTTAAGAGTGAAACTAACTTTGTGTTTGATACATCTAAAGTTTATTAAACTGGTTCAGGTAGGTGTATTTTAAATCAGCAGATTTACCTTATCTCCTGATTTTGTAGTTCCAGTGCCGAATTTATGTTTTTGATTGAGTGCAGACATAAATGATTTATTTGAATGCAGACATAAATGATATATTTGAATGCAGACATAAATGATTTTGTTTGAATGCAGAAGTAAGAGATTTATTTGAATGCAGAAGTAAAATGATTCATTTGAATGCAGAAGTAAGAGATTTATTTGAATGCAGAAGTAAAATGATTTATTTGAATGCAGAAGTAAGAGATTTATTTGAATGCAGAAGTAAAATGATTTATTTGAATGCAGAAGTAAAATGATTTATTTGAATGCAGAAGTAAAATGATTTATTTGAATGCAGAAGTAAGAGATTTATTTGAATGCAGAAGTAAAATGATTAATTAGAATGCAGAAGTGATGTATTTTAGTGCTGAATCTAGTGATTCATAGGAGTGATGAATTTCTTTTGCTGTATTTACCTTTATGCAATTTGACTTAGTGTTTCATTTGAATTCTTGGTCTGTTTACATTGTATGTGAGTACTTTATATGTTCATTTCTTCATAGAATTATTAGAATTTTTGGTGTACTATAATTATCTAACATGATGCGACTAAATTTTCACTGTACTTTTATCAGCTCGATGGTTTTCGAAGATAAAGTCAAGCTATTGTATTAATGTGTCGTCAGTGTCTGCGTAAACTTTAATGTGGTTCATAACTCAGAAACTATATTTGTTAAGAGTTAGCAACATGAAACTTACTGGTGGATAGATCTCTATGAGGCGGTGAACAGACAACATGACACCGTTTGCGGCACTCTTGTTATAATATTAATCATGTTTAAATTATCTCCCTTGTTTAATACTCGCAGAAAGTTGTAAAACCACTGTTTGAGGAGGATATAGAAGTAAATGGTGATCTATATTTAGATGTCGCTGAAGCTTACATGGATAATGGTTACCATAGAAATGCCGAACCTTTACTTCAACTCCTTGTTAAGTCACAGAATTATCATTTGGTTAGTATATTTAATTTCCATTTAACACAGGTTCTGGTTTATAGAGCATGACCATCCATGTGTTCTGTAAATTTCATAATGCTTTGTGTGGAATGTTTAAGGCCAGACAAATAATATGCATATTAATGTTTACCTGACAAATCCTTTTTTTCATAGCTGTCAAAATCCTAAGTACTAATAATTAGGGATGACAGGTATGTTTAGAAAAGCAAATTAGTTTTTCAATCGACCTTCAGTTTTTCTGGTCAAGTGACCATAAGTGAGACTATTTTTTCTGGCTGTAATGTCTATATCTAATAGCAGAAATCATGGTTTTGGTTTATCAGGACTTCTGTGGTTCATCAAAATGATATATAATTTTATCAATTCAGAATTGAGATGCTTGGTTAGGTTGTGCTGATTATATAATGATAAATGGAGAATAAAAACCTGGTTTGTGACAATTCCTGTCACTTGTTAATCCATTTTTTTCAGGCGGCTGTGTGGTTAAGGTATGGTGAATGTTTGAAAAGTTTAGGGGATATTCAAGGAGCTATAGATGCATACAGTAAAGTAGTGTCACTGGCCCCTTCACATATTGGGGCCAGAATGTCCCTTTCAGCCCTACAACAACAAACGGGTAAACATGAGGAAGCTGTTGAAGTTTTGGAACGTAAGTTTTGTTAATCTTTTTATGCCAATAGTGATTGACTTGCCTGTCTGTCCAAGGTTAATAATATAAGCTGCCTCCATGGGGCATATGCATTTATTGATTGCTGCATCTTGTATACACCTAAATAAATAAAGATATGTAAGTTTAATGAAGGCTTAACTTGAGTGATATGTTTTCATGCATGTCATACAAAATTGTTTGTACACCTTGTATTTGATAGAGAATTTTATTAAACAGAATTAATACAACCCAATGAGGCTGGATTTGTAATCTTTTATAGATTGATTAATATTTATGATTTGTGAAATCAATTAAAGTTGGATGGAACTCATCCTTTGCCTACAAATAACTCAATTATTACATTACTGCTGACAACTTAATAATTTTATGTTTTACAGATTCTGTTGATCAACGAAAACTTACCAAAGAGGTATGATTTTTTTTCACTGGGGTTCATTTATTTGGGTTTTCTGCAGTTCTTTAGTTATATTTGGCGGTCGGTTCACTTAACCAGTCTTCCTGGACTATATTCAGGGGTGACAATAATACGGATATATCATAATAATCTGATAACTGGATATATCATAATAATCTGATATCTGGATATATCATAATAATCTGATATCTGGATATATCTGTCCTTAAAGAGTTCTGTTTCTGAGCAAGATGAAAGTTATGTGATGAAAATTTCTCAAGAAAATGGCAAAGTTAAGGTCAATTTAATCTGCTCTGAAGGATTGTCTTTTGTACAAAGTGAGTTAAATATGGAAACAATGTGGTTGAAGGCCTCTTGTTTGGCAAAAAAGGATGGCTGCATATGATTTTCAGGATTTTTACTTCGGCTCTATTGACACCCCTCCACATATTGTAAAAAGTACTAACTTACCCTTCACTAGGAACGAGCAACTCCACATGTGATGGAATATTGACATTATTGTCAAAAAAGATGATAATGCCATCAGTAAAAATGATAATATATAAGTTGCTGTGGCTTTAAGATTATCTTTATTTGATATTTCTAGGAGGGACAGATGCTGCTGCAGAAATGTCACTTGCTAAACGCTCAAGGAAAAGTGGATGAATTCTTTGATGCTGCCAAAGAATTGATGTTTCAGGAATGGAGAGAAGTGGAGGCAGTTAACAGTATGATCTACTATTACTTCACAAGATTTATTATCTAACTCAGGCATTATTTCATAGATTCATCTTAAGCACTTTTAAGCCTAAAAATCATGCTAACACTACATATTAACACAAGAGGAAGCAATGTTTAAGCTATAAAATTACCTCTTAGTTATGTTTATAATAAATTATTTATACTTAGTTTAGATTTGTCCATGAAATGATTACCAGAGGTATGCACACCCCACTTAGCATATTAGAGAAGTGCGGAATTTATAATACTTTAGATTGATGTCCCAACTTTAACATGTTTTCAATATGTACTCACACAGGTGGCAAATATACTTGTTGGTATGTTGCATTGACAGATAACAATCTTAATGATAATTAATTAATTAGGTAAATATGGAATTATTAAATGCATTCTATTTACAGTGAGTTACCTGCAGGCTATAGGAACCTACAAACATCGAAAGGATAGCCTTAAAATGCATCTACTTCACAAAGGAAAAGACACAAGATTTGGTATATGTTTTACTTGTTCATTTTATTTTATCTCCTTTAATGGGAGACAATCCAGATTGATATGATAAAGATATTTTAATGAAAACTTACAGATGTTATGTAAAGAGTTTAATCTCATTCATACATAGTTAATTTTGTCAAGTCCACTTGTGGTGAGAGGAAGTGAAAGGTATTAAAAGATAACTTTGAATGAATCTTCATCATGATGAGAAGATCATTTAAGGTTGCTCCAAGACGTGTGTTTGTAGCTCAAAGGTCAAGGTCATACAAGTTAAGAACAAAAATGAACAGTTTTGGACTATAGTTACATGCTATGAGAATGTTTTACCTAAGAAGGTGTCAACCTTTAAGCACTTGCCATGAATCTTATTATATAAATATCACACTTCTGAGAGGGCGTTATTAAAATTAGTCAGTGTGAGAAAAATAATATTGACCAAGGCAGCGATTTTTAATAATGTCCTCTCAGATTTGTGATATTTTTTTTATTGTACCAAAGATTTCATAGAAATATAAAACTATGATGTCACAACATTTTAATAAGCAATGACATTACCTAGACTATCAAGGTTTTTACTAGCGCTTCAAATTCAGTAAATGAAATTTTGGATAAATTAAAAGTATTTTTAAGTTGAATCTACAATCCAGAACAGATTTTATTAAGAACAACTTGTCAGATAAATGGAAAATGATTCAATGAACGAAAATCTGTTTAATCTGTATGCTCATCATTTCTTCGCATGTGTTATTACAATGTGTTATTACAATGTGTTATTAAAAATGAATGCACGTTCAGGTATAGGCAACTTTACATTGGAAATGGGAGTGAGGTATAATAAATGTGTTTATTCCTATTATTACATGTAGAAGGATATTTGATTTATGTATGTTGTGCTTTGTTAATACAGTTTCAGAATTGACACACAGAAAGTCATCACTGGTAATATCATTTGATGATTTATGGGACATGTTTGTTACAGTAAGTAAAGTTTAATTATATAAATCTGAGTAAAAATTAGTAATATTTGGGTCATATGGTCCAATTTAAAAAGGGTCTTCGGTTTGAATTTCTGCTCCACTATTCAATAGTTCAAGGACCCTATTTTAGTATCTCCATCCCAACCACTGATCCAACTATCGTGTTAAAAAATTCATGGACACGGGAGATGTGTGTATCGGTGCTTTACTCTAGGTAGGATAAAGAACCAGGAAAAACTATTTGTTAGGGATATTAGACATTCAAATGCCCAGTTCTCCTGTAACTTATCTCCCTCTATCTAGGGCACTAGCTTTTGGATTGTATACCTAGATTTCTATTTTGAGGTAAATGCTCTTTTGAAGACATACGAAGAATGGAAAACATGTGTTACTAGTAATTGATATGTATTTTAGTTATACATTGATATTGGCAACATTGTAAATAAAAAGAAAAAAAATTATAGAAATAACTTGAATGTTAATCACGTCACATGGTTTGGTTTTAACAGCTTTACTAATAAACTCATAGGGTTGACTAATGGTAGTATTTAAAAAATTCTGAATATCAATTTTATAATTTTGATAAACAGAGACTTCAGTGCTGATATAATCTATGTGTTTATTCCAGTTATGTAATGTATTGATTGAAAATAAAAAGTATGTAGAGTTTGAAGAGATTACATTACTTGGTATGTTGTGTCCATTCTTCAGTCAAGATGAAAGATTAATTAGTGTAAGTACATACAGTATTAATCTGGTACTTACCTGATTCAGGTGTGTGTTTTGTTGTGTTTAATATTTTGGATAAAATGTTCTGTTGATGTTGACTGAATAGTCTACTTGTGATTTAATTGACAATTAGATCATGGCAGATCAGTGTATGTCTGTGAAATACTCTGTATGTGTGGTCACTTTGAATAATTTTGTATTTTTCTTACATCTACTGTTGAATTTTGAAATTTTCATCATGTAGATGTACATTGTAATGAGATTGTGTCGCCTACATTAACTCTGTTCATAGTGTAAAGGGTAAAAGCAATTTGATTGAAAACCTGTTAGATCAACTTTTTTATACTCAAGTTGGGAGTTTTTGTATTTCTTATTCTAATTACTGCTTCCTGAAAAATATAGAGAAGTTGTCTAGATATGAACTTTTTTTTTTTTTTTTTCAAACTCAGGTTTGTTTTAATTTGTTAATGATTTCTTACCTCAGGACTTTGAATGGTTAGTGTTGACTGGTGCTATTATATCAGAAAATCCAATCCGGGCATACAACTTTGGTAGACAAATGGTATTAGAAGTAAGTAAATAAATGGTATTATCTGTGTTTTCTTGTATCAAACCTCTTTGTGCAATTTAGTCTATTCTTTGGTGGAATCTACTTCCTTACTGAACAATAGAATAATTTATTGATGTCTGTTTATCACATTTTATTTGTCTCATGTTACTGAAGTGTTCGAGTTAAAGTGACTGATTTCTTGGACTCTTCTACTAAATTGTTTTGTGTGCCATGGTTACAGGTTCAGAAATTTTACCTTGACCAATTGAGGAGAATTTCTCTCTTATGTTAAGTGTAGGTACTAATATGATAACACTTTGATAGCCTACATGCAGTCTGATATGTAAGCCACTGATGTCAGAGAAAAGTAAGAATCACCTCCAACTTACACAAATTACTATTATTTTTGCATTAAGAAAATTCTCTTGTATGATTTGTACATGTGATTTGACTTATGTAAGCTATACGATAATCTTTGTGATACTGGTTGTTGAATGTACTACATGTATTTTAACTTGTAATAAAAAAGAACATTCCCTTGTCGTGTAATGAACAGAAACAATGGCCTGCAGTGCAAATTTAAAAATAAACACATTCATTCAGCTTTGACAGTTTACTAAAATTGTACTATACTAGATTGTATGTTGTATTTTTACAGAAAGGACAGTCTGCTCATGCATGGAATATGTTTATACAAGTTATCATGGTCAGTAATGATAATAGACACAATAGATTCTGTTTGAGGAAAATGATGGTTGTAAGTTTTTTTGTTTTTTTTATTGTTTATCTTTTCTAGAATGAAACTCATTTTAGAGACATTCTAAAAGACACCTTAGTCTTCATCATTTGTATGACATGGACAAAGGATTGAAACAATAATTTCTAAGGTCAGAGATTTGATTCAACTTCATCCAACTAATTAAAATCAAATTTAAGTACTCTTAGTATTTTTACTGAAACTATTGTACCATCTAAGATTTCCATCAAAGCAGTTTGATAGCATTAAGGTTAAGCAAACTAACCAATACACAAGCGATCAGTCAATCTTATTAACATACAAACAAAACTGTTAACAGTGTTGAAGTGGAATTAATTCTAGATTTTTTATATTGAGTTTTACACCCCTTTTCAATAGTCAGAGTCATATGAGACAGACAGTTCACCTAAGCATCAGACTCGCATCCTCTGTAACTAACTGCCTACTTTCTCACATAAAGGGACATGGTCGGAAGTGGGGCTCGAACCCATGACCCTCTATTAGTGAGAGGTCACAGTGATTTGAAGTCAGCGACCGTAAAACCACTCAACCACGGAGGCGGGGGGGAATTAACTCTAGAACATATGATGTTATGTATGAATGGTATGAAATTATTACTATGAATAGCTTCATTGTTTCAATGTTCATTGTTGAAATCAAGTCATTAGGCTTCATATTCTCATCACTTTCAGGAACCAAATAACATCATGTTAGGAATCATGAATGGACACAACTCGATGGGATCTGGCAGCTATAAACATTCTTTAGGTAAGACGTAATACACAAAGGACAAAGGAACTCAAATCTGTAGCTAATGTAAGGTGAAGTTTCCCATTTCTAGGACTGAAATTTTAAAGAAAGAGGAAGGTTTTTATGTTAATATTGTAAGCTCCTTGATTAGTGGATTCCATCTTGTAGTTCACTTCTGCTGAGTGCAAACTGGTTGAAGTTAATAAATTTCTAGGGAGCACCTGACTTTTCAGATTCCGATCAGGTTATGTTGTGTTTTAACTGTACGTATTGTAACTTCTAAGGACTGCTGGAACATTACAACATTTGGAAAGAAACAAAGTTTATGTGCATATCTTACCTGACTTTCTCTTTTCCCTCCAAAAATAGTTAATGAACAATTTTGACAAAATCATTTGCACATAATTAAAATTGGATATTTGCAGATATGCATATGGGTAAAATTTTAATATATTTTTTTTTGTCAATTATGTTGGGTAATGTTTACAGGTTCATCATGTTTAATTATAATTATTATTATATTGCTTGTGTTCTGTATTGGTTTATTTCACAGGTGAATATGCTAGTGTGTTTAGACGGACCCCTACTGATCCCATGCTGAGTTTATGTATTGGCTTAGATTTTATACATATTGCATCTCAGAGGTTTGCTGCCAAAAGACACTATCTGATCACCCAGGTAAATTGGTCTTATGATGGTGTTTTCTTTGTAATACCAAAGTATAGATTTCGGCTAAAAATCTCTTTTTTTCTACTGGGGTTTAACGCTACTCCAATGGCTGGGTCATTGAGGACATTCCAGGTTTAGTTGTGGAGGAAGACCTCATAAAAGACATCATGTGTGTACCTGTGTACAACCATTGACTACCAGTATGGGGCTGGTGTGTGTACTACTTATTTAATGACCCATGTACTTCTTAAATCAGTGCAAGAAGTTGTTATTCAGTCGGACAGGCTAATGTTCAGTTTTTTTGCGCCCTGATGTGTAGTATCCTTAAATACATGTAAATCTAAATAAATACAGTGCTGTCAAAAGACAATGAACTATTGCAGGACCAGAGGACTGACTAACTTGGAGGCATTACTGGACTGGACTGAACAGAATATAATTAATGGCCCATAACATATATTGACTGTAAAAAATACAGAAATTGCACTGGACATGAGAGCCAGTATTTCTCTAAATTTGGACAGACCTTATTAACGTTTTTGCTAGAGGATTGAATTAACTCAATCTATTATGTTGACTGATTATGTTACTGAATTCTGTTGTCACAACTTCATATTTTGATAATGCTGGATGGTCTTTAATCAATTCTCTATCAATATGTTTCAGGGCATCGTTTTCTTACATAATTACCTGGAGTTACGTGGTCCATGTCAGGAAACCTATTATAATCTTGGACGAGCATTACACCAAATCAGTGAGTACTTGATCAATTTAGTTGTACTATCGCAGATCAAGGAAGTGATTTTATTGTTTTTCAAAGGATTTTCTTATTCTTTATATTTCTAACAAAGATGTCCAGATCTGCTCAGAAATTATTTTTTACTAGATGGATAGGGCTAACATAAATAGTATTGTTATTTTCTAAACATACTTTTTGTGAGAATATGAGCTACCGACCATGTCTCAAAGTAAGCAGTTGCTTACAGAGGATGGGAGACTAGTATTGGTTCTTTCCAGGAAAGATAGTTTGGTGAACTGTCTACCTCATACGATTCTGACTGTTGATAAGGGGTATACAACTCCACCAAACAAACAAACATTCTTTTATGTAAGTGTATCAGACAGATCTAGATCACTAGGTCGGTGATAATTTACAATATAGACCGTTTGATTCTCATAATAGATGATTTGCATTAATTTAATCAAGTTGTTTCTTGTATTGGGCATGTTTTAAGTCTTGGCAGTCTTGGTCTTGTCTAATGATAATAATATGATCTATGGTAAATATTTGTAAATTAGATATTGTGATATTGCTGTAACGAAAAACCCTGATGCATGGTATATATTCTGTATAATGTATTTCATAAAGATTTTGGTAAATACATAGGGTGATTTATAAGTAAGATATTAGGCTATCAGTACAGGAACTATATTTTGCAATAGTAAACAATAGTTGTAGTTATGAACATAGTAAGCATGTTGTGTGGTTTCCTCAGTTAGGATCATTGTTCATCCCATCTGTTCTGGATTAGTTCATAATTATATGGAGGAATTATTCTTTCTATATTATTTTTTATGTCCAAAACATCAAATGATCGGGGGGAATTTAGTGATTGCCTTGTCTGTCAGTCCAAGGTAAAGTACAGCTGCCATTGGGGGACATATGCGTTTATTAAATGCAGCTTCTTGTTGCAATTTTACTTTTGGCTGAAGCCTTGTACACCAAATCATGTCAAAGACTGCACCGGTTTTGGACTCTTTTACTGTGCTATTAGCGACGCAGTATAGCATACTATGGATACTAAGTGAAGACTTTGAGACAGCATTTTATGAGTAGGATTTATGTCTCGTGATGTATACGCTGAACGTCTCTATAGTTATTTAAACATAGGTAAGAACAAAACAAATAACAAGAAAATGTTCCAAAGACTTTAAAAAATACTCCTTGTAACAGTGACCCAATAGTTGAATTCAGTTGAATAAATACATGATTTTTTTTCACCAATGGTAGAGGATGACCCAAGGTTCACACCCACCTGGCTAAAAACACCAACCTTCCATAATCAAGGTGGACAGACCTGATTATGTATGATGCATTAGAACTGAAATTACTACTGAATATCTTAATTAATTTGGATTTTACAACAAAACACATAGAAACTTACGAACTAGTGTTATTTCTTCATTAGTCAACGTTTCGGCGCAACCGCCTTTATCAAGACATAACAATAAAATAAAGGACGTTACGTCATAATAATTTTCATATCAAGCGTAACATAAAAAGGGGGGAATGCGTGCAGTACAATATAAAAATGTAATTAGTATGATAATTATATTAGTATATATATAATTTTTTTTATACTGAATATCTGTTAATAGATACAAAAATTATTTTGGATAGTTTGTCCATGTGTAGTCTCCTTTATGACCGTACCCTCATGTTGTTGTTCATTGCAGATGTTTCGTATGCAGCTCTTCATTATTACAAGAAAGCATTGAGTTATCCACCTTGTATTGGAGAAAGAGAGGTAAGTGTTTATACATCAGTGAAAAATTATGTTGGTAGAGAAGAAATTTTCTGTTACTTTTCTCACAGGTCTGGACCAAGCTGTTTTTATTGTTTCTGCAGCACCTAGCTTAACTTATACTGTTTCTCAAATTTAAA
This sequence comes from Lutraria lutraria, assembly GCA_964023205.1. Lineage (NCBI taxonomy): Eukaryota > Metazoa > Mollusca > Bivalvia > Venerida > Mactridae > Lutraria > Lutraria lutraria. The sequence continues at coordinate 19,568,193 of OZ026838.1, forward strand.
TTTCAAACCATGTTTTATATTTTGAAGTTCATGTACAGTCAGATCAGTGTTAACAGTCACTTGTTTATATGAGTCAGTGAAGAACAACCGTCAATTTCCATTGTACATGTATATTTATTAATAAAATGTTTAAAGAAAAAACCCTTAACACACTTTGCATACTGACCACATTTTTTTCTCTCTTCAGTGACTTTTGTTGCCATGTTTGACTGTACTTGTACATGTATATGAAAAGTGATAAATAATTATATTTTGTGACCATTTTAATTTCAATTGTTCTCTGTGACAATTTGGTTTGACCTTCATTTATTCCAGTTGAAGAGTATTCAATAACTTGCTGAGCGCAAGGTTCGTACTGTATCAAAATTGTTTATTGACTCATTATGAAATGCATATTTTTCAGGGTATGTTTGACTTATCTAAAGAGATTGCATACAACATGTCACTGATATATTTACAAAGTGGGGCAAAAGACTATGCTAGATATCTACTGTATACGTATTGTGTTATCTGAGCATCAAGAGACAGGGTTGATACGGTATCAAGATCTACGACGGATCGCTAGGATTATAAGAAAGAAGACTTGACCTTTCAAGAAAGTGTAAAATTAGTGAAATACAGCGCAACTCCTCTGCTGTGGATGCCGCTCAATAACTTTCTCATATATTATGGATTGATTTTGGTAATACTTGACAGAAATGTTCACCAACATATGATGGTGTGTCATGCATAAGACCCAGCGTAAAACTGCCTCTGGAAAGAAACCAAGTTTGCATCTTTAAATAATAGCCAATAACATTTCTGAAAAAGACTTTGTACCTCAGATTGTGAACATTCTGTGTCAAAGCAACATAAAGGAGTATTTATCACTCTTGTTTATAATTGCCAGAATACCCATACCCTTCGATTAACCTAAAGGGATACTAGTGCAACTGAATTGAGACAGAATTGAGATAAAATTTGCACATTTGTTCATTATAGTATAGAAAGTAAATCAGAAAGGAACAAACAGGGGGTTGTCGTGCAAGTGTAAAAGTATGACCTGTAGGGGCCTCTGGTGTTAAGTGATTATGGTGTCTGACTATTAATCCCTAGCCCTTCACTGCATGTGAGGACATTTAGACAATCAACAATTGTTCACTTCATTTTATCTGTGTAGTGGCTTTAGCAAAAAATAACCACGGTATCCTTCCTCTGTTCCTCCAATTACTCATTTAAGTTTTTATAGTCTTATCCAAATTGGCGATTTCAATTGTCTGTACAATATTAACACCCGAAATCTCGGCACTACTAGTGGCACATAGACTAGTAGTCTAATCTCTGTCCTTCTCTTGAATTGCTGGGATTGTTTCTGCGAACGACTTGTCTACCTGATATTCGATTTCTTTTACCACCTCTATGCAAAATTTTATATCATTTTCAATTAAAAATTCCAATCTTGAAAACACTCCAGACAAGAAACGATAAAGGTGGCTGCAATACCCTCTTATGAGACGCGGGATTCAGGACATTTTTAAGCAGGATGCGGGACTCACATTAGGGACGCAGGACTCATGGGGAGTGGTATTACAGCCCCTTAAAGACTGTTGTTGTTGTTCTTGTGGTTGTTATGAGCATAAGGAGAGTTGACTCTTGGTGATCAGTTATTATGCTTAAATAAAGCAGTTTTAATGCAGGTATGTGTCGCATTATATGCACAAGTATCCTATAGGATAGACCTGCCGTGGTTTGTACTGGAATCAGTTTCGATGTCAGTTACTGCTGAGACACCAAAAATCATTAGATGTAAAGTAGAATGATGGTGAACTTGAATAAAAGAATTTGATTTTTGTATTCTGTGATATTTGATGCATTAGCGATTTAATTCTTGTACTTGGTAACTATTTACCAATGAATTGTTGTTTAGAAAAATAAACATAGTGAAAGAATAGTATTTGTATTTTTATGATACAGTCATGACTTATGTATTGCTGTAAACAACCTCACTAATGGAGACCCTAGTAATCTGTAAATAACCTGTATGTGGCGACAATATCTTGTTCTGTATTGTTTGCAGTCTTCTGTGTAGTAAATATAATTATTAACCTTTTAATCAAATGATCCATCTTATCCAGACTTTCTCACAATTGTTACCTTTTGCAGTGAATGGAATTCATATGATGCATCATAACTTCAAACAAACACATTGGATGCTTAGAAAATTGTATTGTTGCTTTACTAATAGCTACACCTTCCCATAGTCCATGTATATTCATTAATGAAATGTACATTGTATATAACAAATACACTCCATTTTAATAATTCTTAAGTATTTTTATAATATGTTCACTGAGTTTTTAAGTAATTTTCTTTATTTCAAAGTCAATCATTGTGCGGTCCAGTCGATTTGTTCACTCTTGTTGCAAACTTTTTATACTGAAAGTATACAAAATGGTATGTATCAGTGACTGCAGGAATGGTCAAGACATTAAAAAATGAATGGAACGAATGAAATAATACCAAGCAAGCAAATTCTTACCTGTTGCTTTATGACCCATTCAGCAGGTATGGTCATTTCAGGGCCTCCCCAGAGAGGGGAGATGAGGAGAACCGGGCATTTTATATTCATATTCTTATTTCGAATACTTAGGTACCTTGTCCTGGAACTTTATCGTGCCTGGTGTAATGCACCATACACGCCTCTACCCTTTCCTGATTTATAAACAGCACTTTGCTCTGTAGTTTGGATGGGGATAATGAAATAGTGTCCCCGAAATATCATCAGGTGGAGTCGAGATTGGAACCCACGTCCTTTCGATTAGTACTAAGTAGTCCAGCGCCTTATTTAGTCGACCAAACAGACATGGTCAACCAGCATCTATACTTGTATATCAAAAGTGGACAGCTAACTTTTTTATACATTTATGTTGAAGCTAGTATTTCAAAAAAATGGTTCACGGACTCATTGGAAGTGAGGATTAAGTCAGTAAGTTGCATGAGTGCATCATGTGTCTTTCTGTAATCACAACAACAAACAAATCACTTTTATTGCAAATCGGCAAACAAATTTGCCTTTGGCAACGAAAAGCATTAACATATATATATAATAAGACACACACACAAATAAAGTGTAAATTGCATAAGATGCATATGGAGCAATATGAAAATATGCAATTATAACATTTTATACATAGATAGATTGATAAAAAAAAAACGGACGGTCGATAAGTATTATGTTAACTTATATATAAGGAATTCACATTTGATAAATGTAGGAAGAAGTCATAGTTTTATAACTGAAATTGAAATGGATGTATCTTAAAAGCAAAAAGTAAATAAAAAAATATAGATAAATTAATCTTTGTTACTTATACATGTACGTGAGGTATTTTAAGGACCAAAAATAAAAAGCAATTAAATGTAAATAATAAATGAGAACATAGAATTGACTCAAATATTTCATAAAGGGAAAGCGTAACCTAGCTATTCTACCATGAAGAACGTCTTGTTTGAAAATACAGTATAATCAGTTATTGGGTTATTTGAAGGTATGTGCCATGTAAATTGGTACTGCTATATAATATACAGTTTTCTTTAGGTTTGTATCACTGATATAAAATTGTTCTCGCACAATTATCGCTATCCTTATTATTTAAATGATCTTTTGATTTCTACTAAACTCACTGGCTTCATATTTTCTTGACTGTCCGTAATCTTTTTCGTTAGGTCTCGGTCAACATTTTCTTGCAGGTATTTTTATTTTGATAATTATCAACCCATTGACTCTTTGGGGATGTTAATGGAGGCATGGTACATATGTTATATTTTTGCCTAACAATGATTTTTACCATCATATCATTCAGTTAATTCAACCTTTCTACCAACTGAATTTGTGGCTGGTAACTATCTTGAGTTGTTCATAAACTTGCATTGAAATAACTTAGCAACGAAGTCCTCAAACTGTGTCGTATCTTTAACGGTCTGTAATGCATAATAAAATGCAAAATGTAGATATAGATTAGGATAATTTAATTATGTCTTATGTTCGTTCACGTGACTTTTACATGTGTGTGCTATATCATTCTTTTGGAAAGTAAGGCATAAATACAAAAAAATCCTGATATCCAGTAACCCGTCAGACACTATATTTCAGTCTGGGTCAGTATTTATTTTTTCTTATGGACTTATCTTCGCATGACAGTATAATGATACACCTATTACCATTCAACAATAAGGGTATATGTAGAAACTCCAGACGTGGCAGGTCATACCCTTCTATGACAATATGACACAAAATGTCGATTTCCATTATATGTGCTAGTTGTCTGCTCTCTAAGGACGAATAAGTTAGTTCTAGTTTGAATACAGTCCATGGAAACTGGTTTGGTGAAATATAACCACCGTGTAAAACTGAAATATCGGGGACACGACCATGTAGGTGCGAAGACTATATGCTGCGAAAATACATAACAAATAATGACCTTCAGGATACATGATTCACACACTGACTGGCCTTAGACACCAGATTGTTGCACTCACGTTCAATTCAATTTTTTCAATTAATTTAATGGCGATACTCGGCAAAATCCACTATGTTGACATTTACGCCACGGGATGACTGTACATCGGTGTAGAGCGAGGTGTTCCGACCTTCATTAAGATCAAAACTAATTATATATAGATATACACTCACAACTATAAAATGGCCCCTTCATCTGGTGTTTCAAACTACACCATAAAAAGGTCTGATGACCAACATATATGTACACTTATAATACATGATGAAATCCATTTACACATAGGATGGTACAAGTGGGATAAGCTGGATGGAAAATTTAGATACATGTACATTCAGGCTCGCAGAAGTAATACATGAATCAGGAATCAAATTCCAGGTGTTGACGGTTCTAGGAAAGAATGATTTCTGATAATTATCAATTCTTGTTTGTATTGGGATGAATTTCATACTGTGGCTTCTTCTAGTGGATCTAACAGTGGCGATGGTAGGATGGTATATCACTGACAGAATATTCATTAGTACATACATTCAAGCAAATATAAAATCACATATTTGTGCTGAGTAATACATTTTAGGTGCTAGAAGTAGCCTTAAATCAACAAGGGTCTCACTCCTACACAAACGTACAATTTCTCCAACACTAACAGTAATCGAGTTTACCGTTTAGTGCCATATTCATGTTTTGCACGTGCTGCGAGAGATTAAGTGTCAATCTAAACGATGACCGCTAAAATCTAATCCGCCAATATAAACAGCCGTGTGTTATTTGATTTTAAGAATGCATTGTAGGAGATACCGTAACTATAATCGGACATGCGCTTTTCGAAACAAAATACCATACTTTGAAGTAGCGTGGTGTTCCATTGTTGCTTGACTTTTTCATTGTTGTTGCATTGTCGATTGCTACCTGGCTCCAACATCATTTTGAGACCTCCTTGATGGAGTGATTATTGTCTCGTGTGACTTGTTATTACTAGCCCCTCACCACTTTGAGTTCGAATCCTGAACTTGAAGAAAATCCCATGTGGAAGGTTGTTGGATTTAACCAGCTGCACGCTTGGGTCTTTTACCATTAAAGCTGGAAACCCCTAGCATGCATGCAGGTACGTTGTGAACCCCATGAGAAGAACAACAAAAGTCAACAGCATCTTAATAGATGGGAAGTGCAAAAGGACACAGGAGAGCCAGCAAATGATAACTACCATAGACATGACGTCACCATACGATTGTTTCCGGTCAGCAACAGAAGTTGCAAGAACAACACTGTGGAGTCTTTGGTAAGTGTTATTTCGTATTTCTTAAAAGACATTCAGTTAAGTTTAAATACGCTTCATTTTAGTATACATTTGTATTTCATTCAGACCCCCCATTCGCCCGGATACTCTGCAGTCTCCTTCGTAACCAATCGGAACTGCTCGGTTTTTGTCTAAAGACTTGAAAAATGCCTCGGACATGATTGGAAGGCCGCCATTTTGCTGTTGTTGTTCACGGATTTTCCTTTCCGTCATGCCTGGCCCTGGGAATCCAACGATGGAAACAACATGTTTCTCTTTCAATGGGAACATGAAGCCCATTTCATCAGTCGCAAATGATAAACACGTTTGAAAGTGTCCGGAAACCACATAATCAAAATTTGTAACCCCAACACTTATGTATGAGGCGTATTTTATTATATACGGAAATGACCGAGTAGTTACGATTGCTTCGGAGCGTTGGTTTGGCCTGTAAAGTTGGCGTCCTTGCCGACCGAAATGGTACATCCCATTACATGGTAAGGAAGAATCAGTGAATCGCTCAGTGGCAGCTAGGTTGTTGTACTGACAAAATTAAATCCATTGTCAGCTTTGAATCAACTGTCGAAAAATATGGCAGCTGTTAGATACATATAATTATACAGCTATATGAAAATTGCTTATTGAATGGAAATATCTAAGCAACTATGAGGAAGTTTCAAGTTTTTAAAACGGACTCGGTAATTAACTATCATGGATGAAATTGCACCGACATACTAGTAATCGGATAAACGGCTCTGAACAAATGTTCAAAACAGCAAACCGTAACGGCCATTGCAAAACATCTATTATTGTACAGTACATTGTCAAATAGTTTCATACGTTACTTATTTTGTACAGGGGTATACAAACGAAGTTGAATACACGTATTGCACTTTTATCAGGAACATCTTTATGTGCTAATATTCTTAGATGCTTAGCAATGATCGGAACATATACCTAGCCTGCATCTTCACCAAATCTTGTCAGAATGTTTGTCTTATTGATATGTTGGATGAGACCGAACATGGGTCGCCTTGGGTCTGACTCTTGGTCACCAGGTCATTTTTCATGGAAAACCTGTAGAAACAATGTTTTAAATCTTGACCCTCTTGTTCTTGGTTAGATTGATTTTACCGCTTTGTCTTAGACCAACACCGCTTCGATATTTATACAGTTTTTGCCTGGACCGTCTTCATTTCATTCATATTTTAAGTTGCTGAATTTCAGTTAACTGTATTTTACCCTATCCTTTAGCATAAATGGCTATTTTTGCGAACTACACTTAAACAGTTTTGCCTAGCACCAGCAATGCTTACCTGTATTGATTTTGGTTGTTGCCACATATTTGTGCAATTTTATGGGACTTGGTTATCTTTCCTTTATGAAATAAATGGGGCAATTATGTATCTTTGAAACGTTGCTTCTACTTAAAATTACTGATTGGTCTCGTTAAAATTTGAGGTCAGTTGTCAAGCATGTCACCTTGGGCATATGCGTTTATCTTGTTAATAGATTTTACCATCACAGTCCCGTTAAGTACTGAGTCTGTGATATGCTTGAATTTGATATTGACATGTTTAGAGTAAAAACTGGAAATACATGTGTGCTCCCCAAAGAAAGCCCCAAAGGTGCGCAATGACCGCGTTAGTGGTGCATTATTCAAATATCACATGGTGTTGTGTCGTTATGATACGTTAGAGCTGTAATGCATGAATTTAACTGGAGGTGTTATTGATGATCAGGATTTTGTATGACACCTTGTTGTGTTGGGAATAAGTTCAGGTTATGCCTCGAATTTTGCCACTTATGCGCGAGGACATTCTTACACTAATGCATTTTAAAAGTGGTCAGTGTACGATCTCTACGTTTTCAAGACGGTCCTGTTTATTGTTGGATACCTGTTTACTGTTTTGATTCAACCATGACAGGGGAAGTAACAGAGAGTAATGCATTACATCATTGCATCTTGAATTACCTTTCGTTCATGTTCTGTGGCAGGGGAAGTAATAGAGAGTAATGCATTCCATAATTCCATCTTGAATTACCTTAGTTTCCTTCGTGGTTTGCTTGATTTCAGGATAAAGGACCCTAGTTCAAACTTTTACATTGTATGTCAAACAATAGTTAGAGGTACCTGATCCTAGTAAATTGTATTATTCAAAGATAATTGATGATTAATATATACTTTCGACCTGACTACATTATGAAATGGTGGACCCGGGACAGTTATATTTGACTTTATATCATAAATTGGGATAATATTACTTATAAGAAGGACTCCCCATTTTCTATGATTATATAGCATTTTTCTAGACGAATTATACTTGCGAGTATTTGTTTATTATAGCTTTTTGCGAGTACTTACTGTATTGTCTATTACTAGTTTGGCTAATCCTGGCCATTTGATTGGCTAATGGTGATTTCGGTCATTTTTGATTGGTCAATCATTGGACTGGCTATTCGTTGCGTTACCTGTCATGTTTGACTGAATCTGTTCGTCTGTTCTGTTGTTAAAACGTAAGTAAGTAATGTAGGCGTTAACGTGGCATAATATCGGAAACATCATTAGATGTAAGTTTAATATGGTTGTATCATATCAGACTATGGTGGATTTGGTAGTATTTAGGGTGTACTTTATTCCATTGATGTATGGTATGGTAATACCATGTACATGTGAACTATATAAATGAATGTATTCATTTGTCAAATACTCATGATTTTCAAAATATGTGTATTATCTATAACTTGTAAATATTTTATACTCTCCATAATGGAGGAATGAATAAAGTAGACGGTCAAATTCCTTAGAAAAAGTAACTTCATACAAAAAACTTAAACCAATGCTTCTTGTAATTCGTCTGACTAAAACGTTTTGTTATGGTTGTTCTTGTTATTTCATGCTTACAAATTTCAAAATTACAATATTCAGGAAAAGCTCGTGATGAATTAATGATTTATTGGTGATTCATTCTACATATTCAATGAAAATAAACAAGAGTTTAATGGTTAGAAATGAATGCCTGTGTTTAATAGATAGGGTCTATAACCAGTAATTAACTTTCGTTCGTGTCTAGTTGATTATACGTCGATGGTCAACAACAAAAAGACATGCCGTGCAGTCGACCATGTCTGTGCTCAAAAGAGGAAGCACGCTGTTCTTATATATTACATATAATGCGATTTTATTAAACTGTCAAAGCTGAATAATTACACGGTCGCTGAATGTACTTATTTTTAGCTTCGCGCCACAGTCGATATATTTCGTTTTTTACCGTTAGGGAATGTCTCATTCCACATGTTTATATTGTACATCGAATATTATCGTATCACTTACGAAATCAATCAAAGCTAAAAATAAATGAAAGCGGCTTTGACAGGTTGATAAAATCGCACTATACCAATTAACTTCTTATTTGGTCTATTGCTTGGAGATGAACGGTCTTGCAAGCAATATGATTTATCAGAATCAAACCACACAAAAAAGTGACTATTCAATTACTTGTCATACTCTTTACAGACTTAGACCTTCGGATTGGATCCAAAGTCGCATCTTACATTGGTGTTAGTATTAAGTAGTATAATAGAACAGCCTCTCGTATACTTTATACTATGCTCATACATTTCAGTGCTTTTAATGTTTTCAAATTCAGCTGCGCATAAACCTTATTAATGATAGCTTCCATGCAATGTCATACAAGTGTATACATGCTAGTGCGTTTTGTCATCTGAATCATGAAATTAAAAATGCATCAGAAAGTTAAAAGTTATTGTCACGGTCGTTTAAAATTTGTTGTTGTATGAAGCTGGTTTCGCTTTCTTAATTTAATCTGAGTGTGTCAAATATCATCTTCAATTGAGTTAATTTATTTAGAAAGGAAATTCCTTTTGATTGGTTTATGTCCATATTAAAGCCAACATTAACAGTACAATTAAAACCTCAAAACTTTAGAAAATTGATGTACCTACCCTTTACTTGCCAACTGTATCTGGGTCATGTTTGGGTCTGAGGTAATAGAAACCTGAGAATGATCTACCAGCTCAAAGCTCAATATCTTGTTCTGTTTACTTAATTTGATTTTGGAAATGTTACTTCTCTAAAAATATTATGTCTGCAGAACAATTGGTAAAAATATAAACATCACAATACTGTTACTTCTGCCTGCGTACAAAATGGGGGACATTATGCAACTTTCTTTTGGGTACCACTTTGGAACAGTCTGCAGCGAGGCTACAGGGGATTCCAACAATTTTATAACATCGAACCCTGTCGCTGTAAACACGATTTGGTGATATATATTAAGTACTGATTTTGAACGTAAACAACTCATGAATGCTTAAAATGAAATATATTCCTTCTTTGCTGTATGTGTGTGAATGATAATATCTTTGTGATTAATTATATCGTACTGATACACTGACTTGACATAATAAAGATATTAACTCTGTGTAAATGGTATAACACAGTTTGTTATCAGGATATGATGTAAGTGAATGGGTGTATTCTTTAATACACATTTAAATTATGGGTTCACAATGAAGTACATTTTTTGAAGGACGTAAAGGACAATCTAGATATAAACTGTACTCACTAATCGCGATGTTGTCACACAACATATTTTAAAATATTTCGTGATATCAATGGTTCAAAATCGAGCTTGATCTTGCCAGATAAGAGCTTATAAAAAGGAAATACATAAATAAAATATATAAAGACACGGGTATGTCAAACCGTTAGTTCGGTTAGTTTCTTTCTCATACTTCTAAAAGCGCAGGGTATATTTTAAGATCATGTTAATTAATTAATTCGGTTAAAGGTTAAAATATGTTTTTAAATGTTGGTTGTTTTAATAGAGAACCGTCAATCTTTTGACTAAATCTTGCAATTTTGTTTGCTTTGCAATTTCTATGGAGCACATATTGATCTATAAAGTGAACATATGTGCTATGGACTGTAAAGTCCTATGTATTGAAAAATAAACCTAATTATCTGATCTTTGCTCAATTTCTGTACAACTAACTATATTTAAGTTTTGAAATACATGTACCAAAAGCAACTATTCAATAAAGATGCATACATGTTACAAGAAGTAACATAATTTCACAAATCACAATCTAAAATGTGCTACATGTACTTGTACTGACTGAGTTCGAACCACACACATCTATGTGATTTAAAAGTTATGTAAATACGTGCCACCTTTTCAAATTAACCAGGACTATGCTTCGCGTGAATGACATCTTACTAAAAAAAATAGTATGTATTTTTGAAATGGTTTTGTCAACAATACGGTGTTTACCTTTGCAATGGTATCATCCGATATTGATCTTGACTGTAAAGAATTTGAAATATACACGTACCTGTGTGCTAAAATTTAATATTCAAGGCTATGTTTCGATTATATACGAATGTTAGAAAAGGCAGCATGTCTGTTTGCTTTGTTAAGTCTATGAATCTCCGATTTTTGAGTTCGAACCCTGGATACAGCACATGTTTTCTGTGATGACTTGATTAGTGACACTATGACAAGATTCATTTGCTTTCCACTGCTGAGCCGAGTGGTTGGTGGGGAGAAATATGCTGTTTTTGTGTTGAGACCAAGTTTAATACTCGTACGTAATCCATGAAATCAGTAGTATGCGACCTTTCCTTGACGTCATCAAAGGGGTTTGTCACGAAAAAAAAATTTTTTCCATGTAACCCATATAAAATTATATATATATAGAAGGGGAAAGAACTTCGACAATTCGAATTTTCCAACGCGTGTTATAAACTTCCATGTTATTGCAATGCAGTACAAAATATTTAACTCATATATAGTGCAACGTATGGGCAACTCTACACGCTAACAGAAAATGTATACTTTTACTACCTTTAAAGATATTCTAAACTCGCTATTTAAGATTTTTCAAACGAAAAATGGTCAAATTTTACAAAGCGACCATCTCCAATGGTAATTTTTTTAGACGTCAACCTACAATCAAGATATTTTGCATGAAGAACCTTTAATGTATTGGCTAACGCAGAAATTATATATTCAAATGATATTTCCATGGAAGCCGGTGAAAAGGTGCCATCTAGCGGAGTGATATATTTTTCGTTGATTTTCGCGTTATTTCCTGTACTGCTTCGATAATATTGTGTATTAAGTTATGCAATTTACATAACTGCAATGCTGGATCATTTACAAATCCGAAAAAGTCGGTAATGCTCCGCTAGGTGGCGCTATTGAACGGTTTCCATGGAAATATCATTTGAATATATCCTTTCTGCGTTAGCCAATACATTAAAAGTTGTTCATGCAAAAAGTATTTATTGTACGTTGACGTCTAAAAAAATGACCATTTTTCTGGAGGAAACCCGCGATCCACCTTAAGCCATAAAGTCGAGTCTTCGAGCTTTATGCCAACGTTACCATTTTGCTGCATAAAATATTGTAGATCATTTAAGAAGAGTGAGGATAAAACGGGCGATAACTTTTCCCCTTGTCTGACTCCTACATTAGAATCGAAATATGCAGAAGTATTAGATTCATGTAAAATACAGGATTTTGTATTTTGGTACATGTTATGAATTACATTAAAAAAGCTACCGTTTATACCATTTTAATTATTTTTTGCCAAAGACCCAGACTTTATCAAAAGCTTGTAAAAAATCCACGAAAGCACAGTACATATTTTGCTTTCTTTTTTTAAAAATAATTCAGTAAGTAAATGGAGAGTTAAAATATGGTCACTGCAGCTGTAACCTTTCTTAAGTCCGGCTTGATTTTCGAGATGTACTTCGTTATATTCTATGTAACGGGTTAGTCTCAGATTTAACTCGGAGGTGAAAAGCTTTCCTAAACGTCTTAAAATGGTAATCGGTCGGTAATTACAGGGATCTTTAGGGTCTCCTTTGTTGTTATATAAAGGAATAATAGTCCCTTCTAACCATGTATATGGTAATACACCTTTTTAAAGACACAGTTAAATAGTTTGACGTAAATTGGCATTAATTTATATTTGGTGTTTTTTATGTATTCGTTAAGAATTTGGTCATTAGGGCTAGGGGTTTTACCATTAATTAAGTTACTTATACATTTCCGCATTTCGTTTTCATCGATCGGCGAATTTAAGTATTACTAATCATTTGATTCGTGAGAAATTAACATTTCTGAAGTGATCAAAGAGGTCATCTATTGAAGAGAGCCATTTTCTTATCATTTGGTTTTAATTTCTTAAGAAAGTTCCAATATGTTTTGGTTGTTTGTTGTACATAGAGAGATCGGAGCTTGTTGGCGTTATTTTGTTTATATTTGTTAATGTAAGTATTCATAGTATGTTTGTATGTTTACTTGCTTTTCCAAGCGATGTTTTGTTAACCACATTTTGATTTTTTCTGTATTTTGCCCTTGCCGGTGGTACGTTTTCCTGGCATGGTAACATTTAGGACCAAACCATGGCCTTTTGTTGTTTTGTTTATTGTTACTGTTGTTGTTGTTTGTTAATGTTTTGTTTCTCGCTGTGGGAATGTTTTGTTGGCTGTATCCGAGAAAAGTGAAATTAGTTCATTTGTTATATAGTTTATGGTACTCGGTGACTGTGGGTTATGTATCAAACATACTTTGTATAGCATTAAGAAGAATGATATCGATGTTTGACTTAAAAAAATTCTGTAAGGGTATTCCAGTTCTGCATGAATGAATTTTTGTGACGCTGGTCAATGTTGGAGGTTACGTGTTTAATATTAATTGCCCAATGTATTATGTTGTGACCATCAGAGAAAAGAGAATCAGTTTCAGTAACTTCAGATACTGACACACAATTAAAAAACATTCGGCTGTCGCAATTACGAAATCAATTACTGATTTATCCCTATACGTATATTGACCGATATTTTATCTTTACCTATTCTAGAGTTCATGATTATAACAAACACGTCGCGTTGTGATTTATCATTTATTAAACATTAATAACCCAAGTTCCAAGAATTCTCTCTTAGACTTCTACTAAGACTCCTTTTTAGACTTCTCTCTACCCTGATGGGTGTATCTCTATATATACAAAAGCGCAACTGCGTCGCAGTTTCCAGCCCCTTCACGCAGATGTTAGTTGTTTAGATCAATTGTCTATCATGATACTAATTTTAGATAATAGCTTACTTTTTAAAATATCAAGTTATGGTTAATCGGGTACAGTGTATATATTTCTATAAACTAGCTGTCCAATCAACCAATAACAGTTCATGCTTTAACAGCAAACATAGAATGTTCTAGAGATTTCTTTTATCTCCCCACCAAGTACTGCCAAATATGGGGATTGTTTAAATGTCAAGTTGTACTTGAATGAGCTCCAATCCAACGAATGCATGTATACTACATGTATGACCAATACTCACTATTAGTCTCGTCGGTACACTATTTTGATCCATACATGAGTATATTAAAAGGCTGTTTACCTACTACATGCATAATTAAGATAATTAATTACACATGTAAGCCGACTATGTTACATGATGAATACATTATTGTTTCTGCATATATCTATTAAACGGACACCATACGTGTTTGTCCTACGATCGCAAGAGATACGTCTTAGTGGGGTTGAATTATTTTCTAAGACGGTATACTTATCTAATTCTGATTGTAACTCCGTATCAATTTCAAATATATCAACAAGATGTTGTTGTGACGTAAACCAAGGCGCATATCTCCAACGTCAAGGTCACACTTGAAGGTCAAAGAACAAATATGGGGCGGCAACATTAACACGTCTATTTCAAAGCGGCCTGTAGGGATATTTTTCACTTCTGTGACAAGCTCTAGTTTGTAGTATAATTGTAAAATGAAAAACTGTACATGTAAAATATTTGGAGTTAGTTATGTTTTAGTATTCAGTTTGTCCATACCTCTTTCACTGGTCGATATCGATAACGCTTAATAATGGGATGTGAAAAGAAGGTTGTTTTCTACCTATATTGTTAAACTAACAAACACCATCTTCCTAAGTCTGCATATAATGCAGTGAAATAAACTTTCTTAACAATTGGTTATCAGTCGTTATAATTATATTCGTACTTGAGTGTGTCCGAGTGCGATCCTATCCCGTGGGTACATTCGTTACTTTTACGTTAAAGTATGATAGAATCATTATCGATGTGATGAAAAACACCAATTTGAAATAAAAAATAATCAACCGGTGTCTCTTACAACAAAAAAAGTACTAATTTAATCATTGTTTTATTTTCTGGTATAAAAAACTCCGGTTATAATTACAAGGTAACAACAACAAATATATTATTGAATTAAGGTTATAGAAAAAAGTATGTTAATTACAGCTAAAAGAAAATGTATTTTCCCAAAAAAACGTAGTGAGAACAACTGTTTTTATAATGTCCGTAATGCATCTAATTTAAACATGATGATCACATGATCTTTAGAACACAAAAAGAAATAAACGTGTATCTGATTGAAAGCAACCATAATTATTGTTCTAAATAAATGTCATTATATACAAATTGCATAAATCAGCTTACAGCGCTACAGCATACACCTAATAATTCCATAATAAACACTTTCTTCTTAATATTACCTCTAAATCTATTAGCAATAAACCTTTTACAAATCTTTCAAAATAGTAACTCAGAATACCTATTGTAGATTTGAAGTTGCATGTTGATTTTTTTTAGATAATTTTATTTTTTATTTTTTTATTTTTACTATTTGTTATTATTTTTTTCATTATTTGGCATTCTTTTGTAATTTACAATTATTCGAAATTGCAAATGTTTAATCAATGAGTAACTGAAAGAAAATTAGTATACTTACGACGACGACGACGACAACTTCTGGAAACAATAGTGGAAATCATGGAAATCAAATTTATCATGCTATATATAGACATAGCAAACCGCACGCATACATGTATATGTTATAGTACACATTATATATATATAAATTTTGATTTTTACAATTCAAAGGGCAATTCATGAAAGCCGGAAAAAAATGCGGTTTCGAATACTATATGTCAATTGAAAAATTGGCAGTTTTGAACCCGTGACCGCTGCTAATGAAGAAATGTCATGCCTTTTACCTCTGAGCAATGGCGCGTTACAATATAAAGTCATTTCCACCGGTAAATAATTGATCTTTCAATGGTTCTCATTCAACTTTAAATCGACTGTGAACATGTATTTAAGTCTGAAAACATATCGCATTGCTTGGAGCCTTTATTGGGTATCTTGTAATAATAATGTAATACTATTGATTTTTCAGCGTGTAACAATCCTAAATTTAACATTTCTCAGCTAAACTAAAATAATAAAGAAAAGAGAAGAATCATTAATTGTGTGATTTAGTTTTTGTTTATCTCATTTCAACTTTCACTTTCACTGGTTTGTCGGGCCTTATTACCCCAGTCTTGGCCATAGGCATCGGGACCTGAAAAAAAACATATGCTTAAAGTTAAATGTGTATAACTGTTATATAGGGAATAAAACATGGAATGAATAGCGTACCGATTATTAACTATATAATGAATCGGAAATACGGGCACCTATCGTTCCAACCACGTTATACTTGATGAAAATCAAAACAAAATGTTACTTGACGGTGAAATGTGGTGAGCATGTCAAAATTTCTTTATTATTTTTTCTCGGAGCATGCCTTTTGTGTGAAAACGTGGTAGGTTCCATCCCAAAATATGTTCGTACTTCGGAGTTTTGCCGTTATCTTAAGGTCGGACGCATAACTGTAAACAAACCATTTTTTCTGGCCAATGTATTAAATTTATGAAGTCACCAATACTGTGCAATATCTCCAGAGCGGCCTCTCTTGGGCAATAACCTCACTTCAACAACATCTTGATTTACAACTATAAAGTTAAATATTATTTCAACATTTCTAGAGCAAAATCCTTTCAACAACAACATAATTTTGCTTCTCTAAAAGGGTGTTGCTTGGGAGAAGTTTCACTGTACTTTTTAACAGAAAAAGCCAACCGTACAGGTAGAGTATATCACAATAATTTTAGAAATTCATCTACGCACGAATACTTCAGAGGAGGAGAGGTTTTATTCAAATAACTTACTAATAATTCATCTGTTTTATAAAACTTAAACTTCTGGAGTAGTGTTATAATCGTGGACTTGACTTCGAGTAATGCCAGACGTTTGCCAATGCAATTCCTGGGACCACTTCCGAAAGGCATATAAGCATATTCATTGATGTTGCTCTTGTTTTCTGGTGCAAATCTGAGAAGGTGAAAGAAAAATGATTTGAAATGACACAAATTCACCACCCCTTCACTATACACTGAGATATATTTTGTGCAACAAGATGATATTCTTCAATGGTTGTCTTCTCGATATTTTCCGAATTTTTAGATGTTCGAATCATCGATTGATCATGCAGTAAATGTGCAATTTCGATAGACGTCAGCAAGACATTTAAGTCAAAATACATACACACATTGGATACAAACCTTTCAGGCATGTATTTATTCGGTTCTTCCCAGTATTCAGGTATGAAGTGAAGTGCCAGAGGACAAAATGTACAGTCCAACCCTTTCTTTATTGAAACACCATTTATTTCAATGTCTTCAGTGGCGCACCTGTTAAGTCTGAAGTCGAACGACGGAAAATTTTCATAAAAATTGAAAAAGACTATACGTGCTAAGATTCTACCAAAATAACTGAAAAACGATAAAGAAAAAAACAGTTAATTATATTATGTAAGAAATAATAACGTTGATTTTTTTCTTAAATTAATATACATGTATACCTTCATGTAATACCGAACCCATGTTTTATCGATGATCGTTTCCTTTATTGTCACATTGTTTTATGTCAATAACTATTGTTATTTATCAAGCGTCATGCACCCTTTCTTACCTTGGCATAATAGGATGAAATCTCAAAGTCTCGCACACAACCATATCCAAATACTGTAGCTTGAAGACATTCTCGTAGGTTGGTTCAACCTTAAGGGGAAATGTCGCGACTTAGAAAGTTTGTTGCAACAAACAATGAAATAATAACAATCATACTATTTTCTGATTTTGATTCAATCACGTTAATTTGAACTTTGGCCGTATCATGGTATAAGAGTCTCCGATGTCCACGATCGGATCTCTGACTATTTATCACGAATTCACTAGTGAGGACATTGTCCATGCTGGCTTACGGAAGGTTAATGGTTTTACCTAGGAGTACGGGATCTTCATTTACTGTTAAAGCTGGTAAATCAGCAAATGACCATGGCTGTCGGTGCGACATTAAACCCAGTTAAAAAAACAAGCACCATGTTTACTTGTTTGTCGTATGTTCAATGGAAATATTGTCTTTATAAACACTTTGACAACAGCATTATTCAATCCACAATTTTCGTCAAGCAGTAGGAAATATTTCACGAATGTGTTTAGTGGACTGTCTCTGGACTTACTTTGCCAAGTTCTCCATCAATTTCTTCAATTAGTTTGTCTTGTATGTCGGGATGAGTAACAAGATCAGAAATAATCCAGGATAATGAAGATGCGGTAGTATCGTATCCAGCAACCATAAATATGATTGAATTGATAAGAACCTCTTCGTCAGTAAGTCCTTAGGAAATATATAAAGGGAAATTGGTGCATCTGTAAACTATTCTTATTCCATTATTTCGAAAAATATAAGTGATTTGCCTGAAGTATTGTGCAGTGACAATTTAAAATAATTCGTTACAATTTCTTAGCAATAATAGAACAAAACTCTAGAGAAGTAATAATTCAGATGTACTTCAATATACTATGACGCTATTAACATTACACTTTAGATATACATAATATATGGTCACCTCTTTGTTTTCTTTCTTCCACTGTTAGTTGATTTTCTGAGTCCACTATTTTTTCTCCTATGTCGCCTTTATGCGCATTTATCAGTAGCTGTAGCAGATCACGATGTCCCTGAAAGAAGTGATGGTATGAGCGCTGATAAGAGAAATGGGAAATTCAATTTAAAAATCGAAGCAACATGATTTGGTAGAAATTATACGTCGTAGAGCGAAACAAGTGCAAAGTATTGACAAAACTTCAAAGCTACTTCAAAGTTACTTCGTTTTTCATTTCTATCCATTATTAAATCACAGTTGATACATTTTCCATTGTTCTTGTAGTCAATATCTGATAACAAGAATCAAGGTTAAGCATGAATAACATGTTTGTTTCTAATAACCCCACCGACCATAATTTCGCCCCGCGACATTTTATTAGGCCCGAGGAAAGGTACATTCACTTTCACATCACACGCTTTCGAGAGTTGTCTATCTTTTTTAATGGGCATGTAAACACAAACAAACACTTATAGGCCTTATCAGTTTAAAAACTCATTCTAATTTACATTTACCACACGCCATGTTGAGAATCGAAACTCTTCTTGGGTGTTTTTCTAGACTACAGTTAATCTACCAGCGAAATACAAACGCGTCATTTTACATATTGACGGCCAATCATTATAAGATATTATAGGAAACAAGAAAGTGACCTACCGATTGTTCTTGTTTCCTTTCCTGAAAAGCTTTCTTGGTTGCATCAGCGAAGAAGCTAAATGATGAATCTGGTATGACATTTGATTTAAGCAACGATGGGAATAAGGTATCAATGTCAGGGAAAAATACTGAAAAAAAACAATCAAAAGTTATCTAAGATGTTTTTGTCATACCTGCCCTTACAGAACAGCTCTTTTCTGGTTAAAGTGAAGTAGAACGAATGTGAATGGGTCGCGAACAGTGAAAGTCACCACAGCAGTTCGCCTATAATCGCCAGATCCAGTTCTAGATAATTCACTGCGTCTGGTGAATGAACGGCGATCAATGTAATTTTGTTCGTAGTCTGTTCACCGAAGGAATAGTATTCGCTGATCATTCACAACAGCTGCATACACGATTTCCTAATTCGCTATTAGTTCACTAGAGGTACTTAGAAATCGTCTATTGTTCACTGTCAACTTAGACTTTTTGCTTGTTTGTTGCTTATTCACCAGAGGCACAACCAATGGTAGCGACCCTGTCTATTTTCAAAATGAATTTCTAGGTATATGAAACACTTTATTTGGCTGGTTTTAAACACAAATGTAGCAGTTGATTCAAACTTGTTTACAGACATATGATGGAGCAGGATATTAGAATGGAGCGTGTTTTTCGACTGCTTCTGACACAGACTTCAATCTTATGCCATTGCAATGACTTTAAAGGTGTCCCAACGGCTTCCGGTCTTCTTAAAATGGACAGCTAAACTCAAAACAGAGAGATATTTTAGTAAATTAAACTCGAAATAATTGTGCATAGTATGTGAGATTTTTTTATATATAAAGTGATATTTGATACGATAATGGAAATGAGTATTATATTCTCAAATTTGACTTTGTAGACCATTTATCGATATTGTTTACCCGTGTTACGCACTTAAAATCACCAACTGTGTTGTATTTCGGACAATCACTGCCCACCACCCACGCCTAATTTTTCTCGAAGTACAGGGTATAACCAAAAGTATGAGTCAAACTCCGTCCAATCGTGAGAAGAAACGGATGGCAGCATCCATGATGCTGCCTACACAAAGAAGACGAGGACTTAATCTGTGGATTCCACAATAAATATTACAGAAGTGTCACCGACAAAATTCAAGTAAATTTAGACGATTTGGCTCTTGAAAAGATTACATAAGTTACATAAGTGCTAAGTTCGAGTCGTCCTTATTTCTGAGTAAAATGGATTGTATGCAGTCTAAAGTCATGTCTCTAGAGCAGGAAAACACGTCTCCGTCTGTCTCTGAAAGAACGTGTTGCTAAACTCGAAAAGCAGATCGAACAGCAGGAGATGAGGGATGATAATGCTGCCCAGTATAGCAGACGAAATTGTATACGGGTCTCCGGTCTCATATAAGATGACGACGAGTCTCTAGATGTCGTAGTCAATCAGATGGCATCAGAGATAAACGCTAATGTAGATGTACGCGACATCGATAATATGCATCGATTAGGTAGTAAAAGGGTACTCGGCAGTAATCTGTCCGGCGGTTCGACCAAGTCAACATCATCACGCCCAAAGGACATTATCATCAAGTTTACGTCATACCGTGCACTGCAGCAAATCGTGACATGTCGCTTGGCACTAAAATACTCCAATAAGTTTAAAGGAGTCTTCATAAATAAGGAACTAACCAGGAAACGTGGCGAGATTTTCTACCATGCTCGTCGCCTGGTCAAAATCACCCGTGTTCAGTCAGTATGGATTTCGAACGGAACCATACTAATCAAGGGCAATTCCAACAAAATTCATAGATGTGAATGCTTAAGCGACCTATCCATTTTCAACTAGCTTCATCTCCTTAAAATGTGGTATGTTCATACATCATACGTCGCGTTCGTCTGAAATTCTCTACCGATGAACCATCATTCGACTGCTGTATATTCAGTGCTTGTGAAGACCGACATATGGACTCTATCCATTCATTGTGATATAGCATATACTTTTAAGCGGTACTCTACCTATACACATGACTTTGTCTGTACGGTTTATACTGATAGTGCTTAGACACAGTAAATGACTACAATAATTCGACATTTGATATCATTTTGATATGGTTTTATAAATACATACGTCCAATAAAATATCTTTGAATTGAAGGGCATTTTCATTCAGCTTTGAAACCTTGATGAACTTGATAAACCAGATTGTATTATACATGTATATGGTTAACTAGAGTATAGTAATGTTTTCTGTTAGTTGTTTATGAAACGAACTATTTAGCTGTACTTTTGCTAACTGCTATGATATGCTTTTAAACCTACTCATCTGTAACTATGGTATATTGTATGGGTTTAACATACTGACTTGAACAGCATGGGTTTGAACAATTGTGTTGTAATGCCGCACATATTGTTTTATTGAACTTGATAGTCATATTGTATGTTGATGATGTTGATTGTGAAATACACGAGTACTTTGTGTATATATATAGTATGGTCTAACATACTGACTTGTACAGCATGGGTTTTACATACTGATTTGTATGAATGAGTTTAACCAGTTTTGTTGTAAAGCTACACATGGTCTTTGTTGAATTGATATATAAGTTGTATGGTTATGATGTTACTTGTGTAATATTTTTATGTACAGTATGTTTTGAAAAATTGTATTGAAAAGTTGCACATGACGTCAATTTAATTGATAGTCATAATGTATATTTATGTTCTGTAAGTTTGTATATTCAAATTTAGAAAATGCATCCCGAATTTGTTTAATTGTTTCATAACACATACCTATGCACAATTGTAATATTCCCAGTCCGATATACTCTATATAATCTCTCCACCAAAATCCTCAAATAAAGTCCATATCTGGCTATAGCGTTTATGTACTTGTACCTGTTTCGCACGGCATTCCGATTGACATGACGGCTATCCATTTGTTTTTATCTTATTACTATCAATTTAACATGAGTATTCATAAACTGCCCGTCATGTCGATTTATAGATATCGAGGGTCTTTACGATATGATCATACATATGCTTTGTTGATATATGTGAATGGTAACGTGCTACACTTGTTTACAATGTACAATTTAATTTTAATGTCCATCAAGACACAACTTCCAGCTCCTCTCTCTCGAAGGTCATCCTCCCCAGGTTCCTTGGCTTCAAATACAGTTGCCAGTTATATATCTCGTGGTATTTTTCTTTTGTCCACCTAAATGTCAAAAGTATTTTACACAAACTTGACTTGTTGTACACATAACGTAATGACTACGATATTCTTGCTTTCTTTCTCGATAACACTATACTATCAGATGATATCAGGTTACATTCATACCATTCTCCTGAAAGGTGCGACAGACATGGTAACTCTCATGGTGGTGTTACAGTGTATATCAAAAATAACTTCTACTACAAACGTCGCACTGATCTGGAATTGGCCCATGTTGAATCTATTTGGCTTGGGGTCTATATACGTTCTAACAAGCGTATTCTTTTTGGATGCTTTATCGTCCGCCAATCTCTGATGCACTATATCACTCTTTGATAGAGGATTCTTTTGGACTTGCCCTTGATTAAAATATTTCTGATATCATCATTACCGATGACTTTAACTATAACGATCTCAATGATGCTGCAGTTAGGAAAATAATACACAGTATCACTCAACAGTTTTCTCTGGAACAGCTAATAAATGATCCCACACACTTCACAGAACATTCACTTCTTGATCTAATATTTGTATCAAATCGTGATATTATCCTGTATACAGGTGTAAGAGACACTTTTCTTGAGCAGGAACTAAGGTACCAATGCCGTGTTTGGAGTTTTGAAAATTCCCAAGACAAAACATAAATGTATTAAACGTCTGATATGGAGATTTGACAATGGAAATTGTTTAAAACTGCGATCTGATATTAATGATTTCAACTGGAACTCTTGGTTTAATGAAGATATTGATGTCTATACTACACATGTCACTACAAAAAAACTTAAGGTCAAATGAACCACCTTGGATCAATGCGGAGATTAAAATAATGATACGTAAAAGAAAGAAAATGTATAAGAAAGTTAAGTATACGCACTCATTACCTTATTGGCAGAACTTTAGACATTTTAGAAAACGCGTTGTATCCGAAAAGCGAAATTAGACTACTTTGATAAACTTTCTAATAAACTTAAAGATGGGTCTCATTCAATTAAAGACTGGAAGAAGCTTCTCAAATCAGTCATAACACCTTCTGCTAATAACTCTGTTCCTCCACTGTACGACTCTGATGAAAATTATATTGCCTCTAGTGACTTAGAAAAATCAAATCTATTAAACCGTTATTTCCAACAACAAAATTTTCTTCACGATGACGGTATTAAAGTACCAACTCCCTAACCTATTGACCCAAATACATGTTTGGCCACGATAGTCATATCACCCTCAGAGGTGTGTGATGTCTTGAAATCCTTAAATGTCAGTAAAGCCACTGGACCAGAAGGTATAAGTAACAGAATCCTTCGAGAATCTGCATCGAAACTGTCGCATCCCCTTTGTAATCTCTTCAATTACTCACTTCAGACTTGAAAATTACCCAATGTAATCACTTTTTTATAACAAGGTGACGTTTCTCTACCTAGCAACTACAGGCCGATTTCACTTCAAAATACAGCAGAAAAGGTAGTCGAACGCATTGTCTTTAAACATGTGTTCAATCATCTAAGAGAACTTCAGTTTCTTACTCCTGTTCAATCTGGATTTGTCCCTGGCGATTCTACTGTCAATCAGCTCACTTACATCTCTATAACACGATATGTAAAGCAATTGATGATGGTATAGAAGTCCGTACAATTTTCTTTGACATTAGTAAGGCCTTTGACAAGGTATGGCACAAGGGTCTCCTTGTGAAACTTCAATCGGCAGGAATAACAGGGCCTCTGTTGCATTGGTTCTCTAACTATCTTTCTGGTAGATTTCAGCGTGTTGTTCCTCCAGGTGCAGCTTCGTAATGGTGCGAATTAAGAGCAGGTGTTCCACAAGGTTCAATACTAGGACCTTAATTAGTTCTTATTTTCATTAATGGTATCGTTACTGATATTGAATCATTGATACACCTTTTTGCAGACGACACAAGCCTGTACGTTGTCTTAGGTCCTAATACTGCTGCTTATCAACTTCAACGTGACATTGATAAAATATCACCATTGGCTGAAAAATGGCTAGTGTCTTTTAATCCAGCGAAATTTGAATCTTTATTATTATCAAAAAAGCGAGATCGACCTGATCATCCTGTTTTACAATGCTTGGTCAATACATTCCAAATGTTACTGTCAATAAATATCTTGGTGTTAGCATTACAGAGGATGTCAGTTGGCATGTACACATTGATTCTGTTGTTGATAAAGCAACAAATAATAAAAAAATCCTAACAAGATGCTACCGTAGTAAACACTCTTTTTTAAAACAATTCTGTGAGACCCTAAAATCACAAGTTCTATAAATATTATGCAACTACGCATTTATATGTCCATGTATATGGAGCAATTCTTTTCCCGATAATTTCCATCACTCATACGAAAATATACCTTTCTGTCTATTCATGTTCTAGTTATGCATCCATCCACATTTTTTATGTTATATGGTTCAGCCGTAAACCATGTAATATGATATAAAAATAAACGAAATTATGCGGTTTCACCAAAAAAAAGAGAAAAGAAACGTAAATGGTCAGAATAAAGAAAGAGATAAAGCATGGAAAAAAGTAAATATAAAGAGAAGATTGAAGTTTTTGTTTGAACGTAGACTACTGGGAATCATCTATTTATCTTTTACACGACCAAGTCTTGAGTACGCTGATGTTCTTTGGAGCAATCCTACTATAGCTGACTACGACAGACTTGACAAAGTACAAGATGAATGTGCCCACATAGTTACCGGCGCAACAATATTAGTTTCATCAGAACGACTCAAACAAAAAAGTAACTAGGAATCTCTATCTGACAGAAGACACAAACATAGAATAACACACTTCTATAAAATGTATTATAACATTGTACCAGAATACGTATCTTCCCTCGTCCCAAGACAGCAATATACTCGGTATCATCTTAGAAGTGTAATTGACATTCCTGGAATTAATTATAGAACAACTCTTTATTTCAACTCATTCCTCCCAACTTCAATTAGTGAGTGGAATTGTTTTCCTCTAGAAACAAGGAACTTACAACCACTTTTAGATTTCAAGATGCATTTGAATAGAAACAGGTCTAGATTACCATCATACCATTTCTCGGGTCCAAGAAAACTTCAAGTTCTACACACCCGTCTGAGAACCAAATACAGTTCACTTATTTATCACTTGTATCGAATTATTATTTCCCAGTCAGCTCTCTGTAAATGTGGGCAAATTGAATCCAATTATCATTTCTTCCTCTAATGCCGACTTCTTCAAGAACCCCGTGATACATTCATCTTTAATCAGATCCAAGTCTACATACGTGACAGCAATAGATTCGCATGAAAAGTACTATGCATAATGCTTGAGAAGCCTCCTTCTTCTTCACTTATACACATACCATTCTCTCGCTTGATTTTACACAGTAATATCTTTTTATTTTTGCTTTTTGATCACAAGGCCTTTATCCCTATCTCTGTATGATTTAATCTCAAATCTATTTTATACATACCAATAGTTAAATTGTTGAATAGTTCTTGAAATTTAACCGGAAGTCTATCAAAGGAGAAGAATTTAATAAGACGTTCTGTTTTCCATTCCAATCCTTGCCAAAATTGATGTAAAATGGTGTATATTTACCTATATATACAATGCATCATAGACGGGAATAAATAAAAATTGTGTTTAAACTATAAAGGTGTACCACATTGATTAAATTTAGTGAATTGTGTACAAATAAAGGATTATAAACATTAATTGTGAAGAAAACTGTATGGTAGGATGTGCATTTACCACAGTTAGCATGAGTTTCCTTTGTTACGTCTATCGAAAAATTTAGAAATAGATGAACTGATAGGACGGAAAGAGATAAAGTATCCGTTTTTTATTGAAACATGTTTACATGTGTAATGGAATAACTATCCTGTATACGAAAACAGAACCTAGTTTCAAACTGTTATCAACTGATCACCAGAGACAGATCGCTGATAATTCACCGGAGGAAAATAGCTGCTCATTCACCGGAGTCACATCGCCGATCATTCAACGGAAAATTACGCGGCGACTAGGCAATGCATTGGTTGCTGTGAATGATACGAAGCAGTGACTTATCCTTGCGTTGAAAACTTTTTGTTCGATGACAATTCACCGCAGCTGTTCGTCGCAGACCTAACTTGCAAGACGTGGATAGCCAGTGAATACACAAAGTTCCATTCACTTTCTATTAATTGATAATGCACCAACAATTCACCGTGACCATTCACTGGAAGGCATAATTTTCTGTAAGGGTGGTAACAAACATCTTCCTAAAAAGATTTCTTTAACCCTGTCTCCTCTTAACTATAAATTGTGTTTATCACTTTTGGAAACTGAATGATATATAGTTCAGCTATCCATAGCCGCCATTCAATCGGCGCGCAATGCAGTTTAACAAAACTGCTTCCCGGCTCATGTTGCAGTGCAATCCTATGTAAGTTAAGTTTAAATTAGTACTTTCAGTAGATCATTCGTAAAAAATAAAGCCACGTATTTAAACTTACATCTTAATAAAAATAATGGATTCTTCAGTCCGTCAAATTCGAAAAACGCCTTTGCATACTTTACAAACGGGTTGTCTGGTTCTTTCTGTGCGCTGACCTCCAACCCGAACCCGGTACTACAAATTACATCCATTGTGTATCCACGGAAAAAGCTGAAAATAATACAACAATAAATTTCAATAATATTCGGCACGCAAATGGTTATAATTTGTTTTGCATGGCTTTACGAAATACTGTGCAGAAGTATATAACAATGACATAAGTACCAACTTCGGAACCTAATTAACCGGTTATAATATTGAGACAGTCTCATTATCAAGTTAAATAACATAGGAAATGTTTAATTCATTCATTCATTCATATGATGTGCAACGGCCAATTTGACAGCTGTATTGGATTTTTCTAGCCACTCGAGGGAGAGGAAGATAAATTCAAGAAATCCGGGCATTTATACAAATACGAAATGTGTTCAACTAATACTTGAACTAAACGAACACCAGTGTGCTATCGGTAGTAATGTTGTTTCATTGTTATCAGTGTTCGATATGTGAACCACGACAGCAGTGCAGTGAATGGTTTTTAATCAGATTTTGATCAATATTTTACTACTCTTGCTTCATAGCTTTTTTAAGAACAATGGATTTGTAAATAGTTCTGTTCTGAAGCCTTTGTTTTGAAATACCCCAGATTCCATAGTCCTATGGAGCTTTGTCAGCCGACTTTGGTGTTTCAATTAAGTTAACTTTTCCTAGATTTGAGGTAGTTTAATGTGTTTTTGCAGTGCGAATCGAGGTGCTGTCTGATGAAACACCATGGGTTTCTGCGTATCACCGAGAAACAACCTGGATACATCTTTATTCAGGAAGTGCTCCGGGTGCACCTATATGAGGTTGATACAGTAACGATCTAACGAGTGTCTTTATTCGTTTCATATTTTTTCTCGACCAATGTAAACATTTATTATCACGGTAGTATGCGAATGAAAAAATAATTTAAAAAGCGTGCACGTGTGTTCAAGAAAGAAATAGCCGTTGTCAACGAACTTTCCAGACAACCCTCGTATTGTTAAAAGTTTGTCTCGCGTGACCACAAAACAAAAGATACTAATACTTACGGAACAATGTCGAAGCCTTCGGGGGATTGTTTTATTTTGTCTACCAGAAGCTCATGCAGGGTATCCGTACATTTATGTATATAGGGACTCATCTGAAAACATGTGTTAGTTAACTATACATCATAAATACTCATTAAACCAGAAATATGTCCGGGGGACACGAAGTGCACCCACTGAAAGCTAAGTCAATAAGGGGCCATGACTCTGTGAAAATGTTCGGATTTTAACGGAGATCGAACTTGTATTATTATTATACAACTTTTTGTAAATATGAAACCTTCTAGAGTTATCGCTCGGAAACAAAACATTGAACGGACAGACTGTGGTAACACATAAAGCATTTCCGCAATTTCGAATGGCGGGAGCATAAATTTCCAAAGAAATATTTCATGACAGATGATTAATACATTGTGAGGTATCTTATTTTATACATTGATGACGTCACAACTTGTGTGACGTTTTGCTGTTTAAATGTGTTATGATGAAGGAAAAAGTCACGATTTAAAGTTGCAACGCGTTTCGTAATTGTATTACTTCATCAAGCATCTTGTATACTACACTAATGATAAACATAATGTGTGACTTTGTGATGTCATGAAGTATGACATCACAACGTCAACACGTGACGTTACGTTGGCGCATTTTCATATTTATTTTCAATTACATGAAAAATACAATAAAAAAGGAGAAATACAAAAAGGTGCTATTCAGCGTGTAAACATACATGTAACAAGAACAAACATATTTCAATGAATAAAATATAAAAAATAAATGCATATAATAGTCTAAAAAGAAAGTGCTATTGACCGAGTTCGAACCACTCGGACCTGCTTCATTTTGTAAATATATCATGTTTGTACACCATGACTATGATTCACATGAATAACACTTTACAACGGATTTATGATGGTATCGTCCAAAAGTCTATCTTGACGATAAAAAAATTGAACTATAGATCTGGTACTCGATTCACATGTTGTTTTTTTAAATTTAAGATTATTTATTTGCCGGATTTAACATTATTTTAAACCAAGTGTACTATTACTATAGTATATTAGATAGGCTATAAAAACTCTTTGAGTTTATTTTGCATGCTTAAAACGTCTCGATATTTAATTTTATACTGTTGTAGATAATGATTATTGCATTATATTCAAACAATTACGAACAACTAACAGTTACGAATTCTGTTAAAAAAGTTTATAACAACAACACTTTTAAACAATGAGAAAACTCCTACTTCAGCTGAATATTTTGTATCAAACACTTTCATCGGTTCAAATATTGGCCAAACAGACACTTGCTTAGAAAAACATACACCACCCACTACGGTCGCACTATCAATGCATATAAATACCAGAAGATAACCAGCACAAAACGACAGTAGAACATATTTTTAGGGTTTTTTCAAACAAACGAAAGCTAAACTTACATTGGAATCCTGTTTTGCTGATCTAAGACTGATTTTCTTTATCAACTTACACGTTTTCCGCTGTCTACTAAACTGAATATCGTAGAATTCCAACTTTTTCACGTTTTGTACTGTGGGGGCTGTTGCGATCGAACATTTGTCACGGAAACGGTAAGCAGGCTACAACTAGGCTAGTAACGCGTACAGCGGTTTGTCTGGTTCCCTGCATTTCATAACTACGATAACGCAGTGTTAGGGACTGATATTTTGGGTAATTGTACAGGAACGACATCTCTGTGTAGATATTGATCATTTACGCGACACTAGGCCTGGCGGGAACGTTTTAAAATGTCTAAAAACAGCATTTTCTCAATCGCAGCGGCCCCCGATACTAAATTAATTGGAAATCGTCGGAATTTACACTTGTATGTGCAAGTTTTGGTGTGAGAGCGGTATCGATAAAATAAAAAAAGTCTAATTGTGCATAGAAGCCAGAAATGGTCATCTTCTGGTATTTATATGTATTGATATTCATAAGAGCGAATGTGGTGGGTGGGGTACTTTTTTCTAAACAAGTGTCTGTGAATTTTAATACAGCTCTCGCCGAAAAAGACTTAATTCAAAATCAAAATTAATATAATGCATTGTGAAAATAGAATAACTCTTTTTTTTAATTGTTTGAAATATTTCGTGTATTTGGTATTAAAGGAACCATGAATACTTACAGCTTTCATACGACCCGTTGTGAATGTTGGACTTAGTGTGGATCTGAGATATCTCCAATGGTCTCCCTTGGCAAGGGAAACTGACAGTTGCCAACGATCTTTAAACTTGATCACATCCTGAAGGAAAATGTAATGACAGCATTAAAACTGATCAAATGCTCATTAAGAATAGGATAGGTAGGTCGCCGTTTTTTTTGCTTTTAAGCGCATATAGAAAGGTAAAAATAGGAGAAAGTTATTTTTTTATAAAAGGTCTAGGGTCGAAGAGAACGATTAGGGTAAGTCGGCTTACCAGAAACGCCTATTCTAGAATTAACTGTACTTGAAATCTCTTATCTCAATGCTTATCAGAATTGCTGATCAGAAACAAAACGCAAGTTAAACAATA
The DNA here is from genome assembly GCA_964023205.1 of Lutraria lutraria. Lineage (NCBI taxonomy): Eukaryota > Metazoa > Mollusca > Bivalvia > Venerida > Mactridae > Lutraria > Lutraria lutraria. Next base: position 19,598,791 of record OZ026838.1, read on the forward strand.
ACCTCATTTGTTTGCAACTGAACAACTTTTTGCGTTTTACACAAGACGAAATAAATGTTTCATATCCGGTCAAACCTGTGTTAGCGACCACCTCCGAATTAAGGTCACCTGTGAATAAATGTCATTCTTTTCAAACTCGTCATTTAATGTTTGGAATCAAAAGATCACATAATAAATGCCGCATGTCAATAAGGGTCATAATATGTATTTTCTGCCAATGATGGACTTTCGTTACAGGCTCGACTGTGTACTTTTTTTGTATATCACGACTGTGTGTCATTCTCCGTTCGTGAAATTTTGATGCTTTATAAGTTCCAACAAATGATTAAAGGAAAGGACGGACACTGATGCCAATTTCAGAGACATGACATAGGGGTAAGGTAGTGGGTTTTAAACAATATCTTTTGATCTCCTGTTGATAACTATAGATTGTTTTTGGGATTTACTGACATACAATAAAAGGTGGAAATGTCTGAAATGTATACCATTAAGATTTTAGGTTTGATATATGTTACCTTTACCAACATATCTATAGAACGGACCCCTGGGTCTTGGGTTATAAAACACGAAATCAGTATCCCGACCCAAATCAAGTTTTTTGTATTCTTCTATTTCAGGCCAATCTGTATGTTAACCATATGTGTACATAGACATTTCCCCCATTCAGTAGCTTGTGTACGAACTAGAATAATTGATAATTACACTATCATACCAAAATTAAAATGAGAACATTCCGAACCTTTAACAATTAAATTGTTATATGGCCTGATGGACTTTAGCGGCAATATTTCCCTTTAAAGCGCTACGACCTATTTGCCATTAACTTGAACAACTTTGTACACCCAGTCTTTCACAAAAATATTTTTCTCAGAATCACATCTGGTATTAATATTTAGGTGTAAAACATATTAATGTGTCTGGTTACTTGCTCGTTTAACATGGTATAGGTAGGTTGGAGCTGTGTTTGTTGTTGAAAACGTGTGTAAACCGTTCCTCGGGCCGTATAAAACGTTTAGAATCGTGTAGAAGAAAATTGGTAAGGTCGTGTTCATAAACAATTTTCTTGTGCTTTAGGTGTAGATTTCTATTTCAAAACTGAAATAGCTTTCATATTAGTACATATTGAACTGAAAGCTTTTTTTCTATAACTTAGTCAAATTTGAAAAAAAAAGAAATGTAACGTCAAAAAGAATGTTTGAACGAATTAGCGATAATACAGGGTGTCCCAAAAGAAAGGTAACACTTTCATACATGTTTAATTTCCCTTTAAATTGCAGATGAATACATGATATTCATATAGATATGTAGATCAAAGATGTAAGTTTTTTGTGTTAGAGAATCTTATGAATGTATTCAGTATTTGCAATTTGATACAAATTTGAGAACATAGGTGCATTTTCTTCATTGACGTCGTTTTATTAATTTATGACGTTTTTGATGTGACGACTTTTCATCCTCTTCGCTTATCATACATGCACGATGAAATGTTCAATCATTTAAATACACATGTTTTTGTTGGACTTTCTTTACCTTGCATTTGATTTGTTTCAATCACTGAAAGACAACGTATTTTCAAAGATGAACGGTCCAATTATACCATGGGACGACATTGCACACCGCGAGTTTCTCACTGAGTAATGGTCTCTCCGCATAAGAATTAGGTCGCTTTTGAAAAGCAAGTTTGTTAATGTGTTCAAAAAGATGTCTCCTACCTTACAAAACACGTGGTTCATACAGGATGGTGATACGGTACATACATATAAATAATTGTACTATACTTTATACACAATATGTTCGGCGATTGAGTAATATTCAGACGACATCCAGAGGTAAGAATTACGGAATATCTTGACCCGCGCATAGTTTTGACCACAACCCATGCAAATTTTTTTATGGGGGGGGGGTATATTTTTAGTCAAAGGTCTATAGTCCTAAGCCACCAACCAAAGAAATGCTGTTGAAGTGTTAAAATGGCATAGATTTCATCGAGTGTGTATGGTAAGTGAAGAGGATGAGAGGTCGTCACATCAGAAACGTCATTAATTACTAAAACGACGTCAAGGTTGAAAAATGCACTTTTGTTTTAAAATTTGTATTAAATTGCAAATTCTGAAGATGTTTACAAGGTTTTCTGACACAAAAAACTTACATCTTTGATCTACATATCTATATAAATATTATAAATTCATCTGCAATTTAAAGGGACAATAAACATGCATGAAAGTGTTACGTTTCTTTTGGGACACCTTATATTTCAATGTGCACGAAATAGGGAAAAAATGTGATATATGGTACTCACAGCACGGTCTGTGAACTTGGAGAATTCTTTCACTGTTATTTGTTTGATCATATCCGCATCACTGATGACTAATGTTGGAATGTTCCCCGTAAAACACCTGGTCAAATATACTTAAAATATACAGATAAGGGAGGTTACTATGAGACGAGGACTAAAATACCGTTTGTTCCTTCTGATCGAGCTGTACGCCCCTCCTCAACAGTTAGAGTCATATGAGGTGGACAGTCTACCTAACCATCATTCCTGGGAAGAACCAGTACTAGACTCTCAATCTCTGTAAGCAACTGCCTACTTTCTCACATAAAGAGACATGATCGTTAGCGGGGCTCGAATCCACGACCCTCTATCAATGAGAGGTTACAGTGATTCGAAGTCTTAACTACTCGACCACGGAGAATAAATTAATATCTTTAAATAAAACTAGGCCCCGAGGTTATAGAACTTGATATCAGTTTACTGAGCTCAAATCTTATACATTATACTAAGACGACTGTAAACAGACAATAATGATATCACTGATGCATAAGTCTGCCAACTGAACTGAACTTACCCAAAAACTTTCCCGTATTTTTTAACCAAATCATAGTCAATGTAGTGGAAACCCTGAAAATATCATTCATTGAAATTTATGTATACATTAATGAATGAAGTTTTATGATACTTACATATAATACTTCACCAAAATAAAACGGGTTGCGCTATACACCCAATATGCTCGATATTTTAGTTTCGACTTATATGTTCTCATTTAAGTTGATCAATTCTGACATTATGCTCGATTTTATTGATTAGACAGATAGTTTGTGCCTAGTTTGATTGGTCAAAACTGACATACAATCGATTGTAGTTGGTTTCTATTGATAAATAATGCATTTGTTCTGTCAAGCTGACTAAAAATTGTATTTTTACTGAATTTGTTGGGTCAATTTTAATGGATATATTCTAATTTGTCAAAATTGATATGACTGTACTAAGTTTCGATTTTGATTGGTTCTTAAACTTATCCATGTCTAGTTTGATTCGTCAAAACGGATGAATACTCATTTTGATTGGTCAGAGTGCTGTCTTTGATGTTTTAAAAAATGAGAGACCGTAGCATGTAATTAAAATCATATGAAGTTACGGAATTCAAATACACTACATTATTATAACTACAATATATCATTAAATCCGCAAGAATTAATGTGCTAGGGTGCTAACTACCAAAATCATTATTTCAAAATGGGGCAAAATTCTTACAAGTTTTACAGGATTTCGTGACAGAAAAATTATACATCATACTATTTAAAAAAATGACCTTTTTTGAGTTATTTTCCCTTTAAAATAGTATTAAAGTATATGAGAGTAGCCATTCATTCAAGATTAAAGAGAAAGAAAATGAATTTAGATGGATACGCGTGGTAAAAAGATGTAAATACATAGTCTAAGTTGATAACGAAAAATATCGGTCACCATACAATATGTAAATCAGTTTTTTTAGTTTTCTACAAGGACAACTCTTATAAAATATTCAAAATGAGTCGTAAAATAATGGGAAAAATCAAGGGTAACTACCAGTATCAAACAAATAAGTTGTTAATTGAACTATACTTTTTTGTAGTATTAACATTTTTGTGAGGCACTGATCAGATACGTCAGAAAAGTACAGTATTAGTGATGTAGTACTTTAAATACAGAAGGGCAAGTTTGAAATATACGTTCTTCACTTTATCCAATTCTTTCCTAAATCTGAGTTCATTCTAACTAATTAGTATGTTTTACCATACATAGAACTTACTCTCTTTTTCATTTCAGTTAAATCTCCAAGAAAAAATACTGTATCTTTTGTACGAATTCCCATTCGATTGAAATAGTTTTGTTTGTACCAAGTGTATCTGAAATGAAGATAAAAGTCAGAGTAATTTGAATAGACATCTAAAATCATTAGAATATTTCGAAATAGTTATCGCAAAATTGTCAATCAGATCAAAGTGAAGTTAAATATTCAGGAAATTTAAACCAATGGTTATTACAAAGTATCATTGATATTGAAATTGTGGCATTTTAGCGGACTTTCATTGTATGCTCAATAAAGAAAATATATTGATGTCACCAGCCTATCACCGCTGTGAGTACGAATCCTACCCGGAATAAGATTTCACACGTGCGGAAGCTGTCCAGCTTGCTTACAGGACGGTGATTGTATCAATGTGTATGTAACATACACATGTGCATCCGTCGTCTAAGCTGGGAGAATCGACTTATTACCCTGGCTGTGGGTGCAAATTCAAACTTCAGTGAAAAAATCATTTGATTTACTCACAAACAAATGGTAAGGATAACACCAAATATTCCCACAATCCATCCTGGTATATCAACGAGACCAAGGACTTCCATTATGTCGGGTTATTCTTCTCCCTCACACTCAATTTATCTACAAAGGTCAACAGTTACACCAATTTACTTACGATTATGTACGATTAATTGCATTGATGACATGTAAGAATTGCCATCCTAATAACATTATTACAAACTCAGTAGGCCAGAAATGTTGACTTTATGTTTACGGTAATCCGTTTGACCCTATTTTTTGCGCCGATTTGGTGATAAATAGAATCACGTATTCTAAAAAATGAGAAAACAATGTTGTTCGACATATACCTACCATTTGATCTAGTAAGTCTTTGAAACGCGCTTATTCAATAAGACACCGGTAGCTTGCAAGTATCCCACGGGTATAAGCAAATATTTTTACACAACAACCATTCCAATGAACCTTTAATATAACTTAATAGTTTTATTCATTTTCAATAACCAACATCACGGGGTGCCCTGCTGTGACCACAGACACTTGTTTAGAAAAAATTACCCCACCCACCACGTTCGCTCTTATGACTACCAATAAATAAAAATACTAGAAGATAACAAGGTCCAAACGAAAGTAGAACATATTTTTGGGGTTTTTCAAACAAACGAAAGCTAAACTTACATTGGAATCCTGTTTTGCTTATCTAAAACTGCTTTCCTTTATTAACTGACACGCTTTCCACTGTCTACTAAACTGAATATCGTAGAATTCCAACTTTATCACATTTTGTACTGTTGGGGCTGTTGCTATCGAACATTTGTCACGGAAACGGTAAGCAGGCGACAATTAGACTAGTAGGGCGTAACGCGGTTTGTCTGGTTCCCCGCATTTCGTAACTACGATAACGCAGTGTAGGGGCTGATATTACCTGGACATATTGGTTTTTTGGACTTTAATATATACATTTGTAACTGTTTTTCTCCTTTTGTTATACATGGCTATAAAGTGAGCCATTATATTTAGCCATTATATTTAGCATCAATAATTTAAGTAGTAAATATAGACATGATATATAATAATATATAAACCGAACAAAAAAAGAACAAAAGCTTAATTACCGGTGTTGCATGATCTGTGTTGCCACATATCACAGGTACCACAAGATACACTGTGCTGCATGGGACGCACAGTTTCTCCACTCTAAACTAGAATAAGACAGTGTTACACTGAATAATACAACACTGATTCGGAAATTCCACAAATGACTCATTGTCTCACACACTAATAATATATAACACTAAATTCTGAATTAAAGTTCTTTTTTTTCTTTAAATAAAATACGAACAAAACAATGTTTATATGACACCAACCTGTTTAATTTTATTACTAATATAACTCGTAATAAATATTTATATGTACATTTGTATTTAAATTTGATAAGGTATAAAGAATTTTATAAAATACCAAGGCGCACAATGCTTTGAATTCAACATTTTGCACAAAAGACTGTCCCAAACTGAAACTCGATTTGGGTACCAAATTGATGTGTATTTATATCGGACAGGAACGACAACTCTGTGTAGAAATTGACCATTTACGTGACACAAGGCCAGGCGGAAACGCTTTAAAATGTCTAAAAATAGCATTTTCTCAATCGCAGCAGCCCCCGATACTAAATTAATTGGAAATAGTCGGACTTTACACTTGTATGTGCAAGTTGTGGTGTGAGAGCGGTGTCGTTAGAATAAAAAAATATCTAATTGTGCATAGAAGCCTGAAATTATGACGCAAGTGCAATATTTGTTTGGAAAACCCTAAAAATATGTTCTACTTTCGTTTAGAGCTTGTTATCTTCTGGTTATTTATTATATGTATTGATAGTCATAAGAGCGAACGTGGTGGATGGGGTAATTTTTTCTAAACAAGTGTCTGTGGCTGTGACTGTAGATTATGACCAGGGGTGGTACGCATTGCTTGAATTGCAATGTACACTGGTTCCCGTTCCATGATGCAGTGGACAAATGGCAACCAGGTTAATTGCATGATCAGTGATACGTTTCCAGACCACGACAATGCTTTGACAATGCTGACTTATTGGTTAATTAGTAGATTACGGTCTGTCAGGCGACCATATGAGTTCTCTGTTTATAAGGTCATGCGTATTTACTTAACTGTTGCTCATGGCTAACTTTGTGTCAACTTATGAATGTGTACATCTGTTTAAACACTCATACTAAATTTGTCATATGCTGTTGGTTCGTCCATTGCTTCGACCATAACTTCTTTGACTAAGTAGTTGACTCGTTTCTGTGTGTCTGGAGATGATCCGGCATCTGTGTTCGGTTAAGTATGTTTCGGTTGTTGAGGTGCTCGTGGCTCTCGTATTTCGGACAGTGCGCCTTCTTTCACATTCCTCAATGCGTGTTACCTCAGATGATTTGGTACCTTTGGCAATGCGGCTACGGAACGGTCTTCAGGTATTTCTTCCCAAGATTGATTCTGTAGGTATACAAAGAACCTTCAGTGAGGCCTTTAGTATCTTTGTACCTTTTCCCCTGACCCTCAGTTTTTTAGTTTTGTGTCCTTCACAAGTAGTGTTGGTTCTACGTAATACTTCTCTGGTGCCGGTTGGTGTACATAGCACTTCTGTTTTCTTTATGGTAATTGTCAGTCCAAAGTTGTCACAGGCTCTTGACAAAATTGTTGAGACGTTTTTGCATGTTGGGCTCTGAGTTGGCATTCGGTGCACAGTCATCAGCAAACAGTAGGTCACAGATTATGGTGTTCGTGACTCTGTGGGTAGCTTTCAGGCGTCTGAGGCTGAAGAGTTTTCCATCTGTCCTATATCTGACGTTCACACCAGGGTCATCCTGCTGAAAGGCAGCAGACAACATGGCAGAAAACATCATACCGAATAAGGTCGGCGCAAGGACGCAACCTTGTTTGACACCATTACTGACTGGGAAGTCAGGTGATGCTTCTCCGTTATCAAGGACTCGAGCCATCATTCCATCGTGAAATTGACGAACCATGGTAATAAAATGACCAGGACACCCAAATTTAGCCATAATCTTTCTCAGTCCTTTTCGGCTAACGGTGTCAAAGGCCTTGGTTAGGTTATCAAAGATCGTGTAAAGGTCTTGGTGTTGTTCCTGATATTTTTCTTGGAGTTAGCGTGCAGCGAATATCATGTCGACCGTTCACCGTTCATGTTTGATCAACACAGCTATAATTTGTTTTATGGAATTATTTAATGTGAGCTTAAAAACATTTTGCATTATGAATTTGATTAGTAATTTGTCATGGACGCATAAATGCCCCATGAATCGCTTTGTTCGAAATTAAATATAAGAAAATATGTCAGTCAAACAAAGTTGTCATCTTATCCCAGATCACTGCGTTAACGTAATACAAATAAATCGATACCACATGCAATAGGTAAGCTTGTATGCCCAGACAAAGTGATCAATATTAATTTTTATTTACTTAGGCATTCGTGTACAGTGTATTTATTAAGACATTGGGATCATAAATCGCACTCTTGTTCTCAAAAAAGGAGGACTGGTTATAAGGTTTATTATTTAAGTAGGTTTACATCATAGAAAATGATTTACCATGTGTATTTTTTTAAAAAGTCATTCCTTTCCGCTAGGTTCCCTTTAAACTTGCATTGACGTCTCGGAGAGTAAAACATTTATCGAAGATTAAACACATTAAGAAAACATATTTCTATGAAAACTCATAGTAAAGAAGAAATAACACAGTATCAATCAAATCTAATAAAGAAAATTATAGAATACATGTACTCTGCAGTATCTAAAGAAATTAATAGTTTTCTGTTTTCAACAAGGTTAACTACTTTTCAAACAGAAAAAAATGCGTTGTAAAAAGGATTGAAATATCCGAGACAACTATCAAAGACATAATAATCATAGGGTAATATGTTTTTAAATATGAACATTTTGTGTACAGCACTGGGGACTAGTTAATATACGCCAGTCAAGCGTAACATGAAAGTCACTGTACAATTAATATTATGCAATTTGGTGAATATTTGCATAATATGCTTTCATCTATCATGATAAAACTGTATTTTTATTCAGTATTATTAGATATTACAAAGTATAAGTAATAGATTGGGGTAGTGTCTAAAACAATGGCATTACTAAACATTTTTTTAAGGATTGTCGATTTTTCCTCTGGTTTGTAGGTGGATTAAACAGTAACGTATATTTCCATAGTGAAAATGGATTTATAAGCCGCTCTGCACAGGGCGTTGTTTACAAAATGGACCGTGACGTCCTTTAAACGGGTGTCCTAACATATATCATAAGGATGTTAAAGTGGGACTATTACGTTTATTGAGTTCCGGAACGTATAAATATAATACCCTAGTTGCTAGATGTATTCAAAACTTTTCACCTTAGTAAGTTCAATAAAAATATTAAAAGTACTAATTACGACTGGAAAAGGGTGCTTCAATCTGGGCACGATAAAGAACCAGGAAAAACGATAAACCCTCTCGGGTGGCTGTAAAATGAACATGACTATCGAATGGGCCGTTAAACAATAGATAAACAATAAACATCATGTGAAGGATTTAGCACCTTATCGATGACCTTGAAATGACACAAAATAAGCAAAAAATCAAGTTCAAGGGCTGATAACTCAAAAACGAGATCAGTGACCCCAATCCTTTTAACTGAAAATGTTTCTGTTATCATATGCTTCGATCATGCAAAGTTTAGAAAAGTCTGTTGATCAGTTTTCATTTTGCCTATATGTCTAAGTGAAAAATATAGCGAACTGTAGTAAACGTCTTCAAGTTACTCTGCAATTTATATTTGAGGTTAAACATGTTATACATTGAATATTAAAACATTTCTGTATTAAATGGCTAGAACCACAAATCAATAACACACAAACAAATTTAATCGTAAGGATACTTACATGTACCTAAATGACTATCTCAAATGCAAGTATATCCGTATTACTCAGGCCTTCAGGAGAGTGTGGCTTATTTGCAAAGCATGTTTTCTACAAATTGACACTGTACTATAAAATGAACTGTTATCGGTTATTGTGTACAGTACGTCTCATTAAACCTTGAGTTTACCTAATAAGGCGTTGAAATTTAAAATTTCATGTAAGTCTTCAATACAAAGTCGGTGTTTTTTAGTACACTAGAGAAGCTGAATTCAGTCCAGCGTATATTTTATTAAGCACTTTAGCAAAACAGACGGTATAAATGTACCTATTTTGTAACAAGATGCACTTCAGTCTGCTGTTTATATTAGAAATTAATTGGTTATTTTTATGTGATGTACAACTTTAAAGAGAATATAATTAAAAATCATTTTGCAGTACTTAAAGTGCCACTATATTTTTCTGCAGCACATACTTTAATAAGACGTCATCTACTACCTCAACCAACTATGTAACAAATCTTTCAATATATTCATTTACCCGCTTGTTATCAGCTTACATTCACTAAATGCATTGAATTTAAACTGACCTACTTGTCGGCAACATAATGTAGACAGGTGTATGAAACATAATGATAAAATAGGTGTTTGCTTTTAATGTCTATGTATAGCTAGGGCGATTATGAGTATTATATTCATTATTTCCTTACCTTCAAAGTTGTAATTCATTATATTAATTATGAGTCATTGTTTGACCGGTTTTTAATTATAAAACTCACACAATCCGTGTATTACATAGTATTGTGTAAAGACAAATCAGGCAACGACTTATCTACATTACTGACCCTAAGCTCAAATATGAATATAAAAATATGGATGAACTAGTAAACAGAAATAAGAAACGATCATTAAACTAAATTAAACTATGCCAGTGCAATACAGTTTTCCGCATTCGGTGTTGAAATTGTTTCAGGTCTAATATCTCGGCCTAGTTCAATAACAAGCATAGTCGCCCATGCACTCTTAATTCAGCAGATGAGGATAAGTGAGTATATAGTTAAACAAAAAGTTGCTTAATATCCTATGGTCATGTTAAAGGCCGTCTATGCGTCTAAATATTGGGTAAATGGATGTAATATGTGAAGGGTTATTTACGATATCAATTAAGATCGTAATTAAATCATACACAAATTTTCAAAGTTAATAAAATAAGACACTACAGCCTGCGTGTTCTAAGGTTTTCCTTATACATCTTTTTCATGTGAGTATAGACCTTGTCCTCTCTCTGAATTGAATGGTTTCCAAAAAACAAAATTATTTTCATCGGATACTTTTCATGGGCGTGATTTGTAAAAGTCTTATTTAGTTCATTGATGACATAAACATATACATATTATATCAGGCACTATTCTTTCTCTTAAACGTTTCAAGTGTTCCCTATTGCTTTTAATACACGTTTGGCATTGCTGATTGCTTTTACGCTTGAGAGACACATTCACTTTTTATACGTACTCATTATATATATATAATCAAAAAATCCTGTAAAAGCATGCGCAATGAAATAGATTTCGAAGTACTAGTTAACTATTCAATTTCAAGCCACTGTTATAGGGGCTTGGAACATGGACATCACGCCTAACACGCACTTCCCCAGGAATTCAAGGATGCGTCCATCGTTCACGTCTACAAAAGGAAGGGTAACAGATAGAGCTGTGACAATCATCGTAGATATCGCTTCTGTGCATTGCAGGAAAGATACCAGCTGGGGTATTACTCAACCGTCTGATTCACCACCTTGAAGACGTTTTTTGCCGGAGAGCCAGTGTTGGTTTCGTGCGAACAGGGGATCTTCGCTGCATGCCAGCGCCATGGACAATGTAAGGAACAGCCCCTAGACTTATCAATGTCCTTTGTAGATGTGTAGATAAGGCCTTCGCCACGGTTAGCCAAGAAGGAATGTTGAAGAGTATGGCTTAGTTTCGGTGTCCTGACCATTTTATTAACATGGTTCGCCAATCAATTCCACGATGGAATGATGGCTCTTGTACAATATTGTGTTGCGAAGTAAAACAAGGCGCGTACCTCCAACGTCACGGTCACACTTGAAGGTCAAAGACAAATATTGGGCGTCAATATTAATTAAAACGTCTATTTAAAAGCGGCCTGTTGGGTATTTTTCACGTCTGTATTTAGTGTTTAGTTTGTCCTGTGAAGTTATTCGTACCTCTTTCACTGCTACCAATTATCGACAACTCTTATTAATTGGATGTGAAAATGAGGCTGTGTTCTCCCTATGTTGTTAAAGTAACAAACACCATCTTCCTCAATCTGCCTTATAGCGCCTGCAGATAATACAGTGATATAAACTCTCTTAACAATTTTGTTATCAGTCGTTATAATTGTATGCGTGCGTGAGTGCATCCGAGTGCAACCCGCCGGTACATTCATAACTTCTGTTACGCTAACGTATGATAGAAACATTATCGGTGAGATGAAAAACACCAAATCAATAATAATCAACCAGTGTCTCTAGCAACAAACAACGTACTTAAGTCAATATTTTATTTTCTGATATAAAAACCTACACATTAATGAGAGTTTCAGTTGGCAGCTTACAACAAATATATAATCCAATTAAACTTATGGAAAGTGAATATATATTTTGCTACTAACATGTTAATTAATGGCAAAAGAAAATGTATTTTGCAAAAACAAGTAGTGAGAACAATTGTTTTTATAATGTCTATTATGTCTCTAGTTTAAGCATGATGGTCACATGATCTTAAAAGCACGAAAGCAATACTAGTATATCTGATTCAAAGCAGCACAAAATTATTCTAAATAAATGTCATTATATACAAATAGCATAAGTCAGCTTACAACACTACAACGCCTAATAATTCCCTATTAAACACTGTCTTATTGATATTGCCTCAACACCTTTTACGAATCTTTCAAAATAGTAACTCATGTGTTTAGACCTGTAAAATATGCTGCACTGCTTGGAGACTTTAATGGGAACTTTGTGTATGCATCATTATTAAATTTTCGGCGTGTAACAACGAACAACTCAAAGTCATCTGAACTCTTAAATATAGGTTTTAAACTTTCCTCAGTTAACTTAAAAATCACAAGGAAATAGAAGAATCAATAATTACGTGTTTTACACGGATCAAGTTTTCAAGTCAAGTATTCTTTTATATGGTCAACAAATAAAAGTTTTTCTTTATCTCAGTTCCACCTTCACCATCACTGGTTTGTCGGGCCTCCCTATCAAGGTATTGGCCATAGGCATCGGGACCTGAAATAAATCATATGCTTAAAGTTAAATGTGTGTGACTGTATAAACTATATAATGAATCGAAAATATATGGGCAACTATCGTTCCCATCACGCAACCCTTGATGAAAAGAAAAACAAAAGGTTACTTGACAGTGAAATGTGGCGAGCATGTCAAAATTTCATTATTTTTTTTCGGAGCATGCTTTTCGTGTGAAAACGGGGTAGGATCCATCCCCAAATATGTTCGTACTTTTTGTCGCTTTAAACTTAAGGTCGGACGCGTGACTGTAAACCCCCCAATTTTTCTGGCCAACGAAGTCACTATACAGTGCAACCTCTCATGGGCAATAACCTCACTTCAACAGCAAAATGATTTACAACTGTACTAGTTAAATATTAATTTAACCTCTCTAGAGCATAAACCTCTCAACAACAACATAATTTTGAATCTCTCAAAGGGTGTCGCTTTGGAGAGGTTGCACTGTACTTTATAACAGAAAAAGCCAAGACGGACAAGTAGAGAAAAAAACACAATAATTTTAGAAATCATCTACGCTCGAATACTTCTGAGGAGGAGAGGTTTTAATCAAAGAACTTACTACCAATTCATCTGTTTTATAAAATTTAAACTTCTGCAGTAGTGTTATAATTGTAGTCTTGACTTCGAGTAATGCCAGACGTTTACCAATGCAATTCCTGGGACCATTTCCGAAAGGAATATAAGCATATTCGTTGATGTTGCCTTTGTTTTCTGGTGCAAATCTGAGAAGACGAAAGAAAAAACATTTGAAATAACACAACTACACCAACCTTTCTCTATACACTGATATATATTTGGTTAAGGTTATCACCTCATCAAGTTCAATAATGTTCGAGTTTGTCGATGTTTGAATCATCATTTGATCATGCAGTAAAAGTAATATTTCGATAGACGTCAGCAAGACCGTTTAAGTGAAAACAAACACTAACATTGGATACAAACCTTTCAGGTATGTATTTGTTCGGTTCTTCCCAGTATTCAGGCATGAAGTGAAGTGCCAGAGGACAAAATGTACAGTCCATCCCTTTCTTTATAGCAACACCATTTATTTCAACATCTTCAGTGGCGCACCGGTTTAGTCTGAAGTCGATTTTCGAAAATTTTAGTAAAAAGTAGAAAGGACTATACGTGCTAAGATTCTACCAAAATAAATGAAAGACAAAGAAACGACAGTAAATCGAATTACTAGTATGTAGGAAATAATAACGTTCACTTTTTGTTTTAAATTAATATGTACACCTTCATGTAATACCGAACCCAAGTTTAATCGATGACAGTTCCCTTAGTTTCATATTGATCTATGTAATAATTGTCATTTACCACGCAGCATGTACCGTTTCATACCTTGGAACAATAGGATGAAATCGCAAAGTCTCGTTCACAACCATATCCAAATACTGTAGCTTGAAGACATTCTCGTAGGTAGGTTCAACCTTAGGTAGAAAAATGTCGCGACTAAGAAATTTTGTAGCAACAAACATTTCAATGATAACAATCGTACTCTTTTGTGATTTTGATTCAATCACATTAATCTGAACTTTTGCCTTATCATGGTATGGGGGTTTCCGTGGTCCACGCTTCTTGTTTCTGACTAGTAATCACGAGCCCATCCGAAACTTAAATTCATTAGTGAAGACATTGTCCATGCTTGCTTACGGAAGGTTAATGGTTTTACCAAGGAGTACGGGATCTGTTCAGTTAAAGCTTGAAAGTCGCTAACTGATCGTGGCTGCTGGTGCGACCTTAAATCCCGCATAAGAACCAAATATCATCTTTACTTGTTTGTCGTATGTTCAATTGAAATATTGTCTTTATAGAAACCTAATGGGGGAACAGCATTATTCAGTCCACAGTTTACGTCAAGCAAGCAATAGGAAATATACACCCAGGTGTGTTAAGAAGACTGTCTCTGGACTTACTTTGCCAAGTTCTCCATCAATTTCTTCCGTTAATTTATCCTGTATGTCGGGTTGGGTAACAAGATCGAAAATAATCCAGGATAATGTAGTGGCGGTAGTATCGTATCCAGCAATCATGAATACGATTGAATTAATAAGAACCTCTTCGTCAGTAAGTCCTGAGGAAATAAATAAAGCGAAATGGATACATCCGTAAACTATTCTCATTTCTTTATTTCAAAAAATTATAAGTGATTTGCATGAAGCATTAAACAGTGACAATTTACAATATTCCATAACATTTTCCTAGCAATCATAGAACAATCGCGTCTTGAAATGTAATAATTCAGAGGTACTTGAATATACTATGGCGCTATTAACATTACACTTTAGACATACATAATATATGGTCACCTCTTTGTTTTCTTTCTTCCACTGATAGTTGACTATCTGAGTCCACTGTTTTTTCTCCTATGTCGCCTTTATGCGCATTTATCATAAGCTGGAGTAGATCACGATGTCCCTGAAAGAAGTGATGGTATGAGCGATTTTAAATTAGATGGGAAATTCATTTTTAAAAAATCTAAACAACGTGGTTTGGTAGAAATGTACGTCGTAGAACGAAAATAATGCAAAGTATTGACAAAACTTCAAAGCTACTTCAAAGTAACTTCGTTTTCCATTTCTATCCATTATTAGATCGTAGTTAATACATTTTCCATTGTTCTTGTGGTCAATATCTCATAACAAGAATCAAGGTTAGGCATGAATAACATGTTTGTTTTTAGTGACCTGACTGACCCTAATTTTTCCCTGCGACCCTAGACTTTGTATTAGGTCCGAGGAAAGGTACATTCACTTTCTCATCACACGCTTTCAAGAGCCTAAACCCCGACTTGTCTACTCTATTTTAATGAGCATGTAAACAGAAACAAACACTTTTTAGGCCTTATAGGTTTAAAACGCATTCTTATATACATTTACCACAAGCCATTCCGAGAATCGAGATACTTCTTGGGTGATTATCTAGACTACAGTTAATCTACCAGTGAAACATAAACGCGTTATATTACATAATGACGGCCAACCATTATAAAATCTTAAAGGTAAAAATCAAACGTGACCTACCGATTGTTCTTGTTTCCTTTCATGAAAAGCTTTCTTGGTTGCATCAGCGAAGAAGCTAAATGATGAATCCGGTACGATATTTGATTTAAGCAACGATGGAAATAAGGTACCAATGACAGGGAAAAATACTGAAATGAAATAGAATCAAAAGTTATCTTAGATGCTTTTGTCATACTTGCCCTTACAGAACAGCTCTTTTTCTGATAAAAGTAATGTAGATAGAAAGTGAATGGTTCGCGAAAGGTGAAAGTCACCACAGCAGTTCGCCAACAATTAACTGCGTCTGGTGAATGAACGGCGATCAATGTAACTTTGTTCGCAGTCTGTTCACCGAAAGAATAGTATTCGCAGATCATTCGCGACAGGCGCATACACGATTTCCAAGTTCGCTACTTGTTCACTAGATGCATTTAGAAAAGGGTCTATTGTTCGTAGTTCATTTACCACAGACACTTAGACGTTTTGCTTGTTTGCCACTTATTCAACGGAGACACAACCAATCATAGCGATCCTATCTATTTACAACATGAATAACTATTATCTAGGTAAAATGAAACAATTTAATTGGCTGGTTTTAATCACACATGTGGCGGTTGATTCAAACTTGTTTACAGACATATATTATGGAGTAGTATTTCAGAATGGAGTTTGTTTTTCGATTGCTTTTGACTTAGACTTCAATCTTATATGCCATTTGAATAACTTTAAAGGTGTACCAAATTGATTAAATTTAATAAATTGTGTACAATTAAAGGATTATAAACATTAATTGTGAAGAAACCTGTGTGGCAGGATGTTCATTTACTACAGTTAGTATGAGTTTCCTTTGTTTCGTGTGTCAAACAGTTTAGAAATCGATGAATTGATAGGACGGAAAGATTTAAAGTATCAGTTTTATTAAAAAAAAATGTCTGCATGTATAATGGAATCTTATATGCGAAAACAGAACCTACTTTTAAACTGTTACCAACTTTTCACAGCCGTCATTCAATCGGCGCAATGCAATTGTTAAACTGCTTCCAGGTCTATGTTGTAGTGCTAGTCTATGCAAGTTCAGTTTAAATGAGTACTTTCGGTAGATCATTCATAAATATACAGTCATATATTTATTTAAACTTACTTTGTAATAAAAATAATGGATTCTGCAGTCCATCAAATTCAAGACACGCCGTTGAATACTTTATAAACGGATTGTCTGGGTCTTTTTGTGCGCTGACCTCCAGCCCGAACCCGGTACTACAAATTACATCCATGGTGTAACCACGTAAAAAGCTGAAAATAATACAACAGTAAATTTCAATAATACCCGGTAAACAAATGTTCATATTTTTCTGCACGGATTTACGAATGATTGTAATATTATTTATACTAGTAGTATAAAAGTTAACCATGACATAAATACCAACTTCGGGCCCCAATTATTATGTTATAATATTGAAGCGGTCTCAATATCAAGGTAAATGACATAGAAAATGTTTAATTCATCTATTCATTTGCTGTGCAACGGCCATTTCGACAGCTATATAGAAATTTTAGAGCCGCCCGAGGGAGATGAGGATAAGATACGAGATCCGGGCATCTATACAAATACGAAAGATGTTCAACTTATATTTGAACAAAATGAACATAAGCGTACTATAGGTGGTAGTGGTGTTTCATTGTAATCAGTGTTCGATATGTGAACCACGACAGAAATGCAATAAAGTAATGTTTTGTTAATCAGACTTCGATCAAAATTTTCACACTCTTGCTTCGTGGCCTTTTAAGAAACAATTAGTTTGTAAATGGTTCTGTTCAGAAGCTCAGATTCCATAGTCTGTTGGAGCTGTGTCATGCCACTTTGGCGTACATTCCTCTGTTTCAAAAAGTTAACTTTTCTAGATTTGAGGTAGTTTAATGTGTTTTTGCAGTGTGACTTGAGGTGCTGTCTTGATGAAACACCATGATTTTTTGCGTATCACCGGGAAACAACCTGGATACATCTTTGTTCAGGAATGGCTTCAGAATGTTATTCGTATAGTAGTCTTAAGTTGACTTTAAATAGTAGCTTTGTCAATGATTCTGATTTCTGTTTTGCCATTATAACAAACACTAGCCTGTATAATTAAGCCTGCTGTAACGGATTTATGCTTATCTAACTCGAATTTGTGGTCGATGTTAAACCCCTTTAAAATGTAGTAAACTTTAGGACTGCCACAACTTCCGCCTATGTAGAACAATGACTTCATTCGACATCACGACGGACGTTCTTCCATTTGCCACCATTCAACTTCCGCTTGAGTTTCCAAGAACGTTGGCGTCGTGTAGTGTAGTGATCTGGGCATTATTGCTTTGATGGACTTTTCCGGAGTTCTGCTAGAAATACCTGGCGAATAATTGACTGATCCAAGTGATACATTCAATTTAGAAGTCATCTCACGTTGCGTGGTTGGATTGACCATGTTGCCAATAACCAACAGATTCTTTGTACGATGTTCTAGATGTAGCCACAGACGGATATTTTTTAATTTTGTATCAGAATGCTGACTGAGATTGATATCATTAATTG
Organism: Lutraria lutraria; assembly: GCA_964023205.1. Taxonomy (NCBI): domain Eukaryota; kingdom Metazoa; phylum Mollusca; class Bivalvia; order Venerida; family Mactridae; genus Lutraria; species Lutraria lutraria. The sequence continues at coordinate 19,617,198 of OZ026838.1, forward strand.
TGCCCAAAGACAAACTAAATACAAGATCTCTTACTCTTTTCAATGTGCTTCTTTAGCTATATTTAGTCTTCAAAATACCAACGGCATGGCAGTACGGAATGAAGGTGCATTTAGATTTTTGAATACATGTAGGTGTATTAACACTACACCGTGTGAGCACGAGAAAGTCAATGTCTTTAATGTGTTCAACCTGAAGTTTTTCTTGGTTCTTTATTGTGCCCGGTGTACAAGAAAACACCGATATACGCCTCGACCCTTTTCCTGTGATTTTCCTGACACACTATTGGCTCTGCAGTTGGGATAATAAGTTGTTCGTAATGTCGAGATTTTCACAAAGTAAGGTTTTGTGTACCTTTATTGCTAGCGTTCTTATCGGCAACACCGTGAAATTCAATACGTGTTAAAAAGTTTGTTTTAAATTATTACATTTGGCTTTAGTCCAATTTTGAAAATTGTTTAAAAATCACCCGAACAAAGGTTCTTTAAAGTATTTTGACAAACGTATTCTTTTACTTTCTTTTTTTAGTTCAGGTATATGTTTATAATGTGAAGGAAAATGCCTTACTAGCGGCATATTGTTTAAAGGCTTGTGCCACGTGACCACAAAAAACAACACTTATACTTACGGAACAATGTCGAATCCTTCGGGGGATTGTTTTATTTTGTCTCCCAGAAGCTCATGCAGGGTATCCATACATTTATGTATATAGGGACTCATCTGAAAACATGTGTTAGTTAACTATACATATTAAACCAGAATTTTGTCCGTAGTGCACACGAAATGCACACACAGAAAGCTAAGTCAATAAGGGGCCATAACCCCAGTGAAAACGTTTGGATTTTAACGAAATCTAACTTGACACGAGTATAATTATTACACAGATTTTTGTAAATATTAAACCTTCTGGAGAGATCGCTCGGAAACAAAAAAATGAACGAACAGACTGCGGTAACACATAAAGCCCTTCCGCAATTTCGAATGGCAGGAACATAAATAGTATTTTATGACAAATGATTAATACATTGTGAGTTGTCTTATTTCATACATTGATGACGTCACGATATATGTGACGTTTTGCTGTTTAAATAATGGGGGAAACAAAGACATAACTCAAAGTGGCAATGCGCTTCGAAATTGTATCACTTCATTAGGCAACTTGTATACTTCAATTATTATAAACATAATGTGTGACGTCATGAGGTCATTAAGTATGACACCACAACGTCCACATGTGACGTTACGGCACTATTATAATTATTTACATGAAAATAACATGAAAACGGAGATTAAACAGTGCAAAAGTAATGCCATATAGCTATACAGTTTTCGCATTGGCAAAGTCAAGCATGATGACAGGAATAATTAATTGTATTGATTATTTGGTAAAATGTATTCCGTGGTCAAGGTTAAATTTTCTTCTTATTACTCACCAGCTATGGCAGGAAATCAAGTTGTGTAAATAACTGTAATTATAACAGGGCTTTCATTCGATCCTTAAAATGGTATTTTGACCCTTGAAATAGTAGGAACTAACTGTAACTCCTTATTATTATAGGTTACAAATATAGGTCAAATGCAACTTCAATACAGCTCTCGCCGAAGAAGATTGAAATAAAATTAAAATGATGTATTGTGAAAATGAAATAACTGTTTTTGGCTTTAAATGTTAGAAATAGTTCGTATATTTTGATATTAAGGGTCTATGAATACTTACAGCTTTCATACGACCAGTTGTGAATGTTGGACTTAGTGTGGTTCTGAGATATCTCCAATGGTCTCCCTTGGCAGCGGAAACTGATGATTGCCAACGATCTGTTACCTTGAACACTTCCTGATGGAAAATGTAAAGACAGCATTAAAACAAATAGTCTCTGACTAACTAAGTATCATTAGTATCCCTAGCATGATATCACGTAACTAATTCCGAAAATTTACCACTGCATGTGAAACACGCGCCGTGTCTTTAACACTAGTAATAAAATTGAATGTACACGTGTAGTTGTGATGGGACCTATTAGTGATGTTGTATGGTTCAAGTATAAGGCAAGTTACATCATATGATTGTTATAAAATAGTGTTATGTAGCTGTGGATATTTATTGGAAATCTTTAATCTTAGTGTTGGTCAAAATACAATTGATGTTTGTTTTGAAATCTCTTGATATGAAATGATGATCAGACACAAAATGTAAGTAAAACAGTAACCTCATTTGTTTGCATTAGAACAACGTTTTATGTATTACATGTCATTCTTTTCAAAGCCGTCATTTAATATTTAGAATTAAAAGACCACATAATAGATGCCGCATGTCAATGAGGGTCATATTATGTATTTCGGCCAATGGTGGCGTTACTTTACAGGCTTGACTGTGTACTTTCTTTGTATATCACGACTGTGTGTCATTGTCCGTTCGTGACATTTAGATACATGTGTTATAAGTTCCAACTAATGTTTAAATGAACGAACACTGATGCCCATTTCAGAGACATGACTTAGGGGTAAGGCAATGGTTTTTAAACAAATATGTTTTGATCTCCTTTTGATAACTATCGATTGGTTTTGGGATTTATTGACATATAATAAAAGGTGGGAATGTCTGAAATGTATATCATTTAGATTTTAGGTTTGACCAATGGTACTTTTACTAACATGTCTATAGAACGGACCACTGGATAATGGGTTATAAAACATGAAATCATTATACCGACCCAAATCTAGTTTTTTGTACTCTTCTATTACAGACCAATCTGTATTTTAACCATATGTGTACGAAGACATTTCCCCCATTCAGTACGTAATACAATAATTGATAATTACACTATCATATTAAAGTTAAAATGAGAAGATTCCGAACATTGAAGAATTAAAATGTTATATGTCCTGATAGACCTTAGCCGCAATAGTTTTTTTAATGCGCTACGGCCTATTTTGTTATTAACGTAAACAGTTTTGTACACCCAGTCTTTCACAAAACTTACTTCAATTTCTCAAATCACATCTGGTATTAATGTTTAGGCGTAAAACATAATGTTTGTGTCTGGATACATGTACGTTTAACGTAGTATAGACGGCTTGCTCTTGAAAACGTGTGGAAAGGTAAAAAGGTAAAACAACGAGAAAAAGGTAAACTGTTCCTCGGGCCGTATAAAACGTTTAGAGTTGCGTAGAAGAAACTTGATAAGGTCGGGTTACCATAAACAAACAGTTTTCGTTTGCTTTAGGTGTATTTCAAAACTGATATAGCTTTCATATTCTTAAACATTGAACAGAAAAGTTTTTTCAATAACTTAGTCAAATTTGCAAAAAAAGAAGTGTAAAAAAATAATGGTTTAAAGGGGTATGCCCAGGAACTGCTGTGTCTTGGGTTTCATACACCAAAAATGCACGTATCACATGTAAAACCAATTATTACCGAAAAGTCAAAGAAGAATATGCGTTCCAAAGTGATTTTATATAACGCGCGCGTCGGTATTTGTATGTCGATTTAAATAAAAGGCTGTAAGCCTTTTATTGACGACAACGATATTTCCGATTCGTCAGAGAATTACTGAGCGTGCGCGCTGTCTTTCAAAGCTGCAAAACAAGGATATTTACCTATAATTAATCGATAGACAAATTTTATGTCAATGACGTAACATGTGCAATATTTCCATTTCATAGCTTGCTGACGTTGTTTTCGGTTTTGACGAAGTTTCAGATCAAACGAATTTGTTATTTTGACTTAACTGATCCCGAAACTAAAGTGATCATCTACTCCATCAAAAATACAAGCCGTTGATGTTTCATGAATCTCATGAATCTGGTCATATGGTTCTACAGTTCACGGGGTACTCTATATGTAGTCCCTGTTTCCACCCTAAAATTAAAATCAGGGGAAACTATCACCTCGATGTATCAGACGTTGCAATATCTGCTGGAATGCATTTAAAATATTTAAATAAAGTCTCCAAAAATAATATACTCCGTTGTCTGAGAGTACGTTGTCGTAAAAACCTGGTATAACGGTCCAAAACATAGATTTTCAACTGTAAAGTGACCATCTATATCGAACCATAAAGTGACCGTCTATGTCGAACCAATTAAGTCATCATTTCTTACCTGATCGGACATTTTTTGTATTGAGCTCCGAAATCGATATTTGATTAATGACAATTGCGTAAACAAGTCAGTGTCCACGCTCGCGATTATAAAATTAGTCTGTGTGAATATGTTTATAATGTTTTGTTTATTTGCGACATGTTGCTAAAATAAATACATCGAAACGTATAAATACCGTGTTCCGTATCTTATAACACGATTAAATGATTATTACAACACACCGACGATCGCTCCAAAATGTAATAAACACAGCGAATTTCTCTAATAATTTATACATCGAAGTTCATTTAGATCGAACATTTTTTCCTAAGTCCTTTGATATAAAGAGTTTCGGCTGCATTTTCAAGAGCACGACCATTCGGGCTACCAAATAGCAAGATGCACTAGACTGGACCACTAAGCTATTGATTGTCGTTCGGACCTGCCTTAATGTCGAACCCTGTCGTCACAGTTCCCATATAAATACTAAACTATTTCTCGTTGTAGCGCACCAGGCAGAGTCAAATTCTCAGTCAACTGAAACCACTTTTATTGAAATATTGACACGTTTCTAGTAATTTATAGGTGATTGACATTGACGAGACAACAACGATATGAAACAGCTACTAGTATTCGGTGAATGTCACGTGATCATTGAGACTATTAGCGAGTCCGATTAACAACTTGAATAATACACAGTCTGTATGTACACATGAACACCACTTAAAAAGTAGTTTTGCTTCATCCTCAGTAATATAACACAATGCTTGATAGTGTACTAAATTCAACGCCATGTTTGTTTACTATAGTAGGATTGGATTCGGTTCGTTTATTGACATGAGCAGATTCATTCCCGTCGTTGTTTATCGACTTCGCTCCGTTCTTAGACTATAAGTAGCGACTGCGTCATCAAGCTAACATAAGTTGGTGTGAGTAACACGTGACCTCGCTCTATTTCTGTTTTGTTTATATCACGTGATGACCATTGCGGATATTTCGGGTGCTGTCAGTAATCTGCTTTGGTGCAAGAAGTTGCGATTTTGCATTGCCACTTAAAAATAAGCATTACATAGTGTACGGCGACTTTTGACACCCAACAATTTGATTGCTATTCGAGTCACTTCAGTTCCAGGGCATGCCCCTTTAATGAATTAACGAAAAGGTGATATATTGTACTCACAACACGATCAGTGAACTTGGAGAATTCTTTCACTGTTATTTGTTTGATCATATCCGTATCACTGATGACTAATGTTGGAATGTTCCCAATAAAACACCTGGTCAAATATAATTAAAATATACAGATAAGAGAGGTTACTATGAGACGAGGAATAAAATACCGTTTGTTTCTTCTGGTTGTACGCCCCTCCTCAATTGTTAAAGTCGTATGGGGTGGACAATCCACCTAACGATCGTTCCTGGGAAGAACCAGTACTAGACTCTCATTCTCAGTAAGCAACTGCCTACTTTCACACGTAAAGAGACATGATCGGTAGCGGGGCTCGAACCTATGACCCCCTATCAGTGAAAGGTTACAGTGATTTGAATTCAGCGACATTAACTAATCGACCATGGAGAATAACAATTTTTTTTAAATCTATGCCCGGAGGTTATAGAACTTGAGATCCATATCCGAGCTCTAATATTATACATTGTATTTTAATGTTTCTACGACGACTATAATCAGACAATAATGATATCATTGATACCTAAGTCCGCCAGCACAACTGATCTTGTGTAAGAGGACTTACCCAAACACTTTTCCGTATGTTTTAACCAAATCAGAGTCAATGTAGTTGAAACCCTGAAAAGATCATGCATACAGTTGTACATTAATTAATGAATTACTATGATACTTACGTATTATACTTCACCAAAATAAAACCGGTTGCGCTATACATTTTAGTTTTCTGTTCTCAATTTAGTTGATTAATTCTGACATACGCTCGAATTTATTGGTTTAGGCAGATAGCATGTACCTGGTTTGATTGGTCAAACTGACATATAGTTCCTATTGATACATAATTGTTAATATTTGTACGGTCAAACTGACTAGTACTTATACTGGATTTTGCTAGCCTAAGGTCAAATTCGTGGGAACGCTATATAATGTTTCAAAATTGACATGACTATATTAAAATCCGATTTTGATTGGTTCTTATACCTTTCCATGTCTAGTTTGATTGGTCAAAACGGATAAATTCTCATTTTAATTGGTACTGTCTTTGATGTTTTAAGAAATGAGATACCGTAAGTATGTGACTAAAACTATATGAAGTTACTGAATTTGAATATACTACATAAATATTACTACATTATATCATGTCAGTAAATTCGCAATGATTAAGATGCTAGGGGCGAAAATGCTTATAAGTTATACAGGTTTTCGTGATAGAAAATGATTGACCATGATATTTAATTAATTATGACATTTTTTTGAGTTATTTTCCTCTTAAAATAGTATAAAGGTTTATCGGAGTAGCCGATTCATTCAAGATTAAAGAGAAAGAAAATCAATTTAAATGCATACGCGTGGTAAAAAGATGTAATTACATAAACTAAGTTGATAATGAAAACTGTACAATATGTAAATCAGTTTTTTTATTTTTCTACAAGGGCAAAAACTAAGTCAAAATATTCTAACTATTTTTAACTAAGTTAAAATGTGTCGTAAAATAATTGGAAGAATCAAGGGTAAGTATCAAACGAATAAGTTGTTAATAAAAATACATTTTTTGTATACTATATTTGTAATATTAACATTTTTGTGTAGCACGGATAAGATACATTAGAAAAGTACAGTATAAGGGTTGTAGTACCTTAAATATAGAAGGGCAAGTTTGAAATAATTATACATTCTACACTTTATCCAATTCTTTACTAAATCCCCATGTTTTACCATACATAGAACTTACTCTCTTGCTCATTTCAGTTAAATCTCCAAGAAAAAATACTGTATCTTTTGTACGAATTCCCATTCGATTGAAATAGCTTTGTTTGTACCAAGTGTATCTGAAATGAAGATAAAAGTCAGAGTAATTTGAATATACTAAAATCATTCAATATTCCGAAATAGTTCGAAATAATGCAAACTTGTCAATCAGATCAAAGTGAAGTTAAATATTCAGGAAATTTAAACCAATGTTTGTTACAAAGTATCATTGATATTAAAATTGTGGCATTTTAGCGGACTTTCACTGTATGTTCAGTACAATAAGTTGAAAAATATGTTGATGTCACCAGCCTCTCACCACTGTGAATTCGAATCCTACCCGGAATAAGATTTCACACGTGGGGAAGCTGTCCAGTTAGCTTAAAGGACGCCGATTCTATCAATGTGTATGCCACGTGCATCCGTCGTCTGAGCTAGCAGAATCGACTTATTACCCTGGCTGTTGGTGCAAATTCAAACTTCAGTGAACAAATAACTTGATTTACTCACAAACAAATAGTTAAGATGAAACTCAAGATTCCCACAATCCATCCTGGTACATCAATGAGACCAAGGAGTTCCATTATGTCGAGTTATTCTTCTCTCTCACACTCAATTTATCTGGAAATATCAACAGTTACACCAATTTACTTACTTACGATTAGGTACGATTACTGGATCACGTGTTATCTTATATTACACGTCAGATGTCGAGCTGAGAATTGTCATCCTAATAACATTATTACAGAGTCATTAGGACAGAAAATATTTTAGAAAATGTGAAGAAAAAATGTTTTTTCGACCTATAAACCTATCGTGTTGCTATGTGACATGTGACACAATGTTTTATCTTAGGTTTAGTCAAAGATATATACTTGGATTATATGTAAGGTATAATAGGTCTTAGGTTTGTTGTTGCCTATTCAATGCACATAATTATATATGAGATTGCTGACATAGATCCCATGAAAATAAGCGAATAAACCTTTAATACAGCTTAATAGTTTTATTATTTACAAAATCCAACATCTGCTGTGACCTTAGAGTATGACCAAGGGAGATAGATGGACTACTACACGAAAAGTCGTGGGTTCGAATCTCGGTCCCGCTTTTCAACATTTCAGGGACGCTTTTCAGTTTCCCCATCCTGTTTACCGAACCTTGAGCTCTGTTAAGAAATCACAGGAAAAGGGTGAACCGTGCATCGTTGCTTTATTTCGGGCACGATAAAGAACCAGAAAAATCAATTCTAGTTATATAAATGCACGGTTCTTCGATATATTCACTCCCCTCTCTAAGGCAGTTCTGAAGTAACCATAGCAATCGAGTTGGTCGTTAAACAGCAGATAAACAACATGTGAATGATTAAGCACCTTATCGATGGAAAAGCAGCATAACACTTCATTATTTTCACTGAATTGGCGTTCAATCAGTTTCGGTTTATAATGAATTCTGTTAAGTTATATTACTGCACATATTTTATAAGAGATTAAACTTCTTTGATTCTGTCATATATGGCTATAAACACAAGTCAATACTACATAAACAATTACATATCAGAAATGTAATTAGATATATCATAAGGAGACTTACCTAAATGATTATCTCAAGTGTAAGTGTATCCGTATCTGTGCCTTTATTGACAAGTTTGTGGTGAGTACAGCTTATATACAAACATCATGTGCTACAAAATGACACTGCTGTTTTTTTTTAGATTATCACTGAGTTGAATTCAGTATGTTTAGTCAGCACTTACTGATACGCGTTCAGATAAATGTAATATGTAGTTCAGTCTGCTGTTTACAATATACATAGTTATTTTTGTGAGATGTATAACTTGAGAAAAAAATCATTTTGCAGTAAAATACCACTATAAATTCACTTTAATTTTCTGTTTTTCTCATCGACCTTTATTATTTCATACGCGTGTTAATCCATTCGTAATGTTCACGTACGGACTTATGATGAAGTATATATTTTACACTCTTTGGGTTTTAGTATGACAAAGATCTGTCAGCCCCAGCTTAACCCAACAATTCCGTTCGTTAAGATGTTTAGAAATAAAATGGATGCAATATTGATTAAAGCAATCATCTACTATCTCACTCACCTCTGTAACAGTGCTTTCAATACGTTCATTAACCGGCTTATATTAGCTTACAGTCTCTAAATATATTGAATCAACATTTGACCTATCTTTCAGTGACATATTAATGATAGATGTATAAGATATAATGATAAAATAGATGTTTGCTTCAATGTCTATATTTAGCTATATGATTATAATATATTCCAATGATTGTTTCCATACCTTTACAGGTGAGAAAACTCAATACAGTTTATACGGTGTTATACAATGTAACCTCCATGAATAGCCACCTCCCTATTACAGGCAGTATACTAGCAACAAAAATTGAAGTTATAATCTATATTCACTGTCTCAACAACATCTACCTCATTTGTGTTTTCGCATTGGTGACTGCTGTAGGGAGGTTGCACATTGATTATTTATCATTATGGCCTAGTTTCATCTGCTTATTAATATAAACTCACATAATCCTTGTATACATGGTATTGTGTAAAGGTAAAATCAGGCAACCATTTTAATAGGACATTTACAATATATACTACTGACCCCGAGCTCAAAGATCAAACTAAAATGAACTCTTAAATTATGGCTAACCGTTAACGATCAGAAGACAAGGATAAGTGAGCATATAATTACTACAAAAGGTTGCTTAATAGCCTGTGGTCAGTTTAATGACCGTCTATTCGTCTACTTATTCTGTAAATGGATGTTATAGTGTGAAAGGTTTTTTACGTTATCAATAAAGAACATACACAGTAACTAAATCATACACAACTTTTCAAATTTAATAATAAAGTAAGACACTATCACCTACGTATTCTAAGGTTACCTTAATACATTATCTTTTTCATGTGAGTTTAGACTTGTTCTCTCTCTCTCTGGATTAAATAGTTCCCGTATTCTAAGGTTACCAATCCTTAATACAACATTTTTGGAATTTGATTTTCAATCAAATTCCTTTGGTATCGTTGACTTACAAAAATGCCGTGAGCTCCATAACTGTCATGGTTCCCGTTCCCACACTCACTCTATCGTGTGCTGTAAGATTGGGGACGGAAACCAACTAGTTTAGCATAAAATAGTTCTACTTTCGGCTTTCGTTCAGTAGGTCAGTAATTTCTCTACAGAAGTATGCATGTAATTACATTAATCTACTATTGATGTATGTCTTATATGTGACTTTTTGACATGATATGTAAATCAGTGTTAAGGTTTATATCCATAACGCGTATCGATCGATACTATCGGCTAGAGCTATAATTATACTATGGATACATTCTAAAAATAGAATGTGGGGTTTTCCCGTCGATGTGCAGAGAACAGAACGGCGGTACACATAAATTTGCGAAGAAATAACACTTATTGTGAAGTTTGCAATTATTATGTTGGTTCACAGTGTGTGAAGGGTATTCTGATGTTAAGACAGAATGATTGTAATGGAACTGATGAAATCGTGCGATGTCGGTATATTCCGTAGCGAGATCGGCAAATATCGCCGTATAACGGCTCGTTTCCGAATAGCTATAATATTTTACAATAAACGTTTACTTTCACTTCAAAACCTGTCATATAGTGCAACATCATGATATTATTAAGTTTGAATATAATTCACATAACAATTATATAGATTTTCTGAAAAAAAAATCTCAAACTACGATTAATCAATCGATAGTGGTTTGTGCCAGTTCATTTTTATCATCGATAGCAATTTTGTTCCGAGTTTGGAACTAAAAACATGGAAAATCGAAAAACTTCAAAACCAGACTATCACTAAAATAATTATATAGGTCGATTTTAATTCGTTTCTAACACTGTAGTGTGCATTTAAAGTGATATGTGGTCATAATCAAGATAATTTATATTATTAAAATGGAGCGTTTTGAAGAGCTTTTCGGTATGTATCAAATCAGTAAATACGACAGCAACATTGCTTATTTTGGTACCGATGGATTTGGAAGAATATAGGCTGGATAATGGGCTACATAAAAAACTCGAAACATCTGATAACTTAGATAACCATCATGCTAGGTTGATGGAATTTAGCACATGAATATCAGAATATGTACATATAAAATAGATGGCAATATTGAGATGGTGTATGTAAATTCCTAAGCATGAATATCCATCAACTGTACAGTTTCTAATTTAGGATTTCTTCTAACAGTCATTGTTGTGTTGCCAGCAACACCATGGCAGTGACTTAATTGTCTCATATGAAAACAAATCAAATTCCGACAGTACTTTCAGTACTTTGATTTATGTGAGTATAGACCTAGTCCTCTCTTTGGACTGAACGGGTCCCGTATTATACGGTTTCCCTACAAATGATCCTTTTCATGTGAGTATAGACCTTGTTCTCTCTCTGGATTGAATGGTTCCCAAAATAAATTATTCTTTTCATCGGATAGTTTTCAAGGGCGTGATTTGTAAAAGTCTTATTTAGTTAAGTGATGTCATATCCCAGCCAGCATCACTACGTCGGCCCGACGTCGGCTAAGCGGCGGAATATTGGCTACATTTGCCAACGTCAATCCGATATTTGGCCGACGTAGGTGGATTTTTTGAAGTGTGTTATAATACCTGCTTTTAACATATTCATGTTCTAACCTATTCTGTAGACATGAATAGGTAAAATATAATTTAAAAGATTTTTGGAAGATATACTAGTATAAAGTGTATTTTTAATTTGTTAGCATTAATAATTTTGTATTTGTTTATGTATGAGTATGATTAATTGTATGAATAATTAAATTTAGAAGTGCCAAATAGTACAATATCTCTGACCACATTCATATTTTAAACAGTAATGAAAATCAAAGTTGTGTAATGATTTCTTAATGTATTTTTTCATTCTTCGTGTAATTTCATTTTAGCTTAATTGTCATAACATGAAATACATGCGATAGTGGAAACATAGCTAGAATTTGAATATAATTTTTATCATAAAGGTTCTGGGACTCTATTTCAGTTCATACCCTATGACCTTTCAAGAGAAAGCAAAAAAAAGCTACATTAAGACTCATGTATATCATTTTTCTACTGTTATTATTTGCAGTTGTTTTTTTACAGAAAGAGAGCAATATTAATCTATCCTTAATATTAAATCTAAAATTCTACTTTGATATAATTTCTATTACATGGAAGGAGTGTCTGGATTTGAAATATTAATCTGGAGCCTAGTCCCTTAATTAAGATAATAAGATGTACATGATTACCATAATGTTGATTAAATAAATACAGAAAATGCTCCATTTATTTTGTTATCTTAATGATTCCTAGATTATCGGTTTTACATCGGTTAAACATCGGATCAATATCGGGTAAATCCTGTCGGGCCGACATCGAGCCGCGTTGCAAATTCAAGGCGGGCTGATGTCGAACCGATCAAGATGCCGATGTAGGGCCGAAATTGATGACAATATCGGCTTGATGTCGGGCCGACATAGGTTTGCTGACTGGGATCCTTATCTAATCAGATACTGATTTTCTCTGAAACGTTTCAAGTGTTCCCTATTATTTTTTAGACATGTTTGGCATTGTTGACTGCTTTTACTCTGGACAGACACGGTCACTTTCTGTATGCACTTTCTCATTATATCTATATAATCAACAATGCTATAAAAGCACGCGCATTGAAATAGATTTCGAAGTACTAGTAAACTATTCAATTTCAAGCTAATGTTATAAGGGCTTAGACCATGAACATCACACCTGACACGTAAAAGGTTTAAAATGTCATTAAGTAGCTCTCCTGTGGTAAGGCATATAGATCAATTTATAAGACCGGTAGACCCCTTCTCACACAGAGACTCCAAGAGCTGTTCACCTCATGCTGAACACAAGACGGATTTCCCCAGGAATTCAAGGATGCGTCCATTGTTCACATCTACAAAAGGAAAAGTAATAGACAGAGCTGTGACAATCATAGTAAATTTCGCTTCTGTGCATTGCGGGAAAGATACCAGCTAGGGTATTACTCAACCGTCTGATTTACCATCTTGAAGAAGGTCTTTTGCCGGAGAGCCAGTGTGGGTTTCGCTCAAATAGGGGATCTTCGCTGCATGTCATCTCCATGAACAATGTAAGGAACAGCACCAATACATATACATGTCCTTTGTAGATGTGTAGATAAGACACGGTTAGCCAAGAAGGAATGTTTAAGAGTATGGCTAAGTTTGGGTGTCCTGGCCATTTTATTAACATGGTTCGCCAAGTCCACGACAGAATGATGGCTCGAGTCCTTGATGGTGGAGAAGCATCATCTGATTTCCCAGACATCATTGGTGTCAAACAAGGATGCGTCATCGCACCAACCCTTTTCAGTATGATGCCATGTTGACAGATGCCTTTCATGACCCAGATGCGAACATCAGATTCAGGACAGATGAAGTTCTACAACCTCAGACGCTTGAAAGCTTCCACCAAAGTCACGAACTGCATCATCAGTGACTTGCTGTTTGCTGATGACTGCGCACTATATACCAACTCCGAGTCTAACATGCAGTAAAAGTTCAACCAAAGAGCCTGTGACAACTTAAGGCTGACAATCATCGTAAAGAAAACCGAGGTGCGACACCAACCAGCTCTATTAAAGCGCTATGTAGAACCTACACTACTTGTGAAGGACGCAAAACTAAAAGTGATCGAATGATGATCGCCAGCGTTCACCTGGGTAAGAATATCAACCTTTCGTAAGCTAGCTGGCCAGCCTCCTCTCGATGGAATTCGATCTTACAGTTGTGTTGGGCTAATATATATAGTAAGAGAAGCGCTCGAGCACATGGAATGGTTGTGCGCTATTAGACTTTTGTTTCCAGTCTGTCTTTGACCATACTGAGTTACAAATGTGTGTTGAAGTTAGTAAATGTATTTCAAATTGGTTTTCTAAGGAAATTAACTCACCCTAATGATTGGTTTTTTGAGTAATTCATTCTTTTTTTAATAGGTCTTATTTGAACATGATATATATTGATAACTGACGAATCAAAAGATGGTTTAATCTTGGAGGGTGGAAGTTCGAGAATCAATCATTTTAAATCTTGTATGCATTATTTTAACGATGGTTTTCTAATTTGCTTTCTGTGTTCAATCACTTTCGTTTGTACATACATTTGTTCGTGCTTTAAAAATAAAGTAGATTTTAAACTATATTCATAGCCTATCCGACTTTTGGCGGTGGGCCTATACTGGAATCACGTAAATTATCCCGTCTCGTTGCGTCCCATTTCTTTTTAGGGCTTTAGCATTATTGTTCACCAATTGATTTCAAAAATAGCTTGGCATACTTGTTCATCTACATATAACAGTGTGTTGCGACGTAAAACAAGGCGCGTACCTCCAACATCAAGGCCATACTCGAAGATCAAAGACAGATATGTGGCGTCAGTATCAATACGTCTATTTAAAAGCGGCCTTAGGGGTATTTTGAACGTCTGTGTTTAGCATTCAGATTGTCCCGTGAAGCTATTTGTACCTCTTTCACTGCAATCAATTATGTTTATCAAAATCAAGTCCTTTGTAATCGGTGAACAAACTTCGCTGGACTCCATAACAGCTAGGTTAAAAGAATGCCGCATAAAGGAAATAGTACGCCACTATATGGTGTGATAATATAGAACTATCTGGAATCCTTCCTCAATTAAGTGTGTCGGATCTAAATACATTTTAAATCATTTTATTGAAAGAGTCATGCATCTAAATAGGTGCTTGTCGACAGATAATATTCACATCAACTAGTGTTAGCTTGATCACCTGCACATAATACACGAACGTGGAGTGTTGCAGTACATATAAATAGATGATACAATCGTTATTTATAGAATGAGTTCATGTCGGGTAAACTGCGGAGGTCGAATTTTGTTTACTGCGGCTTACGACTAATAATTCGAGTCGCTAAAAACGAACGTAAATTACTGCTTATGGGCTTTTAAAAAGGATAAATAATTCTTTTTTGCAAGATTATTTAGAATAACATTATCACGTCTGAAACTCGTACATCTTCGGGTTAACGTTAGGCCATAATTTATAGGCCCACTCCTTTTATTTGAATGACCCTGATTGTTTTCAGTGCGACGATGTTCTGTTGTGTAAAAACCTGAAGAATCGATGTTGGTATTTACTGTTACTGGTGTGTTGTTCACTAGTTTGCGGTCTTCATTTAATGTGCTAAACATTAAACTTTCCAATATTTATTTTCATTTAAAGATATTAGCAGAGAGACTAGTAAGGCGCTAGTATATGCCATTCACATGCATGCGTATGACCTGCATTACAATATGAATGAAAAATCGGTCCGTATGAGTAAATGTTAAAAATGTTTGAATGGATGGTACACATTTCTTACGTTTTCCTTCATATGGAAAAAATCAAGGTCAAACAGTGCTTTCAGTACTTAGATTAATGGGATGTGTTCTTATATTGTTATAGTAACAGACACTATCTTCCTACGTCTGGCTCATGACGACTGCAGATAATATAGTGATATAAACTCTCCTAACAATTTTGTCAGTCGTTATAATTTTATGCGTGCGAGAGTGCGTCCGAGTGCAACCCGCCGGTACATTCATTACTTCCGTTACGCTAACGTATGATAGAAGTATTATCGCTGAGATGAAAAACACCGGATCAAAATAACCAACCAGTGTCTCTAGCAACAAACAACGTAATTAAATTATTGTTTTATTTTCTGATATAAAAATTTACACAGTAATTACAGTTTTAGTTGACAGGTTACAACAAACACAATTTTATAATTTAATTAAACTTATGGAAAGTAAATATATATTTTTGCTACTAACATGTTAATGACCAAAAAATGTATTTTGCAAAAGCAAGTAGTGTGAACAATGGTTTTTATAATGTCTATTATGCCTCTAATTTAAACATGATGGTCACATGATCTTAAAAGCACGAAAGCAATACTAGCATATCTGATTCAAAGCAACACAGAATTATTCTAAATAAATGTCATTATAATATTATAAAAATAGCATAAATCAGCTAACAATGCTACAACAACCCCCTAATAATTCCCTAATAAACACTGTCTTAAGACTTAATATTCCCCCAACATGTCTAATGAATAAAAAGATGGATTAGCAATAAACTGTATGGCAATAAATCTTTTACGAATCTTTCTAAATAGTATTTCATGAATTTAGATCTGTAAAAAATATGCCGCACTGCTTGCAGACTTTAATGGGAACTTTGTGTATGCATCATTATTAAATTTTCGGCGTGTAACAACGATCAACTCAAAGTCATCTCAACTCTTAAATATAGTTATTATACTTTCCTTAGCTAATCTAAAAAAACAAGAATCACTAATTACGTGTTTTACACACTCAGATCAAATGTTCAAGTCAAAAGCCACATGTATTCATTTTTATATGGCCAATAAATGAAAGTCTTTGTTTATCTCAGTTCCACTTTCACTTTCACTGGTTTATCGGGCCTACCTATCCCAGTCCTGGCCATAGGCATCGGGACCTGAAATAAATCATATGCTTAAAGTTAAATGTGTGTGACTGTTTAAAAGTATACAGGGAATAAAACATGGAACAAATAGTGTACCAATTATTAACTATATAATGAATCAGAAATACGGGCACCTATCGTTCCCATCACGCCACAATTGATGAAAATCAAAACAAAAGGTTACTTGACAGTGAAATGCGGTGAGCATGTCAGAATTTCTTTATTTTGTTTTCGGAGCACGCCTTTCGTGTGAAAACGGGGTAGGAAATATGTTCGTACGGATTTTTGCCGTTCTAAACTTAAGGTCGGACACGTTACTGTAAAAAGAAATTGTGGTCAATGAAGTCAATATACCAATACAGTGCAACCTCTCCAGAGCGGCCTGTCTTAGACAATAACCTCGCTTAGTTAAATATAACCTCTCTCGAGTAATAACCTCTCAACAACAACATAATTTTGCTTCTCTCAAAGGGTGTTGCTTTGGAGGGGTTGCACTGTACTATATAACAGAAAAAGCCAACACGGATAGATAGAGACAAAAAACCACAATAATTTTAGAAAATCAATGACGCACGAATACTTCTGAGGAGGAAAGGTTTTATCCAAAGAACTTACTACCAATTCATCTGTTTTACAAAATTTAAACTTCTGGAGTAGTGTTATAATCGTAGTCTTGACTTCGAGTAATGCCAGACGTTTACCAATGCAATTCCTGGGACCATTTCCGAAAGGAAGATAAGCATATTCGTTGATGTTGCTTTTGTTTTCGGGTGCAAATCTGAGAAGGTGAAAGAAAAATCATTTGAAATGACACAAATTCACTAAACTTTCACTATACACTGAGATGTATTTTGTAAAAAAGGATTATAATTATGGTTATCACCTCAAGGTCAATATTGTTCGAGTTTGCCGATGTTCGAATCATCGTTTGATCATGCAAAGAATGTGATATTTCGATAGACGCCAGCAAGACCGTTAAAGTGAAAATAAATACACACATTGGATACAAACCTTTCAGGTATGTATTTGTTCGGTTCTTCCCAGTATTCAGGCATGAAGTGAAGTGCCAGAGGACAAAATGTACAGTCCATCCCTTTCTTTATAGCAACACCATTAATGTCAATGTCTTCAGTGGCGCACCGGTTTAGTCTGAAGTCGAATGTCGAAAATTTTCATAAAAATTAAAAACGGACTATGTATGCTAAGATTCTACCAACATTACTGAAAGTACAAAATGAAAAAAAAACAGTTCATTAAAATGCTGTTAAAACAATAATAATGATGACTGTGTGTCTTCAATTGATATGTATACCTTCATGTAATACCGAACCCAGGTTTTATCTATGCCAGTTCCCTAACGTGTCATATTGTTTTATGTAATTATTGTCATTTATCAAGCGTCATGCACTTTTCTTACCTTGGAACAATAGGATGAAATCTCAAAGTCTCGTTCAAAACCATATCCAAATACTGTAGCTTGAAGACATTCTCGTAGGTTGGTTCAACCTTAAGTGGAAGAATGTCGCGACTTAGACATTTTGTAGCAACAAACATTTAAATGATAACAATCGTTCTCTTTTTTATTTTGATTCAATCACATTAATCTGAGCGTTTGCGGTATCATGGTATGGGGATTTCCGTGGTCCACGCTTCTTGTTTCAGACTAGTAATCACTAGCCAATCCGAATCTGAATTCACCAGTGAGGACCTTGTTCTTGCTGGCTTACTGAAGATTGGTGGTTTTACCTAGGTGTACGGTAACTTCCTTACATGCATCATGTTTACTTGTTTGTCGTATGTTCAATTGAACTATAATTGTCTTTATAGAAACTTAATGGAGAAACAGCATTATTCAGTCAACAGTTTACGTCTAGCAATAGGAAATATTCCCCCAGTGTGTTAAAGTTCCATTAGCATATAAATGTATCGGTCGCAATAGTTTCTATTTGTCCTATAACTGGAATCCGGTGCGTTTCCTCCCGTGCATAGTTTATATGAAGAAAAACCATTATCGTATTTTTTCAATATCATTGAAAAAAATACTATTTATAGAAGAGCTGCGTTTTCTTGCACACGGCATAAAGTGACGTCACACGCTCTATATATTTCAAGTTTACGAAAGCAAAATTCCCAGCGAAATGAGTGTTTTTAAGAAGAAAAAGAGCTCGTTTTATCGGTAATTATTTTCTTGGGTTAATACCAGCAATTGTTTGATTTTTGCATTTTTTTATAGTAAAGCGCTTATGGGACTTTAAGTGCACTGTATTTGGACTTACTTTGCCAAGTTCTCCATCGATTTCTTCCATTAATTTATCCTGTATGTTGGGTTGGGTAACAAGATCGAAAATAATCCAGGATAATGTAGTTGCGGTAGTATCGTATCCAGCAACCATGAATATGATTGAATTGATAAGAACTTCTTCGTCAGTAAGTCCTTAGGAAATATATAAAGGGAAATTGATACGTTCGTAAATTATTCTTATTTCTTTATTTCGGAAAAATAAGTGATTTGCCTAAAGTATTGTACAGTTGCAATTCAAAATAATTCATTACAATTTCTTGGCAATCACAGAAATAAAACGTAATGAAATGTAATACTTCAGAGGTACTTGAATGTACTATGGCGCAAATAACATTACACTTTAGACATACATGTACATAATATATGGTCACCTCTTTGTTTTCTTTCTTCCACTGATAGTTGATTATCTGAGTCCCCTGTTTTTTCTCCTATGTCCCCTTTATGCGCATTTATCATAAGCTGGAGTAGATCACGATGTCCCTGAAAGAAATGATGGTCCTGGGAGTCAGTTGATTTCAACAACTACTGAACAGTCGGGGTAGATAACTCTTTACCATGTCAAATAACTTTACTTGATTTAATTATCCCTTAGTGATGCAATGCTCATGTGAGCGATATAGGACCATCATGGCCCTCTTGTTTAATGAGCATGTAAACAGAAACAAACACTTTTTATGCCTCATTTAAAAACGCATTCTTATATACATTTACCACAAGCCATTCTGAGAATCGAGATACTTCTTGGGTGATTTTCTAAACTACAGTAAATCTACTAGTGAAACATAAACGCGTCATTTTACATATTGACGGCCAACCATTATAAAATCTTAAAGGCAAAAATCAAAAGTGACCTACCGATTGTTCTTGTTTCCTTTCCTGAAAAGCTTTCTTGGTTGCATCAGCAAAGAAGTTAAATGATGAATCCGGTACGATATTTGATTTAAGCAACGATGGAAATAATGTACCAATGACAGGGAAAAATACTGAAAAGAAATACAATCAAAAGTTATCTTTGATGTTTTTGTCATACCTGCCCTTACAGAACAGCTCTTTTCTGATTAATGTAATGTAGATAGAAAGTGAATGGTTCGCGAACGGTGAAAGTCACCACAGCAGTTCGCCAACAATTCACTGCGTCTGGTGAATGAACGGCGATCAATGTAATTTTGTTCGCAGTCTGGTCACCGAAAGAATAGTATTCGCAGATCATTCGCGACAGGCGCATACACGATTTCCAAGTTCGCTACTTGTTCGCTAGATGCATTCAGAAAAGGGTCTATTGTTCACACTGTTGATTTACCACAGACACTTAGACGTTTTGCTTGTTTTTGCCGCTTATTCACCGGAGACACAACCAATCGTGACGATCCTATCTATTTACAACATAAATATCTATGTAAAATGAAACAATTTAATTGGCTGGTTTTAATTTAATCACACATGTGGCGATTGATTCAAACTTGTTTACAGATATATAATGGAGTAGTATTTCAGAATGGAGTTTACTTTTCGATTGTTTTTTACTTAGACTTCAATCCTATATGCCAGTTGAATGACTTTTAAGGTGTACCAAATTGATTAATTAAGTGTGTACAATTAAAGGATTATAAACATTAATTGTGAAGAAAACTGTGTGGCAGGATGTTCATTTATCACAGTTAGTATGAGTTTCCTTTGTTTCGCATGTCAAGCAATTTAGAAAGCGATGAATGGTTAGGACGGAAAGAGTCAAAGTATCAGTTTTATCAACACATGTCTACATGTGTAAGGGAATATCTTATATGCGAAAACAGAACCTACTTTTAAACTGTTATCAACTTTTCACAGCCGTCATTTAATCGGCGCAATGCAATTGTTAAACTGCTTCCATGTCTATGTTGTAGTGCAAGTCTATGCAAGTTCAGATTAAACGAGTACTTTCGGTAGGTCATTCGTAACAAATACAGTCATATATTTATTTAAACTTACTTTGTAATAAAAATATTGGATTCCGCAGTCCATCAAATTCAAGAAACGCCCTTGAATGCTTTATGAACGCATTGTCTGGGTCTTTTTGTGCACTGACCTCCAGTCCGAACCCGGTACTACAAATTACATCCATGGTGTAACCACGTAAAAAGCTGAAATTAATACAACAGTAAATTTCTCAATCATACCCGGTAAACAAATGTTTATATTTTTTTCTGCACGGATTTACGAATGACCGTAATATTATTTATACTAGTAGTATAAAAGTTAACCATGATATGAATACCATTTTAGGACCCCATTTAATCTGTTATAATATTGAAGCGGCCTCAATATCAATTTAGATAACATAGAAAATGTTTAATTCATTCATTCATATGCTGTGCAACGGCCAATTTGACAGCTATATAGACATTTTAGAGCCGCCCGACGGAGAAGAGGGTAAGATTCAAATGATACGGGCTTGAGATGCTGTCTTGGTAACACCCCATACCTTTCTGCGTAACACCGGGATACGACCTGGATATATCCTTTTTTTTCAGGAATAACTTCAGAATGTTGTTAGTATAGTAGTATGAGTCGACCTTAGTACTTTTGTCAATGATTTTAATTTAAACACCAGGCAGTACTATTAAGCCTGCTGCAAAGGTATCATGCTTAACTAACTCGAATTTGTGGCCGATGTTAAACCCCTTTAAAATGTAGTAAACTTTACGAAGGTCATAACTTCCACCTAGATAGAACACTGACTTCATTAGACGTCACGACGGACGTTCTTCAATTTGCCACCATTCAACTTCCGCTTGAGTTTCCAAGAACGTTTGCGTCGTGTAGTGATCTGGGCATTATTGTTTTGATGGACTTTTCCGGAGTCCTGCGTGAAATACCTGGGGAATGATTTACTGGTCCTAGTGATACATTCAACTTAGAACTCAACTCACGTTGCATGGTCAGATTGACCATGTTCACAATAACCAAGAGATTCTTTGTACGATGTTCCAGACGTAGCAACAGACGGATATTTTTTAATTTATATCAGAATGCTGATTGAGATGGATATCATTAATTGTGCCCAAAGACAAACTAAATACAAGATCTTTTACTCTTTTCAAGATGCTTCTTTAGCTATATTTAGTCTTCAAAATACCAAAGGCGCGGCAGTACGGAATGAAGGAGTGTTAACATTAAATTTTGTGAATAGGTATATTAACACTACCTCCGTGTGAGCACGAGGAAATCAATGTCTTTATTGTGTTCAAACTGAAGTTGAATTTATCCCGCTATCACGCTCATTATGTGCAGTAGATAGCCCTGCCGGATAAACTTATCTATTTCATAAGTGACGTCAAAAACGAAAAAACATTGTACGTTACGTCACATATAATTTGGCGAAAAAGAACGGATTTCCGTAAGAAATGCAGTGTTTTACTGAACTTAATGAGAATAGAAGGATAAATTGAATACATGGTTGGTGTCGGAGATGGAGAAGGTTTATCCGGTTCGCTGCGAAAAGATAAACATTCTCCATCTCCGGCACCAACCATGTATTCTCTATATACACGTCTCGCCCCATTTCCTGTGATTTTCTTGACACACTATTGGCTCGGCATGAGTTGAGGGATGAGAAAGAAAATGTTCAAGTTTGGTTCAAAAGTAAAAGGTCGTTTTAATAAGGTGCTCGTAATGTAGAGCTTTTCGAAAGTAAGGTTTTTGTGTACTTTTATTGCTAGCGTTCGTATCGGCAACACAGAGAAATTCAATTCTTGTCAAAAAAAATGTTTAAATTATTAACATCTGTATGATGAATATCTCTTTAGTCCACTCTTGAAAATGGTTAAAAAATCGCCCGGCCAAATGTTTTTAAGTTATTTTGACAAATGTATCCTTTTAATTCCAATTTTTAGTTAGTAATATGTATATAATGTAAAGAAAAATGACCAACTACCGGCATATTATTAAAAGTTTGTCTCACATGACCACAAAATACAAAACTAATACTTACGGAACAATATCGAAGCCTTCGGGGGATTTTTTTATTTTGTCTCCCAGAAGCTCATGCAAGGTATCCATACATTTATGTATATATGGACTCATCTGAAAACATGCGTTACTTAATTATACATCATATACTTATTTAAACCAGAAGTGTGTTCGGAGGACACGAAATGCATCCACTGAAAGCTAAGTCAATAAGGGGCAATAACTCCTGTGAAAATGTTTGGATGTTAACGTATTTCGAACTTGACCTGTTACGTGTACTATCATTATACAGCATTTTGTAAAACAAGAAACCTATCCATGATATATTGCTTATCGCTCGGAAACAAAACTTTGAACGGACGGGTTGTGGTAACACATAAAGCTCTTCCGCAATTTCAAATGGCGGGAGCATACATTTCCAAAGTAATATCTTTTGACAGATGATTAAAAACTACATAGTGAGTTGTCTTATTTTTATACATTGATGAGGTCACAACTTATGTGACGTATTGCTCTTTAAATGTGTTATAATGGGGAAAAAGAAGACATAACTCAAAATTGCAACGCGTTTCGTAACAAACTCCTCACACCGGTTACGTAACGCTTTGCTACTATAACCACTGCCACCACTATAATCATGTAATGATAGTTGAATCATATGACCAACAATTGATAAACAAGACATTTCCCATAACCACATTTTGATTATGACATTATTTTCAGACAATTACTAACAACTAACAATTAGTAAACGAATTCTGCCCTAAAAAACTGTAACAATAACGTTTTTAAACAATGAGAAAACACCTACTTCAGCTGAAGATTTTGTATGAAACACTATCGCTGGTTACACATATAGGTCAAAAGCAATTTAAATGCAACTCTCGCCGAAAAAAAATTAATTGAAATTAAAATAATGTATTGTGAAAATAAAATAAATGTATTCAACGAACCAAGGCATTAAATGATAGAAATATTTCGTGTATTTTGATATTAAAGGGATTATGAATACTTACAGCTTTCATACGACCTGTTGTGAAAGTTGGACTTAGTGTGGATCTGAGATATCTCCAATGGTCTCCCTTGGCAACGGAAACTGACGAATACCAACGATCTGTTACCTTGACCACTTCCTGATGGAAAATATAAAGACAGCATTAAAAGTTAATACAAATAGTCTCTGACTGATTAAATGCTCATTAAGAATAGGATAGGTAGGTCGCCGATCTTTTGGCTTTTGAGTGCATATAGAAAAGTTTTTTTTTATATAAGGTCTAGGGACGCAGGGAACGAATAGGGTAAGTCGGCTTACCAGAAACGCCTATTTAAGAATTAACTGTACAACAACATGGAACATTTGTATCCCTAGCATGATATCACGTAACTAATCCCGAAAAATTACCACTGCATGTGAAACACGCGGCCTTGTCTTTAACACTAGTAACAAAATTGAATATACACGTGTAGTTGTGATGGGACCTATTAGTGATTTGTTTGGTTCAAGTGTAAGTCAAGATATAACATCTGTTTGTTATAAATAGTTTTATGTACTGTGGATATTTATTTGAAATCATTAATCTTCGTGTTGGTCAAAATACAATGGATATTTGTTTTTAAATCTCTTATCTCAGTGCTCATCAGAATGATGATAGAGCCTAAACGTAAGTAAAACAATAACCTCATTTGTTTGCATTTGAACAACGTTTTATGTTTTACACAAAAGACGAAATAAATGCTTCATATCCAGTCCAACCTGTGTTTGCGGCTACCTCCGAATTAAGGTCATCTGTGAATAAATGTCATTCTTTCAAAGCCGTCATTAATTATTTAGAATAAAAAAACACATTATAGATGACGCATGTCAATAAAGGGTCATATTATGTATTTTTTCAATGGTGGCGTTTCTTTACAGGCTTGACTGTGTACTTTCTTTTGTATATCATGACTGTGTGTCATTGTCCGTTGGTGACATTTAGATGTGTTATAAGTTCCAACTAATGATTAAATGAACGAACACTGATGCCCATTTCAGAGACATGACTTAGGGGTAAGGTAGTGGTTTTTAAACAAATATCTTTTGATCTCCTGTTGATAACTATAGATTGATTTTGGGATTTATTGACATATAATAAAAGGTGGGAATGTCTGAAATATATATCATTTAGGTTTGACCAATGGTACTTTTACTAACATGTCTATAGAACGGACCCCTGGATATTGGGTTTTAAATTAAAATATAAAATCAGTATACCGATCCAAATCTAGTTTTTTGTACTTTTCTATTTCAGACCAATCTGTATGTTAACCATGTTTGTACATAGACATTTCCCCCATTCAGTAGCTAGTGTACGTAATACATTAATTGATAACAACACTATCATATTAAAGCTAAAATAAGAAGATTCCGAACGCTGAAGAATTGTTATATGTCCTGATAGACTTTAGCCGCAATAGTTCCTTTTAAGGCGCTACGCCCTATTTTGTCATTAACGTAAACAGCTTTGGACACCAAGTCTTTCAAAAAACTTTCTCAAAATCACATCTGGTATTAGTGTTTAGGCGTAAAACGTATGTTTCTGTCTGGATACATGCTCGTTTAACATAGTATATGTGGCTTGGTGCTTTTTTTAATCGTGTAAACGTGTGGAAAGGTAAAACAATGAGCAAAATGGTAAACTATTCCTCGGGCCGTATGAAACGTTTAGAATCACGTAGAATAAACTTGGTAAGGTCGGGTTACCATTAACAAACATTTTCGTGTGCTTTAGGTGTATTTCAAAACTGAAATAGCTTTCATATTCTTAACCATTGAACAGAAAACTGTTTTTTTCAATAACAAAGTCGAAACGTAAAACAGAATGGTTTGAAAAGAATTAGCGAAAATATTTCAATGTGCACGAAATAGGCAGAAAATATGATATATGGTACTCACAGCACGGTCTGTGAACTTGGAGAATTCTTTCACTGTTATTTGTTTGATCATATCCGTATCACTGATGACTAATGTTGGAATGTTCCCCATAAAACACCTGGTCAAATATAACTAAACTATACAGATAAGGGAGGTTACTATGAGACGAGGAATAAAATACCGTTTGTTTCTTTTGGTTGTACGCCCCTCCTCAATAGTTAAAGTCGTATGGGGTGATCGAATTGTATGCCCCTCTTCAACTGCGATGGACAGTCCACCTAACAATCGTTCCTGGAAAGAACCAGTACTAGACTCTCATTCTCCGTAAGCAACTGCCTACTTTCTCACATAAAGAGACATGGTCGGTAGCGGGGCTCGAACCCACGGCCCTCTATCAGTGAGAGGTTACAGTGATTTGAAGTCTTAACTACTCGACCACGGAGAATACATATTTAAAGAAACTAGGCCCGGGGTTATAGAACTTGAGATCAATTTCCGAGCTCAAATCTTATACATTGTATTTCAATGTTTCTAAGACGACTATAATCAGATATCATCAGCACAACTGATATTGTGTAAGTGGACTTACCCAAAAACTTTCCCGTACTTTTTAACCAAATCAGAGTCAATGTAGTTGAAACCCTGAAAAGATCACGCATACAGTTGTAATTTATGTATACATTAATTAATTAATTAATCTGAAATTTACGTATTATACTTCACGAGAATTAAACCGCGGTTGCGCTATACATGTACATCCGATATGCTCGATATTTTAGTTTATGTTCTCAATTTAGTTGATTAATTCTAACATACGCTCGATTTTATTGGTTTAGGCAGATAGCATGTATCTGGTTTGATTGGTCAAACTGACATATAGTTTCTATTGATAAATAATTGTAAATATTTGTACGGTCAAACTGACTAGTACTTATACTGAATTTTGCTAGCCTAAGGTCAAATTCGTGGGAACGCTATCTAATTTGTCAAAATTGACATGACTATATCAAATTTCGACTTCGATTGGCTCTTATACCTATCCGTGTCTAGTAAGATTGGTCAAAACGAATAAATACTCATTTTGATTGGTCAGAGTACTGTCTTTGATGTTTTAAGAAATGAGATGCCGTAGTATGTAATTAAAAGTACACGAAGTTACGTAATTGGAATATACTACATAAATATTACATTATATCATGTCAGTAAATTCACAATAATTAAGATGCTAGGGGCGAAAATGCTTATAAAATATACAGGTTTTCGTGATAGAAAATGATTTATTTTCCTCTTAAAATAGTATTAAAGTCTATAGGAGTAGCCGATTCATTCAAGATTAAAGATAAAGAAAATCAATTTAAATGCATATGCGTGGTAAACTTTGAAGATGTTAATACATAAACTAAGTTGATAAAGAAAACTATAGGTCACCAAACAATATGTAAATTAGTTTTTTTATTTTCCTAAAAGGGCAAAAACTAAGTTAAAAACTATTTTTAACTATTAAAAGTTAAATGTGTCGTAAAAATAATTGGAAGAATCAAGGGTAAATATCAAACGAATAAGTTGTTATTTGAACTATACTATTTTTGTAATAAGATACATCAGAAACGTACAGTGTAAGGGATGTAGAACCTTAAATATAGAAGGGCAAGTTTGAAACATACATTCTACATTCTATCCAATTCTTTTCTAAATCACTATGTTTTACCATATATAGAACTTACACTCTTTTTCATTTCAGTTAAATCTCCAAGAAAAAATACTGTATCTTTTGTACGAATTCCTATTCGATTGAAATAGCTTTGTTTGTACCAAGTGTATCTGAAATTAAGATAAAAGTCAGAGTAATTTGAATAGAAATCTAAAATCATTAGAATAATTCGAAATAGTTATCGCAAAAATGTCAATCAGGTCAAAGTGAAGTTAACCATTCAGGAAATTTAAAACAATGGTTGTTACAAAGTATCATTAATATTGAAATTGTGGCATTTTAGCGAACTTTCACTGTAATGTATGTTCAGTAAAGAAAAAGGATATTGATGTCACCAGCCTCTCACCGCTGTTAGTTCGTATCGTACCCGGAATAAGATTTCACACGTGAGGAAACTGTCCAGCTAGCTTACAGGACGGTGATTGTATTAATGTGTATGCCACGTGCATCCGTCGTCTGAGCTAGCAGAATCGACTTATTACCCTGGCTGTTGGTGCAAATTCAAAATTCAGTGAACAATAATTTGATATACTCACAAACAAATAGTTAAGATGAAACTCAAGATTCCCACAATCCATCCTGGAATATTAATGAGACCAAGGATTTCCATTATGTCGAGTTATTCTTCTGTCTCACACACTTATCTGCAAATGTCAACAGTTACACCAATTTACTTACGATTAGGTACGATTACTGGATCACGTGTTATCTTACATTACACGTCAGATGTCGAGCTGAGAATTGTCATCCTAATAACATTATTACAGACTCATTAGGACAGCAAATATAATCATGTCTTCGTTTTAACCGCTCAATCCTATTCTTGGCACCGATTCTGAATTTAAGTGTCTAAGACAAATATCTATGTTCGAACATATTTGAAAGTATTTTAGAAAGTGTGAAGAAAAAATGTTTTTCGACCTGTAAATCTATCGTGTTGCTATGTTACACAATTTTTTATCTTAGTTTTTTTTCACTGACATATACTTGGATTATATGTAAGGTATATATGTCTTAGGTTTGATGTAGCCTATTCAATGCACATAATTATATATGACATTGCTGACATAGATCCCATGAAAATAAGTGAATGAACCTTTAATACAGCTTAATAGTTTCATTCTTTTCCATAACCAACATTAGGCGTTACCCTGCTGTGACTGTAGATTATAACCAGGGGAGGTAAGCATTGTTTTAATTGCAATGTAAACTGGTTCCCGTTCCACGATGCAGTGCACCAATGACTCTGAACAGAACAGTCAGAGTTTATTGGGAATCAGTTTAACTTTAATGGTCATGTCCACCACATTGCTTTGACAATGCTGACTCATAGGTTAATTTGTAGATCACAATCTGTCAAACGACCATACAAGATAGCCTATCTCTGTTTACAAGGTCAAGTGTATTTACTTAACCGTTGCTCATGGCTATGTCTATATGTGAACTTATGACATGTGTACAACTATTAAACCTCCCTTGCTTAATTCGTCATTTTATCACCATTGAATGAAGTACATTCAACTACATGTTTGATCCACACACCTTTCCTCTAGTGTGTTTTATGGAAAGCATTCATCTGTGTTGGAAAAAGTTTTGTTTATAAGTATGAATAATAAATTGTCATGGACACATACATATCCTTGAATCATTTTGTTCGAAGTTAAGTCCGTAAAGCTATATTAATCAAACGTAGTATCGTTCAGATATCGACATCTTGGAGATCTATACAAATAAATCGATACCATTATGCAACACTTGCATAATATGCTGACAAAACGACTATAAAATAAAGCCGCTCTATATAGGGCATTCCTTTAAAAATGGGCCGTGAATTTCCTTAAAGGGTGTTCTATAACATGAGAGATTATAAAGTCCGACTATTGCGTTCATGAATCGGCGGGACGTATAGAAATAATGATCCGAGGTGCTAGTTGTATTCAAACATTTCTCGTCAGTACAACAAAACTATCAAAAGTACAAATTACCACTGACAAAGATATATTCACGTAATATTGCGTGATAAGTTTCTTGTAAAGCAGGATGGTCTCGTAGTAACGCGATGGACTACTACACGAAAGGTCGTGGGTTCGAATCTCGGTCCCGCTTTTCCGGACGCTTTTTGGTTTCCCCGTCCTGTTTACCGAACCTTGAGTTGTGTTAAGAATCACAGGAAAAGGATGAGTCGTGCATCGGTGCTTTATTTCGGGCACGATAAAGAACCAGGAAAATCTATTCTAGTTATATAAATGCACGGTTCTTCGATATCTTCACTCCCCTCTCTAGGGCAGTTCTGAAGTAACCATAGCAATCGAGTTGGTCGTTAAACAGCAGATTAACATGTGAATGATTTAGCACCTTATCGATGGAAAAACAGCATAACACTTGATTATTTTCACTGAATTGGCGTTCCATTATAAGTTTCGGTTTATGGTGAATTCTGTATGGCTATACACACAAGTTAATAGTACATAAACAACTATATATCAGAAATGTTTTTAAATATATCATAAGGAGACTTACCTAAATGTTTATCTCAAGTGTAAGTGTATCCGTATCTGTGCCTTTATTGACAAGTTTGTGGTGAGTACAGCTTATATACAAACATCATGTGCTACAAAATGACACCGCACTGCGAACTGTTAACGGTTATTTTTAGATAATAACTGTGTTGATCGAATTCAGTATGTTTATTCAGCACTTACGCGTACAGATAAATGTAATATGTACTTCAGTCTGCTGTTTACAATATACATATGAAAGTACTGTTGGGACTTAATTTTTTCCATACGAAGTAAAAAGAGAAATGTGTACCCACATCGTTCATGACCATGCAAACATTTTTAACATTTACTCCCACGGACCGATTTTTCATTCATATTGTAATGCAGGTCATACGCATGTATCGAAGGGCATACACTAGCGTTTTACTAGTCTCTTTGCTAAAATTTTAAAATGAAAACAATATTGGAAATTTTAATGTTTAGCACAATAATTGAAGACCACAAACAGCACATTCGTAACAGTAAATACCAACATCGATTCTTCTGATTTTAACACAACAGAACATCGTCGCATTGAACACAATCAAGGTCACTCAAATAAAAAGACCCTGTGACAGTACAATAGAGTTGGCCTATACATTATGGCCTATAGTTGACCCGATGTTGCACGAGATTCAGACGTGATAACGTTATTCTAAATTATCTTCCATAAAAAGAATTCTTCATCATTTTTATAAGCCCATAACTAGTAATTTACGTTCGTATTTGGCGTTCAGAATTATTATTCGTAAGCCGCAGTAAAAACATTCGACATCCGCAGTTTACCCGACATGAACTCATTCCATAAATAGCGATTGCATCATCTATCTATATATACTGCAACACTCCACTTTCGTGTATGATGTGCAGGTAAGCAAGCTAACACTAGTTGATGTGAATATTACGGAGTTACGATTAGATGAAAATACCCCCTGTAGTATTAAAATAATGTTAACAGGCACAAAACACACACATCGATGGTAGATATTTGCAAATGCATGCATACGTCCGTAGAGATGTTTCTGAACCGTCGAACGAAAACCGGAAGCAGAACTAGTTTTACATAAACATGATATGCAAACAGCCTCTTAGACGCGATGTTTTATTGGACGGTCGACACGCGGTTTTAATTCTACGCATTTGAATATCTCATGTACCTACCGACAAGCACTTAATTATTTAGATACATGACTCTTTCCGTGTAGTTACAATAAAATGATTTGAAATATATTTAGATCCGTCACACTTAATTGGGGAAAGATTCCAGATAGTTCAATATTATCACACCATATAGTGGCGTACTATTTCCTTTATGCGGCATTCTTTAAACCAAGCTGTTATGGAGTCTAGCGACAAAAGTTTTCTCACCGATTACAAAGGACTTGATAAAAATCAAGTCCAGAAATGGTTATTTTTGTGTTATGTACAACTTGAAAATAAAATTCACTATTTGGGGTTTAGTATGACAAAGATCTATCAGCCTCAGATTAACCCAATAATTCCGTTCGTTAAGATGTTAAGAAATAAAAATAATGCAATATTGATTAAAGCAATCATCTACTACCTCAATCACCATTGTAACAGTGCTTTCAATAATTTCATTAACCCGCTTATATCAGCTTACAGTCTCTAAATATATTGAATCAACACTGACCTATCTGTCAGTGACATATTAATGATAGATGTATGAGACATAATGATAAAATATATGTTTGCTTAAATGTCTATATTTAACTATATGATTATAATATATTCCAATGATTGTTTCCATACCTTTACAGGTGAGAAAATTCATTACCACAGTTTATACGGTGACATACAGTGTAACCTCCATGAATGGCAACTCCCGGACAACAGCCACCTCCCCTTTACTGGCAGTATACTAGCAACCAAGATTGACGTTATAATCTATGTTCAGTATCTGAACAACATTCACATCCTTTAAATACCCATTTGTGTGTTTCCCATTGGTGACTGTTGTTAGGGAGGTTGCACTGTAATTCAGTATATTGACTTTAAGTCATTATGGCATTATAGTCTTTTCTGCTTATGAACATAAACTCACACAATCCGTGTATACATGGTATTCGGTAAAGGTAAACCCAGGCAACCATGATTTTAATAGGACATTTACAATCTATACCACTGACCCCGAGCTCAAATATCAAGCTCAGTAAGCATATTTTTGAGAAGGAAACTTTATGAAAAACTGGATGAAGTAGTATTATTATTACATACTATAAACGACGACTATTAAACTAAAATATACTCTTAAACTATGGCCAACCGTTAACGATCAGCAGAAAATGATAAGTGAGCAAATAGTTGCTTAATATCCTATGGCCGTCTATGCGTCTAAATATTGGGTTAATGAAGAGAATGCGTGAACAGTTATTTACGATGCCAATTAAGATCGTAATTAAATCATACACACAGTTAATAATTAAGACACACTAACATACGTATTCTAAGGTTTCTTTATACATTATCTTTTTCGTGTGAGTATAGACCTTGTCCTCTCTCTGGATTGAATGGTTCCCGTATTCTAAGGTTTCCATGTACATATCTTTTTCATGTGAGTATAGACCTTGTCCTCTCTCTGGATTGAATGGTTCCCGTATTCAAAGGTTTCCTTATACATAGTCTTTTTAATGTGAGTTTAGACATTGTCCTCTCTCTGGATTGAATTGTTTCTTTTATAATTTATTATTTTCATTGGATAATTTTCACGGGCGTGTTATGTTCTTACACATTATAGCTATATAATCAACAATGTTGTAAGAGTATGCGAATTGAAATAAATTTCGAAATTCTAGCAAACTATTCAATTTCAAGCCATTGTTATAGCACTTAGACAATGGGACATCAAGCCTATCACGCAAAAGGCAGAAAAGTCCATTAAACATATCTCCTTTCGTAAGGCACCTAGATCAGATGCTGTACCAGCTGAAATGTATAAGACCGGTGGACCTCTTCTCACAAACAGACTCCACCTCATGCTGGACAAAAGGGGTACCTCCCCAGTTATTCAAGGATGCGTTGGTAACACAGATCTGTGACAACCTTCGTGAGCATATCCCTTCTTAGCATTGCCGGAAAGATACAGGCTACAGTCTATTGCCGGAGAGTCAGTATGGATTTGGTGCCATTATGGGTACGGTCGACATGATCTTCGCTACACGCCAGCTCCAAGAATAATATCAGGAAGTAAGCTAGCTGGCCAGCTTCCTCTCAGTGGAGTTCGATCTTAAATGGGTGTTTGGCTAGTGATACCTAGTAAGAGAAGCGCTCGACCAAATCTGACTTGAAAATTGTAATGGTTGTGCGCTATTAAACTGTTGTTTCCATTCTCTGACCATACTGAGTTACAAAAAAATTAATGTGTGTTAAAGTTAGTACAAATGTACAATCATGTATTTCAAATTGATTTTCTAAGGACATTAAACTCACCAAAATAATTGCTTTTTCGAGTAATTCATTCTGTTTTCTTTTAAAAAAGTCTTATTTGAACATAATAAAACGATTACTGACGAATCAAAAGAGGATCGAAATTCGAAAATGCATATATTTTACTTAGCTTATATTCTTACGACAGTTTTCTAATTTGCTCTATGAGTTCTATTTATCGCCCATCCGTGGTAAGGGCTATAGTGAAATTATCCAGTCTCGTTGCGTCCAATTTCTTTTCATGGTTGTACCATTATTGTTCACCGATGGATTTCAAAACAACTTGCAAATTTGCTCATCTACATAAAGCATAGTTGTGACGTTAATACAATGCGCATATCTCCAACGTCAATGTCACACTTGAAGGCCAAAAAACAAATATGGGGCGTTATCATTAACCCGTCTGTTTCAAAGCGGCATGTACGAATATTTGTCACGTCTGTGACAAGTTCGATTTTATCGTATAAATAAACAAGTCAAATGACAAAAATGTACATGTAATAAATTCCGATTTAGTTCATGTTTTAGTGTTCAGTTTGTCCTGTGCAGTTTGTGCCTCTTCCACTGCCACCAATTATCAATAACTCTTTTTTTTTGGTGAAACCGCATGGTTTCGTTTATTTTATATTATATTACATGGTTTACAGCTGAATACATATAATATAATAAATGTAGAAAGATTCGTAAGTAAAACATAAAGACAGAAAATTATCGGGAAAAGTATAGCTCCATATACATGTACATATAAATGCGTAGTTGTATAATGTTGATAGTTGTGATTTTAGTGTCTCGCAGAATTGTTTTAAAAGAGAATGTTTATTACTGTAGCATCTTGTTATGATATCTAAGTCGATATATAACGTATTTAAAAGATTTACTGATTTACGTCTTCTATCGCTCTTGAAATATGATTTATAGATGCAGTATTCAATTTGACTTAGAATGATATTGATAGTTTCGTAGTGTCTGTATTTTATTTTATATCCAATGACAATATTATCTAGAGAGTTTATTTTGTTATTTATTCCTATATTTGAAAATAGTTAATTCATTTTTGTCCAAAAGGTTGTTAAGTACGGACATGTTAGGAAGAAGTGATTATAATTTTCAATTTGGCCGCAGTAGTAACAATTGGTGGAATCCAGTATTTTCCATTTATGGAGATTATCGTTTGTAGCAATAATGTTGTTTAATATTTTGTATTTAAAGTGTTTTACTTTTGTATCAATAATAGTTTTATGTAAAAAGTGATAGAAACTATGCCAATTAATGTCTTTTTTTAAAGCTACGTTCCCAATAGTTGTGAAGATATGGGTCTTCCTTATTCCTTTTAATTAGTTCTGTATAATAATCTTTACTTTTATTCAGTTTATTAAATAACTATTATCAATAACTCTTAATAATAGGATGTGACAAGTAGGCTGTGTCCTTCGTTTATTGTTAAACTAAATTTGCCTTATAGCGACTGTATATAATGCAGTGAAATAAACTCTCATAACAATTTTCTATTTAGCCGTTATTATTATGTTTGTGCGTTTGTGCGTCCGAGTGCAATCGTATCCTGTGGGTACATTGATTACTTCTGTTACGCTGACGATAAGTTAGATGAGTTAGATAAGTTTATTTATATACAATCCTGTGAGCTATATGACCCATGAGGATACATGGTATAATACAATGGTATCGCAGAATAAATTAAACATATATACATATAATCAAGTCAAAAGGAGAAGGTTTTTCAATGAAGCAGATCATGTGCATATAATCAGTATATTAAGAAATATAAATACAGTATTTTCACTTGAAAAACACGAACCTGCAAAAACAAAAAGGAATACCTACAGAAAAAAAAACATCTCCCGAAAGAAAAAATATCTATCTTTTTATCTTAATTGTCATACGCCATTGACTGGTTTTTAATATGTAAAAAATATACACAAGAATTGCGACGAAAGTCGGGTGTAAACAAAAAGAAAAAAATAGAAGTGGTTAAAAGTAAAACTATCATTTAATTTATAAAATGTACATTGGTCCTTAAGACAAACATCAAGAACAAAGCACAAAGCTTACGCTTATGTCTCATGAATCTCATTTATTTACAAACGAAACGAAAACAAAACTCATTAATTCCTAAAAATCATCCTTGACAAAACGTATGATATGTGTGGTAAAACACCAAATCAAAATTAAGCAATAATAGAATTATAAATCTAAACATCACACACTGATTTCTAAATTAATGTCATTTGTATATACAAATAGCAGAAATCAGCTAACGACGCTACAACATACTTCTAATAATTCCCTAAAAAACTGATAAGCATCCTTTACGAATCTTTCCAAAAAGTAACTCGGTATGACTGAACATGTAATATATAAATCTGTAAAACATGCCGCGCTGCTTGGAATCTTTATTGGGAACTCCGTGTACTACGTGAAATGTACGTATTCGTAAAAGAATAAAGGAAGCTAAAATGTATTGTATTCATCAAATGGGAGTTTTTATCGCAGTTCCACTTTCACTTTCACTGGTTTATCGGGCCTTCCTATTGCAGCCTTGGCCATAGGCATCGGGACCTGAAAAAGCATAATTATGCTTAAAGTTATATGTATGTGACTGAATAAAAGTTATAGGGAATTAAACATGGAAAGAAAAGCGTTAACTAATTTTTAGTATTATTTTTTAAAACATGCCTCTTGTGTGAAAACTAAATAGGATGCAGTCCCAAATATGTTCGTACTTAGGATTCTTTTCCTGTGTAAACTTAGGGTTTGACTCATAACCGTAAACAAACCAATTGTTCATGCCAATTAAGTCAAAATACTTAATTAAGTTATACGGCCTCTCTTGGGCAACATCCTCCCCTCAACAACAACAAGATTTACGACTGAACAATTTAAACACTATTTTAACTTCTCTAGAGCAACATAATTCTCCTTCTCTCAGAGAGTTTTGGTTTGGAGAGGTTGCATTGTACTTTATAACAGAACAAGCCAAGACGGATGGGTTGAGAAAAAACAGTCATTAGAAAATCATCTACGCACGAGTAGTTAAGAGGAGTAAAGGTTTTATTCAACTTACGACCAATTCATCCGTTTTATAAAATTTAAACTTCTGGAGTAGTGTTACAATCGTGGACTTGACTTCATATAATGCCAGACGTTTACCAATGCAATTCCTGGGACCAGTTCCGAAAGGAAGATAAGCATATTCATTGATGCTGTTTTTGTTTTCTGGTGCAAACCTGAGAAGGTGAAAAAAATTGAAATGGCACGAATTCATCACCATACCACTTTACACTGAGATACAGTTCGTAAAACTAGATGATCTTTTACAATGAGTATCACTTCATGAAGTTCAATGATTAATTTCATCAAATAAATATTTATTTGAGTATCCACATACTTATATTCCCTTTTACTTTTAATCTCACAAATAAATGGTCAAATTTCGTCCCCACTGTAAGAAGTTGATATTGAATTATGTTTATTTATATATTGATGTAAACTATTATTTCTATCAAATTGAACTTATTAACAACATTTTAGATAATGTAATAGTTATACAGTACAATATGTAAACAGAGATAGTTTTCGATAAGAACGACGTCTTTTCGATGTAAATGACGTCATGCCAGGCGTCAGCAAGGCCGTTAATGTAAACAATAAATACGCCAATGGGATACAAACCTTTCAGGTATGTATTTGTTCGGTTCTTCCCAGTATTCAGGCATGAAGTGAAGTGCCAGAGGACAAAATGTACAGTCCATCCCTTTCTTTATTGAAACACCATTCATTTCAATGTCTTCAGAGGCGCACCGGTTTATTCTGAAGTCGAATGACAGAAAAGTTTCATAAAGGGACTATAAGTGCTAAGTTTCTACCAAAATAACTGAACGACAATAAAGAAACAACTGTTAATCAAATTATGTAGGAAATAATAAAATTGACGTTTTGTCTTAAAGTCCCATAAGCATATAAATGTGTCGGTCGTAATAGTTTCTGTTTGTTCTATAACAGAGGAATCCGGTGTGTTTTCTTCTGGTGCATACTTTATAGCAAGAAAACATATTTCAAAAACCAGTATCGTATTTTTTTTTTTCAATATCATTGAAAAAAAAAACTGTTTATAGAACAGCTGTGCTTTCTCGCAGTCATATTATGCACACAGCGTAAAGTGACGTCACGCCGTCTATATATTTCAAGTTTACAAAGCAAAATTCACAGCGTAGTGTTTGTTTTTGGAAGTAAAACGGCTCGTTTCGTCGGTAATTATATTCTTTGGATAATATCAGCCTTTTTTTTTTTTTGCATAATATATATTAGTATAGCAAAAAGCTAATGGGACTTTAAATTAATATGTATACCTTCATGTAATACCGAACGCAAGCTTTATCGAAGACAGTTTCTATACTTGTTACAATGTTTTATGTCAATAATTGTCATTTACTAAGCATCATGCACCCTTTCCTACCTTGGAACAACCGGATGAAATCTCAAAGTCTCGTTCACAACCATATCCAAATACTGTAGCTTGAAGACATTCTCGTACGTTGGTTCAACCTTAAGGGGAAAAGTTGCGACTCAGAAATTGTGTTGCAACAAACAATGAAAAAATAACAATCATACTCTTTTATGATTTTGATTCAACCATTTTAATCTGAACTTTGGCCGTACCATTGTATGGGGCCTCCGATGTTCACGTTCTGATCTCTGACTGGTTATAACTAGCCTATCCGAATCTAAATTCACTAGTGAGGACATTGTCCATGCTTGCTTACGGAAGGTTTATGGTTTTACCTATGAGTAGGGGATCTTCATTTACTGTTAAACTGGAAAGTCGCTAACTGACCGTGGCTGTTGGTGCGACCTTAAACCCAGTTAAAAAAACAAGCATCATGTTTACTTATTTGTCGTATGTTCAACTGAAATATTGTCTTTATAGAAACTTAAATAAGAAACATCATTATTCAATCCACAATGTACGTCAAGCAGTAGGAAATATTTCCCAAATTGGTTAAGTGGACTGTCTCTGGACTTACTTTGCCAAGTTCTTCATCAATTTCTTCAATTAGCTTGTCCTGTATGTCGGGTTGGGTAACAAGATCGAACATAATCCAGGATAATGAAGATGCGGTAGTATCGTATCCACCAACCATGAATATGATTGAATTGATAAGAACCTCTTCGTCAGTCAGTCCTTAGGAAATATATAAAGGGAAATTCATACTTTATTAAACTGTTCTCATTTCTTTATTTCGAAATATATATATATATAAGTGATTTGTCTTAAGTATTGTACGGTGGTAAATTTAAACAATGCATTACAATTTCTTAGCGGTCACTGAACAAAACCGCCCTGAGTTGTAATAATTCAGAGGTACTTGAATATATTGACGCTATATAACATTACACTTTAGATATACATATTCTATTGTCACCTCTTTGTTTTCTTTCTTCCATTGATAGTTGATCACCTGACTCCACTATATTTTCTCCTAGTTCGCCTTTATGCGCATTTATCATAAGCTGTAGCAGATCACGATGTCCCTGAAAGAAATGGTGGTGTGAGTGATGATAAAAGAAATGGGTAATTCATTTTAAAAAATCGAAACAACGTGATTTGGTAGAAATGTACGTCGTAGAACGATATAGTGCGCTTTAACAAAATCTTGAAGATGGGTGGTTAATGCAACATAGATAGATATAGATATTTATTCCAACAAGGCATAAAGCCCAACAGTTTACAATTATACATATACAATTTACATTACATATACATTAAACAAAACATAGTATGTAGTTCTATACGGATAAATACTAGTAATTATCAGCTGCAGTAAGCTGTAATGGCGGATCTTTTTTAATAGATAACTTATGGGAACAAAAAAAAGAAATAAAAATTTAACCACATTGCAATGAAATGAAGAGAAAATTGTTAAAATCGTTTTAGATCATAGATGCAGGGCTTCGTCACGTAATTTGAAACATTTATAAATATATACCGAAAGTTGCTTAATCATTGTTTCATTTTCAGATGAGATTAGTTCGATAAATTTTGTTATATTTGGTCTATTCCAATAATATTTTCCAATACATTTTTTTCGAATATTTGAACAAAATTGACATTCTAAAACAAAGTGAAATTCATCTTCAAGGGATTTGCAAAATTTACATTTCCTTTCATTTCTAAGTGTTTTATTGAGTTTATTCCATCTTCCAATTTCATTTTCTAAACGATGACTTGACATTATTAATTTCGAGAAAGCATATCTGTATTTTGGAATATTAATTATTTTAAGATAAGGTTTGAAACCAAAATTTACGATTAAACAATATGTATATAGATCTAGATGATTCATTTATTTCTACGTTCCATTGCTGAATAAAATATCTTTAACTCATTGTGAAAATAAATGAATGAATGATTTACAATGTTCAACGCCTTGGTTTAACCAAACATGATAAAAACCAGTGCTTTCAAGAATAGCCTTTACTTTTGATATCCAATTAACAATGTTTGGATTTCTATTAATATCATTAAGTATGAGATTGTATGTTTGTCTAGTAAGTTTACAATGTTCTACCCGAGTTACTTTAGCCAGAAACGAATGATGTTGATCAATCTTGTTTTGTTTTTCAATGGTAATCTCCCTAATTCACCACAATTATATAAACTTATTCTGAGTTTGTGTTTTTACTCTAAGTAGTTGTTTACAATATTGCAAATGAATAGTTTCTAATTTCTCTGCATTACAAAACCCCACACTTCTGACCCTGATTAAGAATGA
The DNA here is from genome assembly GCA_964023205.1 of Lutraria lutraria. NCBI lineage: Eukaryota > Metazoa > Mollusca > Bivalvia > Venerida > Mactridae > Lutraria > Lutraria lutraria. Next base: position 19,657,423 of record OZ026838.1, read on the forward strand.
GTAAAATCAATTTATCAAAAATATCTAATGAGTGACTCACTTAAATTATTAAATTTGTACAGATACATTTTCATTTTATAAATAATTTCAATGCTTGTCTACTTAAAGCTTCAAATTGATTTATCAAATGAGCCAGTTGTTGTAAAAACAATACCAAGGTAAGTACATTGACTAACAATTTCAACAATATTATTATCATACGTGAATATATATTTTTTTCGCAGTTTCTTTCTACCTTTTTTTAAAAATCTTTATTTTTTATTGACATTAACAACCAATTTCCACTTATTACAATAGTCTGATAAAATATTTAATCATTCCTGAAGTCCAGCTTCATTGTCTGAAAAAAATACTTTAACACTTGCATAAAGCAGTAAAAATATCTTCAACAAACCAGTATCGATTCCATTAAAACCATTCAATGACAAAATCGTTTACTTACATAGATAATAAAAACATATGACCGTTGTCAAGGAAGCTAACGAAAGGGTGGCCATGATTTAGTATTGGCAAAACTTAACAGCTACGTCGTTTTCCATTTCTATCCATTACTAAATTGCAGTTAATACATTTTCTATTGTCCTTCCGGTCTATTTCTGATAACAAGAATCACGGTCAGTCATGAAATATGTTTGTTTCCGGTGACCTGACTAACCTTATTTTTTCCCCGCTACCCTAGACTTTTTATAAGTCCCGAGGAAAGGTACATTCACTTTCTCATCTCTTTACATTATCACACGCTTCCAAGAGCCAAAAGCACGACATATTTTTAATGAGCAGAAACAAACACGTTTAGGACTAATCGGTTTAAAAACGCATTCTACTGTACATTTACCACAAGCCATCATAAGGATTGAAATTCTTCTTAAGTGTATCTCTAAACAACAGCAACTCTTACAGCGAAACAGAAACATGTTTTTCGACATACCGATTGTTCTTGTTTTCGTTCCTGAAAAGCTTTCTTGGTTGCATCAGCGAAGAAGTCATATGATGAATCCGGTACGAGACTTGCTTTCACCAACGATGGAAATAACGTGCCAATGACTGGGAAAAATACTGAAAAAAAAACAATCAAAAGTTATCTTAAATATTTTCTTTCAATTAAACCAATAATTAACTCTATCTCCTAAAAAGGTTGCGTTAATCCTGTCTCCTCTGAATTATAGACAGAGATTATCATTTTTGAAAACTGAATAATACATAGTTCAGCTTTCCATAGCCGTTACGTTCTATACATAGCGTGACGTCACTACGTTTGTCTAACCTCTATACATAAAACTGATTACTATCCACATTTAGATAGTTATACATACGCTAAAAGTATAGTTCCGCGGAAGGATTAAAAATGTCAAAACAACCATATCGGTTGTATGTTATTAACACATTTATTTAGTTATGTAAAATGAATACGTAGTACCATTTCTATTCTTATGCTTTCGTCAATAACACTAATTATTCAATGAAACGCAATGTTGAAGTACGCTTGGCTCCAATGTGTACCATACGGTGACGTCACGCTATGTTATTGTTTATGATTTCCGTTTTGTAAGTAGTTCCTGCAAATACCCATAATGCCCCGAGCAGAATAACACAGATCAGTGCATAGCGCTACCGTAGTGTACACATTGTAGCCGTTATTCACTCAGCGCGCATGAATTTTGATTTGTACTAAACTACCACGTGTTTCTGCAACCGCCGTTCAATTGTTAACTAGTTCCCGGCCAATGTTGCAGTGAAAGACTATGTAAATTCAGCTTACATGAGTACTTTCGGTAAATCGATTATACAATATCATTCGTAAAAACATAGGCGTATATTTATCTAAAACCTACTTTGTAACAAAATTAATGGATTCTGCATTCCTTCAAATTCAAGAAACGCCTTTGCATTCTTTACAAACGGGTTGTCTGGGTCTTTCTGTGCGCTGACCTCCAGCCCGAACCCTGTACTACACATTACATCCATGGTGTAGCCACGTAAAAAGCTGAAATAGTACAACAGTAAATCTCAATACCCGGCAAACAAATGGTTATAATTTGTTTTGCATAATTTTACGAATGATCATACATAATGTTATATATACTAGTAGTATAAAACTTAACCACGACATAAATACCAACTTCGGGACCCAATTAATCGGTAATGATATTGAGGAGGTCTCATTTTCTAGTTAAATAACACAGGAAACTCGTTTATTCATATGCTGTACAATGGTCCATTCGACAGAGCTGAGTCAATATCAAACTTTGGCATATTTAGACATGGAAAATTATTAAAATCGCAGTATCATAAAATGCCGAAATGTTACATTTTCTTGTAGAAAAATGTATGTAGAAGTGTGAGAAATGTCTGTCAACCCTACAGAACTTACCTGGGCTCTAACGAACATGACTACTACTAGTGTGTCCTTTACGTTACGATATAGAAAAAACTTATTAATAAGTGTATTTTGTCACAAGATAATTGCGATCTGATAAAACTAACAGTAATCTTTTAGATAACTCAGTAAATGTGTACTAAGAAAACAAATTGTTTCTTTTTTCTGTGGATCGACAAGACAGTAAAAGTCAATACTTATGAACACAGTACGCTTATTTAAAATTCCAATTTTTAGTTCAGGTACATGCATATAATGAAAACAAAAGTGCCGAACCACCTGTCTATTGTTAAAAGATTGTGTCGCTGGCCATATTTTACCAATGTCTTCAATTACTACACTTATACTTACGGAACAATGTCGAAGCCTTCGGGTGATTGTTTTATTTTGTCTTCCAGAACCTCATGCAAGGTCTCCATACATTTATGTATATAGGGATTCATCTGAAAACATGCGCTACTTAATTATACATCATATACTTATTAAACTAGAAATGTATAAGGAGGACACTAATTTCTCCGCTCAAAGCTAAGTCAATAAGGAGGCCATAACTTCTGTGAAAATGATTGGATTTAAACGGAAATCGAACTTGACCTGCTACGTGTACTATTATTATACAGCATTTTGTAAAATCAGAAACCTATCCATGATATATTTCTTGAGTTATCGCCCGGAAACCAAAGTTTGAACTGACGGAGTGGCGGGAGCATAAACGTTCAAAGTCATATCCTATGACAAATGTAAGTACTACACTATGAGTTGTCTTATTTCATCCATTGATGACGTCACAACTTATGTGACGTATTGCTCTTTAAATATTTGAAATATTTCGTGTATTTGATGTTAAAGGGTTTATTAATACTTACAGCTTTCATACGACCTGTTGTGAAAGATGGACTTAGTGTGGATCTGAGATATCTCCAATGGTCTCCCTTGGCATCGGTAAGTGCCGATTGCCAACGATCTGTCAACTTGACCATATCCTGATGGAAAATGTAAAGACAACATCAAACTAAAAGAATCGCTGGTAAAAATTAGGATAGGCTGGGTAGCCAGAAAAAATGCTTTTTTACACCTAAGTGAGAATTTACTGTACAACAAACATTAATATCACTTGCATGATATCGCATAACTGAAAAGCAGGAAGCTACCACTGCACGTGGGACACGAGCCCTCGTCGATTGTATACACAGTGGTAACTGGACTGAATATACACGTGTAATTGTGACTTAGTGATATTGAAATGTTGTTCATGTATAAGACAAGTGATATTATAATATGCTTATTTTAAAATAGTGTTATGCAATAGTGGATATTTTTTGAAATCTTCAGTCTTAGTTTTGGACAAAATACAGTGGATATTTGTTTTGGTGTCCTTGATATCAGTGTAGATCATGTTACGTAGCATTTTTTTTATGGATCATAAATTTCCGAGAACCAAGACATAGTTATCAGTGACATTTCAAGCTGGTGTTTTTGTGAAAGTAAGAAATGCGAATCAGAAACAAAACGTAAGTAAAACAATAATTTCATCTGTTTGCAGCTTAACAACTTTTTATGCTTCACACAGAAGACGAAATAAAAGTTTGATATACAGTCAAACCTAGGCTGAGTAACTATAAACAAACAATTTTCGTATGCTTAAGGCGTGTTTCATAACTGAAATAACTCTCCTATTTTTAATATTGAACAGAAAACGCTTCAACTATCGATTCGTATATTTCAATAACTAGGTCAATTTTGCAAAACAGAAATGTTACGTCAAAAAGAATGTTTGAAAGAATTAGCGAAAATAATTCAATGTGCACGAAATAGGGAGAAAAGATGATATATCGTACTCACAACGTGGTCTGTAAACTTAGAGAATTCTTTCACTGTTATTTGTTTGATCATATCCGTATCACTGATGATTAATGTTGGAATGTTTCCCATAAAACACCTGATCAAATATATGTATATATAATTAAATAAATTTATACAATTAAGTGATGGTGCTATGAGCTTGAGATCAGTCTCCTGGCTCAAATATTATACATCGTCCTTTAATGTTTCTAAGACGTTTATAAACATAGTATTACAATAATGATATAATTTATACATAAGTCTGCCCGCAGAGTTGATCTTCATATAATATCAAATAATAATCAGCTGAATCCTTTCAGCCATAATATTCTGAGAATGGAATTGAGCTTTGAGCTCGGAGGCCGTTTTCAAGTTTTATAACTTTGGGGTCAGATGTGTTAGTATGAAGTTAGTATTCTATACTCGAAGCTAATCCAGTGACCACACCTCTTCGTTATTTTATTATGAATCATCTTTTAAAGATCTTGGTATATACAGCCAATTCACTTCGTCTCTACATCAAATCGAAAAAAAAATATTCTGACAATTTTCTTTTTGTATTATGTTATCGCTCATGTCCTAGAAAATGTTAATACTTAGTCCAGAACATTAATCATTACCCTCATGAGACATATCTTTATTGGAGAACAGAATAAGAAAGAGGGTTGGGTCGCCATGGTTACCGTCCTGCAACATTGGACTTATGCTTAAGATGACGTACACTCTTCACTAGATGGTGAAATTGAATAAAAATGGACTTACCCAAAAACTTTGCCATATTTCTTAACCATGTCGTGGTCAATGTAGTTGAAGCCCTGAAAAGATCATTTATTAAACATATCTGTTTAATTAATGATTTTTATGATACTTGTTATACAGGGTTCCAGATAAATATTTGGACAAGGGGTATTTCACCCTCTGCTATCTTTAAGCAGGGGGTATTTCTCACTTTATTATTTTGTGGTGGTATTTCAAATGTTTAAAGGGTAATGACAGTCATAGGAACCACTCTTAAGGGTGTTCACTTCAATTAATTTAAAAGAAATATATCATCGATTTCTATAAAAAAACTCATGGTAAAAGATGCGATTACTTAATATTAAAATAATTTGAAAATAAAAAGTAAAGGTCACCATACAATATTCAAACAATTTGATATTGTCCCCCTTTTCAACATGGACAACAACTATTACGAAGTGTTTCAAAACATTGCATACGATAGTTTCTAAGAATCTTAGGTAACTACCAAAGAAATAACGATAGTTAAGCAATACTATTTTTGTAATACGATTATTTTTGTGTAGCACTGGGCAGATACAGTAGAAAAGTGCGGTATTAGGGATATATTACATACAGAAGTGCGTGTTGTGGGAATACAATCTTCACTTTATCCAATTCTTTACTGAATCTGAGTTCAATATTATCATGTTTTACCACATATTGAACTTACCTTCTTTTTTATGTCAGACAAATCTCCGAAAAAGAATTTTGTATCTTTTGTACGAATTCCCAATCGATTGAAATAGTTTTGTTGGTACCATGTATATCTGAAATTAAGATACATGTCATAATTGTGTAAATAGATATCTAGAATCAGTAAAAGATTTCGAAATAGTTTTATGAAAAAGGTCATTTAGTTAAAATAAAGTTTATAGAACGTGCTTCCCAATATTCTAAAGCACATTGTGACCAAATGATAACTTACATGCATGTATTAATCCCGTAAAAACATTATAAATATAAAGGTCACAATGGTATTCAGCCAAAATAAGTTTTATTGCCACTAAAAGGATAAAACGTTTCTTATATATACTGCTTGCATATCAGTGACATACTTACATAATGCAATTAAACCTGTAGATCAAATAAAAAGACGTTAATGTTGAGATGGCCCCATTGTCAAGTTTAAAACAGTTTCATATCAAGATGGTGTTATATTGAGAAGGTCTTGATATTAAAATGGTGGCATTTAAGCGAACTTCTACTGTATGTACATTGAAGAAAATATTTTTTTTTAATTGAATAAATAATTTGGTTTACTCACAAATAAATAGTTAGGATGAAACTCAAGATTCCCACAATCCATCCTGGTATATCAATGAGACCAAGAATTTCCATTATGTCCAGTTATTCTGCTCTTTCACAATCAACTTATCTGAAAATGGCATCAGTTACACTAATTACTAACGATAAGGCATGATTACTTGATCACATGCTATTTTACATTATGCGTCACATGTCAACCCGAGAATGCTATCCTAATAGCATAATTACAAACTCATTAAGCCAGAAAAGACCAGACTTCAATAACCAACATCGCACGGTACCCTGTTGCGACTGAAGAGTATGACCAGGGGAGGTAAGCATTGCTTAAATTGCAATGTAAACTAGTTCCCGTTCCATGATGCAGTGCATCGATGTCTCTGAACAGCCAGAGTTCAAAGGGAACTAGTTTTATGTTATGGTCAGTGTAACATTTCCTGTTGTTCACCGTATTGCTTTGACAATGCTGACTTATAGATTAATTTGTAGATCATGATCCATCAGACAACCATATAAGATAGCCTATCTCTGTGTACAAGGTCAGCTGCTGGTCATTGCTTAGTTTATAATGACAACATATAAATGTGTACTTCTATTTAAACTTCAGTTGCTGTCACCATTGAATGAAGTACACTTAACTACATGTTTCAAAGCTGTCATATAGAGGGAGGGATAAGGTTTATGGGGCCTCATAAACCTTATCCCTCCCTCTTTATGACAGCTTTGAAATGACCTTAGCTATCGAATGGGCCGTTAAACAATAGATAAACAACAAACATCATGTCAATGATTTAATGGCAAATTATCGAAGGAAAATGGCATAACTATTCATTATTTTCACTGAACAGGCGTTCCATCGATTTAGCAGTAAAGTTACTACGCAGATTGTATATTATGTTAAACTTGTTTGAATACATTGGATAATAAAAAATGTCCTTATATTCATTTCTCTGGACGCTAATTCAGAAAGGGAGACAATCTAATGACGCTTCGATCTAAACTGGTTCCCGTTCCATGATGCAGTGCACCAAAGGAACAGGTACGGTCTAAATTTTCCAGCGTTCTGATTGGTCAACACGTTTTAGCTATTTCATTGGTTGCTGTTCATTCGAGAAACATCGGGGATTTCGTTACGTCTGATAATGTACGCGGAGATGTTAGTGCTAATTTTGAATATCTCATGGGTACCCTTTATTCAAAATAAAAAAATATAGATACTAGAAGTTACCATGTGAATATTCGTTTACAATATAGTCATATATAACATATCAAAGATACATATCTTGAAAATATCAATTAATGCCTTGATTGATTTTTTTATTGCTTAAATTATTTTCTTTTTTTTAAAAATCATATGTATAAATATATGCATAGTTCGGTCTAATATGTATTAATTCCTTTAAACACATTTTTCTTTATTCAAAATTATATCTTATATACAAAATGTATATCAGTATATGTCAAGTGACGTTTTAAGTAATTCTTTTGTTACCTCATTTCTTTTCGTTAACGTCTGACTTCACAGAACTGAATTAAATTAGGAGTAATTAAGATTATGATATATGCTGTATATTGTAAATTTAATATGGTACTCGATTTTAAAAATATTTCTTAAATATATTTTTTAAGGGTCGGTATTCTATTTCAAAATACATTTAAGTACGCTGTGTGTTCCAACGGCCAATATCAGAAAATAACTATCCAGTTCCCTAATCTTTATCTATTTAAATTACGCGCGAAATGTGCATCGATAATGCAAAGTCTCGCGAGATCCCCCGGGCAGAACTCCGATCGAAATTGACCAATCAGCGTCCTGGAAATTTTAGGCCGTACCTGGCTTTGTACACACAAGTCAACGGAAACCAGTTTAGCTTCGATCATGCTTGGTTAAGTCCCTTAATCAAAGATGGCGGCGTATTCGATGGTTCGCTAACTGAACAAAATATCAAATTACGGGTTTTTATGATTTATGTGAGCATTACTTTTCTCATTATGTTTCTCATTCAAATATGTATAATTAATACAAATATATCTTTGGACGCCTTCCATTTCTCTTTTGCTACACAAAATAAACACTCTGGACGCTTTTGAACGCCTCTGGTCGCCTCTGGACGCTAAATAGTGAGGCCCCTTATATCGCTATAAACACGAATCAATACCACACAAACAATTACATATCAGAAATATATTTGCTTTAAATATATCGTAAGGAGACTTACCTAAATTACTTATCCCGGGATGAAGTATATCCGTATGTGTGATGATAAACTCGGGTCTTTATTGACAAGATTGCGGTAAATACAATCTGATTAAAATCATATCCTCAAACCCGCTACGCTTTAGTCAGATTGGAGGTAAATACAGCTTATAAATAAACGTCATGTGCTACAAACTGACACTGTTAACAGTCATGGTTGTATGCGTTACAGTTATATTTAGATCACCAAGTTGTTCAAATAAGTGCGCGGTTTGCGATATGTATGAATGATGAAATGTACGTGCACCAAACTTTCTGTTCTGACGATATGACCTAAAAAGTTAGTCACAAAAATTAATGAATTCAGTGAAACATATATGAGATTTAAACAACTTCATTTATAATCTGATGTAAGTATTCGATACAAATTCGATGGTGTTTACTGTAGAGACGTTGCATTCGGTATATTTAATCAACACTTAAGCATAACAGATAAATGTAATTATGATGTATAACACGACATACTTCAGTCTACTATTCATATTAAACATAAAATGGTTATTTTTTGTCTGATGTATAACTTTAAAAGGAATCATTTTGCAGTAAAATGACAGACCGCCCGGTTATAAGCTCAGTGGTTAGAGTGTTGGTCTTCAGCTCAAGAGGTTGTGATTGGAATCCCGGGCGAGGCTCACGTACACTATCGGTGACAAATTTAACTGAACACATTACTACCTATGTTAAGTTGCCCCCCCCCCCCCCTCTGAATTTGAATTATGTGGGACGTAGCTTGGTAGTAGCTTGTGGATAGAATAGTTCAGGCCTAACTGAAGTCCAAGAAAGCTGATTAGGATAATTTACCGCCACTATGTAACTGAAAATAAAAATTTTGCAGCGCATATTTTACAATCAGGATTCTAGTAGGACAAATATGTGTCAGCCTCAACTTAATCTAATAATTCAGTTCGATAAGATAAATATAATAAGCAATCATCTATTACCTCACCCACCTTTATAACAGTGCTTTCAATAACTTCATGAACCCGCTTGTTATCAGCTTACAATTTCTAGAAGTATTGAATCAACACTGACCTATTTGTGGGTGACAAATTGTAGACGGGTGTATGAGTCATAATGATAAGAAGTATCATAAAGTAGATGTTTGCTTTAATGTCTATATATAGCTATGATTATAATATATTCCAATGATTTCAGTGAGAAAACTCAATACCACAGTTTATACATAAACGGTTTTGTTTATGATTATGAGTCATAGTTTTATATGTTTATAAATATGAACTCACACAGTCCTTGTATCAGGCAACGATTTTTAACTATGACATAATCTTTAGTACTGACCCGAGCTCAAATATTAATTTCTTTGTGTGTATTCCCTTGAGAAGGAAAATTTAGGGTTGCATAAAGTTGGAACGCGGAAGTTAGCGATTAAAAGAAATGGATGAAGTAGTATACTCTATAGACTATAAACAACGACTATCAAATTAAAGTAAACAATACCAGTGCAAAATATAGCTATCCGCTATCTGTGTTGAAATGTTAGGTCTAATATCTCCGATTACTTCGATAACAAGCAAATTCGCCCACACACTCTTAAATTAAGGCTAATGGATAATATATAATATACTCAAACGAAAAGAAAGTGTACACATACGACTGGTCACAACAAAAATGTGCACGAACGCCTATGGTCATTTTGGAGGCCGTCTATGCGTCTAAATATTGGGTAAATACGATATCAATTAAGATCGTATTTAAATCATCTACACGTAACAAAGTTAATAAAAGAAGACAGAAGTATAAAACAGTTTCCTTCTAACCAAGTACAAAATGTACTCACTATTTTTTACGTATAAGTATAGATCTCGACCTCCATCTGGAATGAATGGTCTACACATACTTTTCACCGGATAATTTCCACGGGCATGATTTGTATTGAGTATTGCTCAACCGTCTGATTCGCCATTTTGGAGACGGTCTTTTGCCAGAGAGTCAGTGTGGCTCGCAAATAGGGAACGGTCGACATGATTTTCGCTGCAAGCCAGCTCAAAGAAAAATGTCAGAAACAACACTAAGATCTATACACGACCTATTTTGACCTAGCCCAGGCCTTTGACACAAGAAGCCGAGAAGGAATGTGGAAGATTATAGCCAAGTTTTGGTGTCCTGACCGTTTCATTACCATGGTTTGTCGATTCCACAATGGAATGGTGGCTCGTGTCGTTGATGACGGAGAAACCTAATTTGATTTCCCAATCAGTAATGGTGTCAAACGAAGTTGAGTCCACGCGCCGTCCCTATTCAGTATGAAGTTTTCTGCCATGCTGACAGATGCCTTTCAGCATGATGACTCAGATGTGAACATCTCATGCAAGATAGATGGAAAATTCTTCAATCTCAGACGCTTGAAAGCTTCTACCGAAGTCAAGAACTCCATCCTCCGTGACCTGCTGTCTGCTGATGACTGAACTCTAAGTTTCAACCAATTCTTAAGTGCCTGTGACAACTTTGGGCTGACAATCAGCATTAAGAAAAATGTAGAACCCACAGTACCTATGAAGGACGCAAAACTAAATGTGGTCGAAAGATGATCGCACACCTGGGAAGGAATATCAACCTTTCGTAAGCTAGCTGGCCAGCTTTCTCTCATGGGAATTTTCGTCCTCTCTGGAAATCGATCTTACAGGGGTGTTGGGGCTAGTGATAACTAGTAAGAGAAGATCACAAAGTCATGGGACTTGTAATTTTTAATGGTTGTACACTAACTGCTGTTTCCATTCTTTGACAACACAAAATTACAAATGTGTATTAACGTTAGTATTTCAAATTGATTCGCTAAGAACATAAAACACACCCAATATTTGCTTTTTTCGAGTAATGGATTCTGTTTTTTTTAAAGTCTTACCTGAACATGATAAAATATTATTACTGACGAATCAAAGGCGGATATAAGCATTTCCTCCCAAGGTTGGAGGGTCGAATTTCGAAAAGAACAAATTTTACAGCTTGTATGTATATTTTTACGACAGTCTTTTAATAGGCTCTCTGGGTCAAACACTTTCTCTTCTTCATAGATTTGTTCATGCTATAAAAATAAAGCAGATTTTGATCTATATTATTACGCCATCCCACTATCTGTGGTGGGGGCTATACTGGAATTACACATAAATTATCCCGTCTCGTCGCGTCCCGTTTCTTTTCAGGGCTGTAACATTATTGTTCATCTATGGATTTCTAAACAGCTTGGCATACTTGTGTTGTGACGTAAAAGAAGACGCATACCTCTAATATCAAGGGCACACTTGAAGGCCAAAGACCGAATATAGGGCCGCAACATTAACACGTCTGCTTAAAACAGGCCTGTGGGGTAATTTTCACGTCTTTGACACGCTCTAGTTTATAGCATAATTATTAAAAGAAAAACTGTACATGTAATAAATTCGGATTTAGTTATGTTTTAGCATTCAGTTTGTCATGTGAAGTTTCATTGCCATCAATTATAACCGATAGCACGTAATAATGGGATGTGAAAAAGGCTATGTTCTCACTATAATTATTGTTAAACCAACTAACTCCATGGGTGACTAACTCGAAGCTATCGGAAAGCTTACGACTCTCATAACACTGTACTAAGGAGGTAGTATCGATTTTCGTGGCTAACTCGACCAGGCTGTAAGATACGACGTCCTCGTAAAGTTGACAAATATTTACGAGAAAAATATCTAGGTGATAAGAAGGTCGTAAATAATGTGTCGACATTTAAGACTTCTCTTTGATTCGGAGGTTAATAATTTATCATCTTTTTTAAGGAAATGTCTCACATAAGTTGTACTTTACTAAATAAAATAAATGAGTCTTTACCGATTGTAAAATAAACTAATGAAGGTTGAAATACAGATTTTGCGTTTGATACTATGATGTATTTACGCGTGTTAAATAAATAGATAACATAAAATTTGATCTTGTAATCCGTTAATATTAATTAAAAAGTTGATCCGTTTCTAAGTATGTTGCTACTTTTGAAGTGCATTGCAGGAGAAACAACTGTATGCATGCGTATTTGTATTATGGTTTGATTTTTTACACGATTATTATCACGTATAATAAATAGCGTATAGATCTCAGCAATTAGACTTGAATTCCACTATTTTAAGCATTCATGGCTAGAAACAATATCTAGCAGTATAGTGTAGTGTTGGCGGAATTGTGCTGCCTTCACACAAATTAGTATGTATCATTCCTGATGACCAGACAATATTTAAGAATATGCACCAAATACAATATTAACATCACTTTTCCCATTATGTCAGCTTCATTAAAACGTGCATATATTAATTGTGAGGGGAATAATTCAAATTTGAGGCTATTACATATTTGTTCACAAGTCGAACAAAATGACGGATTTTAAATTAATCAAAAATTATTTTTTCCTTCGATATTTATAATATGATTGGTTAAGTTTCTTGAATTGCAAAAATGATATCAAATTAAATAGTTTAGACATTGTCCTCTCTCTGGATTGAATTGTTTCTTTTATAATTTATTCTTTTCATTGGATAATTTTCACGAGCGTGATCTGTAAAAGTTTTATTTAGTTGGCTGATTGATGTCATATCCGTATTTTTATTCAGATACTTTTCTCTTAAACGTGTTGCCTTAATTACTTTTAATAAATGTTTAGCATTGTTTATTGCTTTTACCACGTTCACTTCTATATGTACTTACACATTATAGCTATATAATCAACAATGTTGTAAGAGTATGCGAATTAAAATAAATTTCGAAATTCTAGCAAACTATTCAATTTCAAGCCATTGTTATAGCCCTTAGACAATGGGACATCAAGCCTATCACGCAAAAGGCAGAAACGTCCATTAAACATATCTCCTTCTTAAGGCACCTAGATCAGATGCTGTACCAGCTGAAATGTATAAGACCGGTGGACCTCTTCTCACAAACAGACTCCAAGAGATGTTCACCTCATGCTGGACAAAAGGGGTACCTCCCCAGTTATTCAAGGATGCGTTGGTAACACAGATCTGTGCCAACCGTCGTGAGCATATCCCTTCTTAGCATTGCCGGAAAGATACAGGCTACAGTCTATTGCCGGAGAGTCAGTATGGATTTGGTGCCATTATGGGAACGGTCGACATGATCTTCGCTACACGCCAGCTCCAAGAATAATATCAGGAAGTAAGCTAGCTGGCCAGCTTCCTCTCAGTGGAGTTCGATCTTAAATGGGTGTTGGGCTAGTGATACCTAGTAAGAGATGCGCTCGACCAAATCTGACTTGAAAATTGTAATGGTTGTGCGCTATCAAACTGTTGTTTCCATTCTCTGACCATACTGAGTTACAAATGTGTGTTAAAGTTAGTACAAATGTACATGTATTTCAAATTGATTTTCTAAGGACATTAAACTCACCCAAATAATTGCTTTTTCGAGTAATTCATTCTGTTTTCTTTTAAAAAAGTCTTATTTGAACATGATTCCTTTTCATGGTTGTACCATTATAGTTCACCGATGGATTTCAAAACAACTTGCAAATTTGCTCATCTACATAAAGCATAGTTTTGACGTTAAACAATGCGCATATCTCCAACGTCAATGTCACACTTGAAGGTCGAAGAACAAATATGGGACGTTATCATTAACCCGTCTGTTTCAAAGCGGCATGTACGAATATTTTTCACGTCTGTGACAAGTTCGATTTTATCGTATAAATAAACAAGTCAAATGACAAAAATGTACATGTAATAAATTCCGATTTAGTTCATGTTTTAGTGTTCAGTTTGTCCTGTGCAGTTTGTGCCTCTTCCACTGCCACCAATTATCAATAACTCTTAATAATAGGATGTGACAAGCTGTGTCCTTCATTTATTGTTAAACTAAATTTGCCTTATAGCGACTGTATATAATGCAGTGAAATAAACTCTCATAACAATTTTCTATTTAGCCGTTATAATTATGTTCGTGCGTTTGTGCGTCCGAGTGCAATCGTATCCTGTGGGTACATTGATTACTTCTGTTACGCTGATGAGTTTGATAAGTTTATTTATATACAATCCTGTGAGCTATATGACCCATGAGGATACATGGTATAATACAATGGTATCGCAGAATAAATGAAACATATATACATATAATCAAGTCAAGAGGAGAAGGTTTTTCAATCAAGCAGATCATGTGCATATAATCAGTATATTAAGAAATATAGCAGTATTAAATATAAATACAGTATTTTCACTTGAAAAACACGAACCTGTAAAAACAAAAAGGAATATCTACAGAAAAAAACATCTCCCGAAAGAAAAAATATCTATCTTTTTATCTTAATTGTCATACGCCATTGATTGGTTTTTAATATGTAAAAAATGTACACAAGAATTGCGACGAAAGTCGGGTGTAAACAAAAAGAAAAAAAAATAGAAGTGGTTAAAAGTAAACTATCATTTAATTTATAAAATGTACCTTGGTCCTTAAGAGAAACCTCAAGAACAAGGCACAAAGCTTACGCTAATGTCTCATGAATCTTATTTATTTACAAACGAAACGAAAACAAAACTCATTAATTCCTAAAAATTATCCTTGTCGAAACGTATGATAGGTGTGATAAAACACCAAATCAAAAATAAGCAATAATAGAATTATAAATCTAAACATCACACACTGATTTCTAAATTAATGTCATTTGTATATACAAATAGCAGAAATCTGCTAACGACGCTACAACATACTTCTAATAATTCCCTAACAAACTGATAAGCATCCTTTACGAATCTTTCCAAAAAGTAACTCGGTATAACTAAACATGTACTATATAAATCTGTAAAACATGCCGCGCTGCTTGGAGTCTTTATTGGGAACTCCGTGTACTACGTGAAATGTACGTATTCGTAAAAGAATAAAGGAAGCTAAAATGTATTGTATTCATCAAATGGGAGTTTTTATCGCAGTTCCACTTTCACTTTCACTGGTTTATCGGGCCTTCCTATTGTAGCGTTGGCCATAGGCATCGGGACCTGAAAAAGCATAATTATGCTTAAAGTTAAATGTGTGTGACTGAATAAAAGTTATAGGGAATTAAACATGGAAAGAAAAGCGTTAACTGATTTTTAGTATTATTTTTTAAAACATGCCTCTTGTGTGAAAACTAAATAGGATGCAGTCCCAAATATGTTCGTACTTAGGATTTTTGCCGGTGTAAACTCCCCTCAACAACAACAAGATTTACGACTGAACAATTTAAACACTATTTTAACTTCTCTAGAGCAACATACATTTCCTTCTCTCAGAGAGTGTTGCTTTGGGGAGGTTGCACTGTACTTTATAACAAAAAAAGCCAAGACGGATGGGTTGAGAAAAAACAGTTATTAGAAAATCATCTACGCACGAGTAGTTAAGAGGAGTAGAGGTTTTATTCAACTTACGACCAATTCATCTGTTTTATAGAATTTAAACTTCTGGAGTAGTGTTATAATCGTGGACTTGACTTCAAATAATGCCAGACGTTTACCAATGCAATTCCTGGGACCACTTCCGAAAGGAAGATAAGCATATTCATTGATGTTGTTTTTGTTTTCGGGTGCAAACCTGAGAACGTGAAAAAAATTGAAATGGCATGAATTCATCACCACACCACTTTACACTGAGATACAGTTTGTAAAACAAGATGATCTTCTACAATGAGTATCACTTCATCAATTCCAATGATTAATTTCATCAAATAAATATTTATTTGAGTATCCACATACTTAGATTCCGTTGTTTACAATTGCCCTTTTACTTTTAATCTCACAAATAAATGGTCACATTTCGTCCTCACTGTAAGAAGTTGATATTGAATTATGTTTTAATATTTATATATTGATGTAAACTATTATTTCTATCAAATTGAACTTATTAACAAAATTTTCGATAATGTGATACAGGACAAAATGTAAACAGAGATAATTTTCGATAAGAACGACGTCTTTTTCGATGTAAATGACGTCATGACAGGTGTCAACAAGGCCGTAAAGGTAAACAATAAATACGCCAATATGATACAAACCTCTCAGGTATGTATTTGTTCGGTTCTTCCCAGTATTCAGGCATGAAGTGAAGTGCCAGAGGACAAAATGTACAGTCCATCCCTTTCTTTATCGAAACACCATTCATTTCAATGTCTTCAGCGGCGCACCGGTTTACTCTGAAGTCGAATGACGGAAAAGTTTCATAAAAAGGACTATACATGCTAAGCTTCTACCAAAATAACTGAACGACAATAAAGAAACAACTGTTAATCAAATTATACGGGAAATAATAACATTTACTTTTTGTCTTAAAGCCCCATAAGCATATAAATGTGTCGGTCGTAATAGTTTCTGTTTGTTCTATAACAGAGGAATCCGGTGTGTTTTCTACTCGTGTAAGAAAACATGTTTCCAAAACCACTATCGTATTTTTTCAATATCATTGAAAAAAAAACTATTTATAGAACTGCTGTGTTTTCCCGCAGTCATATTATGCACACAGCGTAAAGTGACGTCACGCTGTCTATATATTTCAAGTTTACAAAGCAAAATTCACAGCGTAGTGATTGTTTTTAGAAAACAGAAGGCTCGTTTCGTCGGTAATTATTATCTTGGGATAATATTAGTAATTGTTTGTTTTTTGCATATATATATTTTTATAGCAAAAAGCTAATGGGACTTTAAATTGATATGTATACCTTCATGTAATACCGAACGCAAGCTTTATCATACTTGTCACAATGTTTTATGTCAATAATTGTCATTTACTAAGCATCATGCATCCTTTCATACCTTGGAACAACCGGGTGAAATCTCAAAGTCTCGTTCACGACCATATCCAAATACTGTAGCTTGAAGACATTCTCGTAGGTTGGTTCAACCTTAAGTGGAAAAAATGTCGATGTCGCGACTTAGAAATTTTGTTGTGCACAACGAACATTGAAATGATAACAACCTTACCATTGTATGGGGGCCTTCAATGTCCACATTCTGATCTCTGACTAGTAATCACTAGCTCATCCTAATCTAAATTCACTAGTCAGGCTGTCCATGCTGGCTTACGGAAGGTTGATGGTTTTAACGGACTACGGGATCTTCATTTACTGATAAGCTGGAAAGTCGCTAACTGACCGTGGCTGTTGGTGCGACCTTAAACCCGGTTAAAAAAAAGCATCATGTTTACTTATTTGTCGTATGTTCAACTGAAATATTGTCTTTATAGAAACTTAAATGAGAAACAGCATTATTCAATCCACAATTTACGTCAAGCAGTAGGAAATATTTCCCAAATTGGTTAATCGGACAGTCTCTGGACTTACTTTGCCAAGTTCTCCATCAATTTCTTCAATTAATTTGTCCTGTATGCCGGGTTGGGTAACAAGATCGAAAATAATCCAGGATAATGTAGTGGCGGTAGTATCGTATCCAGCAACCATGAATATAATTGAATTGATAAGAACTTCTTCGTCAGTAAGTCCTTAGAAAATAAATAAAGGGAAATAGATACACCGGTAAACTCTTCTCATTTATTTCTTTCAAAAAATATATGCGATTTGCCAAAAGTGCTGTACAGTGATAACTTACAAAAACAATCATTACGATTTCTAAGCAATCACAGAACAGTTTTGAAACGTTATAAGTCAGATGTACTTGAATTATATAACATCCCTTTTAGCATACACTTTAGATATACATAATATATGGTCACCTCTTTGTTTTCTTTCTTCCACTGTTAGTTGATTATCTGAGTCCACTGTTTTTTCTCCTATGTCGCCTTTATGCGCATTTATCATAAGTTGGAGCAGATCACGATGGCCCTGAAAGAAATGGGGGTATGAGCGATGATGAGAAAATGGGAAATTCATTTTTAATGAAAGCACTGAATGTACTGATGGAAGCGCTTTGTACAGAAATGTTGAGACTGCATAATGTCAATATCTCAGTACTGTGCAGTATGCCAACATTTGATGACAGTTCATCGGTCCAAAATACAAGGATAGTCCATCATGTCAACATGAAATCAACAGTCAATTATAACAATATGCAACTGATTGTTCGTTGTGTCAATAGTTTATGACTGTCTAGATCGTACCAGCACTATAATTGCAATATCATATAATACAAAGGCATATAAATTATAATGTATCAAGATAAGTATATAGAGCTGCGGTGCAATAAATTCTGCTCATGCGTGAATCAATACATACACTTTTCAACAAACAACATAATGAAGTTGGGCCCATTTAAAATTCGATGCCCAGCAGTATCAATCGTACAATCTCTCCAGAAATAATAAGACTGAAACCTAAACAATGCACCTGTGCTTTTGTAGAAAAATGCGTCGTGCAACAAAAAGAAATGCAACGTATACTAGACAAAACTTCTAAGCTACACCAAAGCTACTAAGTTTTCCAATTCTATCCATTATTATATCGCAGTTCATACATTTCCTTTGTTCTTCTGGTCAATTTCTGATATTAACAAGAGTCAAGGTTAGGCATTAAAGAAATATTTGTTTCTGGTGACTCGTCCGACCCAAAATTTTTCCTGCGATCCTAGTCTTTTTTATAAGGCTCGAGGAAAGGTACATTTACCTTCTCATCTCTTTACCTTTCCGCACACTTTCAAGTGCCAAATGCCTCGACATATCTACCCTATTTCTTTCTAATGAGCATGTAAACAGAAACACGCGCCTTTAAGGACTCGTCTGTTTAAAAACGCATTTTACTATACAAGTAATACATCTACCACAAGTCATTCTAAAATTTGAAGTTCTTCTTGGGTATTTTTCTAGAATACAGTAAATCTACCAGCAAAACACGTTATTCTACAAACTGAAGGTGAATTATTATAAAACCTGAAAGGTACGATCACGTGACCTACCGATTGTTCTTCTTTTCGTTCCCGAAAAGCTTTCTTGGTTGCATTATCGAAGAAGTTGAATGATGAATCCGGTACGATATCTGTTTTCAGCAATGATGGAAATAAAGTACCAATGTCAGGGAAAAATACTGAAAAAAACAACAACAACAATTTATCAAAAATATGGTTCTGCTTTCTATAGCCGTCAATCACTGATCAGCACGAATGAATTTTGATGCGGACTTTAGTATCACGTTTTCTTCATTTTCTACCATGCAATTGTTAAACTGGTTCTCGGTTCATGTTGCAGTGCTATCTATGTAAGTTCAGTGTACATTAGTACTTTCTTTAGATTAATTTGTAATATGAGGAAGAAAATAACGCACCCGATGCAGGGCTCGAACCCGCGACCTCATGCTTGCAAGTAAGATGCTGTATCAACTGAGCTAATCAGGCTCGTGAATATCCCATCCAATTGACAAAATTAATACAATATACCACACCGTTACATTCCTCCTTCCTTATTATTCAAAGGAAATAATCGCGACAACGACCTCTTTAAACCAACCCAGACCTTTGCTTCACCCTATGTCTAGGATTCCAAATTGATATGTAATCGGAGAAGAAAATCATGTACCAGATGCAGGGCATGAATACGCGACCTCCTGTTTGCCGGTCAGATGCTCTACCAACTGAGCTAATCGGGCTCGTGAATATCTCAGCCAATTTATAAATACAATGTATCACGCGGCTACTGATTATATTAATATACAATGTTATTCGTAAAACATATAGTCATGTATTTATTTTAAACTTACATTGTAATAAAAATAATGGATTCCGCAAGCCATCAAATTCAAGAAACGCCGTTGAATACTTTATAAACAGATTGTCTGGGTCTTTTTGAGCGCTGACTTCCAGCCCGAACCCGGTACTACAAATTACATCCATGGTGTAACCACGTAAAAAGCTGAAAATAATACAACAATGTTTATAATTTGTTTTGCATGAATTTATAAATGACCGTTATGTTATAGTACAAAAGTTAACCGCGACAAAAAAACTGGGTATAATATTTAGGCGGTCTCATTATCAACTTGAATAACATAGGTAATGTTTAATTCATTTATTCATATATGCTGTGCAACGGCAATTCGACAGCTGTATGTAATTTATAGAGCCGCCCGAGGGAGAGAAGGATAAGATTCACGAGATCAGGGCATTTATATCCCTAACCTTCTAAAATGCGAAAGGTGCTCAACTTATATTTAAACAAAATGTACACCAGTGTACTATATGTGTTAATGTGTTCGATACCTGAACAACAACAGATTTTCCGACTCTTGCTTCATGGCTTTTTAAGACCATTAATTTTAGTTAGTTAACTTTTCTGTTCTGAAGCCTTCGTTCTAAAATACCCAGATTCCATAGTCCATTGGAGTTGCGTCAGGCGACATTGGCACCGATTGCTCTGTTGCAACGAAGTTATTTTTCCTAGATTTGAGGTAGTTAATTTGTTTTATTAAATTTACAGTGTGACTTAAGGTGCAGTCCTGATGAAACACTGTGGTTGTCTTTGTATCACCGGAAAACAATCTGGAGGGATATTTGTCCAGGAATGGCTTAGAACTGAACGTTATTTGTATAGGGGGCTGAGTTGACTTACTTACGAATGGCAAACTTGTAACTTCTACCAAGATAGAAAAAGACGCCATGACGTTGTTCCATTTAATTTGCCATCATTCATCTTTCTGTTGGGTTTCCAAGTCCGTAGGCGTCGTTTAGTAATCTGGACAGTATTTATTTGATGGACTTGGCACTTTGTACGCAAATTTGTATCATGAATTTGTCCTTAAGCCATTCTTAAATATTGTTGAAAATCGCCCGACCGAAAGATTGTTATGCTATTTTGACAAATGTATTCTTTTAATTTCAATTTTAAGTTCAGGTACGTGTATAATGTAGAGAAAATGCCTAACTACCTGCCTATTGTTTAAAGTTTGGGTGGCTAGCCACTATACTAATACTTACGGAACAATGTCGAAGCCTTCGGGGGATTGTTTTATTTTGTCTCCCAGAAGCTCATGCAGGGTATCCATACATTTATGTATATAAGGACTCATCTGAAAACATGCGTTTACTTGATTATATATCATATACATGACTTTTGTACAATGTACTTGTTAAACTAGAAATGTGTCCGGATGACACGAAATGCCATCACTGAGAGCTAAGTCAATACCTCCCGTGAAAATGTTTGGATATTAACAGAAATCGAACTTTACCTGTTTATTATCATTGTACAGCTTTTTGTAAAATATGAAACATAATTATCCATGATATAGTTCTCGAGTTATCACTAGGAAACCAAACTTTGAAAGGACGGACTGACAGGGGTAACAGATAAAGCGAATGGCAGGAGCCTTAAAAGCTTGTACATTGTTAAAGTAATATTTTATGACAAATGATTAAGTACCTCATTGTGAGTTGTCTTATTTCATACATTGATGACATCTTGATACTTATGTGACGTATTGCTCTTTACATGATTGAAATACTTCGCGTGTTTGATATTAAAGGGATTATGAATACTTACAGCTTTCATACGACCAGTTGTGAATGTTGGACTTAGTGTGGATCTGAGATATCTCCAATGGTCTCCCTTGGCAACGGAAACTGCCGAATACCAACGATCTGTTAACTTAATCCCATCCTGATTGAACATGTAAAGACAGCATTAAAACTTGAAGGGTGACTTCAAGGCCGAGTGGTAATAGTCTCGGACTGATTAAATGCTCATTAAGAATAGAATAGGTAGATCGCCGTTTTTTGCTCTTGAGCGAATGTGGAAAGGTAAAAAAGGGAGAAAGGGATTTTGACAAAAGATCTAGGGTCGCAGGGAAAAATTGCGGTAGGTCGGGTAACAGGAAAAAATACCGTTTTACCCTAAGAGATACTTTACTGTACAACCAACATCAATATTCCTTGCATGATATCGCACAACTTAAAAATCAAGGTATATGTGTAATTGTGAGGGGACTTACTTTTTTTATAATATGGTTTAAGTATAAGCCAAGTGATATATATTGTTGGTTATTTCAAGCTGGTGTAATTGTGAAAGTAAGAAATGCTTAAGAAACAACTGTTTATGTCTCACACGAACGACGAAATAAGTATTTCATTATTATGAAGTCAAACCATTGCTATCGGTCACCTCCTAATTAAGGCCACCCTATGAATAAAGTACATTCTTTAAAAAAACAATTAAAAATCAATTAGCATTAGGATCAATTTATAGCCTTCGACTAAAGGCCGCATGTCAATAAGGGCCCTATTATGTATGTTTTGCTATTCTATGTATATCACGGTCGTGTGTCATATTCTCCGTTCGTGACCTTAAGATACATGTGGGTATGTCTGAAATGTATACTATTAAGATTTTAGGTTTGACGAACGCTACCTTTACTAACAGGTCTATGAAACGGCCTCGGCTTTGTGTACTTAGACTATCACAAAATTTACATCAATTTCTCAAAATCACATCTGGTATTAATGTTTAGGCGTAAAAAATATGTTTGTGTCTGGTTACGTGCTTGTTAAACATAGTACAGGTAGGCTGGAGCTTTTCTTTTGCTCTTGAAAACGTGCTGAGATGTGAACAGGTGTAAATAAGGATAAACTGTTACTCGGGCGGTATAAAAGGTCTAGAGACGCGGGAAAAACCTGGTGAGGTCGCCTAACCATACACCTACAATTTTGGTTATCTTAAGGTACATTTCAAAACTGAAATAACTTTCCAATTCTTAAATATTTAACAAAAAACTCATCAACTAAAAGGTGATATATCGTACTCACAACACGGTCTGTGAACTTGGAGAATTCTTTCACTGTTATTTGTTTGATCATATCCGTATCACTGATGACTAATGTTGGAATGTTTCCCATAAAGCACCTGATTAAATATAAGTAAACTATACAGACAAGGGAGGTTACAATGAGATTATTAATAAAATACCGTTTATTTGATCGAGTTGTACGCCCCTTTTCAACAGTCAGAGTCATAACGGGTGAACAGTTCACCTAACCATCGTTCCTGGAAGAACCAGTACCAGATCCCCACCCACCGTAAGCAACTGCCAACTTTCTCACATAAACATACACGGTCGGAAGCTGGGCTCGAAGCCACGACTACGAGAGGTTACAGTGATTTGAAGTCAGCGACCTCAACCACTCGACCACCGAGAATGAATAATAAAAAAAAACTTAAACACCGAGGTTATAAAACTTGAGATCAAGGTTAAGTTGGCGAACAAACTACATTAAAAAGAGAGTTAGATAAAGTGGACTTACCCAAAAACTTTCCCGTATTTTTTAACCAAATCACAGTCGATGTAGTTGAAGCCCTGAAAAGATCATTCATTAAATGTATACATTAATTAATGAATTATTTTGACGATGCTTATTTACGATACTTCAGCAGAATACAATACATCCAATGTGTTCGATATTTTAGTTTCGACTTATATGTTCTCACTTTAGTAGACATTTGCTCGATTTTATTGGTTTAGACCGACAGTGTGTGCCCAGTTAGATAGGTCAAAACTGACAAATAATCGGTTATAGTTGGTTCCGATTGACGAAATGAATTTGTTCGGACAAACTGAAATGCTCGATTTTGCTGGGTCAAATTTGCTCGATTTAGACCGATGGATAAGCAATCTGATTTGTCGAAATTGACCTTTTTTCCTTAATTTCGATTGGTTTCGACCGATATGTACAATGAATTTGATTTGTAAAAACTGATGATCGATTTGGATTGGTTCTTATACATACGCTTGTCTACTTTGATTGGTCAAAACTGATAATTAAATACTCAATTTTGATTGGCCAGAGTGCTGTATTTTATGATTTAAAAATGAGAGACCACAAGGATCTTAACTCCCAAAATCGTTATCTCAATATTTGAAATGCATATGTTTTGTAGTTCTTCTTGATAGGAAGTGATTTCCCATGACATTCTAAGAACTATGACCTTGTTAAGAGTTATTTTCCCTTTGGAATAGTATTTAAGTCTACGGGAGAAGCCCATTCTTTAAAGATAAAGAAAAAGATAGTCAATTTAAATGGTAAAAAGATGAAATGACGTAATATCAATATAAATTGATAAAGAAAAATATAGGTCACCATATAATTTTTAAAGGGGCATGCCCAGGAACTGCTGTGTCTTTTTTTCGTACACCAAAAATGCGTTTGTTACTTGTAAAACCAAATATTACCGAAAAGCCAAAGAAGAAAATGACCCTATAACGCGCACGTCGGTATTTGTTAGTCGGTTTGAATAAAAGGCTGTCAGCGTCTGAGAGTTTAACTGAGCATGTGCGCTGCCTTTCAAGTGAACATAACATGAGCAATACTTACCATTTCAGTTTGTTGACATTTTTTCCGCGATGTTTTCAGTTTTGACAGATTCCGTCGAGTTGTGAAAATGAAGAATAATTTCTGAGGCCGAAATCGGCAGGTTTGGTAAATCTTGAAATGTGTATTTTGAGTAAACTTGCGGGATATTTTGTAAATATTTTACAAAGGCTTTCGTTAATTGATTGCTTTTCGAGACACTTCAGTTCCAGGGCATGCCCCTTTAAATCATTTTTTAAAAAATTTTCTGCAGAGGCATCAATTCTTTCAAAATAGTTAAAATGTGTCGTAAATAATTGAAAGAATCTAAGGTAACTATGAAGAAATATTAATAATTGGGTTTACCACTTTTGTGACATTTTGTGTAGCACTGAGCAGATACGTCAGAAAAGTACGCTATTACGATTATAATACATTAACTACAGAAGGGCATCTTTTGGAATATACATTCTACACTTTGTCCAATTTATTTCTAATCAATACATTTTACCACACAAAGAACTTACTCTCTTTTTTATTAAAGGTAAATCTCCAAGAAAAAATACTGTATCTTTTGTACGAATTCCCAATCGATTGAAATAGTTTTGTTTGTACCAAGTATATCTGAAATGAAGATATAGGCAAAGTAATTCAAATAGACATCTAGAATGAATAAAAGATTTCGAAACAGTTTTCGGGAAAAAAAAGATTTATGATAAAAATGAAGCTTATGGAACGTGTTTCACAGCATTTTAAAGCACATTGTGACCAAATAATAACATACATGCATGTATTGATCCCTTTGAAACCATTATAAATATAAAGTTCACAATCATGGTATATAGCCAACAAATGTTTAACTGCCACTAAAGGGATAAAACGTTTCTTATATGCAAGCTCTAAATCTCGAATATCAGTATCGAATAATATTATAACATAAACCTCTAAAAGGCTGCTTTGTAGATCAATGATAAAGGCCATAGTGTTGAGATGGTCACATTGTCAAGTTTAACCTCGTATCATGTCAAGTTGATGTTACATTGAAAATGTCTTGATATTGAATGGTGGCATTTTAGTTAACTTCTATTGTATGTACATTGAAGAAAATACTTTGATGTCACCAGCGTCTCACAGCTGTGAGTTGGAGTCCTACCCGGAATAAGATTACACATGTGAGGAAGCTGCTGTGCTAGCTTACGTCTTTCAATGTGTATGTAACCGTGTCTCTATCTCTTAAGCTAGAAGAAACTTCTTATTACCCAGACTGTGGGTGGAAATTCAAACTTAAGTGAAAAAATAATTTGATTTACTCACAAACAAATAGTTAGGATGAAACTCAAGATTCCCACAATCCATCCTGGTATATCAATGAGACCAAGGATTTCCATTATAAATATCTAGTTGTTCTTATTTCCCACACTCAATTAATCTGAAAATGGCAAAAATTACAGTGATTTACTTACTATTAGGTATGATTACGTCATCACGTATTGTCCTACTACTATATTATGCGTCAGATGTCAAACTCAGAATGCCATAATAATATTATTACAGGCTCGTTAGGCCATGTTTACGGTTACTTTTTGGCGCCGAATTTAAATTATAAACCATAATTATAAGGAAGCATATCTCTGTTAGCAAGGTCAGGTGTATTTACTTAACTGTGCTCATGGCTAAGTTTGTGTGTCAACTTATGAATGTGTACTTCTGTTACTGTCATCATTGAATGAAGCATATTCAACTACATGTACATTTTGTATCAGCACACCTTTTCTCTAGTTTATTTCATTCAGATAAATCTAATTAATTTGCTTTAAATTTGTAATTATTTTGAAAGTAAAAAAGGCTATGATAAATTGACTGCAATGCATACTCGATTTATGAAAAAGTAATGTAAAGTAAACCGACTTAACCATAGAAAAGTCTTTTACAATGATTTAAATGCTGGACTGTGACAAATAGATCAGTTTTCTTTAAATCAAGTAGACTTTGCAAAGTTGATCATCGAAACCCAGATATCGACATCTTCGTGACAGCTGAGTTAGGTTATACAAATAAATCGATACCGTAAGCAACAGTTAAGCTTGTATGCCGAGAAAAAGTTATACCGCGGAATTGATCGAGATGAGATTTTTCTTTATAACTAAGCAGTCGTGTATTTGCTCATTGATATTTAGATTACATCCAGGACAAGTTTACTTAACGTAAGCCAGTGAAGCGTACCATTTAAGTCATTGTACAGTTAACATCATGCAATGCGGTGAATATTTGCATTAAATGCTTTTATGTATCATGATGATTTTATTATTCGGTAATGATAGATATTACCAAATATATGAACTAGATCAAGGAGGTTTTGTCTTAAAACAATGGCGGAGTATTTTTAGAGATAGCGAACGCGTTTTCTTCAGACAAGTGGGTTGGGTAAACAATTATATATTTATAATTTGACCATTTGTAAAACACAATTATAGAATAAAGCCGTTTTGCATGGGTATTGTTTTAAAATATGGGCCGTGAATTCCCTAAAACGGTTGTCCTAACATGAATGAATGATTAATTTGGACTATTACGTTTATGGAGCGGCGGAACGTATATAATGACCGAAGTTGCTAGTTGAATTTACAACTTTTGTTAGTACAATACAACTATTGAAAATACAAATTACAACCGACAAAGATATAATTCACGCGATATATTGTCATAGGTTCGCACGTTATGTGAAGCAGGGTGATCGGAGGTCTCTTGGTTACGCGTTGGACTACTACATGAAAGGTCGTGGGTTCGAATCTCGGCTCCGCTTTACAATATTGCTGAGACGCTTTTCGGTGTCGTAATCCCGATTACCAAGCTCTAATATGTGTTAAGAAAAAATCACGAGAAAGGCGTGGGCGTGCATAGGTGCTTTATTCCGGGCACGACAAAGAACCGTGATGAAACATTCGGAAAGAGTAGGGATATAAATGCGTGATTCTCCTGTATCTTATATCACTCTCTCTAGAGCGGCTCTGAAATGACTATAGCTATCAAAATAGTCGTTAAACAAGAGAAAAAGAATAAACATCATGTAATGGATTTAGCACCTTATCGAAAGAAAAATGGCATAACACTTCATTATTTTCACTGAACTGGCGTTCCCTCGATTTTGGATTAAAGTGAATTCAGTTAAGTTACTGTGCAGATTTTGTATGAGATTACACTTGCTTAAATATATTGAATAATGAAAGTATTCTGTCTTACATGGCTATAAGTTACAAATCAATACCACACAAACAATTATATATCATAAATATATGTGCTTTAAATATATCGTGAAGAGACTTACCTACAGTCTATAATTAACTATCTCAAATGCAATTATATCCGTATTTGTGGTGATAAACTCAGACCTTTACTGACAAGTTTGTGTTGAGTACAACTTATATATACAAACAGCATGTGCTACAAAATGACACTATACTGCAAAATGAACTGTTCACGGTTATTTTTAGATCATCACTGTGTACATTAAGTCTTGTTAACTCTACGTTTTACCAAATAAGGGATTATAACGGTGTGGTTTGCGATACGTATAAATGATGAAATGTATGCATTATGCACATCTAACTTCCGTACCATGATATATTTGGACAATATGACGACATAGAATAATGAAATCAGTGAAACATGTATATAATCTGATGTAAGTCGTTGGATTTTACTGTAGAGCAGTTGAATTCAGTATATTTAATCAGCACTTAAGCGTAACAGATAAATGCAATATGTACTTCAGACCGCTATTTACAATATACATAAAATGGTTACTTTTGTGTGATGTAGAAATTGAAAAAAAATCATTTTGCAGTAAAATGCCTCTATAATTTCACCTTAAATTTTTGTTTTTTCTAATCGACCTTTATTATTTCATAAGGGTGTTAATTAATTCGTAATGCTCACGTACGGACTAATACTGAAGAACATATTTACACTCTTTGGATTTTAGTATGACAAAGATCTGCCAGTCTCAGCTCATCCTAACAAGTCCGTTCGTTAAGATATTTAGAACTAAAATTGACGCAGTATTGATTAAAAGGAATCATCTACAACCCCATCCACCTCTGTAGCAGTGTGTAACAGTGCTTTCAATACTTTCATTAACCCGCTTGTAATCAGCTTATATTCTCTAAATATATTGAATCAACACTGACCGAATTGTCGGTGAAAAATTGTAGATAAATGTATGAGACATAATGATAAAGTAGATGTTTGCTTCAATGTCTATATATGGCTATGATTTTAATATATACCGATGATTATTTCCATACCTTTAAAGGTCAGAAAACAGTTTATACGGTGTTATACAGTGTAACCTACATGAATTGTAAATCCCCGACAACTGCCACCTCCCTTTTACAGGCAGTATACAAGAAACCAAATTTGACGTTATAATCTATTTTCACTGTCACAACAACACCCACCTCCTTAAAACGTCCATTTGTGTGTTTCCCATTGGTGGCTGTTGTAGGGAGGTTGCACTGTAATTCATTATATTGATTATAAATCATAATGGCATTATGAATATAAACTCACACACACCTTGTATACATGGTATTGGGTAAAGGTAAAATCAGGCAACCCTTTTTAATAGGACAATTACAATCTATACTATCGACCACGAGCTCAAATATCAAGTTAAGTGTATATATTGTTAAGAAGGAAAATTTAGGGTGGCATAAAATTGGAACGCATTTTGCGATTAAAAAAAACATTAAACTAAAGTAAACTCTAGAATTATGGCTTACCGTTAACGATCAGCAGACAATGATAAGTGAGCGTATGGTTACAACAAAACGTTGCTTAACGGCCTGTGTTCAGTCTAAAGGCCCTCTATGCATAAGTCTAAAGGCCGTCTATGCGTATGTCTAAATATTGGGTAAATCGATATAATGTGTGAAGGGTTATTTACGATGTCAATTAAGATCGTAATTAAATCATACACAAATCTTGATAAAAAAAGTTGATAAAATAAGACCCTCTTACCTACATATTCTAAGGTTTCCTTACACATTATCTTTTTTTCATGTGAGTATAGACCGTGTCCCCTGTCTGGATTAAATGGTTCCTTTAATAAATTATTCTTTTCAATGGATAGTTTTCACGGGCGTGATCTTACTTAGTTGATCGATGTCATATCCTTATCTTTTCATGAACGTGTTACCTTAATCACTTTTAAGGCATTAGATGTATAATGCATAACCTCAATTCTGAAGAGTAGTCAAGTTCATGAATTTTTCGTACAATTGACAAATTCCTTGAGAGTCATGGGTTCAAACCACATGGGACCATATATTTTTCTTTGTTTTAGTGTTTAGGTAATATTTTGCACTTTAAACATGAATTGACACAGTAATACGAAGGAAAATATCTATTCCAAAATATTTGGTTTAGATTATAGGAATTTATACATCGTTAATCACTGGGGGCCAACGAAGTATCACGAGAAGCGGTTCGCATCGAAAACATGTGTATGTTAATATGCAACGACAAGTGACCCATGTTATGAACACATAATTTTGAGAAAAGTTCAGGTGTTGCCTCGCTTCAGTTTTTATCTCAGTGATACTTTTTGTTTCTTTTTGGTAACAGACAAACATTTTAATCTTGACTAAATCTTAAAAGGGCGGGGTTACACTTTTAATTTATTCTGCAACCTAGTAGTTCCAAACATCATATTTATACTTTGGATTGACTAAACATTGGTTTCCCTTCGACTATTACACATTTTTGCATTTGTTGTGTCATTTGTTATAGAGGTAGATCAATTTTCATACAGGTGTATTCGTTGAACTATTTTACGTTGGGGGTAGAGGAACAAAGATGGTCGTAACTAATGGTGAAAGTTTTTTTTATAGATTCACCTATGAATATACTAATGGATGTATAAAAGAATGACAATATTCAAAATGCGATCCTTAACACTTCATATTATACATCTTAAGCTGAATTAATGTTTAGCATTGTTGATTGCTTTTACTCTGGAGTGACACGTTCACTTCTATAAATTATGTTCTTACACATTATATCTATATAATCAACAGTGTTGTAAGAGTATGCACATTGAAGTAAATTTAGAAGTTCTAGTAAACAATTCAATTTCAATCAATTGTTATAGCGCTTAGACCATGGACATCAAGTCTATCACGCAGAAGGTTGAAATGGTCATTAAACAGATCCCCTTTCGTAAGGCACTTAGATCAGATGCTGCACCAGCTGCAATGTATAAGACCGATGGACTCCTTCTGACACAGAGACTCCAAGAGATTTTCACCTCATGCGGGACACAAGGTGTACTTCCCCAGTTTTTTAAGGACGCGTCGGTAACACAGACCTGTGACAACCATCGTTGGCATATTCCTTCTAAGCATTGCAGGAAAGATATTTGCAATGGTCTATTCCCTGAGAGCCAGTGTGAATTTCGCACAAATATTGTAACGGTCAACATGATCTTCGCCGCACGCCAACTCCAAGGAAAATGTCAGGAGCAGCAGCAAGACTTATACACGACCCCTTTGTAGATCTACCCGAGGTCTACGACTTGAGAAGCCGAGAAAGAGTGTGGAAAATTACGGCGAAGATCTGGTGTCCTGACCGTTTCATTAACATGGTTCGCCAATTCCACGATGGAATGAATGATGGCTCGAGCTCTTGATTTCGGAGAAGCATCATCTGATTTCAGTAATGGTGTCAAACAAGGTCGCTTCCTCGCGCCAACCCTATTCAGTATGATGTTTTCTGCCATGTTGACAAATGCCTTTCAGCAAGATGACTCAGATATGAACATCAGATACAGCACAGATGGAATGCACTTTAACCTCAGACGTGAACTGACCCAAAGTCAGTCATCCGTGACCTGCTGATTGCGCACTAAATGCAACTCAGAGTCTAACATGTATAACAAAAGTAACAAAAGTTCAGCCAATTTTCAAGAGCCTGTGACAACTTTGGGCTTGACAATCAGCTTAAAGAAAACCGAAGTGCGACACCAACCAAGTCTTATTTGAACATGATACAAAACTGATCACTGACGAATCAAAAGAGGATTATAATCTTTGGGGGTCGAATTTCGAAAAAGAACATATTTTATAGCTTGTATGCATATTTTTACGACGGTTTTCTAACTGGCTATCTGGGTTCAAACACTTTCTTTGGTTTGTATCAAAGCGGCCTGTAGGGATATTTTTCACGTTTGTGACACGCGCTATTTTATGGTATAATTAACAAGTAAAATGAAAACGTGTACATGTAATAAACTCCTATTTAGTTCATGTTGTAGTGTTCAGTTTGTCCTGTGGAGTTATTTGTGCCTCTTCCACTGCCGTCAATTATCAAGAACTCTTAATGACAAGAGGGCTGTACTCTCCCTATTTTGTTAAACTAAGTCTGCCTTATTGTGCCTGCATATAATGCAGTGAAATTAACTCTCTTAACGATGCATGAGTGAGTTCGAGTTCGATCGTATCCTGTGGGTACATTCATTACTTCTGTTACGCTAACGTATGGTAGAACCATTATTGGTGTGATGAAAAACACCAAATAAAAAAAATGCGACAAACAACATAATAATTAAGTCATTGTTTTATTTTCTGATATAAAAACTTATACAGTAACTACAGCTTCAATTGAAAGGCTACAACTACAAATAGATAATTTAACTAAGGTTATGGAAAGTATAAATATATTTGTGTTACTAAAATGTATAGCCAAAAGAAAATGCATTTCGCAAAAAGTAGTGAGAACAATTGTTTTTATAATATCCATTATGCCTCTAATTTAACACGATGATCACATGATATTAAAAGCACGAAAGGAATAATAGCATTATAAATAAAAGGAACACTAACTGATTTCTAAACTAATGCTTTTTGTATATACAAATAGCAGAAATCTAAACGACGCTACAACATACCCCTAATAATTCCCTAATAGACTGATTAGCATTTCATCTTTTACGAATCTTTAAAATAGTAACGCAGTATACCTTAACATTATACTAGTATCTAAATCAGTAAAACATGCCGCGCTCCTTGGAGCTTTTATTGGGAACTCTGTGTAACAAAAGAATAGAGGAAGCTAAAAAAGTAAGGAAAGAGAAGAATCAATAATTACGTGTTTTACACACATCAAATTTTCAAGTCAAAACCCACATGTTTTCTTGTATGTGTTCAACAAATGGGAGTTTGTTTTTGTTTATCTCAGTTCCACTTTCACGTTCACTGGTTTGTCAGGCCTTCCTATTCCAGCCTTGGCCATAAGCATCGGGACCTGAAAAAAATCATATTCTTAAAGTTAAATGAGAGTGACTGTATAATAGTTATAGGGAATTAAACAAGGAACGGAAAGAGTTAACTGACAGTGAAATGTGATGAGTAG